>CANUEZ040000083.1:6339924-7582348 GCA_948099385.1 Fasciola hepatica
CCAACTAGGGTCCACTCATTGGGGAAAATGACCGGCGGCGGGCAGGATTTGAACTACAGACACGGGCGTCTAAAGATCACTACGATAGCCGTTTCACCACCGCCGTTGATTGACTTGCCATACCAACGACGGCCTACTCGTGTGGTTTTTAATTCCAAGTTTCGGGGTCAAGTTGTTTTTTCCTTTCCTATAAGTATGGCTAACCCATGGCTGAATTATAATGCTTCCGTTGCTTGATAATGAGGAAAACTACGACTTAAGAGTGTTAAGTGTTATTCGAACAGTATGCCATAACTTAGGGAACGTAGTAACGTACCGGGCTTTAATGTTGGTTGAATGCCCCGAGATTTGACTGCTTCTTGTGTGTTTTTAGTTGTGGAGTATGTTTTTTCACGGGCAGAACCGAGGGTTTTTCCTCCAACGGTTACCTTGAACACATAGAAATGTAGCTTTTTAGATAACGGGACTGTGGGACCGGTAGCCCGGTTAGGCAACGTGACACATGGACCAGTGGCTTCCAGATCATTTTCCTGTTGAATCTGCGTATGGATCGTTGTAGAGGAGAGGGCATCGACGGCCAGATGAAGCCAAACGGGTGCATAATTAGCGATTATTTGATCCAACAGGCGACGCTGAGCACCTGTTAAGACGAGGAAAGCAAAAAACGACAATAGCTGTGATCATATATGAGCAACACGCTTTCCCACTCTATGAACCAAAATTATATGACTCGACACAAATCGCACCCATGAACAGGAAAAAAGGAACACCCAATTTGAAAAAAATCGGCTTATATCAAATTTAGTGAACGCTGTCGAGGGTCATCCCAAAGTACAGGGAGCATCAGTAAAGCCTTGTGGGTTCACCATTCCAAACTCACCTGTAAAGCTGTCAACTTTCCACAAAAATCGTAAAAATATAAACAAATATCTACCCACAAAGTATATAAAACGCAAAACAACACTGTTGGCCCGAATCGCAATATCCACTCAGTGCACAAACATCCTAGATACTATTCCTCACGCTTTATTTTCGTCTAAAACTTAAACTTCTCCTGACATTCACCTTTATTTCTCTGCTATCTTCACTCTTCTGCAGTCATACCCATATCCACCTATTTCTCGCCACATCCCGAGCCCTCTCATTCTGACCTTTGTGAAGCGAATTTTGATCATCTGGATACCACTTTATGCTATTAGCTTTGCGTAGTCTTATATTCCCCTGACAGTAGCGACCCGCGAATTTTTCTCTTTATTATCACACCTCGAGGATTTGCTTCCTATCAGCCTGAACGGTAAATTCGAAAGCCTGGGAGATTTCGACATTTACGACAGTGATTTATGCACTCTGTTGACACTCGTCACAAAAGCTTCTGAACTAATTACTAATTCGCCATTATCGCTCGAAGGCCCGACACACCGGACCTGTGAGAACCTTCGGTGACAGGTCTCAAGGTTGTAATTATCAGTTCTCACTGGTAACACAATAGGCCTTTTCAACTTTACTCGTTTGGGATCATAGAATAAAACACCTGAGCCAACTAGCTGACTTATCCGCGTGCATCCCTGGCCAGCTTGGTGACCGGATAGATAGATGACCCCCTTCCCATCATCTCTAAACTGTATACATCTTACAATACCATATTTTCGCTCCGACCAATGAATGTCCCAGTTATTTGACTTATGACCGTTTTGCCCATTTAGTTTTATTATCTCGCTCAGGACGATGTGTACCTCCTAATTCATTTAAAATGATGTAATCTAAGGGTTGTGCAAAGACTCATTATGGAATTTTGATGTTCCACTCAGTGCTGTTTCACCTTTGGCCGCATTTATCCCAATGAAATGTTAATCGCCACAACGTTAGCCAGAACCCGGCTTTGCTACTGACAGTATCCTTAACGACAGCAACGTATTCAACGTGTCCAATTCCAACCTGAATAAAACCATTAGAGGCACTAAGTACTGAGCCCGATGTCATCTTATCCCGTCGTACAGTCTGTCCAAAAAAATCGGGATCATCTCGGTTTTCCCTAAGTCCTGACATGCCGTTGGATTCCAGTTTATACAACTGATACTACTCTCTCTCTCTCTCTCTCTCTCTCTCTCTCTCTCTCTCTCTCTCTCTCTCTCTCTCTCTCTTTCTCGCTAAACAATAGTGCCTATCGTACACTGCAAACTATTTCCGGTGGCAGTCCATAGCGGTCGCATTTCATTTGTCACTACTGACATAATTGCCAGTAGCCAAAAATTACGTGACCGCCGTGGATCAGTGGACAAATTGAATGTTGTGTACTCTCGATCCGATTGTCATTGATATCATTGTGTACTGCTTTTTTCTGCCAAAAGTGTCTTCCAAAAGGGTAAATAAATGTAACGAGGTTCCAATACCGTCATGGGGCTTATGGTTTTCGTGAATTTGTTTGTTGCTTTATTTCAATAAGTTGCACACGGAAGCCAACTGACGCGTCAAATGACAACCTAATACCTCATCCACAATTAATTGTGTTCCACTTCCACTTATTGCTGAACCGAACACTGCTGTTGTCGTTCTGGTCTTCTAACCTCTAATTTCATTTGGTATTTCCTCTTCGGTATCATGATTCTACTTTACGAGATGTATGAATTCCAATTATTTAGATAGCTTTGCGAGGATGAACGATGTAGAATGTGAGTAATAAATTATATCACTTCGGATTGCACTACGCCAAAAAAGTAGGCCGAACATGTAGAATTTTACGGGAACTATTATTTCTCCGTTCTATGTGAGCCTTTTTTCCAAACGCCCCAATTATTACTCCTGCATATTACGACATTATACCAGTTCTCCCGGGGTAGTCTTCCAACCACCGACGAAGGTATTTTAACATAGGAGTGCCTGAGCATTGATAATTTCCCTTGAATTCAAAAGATAACATACACACGCCACTGAAATGTCAGCCAAATAGAATGATATGATGTATCTCGTGTGATCACTTTATACATGAAATGCAAACCAGTTCTGTTTATGCTGCTAGTTGCACATTTCATTACAATGTCTGCAGGTTGTCCGGATTCCTCGCGTTCTTCAAGTTGCTCGGCTTTCGCTCTTTTCCCACATCGAAACTATCAGATCCTTCCTGCCTGGTTCCTCCGGAACTGTAATTAGCTATGATGAAGTCGTAACTATTGGTCCTACTGTATCAACCGAAGGGGGATATATTTAACTTTTTGATGTTCTTAAAACCATTGTGAGTTACCATGAGCATGGAGATCTTCCATTCAACCCTTCTGAATTTCTATTTAACCAGTCTCTCTCGGCTTCTCGGATGATAGGTAAACTCCACGCATCATTCAACTGCACAGAGTTGAATCTGTCAATTGTCCCGAAGTGACGTGTTGACGTCCTAGTCTTCTAACCTCTAATTTCATTTGGTATTTCCTCTTCGGTATCATGATTCTACCTCACGAGATGTATGAATTCCAATTATTTAGATAGCTTTGAGAGGGTGGATGATGTTGAGAAACGAAGGAGAAAGTGAATGTTGATTTAACGCAGAACTAATTAAAAATACCCGATTGAGGCATCATAGCACTCGGTAGAGGGCGAGATTGTTTTCGGTGCTTCATATCTGACTAAATACAGCACACTTTATACGTATTGAAATCAAGACAATAGAAGAGATAAGAAAATTGGTAACCACGGTGATGGCAAATGACAATCTCGTGTCCACATAGTTGCAGTACTATTGGTGTCACGAGAGATAATGTATGTTGATAATTGTGATGAAGAATTGGCTGAGCTATCAAGTTTGAAATATAAGTCAGCACGATTCGCGCACACAAATGACAACGAGAACATCAGTGCTAACGTCACTTAGGGATACCTGATAGATTCAACTCTGTACAATTGAATGGTGCGTGGAGTTTACTTATCATTCAAGAAGGGTTATACTAGCGCCAACCCGGAACATTTCCTTCGGCTCTGAAGAACTGGATAAGAAAGACTGCTTCAACTATTTTCAACCACGCCTCTCCCTCGCCTTACTGTAGGTAATCACTGCCTAGTTCAAAGCAGTGTTTCCAAGTCAAAACTCTATCAGAAATCGGCACAACTTTTAGGACCTCTGAAATCGGTCGAAGATGGGCGCATCGCAGTCTGTGGTGAGAACACTCAGTGGTTTGAGTTTTACATGAAAACTGATTGGGCTTCTCTTATACTGCCATCATACAACAGCTAGCCCATCTGAAGTACTGAATATTTCGGTGAAATTCCCCCACTGTTACTTTTATTGGCGTACAAAAATAAGTCGTACTTTTATTCTGCAAGAATCTTGCAATAGGAGGAGAACAAGCATAATAAAAAACTGACCTTTGTCGGCAGAAAATGATAGATCCACCGTAGGGATAATTTTCCCCTCGTCCACCTCACGTTCCACACGCTGACCAGGTCCAACTATGGTTGAGGAACGCAACAGGTGAACGGCCCTGGAGACGGCTACCAAGTAGGTTGAAGTACCCGGAGTACAGACGTCCGTCAAATAATTATTAGTAGCATGCGTATGACATACTGCCGCGTTCGCAGTAATGCATGGAGCGAACACACTGTTCAACCACTGAGTAAGACCATGCTCACTGACCTCAGACAGTGTGTGCGAAAAGTCTGGATGGAACAGATTGCTCTCGTGTGTTACCGTTGTGGTTTTCTGTTTCACTGACTCTGTGGTAAGTAGAACCGGATCTGAAACAGCGATGAAACGATGGATGAACAGAGAAGACAGTTCTGATCTTTTGGTGGACAATACTCATTCTTCATCATTGTCTTGGTGTCATGAAAACTCCAAGCTGTGACTATCGAATATAAAAAAACACCTAAGAAATAGAACTAAGACTCATCCCCAAGTAAGTATACTTTGCCTATACCAACCAGATTTGGCTATCATATATTAAAACGCGATGAAGGCTAGTTATCCATGGAACATCAACTTGTTGGGGCAATCGCAGTGAACATGAATGCAAGTAAGGTAACGTATAACATCTAAGTAACACTAGGGACTATGCACTATAGAAGCACTAGGGCGAAGAGTAGACTAACCTCCTCTAAGCACTGGGGATCGAACAAGCTGGGGTGATAGAAAGCCAATCGCCGTGGCATTGATCAAAGTTAAATCGGTATTTGATGACGGCTGGGGTACTTCACGACGGGAAAACGACGTATTCAATCCTCCTACTGAACTGGATCGACGAAGAGTGGTCCGCGTGAACTGATCTAACTCTGACCAATCATTGCTACGTGGAACAGTACGCTTCGGTCGCTGGGAGGAGGGACCTGGTGGTGCGAATCCATGAGACGTTGGCTGAGTGGTAGAAGGGGCCGATATTTTGCACTGAACGTGTAGATCCGAGGTAGACTGAATGCGTTGAAAAGTGAGTGCAGCTGCGGGGAAATCAAACAGCACTTCAATAGCTAGAGCAGAAGTTTAAGACCATAAGCACAAACAACTGTTATGTGAGGTGGCACTATCTGTCACAAAGCAAATGTTACCCACACGACTGAGGGCACCAACAGTCCCTCTGAGGTAAACAACATGCAAGTGGAAATACAAGATACACGCATGTCTGAGATACCATGAGTAAAATGGGGGAAAATTATCAATCAAACTGTGGCAAGCAAGATGAATACCTACCTTGATTTCTCAAGAACACTCATGAATTATTGATTGTGGTCATCTGGTATGGGCTACTATCTCAAGATAAACTCACGTGAAAGGCAGTGGAGATAATACACGTGAAACAAGCGAGCGTCAAGAGTACTAAAACAGGACAGAAACATGTCTACATAATCTTCCACTGACGCGACAATTCAAGCCTCAGGAACAGTCATAAGGGTTTCAGTCCGAAGTGTATCAACTGAAAATTATAAAGATCGATATCCCCTTTGCGGTTATATGCCGAAATGCTAAATAGCAGTCACCTCATAACTGCGATCTACGGACGAAAGAGAATGTACTATGGATGATGGTCGTCTTTTGGGGGGCCATTCATTCACTATGTTTTAAGAAACTTTGAAAACAGTACCGAAAGCCGGATACAATTTTCGGTAACCATCAAGTAATTTTCATCTACAATATGATGAAAATGAGATGTGCTGAAACTAAACCGCTTCGAGAATTATTGCTTCGAATGCTTATTCAGTTTATATTGATTGCATCACCCAACACTTTACATAAATAAAATGTCACTTGACCCCTTCCCCCCATAGGCTGATGGGGTAAAAAACACTGATAAGCATTAAACTTCATGTTTGATATCTGCTCAATGAATTCAATGCTTGACGAACTGCTTCCAACTGTCTAATAAATTTGCTCAATCTCTTCACTCTATGCGTAAAAATGAGTATAATAATGAGCACTTTTCATAACCACCAGGGGAGAGAACCGGCAATCTGCATAGAGACTTGCAGTGGGGAAGTGGATGAGAACTACGTAGGTGGGAGGTGATGATATGATCCACGCCTTGCCAGGACAATCTAATGGTACGACAATGAAACCACAAACATAGAATAACATTGTACATAAAAAACACTGCAAGATCAAACCAGGCCCAAGACTTACAGCTCAATAAAGCTTTCTGGCGCTCCAATGCAACCAACTGTTCTTCCAAATTTTGGGTGGAGAGCAAACAGGGCATATCAATCTGCGACTGCCATTGCTCTCTAAGATCAAAGTCTACGAGATTTTTGTGAACTGAATGAATCGGATTGAGAACGCGATCGTGGCTTAATGAACGTTGCTTCAATGCGGAGTTCGGGACAGAGTTGTTTGCTGTCAGTGCAGATGAAAATGCGGAAGTCTGTTGCACAGAAACGGAAATGAAACGCAAGCGCTTGGGTGATATTCTTCAAACAACATGACACGTCAAAACAATGATGCGATGATGTCTACTTTAAGTATGTTTTATGCGAGTAGGGACTGTCTTGGCAGATAGCTAAAAATACAAGTATTTTAAGTTTTAAAGACAACAGTGACAACAACCTCAAATGAAATGCAAAACATGAAATTTTATTTTCAGAGCTGAATATTATATATTTCAATGGGTATTCATAAAAGATTTTTAGCTTAAACAGACAACAACACACCTTGACAGACGAGTTCGAGACGTGGGCACCTGCGTGACGTGACTGAGTCGTAAGAGTATTGACCCTGTGGAACGACGTATTTGTCCAAGATGGGAGACCAATCGGTGTGTGAGCCGAACTCAGCATGGTTGCCTGTCCCTGTAAGACACGCTTAGGATTCTGTTCAAGAAAAACCGACACGCGAACAACTCTGATCGGTAAAGTATGCGAGTACTGACAACCATAATAACAACGTCGTATTAGTATACTAAGACAGATATGCTCATTCGCAATAGCGAAAACTCAGCAATATACATGGAATTAAAAATAAAGGTAGTAGGAAGGAGAAGCAAAAAAAACAATTTAGAAAGTCGTTGATTTTCAGTGACTCCAAAAACGGGATCGCAGTGGACTGTGCCATATACCTTCTTGAGAATCGGTATTTTTCACGGAAATGACATTTCTCGACTAATAACAAAACACATTATGGACTAATAAGAAGGAAAAGACATATATTGCATTTGTACACTCTAGTCGATCGCGCGCGCGAAACATCAGTTTATATAAGATACGATACAATAGATACAGTTTTGCATCCCGGTTGCATAACCGTACTTTAAATGACCGGGTCAGGCCAACTCGATGACTTGCCAAAAGCAGATACCTCGAGATAGCGAATGCTGGATTTCTTGCCGGGGTTTGTTTTGTGCAGTCCAACTGAGCCATTGAATGCAAAAGCCATTTCGAAATGGCATAAATAAATCGTTCGGGAATATTCACAAGTTTGGCTTTGAACCACTCAGCCTTGTCTTTTGATATAGGTTGTAGGTCTTTGACTTCAGCATATAGATTTTATTCGTCCCTTTTAAAGCTGATCACATTTTGAATCATTTACGGCATAACTTAAGCTCCGCTCTGGGCAGCCCAATTATGTATAGTGCAGACCACTTGAGGATTAGAATTGAAAGATCACTCTGACAGTCATACTGATCTGATTGCCTCAGATGTTGTCTACCAGCTCACTTGCAGTTACGGTGACGTGTACATTGGCAGAACAGAACGATACTTCGCTCAAAGAGGGACTGCAAGCATTCCGAAATGGCCTTTGGACTAAATGACTCAGTTGGACTGCACAAAACAAACCCCGGCAAGAAATCCAGCATTCACTATCGCGAGGCATCTGCTTTTAACAAGTCATCCAGTTGACCTGACCCGGTCATTCAAAGTACGAGTATACAACCAGAATGCAAAACTGCTGGCATTCAGTGAACTTATGTTGATCAAGACAGAACCCCCCCCCCCCCTCTTTGGGCACAGAAACAATCATGGTGATTAGTCACCAAAGCCCACACGATTTTTTGTATTCTTTGTGATAAACATTTTTTTCCACTGTGTATCTAATAAATCGTAGCATATATAAACTGGTATGTTCTACGCACGCGGTCGACAAAATTGAACGAAATGCTTGCATTCAGCAATATGTCTTCCTTCCCTTTTTATGAAATGGATAAAGGGTGCACAGTGTTTCAACATTATGGACTTAAAATGATGTTTCCGATACGCACATATATGCACTTGACTTAATAGAGTTGTGGTAAGAGGAAAGACAGACAATGATGTAACTTATCGGGATGTATCAAATTCTGCTAAAGACAGTACTATAAAAAAATAAGTGAATAATGTACAAATGCATTGTAAGCCGAGTGCGAAGCAAGATATCGGTTGAATAAACATGGGTTGGAAAGTCACGACAAATATTTTGATCTGAATGAAACACAAGGAAAACAGCCTACCTTGAAACGACTAACTTTTTCTGATGGTGGTACACAGAATCTACCGATAACCCAGGCTTGCAGAGGGTAGGCACCATTGACATGAAACTTAACGGTATGATGAAAACCAACACTACCCCCAGAAGCTGATGGAATCCATGTAACTTGAAGCAAAGATCGGCCTTGATTAGCTCTAACCACGGTGACATTTGGATCGTCCAAGGTGACACTGCACCCAGACAGTGGGATTCTTTGCTGAGATCTTGTGGACTTCGATCCAACCCAATCCAGTGAAAATTCATTGGATGGTAGGCCACATTGAATAACCACCTGCGAGTGGAAATCGATAAGAATAACGAATTACACACATTTGCTTTCCGAAACAATGAACTGCATAACACTCATGATCATTTCATAACATGTACCATAATTTCAGTAGAAGGAACAAACGCTATGGTCCAAAAACGGAGTTGGGAGAACAGTCACGAAATAATCCGTTTACTGATACTGATTATCAAGAGATAAAGATCGTGGGTAGGTGAAAAACTGAAACTAGGAGGGTGTGTTATTGTCTAGCTGTTGCAGACAAAGAAGAATGAGAGACAAAGGTTCCAAACATGTGATAGATTACCTTTGTGTGTGATAGGTGACAGAAAGGCGAGACGACAGTGACCACAGGAACATGCCCAAAAGAAAATCAACGATAAAGGAAGGAAGTAAAGCGGCTACCTGGCGATGGGTGGACGACTGAAGGCTAGAAGTAAGGACAGAGTCGGTGAAGAGGCGAATGGCCTTGCATTGGATCCGATCGAGAAGACAAAGCTGCATCTCACACGGGACTGCGGTATTTAACTGCGAGATGAATTACCCTTTTGTACAACATAAGGTGAGCGTGAGTAAAGAAACGTCAGACGTGCAAAAGAAAACCGATATTGCAAGCAGCAGATTTAGAGACAGTGAGGAGTTGTTTGTATATATATATATATATATATATATATATATATATATATATATATATATATATATATATATATATATATATATATATATATATATATATATATATATATATATACACTGCTTGTAAGCAGTGAATAACTGTATTCAAAATACTGGCGAAACCACATTTTTGCCACCACACGTGGGTAGCAACCATGACGGAATATGCGCCTCTATAGGAAAATGAAACAAGATCTCTTTACATTGAATTAACTCAAACATTATCCAGAACACAATGTGCATACAAGGCATTAAAAATTTGGTCTGCCTTTATCATTCAGGATTTTTCAGTCTGATCGGCACAGAGTTCACCAAGTGCGTGATGAAATAATTCTCTGTCCATCACATGTTGCGCTCTTGACTCCGATAATTAGTGTGTAGATAGCCCATTGACTAATCTCTTGAAAACAGATATTTTTACGATTGTTTGAATCTGCGCTATTAGAGGGTAACTGTATGAACCGGACCTTGAAGTTGAGCATACATCTACAAGTCTTACAGTGGATAATCAACAGATGAATCATACTGCATGACTTTATAGACAAACCTCTGGAAATAAAGCATGAAGCGTTGTCCTGAAAAACTATTACCTATACAGGTAACTTTCTTCGCTGAATTCGGGGATTTTTTTAATTTATACGTTCGAGGCATCTCTAATTGGAGTTCACCAACAAAGCTAAACGTGTTCTATTCCGATGCAAACCAATAATTTTGGTTCTTAAGATATACCAGCAATCGCCGTGATAATTTTCGGGGGAAATTCCTGCACTAAATGACTTTATGAGCCGCCTGCTGCTCATCATCTGTCAAACATTCATACGAGAAACAAACCCATCGTCGAAATAACGGGCCTCGTGATTTGAATCTCTCGATGAAACCAATACGTACCCTCATTTGCTGGGCATGCGGTGCAGCCTTCGTAACACGAGTTACTAGCCGCACTGAAAACTGCAGCTGACCTATATCCAACAGGCACTGAGAGAACCGGGGAATATTCTCGCGTTGGCTTTCCGGTACTACTTTTGATCGTAATGCACATGAAATCGTCCTATACATTCGATTTGCTAGTTCTTTTAGCTCAGGGTAGTTTTTCTGTGATTTCTCTGATAACTGGTGCTCCTATTCGCATTAAAACACTGAGACAGATACGACAAAGAAGATTTCAAATAACAGGCCTCAGCAATTTCCCCTTGGTTCTCTTTATGATGCCGAGAAGATCCAGTTTTAGTGGATCTTTCCATTGCTATCGCGATAACAATATAAACGACTGACGAAACGCACTCAAATGACTATGAAGCCAACGTTCATATTGATGCAGTAAGTTTGGCAGCCATTATTCAAAAGCTTTTTTGAACCACATTTATTTAGAGGTCTCAAAATAATGAACGATTTACTCCCAACCCTGTGATATAGGCATAATCATGACAAATATATTGGCCGGGAAAACGGCTTCTACCAAAATATTTGAACAGTAAACCCATTTAAACATAGCTTGGGATAATTTACGTAGCCCTGTTGATCAGTTTAATTATATTTCCATGGCTCGTTAATTCTTAATTTAATTTACTCAGAACTTTCTACTCTGGTAACCAAGGTCATACATTCAACTAGCCATATTACAGCAAACAATCAACGTGATTAGGAGGAAACCTTAAATAAATTAAAATCATTACCCGATAGGTTGATTTACTTCAATTGGTTAACGAAGCCCGAACTATGTACTGAGTAAATTTTCGTACGCATCACGATCGGCACTCATATATATATATATATATATATATATATATATATATATATATATATATATATACATATATATATATACGCCAGACTTTAGGCTGTGTGCCAAAAACAGAACATGGTAAAATCGGGGAGAAAGGGGTATATGGAGGCCGATTCTATAATTCGTTTGTGGGCACAATACTGCCGGATTGCCTAAGCCAAAGTAGGTGGTTTTCTTGGGGGTCTACAACCGGAGCCTTTAGCTATCCAAAGCCTAAACGGCAAAGCAGTGAGAAGTGCGTAACCAACTAGGGTCGGGTGACTGACTATTCAGCTCATACGTTTTTCGGATGAAGCCAAACATCCTGGGTGCCCAGCACACCCTTCCGCCACAAACGTCGATGAGCAGTGCCACGTTTCGCGCGCCGTTTATGGCTGGTTTGGAACCAGGGTTCAGCTATGTACTTTAGACTGAAAATCAGTCAACCCGGTGGTGAGCGCCGGGCGTTTGCCTTCCTCCTCACACTATGGTGAACAGAACTCCGCCACAGCAATGCAAAGCAGGACTTCTAGAGCATAGGCTATCTGAGACGCGTGATCATTTGGAAGCATTTCGAGGCGCTCATGGCAAGTCGCCATCCTGGAGCCTGAGACAGCCACCCTCGACCATACTGAGGCAATTGGAGGGGATGAAATAACTTAAAAGCACGGGAGAGAAGAACAAAGGGATTTGGGAGAACAAGTACAAATTAACAGGTCTGCTGATAGTGATTACTGAGAATGCGCTAGCTGATAAACCAGAAGAAGCCCAACCCAACGAAATCGATAAGCAATGGTTGTTAGGAATTCTCTGTATTATTTGTGCGTGGTAGTTCGTGGTTTGACCCGTCGTGTAGTGAGACCCTGAATTTCTGCTGACTGAGTCTTTAAGAGACATGCCGGCCGAGCCCGGCTGGTAGCGAACACGATGGTACACACCTCGCCTTCAAATGTGAACTCAACCGAAGCCTGAGTAGAGACAGCGAAATCTTGTGGTCACAATGTGCATCTGGGACATAACATGTGGCAGCCACGGATAACTACCCCGAGATGTTCAACCTCATCCGTACGGCCTGTTCCAACAGAACCAGAAACAGAGGCCAAGAACCGCAAAGTAATTTATGCCTTGGAACATCACAAAGCACATGACTCCGACGGCCTTCCTCCAGCTCTGTTTAAAGATGGTGCAGAACAGCTTGATACAGAAATTCGCATTTGTTTCTGCAAGGTTCGGGAATATGGTCAGGTCCTTTTATGGGGGGAGTCGATTGTTACCCACATCTTCAAGACTAACGCAGTGACTGCGTTAACCATGTGGGTGTGAGTCTGATTTCAATAGCACCTGGCCCAACCATGAGCAATAGGCACCGGATCATCCAACATGCAAAGAGTGAAGCGAGAGACTGCGGCTGCATCTGGAGTGTGAAGGATGATCACAGAAATGGGGTCTCGTATGCTTGTTTAGGAGACAGCATACATCCATTCGCAAAATTCCAAGAATTCTAGCGAGGACAGCTTGTTTCCCCATGTGAAACAGTGAGCGGACGTTGAAAGCGCACAAGTGAAATGAACATGTGCGTTTGATATATACCCGACTCCTGGACGACTGCTTTCTTCAGAGCCGCAATAACCTATATTGTTGCACTGACCCTAAATTCAAGGAGGGAGATGTTAATAAGGTCCTTTACAGGAAGTGTGATGGAGGTTTCTGGGTGAAGCATACTTTGCGGCTGCCCCCATCCCCGGAAGGCGCTTTTCTTTGGGATCCCGAACCCATCAACTGGTTTAGAGACTGGGCTTCGTCTGGCCTTACTGACTGACCTGTCAGGCATGATTGCACCTCCGGCTTAAGGAAGCCGTCCTGCATAGTCCTTTGGGTAATGAAGGAACGCAAGTCATTACGCAACGTCAAGATGCAGTCCCGTCGTGACGGGTTAGGGGTTTACCTCTTCCACTGCATTCATGCACAAGTATTCAATAAAAAATGCTTCCACGGGAGTGACCCAGACAATGGCAGAACCGCCTGCCAACTTTGTTGAGAGTAAAACTGAAGACTACATGAGAACAGATCGATGAACTGCTGTACCTACGCAGAAGATAGCGGAAGCCGAGATAGACATTTTGTCAGCATTTTCTTTCCCAGTGAAAGCTAGTCAGTATTTCACAAACCGACTAGGGTAGACGCATATTAATCTAACCGGCGACCCTCCGCATACCGGGCAGATGCTCTACCAGCTGAGCTATCGCGGTCCGGACAGTCTGGTGTGTGAATAACGCGACTGAATAATCGATAAGATGGGTACCACTATTTTAATGATACACAGTATCTGTCTTGGTTTTAATCATTGGGCTAACCTCGTCAGTCACTTCCCAATGGGACGAACAGCGCACGGATGAACGTGATCCATCGAACATTGAAATATATTCAGGGAATGTATTGTTGGCACGATGTGAAAAATGCAAGTGGATTTTCCATTACATACGATTCAGGCTCCTCGTGCCAACAATACATTCTCTGATTATATTAATTTCTTTGGGGAAAACCGGAACAATGTTTCATGGTAAGCGTATTCAATAAGTGTTTTTTTGATAACAATAAAAAAATGAAAACTCGAGGTTACTTAGCCCGATGCATAGACCCTTGTTGAAGGAAGTAGTGCACTACGGAATTGCTTCACACTTCATACCAATCTGACTCGTGTATACTAATCGCAGGACAAAAACAAACCCAGCCAACTTCTCGAGTCAAATGAACGGTGATTTTCTAGTTGAGCTGCAAAGATGACCAATAAAAGGATGAAGCGGACTAGTTATTCGGACACTGCGATTCGAAAAAGTGCGGCTAACTTCAATCACCATAACTGAACGTACCGTCTGGTCTTCTTCGTGCGGGTTTTCTAAAAGAAGGTAGCGTTTGATCGGACGCCCAGTGATCGATACGACGCCGAAATCAATCACAGCACGACGGGAAAAAGTCGTCAAAGTGAGAATATCAGAAGCAACCACTGTTGTGGGTACTTCGTTTTCATTCGAAGCTAGAATCACTTCAAGATCACGTTCATCAGCGGTCATCTGTGACTTTATAGACAAAATAAACAGTGTATAAAAATTCAAGGAACAAGCACATTGCAAAATACAGCATTATAAGAGGCACAATTCATACGCTGGCCAGTGTCCACAGATACTGAATCAATCAATGATCCTCGCCATATAGGACACGCGGATCCATACACCTGATGGTCGGAAACACGGGTACATACATGATCAGTAAGTTGAGATGGACAAGCACATACAAAACGCTTCCGAGCCTTCGGCAGCAGTTTACTGTAGTCCGGCTTGTTACCATGCCTGACCTATTGGGATCTCATGTGGTACTCTACTCCAGGCCTCAGGGTCTGGATTCCGGCTATTCAAAACTGTGCAGTGGTCCCTTGAGGCAAAAGCATGTCAAAACTAACAAAAGCCATGATTATTGGTTGACTTTCTACACCCAACATCCAACGACAAACCACAGTAGCGATCCGATAGTATCAAATACTTCGGAACATTCAACCGTCAAATAAAGTCAACTAGCGTCCGGAGCGTCATTAGGTTGGGTTCTTCAGCTGAACAACAAAGCACTGCGCACCATAGAAATTTACATTCGAAAATCTCTTGTATCCTGCTTTTATGAATAGATCTTTTTCCCATACCAGTCGGCTATTTTGAAGCTCGAAATACGGCCAAACCTCCCGATTATATTCGCTTTAGTTTGAACGAAAAATAGTCACTTACCAGGTGAGGCGATTTTAGTTTCTACTAAAAACAAAAACCCATTTGGAAAATAAACGACTAACAGAGCCAAAATAACAGACATCATAAGGCAGGCATCAGATGGCGTTGGTCGAGCGGTATACGTTTCTAGCTACCACTAACAGGGTGCGAAGAACGAACCTCATTGCTGTTGGTTAAATTATGTGATAGTTCTTCATTGTCGTCCGGATGGCTAACAAACCAGACCCGTTGGGTCGTGCTGCAGCGAGGAATGCTGGAGTAATAAAATGACGCGAATATGAAGTCGATCGCGTCAACCGACTTAGAGCTACAGACCAAAGAACAGACACCGAAGGTGCCGGAGGCATCCCGAAGCAGACAAAAGGAGACACACAGACTAGCAGGTGAGACGCGGCGGAATCTCAGACAACCAAAAAGATAGCCCATGTGAGGGGCTACCGATAAAGCCGTCAACCGGAACAATTGGACCAGCCAAGCAGAAATAGTGCACAAGAGAATCAAGCTAATCGTCACAGGCAACTGACCAGAACGCAGCCAAAATGCTCAGGCAGCCGGTGGATCAGTGTTGCTGCAGTGCGGTCTGGGAAAAGGGCTGTATAAACGACTGTACATATATCATACACTTGACTTGTTTGGTCGCCCAAATACAGGCATCCTCATCCGTCGTTCCTTCTTTACAATATGTAGTTCGCGACTTCAAGTATCAGGGTTGTGGCTGCCGGTTCTCCATGACTGTGCAGTGGGACCTCGTAGTTATGGATATATTCCCCTCATTACACACCTATTCATTTTTATGCGACCATCACCTGCGAGGGGATAAGTCGGCTTCTTGGATGTCGCTGACGGTGACTGTCCACGCACTCCGGTCTGCTGTAAGGTTTGCACACCGTGAAACCCACACACACTCTAGAGACTGACTGAAGGCCTGAGAGATCCATGTTTGCTTTAACAGTACTATCCCGTGTCTTTAATTTACCACCAAGGCGACATTTTCAGCCTGGGTGGAGTGATGGCAGTGGGCTGTTCCTCGTAAGTTCCGTTCCGGGTCAGTGAAGGGCATGGCTAAACCACTGTAGACGACTTCCTTGGAGAAACGAAGAAAGTCGTTCTGCATTCACACAGAGTTTGAGATGCGGTCATACCACTTGATTTTGATCATGTAGCGGTGGCATCAGTGGTCGAAGCTTTCCAGCCATTTTATATCGTCCACTTTCAACGGTCAAGTTTCGCACGGGTACGAAAGAACTGGGCAGCCGGCAGCTCGGTATATGCCCAGCTTCGTGTGGAGACTTATTTCGCTGCAAGACCACAATGATTTGTGAAGTTGTAGAAACGCCTTCCTTGCACAGACTACACGAAGTTTAACCTCGTCCCTGACCTGCCCGTTTGGCTGCCTAATAGAACCTAGGTACTTGAAGTGATGCATCTGTTCCCGAGTTTTGTCAATGGCGAGTACAGAGTATGTTAGGTCTTGCGAATTCATGAAGATTTTCGTTCATGTAGTATTTATCCTCAGACCAGCAGCCTTGACCACACATACGATACAGTCGAGAACCGACGGCAGAGTTCCAAGATCCTCTCCTGGAATAACAATGTCGTCGACAAATTTGAGGTCTGTAACCCGAGAATAGTGGCCAAGTTATATTCTTGGAAAACTGTTGAGGGCGCGGCACCTTCTCCAATCTACAGCGTAGCTAAGCTTTTTGCGACCATCTTGCTAAATCACTTTGTTGCTGTTTTGGATGTGCGAACACGCTCCAACCAGTGTGACTTTCGTCGAGGAAGGAGCTGTGTTGACCAGATTTTCAGCTGCGGCAAACTCTAGAACCTCGCCATAAATTTCAACAAACCATCACAGCATGATTCATCAACTTCTGGGCAGCATTCGATTCCATTGATAGACAGTCACTCTGGAGCGTACTACAAATCAACGGGATGCTCGAAAAGTACATCTGATTGGTAGGATTGTACTACTCAAAAACACAGGCGCGAGTCTGCGACTACGGCGAAAAATCTGCCGAGTTCTCAGTCGACTTCGGCGTCCGCCAAGATGCTCGAACAAAAAAGCACGAGTCCATGTAGCCTGCTGAAACTTGAGAACTCTTCTAGATACAGGTAGCTAGTACGTTGCCATGCGCACATTCTATGGCTACGGAATCGACGTAGCTTATCTATCCAAAGTACGCCCAGCGAACTCCGGTATCCGCCATATTCAAGTCTTTCCAATGGACGCATTCTAGTGGATGTACTACAGTGGGCCAGTAGACAGTTCTGGGCTCCATGAAGCTGCCTTTGCAATGAGCCATCACGGCGAGATTGCACCTTAACGTGGTGTGATGGCTTGCGTACCTCCATGATCCAAGGAGTTATGCTGGATGGCCTCCTTAAGCCGGAGATGCAATCATGCCTGACAGGTCGATGGGTAGAGGCCAGACGAAGTCCAGTGTCAGAATCAGAATCAGTTGATGGACAACATAAAGTTCTTACCACTACGTCAGCAGCGAATAAACACTGAGATAAGCAGTTTACTGGTCTAAAAGCCTCCACTAAATGGACATAAGTGTGAAGTACCTGGGGTTCCTCTCAACGGTGGAAGAAGGCCTCGCACTCCATTGGGCAACTATCGCTCACTCAAGCTGGGCAGCCCCCAGCCCAAAGGATGCTACTCCGTCCACGTTCCGTTTGCTCCATTAGGTGTATGGGGCTCATGACTAAATCCGAAAAGCGGATCAATGACAAAGTATCAGCGAAGACAAGACGAAATGCCTGCAGCAATCAGGTCTCATGTGACATCTGAAGAAGTTCCTTCACGGGTGCTTCGGTCACTTTCCCGTATCCAGTATCTTTCCTGTAAACGGCCTTACCAATTTCCCCTCTTTTAATTTAAGGTCGATGCAAAACGCCACGGGTAATTGCGGCCGTGATGAAAGCAGTAGTTCAGGAGCTGGGTATAAACCGGATGCACTTCTTAAGCCTAAGCGCTCACTTCACTTGGCTGCCTTTAACGTCCGAACAATATGTCAGATAGGGTAACAGGCTGCCCTAGCTAGAACACTTGACACCTCTAAAATAGATGTATGCTGTCTCCGGAACACGAACACAAGACCCAACTTCAGTGTTAACACTTCGCTCCCCAGATACAAACTCGGCTTCTCGTTCCATTCTTCGCGTGACGGGTGATCCGATGTTTGTTGCTCGTGGTCAGACTAGCGTTGGCATCGTTATGACCATGAAGGCTAAGGGTGCAATGCTGGACTGGATCCCAGTCAGCAGTCGTCTGTATGCGGTTCGGTTGGACTGCTCTGTGCCTGAGAACGGCAACAAACTAAAGCGTTAATTCCTTTTTGTAGTGTCTCATTACGACCCGACCGACTGTAACTGTCCTGAGGCTAAAGACGAATTCTGTCAGCGTACACTCGACCCTTGATAGATAAACGGATATCATATGAACGCCACGGATGACTCAGGTTGACAAATTCCAAACGAACCTTCTGTTTACGCAAAGACACGTCACCCGATTTCGGACCTCCGGGTAAAACGCAGCTGCCCAGATAACAATCTATCTACCAGATCTACAGCTACCCCAGACACTGAGAAGCCTGGTGTTGAACAAACCCAATTCTGCAACAGCATTTTGCACTTTGAAGGTGCAACACGCATACCGAACATAGCTACGCAGTTCGTCAAGCTGTCTGGAAAAAATTGCAACTTATCTGGATCTTCACTTAGAAGATCTATGTCGTCCGCATATTCAAGGTCTGACCTTTTTTCACCCGACAGAAGTTCAATAACACTGTCAAAACCTGACAAAAGTGCAGTCTCGCCGTGATGGCTCATTGCAAAGGCAGCTTCATGGAGCCCAGAACTGTCTACTGGCCCACTGTAGTACATCCACTAGAATGCGTCCATTGGAAAGACTTGAATATGGCGGATACCGGAGTTCGCTGGGCGTACTTTGGATAGATAAGCTACGTCGATTCCGTAGCCATAGAATGTGCGCATGGCAACGTACTAGCTACCTGTATCTAGAAGAGTTCTCAAGTTTCAGCAGGCTACATGGACTCGTGACCTTGGGTTCAAGTTTTGGGGTCCCAGCTCGGGTTTGGGTACCTGGGTCACTGAAGTACGACAGAATGCGTTGCTCACCGCGAACGCCGTAGCATGTTCAGAGCGAATGGCAGGAACAAACTCAATGAACTGAATTAAGAGTGTGGTACGAAGTGGGCGTCCCCAGCGTCATTTGGCTTTTTGTTCGAGTCCGCAACTTTAGCCCATACACAGCCAAGTGCCACCTCTCGGGCAAATGGAAGTTTTTCTGTTGGGAGCCGGTGAACGACTGAGCGGCTCATACGCCTTTTGGATGGTGATCTACCAATCCGGGATGCCCAACACGTCCTGGTGATCTTGGTGCATGGTTGTCGGTGGCTCCCTAGGAGCTCGTTCACCATTCGGTAGATTTTACTACAACCCAGCGGTCCATGCAACCCTGTTGATTAAATGAATTTCCTTGATAGCCGTTAAATTCAACAGATCCCGCCCGCCTATGTAGGGGTATCCGTCTTCGCATGCTGGGCGCCGTCTTGTCGAGGCCTTGGTTACCCTCAACCTGGTTCCACACCTGTCACGCGGTTCGCCGGGAAATGACCACTGATGCATACCTCAGCTTCGTGGAGCCACACGTAAGAGTTGGGCAGGTGATGGAGGCCAAAGAGATGGAAAATACCCCGAGGGGCACGAGAGTCTACCAATCCAGAGGTTCTACTCCTCTTAACGTCTTCGTGGTTGGGTCCAAAAGATCCCTCAACAAGTTGGCTGGAGACACTGAAGGATATGGCTGCGAACCGCGAACAGTGGCGATCGTGTTGTCACTTTCTGTCGAATCACAACGACTGATCGATGTGCGTTTGTACAGTTAGACTGTGTATTCCGTGTGTTGGCTACTAGGGCATTTTTTCCTTTTCCCACCCATGTAGGTCCACTCCCTGTCCATCTTGTATATTCATACTTTCTAATTCAACGTGCAACATGGTGAGAAAGGCAGTGGTCAGTGGGGCTTACCCTACTGTTCAACGCTGTACGATGATGATGATGATACTCCTCTCAGATACCATTAAACCCATACTTCATTACGCGTGCAAGTATACAACACAACAGAAGCGAACAGAAACGAGATCAGAAGGAAGCTGAAAGACGTCGTACTTCGCCTTACAAAACGATCACGTAGGCGGGTGTTTCAGATATCATACAGGAAGCTTAGCATGCTTTGCGAAACCTGGTATTTCAGTTAAGATAATAGTACTCTAAGCATATTCCACCATACCTAATTCGAAAAGAGGATATGCGACAGACTCATTATCCTGGGGTGAAGATAAACCGTGGTGTTTTTTATCATTCCCTAACCCGGCTTGTTACCACGCGTGACATATTTGAACCTCATGTGGTTATCTATTCCAAGTTTCAGGGTCTCGCTTCCGGTTATCCCTAACAGCGCAGTGGGTCTTTGTGGCTATAGGGCATAACCCTTCCACCGTAAAAAAGCGTGCAATGAAAGAATTAATTCACAGTAAGCAGTTCCTCGAAGCACTTTTGTCAATGAAAACGGAATCGGGTTTGGAACTGTACAACAATACTAAAACAGCTATTGGAAAGCAAAGACTTAGACTGCGTATGCTTGACTTGTTCATCGCGGGCCTGAGCATGCGGTCAGACCGAATAGATCTTACCGAAAGCCTGTTCACATGGAAGTGACAAAATAGTCAAGCTGCCAGCAAAAAAGTGAATGACTAACCACTGAAATTACCCTAGAAGAGGCTGTGCATCACACCGTATGAAAATATTATTCAATGTATAAATTACCTTCATAAAGCCGGATTCTCCAATGGGATCAAGCGGTCCTGGGGGTTTTATTCTGACAAAAGTCGGACTAGCGCAAAACCATGACTTTCTTTGCACTTTCGGCTCCATAGCTCGCAATTCTTCAAGCTCACTCTTAAACCCCAGTTCCTTTGAATTCATTGTGCGGACAGCTGGAGATAAAAAGTTTAAATTTATCCGAGCTGACAATTGCAAGCCAATTCACAATTACTAGTAGGAAAATGTTAAAAAATAATGAAATGCACTTATGTGAAGACTGGCATTCAAGTGTCTGCAATCAACTGTGTGAAATTATAAAAGGCTATTCATTAAATGTATAGTAAGTAAAAAACAACCAGTTTAGCAAACGAGAGGGACGTTATAAGTATGACAATTAGTAACAGAAAGGCTTGAGAAAAATACGCTATGAAATTCTGTTTTGTATGACAAGTTGCGTGTTCTCTTAGCTGACTTTGTTAGGGATTGGGACAAAGGTAAATCGATGGGATACCTACATTAAAAAGAGCTGCCAACCGTTGGGGTCCAAAGGCAGTGTAGTCTATCGTGCGAGGTCACACTGGCTAGGAAGATCAAACGATACCCAAAAGTCTACCACAACTACATTCAGTCAAAAACAGCTGTGTAGCTGTAGGCTGAGTCAAGGATAGGGACGGCAGTCGTGTCTTAGATGATAGGACTGAGGCTGAAACGTCGGGGGAGCACTTCGAGATGGTGCATCAAACTGACCATGGACTAAACCCTGCTTTCGAACTTCACATCCAACCACTGACAATGCAGCCAGTTTTAATCTCTCCTGATGATGGCGAGAAAGACCTTACAGAACTGAACCTGCAAAAAGCAGCCGGGCCAGATGGCATCCACACAGAGGTCCTACGCCCCCTAGCCCACATCTCAGAGGCACCCTTGGCCCACCTGTACACTAGGTCGCTGTCCGATGCACACCTACTAGGAGACTGGCTGACGGCCGAAGTTGTTCCTACAAATGAAGGTGGTAAGAAGGAAGAGGTGCAAAATTACCGGCCGGTCGGCTTACTACCCAAGCATCAAAAAGTATGCAGCTTGAGTGTGGTGAAAAAAGTGCACGCAGGTACATAAGACAGCTGCCTTATGCACCTAGGGCAATCAGTATGATATGAGGAGGAGACAACGTCGGGTGGTTTCTTGTACACAAGCAAATCAATGTAGTCCAGTTACTGATCTGAGGCACAACATGAAACTAATTCGACGCACAGACCAATGAACGGTGCGAGGGGCTTCCAGAGGAGCAGATAGCGTAACTATCTAGAGGCATGATTAGTTGTAAACGAACAAAATCCCATTCGAACTAATCTTGCGGCAAGGCTATGCGCGGCTCAAAACTCGTCACGGGATCACCGGTAGGTTTTCCAAGACGAAAGCCAAACGGAATGCCGTAAGACTGAACCCTCTCCCATTGTCCAGTGAACTACCCTTGTAGCACCCAGCCCGCTCGTAACCTCGTTTTACGGTCGGTTTCTTTAGGAACCGCTCGGCATAATAGTAAAAACCGCTTGAGGATCGGCCAAACACCGATCGATTTTGGAGCGGTTTTTGCTACAAAGGTATATTGCAGCTCGCCGTCAATATAAAACGCAAGACGCAGTCAAGGCCAGTATACCGAACTCTTTTGCGATGACTGGTAGTCTATCGTCCAGCCCACCAGCAATATCAGAAGTAAGATATATTGACGGCAAGTCATGACAAGGTTTGTATCTTGAAACCTCTACCGTCACCCAGTGAAGCGTCTTCCAGCTCACTAGGAAAACTCAAGTGACAACACTAACACAACATCCGGAAAAATTTAGGGTCAAGCCTCGTTCCCGTTAAATAACTCAAGACTACTTCCTCAAGCCACAGCGAAACCAGGAAATCCGGCACCCGGAAAATGCCCATATTGCACTGGGGTTTGACTGCCCCAGGGTTTACAAAAGAAAAAAAGCACTCCTTGACAGAAAACGTTTAAACTGCCGAGGTCTGTCTGATTACGTGTCTATTTAAGGTCAAAAAGCAAATGAAGATAGAAGCTACAAAGGAACGATGAAACCATGCGATGGTACTCCAGCCGCGGCATTTGTGCGACAATTGCCCAAATTGAAAAGCGGGCCGAATGGGGCGCTACAGAAAGCCCTTCAGAAAGTCGTACTCGTAAAAGTCGTCCGATTCATTTCAATTTTCATACGACTTTGTGTAGCTGTAGCTCTCAAGTATCCTGATAGTTGAGCTTTCGGTGCGTTTACGTATTTCCCAGCTTTGCTTTTTCGAGACAAGGTCAGGTCCCTCGCTTCGAGACATAGGCATGGTAGGGATTTCCGAAGGCCGGCAGCCTCGAGATTTCATTTGACCTGTATATCCAAAACAGCCTCGCGCTGTGGATAGAGCAGTGGATTTTAACCGCGCATGGCCAAAAAATGGAGTAACAAATGAATAGGACAAGCGAGTAGCCGGATCAACTGGGGAAGCAGGTAGGATCAAGAAATATCTCGTTTATCTTCTATTTTTCCGGGAAACGTGATATGGCAATAACATGTTGTGGTTTATAAGTCTTATAAGAATAGAACATCAAAGGTAGATCGCGGAAAGCAAGTTAAATGTTCCGAAGTGGATTGATCAGCGAAAATAGTAGGATAATTTGATTGCTCGAACTTTCCGACTGACTGGTGATAAGTATGTTAAAGATTGGTATGTCGTGGGAGATGTGCGATAGCGAAAGTGAACTGGGTGTTGAAATTCAAGCGAACGAACAGCAAGAAATGTAATTCAGGATAAGTATCACGGGTGAACAGAAACTAGTCGATGAACTGACCTGGAATGGTGAAATCAAAGGGCAAAGATGGATCAGTCGCTTCTCGTTTTGTTATGTGGTTCATGTAATAGGTTCCTTTTTAATAGACAGATGGTGGTACACCGAAAGAAAACCATGTGCAAGAGTGGCCGTAGTTGGGGTGACGTAGATATTGGGGAAAGTGTGGGAAACAACTAATGGGAAAACGTAAGGGTAGATCGACTGACTACATTCCCAGTGGGTAGCTAATGCAGTGACGACCAAATGGAGGAGGAAAGCGGGACAGGTGCATCTGGGGTATGGAGATATGCGGAAGACAGTGACATGCGTGATCGAGACAATGCGATTTGAGTGTTCCACGTTGGCCAATTACTGGATGATACATAACTACTGAATAATCCTCCAGCATGTTTATATCGGATGGAGGGCGGAGACGGACGCCGTCAATAAATTTTGCAATGAACGGTAAGATTTTAAAATCTGAGTGTTGTGACGTCGAGGATCGATGAGCTTGTAGATTTTATTTGAACCAGCGAGGCCCAAAAGATCGAAAGGGAAGCCAGTGAAGGGCGTTTCAAGGGAGAAAGTCGGCTGACAAGTGAGAACGAAAACCCCATGCGTCATGAGGACAGACCGATGGCCGAAGATAATATCCGAGTAGTAGATGCGCGGTAAAACTAAGGGGGGGGGGAGATATCGCAATTAAAAGGCCCTGGCGATATTATTTAGAAGACAGATTGAGTGTAGTCGACATAACAACCAAACTCGAGGTCCTAACTCAGGATCGGTCTGACCCCCCTACCCACGCTCCAAATTTATGTTTTCCAGTGACCTTTTGCACCACACTTGCTCATTCGTTGAACCACACCCCGGACATTGATCTTAAGTGACCGCTGACTGGTGCTTGCATTGATTTTGCTCTGTGACCCCTGACCCACATTTCTCATGGATATTTCGTTGATTTGACTGCTTGAGCCTCAAGCTATCCTGAATTTGCTCGCATTTGGCTGGCTGTGATTCACCAAGCGGTTATCACTGATTTTTTTTGCAGTTTTCGTGTCATATTCGTGATTGTTTTATAAAGAACCGTGGTAAAACCACAATGGGACTCTTGGCGTTTTTTGGATCATTTTACGCGTATCTCATCGTCTACTAGGGGTCCGTTACGGTGAGCTTGATAGATTTCGCCAACAAATGTGTTATCGGATAAAGCTATGACAAGAGCGACGAGTTCTGATATGCTTGCAGATTGTACTGGCCCGTAGAGAGGCGTAAGAGACCGGAATAGAAACCGAAGAAAAATGCACCAACGATGAATAGCGGTGGGTATTTTAGAAAACGATCGTCATGCCTCATAGGAGCAGACTGACAACAGCAGAAGAGACGTACACATCGAATGGCAGAATGCGCTATGCCAGGCATAGGAGCTTTGAGTGAAACTGGCCATATTACCAAGGGAGTAGCAAGAAGGATATCCTTCAGGATAAGTGCGATAACGGGGGAGGTGTGTACACAAAAATGGGACAAGGAAAACTTGGAAACGTGCGGTCTCTAACCGGTGCTAGTGGATTGGGCCGACAGTGCGCTGGACACGCGTTCCAAAAACACTTAGTGAAATGATCACCCTAGGTAGAATCCACCAGCGTGGTTGCCCCCGCACATCTTTGCAGGCACTCTTCCCGTCCAACAAGCGCCGATAAGACTGCCGTATCTGGCCACTTCCCGCACCGTCAGGATTAGCACGAGTGAACGTCATTGGTTTACCGTATAGAAAGTAGCACGATCCTCAATATCAAGTATTGCGCAGTCCGGTTGAAGGATGGCAGGGGATCGTGGAGGCAAGGGCAGTGAGGCAAGGGCAGTGAGGCATGGGGTTGAGGGAAGGACGGATACCTAATAGTTAGGTGAACGCATGGGTCAGGGTTGGAGCCGACAGTCTCCGAAGTGGCAGATCTGGTAGAAAATGGGAAGGAACGTGCGGTCTGAGAGTGCTACCAGTTGTGGTTTAGGGAGGGACATCAAAACCAGGGAAGTATGAAAAGCTTTTTGGTATTTTTGCATGGGAAGCTATTTGCTCTACAGGAATAGCGGTTACGGTCGACACTGTGTTTTGTGAGGATATGAGTGAAAAAGAACAGTGACAGTTTAAAAACAGCAACTATACAAGAGAACAAACCTGAGAGTGGTTGATGCTGCTAGGGGGAGAACACAGTGCACTTGGATGGCAAGAACAGAAATGATGTGTTTTACTCCTTAGATAGGCGAAATGAAGACTGACGATGATTGAACAGAGGCGGATGTGCAGCATAATTCAGAGTTTGAGGGAAGCTGGAATATGTAGGATTTTTAGGAAGAGGTGAAAGGGCCCATATGCTGAGGTCCGTCACGTGTTTGATGTGGTGTGTAAAAACTAGATAAATGGTCAATTTCAAGATAACAGGCAAGTACTAATAAGAAGTGGGACTTGGTCGGAGATGTTCGAATACTAATGGTAAGCTTGTTCGAGGGCCTGGAGTAGGCGGGGAGGAAAAGGTGTGACCGAAAGGCAGATTTCGTTACGGTGGTGGGAATAGCAAGGGACCCGTGCCTGTGACGATAAGGGATTTCGGAAGAGAGGCCTAATGGTTCCAAGAAGAGCAGCCAGAGCGGACGATTTAGAAGGGCGAGGTCTAGTATCCAAAGGTGGAGGCAGAGTGAGTAAATGTCCAAGAGCTGACATCGTTCTCCATGGGTTAACGTAGTGAGCCTTCCAAGTACCCGTTTCACGAAAGGACTCTGAATATTTCCTGCGGCAGCACCGTTTGGTTTAGACTGGCTGGAGAGAGTCATCCGGTTCAAATCTAGCAAGTGTGTTTTATGGGATTTCCGGAAAAAACGACGGTTCTCGAAGAGTAAATCGCGGAAAATAGGCCTACGCATTTGTTAGCCTCAGCCCTTTGTAGAGAAGCATGCTATGAAAAATTTGGCAAGAGAAAGTAATTCAAAACGAGGCCACGACCAGTTGGTCCATAGTTCACTGGGGATCCACTAAAGTGTGAGGATCCAGAGGTTAATAAATTTCACGGGTCAGGGATTCGCGTTTATCTGTAGAAAAATTCCTCCACTAGGAATCACTCCATCTGTCAAATGCTGACTGATCAGTGGAGATGATGCGAAGAATGGTCTTATTACCATTGGGCTTGAGAAAGTAGACTATCCTTACACCATCTGCATGAGGGAGCGGAGTGCCTTGAAGCATAAGTCCATTGGGTCGATGATATCGACTGGACATATAGGCTGACCCGGGACACTGCCTAGTGTTAAATCACCGGCTGTAACGCTCGCCTGAGCAATGCATAGCCAAATTCGCAACGGATCGCGAAATCAAAAGGCGATTATCCGTGATATTCTACGATACTAGATTATTGAACAGTGACACCAAAAAGATACAAAGCTCAATAATGAGATCACAAGGACTAAACAAACGCGAAACCGAATTGCAGCGTGCGAGCAAGGAGCACGTGCGTCACGCAGTGTAACAGCCGATCGTGGAAAATCCCCCTTTTTTTTTCCTCGCGATTCAGTGTTTTTTCCCAACATCACTCATTTCCATACACTATTGACTTGTCTTTACGAACTGGTTGTTTTTCTGAACCAATTGTTGTTTGTTCGCGCCCAGAGCGCTATTTTGGCACATCCTTGCTCAGGACCTGCGTGACGCACGTGCTGTCTGCTCACACGCTGCTATTCGGTTTCTCGTTGTTGAGTCTTTGTGATCGTATTATTGAGGTTTGTATATTGTTTATGTCATTGTTTATTTTAATAATCTAGTATCGTAGAATTATCACGGATAATCGCCTTCTGATTTCGGGATCCGTTGCGAATTTGGCTACGCATCGCTCAAACGTTCGTAACAATACTCAATAGATCTATTTGGAACGAGGAAAATTCACGCAAAATGCCAAGGAAAGGATCAAAGGCAGTCGAACCCGGACAGGAAGTAATACGGCAAGTCTCTGGGGAGGTTTTGGGTACTTATGATTCTTTAGTTGATGCTAGATCGCCTAGTCCTGTCAGTGCTAGCTCATGTGTTATTGAAAGCAATATTGATCGTAAGGACGTTGATTTATATAAGCTGAGAATAATAGAACTAGAGCAACAGTTACTTTCAGCTAGACTACAGGCGCATGAAGCAGAGAAGTGTACACAGAAACAGCGAGAGTATAGGACCAGTGACTTCGACACTTCCGATAGGTTAGAGTGCAATAAGGTAGGGAACCCCACGCCGGTCGCCGACTACAAACCACCATCGATCGATCTGCCTAGAGTGGAGTTAACGGTTTTCGACGGGCGAGCTGAGCAATATTGCAAGTTTGTCAAACAGTTCGAGACGTTCGTTGAAAACAAGGTCACCGACCCTGGGCAAAGGCTTCTTTACCTTACTCACTACTGCCGAGGCCGAGCGCGAGAAGCTATCGACGGATGCACCATGCTCGATCCAGAACAAGGCTACACTAGGGCAAGAAAGATTCTGAGGGACTTGTTTGGCCAACCTTTCAAAGTAGCCCGTAACCTAATAGAGGGCGTGATGGCAGAGGCAAAGAAAACCAAGGGCGACGTCTACACCATGGCCGACCTGGTGATCAAGATGCAGAACTGCTCAATAGCCCTCGACCATTTAGGTTACAGAGCTGACCTAGACGCCATGCACACTTTGGAAGGCATAGTCCGTCACCTCTCTCCCGAACTACAGGGTCGGTGGGCGGAAGAAGCTGAACGGATAAGCCGAGGCGACAGAGAAGCCAACT
Organism: Fasciola hepatica; assembly: GCA_948099385.1. NCBI lineage: Eukaryota > Metazoa > Platyhelminthes > Trematoda > Plagiorchiida > Fasciolidae > Fasciola > Fasciola hepatica. Next base: position 6,368,787 of record CANUEZ040000083.1, read on the forward strand.
TCGAAGACCTGACTGAATACTTAGACAGGCAAACGAAGATAGCTGACAGCAGATTTGGCCGACTCATCCGGGACAGCAACCGAGCAAACAAGCCCGGTACTAGCCAAGTCCAAACCCCTGTACGGGAACATCCAAAGTACCAGCCTTGGACCAACACACACGTCATTTCACGAGATGCTACGGCGAAACCAAATTGCAGATCCTGTGGTACTAGCCATGGCCTACCAGAATGCCCCAAGTTCGGCAATGCCACAATAGACGAACGGTGGGGAATGGCGAGAATGGCAGGAGCATGTTTCATCTGTCTCAACACCACGCACCGGGCAGCAGCCTGTAGAACAAGGAATCGATGTGGTTACGAGGGCTGCACGGGCAGACACCATCGGCTGCTGCATCAGGCGAGAATAACCATATCCGAGGCGAGTGCCAAGCCCAGCGTGATCTGTTCAACTTCACAATCTGCCAGTAAACCGGTACGTTTAGGCGTAGTGGCCGTGGGAGTAGTGACTCCGACTGGGATAGTCAAGGCGTTGGCTTTCGTTGATAGTGGATCCGACACCACTTTAGTGAAAGAGCGGTTTGCCGACAAACACCAACTGGCTAAAGGTGCGACGTCGTTAGCAGTGAGCACGGTGGGCGGAACACAGGTAATGACTGCCGGTAGATTAAGGCTGCAACTCATCTCTCTAGACACTAGCGAGGAAATTGAACCAACGGAGGCATTCACGTTAGCGGATCTTCCCATGCGAGCACCAAGGTCGGTGAACGCAATCTTGACACGATGGCCCCACCTGCAGGATGTAACCGTCGTAGACTGGGAAGATGATGAGGTGGATCTCCTCATCGGATGCGACGTGCCAGAGGCGCATTGGGTGCTTGACCAAAGAGTGGGCGACCGCCAGGCACCTTATGCCGTACGCACGGCTCTGGGATGGATGTTATACGGTCCAGTAGGGGTACGCGGTTCCGTGAATTACTTATCCGCCGAAACGGACCGCATAGAGTATCATCTGCAACGGCTTTATGAAAAGGAGTTTCATGACATTGGAGACGAAAGACCGACGTTGTCTCAAGAGGATCACTTCGCTCTACAAACGGTGCGGCAAGGCTCTAGAGGCCTCAAAAAACAGTTCGAGGTTCCCCTCCCATGGCGCACATCTGCTGACCCGTGGACTGACAACAGAAATTATGTTCTCCAACGATTACTACGACTAAAAGAACGCTTCATTCGAGACCAGAATCTGTGGGAACGATACGCGGATTTGATGAAGCGAAACGAGGACCTCGGTTACGTTGAAAGGGTGCCTGTTAACACCGACAGCAAAAGGGGTATCTGGTATCTGCCTCACCATCCGGTTATCAACCCCAAAAAACCCAATAAACTGCGCGTGGTTTTCGACTGTGCGGCCAAGTTCCAGGGCAAGTCGTTAAACGATCGCCTACTACAGGGGCCTGACTGGACCACACCACTGATCGATGTTCTGTGCCGTTTCAGAGTGGGTAAAGTGGCTTTGTCTGCCGACATTAGGGAAATGTTCCATCAGGTGAAGATTCCGGTAGGAGAACGAGATGCTTTGCGTTTCCTGTGGTGGGAAGGGAGCGACCGGGACAACGCAGTGGTGAATTATAGAATGACCGTCCACCCCTTCGGAGCCATATCGTCACCATTTTGTGCGAACTACGCCCTCCGAGAATCAGCGAACAAACATGGCGATCTGGTACATCGGACGGTGGTAGAAAGCGTCAGCAGGAACTTCTACGTCGACGACTACCTTGGGTCATTCGATGATGTGGAATCAGCTCTAGAGCAGTTCAGGGGTCTGACGAGATTGCTGGAAGAGGGTGGCTTCCATCTAACTAAATGGATGTCGAACGCTTCGGAAGTGCTGAAGGTCATCCCGTATCACGAAAAGGTCGAAAGGGTAAGAGATTTGGACGGCTCCCCACTTCCTATCGAGCGCACTTTAGGGATACAATGGGACGCGGAAACGGACGATTTTGTTTTCGAACTGAACGTTCCCGAGCTGCCAATAACCCGTCGTGGCATACTATCTGCCGTCTCAAGTTTGTTCGACCCGCTCGGTTTCGTCTCACCATGGCTGCTACCCGGAAAGATCTTGCTGCAGCGGCTGTGCCGTAAGAAAGTTGATTGGGACCAGTCACTGGACCGAGGGGACCGGCTGGACTGGGAGGAATTTTTGAACACCTTGAAGAAATTAGGGGACATAAGAATACCACGATGTTTGACCCCTGGCCATACGACACGGACTGGAGAACTACATGCCTTTTCCGATGCATCCGAAGTCGGTTATGGAGCTGTGGTGTACGGACGATGGTGCGCAGGAGATGGACAATATACCACGAGGATCCTGTTCGCCAAAGCCCGCGTTGCTCCACTGAAGTCGGTCTCAATCCCACGCCTCGAACTCAGCGCAGCCGTGTTGGCAGTCAGGGTGGTGCAAGCTGTGAAGAGATGTTTCGATCTCTACATTTGGTCGGTGAGCTTCTGGACGGATTCAACGATAGTACTTTACTACATTAACAACGTACGGAGCCGGTTTAGTACTTTCGTTGCTAACCGGCTCACGATTATTCACGATGAATCGGCCACGCACCAGTGGAGTCATGTCAGGTCTGGCGATAATCCGGCCGACCTGTGCTCTCGAGGTGCGAACAACTTCAAGCAACTGGACACGTGGACGAGAGGGCCGAACTTCCTGCAATTGCCCAAACAGGACTGGCCCGTGTTCGAATTAAAACCCCCTACGGAATTGGAACTGGAGATCAAAGGCGTAGTGACAGCAACCAACGTCGTCGAAGCGTCGCCCATTTTATCGCGACTGGTCAGGTTTTCTTCCTGGATGAAGACGCTTCGTTCGCTAGTTTGGTTAACCAGGTTCAAGATAAGTTTACTAGTCATGAAAGGGCTACGGCCCTCAGGTCGGATACCGGTCGGCCCGATAGGTCCCGATGAGCTACAAGCGGCAGAGTACGATATTTTCAGAATGATACAACGCGAGGCTTTCGCCCAAGAACTCAAGAGGGCGGAAGAAGTGGGGCTGACCAATGAAGACATGCCATCTCCAAGAGGCGAGCTGAAGCGTTTAAACCCCAAAATCATCAACGGACTGCTGCGGGTAGATGGTAGGCTGACCAACGCCCACCTGAACTTCGACACAAAGTATCCTATACTGCTGCCTGCGAGACAACCCGCAGTAGAGCTAATGATTCAACACGTCCACGCCATGGAGGGACATGCCGGGGAAAGTCACGTGACGAGCGTCATCCGAAAGCGTCTTTGGTTGTTGAGAGGACGAGAGACTGTAAAACGCGTGATCCGACGGTGTGTGCAATGCAGGAGACGCAATGCCATAGCAGGCAAACAACTCATGGCCCCGCTACCAGAATGCAGGGTGACTACGGGCTGGTGGCCGTTCAGTGACACCGGGTTGGACTATTTCGGGCCCTTGTGGATCAAGTGCGGGAAAAGATTAGAAAAGCGATACGGATGTATCATGACGTGCATGAAATCACGTGCGGTGCACCTAGAAGTCGCACATTCGATGACGACCGATTCGTTTCTACGGGCCTTGCAAAGATTTATCAACCGAAGAGGCGTACCGGCAGACATATACTCAGATAATGGATCGAACTTTGTGGGCGCTCAACGGGAATTGCAACGTTGGCACAAGAACATAAACAGGGACGAACTGCAGAATCGAACAGTGGCCTACGGCATACGCTGGCATTTTAACCCCCCACAGGCCAGTCACCGAGGCGGCATATGGGAACGCATGATCCGGTCCGCCAGACGGATATTGCTGTCAATCATGGAGCAGCAGCCGCCCGACGACGAGACCCTGAACACCGTCATGACTGAGGTGGAGCGAATCCTGAACAACCGCCCCCTGGTTCCAGTATTGAACGGCGACCCCACCCACCTGGCGCTCACCCCAAACGACTTATTGACGCTAAGGTCGAACGAGGGTTTCCAAGGGCCGGTAAACCTTCGTGGGAGCTACCTCCATGGGTGGAAGCAAGCGAACTATCTGGCCAAGGTCTTCTGGAGGCGATGGCTACGGGAGTACCTACCGGCTTTGCAGACTCGACAGAAGTGGCTGGCCAAAACAAGACCATTCAAAGTTGGGGACGTGGTTATGATCGCCGACGAACGCGCACATTTCAGCGCTTGGTCTTTGGGAGTAGTTACGGAAACCATCAAAAGCACCGACGAAATGATAAGAACGGTGAAGGTGAAGACAGCTAACGGAGTGCTCATTCGTGACATACGCAGTATTAACCTACTCGAGAGCGAAGACGGAGGAGTTGATAACCCTGTGGCCTAGTAAACCTTTTTCACACCAGTAATCGAGGTGGATAAAGAAACACCATATATACCACACAATCTCCGTCAAACACGTTAAGGTGCTCGCGGTCCCTTCGTTGACATTTCAGAAGGTTCTTTCCGATATGTGGTGATGAGTGCGATTCCATTATACATCCCGATACATACGCGCATGCACGACGCACTCTACATCCCGTAAACCCATCATACATGTGACAGTGTTCTTTGTTCGCCTTTTGTTGACGCTACCGAATGCCCCTTGCATATGTGGAAGTAGTGGAGCTCAGGTCAGACATGCATGCTACATTTACTCGTTTTCTTGCCACACGGTCTTTTGTTGACATTGCAGAAAGTCCTCCTTTGATGTGTAGTCATAACTGTGATTTCATTGTAACCCCGGCACACACACACACGCACGCACACACACGCACGCACGCACACACACACACACTCAAGCGCGTACATCCAGGACCGGACGGCCCCTTACGAGGACAACGTCTATGTGACCATTCACGCCCGCCATCGGTCATTTGGTCTTGTGGAAGATGTAGACTAGCCTCACGTCTATGTAGCCAATGGGTTAGGTGCGACCAGTAGTAGAACGTCGACGACGAGCATTAGACGCGCGCACTGACAGCAGGGCCTAGGCAGGTAGGAAGAATCAGTACCTTTATACCGAACCTTTGACTTTGCTAAGGATCCAGGAGGATTTTGGTGGGCGGTGTAACAGCCGATCGTGGAAAATCCCCCTTTTTTTTTTTCCTCGCGATTCAGTGTTTTTTCCCAACATCACTCATTTCCATACACTATTGACTTGTCTTTACGAACTGGTTGTTTTTCTGAACCAATTGTTGTTTGTTCGCGCCCAGAGCGCTATTTTGGCACATCCTTGCTCAGGACCTGCGTGACGCACGTGCTGTCTGCTCACACGCTGCTATTCGGTTTCTCGTTGTTGAGTCTTTGTGATCGTATTATTGAGGTTTGTATATTGTTTATGTCATTGTTTATTTTAATAATCTAGTATCGTAGAATTATCACGGATAATCGCCTTCTGATTTCGGGATCCGTTGCGAATTTGGCTACGCATCGCTCAAACGTTCGTAACACGCAGGTCCAGAACAAGGATATGACAAAGTAGTGCTCTGGGCGCTCTGGGCGCGAACAAACAACAGTTGGTCCATAAAAACAAACAGTTCGTAAAGACACGTCAATAGTGTAAGCAAGTGGGTGATGTTAAGGAAAACACTGAACCGCAAAGGTTTTAGGGGATTTTCCACGACTGGTCGCTACACCGCCCACCAAAATCCTCCCGAATCCTTGGCAGAGCCAAAGGTTTGGCATAAACGTGCTGATTCTTCCTACCTACATAGGTCTTGCTGTCAGTGCGCGCGCCTAATGCATGTCGTCAACTTTCTACTCATGTTCACACCTAATCCGTTGGCCACATAGATGCGAGGCTATTCTGCATCTCCCACGAGAACAACTGACCGATGGCGGGCGTGAAGGGGAAACATAGAGGATGTCCTTGGAAGGGCCGTCCTGCCCTGGCCGTATGTGCTTGCGTGAATGTGTGTGTATGATGTATTCTCCGCTACTTCCACATATGCGAAAGACATTTCATTAATGTCAACAAAACAAATTGCGAACACCGTCACATGTTTGATAGGGGTTGCGGGAGATATCGTGCATCGGGTATGTGTGTATGTGTCTGGATGTTTAATGGAATCACATGTACCACTTCATACCAAAAAAGGACCTTCCGCAAAGTCAGCGAAAGATTGTGAGCACTGTTACGTGTTTGACGGGGGCCATGTGGTATAACGGGTACAATGTAGATGAGTGTGCGTCGGGGTGTATGATGGTTCGATGCGTCAGTGTGTCTTGATTGCTTCCATTTATGGGGTTTCTTTACCCACCCCGAAGACGAATGCGAAATAGTCTGCTGGGCCTCAGCGTTTTCAGCTTCTCCGCCTTCACTCTCCAGTAGGCTAATACTGCGTATGTCACGAACGAGCACTCCGTCAGCTGTCTTCACCTTGACCGTTCTTATCATTTCGTCAGTGCTTTCGATGGTTTCCATAACTACTCCCAAGGACTAGGTGCTGAAATGTGCTCGTTCGTCTGCGATCATCACCACATCCCCAACTTTGAATGGTCTTGTTTTGACCAGCCACTTATGTCGAGTCTGCATAGCCGGTAGATACTCCCGCAGCCGGCGCCTCCAGAAGACCTTGGCCAGATAGTTCGCTTGCTTCCATCCGTGGAGGTAGCTCCCACGAAGGTGTGCCGGCCCTTGGAAACCCTCGTTCGACCTTACCGTCAATAAGTCGTTCGGGGTGAGCGCCAGGTGGGTGGGGTCGCCGTTCAATACTGGAACCAGGGGGCGGTTGTTCAGGATTCGCTCCACCCCAGTCATGACGGTGTTCAGTATCTCGTCGTCGGGCGGCTGCTGCTCCATGATTGACAGCAATATCCGTCTGGTGGACCGGATCATGCGTTCCCATATGCCGCCTCGATGACTGGCCTGTGGGGGGTTGAAATGCCATTGTACGCCGTAGGCCACGGTTCGGTCCTGCAGTTTGTCCCTGTTTATGTTCTTGTGCCAACGCTGCAATTCCCGTTGAGCGCCCACAAAGTTTGACCCATTATCTGAGTATATATCGGCCGATACGCCTCTTCGGTTGATAAATCTTTGCAAGGCCCGTAGAAACGAATCGGTCGTCATCGAATGTGCGACTTCTAGGTGTACCGCACGTGATTTCATGCACGTCATGATACATCCGTATCGCTTTTCTAATCTTTTCCCGCACTTGATCCACAAGGGCCCGAAATAGTCCAACCCGGTGTCACTGAACGGCCACCAGCCCGTAGTCACCCTGCATTCTCGTAGCGGGGCCATGAGTTGTTTGCCTGCTGTGGCATTGCTTCGCCTACATTGCACACAATGTTGGATTATGCGTTTTACAGTCTCTCGTCCTCTCAACAACCAACGGCGGTTTTGGATGACGCTCGTCACGTGACTTTCCCCGGCATGTCCCTCCACGGCGTGGACGCGTTGAATCGTTAGCTCTACTACAGGTTGTCTCGCAGGCAGCAGTATAGGATACTTTGTGTCGATGTTCAGGTGGGCGTTGGTCAGCCTACCATCCACCCGCAGTTGTCTATCAACGAGCTTGGGGTTAAAAAGCTTCAATTCGCTTCTTGGGGATGATATTTCTTTGCTGATCGGTCTCACTTCTTCTGCTCTTTTGAGTTCTCGAGCGAAAGCCTTGCGTTGTATCACTCTGAAAATATCGTATTCTGCAGCTTGTAGCTCATCGGGACCTATCGGGCCGACCCGTATCCGGCCTAAGGGACGTAGCCCTTTCATGAATAGTAAATGTCTCTTGAATCTGGCTAACCAGACTAACGCACAAAATGTCATCATCAGGGAAGAGAATCTGACCAATCGCGATAGAATGGATGTCGCTTCAAAGACGTTGGCCGCTATCACTACGCCTTTGATCTCCAGTTCCACTTCCGTAGGGGGTTTTATTTCGAACACGGGCCAGTCCTGTTTGGGCAAGTTCAGGAAGTTTGGCCCTCTCGTCCACGTGTCCAGTTGCCTGAGGTTGGTCGCACCCCGGGAGCACAGATCGGCTGGATTATCGCCAGACGTGACATGCTTCCACTGGTTCATGGCTGATTCATCGGGGATAATCGTGAGCCGGTTAGCAACGAAAGTACTAAACCGGCTCCGGACGTTGTTGATATAGTAAAGTACTATCGTTGAATCCGTCCAGAAGCTCACCGACCAAATTTAGAGATCGAAACATCTCTTCACAGCTTGCACCACCCTGACTGCCAACACGGCTGCGCTGAGTTCAAGGCGTGGGATTGAGACCGACCTCAGTGGAGCAACGCGGGCCTTAGCAAACAGGATCCTCGTAGTATATTGTTCATCTCCTGTGCACCATCGTCCGTACACCACAGCTCCATAACCGACTTCGGATGCATCGAAAAAAGCGTGTAGTCCTCCAGTCCGCGTTGTATGGCCAGGAGTCAAACATCGTGGGATTCTTATGTCCCCTAATTTCTTCAAGGTGTTTAAAAATATTTCCCAGTCCAGCCGGTCCTCTCGGTCCAGTGACTGGTTCCAGCCAGCTTTCTTGCGGCACAGCCCCTGCAGCAAGATCTTTCCGGGTAGCAGCCAGGGAGGGACGAAACCTAGCGGGTCGAACAGAGTAGAGACAGCGGGTAGTATGCCTCGACGGGTTACAGACAACTCGAGAACGGTAAGCTGGAAAGCAAAGTCGTTTGTTTCCGCGTCCCATTGTATTCCTAAAGTGCTTTCCGTAGGGAGTGGAGAGCCGTCCAAATCTCTAACTTTTTCGGCCTTCTCGTGGTACGGAATGACCTCGAGCACTTTTGGAGCTTTCGACATCCACTTTGTTAGATGGAAGCCGCCCTCTCTGTAACAGCCGGTCGTGGAAAATCCCCCTTTTTCCCTCGCGATTCAGTGTTTTTCCCAACATCACTCATTTCCATACACTATTGACTTGTCTTTGCGAACTGGTTGTTTTTCTGGACCAATTGTTGTTTGTTCGCGCCCAGAGCGCTATTTTGGCACATCCTTGCTCAGGACCTGCGTGACGCACGTGCTGTCTGCTCACACGCTGCAATTCGGTTTCTCGTTGTTGAGTCTTTGTGATCGTATTATTGAGGTTTGTATATTGTTTATGTCATTGTTTATTTAAGTAATCTAGTATCGTAGAATTATCACAGATAATCGCCTTCTGATTTCGGGATCCGTTGCGAATTTGGCTACGCATTGCTCAAACGTTCGTAACAGTACTCAATAGATCTATTTGGAACGAGGAAAAATCACGCAAAATGCCAAGAAAAGGATCAAAAGCAATTGAATCCGGACAGGAAGTAATACGGCAAGTCTCTGGGGAGGTTTTGGGTACATATGATTCTTTAGTTAATGCTAGATCGTCTAGTCCTGTCAGTGCTAGCTCATGTGTTATTGAAAGCAATATTGATCGTGAGGATGTCGATTTATATAAGCTGAGAATACTAGAACTAGAGCAACAGTTACGTTCGGCTAGACTACAGGCGCATGAAGCAGAGAAGTGTACACAGAAACAGCGAGAGCAAGAGACCAGTGACTTCGACACTTCCGATAGGTTAGAGTGCAATAAGGTAGGGAACCCCACGCCGGTCGCCGAATACAAACCACCATCGATCGATCTGCCTAGAGTGGAGTTAACGGTTTTCGACGGGCGAGCTGAGCAATACTGCAAGTTTGTCAAGCAGTTCGAGACGTTCGTTGAAAACAAGGTAAACGACCCTGGGCAAAGGCTTCTTTACCTTACTCACTACTGCCGAGGCCGAGCAAGATAAGCTATCGACGGGTGCACCATGCTTGACCCAGAACAAGGCTACACAAGGGCAAGGAAGATTCTAAGGGACTTGTTTGGCCAACCTTTCAAAGTAGCCCGTAACCTAATAGAGGGCGTGATGGTAGAGGCAAAGAGAACCAAGGGCGACGTCTACACCATGGCCGACCTGGTGATTAAGATGCAGAACCGCTCAATAGCCCTCGACCATTTAGGTTACAGGGCTGACCTAGACGCCATGCACACTTTGGAAGGCATAGTCCGTCACCTCTCTCCCGAACTACAGGGTCGGTGGGCGGAAGAAGCTGAACGGATAAGCCGAGGCGACAGAGAAGCCAACTTCGAAGACCTGGCTGAATACTTAGACAGGCAAACGAAGATAGCTGACAGCAGATTCGGCCGACTCATCCGGGACAGCAACCGAGCAAACAAGCCCGGTACTAGCCAAGCCCGAACCCCTGTACGGGAATATCCAAAGTACCAGCCTTGGACCAACACACACGTCATTTCACGAGATGCTACGGCGAAACCAAATTGCAGATCCTGTGGTACTAGCCATGGCCTACCAGAATGCCCCAAGTTCGGCAACGCCACAATAGACGAACGGTGGGGAATGGCGAGGATGGCAGGAGCATGTTTCATCTGTCTCAACACCACGCACCGGGCAGCAGCCTGTAGAACAAGGAATCGATGTGGTTACGAGGGCTGCACGGGCAGACACCATCGGCTGCTGCATCAGACGAGAATAACCATATCCAAGGCGATTGCCAAGCCCAGCGTGATTTGTTCAACTTCACAATCTGCCAATAAACCGGTACGTTTAGGCGTAGTGGCCGTGGGAGTAGTGACTCCGACTGGGATAGTCAAGGCGTTGGCTTTCGTTGATAGTGGATCCGACACCACTTTAGTGAAAGAGCGGTTTGCCGACAAACACCAACTGGCTAAAGGTGCGACGTCGTTAGCAGTGAGCACGGTGGGCGGAACACAGGTAATGACTGCCGGTAGATTAAGGCTGCAACTCATCTCTCTAGACACTAACGAGGAAATTGAACCAACGGAGGCATTCACGTTAGCGGATCTCCCCATGCGAGCACCAAGGTCGGTGAACGCAATCTTGACTCGGTGGCCCCACCTGCAGGATGTAACCGTCGTAGACTGGGAAGATGATGAGGTGGATCTCCTCATCGGATGCGACGTGCCAGAGGCGCATTGGGTGCTTGACCAAAGAGTGGGCGACCGCCAGGCACCTTATGCCGTACGCACGGCTCTGGGATGGATGTTATACGGTCCAGTAGGGGTACGCGGTTCCGTGAATTATTTATCCGTCTAAACGGACCGCATAGAGTATCATCTGCAACGGCTGTATGAAAAGGAGTTTCATGACATGGGAGACGAAAGACCGACGTTGTCTCAAGAGGATCACTTCGCTCTACAAACGGTGCGACAAGGCACTAGAGACCTCAAAAAACAGTTCGAGGTTCCCCTCCCATGGCGCACATCTGCTGACCCATGGACTGATAACCGAAACTATGCTCTCCAACGTCTACTACGACTGAAAGAACGCCTCATTCGAGACCAGAATCTGTGGGAACGATACGTGGATTTAATGAATCGAAACAAAGCCCTCGGTTACGTTGAAAAGGTGCCTGCCAACGCCCACGGCCGAAAGAGTATCTGGTATCTACATCACCACCCGGTTATGAACCCCAAGAGACCCGAGAAACTGCGGGTGGTTTTCGGTTGGGCGGCCAAGTTTCAGAGCAAATCGCTAAACGATGGCCTACTACAAGGACCTGACCGGACCACACCAATAATGGAAGTTCTGTGCCGTTTCAGAGTGGGTAAAGTGGCTTTGTCTGCTGACATTAGGGAAATGTTCCATCAGGTGAAGATTCCGGTAGGAGAAAGAGATGCTTTGCGTTTCCTGTGGTGGGAAGGGAGCGACCGGGACAACGCAGTGGTGAATTATAGGATGACCGTCCACCCCTTCGGAGCCATATCGTCACCATTTTGTGCCAACTACGCCCTCCGAGAATCAGCGAACAAACATGGCGATCTAGTACATCGGACGGTGGTAGATAGCGTCACCAGGAACGTCTACGTCGACGACTACCTTGGGTCATTCGATGATGTGGAATCAGCTCTAGAGCAGTTCAGGGGTCTGACGACATTGCTGGAAGAGGGCGGCTTCCATCTAACTAAATGGATGTCGAACGCTTCAGAAGTGCTGAAGGTCATCCCGTATCACGAAAAGGCCGAAAGGGTAAGAGATTTGGACGGCTCTCCACTTCCTATCGAGCGCACTTTAGGGATACAATGGGACGCGGAAACGGACGATTTTGTTTTCGAACTGAACGTTCCCGAGCTGCCAATAACCCGTCGTGGCATACTATCTGCTGTCTCAAGTTTGTTCGACCCGCTCGGTTTCGTCTCACCGTGGCTGCTACCCGGAAAGATCTTGCTGCAGCGGCTGTGCCGTAAGAAAGTTGATTGGGACCAGGCACTGGACCGAGGGGACCGGCTGGACTGGGAAGAATTTCTGAACACCTTGAAGAAATTAGGGGACATAAGAATCCCACGATGTTTGACCCCTGGCCATACGATACGGACCGGAGAACTACATGCCTTTTCCGATGCATCCGAAGTCGGTTATGGAGCTGTGGTGTACGGACGATGGTGCGCAGGAGATGGACAATATACCACGAGGATCCTGTTCGCCAAAGCCCGCGTTGCCCCACTGAGGTCGGTCTCAATCCCACGCCTTGAACTCAGCGCAGCCGTGTTGGCAGTCAGGGTGGTGCAAGCTGTGAAGAGATGTTTCGATCTCTAAATTTGGTCGGTGAGCTTCTGGACGGATTCAACGATAGTACTTTACTACATTAACAACGTACGGAGCCGGTTTAGTACTTTCGTTGCTAACCGGCTCACGATTATCCCCGATGAATCAGCCATGAACCAGTGGAAGCATGTCACGTCTGGCGATAATCCGGCCGACCTGTGCTCCCGAGGTGCGACCAACCTCAGGCAACTGGACACGTGGACGAGAGGGCCAAACTTCCTGAACTTGCCCAAACAGGACTGGCCCGTGTTCGAAATAAAACCCCCTACGGAAGTGGAACTGGAGATCAAAGGCGTAGTGATAGCGGCCAACGTCTTTGAAGCGACATCCATTCTATCGCGACTGGTCAGGTTTTCTTCCCGGATGAAGACGCTTCGTTCGCTAGTTTGGTTAACCAGGTTCAAGAGAAATTTACTAGTCATGAAAGGGCTACGGCCCTCAGGTCGGATACCGGTCGGCCCGATGGGTCCCGATGAGCTACAAGCGGCAGAGTACGATATTTTCAGAATGATACAACGCGAGGCTTTCGCCCAAGAACTCAAGAGGGCGGAAGCCGTGGGGCTGACCAATAAAGACATGCCATCTCCAAGAGGCGAGCTGAAGCGTTTAAACCCCAAACTCATCAACGGACTGCTGCGGGTAGATGGTAGGCTGACCAACGCCCACCTGAACATCGACACAAAGTATCCTATACTGCTGCCTGCGAGACAACCTGTAGTAGAGCTAATGATTCAACACGTCCACGCCATGGAGGGACATGCCGGGGAAAGTCACGTGACGAGCGTCATCCAAAACCGCCGTTGGTTGTTGAGAGGACGAGAGACTGTAAAACGCATAATCCAACATTGTGTGCAATGTAGGCGAGGCAATGCCACAGCAGGCAAACAACTCATGGCCCCGCTACGAGAATGCAGGGTGACTACGGGCTGGTGGCCGTTCAGTGACACCGGGTTGGACTATTTCGGGCCCTTGTGGATCAAGTGCGGGAAAAGATTAGAAAAGCGATACGGATGTATCATGACGTGCATGAAATCACGTGCGGTATACCTAGAAGTCGCACATTCGATGACGACCGATTCGTTTCTACGGGCCTTGCAAAGATTTATCAACCGAAGAGGCGTACCGGCCGGTATATACTCAGATAATGGATCGAACTTTGTGGGCGCTCAACGGGAATTGCAGCGTTGGCACAAGAACATAAACAGGGACAAACTGCAGGACCGAACCGTGGCCTACGGCGTACAATGGCATTTCAACCCCCCACAGGCCAGCCATCGAGGCGGCATATGGGAACGCATGATCCGGTCCACCAGACGGATATTGCTGTCAATCATGGAGCAGCAGCCGCCCGACGACGAGACGCTGAACGCCGTCATGACTGAGGTGGAGCAAATCCTGAACAACCGCCCCCTGGTTCCAGTATTGAACGGCGACCCCACCCACCTGGCGCTCACCCCGAACGACTTATTGACGTTAAGGTCGAACGAGGGTTTCTAAGGGCCGGTAAACCTTCGTGGGAGCTACCTCCACGGGTGGAAGCAAGCGAACTATCTGGCCAAGGTCTTCTGGAGGCGATGGCTACGGGAGTACCTACCGGCTTTGCAGACTCGACAGAAGTGGCTGGCCAAAACAAGACCATTCAAAGTTGGGGATGTGGTTATGATCGCCGACGAACGAGCACATTTCAGCACTTGGTCTTTGGGAGTAGTTACGGAAACCATCAAAAGCACTGACGAAATGATAAGAACGGTCAAGGTGAAGACAGCTGACGGAGTGCTCATTCGTGACATACGCAGTATTAACCTACTCGAGAGCGAAGACGGAGAAGCTGATAACCCTGAGGCCTAGTAAACCTTTTTCACACCAGTAATCGAGGTGGATAAAGAAACACCATATATACCACACAATCTCCGTCAAACACGTTAAGGTGCTCGCGGTCCTTTCGTTGACATTACAGAAGGTTCTTTCCGATATGTGGTGATGAGTGCGATTCCATTATACATCCCGATACATACACGCAGGCACGACGCACTCTACATCCCGTAAACCCATCATACATGTGAAAGTGTTCTTTGTTTGCCTTTTGTTGACGCTACCGAATGCCCCTTGCATATGTGGAAGTAGCGGAGCTCAGGTCACACATACGTGCTACATTTACTCGTTTTCTTGCCACCCGGTCTTTTGTTGACATTGCAGAAAGTCCTCCTTTGATGTGTAGTCATACCTGTGATTTCATTGTAACCCCGGAACGCACACACACGCACACACACACACACACACACACTCAAGCACGTACATCCAGGACCGGACGGCCCCTTACGAGGACAACGTCTATGTGACCATTCACGCCCGCCATCGGTCATTTGGTCTTGTGGAAGATGTAGACTAGCCTCACGTCTATGTAGCCAATGGGTTAGGTGCGACCAGTAGTAGAACGTCGACGACGAGCATTAGACGCGCGCACTGACAGCAGGGCCTAGGCAGGTAGGAAGAATCAGTACCTTTATACCGAACCTTTGACTTTGCTAAGGATCCAGGAGGATTTTGGTGGGCGGTGTAACAGCCGGTCGTGGAAAATCCCCCTTTTTCCCTCGCGATTCAGTGTTTTTTCCCAACATCACTCATTTCCACACACTATTGACTTGTCTTTACGAACTGGTTGTTTTTCTGGACCAATTGTTGTTTGTTCGCGCCCAGAGCGCTATTTTGGCACATCCCTGTTCAGGACCTGCGTGACGCACGTGCTGTCTGCTCACACGCTGCTATTCGGTTTCTCGTTGTTGAGTCTTTGTGATCGTATTATTGAGGTTTGTATATTGTTTATGTCATTGTTTATTTTAATAATCTAGTATCGTAGAATTATCACGGATAATCGCCTTCTGATTTCGGGATCCGTTGCGAATTTGGCTACGCATTGCTCAAACGTTCGTAACACTCTCCTAGCAATGTTGTCAGGTCTCTGAATTGCGCTAGAGGTGATTCTACATCATCGAATGATCCAAAGTAGTTGTCGACGTAGAGGTTTCTGCTGACGCCATCTACCACCGACCGACGGACCAGACCTCCATGTTTGTTTGCAGCTTCCCGAAGAGCATAGTTCGCACGGAACTGTGACGATATGGCTCCTAAGAGGTGGATGGTCATCCTATAATTTACCACCGCTTTGTCCCGGTCGTTCTGTTCCCACCACAGGAAACGCAAAGCATCTCTTTCTCCTACCGGCATTTTCACCCGATGAAACATTTCCCCAATGCCGGCTGACAAGACCACTCTACCCACTCTGAAACGGCACAGAACTTCCATTATTGGTGTGGTCCGGTCAGGTCCTTGTAGTAGGCCATCGTTTAGCGATTTGCTCTGAAACTTGGCCGCCCAACCGAAAACCACCCGCAGTTTCTCGGGTCTCTTGGGGTTCATAACCGGGTGGTGATGTAGATACCAGATACTCTTTCGGCCGTGGGCGTTGGCAGGCACCTTTTCAACGTAACCGAGGGCTTTGTTTCGATTCATTAAATCCACGTATCGTTCCCACAGATTCTGGTCTCGAATGAGGCGTTCTTTCAGTCGTAGTAGACGTTGGAGAGCATAGTTTCGGTTATCAGTCCATGGGTCAGCAGATGTGCGCCATGGGAGGGGAACCTCGAACTGTTTTTTGAGGTCTCTAGTGCCTTGTCGCACCGTTTGTAGAGCGAAGTGATCCTCTTGAGACAACGTCGGTCTTTCGTCTCCCATGTCATGAAACTCCTTTTCATACAGCCGTTGCAGATGATACTCTATGCGGTCCGTTTAGACGGATAAATAATTCACGGAACCACGTCCCCCTACTGGACCATATAATATCCACCCCAGAGCCTCGTGTACGGCATAAGGTGCCCGGCGTTCGCCCACTCTCTGGTCAAGTACTCAATGCGCCTCCGGCACGTCACAGCCAATGAGGAGATCCACTTCGTCTTCTTATTAGCCTTCAACAGTTACATCCTGCAGGTGGGGCCACCGAGTCAAAATTGCGTTCACCGACCCCGGTTCTCGCAGGGGGAGATCAGCTAATGTGAATGCCTCCTTTGGTTCAATTTGCTCGTTAGAGTCTAGAGAGATGAGTTGCAGCCTCAACCTACCGGCAGCCATTACTTGTGTTCCGCCCACCGTGCTCACTGCCAACGACGTCGCACCTTTAGCGAGCCGGTGTTTGTCGGCAAACCGCTCTTTCACTAGATTAGTGTCAGATCAACTGTCCACGAAAGCCAATGTAACAGCCGGTCGTGGAAAATCCCCCTTTTTCCCTCGCGATTCAGTGTTTTTCCCAACATCACTCATTTCCATACACTATTGACTTGTCTTTACGAACTGGTTGTTTTTCTGGACCAATTGTTGTTTGTTCGCGCCCAGAGCGCTATTTTGGCACATCCTTGTTCAGGACCTGCGTGACGCACGTTCTGTCTGCTCACACGCTGCAATTCAGTTTCTCGTTGTTGAGTCCTTGTGATCGTATTATTGAGGTTTGTATATTGTTTATGTCATTGTTTGTTGTAATAATCTAGTATCGTAGAATATCACGGATAATCGTCTTTTGATTTCGGGATCCGTTGCGAATTTGGCTACGCATTGCTCAAACGCTCGTAACAGCCAACGCTTTGAACACCCCAGTTGGGGTCACCACTCCTACGGCAACTACGCCTAAATGCACCGGTTTACTGGCAGACCGCGAAGTTGAATAAATCACACTGGGCTTGGTACTCGCCTCGGGTAAAGTTACTCTCGCCTGATGCAACAATCGATGGCGTCTACCCGTGCAGCACTCGTGACCATATCGGTTCCTTGTCCTACAAGCTGCCGCCTGGTGCTTGGTGTTGAGACATATAAAACACGCTCCTGCCATCCTCGCCATTCCCCACCGTTCGTCTATTGTGGCGCTGATGAACTTTGAGCATTCTGATAGTCCATGGCTAGCATCACATGACCTGCAAATTGGTGGCCCTGTGGCCTCGCGTGAAATGGCTTGTGCATTGGTCCAAGGCGGATATCTCGGCTATTCCCGA
This sequence comes from Fasciola hepatica, assembly GCA_948099385.1. Lineage (NCBI taxonomy): Eukaryota > Metazoa > Platyhelminthes > Trematoda > Plagiorchiida > Fasciolidae > Fasciola > Fasciola hepatica. The sequence goes on from CANUEZ040000083.1 coordinate 6,386,388, forward strand.
GCAGTGGTTTGAGCCTGGCTAGTACTGGGCTTGTTCGCTCGGTTGCTGTCCCGGATAAGCCAGCCAAACCTGCTGTCGGCTATCTTGGTTTGCCTGTCCAAGTATTCAGCCAGGTCTTCGAAGTTAGCCCAACGTTTGATTCGGCTTATCCGTTCCGCTTCTTCCGCCCACCGACCCTGTAGTTCGGGAGAGAGGTGACGAACTATGCCTTCCAAAGTGTGCTTTGCATCTAGGTCAGCCTTGTAACCTGAATGGTCGAGGACTATTGAGCAGTTTTGCATCTTGATCACCAGGTCGGCCATTGTGTAGACGTCGCCCTTGGTTCTCTTTACCTCTACCATCATGCCCTCTATTAGGTTACGGGATACTTTGAAAGGTTGGCCAAACAAGTCCCTTCGAATCTTCCTTGCTCTTGTGTAGCTTTGTTCCGGGTCGAGCATGTTACACCCGCCGATAGTTTCTCTTGCTCGGCCTCGACAGTAGTGAGTCAGATAGAGAAGCATTTGCCCGGGGTCGGTTACCTTATTTTCGACGAACGTCTCGAACTGCTTGACAAACTTGCAGTATTGCTCATTCCGCCCGTCGAAAACCGTCAGTTCTACTGTTGGCAAATCGATCGTTGGTGTTTTATTGTCGGCTACCGGCGTGAAGTTTCCTATTTTGTTGTGCCCTGATCTATCGAAAGTATCGTAGTCTTTGGTCTCCGGCTTACGCTCTTTACGTCTACCCTTCTGTTCTGCCTCCTGGGCCTGTTGTCTAGCCGATAACATTTGTTGTTATAGGTCTAATATCCTCAGCCTATATAGATCGACATCCTCACAATCCATATTGCCCCCAGTAACACATGAACTAGCGCTGACAGGACTAAGGGATCTAGCAATAGCTAAATAATCAAAAGTACCCAAAACCTCCCCAGTGATTTGCCGTACTACTTCCTGTCCAGATTCCAAAGTTTTCGATCCTTTTCTTGACATATTGCGTGTTTTTCCTCGTTCCAAATTGATCTATTGAATACTGTAACACACATCTGAGCAATGCGTAGCCAAATTTGCAACGGATCGCGAAATCAAAAGGCGATTATCCGTGATATTCTACGATACTAGATTATTGAACAGTGACACCAAAAAGATACAAAGCTCAATAATGAGATCACAAGGACTAAACAAACGCGAAACCGAATTGCAGCGTGCGAGCAAGGAGCACGTGCGTCACGCAGGTCCAGAACAAGGATATGACAAAGTAGTGCTCTGGGCACTCTGGGCGCGAACAAACAACAGTTGGTCCATAAAAACAAACAGTTCGTAAAGACACGTCAATAGTGTAAGCAAGTGGGTGATGTTAAGGAAAACACTGAACCGCAAAGGTTTTAGGGGATTTTCCACGACTGGTCGCTACACCGGCCACTGGCCTCGAGCTTGAAGTATGACCGCTAAAAGGAAGCAACCTCTGCGGCTGCTTTCCCACTGTAATTCTCCAAGTATTACTACTTCAACGGTTTCTTACTGAGTTCCCGCTAGTAGTATTCATATTCTCTGTCCCTTCATTGTTTCAGTTTAGTTTTTTTGTACCGGTGTGTCAATACCTCTTTCAAATGACTGTTGTTCCGTGTTCGGCAAAGCTGAATTGAGCTATGCTTTTCTGGTGATTGTTCTGCGTATTGTTTTGCCTGAGAAAGAATAAGGTCAAGTGTGACAGTGTGACTTTTGCACTGTCATTATGCATTTCACATACGGTAAAAATTATGAATTTGACTCATCCGCTGTTCTGATCCCGTTGTGGGCTGGCTTTCGTACATCGTTTGATGAACGATAACCAGAAACCGTCTAACTTGGGTCCTTAAGTTGTTCGGTTTTAATATAGACGTAGAGCCAGTCTCGTTTATGCTGCCCTAAAGCCACTTGCGAAAGTCGATATAGATAGGAATGCCGGCGCGCTAGGTCTGGATCGTTTATGGCAAATAATCACAACTTTGTGACTGGGTGAGGGTGTGGAGCGCGATCGAAATGGGCCATTATTAAATCTATCCGGTCATCAATAGCCTTAGTGAGAAGATCCAAGAGGTCAAATTAGCGTGCTGTGTTTAAGCTAGGTTTGAGGGACCTGTGCTGCCTATTGCTGAGAGTGTTCCTGCTAAGATGACTAACCACTGTGCCCCTGGCAACCGTATCCATCATACTGTAAGTAATAGGAGTATGGTTGATGGAGGGCCCCTTTTTACTCCGGGGCATGACGACCGAGCGCTTCATGCTGGGCGGCACCAAACTAGAGCTCGGTGACAACGTGGGTGAATTCAGCGATAACACAGGAAGGCCGGACACTCCGCTGGTGATTGTGGCTAGGTGCAGCCCATCTGGTCCTGGGGGGACAGAAGGTGTGTAGTTCGAGAGGAGCCTGGTAGCATATTTGACTGTGCTAGCTAAAGGGAAGCTAGTGACAATGAATAATATGATAATGATGATGATAATGGTTTATTTCGGAAAACCCCGAGGCATGCTGTAACGCAAGATCAAACAGTACAATCGGACGTAGAGTCCGAATTCCAAGAGGATGATTTAGGTATCTGCACTCGATATTGCGCAGGAGAAAATATTTAAGTTACTCTTTTAGGCGGCCCCCGGCAAATTTGAACTCAAGGTTGGGTGGACAACCCGGCAAAGTCATGGAGGAGCTGGTCGGAAATAGTAGACTCTTACTCAAATATTGCAAAAAGAGGGACTGTGCAACGACAGAATCAAACAGAATTGACGAAAGTTTTGTTCACTTGAGGAAGAAGAAGTTTCCAGGGGAGACATGAACCAACTATGGCGCTTCGCTGAGTATGACACGGCTTTGGATCGGAAATCAGACAATGAAAGGAATGGATTTGCAGACAAAGAGCAAGCAAAATCTTGCGAAGATTACTCTCGTAGCTCTAAGCGACCAAATATCGGCTGAGCCAGCTAAATACACAGTGGAGGACTCATTTGTAGAGAGAGGTCGCCTAGGTGATGGTGAAAGAGGTGGCCGGATGTAAACACGTAAACGTTGCGCACATTGTTTTCTTTCAGAAGGGTGGAATGTGACGCACCAAAATGGAAATGGAAACTGGGCGACAGATCAATTTGTGATGCGTATCCATGATGGTCGCGAATAACGGTTTGCAAAGGTGAATATTTAAATGAAAAGTAAGGGCTGAACACGATGACCAGAGAGATGCAGGGATCAAACTTTTCTGAGAGAATCTACCAAGATAGAACACCGGACATGAAAAAACACCAACAACCGATTAATACAGTAGCAAAGTTGGGCGGTGAAGTAGTTGACGGGTAGAATACTGTCTGTTGGTATTCTTTGTAAAAGGTGGATCATGTGATGGCAAAAGATCAAAAGGCTGCGATACAGATGCCTCTTAGATGTGAATATATGGGGAGGGCATGACTATGTGCAGGGTGAGAATATTGCAATGCTACAGCCGCGTGGGCGAACAGAAGGACTGATAGAGAGAGCGAACTATCACAGTATGGCCGACTGTTGGGATGCTCTGGAGACAAATATTCCCCAGTGAAATATACTGTTTGGACTTTGTGGGACGGAAGTGTATAGCAACATTAAATGTGACCTTTTGTAAATATATCGGTAACCGTGAAAAAAGAGCGAGTTTCATTTTGGAGATTGGTTAATTTTGCGAATGGGACAAGCGGGTGGTTTGGCACGAATTCTCGGGAAAAAGGATCGTGGACGGTAAGCCAAGCACGGAAAGGGCCTTTTAACCCCGCGATGATTATGTGCTAGGGAAAGTAGATTTCGCCGGGCCTAAGAAGCTGTAAGTCAAGATGGCGACGGTGGAGATGAGTACGATGAAAAATAGGCGATAACTGGGGGAGATAGTTCCATATTTGCAGCAGTTCGGGTGTATAAATATTTTTTTTGCCGCCACCGGTGCCGGTGGGTGGGGCTGATTCTGCGCTGGACACCCAACCTGAAAACCATTTTCGGTGACAGGAGGTGCGATCCGCCATCCTAGCTGCGCCCGCACATAGTTGCAGACGTCCTGCACGCCCGATGTGCGCCGGCCAAGGCGGTGGATCTGACCGCGCCCCGCACCGGCGGGCTTTGCTTGGGCAATGTCGGCGTTGTCACATAGAGATCGAATAGTCCAGAAGCTTGCGACCAGGTTGCGAGGGGTCCTGGACAGCAGGGCCAATGTGGTGGTGAAGGAATGACGGGCAGGTTTCGAATTTTCAGCCGGAAATGTGGGCCAGGTATTATGTCCAGCCATCGAAGGGAAGGCACCATCAGTGGTTGTCTGGAATGGTAAAAATAGAAAAGCGAAGTCTGGGGTGCTCCCAGCTGGGGATCAACGGTCAGTGGTGAAGAGAAACCTCTAGTATCTGGAAATTGGAACTACTTGATGGATGGATCGACTTTGCAAAACACAAGGTTGTACACGAAAGATTAATAAAATTTGGGCGATACATGCGGAGATTTGTGTGGCACGTAGGTCTCGTGGCCCCTGACTGAGACCCGCGTGTCAGTAACCCAAACCAACTTCGTACTCTCGCTCCTCCGAATTGTATGGATCGTTGTTTGATACGAGCCTTAATACATCAAGCCGTTCGTTTAATTCCTCCTTGAATCTCGGCAAGTGGCCTATTGCACGGACATTTGGTGGAAGTTTATTCCATATTTGTGAATATTCAGCGATAAACAAATTAGACCTTAGGCTGGTTCTCGAGGACGGCACAATGACCGAATGACTGCTGTGTCGTAACGAATACCTTAAGCTTAATGGTCTTTTGCCACAGAGGAAGCTTTGCAGGATTTGTGTTTTAATAGTGAGTGGAAAAAGGACAAGTTGTTCGTTATCCGTCGGAGCCAAAGAGGTTCGAGATGTAGCAGGTCACAGCGCTGTTTATAGCTGAGACTAGACGAATAGCCAACTATATCTTTAGTAAAGGTGCACTGAACATTTTCACAGGCGATCCTGTCGATCTGGCACATGTTGGAGCCAACTATTGAACTATACCTCAGCAATGGTATAACGTGTGTTGCATAGAAACTGAGTTTACTTCCACGCAAACGGAATGTTTTGTGGACAAGTCCTATTAACCTGCAGGGCCTAGCAATTTGAGTGTCTGTTTGCTCCGAGAAGTTGAACGAGCAGGAGTAGTATATGCTGAGGTCGCGCACTGATGACTTGTTGGGGATTAAATGATCGCCTATACTAAAGGTTTCGGGAGGGGTATGACACTTGTATGTAAGAATGCAGCTTTTGTCCGCCGAAAACTACATTGCCCAATCGGTACACCACGAATTGAGCACCCGTAAGTCCTCCGATATTTTCGCCATAGTATTACCCAGCGAATTGTGGTTGAAGGTGTACAACAACGTTACATCATCAGCAAATAAAAACGGAGTTCCATGGCAAACCACGGTAAATATATCACTTATGTACATGAGAAACAACAATGGGCCCAGTACACTACCTTGGATCACACCGCTGGTCACGGAGCTTGGTGTGGAAATTGTGCGATCGACGTTCACCACACGAGAACAAAAACAATTCTAGCTGGGCATATAGTGGGCCAAAGATGCCGAATGTCTTAGCCTTGGACAACAGACGAATGTGAGACACCCGGTCGAAGGCTTTGGACATGTCTGAAAAGACTGAGATCACCGCCTTACCATCATTGGCGGCTATTGTAATAAGGTTCAGAAAGTCAGCCACTCAAGTTGCGCAGGATCGATGTTTTATGAAACCGTGCTGACCTTCACTTATGAGGTGGTTCTTGAGGAGATGATCTGTTAGTTTAACTTTTATTAATCCTTCCATAATCCTCGATACTACTGGGGTATGATTCACAGGCCGGTAGTTGGCTGGGTCCTCCCGTGTTCCCTTCTTATTAATTGGAGTAATACCCGAAGTTTTCCACTGTATAGGGTACCAACCAAAGAGCATAGACAAATTGAATAGATTCCATAAAAGAATTGGGATGTCTGGGCCGCCCAATTTAATAGTGGCCAATGGTAACGGGTCCGATCCGGGGTGGAAAGACGTTTTGATACTTGGAATTAAAGGCTCGGTTTCAGAGGGCGGGAATGTTACAGAAGAAAGAGTCTCATATGATGGTACTTGTGGATCGTAGAAGAACGGTGCTGCGTCACCAGTTGAGGAAGTAGCAAAAAACGTGTTAAGCTCTTCTTCTATGTCCAGCGGTTTGTCGAGACACGTGTTATTGGAAGAGATAGAAGAGGTAGATGAAGTTCTTTTGGGATTCCTCGACTTCATCAGTTTTGAAAGAATCTCGACTTTCTTGGAATCACGTAAGGCCCTGTGTTTATGTTGTATTATTTCACTCTCGGAGTACAGTTTTACCGTTTCAGCCAAATGATTTAACTGTATAACCAGTGAAAAGTCCCTTGGTTTAAGGTAAACGCGTTGGAATCCACTCCACTTCAAGCTGAGACGGGGAAATTTATTGTCTTTAGGGCGGATTGACGATCCTTTTGACGGGGTTAATCGATTGAGGCATCGTTTAAAGATAGAGTGGATTTGATCTGCCACCAGATGGAGATCTGCACTTAAAAAAGTTGCCCCAATTTTTGGCTGCCCATCAGAGAAAGCAGTATATTTTATTTAGCCTTATGATATGGTTTATGCGGGGGCGCCGGCTGTTTATCATGTAGGGGCATTGTAAGGCAGCAGCGGAAAGTTGCGTGATCACTCTCGGGTAGGTTATTCTGAACTTTTGTTATAACCTGGGTTAATCCTAGTGACAAGAATAAATCAAGAGTGTGGTCGCTTCTGGTTGGGGACTTGAAGTGCTGCTTCCATCCAAAGCTGTAGTAAATGGCGTGGTGCTGTGAATGATGTCCAGCACATTTATGGCGCATCACAGTCAACAGATATCAATTTGGGGCCTACTTTAAGATCATTAATTAAGTAGAGCCCCTCGATAATCTGCAGGAAGCCGTCAGAACTAGATTTAGGTGGACGGTATACGCAACCTAGTATCAGTTCTTGACGTTCAACTTCAACGTTCAGCCATACAGGGTCGAAAATGCGGTCTAGGATAGGAAGCTGGAAGCCTGTCGCCCAAAGAGCCTCCTTTACACACACTGGACAACCTCCTCCGAGTTGATGTGTTCTGCCTTCGCTGAAGGGTTTTTAGCCGAGTACCTTAATATCCTCTACTGAATAGGAGTCCGGTAACCAAGATTCCGTCATAAAATAAACTTATAGTCGTTTTGTTAGCGCAGCTGATCGTATGTATCGGACTTTGTTCCTAATAGAGCGTGCGTGACCAATAGCAATGCAAAAATTCCAGTGCTTCTGACGTCATTATTGATATTAGTATTTACCGTTCATTGACCGCTGCATTTAACCTGAAAAAAATCATCAGCGCAGGATGCAAGCCGGCCTAAGTTGTCATTCGCAAAGGGAGGACTTGGGTCTGCGAGTGGGTATTGGTTATTACACTACCGGTTTACCGGCCATCTACCGGTTGTCAAGGAGAGCAACCAATCTCTGGAGCGCTCTACCTACCAGTGGTGGAAAAGGAAACCGAAACACTGTTTGGGAGGAAAGTGGATCGTGCCCTGAAGGATTATTGGCAGAAAACCCACATCAAGCCGAGTAAATAGAGTACGATGCTGCGGGGCTCATACGGGCTGATTTCCCATTGCTCTTTAACTGAGCGCTGACTGATCAAAGCAGATGAACTGGCAGAAGGTGCCACCGTATGGCACACAAATGCCTGTAGCTTAGGAGGTGAATGGGAGGAATTACTGGTCAGAACGAATGGATCAGTGATTATAGCTATCAGGGAGACATGGCTGAAAAAGGACCAGAGTGCCATGCAAATTCGTGGCTACACCGCCTACAGGCAGGATCGAATGGACAGTAGGTTGGATGGGGGGTACTCCCTCTCATGAGAGCTGATTATAGTCAGTGGGACGTCCTATTTACACCCGTAACACCCAACATACAAGCCACTGCATTTTGCACTCGCCCAGGCCAGTGCCCGGTAGGGATAGTCTGTGTCTATAAAGCACCTCAAGCAGATGGGGAAGACTCTGAACTATTCCAGCTTCTACAGATGGTGTTGAGTAGGCCACCGCGCTTTATCGTGTTAGGAGACATGAAATTTCCAGAAATAAGTTGGGACGATGAATGTGCTCCCAGAGGAACCACCGGAACTACTTTCGTGATGTGGCTTTACAACCATGCTCTGACACATCACGTAAGAGAAGCAACACGCTTCCGCAATGGACAACGTTCATCTATACTGGATCTGCTGATAACCAGGTATCTACCTGACGTCACCTCTTTGGTGATAGAGAATCCATTGGGGAGGAGCGATCATGGAGTCCTGTGTGCACTGTTCACTGTAAGGCACAACAAACCGACATCTCTGTTAGTTTGGAACTACGCTAGAATGAATGAGGATCAATCGAGTTAAGGGCACGAAGCATATGCTGGTACCCGGAAGTGTCGGAGCCATCTGTGGAGAATGAATAGAGAGCAATAAGAGCCGGGTTAATAAGCTTGACAGACAAGTTTGCTCCGTTAGCTGCCCTCATGGAAGCCCAGGATTGAAAGAGCACTAACTGTTCCTAGAAGGCTATGGGGTCATTACAAACTTCACAGCGCGCATTACGCATGGTCCGATTACAAGACAGCCAGAAACAGGACACAAGCTCTGCAACGAAAGGCAAAGTACGAGTGTGGGAAGAAACTGACCAGCAATGTGAAGGCAGACCCTAAGAAGTTCTTCGCTTATGTGCAGTCCAAGAAAACGACACGTGAGAGCGTAGGTACTCTGAAAGTGTTCGACGGAAGAATTACTCTCAGTGCTGAAGACAAGACGGAAACCTTACTTGCGTTCTTTAGAAGCGTGTATCGTCAGGACCAGATGCTTAGTGCGGCGGGACCAGGTATAGGGATTACGACAGAGCTTCAGGAGCTTACTGTAAGTGAGAACGAGGTTTGGCGTGAACTTGAGTCCTTGTGCAATCACAAGGTAGCCGGACCGAATAGAGTCCATCCGGCGATTGTTGAGCCTCTTTCCGATATCTTATCAGGGGCTATTACTCAGCTGTACAAAGCGTCTCTTAGAGAGGGTGAGGTGCCAGAGGATTGGCGTAGGGCCATTGTCGTAGCAATACATAAGACAGGATCCAGGCATAAAGCGGAGAATTATAGACCTATAAAAGGCGTTCAAGAGCGGCTGATGAACGTGTTTCCTATTGGATCTAGCAGCGAAATTCCAACGTTATCCCCTCTGTCGGACAGATAGAGAAGACGAAAGTCGGTTTACAGATGCAAAGTGTATTCTATATATCGTGGCACCGAAACAGTGCCGATACGAGAGATACACCGAACTGAAAACGAAACGCAACGGCTGTGCAGAAAGAAAACCGCGAGCGCGTACTATCGGCGAACGACCGAAAGTGAAAGTGATTCAAAACGAGGTCGGCGGAAACCTCGGAAAAGTGAGTCCGGTAAAACGTACGCAACTGGACAACACTATGAGGTCGATGTCAAACATCGGAAAAGATCGTAGAGAAAACAGATCCAAAATGGTGTCCAGAAAGCAGTCATTTTTCTCAGAACGATCGAGGTCTTTACAGACCTGTCAGACTGACATCGGTGTTTTGCAGGCGCTCGGGAAATATAATCAGAAGGCAATTGTGCCTCCATCTGGTTCATAACGACCTACTGACACCTACACGACATGGGTTTGTTAAAAAACGATCGTATTTGACAAGCCTTCTGATGTCCTTAGGCGAGTCCACAAAACGAATGAATGGAGGTGCAACAGTGGAGGTCCGCTATTTGGATTTCAGTACAGCTTTCGACTGTGTGAGTCATTGCCAACTGGACTATAAATTAAAAACCTTTGGGATCTGGGGAAAGCAAGTGACTGGGTGGTACAATTTTTAGGGACTCGTGGTCTCTCTGTCAAGGTGGGCGATTATCTATCGAGGTTGGAGGAGGTTACCGTTGGAGCCACGGGATTCAGTACTGTGGCCTTCGCTCTTCCTTCTGTAAATAAATGACCCAATGGAAGAATTGATCAACCCGTGTTTCATCTTTGCAGGTGATGTGAAGATAGCGGGGAGCGATTTAGTACAGGATGTAAATGAGGTGCTCAGATTGGCAGTGCGATGGGATTTACCACTGAATCTCGCCACATACCAAATTTTGACCACCAACATAGACGAAATGAACGGTATTTTGTTTCAAAGAGTGTCGGAGGTAAAAGACCTAGGTGTGATAGTCACACAGGACTTCAAGCCTTCAAGGCAGTGTCAAGGGGCTGTAAATATGGCCAGAGGGCTATTAGCTAGGGTGTGCAATACCATCACATGCAAAACACCAGGAGTCTTCCTCCCGTTTTACAAGGTTTTGGTGCGACCTTTTCCTGAGTGTTGTGTGCAGGCATGGGCTCCCTATTACCGCAGAGATAAGTGGTGCTTTGAGAGGGTGCAGCGACTTGCATGTAGAATGATCACCGGTCAGGAGGGGAAATCTTATGCCCAGCGCCTAGAGGATCATAGTCTCTTGTCTTTAGAGCGGCCTAGAGACTGAGGTGACCTAATGGAAACGTTCAGGATTACAAAAGGGTCTGTTGAGTATAGCCGTGGATGATCTGTTCGATTCTGCCCTTGAGTGCGGCACCAGGGGACATAGTTTTAAGCCACAGAGGGCAATTCAAGGCTGGACATACAAGCTAAATTCTTAACGAATAGGGTTCTACCTATTTGGAATAGACTGTCAGAGGATGTTGCTAGATGCAGCAATGCACCAACTTTCAAAAGGCCATAGATTCACACTGAAGCACAGTTGTGAACGGTCAGTGTGGTAATGGGCCCCTGGTATTTTTATCAATGAACTTATGTCTGTGAAGGTGATACTGCCTGGCAAATTCTGATTTTAAGACAAAGCATTCAACGTGCAGTGCTGGGATCCAAGGAAACTCGCCGATAACACAACGATCTGGACGCACGATTGGTCTCGACTACTTTCGTCCATTGCACACTGAACCGAAGGACATCTGCCTGTCTGCCTTCATCTACTCTGCCAGTGACTTCATCTAGGATACACCATGGATTGGTTGATCAAGTTTTATTTTTTAGAAATTCACACTGATCTGGGAAAAGCATGGAATGCTGTGGTAGACGCTGGCAGACGAACACCGAATGATTTTTAGTATTTGGCATCCCTTGTAGCAAAGCCCCCTCCTGAAACCGATCGGTTTTTGAACGGTTTTCATTATTACGCTGATAGGATTTTGAGCGGTTTTTGTGTTGTTTTTCATTGGTTTCTGGACGGTTCCTGAGTGGTTTGTGCCATTCGTTTGAAATGCATGATATGCTTCGTTAATTTATGTCACTTATCTCAAATTACGTTTTACGATGCTCACTTCTGTCTCCCAAGTTTTGATTTTCCGAATAATTGTCCTTATTTTACCCATTTCGAGGGCGTGAAATAGAACGATCTATGACGAGGTATTTCAGAGCATTTCAATGGAGTAAACCAATATATCGAAATGAACTGCAGCTGAGCATTCTACACTATTCCGGTCGTCGACTTCCTCCGTATCAGTTCACTTTTGATCCGTGTAAAATGGCTACTAAACAAACCGATCCAAATCGATGTTACTATACGGCTGATTAGAACGGTTCATGAGGCATATCTAGGTTATGGGGCCATGTTGTGCCCATGGTACCTATAGAAAAAATAGACACTTTGGCTAGATATGGGGTACCCGCTGGTAGATGGGAGGATATGCGATGCGCTCTGATAGTTTAACTGAGGGAGAGGTAGGAAAGATGGAAGTAATGGGAGATTAGGCTGATGGGAATGTTCCATAAGTCGTGGGTTTGGGGTGAACGCGGTTCGCTCATCCTACCGTCTATTTCTATTACGGGTATTGTCCCCCTTTGTTGTAGTATCATCATTTTGGAAGTGCTATTTTGTTTTATATGCTGAGAGATACGAGGGTACCCCAAGTGAGGGAAGTCGGTCGGTGACGAATTCGGTCTGGAGAAGAAGCTATCACTGTCATTGTTCATGCATCCTTGTACCGTTTGCCCACACGAAGACTTAGCACTGGCAACTAACCTCTCGTTGCCCCTCTCTTCTGGACGGTTATTTATTGTCAGCGACATACGTGGCGTACGAGCGACACGCCCGGGTTTATCATTAGATTCTAAAAGGGGGCCTATGAGGGACCGTAGTCGAGGCAAATACCATAGAATTGGCGAAGTAATGAAGGAAGGCATTATATTTATCAGAAGGGTTGACAGAAGTCCCGTTAGGCACTGCTACGGGTTGGTTAACTGTTCTGACTTTCCACGTTCCCAGACTTATGTCGTAGTAAGAGCATCAGCGTTTTTGCCTCAGAGCCCTAGGTTCACCACGGAGCTGAGTTTCCTTAGTTCGTGGTTAGCTTCAGAAAGGCTAGTTAGTCTTGCTAAACTGGAAAGTCCTGTTTTCGAAGATAAATTTGTCGCACTTTAAAGTACCTTCTTTCAAGGGGGAATTTTTTCGAATTTCTATGAGTATATCTTCGTACAGCGGGTTTGAGCTGGTGGGGGTAATTGCCTGTGCCTCGATGGAAAACTTAAGCTGCCCGTTGTCGGTCACTCACCAGAAATTTCTGCTCCAATGTGGATCGTGAACGAAATGAATCAGAAGGTTGCAGTCTAAAAGCAGAGAGCTGTCGATCCTGCTCAGATGATCATATTGATGAGCATGAAGGACATATGCCCTCAATCCTTCCAAACGCTTCACCTGCTCCGTGGATCCAAATTAATCGGCCACTACTTGGCTGAGCTCGTCCAGACAAAACACTTAAGCACGTTTGCTTGTTTGTGTGGGACTTGAAGTCTAATTTGAACCTTTTCTAACCGTCGTGCATGGACCACTGGTGGCAGAACCTTCGGGCTTTACTGGTAAGCATACTTGGCTGCGCGTTTGAGGTCTGCTTACATTTTTGCCTTCCGTGACATCAAATTAGAAGCGTAGAAACTGCGGATCAATCTTGTTCCGTTATCGGGATTTGCGTGAAATGACTACTCGTGGCACGAATTCTACAACCATTCTGTCCGACCCCACCTGCCCCTCCCGAAGGCTGTTTTTTCTACGACCCCATCGTAGTTGCTCTTGCTACTCATATATATATATATATATGCATCCGCTTTGCATCCTGCAGTTCCTCTCCGGCCATTTCTCTTGCTATCATCCCTCTGGCTGTCATAACATGCTTCCGGTCCTTTTAAATCTGGGCCCCACATCCACCGTATCATATCTTTCCAAATGGTTTTTGTCATCTGATCCACGCCCTACGTCTTGAATTGCTCGCTCCCTGTTTTACAATGAGTTTTGTGCCTGTCCGCCGATCATCTATTGCAGAGTGCCAGTGCTTCATCGCTATCTAGCTCACTGCAGTGCATCTCACTTTTTTCTCCGTCGCCTCCCGCTACCGCAGTTACTTATGCTGATTTCTAGCCTTTTCAATGTGTATCAGCCGGCTTTCAGATGTCCTAACCTGGACTAGTTAGGCCCTCCTTTTGCCTTTGACTTTCAAACTCACCGGGCTTCCATTTGAATCCGCTCTTGGGTTTATTTTGATGTGCATACACTCATCATAAGTTTATTCCCGTTTATTCCCCCTTCTGAGCCTTTATCCTACCTTTGTCATGCAAATCTCTACAGTTTCACTAACTCTGTTTGTGCTTTCTATCGCTTGTGCAAATTTGATCATGCGCTTAGCATGCTTCGGGCATCTTCAAAATAAACCATTATTATTATTATTAGTCGCGATTATCGCCGCTCAAAATGGTGTAGAATGAAAGCTCTACCGTAAATTTTATGAGGCCCTTGCCTGGAAAGTTTATAGAACAGCGACTAAGCAGCATGAACTGTTGTGGGTGAAGATACGGTCCAGAATAATGGCCTTCCCAGGTGGGATTTCAATATGCTGCACTCAATCCTGTGTGCGAGTACAGGAAGGGAAATTCAGTAGGGAAATGGACAAAAATATTTTTTGTGAATGAAAATGAAGGGATATAATCTTTTTTGATGTGGGTAGAAGTGCATGGTATTCAAAAGCTTGAAGCAAAGGGGAGAGACTGGTAGTTACCAAGGGAGGTCGTTGACGGATGGAACCAACTTCTGCGACATCAGTTGATACTTGCTCTGTGGGCCGTGCAAAGTTTATGATTCGGTCGAGCAGGGTGTTTCTGATTGGAAAGAGGCAGAGGGTATACGCAAAGTAAACTGGGCGCCAACCTCGGCCCCTGTCAGTCCTTTTGGTCCCAAAAACGTTATATTTTTAGGCGAAATTTCGCCTCCTGAACTATGTTCAGTAATCCCGGTTTCAGCTATGAGGTTTGTTTCAGGGCTTGATGTTGCTAAAAGGATTTTCAGTGGTGAAGTTTATTCAGAATAGACCGAAAATGGAATAGAACCAGTTATAACCTCTTTGGCGTTAGTAGAGGTGCCAATGTTAGATGATTTATGGAAGCTCAGTTATTGTGCGGAGTACCTTTTGGAAGTCGGTTTAGTGCGGTAGAGACCCACTGTGATCAAGTCCATTTTTCGTGGCTATGACGTTGACAGCCTTGGATAGTCGAGAAGCATGGTGATGTAGCGAATTATCCAGGCCTGGAACAGGCCGTGGATTACGGGGCCGGTGCAGGTTGCGACAGTGGAATAAAGAGAGTTGAGTCAGTAATATGAGGCTGGGCAGAGGTTAGAGCAGACTAATTAAAAAGATGTTGTGACTAGGATCGATATTCGGTACGGATACATGGGTTTTGCCAGGTTAATTTTGCGGCCCATATTTATATGAATTTACAGCATAACGTGGGAAGCCCTGCGAATGTTTTGAGCTAGTATTAAGAATTGGGCCGTTCAAGCTGCTGGAACTACTACGACAAGGTGCCCAATGGTAACTGGCTACCTTACTTAGAGTGATTTCGTGTTAATTCTCGTGGCGACAGAGTAGACCTTCAGGAAAAAGCCGTAGATTAGTTGGAGGAGTGGACGAGAAACGACGGGAGTCATCTCTGGAAGTGAGGTTTGTATTGTAAGCAGGTGATTAAAAGGCAAATACGTAGATGTATGCAGAAGGGTCCGGGGAACTGAGAAAGCTGGTTGGTGGACAGGTGGATGGGGCAAGGTGCCTTGTACAAATCTGAAAGTGCAGAATAAGGATTCAGTGTCATCCTCGGGTTACGAGTAGCATTGTGACATTGGTATGAGGGTTCCGGACATTGGGGGCCAACAGTTTGGTGGCGAAATGAAGGTGGAGTAGCTCATAGGGGTGGCGCGTAGTAACGAAAGTTGGCTGAGATCATGTGGGATTCTGTGTTAGAAGTTTTAGGGGCATTAGGAAGCCCCGCAGTTCACCCACTGGATGTAGAAATAGCCGATTTAGGCGCGTGGGACGGTGTGGTTATCGGTGGATCCTGCCGAGAGACGGAGGAACCAAGAGAGTGATTGGTCATATCGGTAGATCCGGCCACTAGGTCTGGGAACGATGCAGGGATGTTCTGATGGTGAGGTTTAGGAAGCGAGATAAAACCAGTATCTAAGATTTATGTGGAGGGGAAGATTTCAGATGGTTCTTTTTGGGGAAAAGGCTGCTAGATGTAACGAGTAGTTCATCAAAAGGAGACATAGGTTGGGTTCCAGTTAGGCCCGTAGTGTGGAGAAATGTTTTGGCCCAGCTTTGGAGAACAGCCAGTTAGCGCGGCCAATTGGAGCTGAGGAAGCACTAAGCACAAGGCTTGAGAGAGTGGCATCTCGGATCGCAGAACAGCCTACCCATGGAGTGGATCGATAGATGGGAGATGAATGTGGTGTGCCTTATTCAAGCCTCAAGGCCTGATACCCCACACCAGTGCTTCGTATGCAACAAGTAAGCATATGCCATAACAACTTACATATTCTGCTTATTTGGTAGAGTCGAGAGGAACTTGGGGTGGAAATGAATTCTCACTGGGGTTAGTGGGACGGCACAAAACACACAGCGGGTTTTGGAGGAAACCGGCAGGGAGGGCTCTGGCAAGGCAGAACCCAGCGTGCTTCGATTGGGTAGTTGGAGGAGCCATTTGAATGAGGGTGACGGTTAGTCACAAGTAGCAGATGCTGGATAGACAGGTGAGGGCTGGCACGACTGGGGTTGAAGTTTGAGCAAGGATCGATTTTCGACCAAGGGGCTAGGATCGAGGAGATCAGGTTGGTACTGAAATAGAGCTCCGGTTAGGGCATGTCGCGGGAGGGCTTAAGCTCGTGGAAGCAAAATTTACTGGATGGACTGCTAGATAGGGAAGTTTGCAGTGCACTGGGACAGAAGTTGCGGAGCCGGTAGGGTCCGGGTCAACCGTTTGCTCGTAGAGAGTAGGGGCGCCGTATCCGATGGGGGCATCGTGCCCGTGAGACAGAGAACGAATTTAGTGTTAGGATCAAGGATGCCGGTATGGTTGAATGAAAAGGGGTCGCTTTTGCGTGCTCGTGATGTTTCCCTCAGAAGAGGTTTTTATCAGCATATGCCTTGATATCATTATAGGGCCAACTGGCACCAACCATGAGGCTATTATTAACGAACTCCTCAGCTGCTAAATCGTCTGCGAACTGGAATAGCATGACGCAGTCACGAAGCTGGGACTTTTGGCAAAGCCTGATGCAACAGCACTTGTATTGAGCTACTCTGCATTCGTTGTGAGTGCTTTTTTCGCTAGCAATTGTGTTAAGCGCTCCCAACTGTCCGACTTACGCTGGTGAGAATTCTATTTCGTCCAAGGATCATCCCATTTTGTTAGCACAAGGCACGCTGTTTATATAGAGACGAAACCGTCACCGACACAGCCCAACTGGTCTAAACGTGATTCAAGTAGCCTGTCTTCTAAGTGGTTGACCGGTCACATTGCCCGCTGCACCCTGACGGCAATCCTTTCGTGTCCCACTGACCCGCCACCTCGTCCCATGAGAATCGGCTGGGACAACCCCTGACAGGTGCCGACAAACTGAACGCCGACAGGGCGTTGCTGACTATCAACCATGAGTCAGCACCCACCCTCACACCAGCTGACCAAGAAAATAGGGAGCCATGGCGCCCTTGGAGTTGGCGATGCAACGTTAGACTTCATTTGTGACGGAGTAGGGAAGGTGCCTTGCCGAAACTGATTATCGGGAAGGTGTAATGTCCTCTGGGTATAATAGGGTTGAATAAAGGGATACCTTTCGTGGGGTTTCGTCTATACTCTAGGGCCAGTTGGTAAACTCCATGACCCCCCTTTCCAGACCAATAGATTTCTTGAACTATATGTTGTCTTTATCAGAGAGGGCCACTGATCAAGAGTCGGTTTTTAATTGGATTGGGCATTCTTGGATTTTCATACTTGGACATTTTGGGTGTTACTAGCGCCAGAGAGAGACCGAGGTAGCACGATGACGCGAATGGTCTGATCAAGGTTCAGGCAGAAATGAGTAGGCTACTTGCCAGTGGACCGGATCCAACCATGGCTCAACAACACAAGAGAGCTTTTGACAGGGCTAGGTTCGTATGGGATTAAATAAGATATGAATAAATAAAAAGTCAAGAGTGTCCGAGACTAGGCAAAGAATACTGACAGAGAGAGAGGCCTCAAGGGGTGATAATACAGGTACTTGGCGAGCACAAACCCAGCCATCGAAGCAGTTCGAAAGTGGTCCAAACTCAGTCTCAAGTTAGTCCTTATTTGGGCTCAGGTTGATCCCGCTTAAAACAATCTGGGAAGGATTTGGGGCGTTTTTCAAAAATGAGCTGTACAGAGAGCCTAATCCGTTTCTTAAAAATTATTGTTCTCCCTCAGTGAACTGAGCCCTGAACTCCCAAAATCTGATGGTAATGGTCTTCAACCTCGCTAGAATGTTTCCGGCAGTTTTGAATGCCAAACTGCAAATCCTATCATAGGTTCCTGAAGCAGGATTATTTGTGATTCGAAAAAACCCAAAAGTAATAACGTCTAAAAATCAGTCTTAATGATTTATACACCTGTTTCACTCAAGTCAACTGCAAAAGAGAATATCATGAAACACCAGCACATAGATGGCCTAGAATGGGGCAACACTAATTATGAAGCGATGGAAGTTATATTTTCGTATTTGAACACATAAAGTCCTGTCGGTTGTTCCCAATGTGAATCATTTGTCCTTTACAGAGGTTCTTTCACCTCGGATGTAGATGGAAGATTCATAATCCAGGTAATAACCAGCTTAAATAATAATTGTGATGAATATTTTGCTGTTATCCAGTAAGCGTATTACCTATCATATAAATGTGGGGTATATTTCATTAATTGCAATGAATTTAAAAACGACCCGTATCATTCACCTCACCTGTGGTCTGTCCTGGGGTGTGCTTCAAATTACCAAGGTGGCCCCCTGACCGAGTCGTTTTTCTCCCATGCAAACGGCGACGGATATTACGAACAACTTCCCTCGCTGTCACATTCAGATTCTTCTGAGGATCAGCTAAGTCTGAGGAAGAGTACTTTAACAGCGGAAATTCTTACCCGTAACCATCGCAGAAATTTTGTACTCATCGGAGCAACTTTCTTATTTGCTCCTTCATCGTTTATTTGTGGCAAATATTCGACTGTATTTAGTCGTCGGAGGACTTCTACAGTGCTCTCTCTTAGACTGCTTCCCCCATACTCCGGAGGAAACTCTACTGGATTTCTTCATTTTTTTCAACGGGTGTCACCTACGAGTAATTTGCGACAAGCTTCGCCGTTTAGTCGTTCGTTCAGATGCTCGGGAAGAGCTGAATTACTGACGTGATCGAAAAGCTCCATCTTCCCTCGGCAGACCATGGCTTCTGCACTGCCCTCAATGTATTTCATTATCTTAAAGACGGGAAGATTATCAGTTAAAATAATGAAAAAATATGTACATCGAAGCCAATTGTGGAATATGGAGTGGAAAACTGAGTTTTTTAGCTTTGGTAAAGGGTGAACCTGTGAAACGGATGTATTCTGCGCGGCAAATAAAAATATTTTCGAAAAATGGACTGAAAGTGTGAATATTCACTGTAGAGGACTAGATTGACTTTGTAAAGAAACCCTCTGTTGCTTTCTCCATAAGTACAGGCATCTATATGACAGCTTTTCGAGCCAGAGACATAGCTGACGTTGTCGGCTTGAGACGTGAAGCAATTTCGACCAGTGCGTAGCCAGTTCCCAGGAATCTCGAAACCAAAACAAGAAAGGTTCGCAAATTCTACGATACTGAACTATAAAATGGACGAAATTGCAAACTGTATGCAAACCTCAGATATGAGGTCACGGAGACTCAAAACGGGATCCAAGTTCGTGGGGTGAGAAAGACAAGCAAGTGGGTCACACAGGCTGAAACAAGATATGAAAGAATCGCGCTTTAGACTTGAATGAACAAGGGTTTGCTTACAAAAATGCAAGTGCTACGGAACTAATGGAATGCAAATAATCCAGCCCCTACACGGATCCAATTTGCACTGCTTCCTGGGAGAATTTCCTGCGCCTGGTAGTTACTCTGCCCATCAAAATCCACCCGAGCCCGGCCATATCGAATTGCTTGAATTCAGGTATTGTGTCTCCCTACCCACCTATGCGCTGCTGTCGGAGCACCTAAGTTCTAGCCATTAGGGCGACAGCTACCCGACCTCACACCAAATAAATCACACGCAGCTCATTAATGGCGTCAAAGCATGTGTTCTTTTGGAGGGATTCGCAGTCATCCTTTCGTTGAAAATTCACAAAATAAAGAATCCTGTCATAGGTGTAGAGACAGGTGCTATTGACAAAAACGTTGTCCCGAAAACCCCGATAACTGTGGACATGTAAGTTTTCGGTGTGTGTAGGCTAACGCGTGGGTGGATGGATGTGAGTGCATGCGCGGAGAATCGAATCCCAGTGTGTAAATTTCTTAAATTTTTTGGGTCGCTTGAAATTTCGGGAGCACAGCGGCAAAGTGGAATTCAATACAGGTGGATAAGTAATGTACAGCTGGGACCACGAAACTCATGCGGATACGTGTGTACTTGTCAGTATGAAACAGGAATGCTTTACTATACGTGAGTGTAGGGATTGGGCTGTGCGGGCAGTTATGACATGCCACTATTCCAAGCTTCTGGCTTCGTGTGTTCCGCCGTCACCCTCAAGCAGGCGCTACCTCCTGAGGCGCCTGACGTATTCTGCTTTCCATGTTTTCACTGAAACAGTAGACAGTGGTTCATCAGAACCGGCACAGGATTTGCTGATAACTCGGGGTGGCCGTTTTTGCGGGTGGTTTTTCTTCGGCTGCTAGTACCATGTAGCCTACTCCGAATGATCTCTCCCTGGTGGTCCACTTCTGCGTAGCCCGTAGAGCTTATAGATATTCCCGTGCCCCGTCTCCAAAACACTTGTGCGAGGCGGTTGGTTTGTTTCAGCAGCAAAGGTTTACGCGCTTTACTGTCGTTGGCAACTTGCGGCCTTCGGTAACCCTTCCCAACAACAGGTCATTTGGATTCAGAGCGATCCCGTCTGTGATGCTGGAAGTAATAGGTGCTAGCGGCCCGTTGTTAAAGATTTACCTGCCACGAAAAGCGATCTGCTCAGCTTTTCCTCATTGAAAGGCTGTTGCTCTGTCAAAGCCGTCAGTGTTCTTCTTTCAGAACTTGGTGGCCTTTCCATGACTCCCCCAAGATGACAAGCATACAGGAGTTGAAGCGCCGCCGAACTTCTTTAACGTCAGTTCTACTCGGAATTTGAGAGCTGTGTAGCTGCTGCTACCAATTCTCAAGCTCCCTTTAGACTCCTGCAAAATTTGACCCATTGCCTGAGTAAACTTTGGATGATGTACCCCTTCTGACAAACGTCTTTGAAAAGCCACCGGAAAAAACTCCGTTTTCATCCTGTGCGCCACCCCTAGAACTGCTGCTCTTGTCCATAAGCTTGTTTTTAGGCAACGGGGGCTCTTCTAAGTAGTCCCACGCTCAGCTGTTAGGAGAGGACCCAAATACTCAATGCCCCACTCCGAGAAAAGTAATCACACTTTCGCTATTCTAGCCGCTGGTCACGTTGATAATAAATGCTTTGCCATCACCGAGTCCTGTCATCGGCACTAGATGCAGCTAGCGATGGCACTCCTTAATGTGGCTGTTCCGGCCTTTATCCAAAACCTTTGGCGGATGCTGTTCAGCAGGCCCTTTTCTCCAGTGTGTTCTTTTGCAGCATGGCAGTGTTGGAGTTAAAGGGCCACTAAGTGCTTTCCAGGTAACAGCGTTGAGTGTTTGGCATCGAAACTTTGATGTGAGCCGCCAAACCTACTACAGGCTCTTAAAAACCCATCGACCGAAATGGGACTGAGTCTCATCAGCGGACTGTGAACACGCCCGGTCTTCAGTTTCTCAGAATCTTTTCCAGTTAAGGTGTCTTGCTGCGAGACAAGTACTTGCACTTGCGTGAGAAGTATTACCACGGCCCCTGCTTGCTTTAGTTCCACAGATAGTATGGAGCCGAGGTTCAAGCTTCTTCCCGGCATAACACCGGCCGGTATCAGAGCTGCCGTCAGTATCTTCTCCACCACACCACGGCCATGAAGAGAGGTAGCGCAGTTTAGACAACGATATATCATTTTTGATGGCGTTAGATAATGTTATGAAATCTTTGGTGTCTAAGTTTGCGTTGCACATTTAGGGTAGCGCGAAAAAAGTCCATTCCTTTCCAGGTAAGCTCAAAAACCCCGGTCTATCCAACCGGTGGGAAGGCTCATGCAGATTCCTAAGTTTGAATGAGCAGAAACCTGCAGGAATGCTACCTGACGGCATCTAAAGCAAGTGATTAGCCCTAGTCGACCCGTAAACAGCCGTTAATCAGTTTTCCACGAAATCATTGAAGCAGGTGCACAAGGCAAATATTGAACATTCTTCCAAACGCTCTACATGCTTTGTGAATTCCACTATATTTGACATTACTTTGAAAAGCTCGTCCGTACACCACACTTTTGCAAGTTTGTTTATTCATGTGAGACTTTCGAATTTGGCCTTTGTAGGTACCTGTACATTTCCGACTTTTTCCATGATTTTCAACTTCCCTTAGTGCGACACTCCCTTGTTGCACCGACGTCTTAATGTAAGACACACACACCTTTTGGTCGTCATCACCGCGCAATACAAGAAAAACCGTAAATAAATCTTTCATTCTGGCACGGTCTCCTCTTCTGGTTTGGAATGTCTTGGAATTATATTGGTCGGTACTAACTGAGTGAAACAAAACATCTTAGAAGCTTCAACGGCGTCTCTTGGCACTTCGCGCAATACCATCCTGTTCTGTTTAACGGATGGCTGTCAGACCGAACTGAACTGAAGACATTGGCGGATATTGGCTATTCGGCGCTCATTTACTGATCACAAGAACACTGAACAACTGTGAGTTTGAGTCACACCTTTTGTTTCATTTTAATTCTCAATGCACATACCCTTTTGGCCTTTTTATCACCGCACGCTCCTCCGTCCATCTTAGTTTGCTAGTGTCATCTTAGATATTGTTGACAATAATTTAGTGTACCACATAAACAGAGTAGTACGCTACATCTTGAACCGTTTCCGACTGTCCCGCCTGAGCCACAGGGCTTTGAACATATAGGTTTTACTGTTCAGTCTATTTGGCCGAATAATTGGTGTCTTTATCAGCTTGTATCTTTTGTGAACTTCAAATTAATACCGTGAAAACTACGAATCAGTCTTGTTCTGGTCTTGGGATTTGGTTCAGTTGGCTACGCATTGCTTGACTTGCGTGAATTGACTTACAATGTGGTGGACCACGATGGAGGAATCGGTCCAGAAATGGGTGTTTAAGATCATTGCTCGAATAACTGTTTGGCGAGATGGCCACCCTTGCAGTCAGTGCTACTGTCGGTATCTATAACTTGGGGATGAACAAGATATTTTGCTTGTTAATCTTGGCTTCAGAGAATAACGACCTGGCTTCTTTTTTCCACTTGAACCATAAAAAATCTTATGCTGCGAACCCGTAACCGATTTCTGATGCACCAGACGATACGTACAAATTTACTACTTGTTTTCTATCACTCGGAGTCAGGTATCTCGGGCTTACTATATTTTATAGCTCGTGGATCGTGACCAAAAGCATTTATCAGCCTAGTCTATTCATGGGTTCCGGCCTTTGTCCACAACAGAACCTCTCCGCCAGAGCTTTCACATTGGAGTTTTTTCGAGAGCAGCCAAAAAGAAGATAACCCCAGGGGGCCGCACAAACTGGAGATGGGTGATACAGTGCCGTTCTTCGTAATCAGTCGATCAGGAATACTCAGCTCCAAGACACACCCACACATCCAGGTATTCCACTGTTTTCTTAGAGTGCATTCTAATGTGAGAAGTGATCCCTTTGGATTATCGACCGATTCTGCCTTCCCACTGTGCGTAACGACTTCAAGAACCACCGTAGCTTTCGGTATTTACTTTATGAGGTGAAATCCGCCTCTTTTTATCGATTCCGTCGAACACCTAAAGTGCGCTATAGCCGTTTCAACATCATCAGGCGGTCCAGGATTATAGCTGACGTGGGAATTTCGGCTAACACTATCCGATACTGACCGGTGCACCAAAGCTCTACATTTGTCACCAGTTTCCCGTAGGGCATAATTTGCACAGAAGATTGACGATATCACCCCGAGGGGATGAAGTGTCATTCTATAACCTATCGCCGATTAGTCCAAGTTAATCCCGTCTCACAGTAAAATTCACAATGCATTTCTTTCTACTGCTGGATATTTTTGTTGGAAGAAACATTCCCATGATATCAACCGACGTAACTACTCCGCGTAACCTGAACCAACATCAACCCCAATCACCGGGTTTGTTCAATCTTGCTCTTATGATAAACGAGAAATTAATGACTTACCTTGAAAACTGAATGCACAGTCGGAAGTCATAGGGAGTTTCCAGGTTTTTAAGGATGGAGGACCAGGCGATGAGGCAGGTTTCATATCCCTTCTTTGGCGCTGGTAGTTGCAGCCACCTTTCCTACGTACCCAAGAACTTCTTTCCGCTTCACAACTACTTAGCACCGTCTCCAGAGAACCTCGTCCAGAATGAAACGATCTTTTAAGCGCAGATACCTAGGAAGAGCGTAAGTCCTGTTTTCCGCAAGATGGTCCTCCTGCGTATGCTAAGGGAAAGGCACCTCAAACTGA
This sequence comes from Fasciola hepatica, assembly GCA_948099385.1. Taxonomy (NCBI): domain Eukaryota; kingdom Metazoa; phylum Platyhelminthes; class Trematoda; order Plagiorchiida; family Fasciolidae; genus Fasciola; species Fasciola hepatica. The sequence goes on from CANUEZ040000083.1 coordinate 6,410,602, forward strand.
TTTTTCGGGCATCTATTTTGTTATTTTTGTATCTGGTTGGAATCAAGAACACTGCTTGGACAACGGTTCAGTATTCCTCTCACGAATTGATATACACCTTATTTGCCTTGGCCTTTATTCATGCTTTAGCGCCAACTGTATTGACCTATCGGTTTTTTATGTACCAGTTGGTCCTACTCGGCCGCGTGTGAGAGGACACAGATTACCTGTTTATGCCAACTTCCTCTGTCTATGGCTCACTCGCCGGCTACGGCCGGCCCTATGTTGATGATGGTATCAATAAATCCAAAATCACCTCTACGTGTTCTGCTGTTTACTACGGGCACAAAGCTTGCCTTACCGTCTACGGTGCAAAAAGATCCTCTCGAGGTAATGACAACGGACCTTCCCCAAGATCGTAAAATTCTTTCTCGTACGGGAGATGCAGCTGCCGCTCCATGTGCTCTGCTTTTACAGATACACAATTTAAAGAACCGCGTTCCCCAGCCCGGCGGAAATTATCCACCCCAACGTTGTGCGTACTGCGTAGGGTGTTTGGCAGTTGCCAACTCTCTGGCCCAGCGCCTAGTTTGTTTCCAGCATGCCGCAACTATCAAGATCAAATTCGTTATCCTCCCAGTATACTATGGTTACGTTTCGCAGATGAGGCCATCTAAACAGGATTGCACTTACCGACTTTGTTGCCCGCCCGGGAGATTAGTTGGCGTGAACGCCTCTGCTGGTTTGACCGGTTCATCGGTGTGCAGGAGTACGAGTTGCAGCCGCAATGGACCCGCGGTAGCTACTTGAGTCCAGCACACCGTACTCACTGCTAATGGCTTCGGCTTTTCTCAGGTCTGTTTCGTTTGCAAACCGTTCGGTTACCAGGGCTGTAGCACATCCGCCGTTGACAATGTCAGAGCTTTAGTCACTTCACTAGGTGTCGCCACTCGCTTAATGACCACTCCCAGAAGTACGGGTTTGTGGGCGGACCGCTACAACTAACAATTCACATTCGCCACTGTGTTGTCGTCGGGTGTAACTTATTTTACCTTGTGCCGTGGTCGATAAGATCTGCGTGGGCAACCTTCGTGATGGCATCTAGCCCTAAGTCGGCAAGCTGCTTCCCGGTGTGAATTGTTAGGGCACACGAAACACGATCCCATTTTATTCTTCATTCCTCAGTAGTAATTTACCGTGACTTTGAGGAGCCTCGGACAGTCAGTTATTACACGATTGGCTTCGCGGGCTTTGCAGCCTGGAGGAGCTACGCCGCCGCGCGAAATGACGCGCGAGCTTGTTCAGCGCTGGTTTTTCCAGTACCCCCGTAGAGTGTTTTGGGCTTGACAGGTGCTAGGACTGTTCATTCTGTCGCTATCGCTAAAAATTCGACCGAATTTGCCGTGGGCTATTTTTGCCTCTTTATCTTGGTAATCAAACACATCCTCGAAATTGGCCCCGCGGTCGTCTCGGTCCATGCTTTCTGCTTCCTCGGTCCAGCTACCCTGTAACTCGGATGAGAGGCAACGAACTATCCCTTCTGAGGTATCCGTCGCGTCAAGGTCAGACCCATAACCCAACTGACCAAGAGCTGTAGAACAAACTCGCATCTCAGTGACAAGGCCAGACATAGCACAGATGTCTCTCTTGGTTTCCTTGGCTCCCAACATCATGTCCTCTATCGAATTGCGGGCAACGTTAAACGGCTGACCAGACAAATCTTTCAAAATCTTCCCTGCCCCTTGAACTGGGCTGGACGTAGAACAATCATAAAAATGGTATATTTCCCGGCTTTGGTCGAGAAGCACTCGCAAGTGCATGGTCATGGTGTATAACGTCACCCCGTATGATGAAATATCCACAAAATTTAGGGAATAGGGGTCAAGAGTGTCAGTGACAGAAAACCAAAGCTAGCCACTGTTGGAGTAGATTACCTTATAATTGGTTCGTGCGGCATCCTCGAAACGATTCCGAGTTTGAGTTGGGTGGTGGTGCACTCTGGAGATACCCAGAAGATAGTTATTACCCAGTGCTGAAGATGCATTACAAACCAAAATTATGCAAAGCATGGAGAAAAGAGGCTTACTGGGGTGCCGATAACAGCAAATTCTGAAAAGAAGAAATGGAAGAAGAAAAAACATTTTTATGGAAGCACACTCGGGAAAATCGTCACTGTCTTCCCTAGCTAACCTACAGCAATTGTCGGTTGGGTACAGCAGCCTCTGCCCCGGGTCGGTCCCCCGGCCTCGGCAAAAGTCCCTAATTATTTAACAAACTTTATTTTATCAACCCTCAAACAAGTACAACATGCATCAATCACCACACTTCAACATTTGTTCATATTTTGCTTACGTGAAGTGGCATAATTGTGATTCAAAATCGGACTGCCGTGACAGTGGTACCTGACAGTGACCTCTGCTGAACTCTGGTCTTCGTTGCTAGACGTTGTGGCCGTACAGTTAAGGTTTGTACATATTTATATGGTATAAGTTGTTAATCCGGTACCGTAGAAACTACGAATTAATATTATTCTGGTTTTTGGATTCGTTTGACTTGGCTACGCGTTACTCACAGTCGGAATAACCGTTACAGTACTGAACTTGGTATCTCAAGGAAAATGTCAATTAGAAACGCCAAGAAGAGGACAAAGGCAAACCGGAGCTGGACAGGAAGTAACCCGGCAAGTCCCTGGGGTATTTTTGGTGATACTGATTCCTTAGATATTGCTGGGTCTACTAGTTCTGTCGGTGCGATTTCACGCACTCCAGCTAGTGGTGTGGAATTTAAAGGTGATGATATCTATTGATTGGGAATAATTGAACTAGAAATCCACCTTGGGCAGGCTAGGAAAGAAGCTGAATCTCCCGGGAAAGGTGAATTCCAAAGGCGGGAGTGAGGGGTGACTCTGGAGGCCTCTGAGCATACGGTTATTCAGCTTAACAGTTCCGTGGAACAATTAAAGTCCACTTGTACCAGTGTAACCCACGCCGTTGACTTACCAAGAGTGGAATTGTCCTTAACAGTCGGGAGCGCAGAACAGCACTGTGTGTTCGGTAAACAGTACGAGAACTTTATGAGAAGGAGAGTATCCATTTCAGGACAGAGATTCTTGTATTTACTGCATTACTGTCGTGGAAGAGCCTGGGAAGCATTTGACGGGTGCTCGATGTTGAGCCTTGAAAAAGGTCACACTCGGGCACGTGAAATCCCGGAAGGTCTATTTGGGCAAACTTTTAACGTTGCCCTGGGTCTGATCGATGGTGAGCTACCAGAGGCAAAACGTTCCAAAAACGAGTCGGGCTCTCCAGCCAGCCTGGTGATAAAAATGCAGAACTGCGACATTGCACTGAATCGTTAAGATTAACGATTGCACCTGAACGCACTGCACACAGTGAAGACCATAGTGCCCAGTTTACCCACAGAGCTACAAAGTAGATGGGCCGAGGAAGCCGAAGGGATCAGTAGATTTGAGCGACGAACCACTTTTGAAGACCCGACGCAGTCTATAGACTGTCATGCCCGAACGGTAGACAGTCGTTCCGATCAACTTGTGCGCGAGACGAGCAAGTTACCTAGGATTGCCACGACGCAGTAGACCAGGGAACCGAGTAGAGGCCAACCATGAGCAAACACACAGGCATTACCTAGCAGAGGTGAAAATTTGCCTGCCTAAAGTTTGTGGGGAGCCTCATCGCATGGTGGAAATCTTTCGATTCCTCAACGTAGACGACGAACTATGGAAAATGGCTAAGAGACCGGGCGCGCGCTTCATCCGTCTCAACGATTCATGTCGAGCAGCTGTGTGCCAAACGGAACCCAGTTGTATTCAGGGTGGATGGCATGGAAAACACCATCACCTGCTGCACAAAAGCCAGAAATTGAACTCCAAAGAAACTCCGAAGCCAAGTGTGGTCTGCTCAGTGTCTCGCTCTACTAACAAGCTCTTTCACCTGCGAGTAATGGCAGTCGGCGTAGAAACCCCAGTTGGGGTTATAAGAGCGTTGGCCTTCGTAGATAGTGGCTAGGATACCATTCCGGTGAGGAGGGAGTTTGCCGAGAGATATGGTATCAGAAGGAATCAATCATTATTAGCGGTGAGCACAGTGAGTGGAGCTCAGGCCATCCAGTTGACCAGACTGCACCTACAAATCGTTTCCTTGATCAGCAACGATAGAGCAGAAACTCTGGAAGCATTCACTTTAAAAGAACTGCCGATGAGAGCACCTCAGCCAGCGAAATCGATTCGGACTCAGTGGCCGCATCTCGACGGGGTTACGATCGAGGAGTGGCAGAGTAACGAAATTGATCTGCTGATCGGCTGTGATGTACCGGAAGCGCACTGGGTCCTGAATCAAAGAACAAGAAGACGCGAAGCACCCTACGCAGTAAGCAATATATTTGGCTGGAATTTTTATGGTAGTACAGATGGAAGATGCGGCATACAGATCCAAATCAACTTCAATTAGGTGAAAACGACGAACATTGAACAAACACTCCTACAGCCGCGTAACGCCGAATTTGCCGACCTGGCCACTGATAGAGATTCCCCATCACGAGAAGATGGGTCGGCTTTGAAAATGGTAGCCAAGAATGCTAAGTATGTAATAGATCGTTTCGAGGTTCCTGTCCCGTGGAGACCCAACATGAAACTTACGCCAAACAGCTGAGAAATGGCTCTCAAAAGATTATGCCTCCTCAAAAACAGGCTGATTAGAGAACCACAGTTAAGGATAGAATACACGCGAGCCATGCAACATAACATAGGCTCGGGTTATATAGAGAGGGAGGAAGCAGCGGTAATCAGAGCTAATTCGAGGTGGTACCTACCTCATCACCCGGTCGTGAACCCGAAGAAACCGAGGAGGGTCAGGGTGGTTTTCGATTGTGCCGCGAAATGTCAGGGCGTGTCACTCAACGACCATATACTACAGGGCCCAGGCTGGAAAACACCACCAGTCGAGGTTTTGTGTCGCCTTTGGCTGGGAAAAGTGGCCGTCTCCGCGAACATACGTGAATTGTTTCTACAAGTGAACATGCTCGCTGAAGATAGGGACGTCTTTCGTCTTCTCCAGTGGCCTGGAAGCGAAGCAAATCGTGCACCAGATGAGTACAGGCTGACCTTGCATCCCTTTGGGGCGGTATCATCCCGGTTCTGTGCTAATTTTGCCATCGGGGACCCTCAAGCGTTTCGGCGGCACCAGCAATCTGTTAGGAAGAGCAATGGACCACTTCTACGTGGACGATTTACTGTGTTCCTTTGATGACCCAGGTACTGCTATTCCTTATATGACCGAACTGATCGCCACTCTAAAGGCCGGAGGATTCAACCTCACCAAATGGACTTCAAATAGCCAGGAGGTGCTCAATGTTATCCCGAAGTCCGAGAAAATGGGGTGTGCGAGAGAGCATTTGGGACCTTCCTCACAAGTGGAGCTCAAGCTTGGACTTCAATGGAAACTCGGAGGTGACGAGTTCATATTCACTGTGGACCTACCCAAACGACCAGCCACACGGAGAGGAATCCTATCATCAGTCTTAAGCTTCTATGATCCCCTAGGTTTCGTTTCGTCATGGTTGTCACCGGAAAAGTGCTTGCCGCAATCGCTGTGCCAGAGAAGGACTGGTTGGGACAAACCCCTCAAGGAGGGCAACGATAAGCGATGGCGCGACTGGCTGCACAGACTGGATCAATTTGGTCAGATCAAAATACAAAGATGCTTGACAGGAATCATGTGCCCATCTGGACTTATTTTCTGATGCACCTGAAATAAGCTACGGGATAGTGGCTTACGGCTGCTGGTTAGACGAAAATGGTGGGCAGCACATTCAGATACACTCCCAAGGGCGAGAGTGGTTCCACTGAAAACGGTGTCCATTCCGGGGCTGGAACTGGCGGCAGCAGTACTGGCCGTGAAAGCCGCGAGGCTGATTAAAATATGCTCCAATCGGATGAATTGGGAGCCAAACTTTTGGACGGACTCAGCCGGTTTGAGTGATCAAGGACTGCCGTACAGAAATTGATGGCCTCGCGCGCACGGTGGTGGTAAGAACGTACAAGAGAGACGTTTTGCGAGATATCCGCAAGATACGTCTGCTTGAAGGTGACAGTGTTGAGGGCGAAGTCGACGCTACAGATCAAGCCAAAATCAAGTCTGCTGATACCAAGTGAAGCTGAATTTATTTATTTTTCCTCATGCATTCTTCCGTAGGTCCCAACCCTTCACACCGTCTTTGAGGCATATTTGTGTCTAATTTTATACGGTGTTCACGACCTAATTTGGAGTTAGTCGATGAAACCCTAGTTTGTCACACGACACCACATTGTTTGTGGAGTGGCGGAAAATCTTGAACAAGCCCTTGTTGACCGTTTGTGGAAATATCTCTTTTTCCGTAACCAATTTCTATCATTATCCAACCTGTATCCAAGTGGATATAAGTTGTGAGTCAAACATACTTCTGATGTGATGAAGCCGCACGTTGAGCCCCTGATGTTCGAGCATTCTGTAGCCATCTCGATTTTTCATCAAGAATTACCAGTTTCCACCTTGCCACGTACTTTACCCTTGCTCAGGCAGTCTTTTCCTCCATATTCCGTAACCTGTCTACGCATCTCGATCATATCGAAGCCCTTTTTGTATACGGATAATGTCGTATCATTCTCAGAAGAAACTCTTAGACGTCGAAAGATGGAGCATAACCTCAAAAAATCTGCAAGCTTGTCTATGACTGGCCACCGCCAGATGAAGCCTATAGCGACCTACGTATGCAATGGCTTAGGGTCTAGGTAGGTTAAGACGAATCGGTACCCTATTTTATTTTTCGGATGTTGAACGTTTCATGGGAGGGTTTGGTGGGCAGTGTAACGTACATGCGTGAAAATCCTCCCTAACCATTGTCATATACTTGTATTGTTAAGACCATGATCTTTATTTTATTGACCCTCAAACAAGTACAACATGCATCAATCACCACACTTCAACATTTGTTCATATTTTGCTTACGTGAAGTGGCATAATTGTGATTCAAAATCGGACTGCCGTGACAGTGGTACCTGACAGTGACCTCTGCTGAACTCTGGTCTTCGTTGCTAGACGTTGTGGCCGTACAGTTAAGGTTTGTACATATTTATATGGTATAAGTTGTTAATCCGGTACCGTAGAAACTACGAATTAATATTATTCTGGTTTTTGGATTCGTTTGACTTGGCTACGCGTTACTCACAGTTGGAATAACCGTTACACCCTGTCCGACCCTGCTTAGAGTATGCAGTGCCAGTCTGGGCTCTGCAGTCACTGAGGGATATTCTCTCGCTGGTGCGGTTACAGAGAAGGCTCACGAGAACAGTATTAGGGCTACAAATGCTGCAGTACGAGAGTGGAATAGGAATGCTATGGCTGCCTTCGCCAAAGAGCAAGAGATCACGCGGGAAGAGGATCGAAACATTAGCAATTATATTGGCAGACAGCCACGAAAAAGCCTTCATCCAGTTGAGAAGAAAACTTGTATCCTAGTGTACACAAGAAACCAATGAATCCGAAGGTCAAAGACCCATCACAGCACAACCGTTTACCTGCATAGTAATTACCACCTGGTATAAACTTCCAGAGGCTGCAGTCGAAGTGAACACTGCGTCAGTGTTCAAGAGGAAGCTAGAAGCCGCGAGGACAAACGCACCCCCAAACTACCCGCGGGTCTCCAACTTGTTCAAAAGCTCGAACTATTTAACCGGATACGGTTCCTGTCCAATGAATGAAAAGAGCAGAAGGATGGCAATTGTTAGGTTTTAGCAATTATATTGGCTATTCAGTATAAATGGCAGGAGATCGGAGACTAAACGAACTAATGGCCAGACCTGACGAGCCAGAGTGCGCCTTGCCGCCTGAGTCACGTGAAGTAAGTTGGCGATGCTGTTGATTCTGCCTGTACCAGGTGGATGTAAACAAAACAGACTTCAAACGACGAGTCGATCAAAGGAACCGCGGATAAGCCGAATCTCTGATCTACCGAACAGCCTGGTCAACGTTTGCTTGAAAATTTGCGTACCTCAGTGGATGACCGATGAAAATCAGCCATATGTACTACGGGACTACTAAAACAGGAAAACCAATAAACCATACTGGATGAATGGGGTATGGTTGTGTGAAAGTACTTTGAAGTAAAGTTGCCCTGACTTTAGACCACTTTATGTGACTGAGAAGAGGGGTTCGAAAAGGAAGATTGCCCATAGTCAAAGATGGGCCTGGTACCGGAATTGACCGTTCCAGGGGAGCGATCGTCACTTTAAAGTAAACTCCAGTGCCAATAAAAAAAATTCCTGAACAAGGCATGTCTGCTTTTAGGTGATCTTGATCTCCTCTCTGTAGAGCGTCGCACAGGCCGAACTGATTAAGTAGAAGCGTGCAAGGTTGTAAAGGATCCGTCATGTATAGACATAGGTGATTTGTTCGGTTCTGTCCCCGAAAGCGGCTCCCAAGGGCACAGGTTATGCTACAAAGAGAGCATTCATGGCTGAACATACGAGCTAAATTTTTCATTAATAGGGATGTACTTATGTGAAAAAGGCCGTCAAAGGGTGCACTTAGGTACAGGAATGCACCGACTTACAGGAAGGCCCTGGGTTCACTCTGGAAAACATCATTCTCGGAGCTAGCTGTAGCAGTGAGGAGCTAGGTGATGAGCACCCGATGTTCCTGTCGGTCGCACTCTAGTATACGGGTCAATAGTGTCAACTACCACCTATTGGAGATATATTCATCAATGCCAGTGATAGACGAGGAACAATGAGCACTACTACGTGTTTGATGGGGGTCATGAAGCATAAACGTGTTTTATGTACTTCTGTGCAGTTGATGGAGAGTGTGTTTGGGTGCGCGAGTAAATAATAACCAATACCACGTATAGGATGCTCCTTCTAAAATGTCAGTGGCAAAGGAGAAACAGTAATCTCTGTGACGTGCTTGTTGGAGACTGCGGAGCAGGAAAGTGCCTCAAGGCGCGTGTGATTGGGACTGAACGTAAGGAAGTACGTATGTATGTCATAAATGCCACCACACGGGGGTGATTTTAACCACTTCAACGACGAATGATGAGCAGTCCGCCTGGATTCTGTGGTGTCGGCTAGTCCGTCTTCACTGTTGAGAGGGCTAATACTGAGTACATCGCCGGTTGACATTCCGTTGGCGGTCTTCATCTTGACAGTTCTTATCAGTTCGTTAGAGCTTTTAATGATTTTTATGATAACGCCCAAGAGCCAGGTGCTGGAATGAAAGCGTTAGTTGATGATCAGTACTAAATCCCCAGCCTTGAATGGTTACGCTTCGGTTGGCCACTTTTGTCGAGTTTGCGGAGCCGGTAGGTATTCCCGAGGTCATCGCCTCCAAAAAACCTTGGCAAGATAGTTTGCCTGTTTCCACCCATGAAGGTAGCACCCACGAAGGTTCGTCGGCCTTTGGGAACCCACGTTCGGCCCTACCTTTCGTGGGTCGTTCGGGGTGAGCGCTAGGCAGGGGGCGTCGCCGTTAGCCACTGGAACCAGTAGGCGGTTGTTCAGAACTCTTTCGACCTCGGTCATGAAGGTGCTCAAGGTTTCATCATCGGGCGGCTGTTGTTCGATTATCGACAGCAATATTCACCTGGTGGACCTGATCAGGCGTTTCCATACTCCGGCTGGATGACCGGCCTGCGGGGGTTGAAGTGCCATCGTACGCCATAGCCACGGTTCGGTTCTGCAGCCCGTCCTTGTTCATGCTTTGGAACCAACGCTGCAGTTCCCGATGGGCCCTTAAGAAATTTGACTAATTTTCTGAGTATTTGTCCCCTGGCATGCCTCTCTGGTTGATAAAGCTTTGCCAGGCCAGGAGGAATGAATCGGTCGTCAATGAATGCGTAACTTCTAATTGTAACGCGCGAGACTTCATGCACGTCATGATACATCCGTATCGTTTTTCCAACCTTTTTCCGCACTTGATCCACAAATGCCCGAAATAGTCCGACCCGGTGTCATTGAACGGCCAAAAACCCGGAGTCACTCTACATTATGGCAGCAGAGCTATGTATTGTTTGCCCTCTACGGTGGTGCGTCTCCTACGGTACACACAACTTTGGATTACGAGCTTTACAGTAGCTCTTCCTCCCAGTGAACAAAAGCGCTTTCTGATGACGGTTGTCACTTGACTTTTCTCATCATGCCCCTCTACGGCACGGATGTGTTGAATAATTAGTTCTATCACAGGTTGTCGAGCCGGTAGCTTTGGGGGCACTTCGTGCCAAAACTCAGGTGGGAGTTGTTCAGCCTACCATCTACCCGTGATAATCCGTTACCGAGTTTGGGGTCTAGACGCTCCAAGTTGTTTTTTGAAGGTAGTATTCTTTTGTCCATTGGTCCAGCTTTTCCGACCCTCTCAAGTTCTCGAGAGAAAACCTCACTTTATATCATCATGAATAAATCGTATTCCGCTGCTCATAATTCATCGGGGCCTGTCGGACCCAGTCGTACACGGCCGGATGGGCGGACCGCGTTCATGACTAGCAAATGTCTCTTAAACTTGGCCAATCACTCAAATGACTGAAGCACTTTCATCCAGGAGAGAAATCTGACGAACCGTGACAAAAGGAATGTCGATTTGACTACTGTGGTAATCATCGCTACACCAGATCGTATTGCGTGCTGTTATCGATATAGTTTTTATTCAGTCATCTTAGGAAATACTAAAAATTGCAGCTTCTTAAGGCATTCCAGTAACCCAGAGAAATTCAGGAAATTTTTTCTCTTCGGTAAATTCTAATCTGGCTCTAGTTTGCCGTCACTTTTCTTCCTCACTCATAGCGTCTTTTTGATACTTTAAAATGCCAAGTGTAGTAGAGAGGACTTCCAATAGTACCCCATTCACTCATACTCTGGTTATTAGGAAAATAGGCTTATTCGAACTCCCGTGGCCTTTAAACTATGTTCGGTTGACCTCTGTGGCTTTGTAGGCTTGGCGACGGAAAGAACAGCTGTTTCAGACCAAAGCTTATCAGAGGCAAAGTCTCAGCTTGTGAAGTTAGAAGATACGGTATCTGAACTCGCCCCCCTGCTGTGCATTACTTAATGCATCGAACATTCTATCTTACAAAACCTGACACGGGCTGGACGCCTTATCGACTCTGTTTGCATCCAAAGTTCTCATGAGAGTGAGGAACTCTCTTAAAGCAGTCATGTTTAATATCCCAGAGAGAATACCCCTCGAGCATGTCAAGCGTACAGTGTTGAACGCATGTGGTATAGCCCACCTTCCTTGTCAAACATCAAGGCTGCGTAAGCGCGTTCAGCGCTTCAACTGTCCAATCCTTATGCAATTTGCACATGATCTATATACCAAGGAATTCATTAAAATGAGTAACACTGTAGCTTCTAGTTCCCTCCACAAAAACATAAAAATAACAGAAGACAAAACCCCTCTTCAAGGGGAAATTAATAGATCTCCCCCGACTTTCCGTGCGAAAAAGACGCCCGATAGTCCTAAGCCTTCGACACAGACAGCTGGTCACTCCATCGCTTCTTCTCAAGTCCCCATTGCTTTATCTTCACACGCGCCTTCTGCTTCTTCACAACCGCCCACTGCCTCCTCACCTGCTCCCGCATTGAACTCCTCAAAGTCTGATCCCATAGCAGTAGATTTAGACATTTCCGTTTCTGCCCTATTAATGCGGCCCAGTAAAAGACGCCAACTATTGCCTCGCACTCCCACTTCATCACTTGTTGGGTACACACTCAACTCTGAATTGCTCTCTATTCCCTCCGGTGATAAACAACTAGCCGCCCAGGGAAATAGGTCTACCAGTCTTCCTACCATTTTCACAAACCCCTCCTTCATTCAACTGTCTCCTGTTAAATCAACTCGTCTCAACTCACCAAATAAGGTTTCGACCTTGAAAAATATCCCTCACTCCAACGTGTCGGTAGTCCCTACAAATTCACCGCTTTCAGTGCCTGCCAATACCAAAATACGGCCGCCAAGCGCCGTCCACTCTGCCTCACTTCGTACTCCTCACCTGAAAACTATCTGTACTGCTGCCTATACTAACTGCTCCATATTTGGTGTTCCACCAAACTTGAGTTACCACCCTGCACCCCTGTTCCCTACACATTTTCAACCCTGCCCTCTGACCCCCCTCCAGCCAAAACTCAATTCCTGCTGGCCGGTATTTCTCGATAGCTCCTAATCACCCCTGTCTGATATCGACCCGCCAAACCCCACAGGTTTTTCCGCTTGCTCCGAAATTTTCCCCTCAGCTGACGCCCAGGTTTTCTACTACTCAAACTTCCAATCAAACTAGCCCGCCTCCTTCCAACTTACGCTACACCCTGATGTGCCTATGCCACCTTCCGCAAGTGGTATCTCTTTGGTCTCATTCAAATCGCGTTCTATCCTTGGCAAACTCCTGCACCTGAAAAACTTGTCCTCACAGATGATTACGACATCTTCTTAATAACGGAATCCTGGCTGTCTGAGAGCACTCCCAATGATCAAATATCTTTGGAAGGGCACAGTCTTCTGAGGGCCAACACACCGAACCTGCTTGGTGGTGGGTGCTTAGCCTACGTCAAGGAAATCTGCGCCACGACCCCTCTATGTGGTTCACTATCAACCTCCAAAACACTGTTCTTCATATTGGCTGCGTGTATCGCTCGCCAAGTTCCTCCAGTTCCTTGTTTTTACTTCTTATTAGGCCTTTCGAATACCTCTCTTTCCTTCCTTCTGGAACCAAGCTTATTACGAGTGACTTTAGTCTCCCTCACGTTTGTTGGCCTACCCTCTCGGCTACTCTCAATCTTATGGACTTGATCACTAGTATTCACCTTGGTGGCTGGGCACAACGTGTTGTCCAACCTACCAGAAATGGGAACATACTAGATCTGGTATTTACTCATAACATGACCTTCATCGAAGTGTCCGTAACACACAATTTCCCCGGCAGGGACCATGAAATGGTCATCTGCCATCTGCCACTTAGTGGCCCACCAAATCCCGCATATCCCTCCAACAATGTATTTCTATGCAGAAATTGGGCCTTGCTGGTCACGTTTATTTGTCAGAAATACTGGGGTGAGTATTTCCTCACCCATGACCCTCAGCTTGCTGCGGATATTTTCTACTCCTTCTTTTCCGACTTTCTGAAAAATTGTTTAATACTTCCCAGGCTGTACCTTAAAAGAGGTTCCCTGTCTCGTCACCCCATAAGAAGTATCCTAAACGTCTCAAACAGCTACGTAATTCCAACGGCTTTTCCATTTTTATTCGTCTAAACCGCCCCTCCACAATTATTCAACGACAAGATAATATGCGACCTCGTGACCAAGAAGCTAAGGCATTGAGTCATCCTAACAGGTCGCAACGCCTTTCTGTGTCACACAAGTCTAGAAACGCTGATATTAAGGCCGACTTCCAACTTCTGATTCAGGATAATAACTCATCTATCAACCTCCCCCACCTTTTATAGCCGAAGCTCTTAATGCATTCTTTGCTTCAGCCATGACTCGAGCTGCTGTCACTGCCCCTCTCCCATCCTCAATACTTACTGACTCTGTCCTTTCGGCAATACTCTTCGATGCCAGGATTATTTCTAAGCTACTATCCAATGTCAAACCCTCCCCTTGATTAGGCCCCGATGAATAACCACCGGTTGCTCCTGTCAAGGGCGGACCAGGATATCTCCTGTTGCTGCCTAACCTTTTCACCCTTTCACTTAATGGTAGCACCGCACCTGTTAATTTAAAGCGCTCGGCAATCGTTCCCATTCGCGAAAGGGGACCTTTACATGAGGTTTCTAATTATAACCTTATAAACCATGTCCCCATCTCATCCAGAATAATGGAAAAATAGTTAAAGATCACATTATCAACTATTTATTAAGCCTCAACGTTATTAATCACAACCAACATGGATTCCTCCGTTCACGGTCCTGCATGACTTGTCAGTATGATTTTCTGAACCTCGTCACCAACTCCGCTGGAAGTGGGAAATCTTTTGCTGTTTTTTATCTTGACTTATCTAAGGCACTTGATCGTATACCTCACCCTCACCTTTTAACAGAGCCACGATCATTTAGCTTTGTCGATTCACTACTTTCTTGGTTCTCATCTTACTTATCTCGTCGTTCACAGATAGTCTTAATTAACGGGCAAATGTCTAATCCTAAGCCTGTTACTAGCGGTGTTATTCAGGGCAGTGTTTTAGGCCCCATGCTTTTCCTCCTATATATAAATGATATGTTTTTTTCTACAATACCTAATGGCGCCCCGCTTTTGTTCGCGGACGACATTAAGATAGTCTACACTTTTCCGCCTGGTAACCTCAGTACTACTATCCCTAAAGTCTCTGCTGATTTAGCCGCTCTTGAAGAATGGTGCTCAACCTGGGCGATGAAATTCTTCGCCGATAATATTTTTTCTTACTTACAAATGCCAGGTTCCTCCTGGTTCCTTATGCATCGGCGGTTCACCCATTGACAACCAGCCCTTAGTGAGAGACCTTGGTTTAAGTTGTTCGTGCTCTTTCAACATCTCGAAACATGCTGTCTTCCAAACGGCCGAGGCTAAAAGTGTCTTGACCTTCTGTTCGGATCCTTCCAGCTTAGGAGGAGCATTCTTTACATAAACAAAGTACATGCTAGGCCCATTCTTAGGTATTTTCCCATAACCTCATCCAGTATGCAAAAATCCGACAGGAATATTATTCAGTGCATTCAGAGAGGTTTCACAAAGCAACTTATTGGTTGGTCGTCAAACTTAAACTACAGGGAACGATGCATATCTCTCAGAATCGAACCATTGTGGCTTTGTCGCATCAAGCTAAACCTGGTATTTCTGTATAAACTATTGAGTGAGCAGTCTTATTCCTCCAACTAGTTGTGCTTCTCCCCGGATACTGGGTGTTCACCCCGTGATAGACAGCATGCTATTACCACACCCTCCGCGAGGACTGTTCTACGCTCTAAGTTGTTTCTCTTCACGTACTTCAGAATCTGGAATAAACTTCCTTTGCACATCAGATCTTCTCAGTCAGAATATGCATTCGTGCATGCTATCGATGAATTCCTTTCTGTCCCAACTGTTTTTCGCTTACTCAACGTTAACATAACCGAAAGTCCAGCCTAAGAGAAAGGCTTCGACTTTAAAGCCATTGCTCTGCTTTCTCGCCTTACCTTACCTTCTTAAATTACTTCACCGCTTTTGAATTCTGAATGCTCTGTTTGACCGCTTCTCCTTAGCCTTCGCCATTGACCTATTCAAAGCGTGTCTGCGTCCACTAATTGGTTTTCCATACCAATTTATAGGATCCTGCCGATTTCACTTTGAAGCAAGTCCTTCCAGAAGCTTTCGCATTTATAGAGAGGTCACCGTAATACTCCTCACAGACTGTCAATATGCCTCATCCGCTCCACAATTTATTACCTTTATTTAGTTACATCATGTCTGCGGCCCTGAAACCAACCTCAACAAGGCTACAGGAACTGCATCAGTAACTACCCTCTGGTCCGCTTTATATATATATACATATGTATATACATATGTATATCTATATATATACATATATATAATATTCGTTAATATTCTACAATTATTAACACAAGCATGGCAAGTAACCCAACAGTCCTCAATATCTCTTTGCTTACAGTTCCTCTTTTCTACTCCAGGTCCGACCACATGTACTTCCATCACCGCCTCTGCAATTTTGAGCCGCAAAATCTAGTCTCGTTTCTCTCGCTTAGGGTGGCTCACTAACTGAACGCAACATCCATATATGACATTTTTAATCCTGACCCATCCTCTCCCCCAGCTAAGCTTGTTTCATAATTTCATGCAGAATTTACTTGTTCTCTTCTACAGACTAACTACTCTAGATCAAATCCCAACCTCGTTACTGAATCCTACGGCTCAGTTATCCATAGCTCACCGTTTCCTTTTTTAGTCTCACGCGTCATAGACCGAGCTTTGCCTTAGTCCATTTACTGATGGGCCAATAATTAGGCCTATCCACCCCGCCATTCCGGTTTTTTGTACGAATCCTCATCTATTTGCCGATCCATGTATGTATGGCACCTTCAACTTCTCACCTTCTTTTCTGTCTCCCACCCTATGGCAACAGAATGGGCATTATCCCGAAACTCATTGGTTTCCTTTTGCTTAGGTCGCCTCTTTACCACACTAGGTCCCACAGCATGTACTTCCATCACCGGCCCTGCGCTTATGAACTGGAAATTCCAATCTCATTTATCTCGCTTAGCGTGGCCCGCTAACTGAACTCAACATCCAGTTGTGACATAACCAACTCTGCCCCCACTCTACTCCCCAGATAAGGTTTTTCCGTAACTTCATGCAGAACTTAGTCTTTTCTTCTGTTGGATAACTGCTGTAGGTGAAACATTAGCCTCTCCAGTGATTTTTAGCCACTATTTATGCGTTTTCTTTTTTAGTCTCACGTTCCATTGCCTTAATTTGTCTTGAGGATCCTCTGCATCGATGAGCCCGTGCTTCACTTTTGTTCTTCCTTCCATTTATCGTTGATCCTCAGCTGGGCTATGTCCATACTGCTTACCTCTATCTCACTTCCCTTTCCAGTGATCCTTAATGCCAGCCAACCACCTCGGACACTACACTGACCACCTTTCTGGCTCAGGCACCTGGATGATAATGCTTCATGGTCGTCCGTCGATCGCTGTTCCCGTTGGCTGTGCTGTTCAAGTTCCCACAACCTGTCCAGTTGGTCCTGGACCAGCTACCCTTATCGTGGTTGCTAGGCTTTCTGTACAGCCATCATTGGACACTCACTTCAACCCCAACGGTGCGCGGCGCGGTCAGATCCACCGCTCTGGCCGGCGCACATAGGGCGTGCAGGCCGTCTGTGACTATGTGTGACAGCAATTAGGCTGGTGGATCACACCTTCTGTGTTCACTTCACGAAGTGTTTTCAGGTTGGGTGTCCGGCGCACGGTTAGCCCCACCCACTAGCACTGGTTGCGGGTTGCACGCTCCAACTCTCCTCGCCCCACCGCATTTATCACTGTCCGTTGCGGACCGCATGCTGCTACCATTCTTCCGCCACGTTCCGCCAGTTAATCGTTCTTGCCAGAACTCTTATCACCTCTCTTCCGTGTCGTTCTACCTTTGTATGCACACCCATCCATTCTGTTCTTGTTTCTTTCGTGTTTCACAATGACAGCTCTCACTGCATGATGTCACTCTCGCCCTGTCCATTTTACTCTGCTCAAGCCCGAAATATGTTCTTTTCAAACCATTTTGCCCCTGTCGGCTCCTAAGCAGTGGTCACTTGGTGCCTGCATATGCTTATAAAGCTCGTTGATTGAATGCCTCACTAGCTACCATATCGCGATATCCTCTTTTGTCCATTATATATCTCCCACCAATACACACCAGACACATCTGTAACCATAAACAATCATCACATGAGAACTCGCTGTTCCACCCTTTTCATTTTATTTCAATCAAATTTGTTATATTTTTACCACCTCCATATTTTTCACATCTGGATCCATAATTCTTCCGTGGATGTTCCTCCTAGCAGTGAACCGATAAGCAACTTATAGCCCAACCCATTTGTGCAATGGCCTGTAAGCACGCAACTCTTCAGTTCCAGTCCCCCATCTCCGAAGCACAACCATTTTTCGTGCATTTTTGTTCCATTATAGGCTTTCCCGTCCGGATTCTTTTCTTCTCGGTTTTCATCTTGTGTCATCTGCATTGAAAGGATCTGATTGGTCATCTCTTACCTGGTTTTCTTTGGTCAACTCTCTCGTCTGCTTCGTACATTTCTCGCCACAGGAACTTTCATTTTGCCTTTCAGGCTTCTCTACTTTTCCGCGTTCCACGCAGTGAAATGTCATCGTAACGTCAATATTCTCACCTACGGTTTCAAACCGTGCGACTGCCATTACCTGATCCTTCTGATTTTCTACTTCCCCATTTCTATTCCATGTTATTTGCCATTATAACTGATGCTTCTTCACACCACTGTTCTTCTGACCTCCAAGTTACCCTTCCCCAGTGATCTTTCGCACATCTCCAACCACCCCCTACTTCCCTTCGCTCTGCTTTTTCCAGCCATTTTCGAGGTCTTCTACTTCTTGCATAACGTACTTCCATTTATTACCGCTTCACCTATGTTCGACCGTCACCACATGCCACACCTGCATTTATCATACTAATAGATCCATTCTTAACTGTCTTCATCGATCCTTTCCTTCATGTTCCCTCGTTTATCAACTTCTGCCCACTGTTATCACTTCTGTGCTTCCAAAGTTGGTTCTCTATCTCTGTTGATCCCCTGCGTTCACCTTCATGATGATACTGATAATGATAATGGTATATTTCTCGGCCATGGTCGAGGCGCACGCGCTAGCGCATGATCATGGTGTGATACTTTACTCAATAAGATGAAATATTCACAAATTCAAAGTATGAAAGTCGAGAGTATCAACGATAGATAGACATAGCCAACAACTGTTTGAATGGATCATTTTAATAATGGTTTGCGCTGCAGTTTCAAACCGGTTTCGAATCCGGGCTGGGCGGTGGAGATATCGAAAAACCGTTAGCGCAGTGTCAAGGACGCATTATGAACGAGAATGATGCAAGCTGGGGAAACGGAGGCCCGCTGATGTTCTACAGATAGAGAAGATTTTGAACAAGAAGAAAAAGAAAAAAAATTTCTAAAGAAGTGTTCTTGGGAAAGTCAGTGCACTCGGAGAGGATAGCGATCCATGAAGACGATGCAGACCCTGAATGTCGGATTTACCGCAGTTCAATAAATGGAATGAGTGTCGAAACGGTGCCGAGACCAATTTCGTGAAAGTGAACACTGATGGATGTGGGAGAAACAGCAGTCCATAAAAAGGTGAGTTTAGATTCAGGATCAGTAACATGTACCATTCAGAAATGAAAAAGCTCAACTGGAAGGTCCTCGAGAAGTGGAGAGTCAATTTCCAACCGGCTACGGTTCGGAGGGAAGGTGGATTGTGGTAACGGATAATAAAGTGTAAAATTTCCGCATGGACTTGAGAATTAATATGCTGTTTCACTGACAAATATATATATATGTTGACGCTTTTGCCTTCAGTGATATTCAGCGTCGTTTCTGGTAACGTACGACATCATATGGGTGTGTTTCGTCTAGCAGGGCAAAGTATGTGTCGTTCAATCGGCTGAGTGTGGTGGTATATTACCAAGATGCGCATGAACTGGAATGTGTGTTGGTTGCATTAGAAAAAGTCGAATGATCTGATAAGCAATTGGGAGTATTTCCTGTCGGGTGGCTTGATTTCGGTCCCAGTTGCTATGGTAGGTTCTATTTGAGTCTCTGTCCGTACGAGTCAAAGTGGCGTCCTTGGTTATCCGGTTTGGTGACTGCGATAGTGGGAGACAACAGACCTGAAATAAAAGGGGGTTGCAGTCTGGACGTGGTTCCAGCTGTTGGTTATGATGATATATGAAGACAATAGATAATGGGCTGGTTAGGTCTGTGTGAGTGAAGCATGGATGAAGTTTCATTTGAGCAGTCAATGGCACCTACTCCACATTCTAAGTAAAAATAGGCTCGCGGTGGATTTGTGCTATAATGCTGCAGGCTAACGGAGTTGCGTACACTAGTTTGGTAAAGGTGTATGCATCTCAAAGGATTTATGATTTTGCACGTTGGCACGGCATCGCTCGGATACTAATGAAAGACCTAGGGTCTCACGGTTTAGAGCAGTTAGAAATGATAACCCCCAGTACCGTTTGCTTACGCAGAAAGTAGTTTGGCAACGAGGCGATAAGATAGGTTTGAAATAACAGACTGTGAGCGAATGAGACTGGCACACTGTAAGCGTAGCCCTTTGCTGTTACTGTCCCTTCCAGCATAGTAGTTATTCTATACTGGGTAGTTTCTGAGGAGCCCTAAAGTAGATGAAACTATTGGGGTGACAGAGGTGATACATTAGAGGCAATCGGTCACGTGCCTTGGAACGGTAACGTGAGTTCATCTATGCTCTTACCCGATGGTGCTATCGTACTGAGATTTGCTCGAGTTTGATCAAGGAAATCGGACGTAGACACGATTGCATGGTTATCGCGGTGTCCTTTTCGTCGTTATCGCATTACAAACCAGGAAAACACCCATGTGAGGACTGGTTTTGGCGAGCAGTGAGAAATGGGAATGAGATGGGTCCGGATTTTCGTCAGGGAAGCAAACTCTAACGACCTACATTCGGTTCTCATGGTAGGCGGCACAAGGGCCTGCTTCAGGTAGGGAGGTAGCACGATACACAACCACTGGCATCCAGCACGTGGCGCTCCAAGAATGATCCACACTTTTTTAGACGTTTTTATTTTATTTTTTTAATGGTTTTATCACAGTCAGGTATCTGGCTGTCAGAGAAGGCGGAGCTGCTTTTGGTGGGCGACCACAGCTCCCACACCCGGCCGAAACATGGGCCGCATGTAACAAGCCGCGTTGGGAATAGGTCAACCACACCAGTCAATCCGTAGCAACACTGCAACCCGGAGACATGAGTCACAAGTGACAAGGCTGGTGTGCCTGGAAGACAAAACAGTGGGGTATTTTTTCTCACTTTTTTATGCCAATCTCTACTTTTTGGTGGTCATGTCTAATTGGTGGTCAACTCTGTGCAGGGAGACCATCACGGCCAGGAATGTTTGCAGAAGCGCCGCGCTAACACTCGCCTTATCCGTGAAGTCAGAACCCTCATGCCGTTTACATGGGACAAAAAATGCAGGGGGAGGTAGGGTCAACCACAGCCCGCGATTATTCAATTGGGTTTATGTTCAACAAAAAGACAGTCTGCACAAGGATGGGGTACGACTTGCAGCACCAACAACGTGATTAGTCGGGATGATCCACAGATGGTTTGTAGTTTCGCTGGCTAAGTATCAAATGTTCTATAGGCCAGTCATGGAAGATGCTAGAGTTCTGTGACAGGGACGGAAGTTGAGCTGTGAGTGATTAATGGTGACCACTAGATGGAGGTTGAGGAGTCCGACAGGTGCTACGTCTTTGGTTAAAGACGAAGTCGAAGACTAAGTAAAGACAGCACTGAGAATGTTTAAAGACTACCTTTCATGCTTCTAGTGGTATTTCATATAATCAAATACGACTTCTGATGCACTGGCCTCAGGCATGAGAGTTACTACGTTTAGGCATTGTAACCTGGAAGGTTTACGCTTAGGTGATGGCAACTATGGTGTATGATGTGGCACAACCTAGATTATCAAGGGTTCTGGTTAGTATCACGCTCCCCTCATAAGCTCTATCAAAAGTCATGTAAGGATTTATAATAGTATATATATATCAAATCGATCCCCGGGCAAGGAAGCTGAGAGGAGCGGAAGCCAGGATAAGTAGGAGAGGATCAAGGAGTGAATTAGTGGGTGGTGGGACTTAATGTCTTAGGATCCAGCACCAGTGGACAATTTGGTGCTGGGGGAAAACATCATTGGCTAAAACCTTCAGCTAGAGGAGAGTTGTTTTACATGGCTGCCCTAGTACTATATGGCGAGGGAGGCAGTAATTGTTTAGACATGGTTGCGGAAACTGACTAGCGAATTAGATGAGGCAGGGATGTATAAGGTTTAGGTGATGGTAGGTGAACGTGGGTGAGTAGCGAGAACCGGCAGGCATCTAGATAGTTATAGTTGTAAACGGCAAAAACTATCTTTCTGCAGTGTGGGTTATACGTAAAAAGTAATAATAAATGGTAAGCCTATCGTCTGTCGTTAGGCAGAAAATGGTAGGTTTGGGATATGGTGCCGTGATCCTAGTAGTTGAACCCGTTTTTGAAGGCCAGCTCGACGGGTAGCAGAGGGCGGGAGGAGAGACTGAAGCTAGGGTTCTAAAGTTCGATGCCTTCTTCATAGGCTTGATCCTCAGATATGCTGGCGTTAGTCAAGGATAACATATGAC
Organism: Fasciola hepatica; assembly: GCA_948099385.1. Classification (NCBI taxonomy): domain Eukaryota; kingdom Metazoa; phylum Platyhelminthes; class Trematoda; order Plagiorchiida; family Fasciolidae; genus Fasciola; species Fasciola hepatica. The sequence goes on from CANUEZ040000083.1 coordinate 6,432,540, forward strand.
TAACGGTAAGTTGTGATTTAAGGGCATGGCTGAACTGGGTTATTGACGCACATTTGCAAATGGTCTGAGGGAGCTTATTCCAAAGCTTAGAATATTTAATGAGAAAGAAGTTGGATCTGATTGCCAGCCTGGAATGTGGGATGGTCATACTAAAGTCTCTGTGGCGCAGAGGGTAAGATGAGGGTTGGGAAAACTGTATAGAGTTGGTAGAAGTGAACGCAGAACAATGAATAAGTCTGTATAGAAAACACAAGTTAAGCCTGACATGTCTAAGCCATACGGGGTCAAGTTTTAATGGAATGCATCGCTCTTTATAGCTCAGTGGAGAGGAATATCCCAATAGCTTCTTGGTGAAGGTACTCTGGACTTTCTCCAGGCGTATTCTGTCCGATTTAGACATTCCAGAGAAGATTATAGGGCAATATTCGAGGTGGGGTCTAGCATGGGATTGGTATGTTAGGAGGATACTACGTTTCATTTTAAATGATCTGAGAACTAGGCCTATTGTCTGTCTGGCCCTGGCCGTTTGAAATGAGACATGTTCCGAGAATTTTAGATTGTTAGTGTACCGAAGCCCAAGATCCTTCACTGATGAGCTTGGGGCGATTTGTACTTGGTTCAGTGACAGAGTTCCGAGGGGGACTTGACATCTGTACGTTGTGTAGAAGCTTTTAGATGTCGAGAAGCACATCTGCCATGAAGTGCACCATTGATCAAGTTTCTCAAGATCACTACCTATTTCAGACAGTGCTGTGCTCAAATCTTGATGGCGGAAATCATACACGATTTTGATGTCGTCGGCGAAGAGGAAAGGTGTGCCATGTTGCACAATCGAAAAAATGTCGTTAATATAGAGTAAGAAAAATAGCGGACCAAGTACACTTCCTTGTATGACTCCACTAGTGACAGGCGCCGGTTGCGATAGATGACCATTAGCATATACAACCTGGGTTCGATCCGACAGATAAGAAGTGATCCATGATAAAAGCGGGTCATGGATACCATAGGCCCGGAGTTTTGTTAACAATCGAGTGAGGAACTCGGTCAAATGCCTTGGTCATATCGAGGTAGATGATAATCATAGATTTTCCGTCGTCAGCTGCCGTAGTCACTAGGCTGAAGAAATCAAACTGGCATATGGTACAAGAACCTGACCTTAGGAAGCCATGTTGGCCACTGTGAATGAGGTTATGGGAAATGAGATAATCGGACATCCACTGGTTAATCAAACGCTCCATTATTCTGGCAGCTAGAGGGGTATGGTTGATAGGACGATAATTTGAAGGGTCATGCACTGGACCTTTTTTGTGGATAGGAATGATGGTTGAAGTTTTCCACTGGGATGGAAAAATGCCATTTTCAAGGGATAAGTTGTAGAGATTCATAAAGATAGCAGCGATGTCAGTTCCACCAAGATGAAAAAATGCTGGGGGGATGCCGTCATAGCCAGGGCGGGAGGAGGGTCTAACACGCAGCAGCAGGTGGGTCACATGGTTCAAACTGAATTCAATGTCAGAGAGAACTTGCTCGGTGATGAGGGGTACGGGTGGCGGATTTACAGTGGCGTCAGTGGTCATGTATTCTGAAAAGAAAGTATTGAGCGCCTCAGCGATTTCAGCTGCAGATTTAATCTGCGTTCTGTTTCCCAAGATTAGATATGGTATCCCTGTAGGCTCTCTCTGATTTCTGCTCTTCAGCAGTCGGGACAATCGGTACGATCTGTCGAGGGAATTCAAGGCCGAAAGCTCCTGCTTTCTCAGCAGTTCATTAGTCCGAAGACTGATGGTGACAGAGAGAGAGTGAGGTTGCAATAGTACGGAGAAGTCCTTGGTTTTATTGTAGATATTCTACAGTTTTGCATGTTTATTTTGCAGCCTTGTTTGGTAGGAGCCGCGGGGTTGAGAACGGTTGGTCCCGATGGTGGTGATTGCTGACAAGCAGCTGTGTAGCTTATGGTAGCGTACATCACTGGCGAGCTGAATGTTGTGCTGTAGGAAGTAGTCATCCCAGTTGAGGGATCGAAGCATAGGCTTGAGGTTCATCCAGTTGATCGTGTGCAGGGGCTGTTGAGATGAGCTACATATGGGGTCTATGGGTCCGGCTGTGAATCTGCAAGATACCATTCTATGGTCACTGCCTGGGAAAGGGTTGAGGGCGGTAGTCATCACGTCCGATAGGCCAATGGTAAATATCAGGTCTAGTACGCTGTTACCTCTGGCTGGTGTCATTACGTGCTGGACCCAGCGCCCTGCGCGTATGGTCGAAACGAAGCTCGTGAAGTATTGGGGTGATGACATGGTGTCCCAGCAGATATTAAGTGCATTGAAATCGCCAGCAATGATTTTTGACGAGGAGGGTAATAGTGCAAAGTGGTCAAAGGCTTTGACTACTTGGGCGAGGTCCGTGGTGTTTGAATTGGGTGGTCGATAAACGCAGCCGATATGGAGTGGAGAGTTGGCCTGAAGAACCGTTACCCATATTGAGTCCTGAATTGAGTCCAGTATTGAATCAGAGAGAGGAATGGTAGGCAAGCTGTTTTTAACGTGGATTAGACAGCCTCCTCCACGACGACGACGATTTTTCATGAAGGTTTGATAACCAGCAATAGAAATTTGGTCCAATGGGACAGAATCATTTAGCCAGGTTTCGGTTATGACAATGATGTCGAAGTCGAAAGACAGTACTATATTATGGAGAGTATGGGTTTTATTAAGTAATGAGCGAGCGTTAATGAGAAGCAAGTTAAGTGTAACTGTACCGTCATGGTGTGGAGTGGGAACAACCATCTGCGGGTGTTGATGGCTAACACTACCGAGGTGGTAAACATCATTAAGTGGATTTATAACGACAGGGGTGTCATGTATAGAAGTGGAGGAGTCTAACCAGGGGTTAAAAGTGGGGAACCGGCATTGTGAAGAAGGGGTGAAGCTGGGTTGGGGGGGGGGTGCCGTCAAGAAAAAATTGGTCGTTTGGGGAGGTGGGATTTCCGGGGTGGTTGAAGTAGCCAGGTGGGGGTTGGATGCCGAGGTAATGGGTAACGGCAAGTGAGATGGCAGAAAGTAGTGGTGACTGGGTTCAACGGGGTACGCTGGAGCGGGTAGTTGCCGCTTGACCAGGACCGACGAAATAACTAGTTGGTTGGGCTGGCCCATCCTGTGTTCAGGAAAGGGCGCGGAGCTAGACAATTGAGACCATTGGTTATAATTCGACTGAGGGTTACTTATTTGTATCATTGGAGGAGAGAGAAATTGGTTACGGAGGTTCGACGGGAGGTGCTGGCGCTCAGCTAGATGATTGGAAAACTGTTTCGGGATACTTGGAGAATATGGTGTGTTCGATCTCGATGCATGATGATGCACTACTCGGTGGCCGTTTTCGCCTGTATTGTAGAGCGGAGTTGGGAGGACCTTGTAGATTAGCCGAGGTACCACGCTAATACAACGAGTTGGGGTTGGCTGCTTTAGGGTGATGCAGGGTTGCGTCCTGCTTGACAACAAGCATGAATTATTTGGGGTGTACTTGGAGTGCTTGGTGGGGGTTCTAAATAGGATTCTGAGAAGACTTCCGGGGGGGGGGAATACGGGAGTAGCCGGAGTAGCTAAAGGCTGTGGGGGGTCACAGAGTCCTGTCTGCCGATGGGACGATTGGCCACATAGTAGATCATGTCTTTTATGAACGATCTGTGCTCGCAAGACGGTGGGACATGGGTTAGAGCATGACGGGCTGTTGGCAACAGACTTCGCCGGAGTCTTTTTCGGTGGTGAGATGGTGGGCAGTAGGCTGGCATTAGCAGCGGCAGGCTTGGATTCACGGGACTTTGGTGGCCCTGGGCTAACAGTGGGTTTGGCATGGATATCGTTGCCGTTTGAAGAAGCGGAGGTTGGTGGTAGAAGGCAGGGCCGTTTACTAGGGGGGTGGGGTCAGGTCTAGGTCAACCGGAGTGGTGCGAACAACTGAGGGCTTTTGAGTTACGGGGTGGCTCGAAAAGCAGCGAGAAGACGCGGCGACTGATATTTCAGCCACAGGTTGCGCTGGTGAAGCTAAGGCACTTTTAAGTGATCGAAAAATCTCTCTTTGGAGGGGCGTTTTATCCGGTAGTATTCTGATTCTTTTGAATGGGGTGGCATTGGCAATGATTTGCCAACTAGTTATGAATTCTCTAGCTGTTACTTCGTCAGCGAATTGGAACTTTAAAGGACAGTCAGTGCGTTGTGATTTTTTGCGCAATCGAGTGCAATAGCACCTGTGGTGTGCCATGTTACAGGCGTTCAGGATGGCGAGTTTGGTTGACGGCAGGGGTAGTCGATCAGGGATGTTGAAAACTACTGCGTTTTTGGAGTTGGCTATACGCTTATGAACTTCCGTCGCAACTGAGTCTAAGAAGCGGTCCGCCATGACTAAGCTCTGGCGATTAGCAATAGGCGTGGGTTCCATTATGCTAGATAAAGGGGATATCTTTATTAGAATATCGACGATGGACTGGATCTGGTCATGCAGGTCCGCCACTATTTGATCTACTTCGTTAATCTTCTTGTTAACTACGTCATAAACATCAACGAGAGGTACTGAGCATGGACTGAGTGCAGACTGAGGTTGAGTGTTTCTGGTTTTTCTGAGCCTAACGGTACGTGTTGCCTGATTTTCACCCGGGACCTTGGCACGTTTACGGAGGCCCTTTGGAGCTTCCATAAGTAGTTCGGGAGATAATGTGAAGAAGGGGGAAAGATTATGGGTCAGAAAGTTGAACTTTTCGAGAGTGTAAAGCTACGTAGAAAATTTTGGGTATTTTTCTTACGCCTTTCTAGCCAAATGACAGACGGTTATAAGCTTCATGAACATAAAAACCAAACCTAACCTAGGGAAAATAGAGGCTCGGTGTAGTCTTGAAGTCTTGAAGTACTACACGGGTTCGAGGCTTTGAGCCCAATTGTCCCGGGTCTTTAGGAAATCTTTGATCTTCTGTCGGATTCACCGAGCTGAAACGAGAGTAAAAAGAAGCGGGGGGGGGGGGGGCGGGGGTGGCAGTGAAAACAAGATACATATAACCTCATTCAGTGTCACACTGTGGACAGTGCCTTAAGCTGAGTGGGGGTGCGGCATTCATGAACATATATGCGATAAAAGACAACTATTTTGTTTTGTTTTTTTTGACAAAGGGAATTATTGGGAGAGACCCAGGTAGAGGTTTAGCTTTTTCTTGAAGATAGTTTTGTTCTGCGAGAGAACAATATCTTCCGGAAGTGTATTCCACATAGTAATAACCCTATAGCTAAAAAAGTTAATCCTTAGTGAAGTGCGTGGCCTCGGTTTGAAAACTTTTCTGCTGTGACCACGGAGAGAGGAGGCTGGACGGACGGAGAAGAAGCAATCGCTTTGACCTGTTTCAAAATGGTGGAACATCAAAAACAGATCACCTCTTACGCATCTTATGTCAAGGGGATAGAGGTTGAGGAGTGAGAGGCGGACGGGATAAGGTAGATGGGATAAGGTAGATGGGATAGACCCCTTACTGCCTTGGTGGAGGCCCGCTGAACTTTTTCTAGGATCTCACGGTCTTGGACAAGACCAGAGTGCACTATCTGACTATCGTACTCCAGCAGAGGTCGGATATGAGTGCCGAAAATTATGGGGAAATCATCCTTAAATATGCGCGGGAAGGACCTTCGAATCATGTTTAGGACTCGAAAGGCAGACTTGCTCGCAAGTTCGTGATGATGAGAGAAGGATAAGTTACAATCTAACCAGAAACCGAGCACCTTGTGTCGGTCAACCCTTGGCAGTGTGGCTGCTCCATTAATGGAAAATGTGTGACCAGTCTCTCTGCCGAAAGAAATGCTCGCGCATTTGTCATCATTAACTGGGAGGTTCCAATCCTTTGACCAGCGTTTTGTTTCATAAACTGCAATTTGCAGGTCTTCAACGCTTGAACTCCAGAAGGTTACATCATCTGCGTACATGGCAATGTTCGCAGGAAGGGCTGTCGGTAGATCGTTTATATAAATCAGGAAAAGAAGAGGACCTAAGACCGACCCTTGGGGGACCCCATTGTTACTGGGGAGGGTTGAGACAAAACATTCCCGACTTTAACCACAAAGGTGCGGTCGGTAAGGAAGCTACGTAGGATGGCCAACATGGAGCCTGTGATCCCGTATGTCTGCAGCTTATAAAGAGGAGGGGTATGTGGGACCTTATCGAAGGCCTTAGCAAAATCGATGAATACAGCGTGTGAGAGCTGGCCATCATCATAGGCTTTCTTTAGACTATCCATGACAGTAAGCATATTGGTGATGCATGACCTGCCAGGGAGAAACCCATGTTGGGACGGGGAGAGGATATTATTTCTATGAAGATAGGAAAGAATCTCACTTTTGAGAATTCCCTCAAAAATTTTGCTAGGGAGGCTAGTGAGGCTTATGGGTCTGTAACTAGAAGCAAGGTGTCTACTACCCTTCTTATAGATGGGTGCGATCACTGCTTTTTTCCAGCTACGGGGGAAAACTCCATCGTCAACACATCGCTGAAAAAGCGAGGCATAAGTAGCAGCTAATGTATCCGCGGCTTCCTTGAGAATACGGGGGTGGATTAGGTCAGGACCCATAGAGCAATATTGGTTGAGCCGTCGGAAACCTTGAGCGACTGCACCAATGGAAATAGTGACGCGGTTAAGGGTAGTGGTCAGAGATAACGGGTGCATAGTAGAGTGGGATGATATGGGAAAGGAGCTAAAAATTGTACGGAAGTAGGAGCTGAATGCCTCGGCTACTTGGCTAGGGGAAGTGATTGGAGATCCGGCACTATCTTTGAGAGCTAATGGCGTCGGAGCTGTGCCCCTTAGACGGCGCATGTACTGAAAGAAAAATGCCTTATTGGTCCGTGCTCGATCAAGTACAGATCGCTGGACTGCATTCTGATAGGACATAATCTTGTCTTTGCATATGTTCCTTATGATCCTGAAGTCTTCTGCATCACGGGCAAGGCCTGTGGCTTTATATCTAGCAAAGAGGCGTGCGCGTTCGTCTAGAATGCGCCTAATGGGGCGAGGGAGGGGTCGCTTAGCGGTCTGTGGGCGACGAATTCTAGGGACAAAATGCCTATCAGCTAAGGAGATTAACTCTCTGAGATTCTCTGCCATTTCATCAGCAGAGTTACCTGGGTTAGTTAAATTTAGCTGGGAGCGAAAAAATGCACAGACTTGGTCAAAGTTGGTTTTTTTGAAGGATATCAAAATTTTAGTTTCTGACGGAAGAGGAGGCCATTTCACGATACAATCGAATCCAATGAGAATGTGATCACTTTTTCCGAGGGGCGGCAAGTAATGCACCACATCTATTAGGAACCGATCATTGGTGATGACCAGGTCTAGTAGGGACGGGGCGTGGCCTGTGCGATATCTAGTCGGATCTCTTACGTTCTGCACCCATGAGTTTTTCAGTACGAGATCAAGGAGGGGTTTACCGAAAGTGATATCCGGGGCATCAGCTCTTTGCCAGTTTGTACTGGGAGAGTTGAAGTCACCAGTGACTAACAGATGGGTGAAGTTTGTATAGCTTCTCAGGGAGCCTAATAAGTCTATGAGACCTAGGCTGTCAGTTGAATTGCATGCGGGAGGACGGTAGACAACACCAAGCTATAGGGTATCTGTCCTAGAGAGGTTAAACACGGCCCACAAACAATCAATACATGAAAAGGTTGGTGTTGTCAGTAAGGTGGGAGGAGGGATCGAATTAACGTAGTATACGATGACTCCGCCGGCACGACCTCTACTGGAGTCCCGCCTTACTGTGAAGTATCACGGAATGGATATTTCGGCATCAAGTACGTCAGGGGTGAGCCAGGTTTCTGTGAGGGCTATGATCTGAGGCTCTTTATCCACTGCAAGCTGCCGAAGCTCCGGGATCTTATTCAACACACTCAAGCAATTGCTGTAAAAACACTTGAGCACATGCTCAGGAGTTGTTGCAGAATCGCCAGAGGCAGCTGGTTTTGGGTTTGAGGAGGGGGAAAGAGGGGGATTTGAGGATGGAAAGGAGGTCCTGGGAGAGTCGGGGGCTGAAGATATTGGGGGGCTAGAGGGTAAGCAGACTGCTTGGGGGACCGGTAGGTTTGGATGTCTAGTAACCTGGGAGGTATCAATCCAGGTGGACGGCCTACATACTTCGGTCTCCGAAAAGGGTGGGCTGCCTTTTGTGGTTTGCCCTTCTGCGCACTGCTTGATGCCATATTCTGAGTTCTCTTGTTGGTGAGCTTATTTTTCATGACAGCACCAGATATATTATCTGGTGCTTTAACTTCCTCACTGCTTCTTTCAGTAGAAACAGGTTGCAGGTTCATGTCTGGGCTCAAGGATGAGTGAGTCTCGTCCGTTGAAACAGCCTTGTTGGCTATGATGGCGCCTGGGATGCTTTTCGTAGGCGACCGATGTTTAGTGGCACTAGGCCTACTACTGGGAGTACTTTCGGCGACGGGAAATGGTGTCAGTAGGGAAGCGAGGGATGTTGGGCATGCAGCTCGGTCCTCAAGGCGAGTTACCTGGACAACTGGCAGCACTCTGAGCTTAGGATCGGCTTTCTGTGGAATTTTTGGCTTAGCCTTCTCACTGCAGAGCCTCAGGTGAAGTGGCTTATCAATGGATACGCCCTTGAGCTCTTAAATTTCCTCCTTGAGCTTTGCGGCCAAGGAAACAATTCGTTTGGCTGCATCTGTGGAATCCATTACAATGAGAATACCGTGAACCCGGTTGGTGCGTTTGGTTGCCAACCAAGTGGACCGACCTTTAAGTGGGAAAGGGAGCTTAAGGCGGTTAAACACCTGGGAGTAGGTGTCATGAGGGTGATCTGAACTGAGGAAGCGGCCCCAAAGGATGACTCGCTTGGAGCAATTCTCGGTATCTTGTAAAATCTTTGCGGCGTCAAGAATTTGCTGCTCAGAAACTCTACAAACCTGATCGGCTGCCTGGGACACCGGGAGGGATTTTCTTACCAAACTCCTCAGCTCATCCTTAAGGGTGCGGACAGTGGCCATTAGCTCGGCTATCTCTGCAGCCTGACTTTGGAATGCTCATTTTAGTGCATCCGTTTCCAGCGCATTATGAAGGACCGTTTCGTCCGGATTGAGGAGTGAGGCATTGGCCACGGAGGGGGAATCGCACTGCCTCATGGGGAAAGTAGCCTCATCTGAGCAAGCGGTTATATCAGTGGTGAGGGGCATTGACATTATTCAGGATCCAGTCAGCACAGAGAAAGATAAACTTAAATGGAGGGGGACGAGCTGTGTGTTCTAAAAATTTCAAAAACAGCTACACTCACCGAGGGAGACGACCGCACCGCTGGCGTAGACGTACACCAGTAGATAAATTCATTCGGGTTCGTCCAAGTTAATTCCGCACCATTTGGCCCAACCCTACCTGTCTCGTCCAAACACTGCTACCTCCGTGTCCCGTCTCTTCACTGCTACTTGCACCAGCTCTGACATAAGTAAATACCTATATATATTTTTGTACCCCCACATTTTCCTGCCTCCTTCATTTCTTCGCCGGCCAGTTCTTTCGCCACCATGCCACCGCCTCTCCTGATATGCGTCTATTTTGTCCATAACTGTGCCCCATCTACCGCGTCTCTATCCTTCCGCGGCACTAATGCCATCTGACCCACTCTTAACGTCTTGCATTGCCAGCTCCCTGTCTTCAAATTGACACCGTCCGTTTATCGCAATAAAGCAAAGTTCATGGCTATCTAGTCCCCCGCGGTACAACTCAATTTTTTGTTCTTTTCTTCTCGTCTTTCTTCCCCTTTTTCTTCATCGCTTCTCGTAACGATAGTTTCTCAAGCCGCTTTTCAGTCCTCCTCCTGTAAGACCCTAGGCTCCTTTCTCCCTTCACTTGGCTCAGCCAGCGGCTCCATCTGAACTTGACGCTCAAACTCACCGGGTCCATATTTAAATCCATCTCCGGGTTCACTTAAACTCCCTACATTACTCCTTGGTGTGCATACACCTATCTCCCTCTCATCTACCCTCTATTTCTTTCTATCCCCCTTTGTGTTGCGTGTTTCTAAATTTTTCACGAATTTTGTGTCAGTTTCTTTGTTTGCAAAATTTTAATCGAGCGTCTCCAAAACGAACTATTATGTATATATTTATATATCACCGCACCCATGAACTCCAGTTTCGTTTCCAGAGGGGGCTGTAGTTCGTACACGGGCCAGTCCTGCCGAAATATTCGTAAGAATTTCGGCCATCCCGTCCATGTGTCGAGTTGCCAGAAGTTAGTCGCACCTCGGGAGCACAGATTGGCTAGTTTATCGCCAGACTTGACATGTATACAATGGTTCATGGCAATTTCGTCGCGGATGATCGTGAGATGGTTATCAACGGAAGTGCCAAAACGACTCCTGAGGTTGGTAATGTAGTGCAGCTCTAATGTTGAGCCCGTCCAAGAACTAGCTGGCCAAATATAGAGGTCGAAACGTCTCTTCACGGCTTGTACTACCCTTAATGCTAACATGGCTGTGCTGAGCTGGAGGCTCGGGATCGGAGCCAATTTCAGTGGAGCAACGCGGTCTTTGGCAAATAGGGTCCTCGCTGCTCGTTGTCCATCTCTTTTGCTCCACCCTCCATAAGCCGCGACACCATAACCGACTTCTGATGAGTCATAAAAGGCGGATAGTTCTCCCGCCTGCATTGTGTGGTCAGGGGGCAAGCTTCGCAGAATCCGTTTGTCTCCTAGTTTCCGTGGGGTGTTCAAAAATTCCTCCCAGTCCAGCCGGTCTTCTCGGTCCAGTGGCTGGTTCCAATCGACTTTCTCATTACACAGAGAGCCGCATCAGAAGGATCTTTCCGGGTAACAATCAGGGAGAGACAAAACCGAGCGGAAGGTACAGACTAGAGAATGCTGACAGTGTACTACGAAGAGTTGCCGGTTGGTCGGGAACTTTCAGCTAGCAAACGAAGTCCACCTTTTACGCATTCTAATGTATTCCTAGAGTGCTTTTGAAGGGGAGCGCAGAACCGTCCAGATCTTGGGCTCTTTCGGCTCTCTTGTGGAACGGAGTAACTTTGAACACTTTCGAAGCTTTCCACACTCATTCCGTGAGAGGTAAGTCGTCCTCTTCTCACAATCTTGTAAGGTACCTGAACTGTGGCAGAGCCAAGTCAACATCGTGGAAAGGCCCGAAATAGTTGTCGACGTAGAAACTTCTGCTGAAGCTATCTATTACCCACCGGTAGACCAGAGCTCCATGTGTGTTCGCGGTTTCTCGATGGGCTTAGTTCGCACAAAACGGTGATGATATCTCTCCGAATGGGTGGACGGTCATCCCATAGTTTACCGCTGCTTCGTTTGGGTTATTCTCGTCCCACCATAGGAATCACAAAGAATCTCGCCCTCCTACCGGTATTTCCACCCGGAGGGGCATTTTCCTGGTGTCGGCTTACAAAGCCACTCTACCCACCCTGAAACGGCACAAGAATTCTATCAATGGCAAAGTCATTTCAGGCCCCCGTGGCAGGCGATCATTTAACGACTTGCCCTGGAACTTGGCTGCACAGTCGAAAACCACCTGCAAATTTTCGGGTTTCTTAGAGTAGAGAATCGGGTGGCGAGGTAGATAACACACCCTCTTTCGGCCGCCGGTGGCTGCTGGTACGTTTTCAACCCGGTCAACAGCTTTTTTCGAATCATCACTTTTGCGTGTCGTTCCCACAAATCCTGATCCCGAACTTGGCGTTCTTTCAATGGTAGTAGTCTTTGCGGAGCATAGTTTCTGTTATCAACCCAAGGGTCGGCTAGGGTGCGCCATGGGACGGAAATCTTTAACTGTTTTTAAAGCATCTGGTTCCTTGCCGCACTGTCTGCAGAGCGAAGCGGTCCTCTTGAGAAAAAGATGGTCCTTCGTTCCCAAAGTTGTAAAACTTCCTTTCGTACAGTCACTGCGGTTGATACTCTATTTTGTTCTTTTTGGCTGATGCGTAACTTACGGAGCCAAGTCCTCCGGCTGGACCACATAATATCCATTCTATTGTTGTGTGCACGGCAAAGGGTGTCTGGCTGTTGTCCACCTTCTGGTTCAGCACCCAATGTGCCGCCGGCACATCGCAGCCGATCAACAGCTCCACTTCGTCGTCCTCCCAGTCTACGACGGTTATATCCCTCAGGTGGGGCCATGTAGCTAAATTGCGTTCACCGACCTTGGTGGTAGCTTGGAGAGATCAGCTAAAGTAAATGACTCTGTTGATTCAATTTTGCTCTCTAGCACCTAACGAAATGATATGTAACCTCAACCGGCCGGCAGTCGTTGCCTGTTCCCCCCTCCGTGCTCTCCGCCAGCAAAGCTGTGCTTTCAGCTAGCCGGTGTTTATCGGCAAGCCGCTCCTTTACCAGGGTTTAGTCTGATCCACTGTCGACGGAGGCCGACTCTTTGGCCACCCCATTTGGGGTCATCAGTCCCACGGAAACTACTCCCAACCGTATTAGTTTGCTGGAAGACCGTGCCATCAAACAAATAGCACTGGGTTTGATGTTCTCCGGAGTGAATTCTTCCACCTGTTGTAGCAACCGGTGGTGTCTGCCCAAACAACCTTTACGCCCACATTTGGTTCTTGTTTGGCAAGCTGCCGCCAGCTGTGTGGTGGTGGGCAGATAAAACGCTCCTGTCTTCCGTGCAATTCCCCAAAGCTCGCGTATCTTGGCCTTGATGAACCTCGAACTTTCTGGTAGCCCATGGCTGGCGTCGTAGAGCCTGCAACTTGGATGAGCCATGGACTCGCGTGAAATAGCTTGCGGACTCGCCCATAATCGGTGTTTCGAGTATTCTTGTGCATCGTTTTGAGCTTGGCTGGAGCTAGGTCTATATATTCGATTGCTAACACGGAAGAGTAGACCGGATCTACGGTCGGCTAACCTGGTTTGCCCGTCTAAGTGTTCAACCGGATCCTCGAAGTCGGCCGTCAGATCTCTCCTACTTATGCGTTCTGCCTCCTCCGCCCACCGGCCCTGTAGTTCGGGAGAGAGGCAGCGGACCATACCCTCCAGTGTATGCATTGCGTCGAGATCAGCCCTGTACCCTGAGGGACCAAAGACTAATGAACAGTTCTGCATTCTGATCACTAGTTCAGTACAGAGAGTCCGTAGGGTGTGAGTATCACGGTGGTTGCCCATTCGGGCACGAAAAGCGGAAAGCAGGATGCAAGGGGCGTGAAAATGTTGTAGGAGAGAGGGCACCGCAGCTTCCCCCTGTACTGTGTTGCCAGAAATCTGGCCACCCGCGTTCAAAACGAATGTAAGAGGGACTATGAAGAGACACTGGCTATGAACTCGAAAAAGAACCCCAAGGCATGCTGTGCACACTTGCAGCCTGCTGCGTGAAGTAAGGGGAGTCAAGGGCCAAGAAAAAGTGGATCACCTGTGCAAATTCTTTCAAAAGGTATACAGAGTTGTCCCAGAGATCACATGTCCAGAGGTTCGTTCCCTGGCATAGGCTGCGATGGACGACTACCCGATAGAGAAAGATGAGATCATATGCATCATGAAGCGGATAGTATAGACCAAAGCAGCTGGCCCAGATGGTATCCACTTGTCAACCCTGAAACCGCTAGCGCCAGCAGCTTTAGGACCACTGACGAAGCTATTTAATGTCTCCCTTGAAACCGAAGTACTGCCTGGGGATCGCTTCAGTTCGACCATCACCCCCGTACAAAAAGGGATGGTAGAAGAAGCTGCGAAAACTCACGTTCGGTGAATATAACCTCCTTTGCGCTGAAGGTCGAGGAGGGGGTCATTCACGACCGGTTAGTGTCGCACCCAAAGGAAAGCAGCCTTGGCCAGGAATCCCAGCAAGGATTCGTGCAGAGAAGCTCGTGTCTATCCCACCTCCTCTGCTGCTTGGTGGAAGTGTCCAGGACAGTAGAACAGGGAAGCGAGTTGAGGTCTTCTGCTCAGACTTCCAGAAAGCTTTCGACTCATTATTTCTCCGTCTGCTAGTGGGGAAACTACCAGGGGTTAGACTGTCGGACAGAGTGATGACACGGATTAGGGAACGTATGTTCGACTGAACTTTCCAAGTAATAAAAGCGGAAAGCTTATTCCCAGCGAAACCCATGCACGGCGGAGTACCCGAAGGGTCGGTCCTTGGAACCCTGCGATTCCTCCTGCACGTAAATGACTTAGAAAATTGACTAGAAAACAAGTATTTAGAGTTCGTGAAAATGGTAGAAATAGTCAACCATGAACCGGTTCAAAGGGACTTGGGCAGAGTCCAGGGAAGGGCTGCAGAGTGCGGCATGCCACTTAATTTGCGCAAGCGTGTGCGTCTAGTTGACGAGGAATTACATAGAAGATTAGGGGTACTGGAAACTGAGGGCGTGACACTGACAGCACCAGTAAAAGGTGCTGTACAGGAATTGGGGTCATGGTTAGGGCTGACCTCCAAACCAAAACCCAGTGTGAAGGAGGGGGGGGGGCAAAAACCGCTTCCAAGGCGCCGTACCAGCCCTGGGGACTAATCGGCTCTAGGAGGCTGTCGGTGGTTGTTACACATTATGAGACTCTCGTACTTCCTCCCTTGAGGAATTGTGTCGAGGTCTGGAGTCCATATTTGGCTCCGGGCAGGGAAGTACTAGAGAAAATTCGGCTACGATTTACCAGATTCTTTCGCTAGTCAGAAGGAAAAAATTATGAGGAGCGCTTGGAATGCAACAACTCATTCCTTATAGAAAGAGGAAGGAGACAAGGGGACCTCTTATAAGTGTATCGGATCCTCACGGGCAAGATTGACTTGAGGACTCGCGCGTGTGCCCCGCTGCCGCCAGGAGAAAACCACAAACGGGAGGTCATGCCTTCAGGCTGAAGAAGGGCAGATATGGACAAAACTTCGGGCGTAGTTCTTCACAAAACGAGTGGTTAACGACTGGAACTAACTGCCAAAGGGAGCGGTCGAGGCAACCACAATGGCTGAGTTCAAACATCGACCGGACAGGGAATGGACCTGAGTGCTCTACTATTGGTTAAAAAGAGCGGCAACGTAATAGTGCTCGGATCGGTGATAGATCGTTAGACCTTGTGTTTCCTCGGTTTCCATTCTGTCAACCTTCTAAATTCCAGTCCTCAAGTTTCTTTTTGCTTAGCTTCTAACTGTCCATTAGTTCTTCGCCATATCTAGCCACCTCTCTAAATACGCAGTTAACCTTTCAATATCCACGTCTCTAGGCAGGGGCTTCCATCAAAACCTTTGACTTCATCTCTTTTGCTCCATCATGCGATCGACCATCTACTGTTCCTTTATTCTAAACCTAACTGACGGGTCTGTACCCACTGTGGTCTACTGTCATCAACGGTGAGTCGTAAACAGGCGGATACAGGAACCGAATCTCGAGGAACTTGTCGTTTTTATTGTCGCAGCACACAGGGATCCGTAAAGCACACCTGTGCAGGAAACTGGAAATTTCGGCTATCTGCGGTGCACTCCTGGAATCAACCTTGTTGTGAGTACTGCTAGGTCTGAATTCACAGCATGTAGACTTCTTGTAAATTTCCCTCTGGTGCATAACCAACTTATTCTCTGTCCTCCTCCGTTACTTTTAGATGCCAAAGGGCCCATGAATTGGCGCGATGACGTCTATTTAGTGCTCATCGACACCATAAGGGATATTACGATTAAGGTGTGGCAGGCGGCTCGGTTCAACATGGGGAACAGGTCTGCTTAAATACACCGGTACCATTGACTGGAATGCCGGCGAAGCTCCACAAGGCGAGGAGTGGACCGTTCTCGGTATTGGAGATACCGTCAGATTCAAATGTCACATCGCCCCGTCTAATGACGCTAAAGCGCAGCCCGTGACCGTCCACTTCGACCGACTGAAACCTGCGACTAGAGGTCAGTCGGCTGGCGGATCAAAGCAATCAGGCCATCAAGTACCTGACGTAGCAGTGGAGGTGGAGGTGACGACAGAGGATGACACGGTGTCGAGGATGACACGGTG
This sequence comes from Fasciola hepatica, assembly GCA_948099385.1. Taxonomy (NCBI): domain Eukaryota; kingdom Metazoa; phylum Platyhelminthes; class Trematoda; order Plagiorchiida; family Fasciolidae; genus Fasciola; species Fasciola hepatica. The sequence continues at coordinate 6,448,512 of CANUEZ040000083.1, forward strand.
TCGAGGACGACACCTGCTCCATAAAGAGAGAGATGGTTTGGTGGCAACAGAAGCATCGTAATCAGACTTCTTGTGAATTTCCCCCTGGTGCATAACCAACTTATTTTCTGTCTTCCTCTGTAACTTTCAGATGTCAGTGACATACAATGGGATACCACCGAACCCGTGATTGAGCTCAAAAAAGAGACACTGAACACATCACTGTTGGTGCCCACGATTACGACTGTAATACTCACTTTTGCCCAATAGACTTTCTCCGCCGGTCTCCTTTTTCTTCCTGGGTGTGAGCTTCGGTAAAAGGCGTGTTGAACGTCGGGCCAGTGTTTGTTTGTCGGGTATAATTGAGCCTGTCTCGGTCTCATTTTAGGTCGGCCGTCACCGTAGTTGTTCACCCGGACCCACCCTATCCGCTACAAATCTGGCAGAGGGATAGGATACTCATTTGATGTTTCTACAGAAGAGAAGAAGCAGGTAGGTAGACTTGACGGGGAAGACCCTGAAATTTGGGCCCCGACTTCCACATTTTATTCCCAATCCTTAGGGTCGGGTCAAAGTGAGCCTCCTCCCCCCAAATTGGTTGGAAAAACCGATTTGGCCCTACGGAAGACGGAGATGGAGCACTATTTGCGCTGGGTGCGACGATCAAGGTGGTTGTATCTAGGACCGAAGGAGCCAATATGTGCAAAGTTGGTGGTGACTGAAGGCATTGAAGTGTTATCGGGGCCGACCGCAATGTAACCCTAATTGAGAGAATGATTTCTCCTATTGTCGATGTCGGCAGGTTTCAGCGGAACTTCTGGAAGGGAGAAAAAACGGAGCCCAAAAAGCTTGTTTGAATAAGACAAATTTCTTCGCGCACTGTTTAGCAGTGGGTTCCCTCATCAGAATGATACCGTTTGCCGCCAATTCACTATCAAACTTTGTATTGCGGGTGTGAAAAGTGACCAGACCCGAAAGCTGCTGCAGCATCAATCCCTCGGGACTTCGTTCAAGGTGGAAATGAGTGTCAAAAGTCAGTTCTTTGAGAAATGCAATCGGTATTCTTTTACAGCGTGCGACAAGGAAATCCTGATTATGGTTCATCATTCGATGGTTCGTAAAGCCTCTTTTTCCAATCAGATTGCTCGATTCGCAGTGTGCTAAACAGAAGTCACTTTCTGACCGATCGAGAAACGGCACTGATGTAGTGAGACAAAAAAGCATCCAGCAAATCCTTCCTCTTCAGAGAAACTTCCACTTGCCCCACCGGCTGGTAACTTTGTCCACTTTGAGTTCCAGACGGTGAGTGCTCCTGTCCGACGGGTGAATGTATATTGTTGTCTGAATCAGTCTCTTCATCATCGTTTTGGTTTACTCGTTCTTTTCTTTGATATCGCCTTCATTGGTTTTCCCCTCCTTGAAATCATCCTCCTCTGATTTTCTCCGATAAACCCTATGCCTTCCTATCCGACGTTGTCCCGAGCGTACTGGCTATGATTTCTTTGTTACGCCCTTTTGCGCCTGCCGTTTGTAAAAGACTTTTCTGTGGGTTCTATTGATCGAATCCAAACTGTCTCCTGACTCGTGTGGATGCGGTGGTTTGCTGCCCTGATCGCAAAATTTCCTTTGCACGGCCTCCAAACAGAGGCTTCCTTGCTCTTGTTCCCATTATCACAGGGGGTACATTTCGAAACTCAAGCAGAGCCATAAATGGATTGCTGCCCTCAGACTTGCATTTCTTGATTATCTTTTCAGCCTGCTTCAAAGCGCTCTCCGCCTTGCTGTTGGACTGACTGTGGTTAGGACTAGTGAGCTGGTGGCTGAGCTGCCACCTCCCCGTAAAACACTGGAATTTATTGCTGCGAAGCTGAAGACCAGCACCGGAATACACCCGAGTAGGGATTCCATGTCGTGCAAAACCGACTCGCAGTTTGTTGGTAATTTCTGCAGTTATTTCTGTTTCCAGAAGGTCGACTTCAAAGAACTCACTGCAGTAATCAATGATCAAAAAAGTAGCTCTCCTTCCCATTGGTAAAGATATCCAACGCCACAATTTGCCGGTGCTGGTCAGGTATTGGGCGCATTTCCATCGGTCCTCTCGCTTGTCGCTGATCAGATTTTCTGCGACGTTCTAAACTTGCCACCATCTGTTCAGTCTGTTCTGCCATACCCGTCCAGGTGTGCGATCCTGTGACTCCGGTGACACATCCATCATTACCTGTTTGTGCACAGTGTAAACGAGGCACAGAGTCCTCTTGGAAATCTTGGGAGGCCGAAGAAAGCTCACCTCGGAAAATCAGTTCATCCTCTTTTGTAAGCTCACCACGCAATTTGAAATAAGATCACACCTCTGCCAATAAAGTCCTTTTGTGTTCCGGTCAGACTTAAGTGATGACTTTCTTTAGAGATTGTAGACTAAGATCATCCATGGTGGCGTTCTGGATTTGGGATAATTCAGCTTCCGTTACCTTCAACGCATTGTTCACCATTTTATTTCTACTTTCTTTTTCCGTGTTCGGTAAAGTGGCTTATGAAGGTGTATCGGTTACAAATATCTGCCCTCCTTGTTGATGAAGACATTCGTAGTTATACCTTAGGAGAGGTAATGACATCGACTGAAGTCCTTTCGACGCTCAAAGTAGCGGCTTATCCACCATCGTGATCAATGGCTTTTGATCTGAATATGTGTGCGTAAGTCTGCCAAAAGTGTAATCACTAAACATCTTCAGAGCGTGCACGATTGCCAGTAGTTCTTTTCCAATTTAGGCATATTCCTGTTCATACATTGTAAACGTTCTACTACAATAATCAAGCAGGCTTCCATTCTGTAACAGAACGGCTCCTAAGCCAAGTTGACTGCTTTTACATTATATGCTTAGAGATAAAGTGTGATCGTAGTATGCTACGTCTACCGCCTTTAAGATAAACTGCTTGAGGCGATTCAAAGGTAATTGCTGTTCTTTTGACAAAATCTACGCTTCTCCCTTATGTGTTATTCGGCGGATCGGCCTAATCAATTCTGCAAACTCTGGTAAAAATCTGCTCAGATAGTTGGTCGTCCCGTTGAAGAGTGAGGCATTTTTAATATCAGTTGGCCGAGGCATGTCTGCGATCGAGCTTACCTTCTAGGGATTCGGATAGATCCCCACTCTTGTGATGGTGTGTCCGAGGAACGTGACTGCTGTTTGATAAATTGTGAACTTGTCTCGCTTTAGTTTGATCCCATCACGCATACATCGATGAAAAAAGATTGGACCTTCTGTTGTGTTCCTCGATACTTTTGCCAAAAATAAAATATAATCTGCCACGCAGGGTACCCCACTGCTTGGATGATCCCCTTCTGGAATATTTCGCTGGATATCTTCAGGCCGAAAGGTAGTCCGTACCAACGGAACTGTCTTTACCGTGTACCAAACGTGATCAACTAAATCAAGGCTTCGTCCAACTTTACATGCCAGAGCGCTGAGGCCGGATCAACTTTAGTAAAGTAACGCGCTTCTGACAACTCACGGAGAATATCGTCAAAAACAGGTTACGAAAAGTGCTCTCGCCTGAGTGCTTTGATCAGTGGTTTGGGATCAATGCAAGTGCAAAGTTCTCCGGGTGCTTTCGTCAAGATCAGGATCCGACACACTCAACCCGTTGCCTCTTCAAGTTTGACCGGGACATCTTTCGATAGGAGAATGTCCAACTCGCGCTCAAATCGTTCTCTAACTGAATATGGAATATGCCTTGTTGGTAGTGCCACCGGTTCCATGGATTCATTCGAGTTTAACTCTGCCACTCCCGGGAGCTTTCCCAATTTCTCATCAAAAACAGAGGTATATTTTTTCCAAGAAATATTCGACAATATCGGATAAGTGGTGAATGAAAGAATCAAAGTAAAATGACGCCATTCCCAGATTTTTGATAGATTCACATCCGAGAATAGAACATAACCCTGGATGACTTTGACAAAGTTTACTATCGACAAATGTCCATCCTTTGGACTGACGAACTTCAGCATCGCCTCGCCTCTTGGATGAACTTTGTCACCGTTCCACATAACGAGCCTCTTCTGTGTCGGTGCCGGTATGACATTAGACAGAGCGTTCACAGGCATGATGTTCACCGATGCTCCCGTGTCCAACTGGAAATCCACCCCCCCTCCGTTCGCCACTATCTTCGCAAAGACTCTCCTTCGCTTTGCTAGCGCTAGCACCTCATTTACTCGATATGCACTGTAATGTTTTCGTTTTCTTCCACTGCTGTCTTAAGGAAACATTTTGATGCAAAATGGATGCCCTCCTCGCGGCTATCACACGTTTTTTCCGCGGGCTGGACATTTGTCTCTCCTCACGAAATGTGCTCTGCTACGAAATTGACATTCGTTTTTTCGCACAGTGCCTGACCCTGATGTTATTTCGTAGAGACCACGTGGTTTTGATGCAACCTCCGTCTCCATGCATTGATGTGGTGCTTCTCCACCTCGGCAGATACCGGCGCTTTGTTGGAGTGATAATTTTGGAATATTGAACAACATTTTATTGACCGCGGGGTCTCGTAATCCAACCACCATCGGATTGCGCAAGAGGCTTTCTTCCAGACAGGTGCGAAAATTGCATGATAAGGCCTGTGTTCTTACAGACACCAAAATAGAGTCAAATGAATCGTCAAGGTTCCGTGTTCTTTGGTTAAAAAAGCCCATGTTTCGCTGCACTCACCAAGACAATGCAACTCTAGTTTAAGCATAACCATCATCCGGTCACCATCAAACTCATTGGAATCATATGGAAAGCCAGTGATGATGCGGAGCGTCGGCGGGTCCAATGGTCTGACGAAATAATGCAAGCAACATGGTTTTTGATTCGTAATCCATCGCCGACAATGTTCAGAAGCTTTCATACCGTGTTCGCCGCGGCCTTCAGTTGTCAGCCAAGCGACCCGTGTCTTCCATAACTAAGAACGCCTGTGGGCGGATCTGTAGGTAGATAGGAATCAGTGTCTCCGATATTCACATTTAAAAATCAGTTTCCGCAGTCACCATGTCAAAAGTCAGTTCGTTCTGAAAGGCAACCAGTATATTGTTACAGCTTGCGACAGGGAAATCCCTATTATTGTTCAATATTCAATGGTCCATGAAGCCTCTTTTGCCGATCAGATTGCTGGGCTTGCAATGTTCTAAACAAAAGTTGCCTTCTGACCAATCAGTAAACGGCAAGGATGTGGTAATACAAATTTATCCAACACAATGAGGGCCTCAAAATTTGAGTACGATAAATGCAAACCGAACAGGGACCATAGGCCATCCAAGCCCCGTAGGACGACTGTAAACGACAGTCCTTCTTGTTATTTTATTGCTTCTGCATGTTTATGTACATTACGATTGCGCAGAATACAAGTTTGGGTGTAATTCTGTCCAGTCGATATTTTTGATCTTCAGTGGCGCGCAGTTCGGGCAAGAGCTGTATCGCTTCCATTACGAATCGTGCGACTAATCCTGTTCGGTACTTAAGTAACTTATTTGGGGTCGCGGTAAAATATCTGCAATGGATTCGTGTGTCTTAGAGCATTTGAATATTCACGGGAATTCAAGTGAGGTAGAGTCTTGCCTGGAACGTTCCAAAATCCGGAGTTTGACGCTAGACTATGTGGATTCTGGGAAAAACCGCTCAATTCTTATCTGTCATTAGAAAAGATGGCTATTCCCTTGTAAAAATTGGCCCTTCCTATTTCACCCGTTTCTTAGCAGTATGAAGTCCTCAATGATCTGCTTCTTCGAAATTTGCAGCCAGCTAATTCTAAAGTTTAGGAAGGAGCTAAATGTCGTTCGTTGGCTCGTGAGGATTAGCGGCCCATCCGCGATTTTATTTTGTAACTGCAATCTCAAGCTTCTCGGTGCAATTTTGGCAACCATTTACAAATGCAGCTACGTGGTTGATTGATTGACGGAATTAACTGTATTGATTAACAAAGAGAGCTACTGTTGATTCCGGATTGCACATTCCAGTCTGCTGAACTCTTGTGTGAACGATTTTGAGATAAGAACGCCGTTGGTCATGAGAAACTGTCTGTATCTTTTAACACTGTCAATGTCCAGAAGCCAACAGCCCAAAAACCGAACAGGTTCATTCACATTGGATACCGGCAGTGCAGAGTCGTTCATTTCCAATTCTGTTATTCAGCTTTTCTAACAAATGCTTTTTTTCAAACAATCATTCACGTGTTAAGAATTTCTGGTAGGCCAACGTGGTTTTCGACCCGATCCTGACCGTTTTTCTTCATTATCACATGCACGTTCGCCTGCGTCTCTCGAAGAATTTCGTTCGTTATTGGGTTCACTGCAGTATTATTTCAGATTCATCCCAGACTTCTTCTAAAGCAGAGCCCTTGTTTGACCTTTGTCCACAAAACTCACCTAAAACGCCGCCTGTGCATGAGAACGCACTTCGGCAATCGCTCAATTACCCCTCTACCAATGCCGTTTCATATGCATTTTTATCCAAGTTACCACCTACTGTCATCACGGATGCTTTTCTCACTGGCATCGGAGCTGTGTTTGAACGGGATGGTCATCCAGTGCTGTGCATTTCGCGTAGACCTAGTCTCGCAGAGCTTGGATATTCACAGACACAATGCGAAGCTAAAGCCGTGTGCTGGGCAGTCACTCGACTACACGAATATTTGCTTGGGTCACGCTCCACTTTAGTGACTAATCATGGAGGATCGAATTTTATTTACGATCCACACACTTTGTCAGCTAAATGGCCCGCAGCCATGGTTCATTGGTAAAGCCCTGCTCCTAGCGCATATTGTTACAATATTGAGCACCGTAAATGCATAAACTATTCCCCATGCGGGCTGTCTGTCTCGTTACGCCACGTCGGGGAAAACCTCCTCCGACTGTTTGTTAACCCAGTCACTTCTTCCAAGTTGATTCGATCTATTTCACGAAACTAGTAAACATTATCATGCCATTTTGTCTTGCGTTCAACATGGTTGGAAAGTGGATATCAAACGTCGATTCCCGGAGTTTTACAAGCGTCGCAAAGGCATTTCTGTGACTTGTAAGTGTGTTTTGGGCTTCAATGATCGCATCAATGTACCACCTACATGGCGCTAAGCCGTTCTAATTGATATGCATTCAGGACACCTGGGTGTTGACAAGATGATATCCCTGGCCCGACCCACCTGTTGGTGGCCTGAATTGAATGGCATTTCATTCCAGCTTGCCAAACGTTGTGCCGACTATGTACATAAAAACATTCCCAACTTTCCAAGTGGACTCCGCGGTCCATATCATGCGAGGCCTAGCAGCGTGTTCATGCTGACTATTGTGGACCATTCCTGAACAAGTATTACTCCCTCGTTACCATCAATTCTTATTCCAAGCGGCCAGAGTTTATTTTACTACCTCACCGAGCTCTGATTTTAATATAGTTGCAATTCGCAAGACATTTAGCCGGGAAGGAGTATCATATGCACTGGTTACCGATAATGGGAGTCATTTCACCGCTCTCAAGGTAACAGACTGGCTGGAGTCCGTGGGTTACCATCATGTGTTATCTTTTCCGTGTCATCCGCAATCAAATGGCACCTGTCAACAAAAACGGTTTTCAGGTTGGGTGTCCCGGGCACGGTCAGCTCCACCCACCAGCACCGGTCGCAGCAAAAAATCATTCACCCGAAATGCTACAAATATGGAACTATCTCCCCCAGTTACCGCCTATTTTTCATCGAACTTGTCTCCATCTTCGCAACCTTAACTTACCGCTTCTTACGCCCAGAAAAATCTACTTTCCCTACCACATAATTATCGCGGGGTTAAAAGACCGTTTCCGTACTCGGCTTACCGTTCATTATCCTTTTTTTCCCGATGATTCTTGCCAAACTGCCCGCTTGTCCTATTAGCAAACTTAACCAATCCCCGAGATAAAACTCGCTTCTATTTTATAAGTTATCAATATATTTGCAAAATTCACATTTATTGTTGCCATACACTTCCGTACCACAATGTCCGGTATTCTATCTTGGTAAATCCTCCCAGACAATTTTGATTCTTGCATCTCTCTGGTCTTTATTTTCGGCCCTTAGATAACGATTATCAAACGTAAATACTTACCTGCCATTTAAATACTCGCCCAGTACCCATTTCTATTTTGGTGCATCACATTCCCCCCTCATGAACGTTAACAATGTGCGCAACGATTACATGTTTACATCCTGCCACTTCTTCCACCATCACTCCAGTGACCTCGCCAGATGTGATGTCCGTTTGGTTTACCACGGACTCCATCCACATCCAGCCGCCCAACTTCCCAACTGTATTCAGCGTTTGTTGGTGCTTTTTCATATTCGGTATTCTATCTTGGTAAATCCTCCCAGACAATTTTGATTCTTGCATTTCTCTGGTCTTTATTTTCGGCCCTTAGATAACGATTATCAAACGTTAATACTTACCTGCCATTTAAATACTCGCCCAGTACCCATTTCTATTTTGGTGCATCACATTCCCCCCTCATGAACGTTAACAATGTGCGCAACGATTACATGCTTGCGTCCGGTCACTTCCTTTACCATCACCTAGGCAATCACTCTCTACAAATGAGTCCTTCATTGGGTATTTAACGGACTCAGCCGATATTTGGTCGCTGAACGTTTCAAGGAAAATCTTCGAAAGATTTTGATTGTTCTCTGTCTGCAAATTCATTCCTCTCATCGTCTGATTTCCAATCCAAAGCCGTGCCATACTCCGCGGAGCGCTGTAGCTGGTTCATGTCTCCCTCGGAAACTTCTTTTCCCTCGAAGTGAACAAAACTTTCGTCAGTTCTGTTTGATTCTCTTGTTGCATAGCACTTCGTTTTGTACTGTTTCAGGAAGAGTCAGCTACCTTCGACCATCTCGATCCTGACTTGACCGGGTTGGCCACCCGACCTTGAGTTCAAATTTGCCGGTGCCGCCACAGAGAGTGACTTAAATACTTTCTCCTGTACAATATTGAGTGCACATACCTTAACCAACCTCTTGGAATTCGGACTCTACGTCCAATTGTGCCGTTTGATCTTGCGTTACAGCATGCCTCGGGTTATCCGAAATAAACCATTATCATTATCATGATCATTATCATTGCTGAAAATTTTGTGCGAACGTTAAAGAGTGCTATCAAATCCACAAGTGCAGGATTATTCAGTGAACTCGAGAGAACTGTGGACAATTTCCTAGTGCATTATCGCTATTCTGTCTATTCAGCCACAGGTAGTAGTCCAGCGGGGCTGTTCAACAGTCGTACAATACCCACTAATTTACTCCAACTCTAGTCCTCGGGGGTTGATTACGACAGAAGGAATGTTTTGGGACCCCCAACAAGAGTTGTAATGAAGCTACTTGACGAAAGACATTTAGATCAGGTCATCCTTAATCCTGCTTCCGAATGTATTCCGGTTGATACTGATTCTGACCTCTCTGAGTCTTTTTCATATAAAATGATCCCAGATAAAATTACAGTACAACAGAAACAATTCGAAGGTCGGAAAGTTACAGAACAAAGAACGCCGTAATTACAAAAACCTTGAACTTCACTCAGGCTGCGGTAGATGGGGCGATTGTCAGTGACAGTACTTCTTGTTATTTTATTGCTTTTGCATGTTTATGTACATTACGAGTGCGCAGAATACGAGTTCGGGTGTAATCCTGTCCAGTCGATATTTTTGATCTTCATTGGCGTGCAGTTCGGGCAGGAGCTATTCTGTTCACTTTGTGGACAGTACGACTACTCTAGCCCCGTTATTATTTATCACACCCCGCCAACAGATCGATTCTCATCGACCGCAGGGCTAATCATATCTCTGACACGAACGATTCCGACAGCGACTGAGGGAATGCCAGTCGAACTTTTATTATGCTGTCTCACTGGTATGTGTATTCGAGTTCTTCGTATATACAGCCCGCTCCTTTATGTAGAAATGGATGGCCGCTCGTTCATGGCCTGTTTTTACATAAGAACAATTTGCATCCTGATTCATCCACGAGCTTCTAGTCATCAGAAGAGTGCTGACACGGCCCACGTGATTTGGGCTCTAAATAGTGTTCCTGTTCCAGCGGTACTGCTAAGGTCACCATCTAGCTGGCTGGCATATGTACGACGCACACAGTGTTGATCTCCCGGAAGTTGCCATGGGGCCTTATTCTGGGTTCTGGCTTCCCTTACAAAAGCGACTGCCGCTTAAATTTGGGTCTCTAGGTGCCTCCATATGGTGGCCATGAGACTTCTTTTAGGAGGTCGGAAGGGGGAGGAATCGAGAGCAGAGCTGAAGATTATCGTGCAAGTGTACAATCACAGGTACGGTGTTTTTTGAGGCAAAAGGCTTTCTCCGCGTACAGCCCTCAGCAGAGGGGACTAGAACCTATAGTGTCAGAACACCTTGGTGCATTCTAGTCACAAGGCACGGGGTTGGGAGGAACATCTGTAATTTGGTCTCAAGTTGACACAGGTGAGGCCGCGCCTATCAGGCAACCAGTCCGTCGAATACTAGTCCTGCATCACAAAGAATTAGGGTGACTGTTCTAAGAAATGTTACATGATAACGTAAGTAAACCCTCACGGTCTGCGTGAACTTTGTCCAATGTTCTGATGGAAAAAATTCTGGATCGTTACGATTGTGCGTAGACTATGGGCGACCGGATGAGTTGACTCGGGAGTTCAGTTTCCCTCTTCCGCGCAGTGTTGATACGGTAATATATTTGGTGGTGCCCAGTTTTTCAGTGCGTTGACCTAAGCTTCTGGCTATTCGTTGGTGGAGATGCATCCTGATAGTAAATCGAAAACAGCCTTTTGTACTCCAGATGGAGTATCTGAGTTTTAAGCTGTGCCGCTTGGACTGGCCATTGCCCCCGCTATATTACAACTTTTGATGAGTTCGGTCTGGGGCTGTCTGGTAGCAACAGCACGTTTGGTCCTTCTTAATGATGTTGTTGTGCACGGACTAACACTAAAAGAAAGCCTAATTAACCAAGGTAAATTAATCCAGGCGGTGGAAGAGTCGGGTCTGAGGGTAAAGCCGGAGGAGTTGAGCTACCTCAAACAGAATTCCGGTACCAGGGCCATGTCATTAGCCGAAACGGGATGGCGAGCGACCCCGAGAAAATATCATCTATTGGGAGCTGACAGGTCCCCAAATCGAAGGTTATGTCAGACGACTTTTTGGTTCAACGTCGTACTACTACCTTTACGTCAAAAACTACGCAGAAATTGCATTTCCACTGCACCGACTCATGGAAAAGAACAGAGAGTTCCTGTGAACACCAGAGTGCCACGCGGCATTCAGTAAACTACAGAGATGTGTACCGAAAGCACCGGTACTCGGATTTCCGGATTTCAGTGAGACTGCCGGTGTTTTCATCCCAGACACTGACGCCAGTGAGACGAAACTCGGTGCTGTACCCCCACAGATGGGCTCGGACGACCAGGTACGTGTAATTCTCTATGCCACCAGCTGCCTCGGCAAACCTGAGAGAAACTATCACACCACCAGAAAGGAGGTGCTTGCGTTGGTTACCTACGTTTGCTATTTCAAGCACTACTTGTTGGATGGGTGGTTCGTCGTCAGAACGGACCACCAACCACTGAAGGGGCATCAAAATTTTAAGCAACCTGACGGTCAGGTAGCCTATGGCAAGAGCGATTACAAGAATTTAACTTTGAATGCCAACACCAGCCAGGTCGGAAGCATGCCAATACCGACGCCTTGTTAAGGCGACATAACCGACACGGTAGCTGTCCAACCTGCCAAGTGGCTAAGGTCACACTGGCAGTTAGAACGTCAGAGTAAACGGAGTTCCAACGGAGAGATCTGAAGGCTAATTTGGTTTACGACACGACCATGAGGGAGACCAGAAGCCCGCGAAAGTGGACATGATGGGACATAGCTGGGGAAGCCATCGTTTGTGGTCGGCCTGAACTCGAAGGCGGGGTGTTGTTTATCAATGCGGAGAACGTTGTAGCCCTGGATTGGTGGTAACACAATTGAAGGTACAATACGTGCTGGAGAAACTACACCAGGTTTTCGATCATCTGGGGCAACACAGAATGGATGATGGAGTGTACCATCGACACTGGTGGTCTCGTCTACAGCGGGATGTGGTGAATGTTTGCAATCTATGTACGGACTGCTTTCTCAGTAAGCCACCCCAAGTTTATAGCGAAGCCCCCCTGCAACGGATGATGGCCGGTAACCGGAACAGGTTAGTCGTAATGGGCTTTGTGCGGCTCCTATCGGAGACTCCTCGGTGGAATTGTTGCATCCTCGTCCTAGTGGATTATTTCACTAAATGTCGCGAGGCGGTCGCATTGCCCCCCTGGAAGCCGCGGTAGTAGCACAGGCCTTGCGTGACCATTGTGATGTCTTGGTAAGGAGCCCCGGAAAACTGCACACGGGCAGAGTCTTGCTTTGAAAATGCCGTCATGGTAGAACTTCTTCAGATCTATGGGACTGACTTGTCGCGCTCTGCTGCCCATCATTGACTAGAGAACGGAGAAAAGGAGGGAAACACCCGCTCCCTAGAAGGCCTCCTGAAAGCTTTAACGGATGACGTGGCTACTCGAGGGTTGGAACCGACAATGGGTGAACGTTTGCTCGCGTATCCAGCAACTGTGCATGATTCGACTAACCAAACTCACTGCTTGACACCGCGTAGCTCTCTCGCTGTTATCGGTATAGTTTTTATTGAGCCATGTGGGATAATCCCTAAAACTGCAGCTCTAAGGTTTGTTGTCCGACCCAGAAAAAATCAAGCAATTTTTTTCAAACCTATTCCCTGGGACCACTCGGTGGTAAAATGTACATACAAAAGTGATCTTTGAACTGCTCTTAGGGTAGGAGCTAAGCAAAACATCAGTCTCAGTCAAACAACACTAGCAGATTCCAAGGTACCACTCAGGAAATCACCATCGTAAGGAGACTAAAGCCGTCTTGACTTGCGTAATACATCCGAAAAGTTTCAAACAGCGCCATCCGCAGAAAGTGCTTGCAGTCTTTAGCTGAACAACTGATACATAATTAGTTCCGCCGATATTGACCTCCCGTGGCGAGCACTCTCCCCTAAGGTTTACATATATTGGCAATATTCTGCACTTAATCCCCTGATTCCGTATAGATCTCTTACTCCCGCATGTTGCCACATCTTGTCCGATTGACCATCCACATCCTTACCACTATAGATATGCCTACATTTCCTCCCAGCCGACCCAAAATCACTGTCAGCAACCGCCGCCGCAGGGCCGCTAAACTCCAAAACTCACCGGATAACTGCTCAGTCTCTCTTGCAGATAAACTTGGACATGCCAATAGACAAACTACGGAAATGAGCAAAAATCTGAGCAGTCTCTCCTCTCAAATTGACTCCGCTGACCTGACTATCGGTCAACTGATGCCCATAGTGTTCTTGCTCGATCCAGCCGCACACCATACCCCAAAGAGTCTACTACTGGCCCCGAAGTTTGTGGACAAAATTGCCCCGGAAATCTTCGGACGGATAAAGAAGGCAAACAATTCGATTGTGTTTAACATTCCGGACCAAATACCTCTCAGCTGCTAAAAATATGATCTCAAGTGCTTGCAACCTTGGCTCACAACCGTGCCACTGTGTAAGACTCCGCAAAAGTTCCCTGCGCACCACCTGTCCACTGCTGTTCAAGTATACAAATGAAGTTGTCACCAAAATCTTTATCAGCCGGCAATCGTTAGTCGTAGCCCAAACCGGCTTCAAGTGTGCCAAGATATTTCCTGACAAGACCTCACTGCAAAGAGAGGTGCACAAGAGTCACGCCCAGAACAGTAACCCCGGTGCTAGTGCGACCAACAATCCACCCCAAACTCCGGTGCACCTATCACTGGCCATCACCCGATGTTGCCATCTATTGAGGATCACAATGCAACCGTAGATTCAGACAGTACGTTAATGTCCTCACCCAATGAGCCACCTGGCGAACGCCCCAATGTTCAGAATAGCCCAAGCAAATCTCCAGACTGGAACAAGCGCCCCAGCATCCACAAAACTGATGAAGATTCCTCCGACTCATCCACCCGCGAGCTCATGTTCTCCACAAGTCTAGATGACCCCATTTCTTTTACTAGCTCCATGTCTGGTTATTCAACCGCACCTAAAAGTCATTGCAGCATCAACCCACCTCGGTCTACACCCATGCATCCTGTTACCTCTTCCATTTTTGATAACTCAAACAGGCCCCTAAGCCCAACCGCTGCACTCAACCATTCGCCACTAGGATGTATGTGGTTACCACTCGGGCCACCACCGATGATTAGCCCGTCAGTGCAGACTGACCCTCAGAAGTTAACACTTCGTCGCCAAAAGAACAAGACACATCAACATAATGCACATGCAAACCATAAGGGAGTGGCTCAGTCGAGCGAAACTTTACCAGCCTCTTGTGTGGCTGTGAATCCTACTTTTCAATCTCGGCTAACTGCCTTATCATTTCCACCCTACTTTTACCCACCTTATCCCTCCAAATCACCGCTACATTACAATAATATCTGCCACACCAAGTACTCTATACCTCTACCGCTACCCAGTCACTCCCTGGGAACCATCTCCGTGCCTCACCTAGCTTCCCACTCCCACAAGACCCATCCACGTCTCTTGGCCTAGTACTGCCATCCATCCGTGGCCGCGTTTTCCTGCCGGCCCCCTCCGAGAATATTCCCCGCATTCAAACTACTCTCCCAAACAGCACCTCCCCATCCCTCTTTCTTTACACTATCCCCCTCCAGGGTTAAACTCATCAAATCCGTGGAACAACTGAGGTCCTCCCCTCATCCTTGCCCTATTCTTCACTGGAATTACCACCTTCATCACCACTGCCAACCCCCCCTCCCCAACATATCCACCACTACCGAGGCCTGCATCATCTCTTTCAGTCATACTCGTAAGTACCCGTTCATTACTGAACAAAACTAAAGCCATCCGCAGCATCGCTCAGCCCTCCGACTTTGATATTATCATCGTAACTGAAACCTGGTTAGCGGATTCCGTCCCGTCAGATCGAGTCTTTCTAGTCGGCTACCAGATGTTCCAAAGGAACAGGCCTCGTCGTGGGAGAGGCTGTCTAATTTATGTCAAAAACACTCTGATGGCCATTCCACTCTCACACGCAACTCTCGACGCCATTCAGGATTCTCCGTGGTTAACGATTCCCTTACCTAACTCCTATCTTCATACTGGTTGCATTTATCGGCCACCTGATTCTAACGCTGTGGATCTTACCAAGATTATTGACGCATTCAGCTATCTCTCATTGCTGCCCTGTTCCTCCAAATTCATCGCGTGGGACTTCAATGCACCCAGCTTCTGTTGAAATACTCTATCAGAAGGTGTACCACATCAATAGTGGCTTATCATCATTCTTGCAGCTCCAACGTCTCTCGGTAGCAGTCGGATTTAAGACTGACGATATGCTCAAAAGACGAGAGGTATCTGCCTTGCAATGACATGATACTTCCCAAAAGTTGGCACGCCTAATGAAGAACAGAAATCAGATCAAACCAGCAGGTATCTCCTCTCTTATTTTAGAAAATAACGATCAAATTACCTCACCTGTAGCGATAGCCGAGGCGCTTAATTCCTACTTTGCTGCATCCATGACTACGGACCCCCTTACTTTACCCCCATGCACAAACCCTGTCATCGAGCACTTACTGTCTGACTCAGAATTTACTCTAACAGAGGTGACCAATCAGCTTACCCGTGTCCGGAAGTCCCCACACCTTGGCCATGATGGTGTTCCCCCGACACTTCTACGTCTTGGAGGAACTGATGTTGCAGCCCTACTATTGAAGGTTTACATTCTATCCATCAAGTTTGGCATATTTCCTTCACAGTGGAAGACTGCGGTCATCATCCCAATCCATAGTGGACCAATACATAACCACTCAAATTACCCCTTATCAACCACACTCCAATTGCTTCTAGGTTGATGGAACGCCTCATCAGACAGCGGATGTCCGACTTCCTATTATCCCATAACATCATCCATTGTGGGCAGCATGTCTTCCTAAAGTCACGTTCATGCACCACTTGCCAGTATGACTATTTTAACCTCATAAGGGCGGCCACCGACAACAGTTAATCCATCATCATTATATACCTTGACATGACAAAGGCGTTCGACCGCGTCCCTCACGCTTTAATACAAACCAAACTCAAAGCTCACGGCTTTTCCGGTTCGCTTTTATTGTGGTTAGCATCGTATCTATCGAGCCGCTCACAAGTGGTTTCCATTGATGGGTGTTTCTCACAGCCTGCTCCAGTCACCAGTGGGGTTATGCAAGGCAGTGTACTCGGTTCTTTACTTTTTCTCATCTACATAAATGATATATTTCCCATCTTGCACCATGGTACCCCATTCCTTTTCGCCGATGACGTTAAAATTGTCCATGAGTTTCCTCGTCAGAACCTCAACATTATGCTGCATGAAATTTCTGGTGACCTAAAGCGACTCAGGGACTGGTGCAATTCATGGGGTATAGACTTCTTGACCCCGAAGAGCTGCTACACAACATTCAGATGTCAAGTGGCCCCCGGAACCCTGCTTATCCACGACCTGCCTATCTCGTACAGCCCTTTAGTTCGAGACCTTGGTCTTCATTATTCTTGCAGCTTGAAGTTTTCTGAGTATGTTCCACTCCAGATTGCAAAGACGAGAAGAACCACCAGAACTTTCCGGCTAAATGATTGCAAACTGCCCACTTACAGGTCTCACGCCAGGCCTCTCCCTGAATACTGTCCCATTATCTTCACCAACATGACGAAATCCGACCGCATTTCTCTGGAGTCCGTGCAACGCCAATTCACCAAACAATTAGTGAGATTTTCTTCTAGTTTGTGTTACAAGAATCGATGCATCCTACTCAGTCTTGACCCTCTATGGTTGCGTCGCATGGAGCGTAGTTTATGCTTCCTGTTGAAGCTGCACCACCGCACGGCCTTTCCGTGTACTGAACCCATTCGTCTCACTCCCTCCGCGAATTATGCCCTACGCCATCGGTCACTGCAGCTCTCTATTCCTAGATCAAAATTAGCGTTAAGATCTAACTTCTTCCTTATGAAATACTCAAATTTATGGAATAAACTCCCGCTAAACATCCGCGAAAGTCTCACAATTTCCCAGTTCATAGGCCCGCTGGATCACTTCTTGACTGTTCCCAATATGATCCTTCTTACCGGCTAGACCGTTACCAAAGAGGTAGCCTACGAAAACGGGTTTGATTACTAGGATTATTGCACTAGAACTTTCATTTCTCGCCCGATGACTAACGCCAGGGCAACTGTTTCCTTTTGTGTTATATTGCATACAATCTATACTACGATAGCTACAGTTTGCTGACTTTTGTAACTACACCCAGTTTAATGCTCACCAGTTCTCCTAATTTTAAACAATGTTCGTATTCTGTTGCCAACCAGTCTAAGTTCCTTAGCCTTAGATTTCTCTGCAGCAAATAGGTATGTGGCTTTGGGCCCCTGGGACACTGAGTTCCGCCGTCTACCACCCTAATTGATCTTTTCACTCCTTTCCCGTTCATTTTGGTTGCCACCACCCGCCTGAGTATTTTGTCCGGCCTCATTTCGCCTTTCTTAATCATCTCATTCCGGAATCTCTTATCCCAGAAGCCTACCTGCTAGTACCTACTTGGTGGCGTGTCCTCTCGTCTAATCTCTGTATCTACCATCCGCCAACTACTATCATATTCCCTCTTATACACCACACTATTTCCCATCAGCAGAGCTAAACTCATCTACACCAGCTGGTCCGGAATAGTCTCTGATGGTCTTAGGCATGGTCTGGCGCTGTATGAGACTGATACACGTATGCTAGCTTGTGCTTTACAACGTTCGTTGTCCTACTCCGTGTGTTTGCATAGCCCCACTCTGCATTTGCTCAGCCCATACTAGCGAAACCCCTGATGTCAACGGCACCCATACCATAGCGTCGTCCGAACGTGGGAAAAACAGACCACCCCCAGCAGTTGCGAAAAATGACAAATACGCATAAAATTACGATCCGGTGGAGGGGCTATGGAAATTTTCTACATGGGCTCAACTACCCCTCTGTTAGGAAAAAAAGGAAAACCGAAAAAAGAACAGTAGAAACAAAAAAGACCTCGTGGGATCGATTCGATCTCCAAATACCACTGACATCGGGCTGTGAAGGAATTGGCCAACCTTCATTTATGGGTACATCTCCCATCAGCTCAGACCTGATCCTGCGAAGGGGGAAACCTCACATCGCCCTTGTTCGCTCGACAAGCTTTTGATTTTCGTGCACGAGATTGGCTGGGGTGACAGAGCACTGGACTCTCCAAATGCTCTTACCCATCCCCCGCTCTAAGTTTCAACTACCCCATACCCTCCCTGAGCGCACCTAGCAGCATGTCGACGTCAAATACAATCGCTGCCATAGCCCTGACTTTCAACCATTGAACCGGACAGCGTGTAGACGTACCTGACGAATAACGGAAGCCGCAGTGAAGCCCGGAATAGGAGAAAAAGAGAAAAGAACATAATGGAAACCGGTCACCTTTTCCATCCATACCCCTCCATCTTCCGTCATCTTTCTTAGAAAGCGGCCTTCTCGATGTCCTAGCATCCAAGGCACGCTTGGGTTTACAACCCTACCTATTAGTTACCACAGCCTCCTGTCAACTACAATCACTACCGCAGCCTAGACTTTAAGCTCACTGACATGGATAACATATGGAGGCAACAGATGACCAACACCTGCCTCACTTTAACACGGAGAACCGTTCATCTTTTCCATTCTCTACTATCTCTCCTCACTTTTATAACAAATATGATATTCGTGCAACCACCACGCCGTGAGATTTCCCTGCTTACATTTAAATTTAATCTCAGTAGGCCGGCACTACCAAGTAGGAGCACAGACGAACGTACGTTTACGTTTCTGTGCATGATAACAATTTTCTCTAACGCATCACCACCGATGCCCTAGTAGTTCTTTCTGCATTCTTACTTAATTGCTCTTCAGAACTTCTAATTACGTGCAAACCATTTATCCTTTGAAACACAGACGCAGCAGCCCACCCGATTTACGCTATCTTGCAAGCCTGTAGTAGTACTTATGAACCCCCTGCAACCCTACGTTGCTTAAACTCTCGAATTAAAACCCAGACCAGAATATGAAATGTGCCACTGGCAGTCCACATGAACCCAACCACTTCAATAATAATTGTCGCCATTTATTATCATAACTCATAGCTAGAACCACGTCCAGACTGCTAACATCATTTATTTCAGGTTTGCCGTCGTTCACTCTCTCGGGCTCCACTTTCGGTGACCAAGGTCCACATTTTGACCCGTACCGACAGAGACCTAAATGGAATCTTTTATACCAAACGGGATTGCAATCGAGCCACACGACCTGAAACACTCCTAACTGCTTACCAGAAGATTGATAAGCGTCTTCTGGCGCAACACCTCTACTACTGACGTCACTGTTGGAGTCTTCACAAATAGCAGTTCACAAGCTACCTTCCACTGATTGATTGACACGTCCCCTACCCCGCCTGATGAACCATGCCCACGGGATGCTGTACATCACCTTGGTCTCATGTGGAACAATCCAATAACAGAGCCAGAATACGCAACACAGGAAATTTTTACTCAATAAATTTCGATACGCCATCCGAACGCAAGTCCACTTATCTCCCTCATCCGTGGTTCCCAACAGTGATGCCGAATATCACTGAGAATCAGTAAGCCAACATGTTTTTATCAGCGTAACAGAACGAAGAGGCGTGGGCCTGGGCAGAGGTTTTTCACTCAGTTTTCTCCCGCAGGATTTCATTTTTCTTTCGATCGGTATCCGGCTTGAAATTCATTCTTCACTAAACCAAGGCCTTCAAGTTGCGCCCCCTTTTTTCCTGAATGATACGGGTTATTGATCCTGAACTTAAACTCACCTTTTATATGGATTGCTGTTTCCTTCACATTCATAAACGTTTACTAGTCCACTTTCACACAGTTTGTTCATGTCTCCTCGTTTCACGACGAATTCCATTTATTGAGACCGGGAATATCCGTCATTCCGGGCCATCATCGTCTTCATAGAGAGCCGTTCTCCTCATATTCACCAAAGTTCACGAGTGTACTCTCATTCATTTATTTCATCTCTCCATGTTCATAACTTATTCCGTTCATAGAACCTCAACAGACCTCCGTTATCCACAGCTTGCATTATTTTGGTTTACAACACATCCTAAGCGCTTTATTTTCACGACATATTTTGGATTTCCACGGGCCACCACCAACCAGCCCGGATTCGGAACCAAACCGTATTTTCCGCGCTAACGATTATCATCTTGGTTGTTTCAAACGGTCTCTAGCTATATTAATTTGCCTCTGACGATTTTGACTCGCTTTCTTGAAATTCGTGTATGATTCATCGTTTTGAGTAATGTTGTACACCATGATCATGCGCTTACGCGTGCGTCTCGACCATGGTCGAGAAATGTACCATTATTATCATTGTTATTATCATTGTTATCATTATTATTATTATTATTAGTGTTATTATACGCCATGGCTACGGATCGCGGGCCCAGTTTATCTACGGATTTTGCCTTTCCGACCGCTGCTTCGAATATTTTGTCAGCCAATTCTCGCCAGCAGAAGAAAAATCATACTCAAAGGACTCATGAATGGGCGCGATGACGTCCATTGAGTGCTCATCGACACCATAAGGGATATTACGATTAAGGTGTGGCAGGCGGCTCGGTTCAACATGGTGAACAGGTCTGCTTAAATACACCGGTACCATTGACTGGAATGCCGGCGAAGCTCCACAAGGCGAGGAGTGGACCGTTCTCGGTATTGGAGATACCGTCAGATTCAAATGTCACATCGCCCCGTCTAATGACGCTAAAGCGCAGCCCGTGACCGTCCACTTCGACCGGCTGAAACCTGCGACTAGAGGTCAGTCGGCTGGCGGATCAAAGCAATCAGGCCATCAAGTACCTGACGTAGCAGTGGAGGTGGAGGTGACGACAGAGGATGACACGGTGTCGAGGATGACACGGTGTCGAGGACGACACCTGCTCCATAAAGAGAGAGATGGTTTGGTGGCAACAGAAGCATCATAACCAGACTTCTTGTGAATTTCCCCTTGGTGCATGACCAACTTATTTTCTGTCTTCCTCTGTAACTTTCAGATGTCAGTGACATACAATGGGATACCACCGAACCCGTGATTGAGCTCAAAAAAGAGACACTGAATACATCACTGTTGGTGCCCACGATTACGAATGTAATACTCACTTTTGCCCAATAGACTTTCTCCGCCGGTCTCTTTTTTCTTCCTGGGTGTGAGCTTCGGTAAAAGGCGTGTTGAACGTCGGGCCAGTGTTTGTTTGTCGGGTATAATTGAGCCTGTCTCGGTCTCATTTTAGGTCGGCCGTCACCGTAGTTGTTCACCCGGCCCGCCTTGTCCGTTACACGTTCTCTCGCTTTAAAATCGAGTTTTTAGATAGTTTTGTGAACTGACTCGGGTTAATTCTCATTACTAAGCGTGTCAGAATTGCTTTTATTGTGCTTTTTTATTCGAAGCATATTTTTTATTTCCGTCGCGGTAGTATTGCCGAGTAGCACTCCGTGGTTTTGTGAGGCGGTACTTTCTCGCTTGCAGATTTTGTGCTTATGCGTTAAAGAGCTGTACTTGCAAGTTTCAAAGTGTTTTGCGTTTGGTTATAGGGCATTTGGGCCTTTTCCCCTACACTTTCGGGTTTTTGGTATACCACGCGTTTCTGGCCCACCTCCCTCATCTTAGTGCGAAATAAGTGTGGTAAATAGTACAGAGTGTGAGGCGCGCAGGAGGGAGGCTCACCCAAAGTGTTCAAGGATGACAGAGGACGCTTGTATCCTTTGTAAACAGAACTAATGGGCTGGGCGCGCCTGTGCTCCTTGCAAGGGGGCTGCCGGTCTGGCCTGCAAAACGCAGACCCAAGGGCAGGACCAAAGCCCACCAGTTGGTAACACGGGCATCAGCCTCAAAACAGCGCAGTCAGGTAGCAGAAAACCTTTTGCGGAAGCAGTGAGCGCGCATAAAAGGAAAGTCAATAGGGTGAGTGGATGATATGAAAGAGTACGCCACGTGACCGCTGCCTCATCTCCCTCGGTGCATACCGACGAGGGCCAGTGGACTGAGGAGAGACCTAGAAGGACAAGGTTGCCCAGAAAAAAGTATGAGTGTAATGTAGCGAAGGATGAACTGGCTGGGGTGGCCGATCCTGCACTCCTGGTGTTAGAAAACAAAGTTGAGGATCTACAAGAGCAGATATAGTTGATGGGCAGGGTCCCAGGCCGCAGGCTCCTGAACCTAAATCGGGAGGAACCTTTCACAAGTTAGTGGAAGGCTGGTTGGGACAAAAACGGTAGTAGTGGCTGTGACATACAGCGAATCGCAGATGTTCTGTACCTCACTGCTCCAAGAATGGTGCACAGAGTGGGGACTTGGAAGTACACACCTGCAAACAAAGGTGAACATCATGCGAGACCAATGGCAGTAGTGTTCGCTGACGAGGCCACCCAAGATGGACTGATGGCGAGGGGAGCAGTCGTGGCTCACACCACCAAGATTAAGTATCAAATGGCGCCACACGAGTACAGAGTAAGGCCTGGTGGTATACCACAGATTGAAAACTTGGCTAGGCCAGCTAGGGCACTGGTGAGAAAACACCAGGTACAGTAGGCTGCCTTACTCGGCTCTCGGGCCCCTGCCCCGAAAGCAGTAAGGAAGCCACCTGAGTGGCAGGAAGTGGTTGTATTTAAGGTCGTGCTGAACGATGGAAATTGGCGATACTGTCCGAAGTTGGAGGACAGCGCGACTCTTGCCGGTCTAGATGCCACGGCAACTCCCATAGAGATGGACTGGGAATCGTCGGAGTTCTTAGATCACCAGCCGGCGTTATGCAGCCAGTGGGGACGACCGATGCCAAAAATTGCCATCAGCTCAGGTCCTGCTCCTGAGATCCAGAGAGGAGAAACAGTAAGAGACATACAATCAACGAGGCCATCGGGATGGTGTTATATACCAACGCGTGCAGTATTACAGAGAGATGGACGGAACGCACCAGAGCTGTTGGGGAGCACAACGAGTCAATGTTTGCATCTACGGAAGCATGGCTCTCCTAAGATGATCATGCGCCAGGACCGATAGGGGACGGTTTTGCAATCTCTGGCAGAATAGGGAACACGATCGCCTTGGAGGAGGGTGGCCATTCCCACTAGGCCAGGTGCAAACCATCTTGATTCTCAGACCAGGAAGTGCCCTCTCAGTTTCCAGCTGCGCGCAGTTACGATTGTCCCTCCAGGCAGAAAGGTTGAAGTTGTCTGCATCTACAGGGCACCAAACACAAACTGCGAAGAAGATGTTTGCTTGCCACAGACCTTCACTGAACTGGTCAGGGACGCACAAAAGACCCTCATAGTGGATCATCCCGATCTTCCGCACATCGACTGGACGGCTGAGGTCTGCGTGCCAGGATCGGAGGAGCAAACCTACTTAGAACGGCTGCATGTCAATGCCTTGCACCAGCGTATTGGGGAAAATACCAGGTATAGAACTGGATGCCTTCCATCCTTGCTGGACCCAGCGATAACGAACCTCTCCAACGATGTGTCTGGACTGCACTACTGTGCACCGCTGGGCAAGAGTAGCCACGTTTGTGTCACAATCGCCCTGTGCATGCGGCAACCCATGGTACTCTCAAGGCTGGTTAGGAATATCGGTAGTATGGACGTAGATAGGCTCCGTAATAAGACTATGGGTTTGACCCGGGACACGAAAGAGAGGGCTGCTGTCGAGGAGCGCTTGAAGGTCATTGATGGATCCCTGATTGCCCTACAGGAAGAGCTGGCACTCTTAAAACGAAGGATTGGGGAGAGCAAACCCGTGTGGTGAAAGGCTGAAATAGCCAAAGCCATCAAATGTAGAAACGGCAGCTGAAACCGTTAAAACGCCTCCGGCAGTCGGCTAGCCGGGACACGCTACAGAAGAATCAGGAACGAGATGGTGAACCTTATGCGAACTTCTACGCGAGAACCTGAGCTCGGATTTTGCTCAGTGCGTAGAACAGCAGTCGAAGAAGTTCTTTGGCTGCGTGCAGTCAAAAGGCCCAATAAGGGATGCCATAGGTCCACTATCCACTTGGGACCACGGTATTGCCACCGATGACCAGGGCCAAGCAGACGTTCTGGGGGAATGCTTTGGTAGTGTACATAGCAAAAATAGTAGAGTATCAGTCGTTCTGGCTCTGGTGCATCCTCCGTCGCAGTTAAACGAGATAAATCTCTCAAAGGACGTCGTGCGTAAGTATCTGCAAGAGCTAAACAGTCACAGGTCAGTGGGTCCAGATGGCATCCACTCAACTGTCATCAAGCCGGTGGCGGATACCTCAGCTCCATTGGTATGCAGGCTGCACAGGACCACGTTGGACCAGAGCAAGCTGCCTCAGGACTGGAAACTCACAGCAGTCGTGGCGGCACATAAGAGTGGACCTAAGTCAGCTATGCATAGCTACAGGCCGGTAAGCCTAACTAGCAACCTATGTTAATAAAACTATTATTAGTAATAATGTAATATTCCTCGGCCGCAGTCGGAAAGCACGCATGGAATCATGATGAGAGTTTACAGTATCACCCAAGGGGATGGTAAATCCACGCATTTTAAAGAGGTGGTCTCACATTACGGCAACAGGGATAGTTTAAATGAGGAAAAATGACTACGGAATACATGGTGAGTGCGATTCAGTTTCGAGTCAGCTGGGTCAGTATCAAGGAATCGTCCGGATATAGGACGGACATTGTCTCAGGAAGCGCAGAATACAATGTTCACAAGGCTAATGCAAGAATCGGTCAGTGATGCATAATGAAGTCCACTTGAAAGGGTAACTGCTGACTATGACAGGAGATAAGTGGGAATTTCATGAAGGTCTGCAGATGAATACTAATTTTCTTAGGGTTGTTGATATAAAAAGGAATAATATCCTCAGAAAAGGTGACATCACTTCCACGGGCAGTAGTTAGTATTATCTAACTTCGGGAATTCGCGACTGGTGGAAGAAATATGGAGCTTCAAGAGGGACTAATCAGCAGACGGAATACCGTGTCCCTGGTCAAATGACAAATATATTATTCTGAGTTTCCTGTGGCCCTTCTTTGTCTGCTTCGGGCATTTT
Source organism: Fasciola hepatica (assembly GCA_948099385.1). Taxonomy (NCBI): domain Eukaryota; kingdom Metazoa; phylum Platyhelminthes; class Trematoda; order Plagiorchiida; family Fasciolidae; genus Fasciola; species Fasciola hepatica. The sequence goes on from CANUEZ040000083.1 coordinate 6,473,735, forward strand.
GGGCGGGGGTTGCTACGGTTTGTGCTCACTTTTTCTTCATGGAGAGGAAGAGGGCACCAGTGAATCTGACTCGTTCGTTGTTTATCCAGGAACCCTTGCGGGGTGGTTAAAATGGCCCTGACATCGGGGGAGTCTTGTAGTTAGAAGTCCCCAGTAAGCTTATCAGGAAGTATGCAGCAATATTAGGACTTCGTGTGGGTAAAACCCAGTAGCCAGTTCGCACTCTCAGCAGCCAGCCCTGGGCTCGGTGGTAGACAGGCAGAGAAGAAGATAAACTGTCTGCACAATATATTACAGCCTTGCAACACGATGACAGGGTGGTTCCGAAATTCGAAAAAGGAGCGTAGCAGTCTGGAAGATGTTCCGGCTGAAGGTTAGCGTGAGGAAAACGAAGCAGAGGTGCGGAGGTTGCAAATGAAACACAATGGTATTGGTGACAGGAGAAGCAGAGAGCACAGCAAGTCGGTCTTCGTGAGAACTGACTGGGCTCGCACTATTGGGCCTGGGTGTTGATTACCTATACGTCACTCTACCGCACGTCTTATCATTCGGGGTTATTAAGTCCCTGAAGGTGTCTTGGGGCTGTTGGGTCTGGGGGCTAAGCGGGGAAGCGGCTGAGAGAAACTAAGAACCTAAATTGCAAGTTTCGTAATAGGTCCAGATGGTATATGACTAGTCTTACCGTGAAGTACTTTCAGGTAAATTGCTGCGGGTCGGTGCTAGTTCTTGGTACACGGAAGGCTGTTGTTGGGTTGGGCTGCAAAATGGAGAGTGGGTTGCATACCGGGACAAAGAAAACGCCGCTTTCTTACGAAAGGCAGGAAAGATGGATAAGTATGAGTGAAGAATACGGGCCGTTTTTCTCAAGTGCTTGTATGTAAGTTTATACACCCGTTCATACTTATATATATTTAGTGCTATGATGGGACGTGTTTGTCGTCAGATGTATCGACTTGTTGTCCAGATCATTGGGGTAGGAGTGACAGCCACGGCGGTTTTGTAGCTGACGTCAACAAGCACGCCAGGCGTGAGTGAGAGGACACGGAGTGGTTGAAACTCAGAGCGGGAGGTCGATCAGCATACTTGGAGAGTCTAGTTCCTTATCCACCCAGCCAGTCTCGTGCATAGAAACCAGAAGCATGTCAAGTGGACAAGGTTGGATGGGGTTTTCACTGTCGCGGGGTAAGGTCCGAGCTGATGGGAGGCGAAACCCGTGATTGAAGTTTGCCAATTTCCTTCACAGTCCGATGTTGGTGGTGTTTAGAGATGAAATCGATCCCACTACGTCGTTTTGTTTTCCCACCTCTTTTTTTGTTTTTGTTTCCTAACGGAAGGGTGGTTGAGCACATATAGGAACCTCCCATTGCCTCTCTGCAAGACCGTAATTTTCCACAGATTTTCATTGCCTTTGCAACCTTTGGGAGTGGTCTGTCTTTCCCACTTCCCGAACTGGCTATGGTGTGGGTGCCGTTGACGCCAGGGGTCCCGCTAGCATGGGCTAGAAGAGCGCAGAGTGGGGCCAGGCGAACACACGGAATAGGACAACAAGCGTGTCTGCATATGTTTATCAGTCTGGTACAGCGCCTGACCCTGCCTAAGAAAACCAGAAGCCTTTCCGGTGTGATCGGGTCGGCTGCGCCAGCGGGAGTTGGTATGAAACATAGGGAGAGAAGACAACAGTTGAAGTTAGATTGGAGGTTTAGAGGCCATGGCACCACAGACCAGCAGTCATGACGGGGAATGTAAGACAGGGAAATTGAGGCCGTCAGGTAGATATTAAAGGGATGGCGTAGGGGATAGGGAATTTTAAAGCGAGATAGTTGATGGGAGAAAATTACGGCTGGATGAGAATGTTGGGAGGAGTGGAAGCCATAAATAAATAAGCGAAGAGTCGAAGGAACAAGAATCTAAGTAGTGGACGATGGAACCTAATGTCCTAGGATCCAGCACCACTGATTTGTTTGATGCTACGAGAGAACATCAGGGCCAAAGGCCATGGTTGTGGAAACCGACCGTTGAATTAGGTAAAGCGGGGCTAGATGACGGTAGGTGAGCGTGGGTGTTGTTAAGAGTCACGAGAACCGGCAGGCATCTAACTAGTTTTAGTTACAAGCGGCAACAGACTGTATCCCACCGCAATGTACACTGCATGCAGCGCTTGCGAAAAATTTACGTATATATGGTCAGTCTAGCTATTATCATTAGGCGAGAAAAGGTAGTTTTGGGATAAAGTACTATGATCCTTGTAATGGGACTCGTTTTCTTGGGCCAGGTCGAAGGATAGGAGGCAACAGAAGGGGAGACGGAAGCTGTGGTTCTAAAGGCTAAAGTCCTCTACATGGACCCGATCCTCAGATATAATGGTACTGGTCAAAGACAGCAGATGACTAACGGTAGGTTGTGATCTTGAGGTATGGCTAAAATGGGCTACTGACCCACTTTTGTGAATTGTTAGGGGTAGCTTATTCCAAAGCTTCGAGTACTTGATTAAAAAGAAGTTAGATCCCATTGCAAGCCTCGACTGTGGGACGGTTAGACTGAAGTCCCTGTGGCGCAAATGGCAAGATAAGGGTGTGGGAAAGTGCATGGAATTGATGAAAGTGAGAGCAGAGCGATGAATGAGTCTATATAGAAAACAAGTTAAGCCTAACATGTATTAGCCATAGGAGGTCAGGTTTTATTGGAGTGCGTTGCTCTTTACAGCTCATTAGGTAAGAGTATCCTATTAGGCCCTTCGCAAACGTACGCTGGACCTTCGCAGCGCGTATTCTATCCGTCTTAGACACTCCGGGAAAAATAACAAGGCAGTATTCGAGATAAGGACCTGCATGAGACTGATGTGTAAGGAGAATACCATGCTTCTTTTTAAATGATGTGAGAACAAGGCCTATTATCTGTTTGTCCCTGGCCGGTTGTTGGTGTGTCGGAGCCCAAAATCCCTCACTGATGAGCTTGAGGCGATGGGAACTTGATTCACTGACAGGGTTTCGGGAGGTACTTTAAGTCTATAGGTTGTGTGGAGGCTCTTAGAAGTCGAGAGTCACGTCTGCCATGAAGCGTACCATTAATCAAGTTCCTTAAGTTCATTATCCATGACGAACGGCCCTCTGCTCAAATCTCTGTGGTAAAACTCACAAACGATTTTGATGTCATCGGCGAAAAGGAAGGGAGTGCTGTGCTGCATGACCGTAAAAACGTTGTCAGTATAGAGTAAGAAAAATAGCCGATGAAGTACACTACATTGTATAACTCCACTGGTGACAGGGGCTGTTTGCAATAGGCGACCAATAGCACACACAAGCTGGGTTCGTTTCGACAAGTAGGAATTGATCCATGATAAAATGGGGCCTTGGACACCGTAGACTTGGAGTTCTGTTAACAACCAGGAAAGAGGGACTTGGTTGAATGCCCTGGTCATATCTAGGTAAATGATAACCATAGAATTGCCGTTTTCAGCAGCCGTGGTCTGTAGGTCGAAGAAGTAGAGTTGGCATCTGGTACAAGAAAGTGATTGTAGGAAGCCGTTTTGACAGCTGTGGACGAGGTTATGGGACAGGAGAAAACCGAACATTCGCTGTTTAATCAAATGCTACATTATTCTGGCAGCTAGAGTAGTGTGGCTAATGGGAAGATAATTCGAAGGATCCTGCACTGGACCCTTTATATGAATGGGGATAATACTTGAAGTTTCCCATTGGAATGGGAATGTATCATGCTTGGGGACTAAGTTATGGAGGTTCATAAGAATAACAGCGACACCAGTTGCACGAGGATGGAAGAGTGATGGGGGATGCCGTTATAGCTAGGACGGTCGGAAGGTCTAGCCAGCTGAAGTAGATGGGCCACGTCGTTCAAGCAGATTTTTATGTCAGAGAGAATCTGATCGGTGATGAGGGGTATGGAGGTGGATTTGAAGTGACGTCATTAGTCATGAATTCTGAGAAGGAGGTACTGAGCACCCGAACGATTTCGCCTGGAGGTTGAATTTTATTGTTTCTCAAAATTAAATAGTGTATCCCAGAAGACTCTCTCTGATTTATGCGCTTTACAAGTCGGGCCAATCGGTAAGATCCGTCGGTGGAATCAGGGCCGAAAGCTCCTGCTTCTTCAACAGTCCATCAGTCCCAAGACTACAGAGAGAGAGAGAGAGTGGAGTCGCAGCTGTACGGACAAACCTCTGGCATGATTATAGATCTGCGGTTTCGCTTGTTTATTTAGCAGTCTTGTAAGATAAGAGCTGCAGGCTTGGGAGCGGTTGGTACCGGTAGTGATGATTACTGGCAGGCAACTGTGTCGCTTATCGTAGTCTACGCCAGTAGCAAGCTGAGGGCTATGCTGCAGGAAGTGGTCATCCCAGTTGAGTGAGCGAAGTATGGTCTCGAGGTATATCCGGATGATCGTGTGTGGGGGCTTCTGAGGTGAGCTGCGTACGGGGTCCACGGGTCCGGCTGTGAATCTGCAAGATTCCGTTCTAAGGTCGCTGCCTGGAAAGAGACCGAGGGCGGTAGTTATCGCATTCGATAGGCCAGAGGTAAATACCAGGTCAATTATACTGCTTCCTCTGATTGGTATCCTTATGTGCTGGACCCAGCGCCATGCGCGTATGGTCGAAGCGAATTTCGTGAAGTATTGGGGTGATGACGTGGTGTCCAAGCAGATATTAGGCGCTTGGAAATCGCCAGCAATGGGCCTCGAAGAAGGAGACAGTATTGCGAAGTGGCCAGAGGATTTGACTAAGTGGACGATGTCCGTGATGTTTGAATTGGGTGGTCAATAAAAGCGGCCAATATGGAATGGAGAGTTGGCCAGAAGAACCGTTATCCAACTTGAGTCCTGGACCGCATCCAGTGTTGGATCAGAGAAAAAAGGGTAGGCAAACCGTTTTTTGTGGATTAGGCAGCCACCTCTGCGATGACGACGATTTTTGTGAACATTTGGTAACCAGCAATAGAAGTTTGGCTTTATGGGACAGTCATTTATCCAGGTTCCAGTCATGAAAATGATGTGGAAGTCGGATGATAGTACTATGTTACGGACAGTATGGGTTTTATTCAGTAGCGAGCCTACAATAATGAAGAGCCAGGTAAGTGCAGCTGCATGGTCGTGGCGTGTAGCAGGAACTACCATCGGCGGGCGCCGGTAGATAATAGTACCAAGATGGTAAACATAGTTAGATGGGCACATAATGTCAAGGTTTTCATGCACAGGGGCGATGGAACCTAAACCAGAGTTAGAAGTGGGGAGCCCGCAAAGTGGAGTGAGCGTTGTTAGTTAGCAAGTGAGGCTGGGTTGGGGGATGCTGTCAACACAAAGTTGGTCATTTTTGGAGGTGGGATTTCCGAGGTGGGTGGAGTAATCAGGTGGGGGATTGGATGTTGAGGTAACAGGTAGCGGCAGGTGAGATGGTAGAAGGTACTGGTGACTAGGTTCAACGGGGTACATAAGGGGCGGGTAGTTGTCGCTCGACCTGGACCGACAAAATACCTGTGGCTGGTTGGGCTGGCCCATCCTGTGTTGCAGGAAGGGCGTGCGGTCCAAGGCCGTTGATTATCATTCAACTGCGGCTATTTAAATTATTCACTGAAAGAAAGAGAAGGTGGTTACAGAGGTTTGGCAGGGGAATACTGGCGCTCACTCAGATAATTGGAAAACTGTTTTTGGCATTCTTAAAGTATATGGCACATTTGGTCCCGATTTGTGATGCGGTTTTTTTGCTTGCATTGCAAAGTGCAGTTGGCAGAACCTTGTCAATCGGTCGAGGTACCAAGCTGATACAGCGGGGTGGAGTTGGCTGCTTAAGGGTGATGTGAAGTTGTGTCCTGCTCATCGGTGGGCATGGGTTATTAAGGGTGTACTTTGATTGCTCGGTAGAGGTTCTGGACGGGGCCCTGAGAAGATTTATGAGGAGGGATTACGGGAGTAGCCGGAGTGGCTGAAAGCCGTGGGGGATACAGAACTTTGTCGGATGATGGGCCTCCTGGCCATATGGTAGGTCATGGCTCTCATGAACGATTTGTGCCCGCTAGACGGTGGGAATTGATTTAAGATGGGGTGGACTGTTGGCAACAGACTTCCCCGGAGTCTTTTCCGGTGTTGGTACAGTGTGCAGTAGGTTGACGTAAGCAGAAACAGGCCTGAATGCACGGGGCCTTGGTGGCCCCGGGCTAACATTGGTTTGGGCATGGTTGCTACTTGTGGAAGGGGAGGCCGATGGTAGAGGGCAAGGCCGCTTACTGGGAAGACGTGCTGGAGAAGAGGTGGTGGTCAGGTCCAGGTCAACTGGGGTAGTGCAAGCAACATAGAAAGTCTGCGTTGGGGGGTCGCTCAACAGGCAACGAGACAGCGGGCAACAGGTATTCCGGCCACAGGTTGCGTTGGTGAAGCTGTGGTACTTTTTAATGATCGAGACATCTCTCTTTGAAGAGGCGCTTTATCCGGTAAAATTCCGATTATTTTGAACTGGGTAGCACCAGTAATGATCTGCAGACAGCTTATCAATTTCCCACCCATTGCTTCGTCGGTGAATTGGAATTTCAAAGTACAATCACTGCTTTCTGACCCTTCGCAAGGCTGCGTGCAGTGGCACCTGTGGTGTGCCATGTTGCGGGCGTTCGGTAGGGAGTGCCTTGGTAACGGCAGGGGCAGTCGGTCAGCAATATTGGAAACTGTAGTTTTTCTGGCATTGGCGATGGGCTAATGAAATTACACCGCAAATGAGACTAAGAAACGGCCAGCCATGGCTGGGCTTTGGCAACTAGCTGTAGGAGCGTGTTCTATTACGATAGATATCAAAAACCTCATTATTAGAATATCATCGATTGACTGTATCTGCCCTTGTAGCACCCAGCTCGGTCTTAACATCGGATTTCGATCGGTTTTCGGTTGGTTTGTTTAGTAGCTATTTTACATGGATCAACATTGAATTTATACGAAAAAATTGACGACCGAACTAATTTGCCATGTTTAGTTGGCGTTTCATTTAAACGTGTTGGTTTTATTCAGCAAAATGTCCTGAAAACTTTGGTACAGATCGCATTATTTTATTCCCTCTAAATGGGTAAAATGTGGACAATTTTCGAAAAGTCATCAATTGGGAGATAGAAGTGGGTATTGTGATAAGTAATTTGGGTTAGTGAAAGAAATAGGCGGAGCATACCACGTACTTCAAAAGATTGGCACAAACCGTTCAGAGAACGTTCAGGAAACCGGTCTGAAACCACTCAGGAACCGCTCGAGAACCAATCGGCGTAAATAAAAACCGCTCACAAACCGGCCGGAACCGATCGGCTCCGGAGCGGTTTGTGCCAATCGTTTGAAATGCGTGATATGCTCCGCCTATTTCTTTCACTAACCCGAATTACTTATCACAATACCCACTTCTATCTCCCAATTGATGATTTTTCAAAAATTGTCCGCATTTTACCCATTTCGAAGGAATAAATTAGTGCGATCTGTACCAAAGTTTTCAGGATATTTTGATGACTAAAACCAACACGTTTAAATGAAATGCCAACTAAACATGGCAAATTAGTTCGGTCGTCAATTTTTTCGTATAAATTCAATGTTGATCCGTGAAAAATAGCTACTAAACAAACCAACCAAAAACCGATCGGCGTAACATTAAAATCCGATGGGTTTTAGAACGATTATACGCCAGTCTAGCTGCAAGTAGTTATGTAGGTCCGCCACCTTGTGGCCTACTTTGTTGATCTCCCTGTTGGCTGCATCACAAGTATCAACGAGAGCTTTTGAGCAGTGATTTGCAGGGGGCTGAGGCTGTGTTCCTGGGTTTCTGGGCCCGACATTGCGATTAGCCCGATTCGTACCCGGGACATTAGCATGTTTATGGAGTATCTTTGGAGCTTCCATAGGTAGTTCAGTAGGCCACTTTACAAAGGTGGAAATATTATGGGTTAGCCGGTTGAACTTTTAGGGAGAGTGTAACCAAGTAAAACACTTTTCGTATTTTTTCGAAATCTTTCTAGCTCAATTACGGACGGTTATAAGGTTTACAAGCATAAAAACCAAACACATACTGGAGCAAGTATGGGTGCGGCGTAGCGCAGTATATGCCTAAAAGAAATGTCAGGTCCTTGAGATCATCCGTGCCCACGTCTGTCAGCACTTACCATATCACCCCATTCTAAGCCCAGCCCAGCATGGCTTTCTGAAGAATAGATCCTGTCAAACCAATCTCTTGTGCTCCTTAGACGAAGTAGCTGGACGGCTGGATGAAGAAAAGCAAGTTAAGGTATGCTGCCCCGACTGTAACAAGGCGCTTGGCTGTTATTCATCGTCTTTCGCTGCACAATTCAGAGACGTTTGATAAAGGTAGGCCAGTATGTAGATGGCTGGAGGACTTCCTTATTCAACAGGACTTTTTGCGTGAAAGTTGGGGGAGGACGCCCTAGTTTGGTGAATGTTAACCGTGGAGTACCTCAGGGGTCTGTCCCAGGCCCGATGCTATTCTTGCTGCTCATTACCTACCTGGCATTTGCCCTTCAACCGCCTAGCTTTACTTTTGCCGATGATGTGAAGATTGTTGGATCTGAGGGCAGGGTGGACTTAGCCAGGGACATAGAAAAAGTCCTGGAATGGGCATACAAGTGAGACTTTCTCCTGAACGCTGGAGTAAACCATTTGTTGTCAAGGCCAACGGAACGTCTCACGGTCGCTCGTGACCAAGAGCTGTTCATCATGGAAACGGTCTGTAGGGTTTACGCCCTAGAGGTCACCATGGGCAGTGACTTCAAATGTTCGGACCAGTACAAGGCTGCGGCACAGTGGGCCCACGGAGTAGTGTTTAGACTGCGATTAGCACTGCCTTCTCGGATGCCCAAAATATTCGCGGGTATTTATATGGATCTAGCACGACCCCAATTAAAAGGCAGCTCGCAGGCTTGGTCACTCTCATAGAAAGGACGCCACATGCTTAGAGGAAACCCAAAGTCTTCCGAAGCAAACGACTGAAGGGCACAGGGTTAGAACTTTAGTTCTCCGGATACCAGGCACTAATTAGATCCTGAGGAAGACCTATGGAAAAGGCAACAAGCTAAAAGTTCTGACGCACGCCAAAGGACGGTGAACGTAGGTGGAATGGGTGAAGGACACTTTGTATTGAAACAACGTCAGATGCGGTACCAGCTTAGGGAGCCAAACGTTCAACTTTCCACAAGCAGAGCAGTCAGTGATGTGGTTTTCAATTGGCGGAAGCCAGTTGTCCTCACTGCAAGCAGGTAAACAACGCACAGTCCTGTGGCACCGGACAACAAACAAACTTCTTAGAACTAAGTGCTGATTGGTTATGTTTATCTACGGTAGTTTTTCGTCATGAATTTACACACTGAAATTCAGTTTTCTCCAGACAGCTACAACAACGCCCTTCTAGAGGGGAACTGTGGGAGTGATTCCTCGATCTAATTGAAGGCGTACCGCGCACATTTCTCCACCAACATCAAAAATCTCACGTGTCATCGGCCATCTATAGGACCACGTTAAGACGCCACAGCCAGCTCGTGCCGCTCGTGGAGAATTACTAAAATGCGCACGGGCCTGTGTGGTCATCTACAAGTCCTTCGCTTGGGTGTCGCAGATAAATATATATATTTATGTGGGCCGTACAGAATAATCTGACACGAATTTCCGGGAGTTCCTCCATTAACTGTGCCTGCACAAGAAATGGAAGAGGAGAAATGAAGTAGGTGATCAAACGGCTACGAGTAAAAAGGAAAAGAAAGGAGCTTACCTCTGCCGGTCGGTACAGTGCGCGAATTTTTAAATACTTGAACCTGTTTTTGGTTCTCAAAGTGGTTCCATAAAAAGATAAACAGTGAAAAAAGGGTAAGTGGGATTGAAAAAACGAGTGCCGTCTACGAGACGCTTTGGCCAGTGTATATGACGCCCGGACTGTGTCGTTTGCTGCGGCTCCACGGATTCGGGCTGAGTGGATTGAGGTTCGGGGGTCGCCTCCACGATAGGTGAAAGAACTATTAGAGCACTATCGTTGAACAGTGTCTCCTTTTCTAGACTACCGTCAAGGTGCGCAACCTTAAGGCGGTCGACCGATATAGTTTCATGTTTACCGTTTCGGTCAATGAGGTAAACTCGATCGCGTCGCCCGAGTATCTTATACGGACCTTCATAAGGCCGCTGTGGAGAAATTCTGACACTATTGACGCGTATGAAGACATAGGCGCAGGTGGACAGTTCACGTGGAATGTAGGTCGATCGAGACTGTGGTTGCGGCGAACGCATTTGCAAACGGAGTATCTGCGCAGCCAACTGTTGAGCAGATGAAGCACAACCGTGTTTGTTCGAGCGGCCTATGGCGAAGTAATCCCCGGGTAATCGAAGAGCTTGATCAAAAGCCAATTCCGTAGGTGACGTGTTAATAACAGGTTCATAAGCAGAACGCAAATCTAAGAGAACGACTGGAAGCGCTTGCACCCAATTAGAGCTGTCAGCATCGGTGAGCGAAGCTTTGAGCTGTCGATGAAAACACCCAGCCAGACCGTTGGCTGCTGGGCGATATGCCGTCGTACGACAACGGTGACAGCCTAATATGCGCATTGTTTTCCCAAACAGGTGTGGCTCAAACTGTGTTCCGTGATCGGTAGTTACCGTTTCAGGAAAACCAAACAATGAAACCCAAAGTTCCATAAAAGCAGCTATTACGGTTTCTGTCTCCACAATGGCGATGGAAACAGCCCTCGACAAACGGGTGAAACGATCGACCTTATTACGAAAATAATGGAAACCTTTACAGGGACTGAGATGGCCAACTATATCTATGTGGCTATAAGGAAACCGTGAGGACACCACCGAAAATTGACCTAATGGAGCCATTGTATGCCTACTTACTTTCTATCGCTGGCATTGAAGGCATGGACGAGCCCAATTACGAATATCCTTTTGCATACCGCGCCGGAAGCACCAATCCGCAACTAGCTTGGTGGTGACTCGGGCGCCAGGATGGGCTAAATTATGTCAATCGTCGAAATGTTTGGGGCGTTAAGATGTGGGTCCGATAGAACGTGGGTGTGGCAAGTTTGTCACACATTGTCGAGCCGAAGAAGTGGTTAAAAGAAACTCCGAAGTTCAAGTGATGTTACCCGGCTTGCATCTGTGAAATCCAATTCTCAACTTTGGGCTGCAGCCAAAGCTTTGAGGTCTGTGACCCGTGACTCAACAGAAACAGCGTCTACTTGAGAAAGAGCTTCAGCTACAACGTTGTTGGCTCCAAAAAGGTGATGAATATCACTGAAAACTGCGCCACGAAGTTCGGGTGACGCAAATCACGTGGTGGGTGTTTATGGGTTCGGCCGTGAAACGCATACGTCAATGGTTTGTGATCGGTAAAGATGGCGAGCTATCTGCCCTTGACAATATGCCGGAAGCGTCTAACATTTCTGTAAACAGCAAATAGTTACCTACCTAAAGTAAGATACTCAGATTCAGCTGGTTGGAGGCGACGGGAGAAGAAGGCCGGTGGTTTCCATTTTGATGTAGACCACTGCTGTAGCACTCCGCCTATGGATTTGTCAGGAACATCGGTGGCCATACTCAACTGAGCTTGGGGGTCGAAATGGACCAGCGAAGCGGCAGAAGCCAAAGCGTATTTAACTGTATTGAAGGCGGTTTTGGCATCTTCAGATAATTCTTGGGGCCATCTTTAAAGCCTTCAAGTAAATCTGCTAACGGCTGAAGCCAGTGGACACAGTTTTGGATGAAACGCCGAGAGGAGAATCCCATCCCGTTGAAACGGCGGACAGTGGCTAGTGAAGTAGGTGGCAGAAGGTCACAAGAGGCTTGTACCTTCTCTTCCGGTGGTCCAACCCCGGGTTCATTGACCATGTGGCCCAGAAAGGTAACTGGACTTTCGCCAAACACACTTTTGCCCGCACTGATGATTATACCATATGCGGCCAAACGACCGAATAACCAATGTAGGTTTTGCTTTTGTGCATCTTCAGATTCGCTAACTACTAGCGGATAGTATATGTAGGCGAAAACGAAATCTTAACCCCGGGTAACCTGGCCAATGAAACGCTGAAAGGTTTGTGCAGCTTTGCGTAAACCAAAAAGCAATCGTGGGAATTCGAAAAGACCAAAGATTGTTGTTACCGCTATATAGGTGTATTTTCATCCGCGATAGGAATCTGGTGATAAGAGCGTACCAGATCTATGCTGGGGTACACACGAGCACCTTTGAGTTTGGCTGTGTTGTCGTAAATGTGTGGGATGGAATGCCCATCTGGGACAGTGGCATTATAGAGGGCTCTATAGTCTCCATATGGTCACCAATCTCCTGACATTTTAGGAAAAATGGAGTGGTGAAGCTCAAGGACCATTTGATGTACGGATTATACCTAATTCAAGCATGAAATCGAACTCGGCTTGCGCGACTTCAAGCTTGTTAGGTGCAATCCGACGTGCCTCAGCAAAAACTGGAGGGCCCTATATGCTAATGTGATGACCTACAGAGCTTATTTCGGCGGGTAGCATGGACGGTGGGTGCAACATTTTGGGTATGCATTTGATAAGTCACCGAACAAATGCAAACTGGTCGTTTTAAGTAGAACGGGATTGACCAGGTTGGAATCAACCAAAATCCCATTCAGGAATGAATAAGTGACATGATCCACAAGAAGTTCGCGACCAGAATCAACCGAGGGGTCGGAATGATATGGGAAATTAATCCCAAGTATGGAGTTTTGAACCTCTGCAATCAAGAAACCCAAAAGGGAAGCGCGACAGAGACCAAAATCTGTTGCCTTCGAAATTTGTCCGTACGTCTGTGTGGAAGCACCATTGGCGGTACGTTAGTTAGGGGAAAGGCATCTATCTATAGTTTGACCTGAAGATGGGAGCACCCTAACTTTGGCACCTCTGTCTATCGAGTAGCGTGTCCCTGAATTTTGATTGATTATGTAGAATAGGTTCTGCCCTGATTAGTGGCGTCCGTCGCAGCTACGCACTGGCATCCTCGTTTCCTTGAATGGCTGAGGCGGTGGCACAAAGCGGAGTACAATAACGCGCCTTTGAACGATGCCGTTGACGACACCAACAAAGATTGGCTGTCGGTGATGACCGAACGGGAATTTCTATTCGGTTTCTACTGGAAGATCTCTTTAGGCGACACTGTCTGCTGGGCGACGCCCGGGTTGGGTGTTCAACTGAAGACACCGAGTGCCTCGACCTTTCTGACGAGATCGTGCACGATGGCTGGTAATGAGGCAGTAACAGGCTCAGTTTGTGAGGAACTCGGTTGATTGACTTTTGGCCCGTAGGCTATCCTAATGTTGTCGGCCGTCTCGGCAAGTTTTTCGAGACGGTCCACTGTGGACATGCAAAAAACGTTTGCATGTCGCTGGAGGACGTTGGAGCCAAATCTCTTTCATAAGTCTATTATCGATCTTAATAGTTCCTGAGAGATTGCGCATGTGCTGAATCAACTGCAAGGGTTTGTGATCTCCGAGCTCGGTGTCTACAAACAAGCAGACAATTTGCTGCCTGTCAGACACGTCAATCCGGGCAGTGACCACGGCCATTATGCGTTCATAGGGTTGGGTTCTGATTCCAACATATCTAGTACTTCATCAACGATGTGTGGAAGAAGGACTGTGACCGCGTAGTGAAACCTACTACTTTCCGTAGTCCTCTTGCGCAGAGCAAAAGGTGATTCTAACTTCGCGAACCAAGTCCTTGGGTTACTTTCCCTGAACGGTGCGAGCGGAACGGCAAGTGCACTTACCTCGGCGTCGAAAAATTCAGAGTCGCTCAGGATGCAAGTGGTACAATAGATCGGAATTATTCAAAAGGTGGAAAAACGATACAGTGAGGAACGTTCAAAAACTGGCTAAACATATTTAGGTACTACCGACTAAGAATGACAAAAATGATTTACCGTTAGTCGAGAATTGACAAAAAGAAATCAGAAAAGACAAAGGGTTTCTGGATTTAGTACCCCGGAAATCAAGTACTGACTAGATCCTGAGGACGACCTATGGAAAAGGCAACAAGCTAAAAGTTCTGACGCACGCCAAAGGACGGTGAACGTAGGTGGAATGGGTGAAGGACACTTTGTATTGAAACAACGTCAGATGCGGTACCAGCTTAGGGAGCCAAACGTTCAACTTTCCACAAGCAGAGCAGTCAGTGATGTGGTTTTCAATTGGCGGAAACCAATTGTCCTTACTGTAAGCAGGTAAACACTGCACAGCCCTGTGGCATCGGACAATATACCAACTGCCTAGAGCTACGCTCTAGCTGGTAATGTTTACCTACGGTAGTTTTTCGTCATGAATTTAAACATTGAAATTTGGTCTCCTTCAGGTCGCTCCAGACGTATACGCAGGGACTCCATGATCCGTTCCTCTTCTCCTTGTAAACTAGGGGACGTCGGTGTGGTGTCACATATGAGTTGAAGATGATGAAGTGTTTTTCTGGCCTTAGGCATGATAGTCTATTCCAAGTGGCTGAAGATCCGAGAAAAAGGGAACACAAAATGAAATTGACGAAAGTTCGAACTAGGTTGATGACTAGATCGCGCTTCTCTTACAACAGATTATAGAATAGTTGAGACAGTCCGCCTGGTGGAATGATAGACATACAGACCATCCAGTCCTTCGAGGTTGTCCTAGATTCCAAGTGGTAAGGAATATTTTCCGGTAATAAGCTTTGAGTTTGTTCGCCTGAAGGATGGCGGGTAGCACTGTGGCCCGTCTGGGGTGTGTTGTAACTGACGTCTTCTTGCATCGCATACTGTCCCGGTGAAGGCTCATGACGCTCAATGTCCCTCGCGGTTGATGTGTGACGGGGTTTTCTTTTTCCCTCTAATTTTTGGCGGGGATTCTACAAGAAACACTGTGCAGTGGAGGGTGCATAACTGGTGTGCATATCATCGAAAGAAGTCTGGGCCCTCGATTGGCTGTGGCCATTGTCTGTCCTGTCCAAACTGAACGTGAAATGACCTGCGTTATACCAATGGTGAGGTTGTCTCCTTTAGTGGGGGTAGGAGGAATTGATCTTGGCCACCCATTTAAATGCGCTCCGTTGCTACGTGAGGCCATGTGTACAGTGTTGGTGGGGATTGTGAAGCCCAAGTAGACGTTCCCTGGTCCTACTCTTTGCGAGAGTCAGTCACGGGTAACTTCATGCAAATCTTACTCAAATTTATCCGTTGGCGCTTCTGTTGTTGCGGAGGCAGCAACAATAATTGGGGATTAGACGCTCGTGATATTTATTGATAACGGTTGCCCAAAGCTTTCCAGTGGACTCCGGCGGATTCCACTGGTTTGAGATTGGCGTGGTTTAACGCTTGCTACACCACTCTATGCTTGCTAAGAGGGCATGTGAATGCATACCCACATATACTTGTACTTCTACCTTTATAAATACTCCATCTCCTGAAAATATTTCCATTTATTTTCCCAAACAAAAACATCGAAACCTTCAGAGATCCACAAGGATCTCACGAAGATACATCATATTCAATAAGTGGGCTAATTGTGGTTAATTCACGATACAAAGTTTTACTCAATATTACCGAGGTCCATCTAGCCTATTATAATTGGCGAAGAAAGTGTAAGTACGGAAGTATACGTCCCATAAGCACAACCAGACGTTTACGGAGCCATCATTTGGAGAGGAAATAATGTATTCGATTCCATAAATGTCCCATCGATCGTCCGTGAAGAGTCTCTCCTCAACCGCAAAAGCAGAAACAATAAACGATTGGAGCACTAGTACATGCATGCTTTGCGTCTGTTGGTGTATGCGTGCACCAACGAATACCGCATAGCATATATATATATATGTACATATACATATACGTGTATTAGATTACACGCTACTGACAAATATTTCACAACATGCATATACGTATGTATGACGTCAAATATATATATATATATACATGTGCATGCCAACAAATGTACGTAAGAATGCTTGCCGTAAAATAGACATATCCATATGGTATATGTATATACTTAATAACCTTAAAACGGTATATAAATGAGCAGGTATAATGTAAAACACAATTATAAAAATATTGCCCAATATACTACGTATATGTATACAAATCTACAACTACGTACAGATCCAAATATAAACCGACTGAGAATTGAAAATATGTTACATAAATTCAGCTCACTATCGAAATTATTCAGACTTAGGTCAACTCTCCTAAACGGGAATTTCAGAAATCCCAAGTGGGACCAAGAAACGGCTACCTGGGCTTCACAATCCTCACCAACACTGTACACATGGCCTCACGTAGCAACGGAGCGCATTTAAATGGGTGGCCAAGATCAATTCCTCCTACCCCCACTAAAGGAGACAACCTCACCATTGGTATAACGCAGGTCATTTCACGTTCAGTTTGGACAGGACAGACAATGGCCACAGCCAATCGAGGGCCCAGACTTCTTTCGATGATATGCACACCAGTTATGCACCCTCCACTGCACAGTGTTTCTTGTAGAATCCCCGCCAAAAATTAGAGGGAAAAAGAAAACCCCGTCACACATCAACCGCGAGGGACATTGAGCGTCATGAGCCTTCACCGGGACAGTATGCGATGCAAGAAGACGTCAGTTACAACACACCCCAGACGGGCCACAGTGCTACCCGCCATCCTTCAGGCGAACAAACTCAAAGCTTATTACCGGAAAATATTCCTTACCACTTGAAATCTAGGACAACCTCGAAGGACTGGATGGTCTGTATGTCTATCATTCCACCAGGCGGACTGTCTCAACTATTCTATAATCTGTTGTAAGAGAAGCGCGATCTAGTCATCAACCTAGTTCGAACTTTCGTCAATTTCATTTTGTGTTCCCTTTTTCTCGGATCTTCAGCCACTTGGAATAGACTATCATGCCTAAGGCCAGAAAAACACTTCATCATCTTCAACTCATATGTGACACCACACCGACGTCCCCTAGTTTACAAGGAGAAGAGGAACGGATCATGGAGTCCCTGCGTATACGTCTGGAGCGACCTGAAGGAGACCAAATTTCAATGTTTAAATTCATGACGAAAAACTACCGTAGGTAAACATTACCAGCTAGAGCGTAGCTCTAGGCAGTTGGTATATTGTCCGATGCCACAGGGCTGTGCAGTGTTTACCTGCTTACAGTAAGGACAATTGGTTTCCGCCAATTGAAAACCACATCACTGACTGCTCTGCTTGTGGAAAGTTGAACGTTTGGCTCCCTAAGCTGGTACCGCATCTGACGTTGTTTCAATACAAAGTGTCCTTCACCCATTCCACCTACGTTCACCGTCCTTTGGCGTGCGTCAGAACTTTTAGCTTGTTGCCTTTTCCATAGGTCGTCCTCAGGATCTAGTCAGTACTTGATTTCCGGGGTACTAAATCCAGAAACCCTTTGTCTTTTCTGATTTCTTTTTGTCAATTCTCGACTAACGGTAAATCATTTTTGTCATTCTTAGTCGGTAGTACCTAAATATGTTTAGCCAGTTTTTGAACGTTCCTCACTGTATCGTTTTTCCACCTTTTGAATAATTCCGATCTATTGTACCACTTGCATCCTGAGCGACTCTGAATTTTTCGACGCCGAGGTAAGTGCACTTGCCGTTCCGCTCGCACCGTTCAGGGAAAGTAACCCAAGGACTTGGTTCGCGAAGTTAGAATCACCTTTTGCTCTGCGCAAGAGGACTACGGAAAGTAGTAGGTTTCACTACGCGGTCACAGTCCTTCTTCCACACATCGTTGATGAAGTACTAGATATGTTGGAATCAGAACCCAACCCTATGAACGCATAATGGCCGTGGTCACTGCCCGGATTGACGTGTCTGACAGGCAGCAAATTGTCTGCTTGTTTGTAGACACCGAGCTCGGAGATCACAAACCCTTGCAGTTGATTCAGCACATGCGCAATCTCTCAGGAACTATTAAGATCGATAATAGACTTATGAAAGAGATTTGGCTCCAACGTCCTCCAGCGACATGCAAACGTTTTTTGCATGTCCACAGTGGACCGTCTCGAAAAACTTGCCGAGACGGCCGACAACATTAGGATAGCCTACGGGCCAAAAGTCAATCAACCGAGTTCCTCACAAACTGAGCCTGTTACTGCCTCATTACCAGCCATCGTGCACGATCTCGTCGGAAAGGTCGAGGCACTCGGTGTCTTCAGTTGAACACCCAACCCGGGCGTCGCCCAGCAGACAGTGTCGCCTAAAGAGATCTTCCAGTAGAAACCGAATGGAAATTCCCGTTCGGTCATCACCGACAGCCAATCTTTGTTGGTGTCGTCAACGGCATCGTTCAAAGGCGCGTTATTGTACTCCGCTTTGTGCCACCGCCTCAGCCATTCAAGGAAACGAGGATGCCAGTGCGTAGCTGCGACGGACGCCACTAATCAGGGCAGAACCTATTCTACATAATCAATCAAAATTCAGGGACACGCTACTCGATAGACAGAGGTGCCAAAGTTAGGGTGCTCCCATCTTCAGGTCAAACTATAGATAGATGCCTTTCCCCTAACTAACGTACCGCCAATGGTGCTTCCACACAGACGTACGGACAAATTTCGAAGGCAACAGATTTTGGTCTCTGTCGCGCTTCCCTTTTGGGTTTCTTGATTGCAGAGGTTCAAAACTCCATACTTGGGATTAATTTCCCATATCATTCCGACCCCTCGGTTGATTCTGGTCGCGAACTTCTTGTGGATCATGTCACTTATTCATTCCTGAATGGGATTTTGGTTGATTCCAACCTGGTCAATCCCGTTCTACTTAAAACGACCAGTTTGCATTTGTTCGGTGACTTATCAAATGCATACCCAAAATGTTGCACCCACCGTCCATGCTACCCGCCGAAATAAGCTCTGTAGGTCATCACATTAGCATATAGGGCCCTCCAGTTTTTGCTGAGGCACGTCGGATTGCACCTAACAAGCTTGAAGTCGCGCAAGCCGAGTTCGATTTCATGCTTGAATTAGGTATAATCCGTACATCAAATGGTCCTTGAGCTTCACCACTCCATTTTTCCTAAAATGTCAGGAGATTGGTGACCATATGGAGACTATAGAGCCCTCTATAATGCCACTGTCCCAGATGGGCATTCCATCCCACACATTTACGACAACACAGCCAAACTCAAAGGTGCTCGTGTGTACCCCAGCATAGATCTGGTACGCTCTTATCACCAGATTCCTATCGCGGATGAAAATACACCTATATAGCGGTAACAACAATCTTTGGTCTTTTCGAATTCCCACGATTGCTTTTTGGTTTACGCAAAGCTGCACAAACCTTTCAGCGTTTCATTGGCCAGGTTACCCGGGGTTAAGATTTCGTTTTCGCCTACATATACTATCCGCTAGTAGTTAGCGAATCTGAAGATGCACAAAAGCAAAACCTACATTGGTTATTCGGTCGTTTGGCCGCATATGGTATAATCATCAGTGCGGGCAAAAGTGTGTTTGGCGAAAGTCCAGTTACCTTTCTGGGCCACATGGTCAATGAACCCGGGGTTGGACCACCGGAAGAGAAGGTACAAGCCTCTTGTGACCTTCTGCCACCTACTTCACTAGCCACTGTCCGCCGTTTCAACGGGATGGGATTCTCCTCTCGGCGTTTCATCCAAAACTGTGTCCACTGGCTTCAGCCGTTAGCAGATTTACTTGAAGGCTTTAAAGATGGCCCCAAGAATTATCTGAAGATGCCAAAACCGCCTTCAATACAGTTAAATACGCTTTGGCTTCTGCCGCTTCGCTGGTCCATTTCGACCCCCAAGCTCAGTTGAGTATGGCCACCGATGTTCCTGACAAATCCATAGGCGGAGTGCTACAGCAGTGGTCTACATCAAAATGGAAACCACCGGCCTTCTTCTCCCGTCGCCTCCAACCAGCTGAATCTGAGTATCTTACTTTAGGTAGGTAACTATTTGCTGTTTACAGAAATGTTAGACGCTTCCGGCATATTGTCAAGGGCAGATAGCTCGCCATCTTTACCGATCACAAACCATTGACGTATGCGTTTCACGGCCGAACCCATAAACACCCACCACGTGATTTGCGTCACCCGAACTTCGTGGCGCAGTTTTCAGTGATATTCATCACCTTTTTGGAGCCAACAACGTTGTAGCTGAAGCTCTTTCTCAAGTAGACGCTGTTTCTGTTGAGTCACGGGTCACAGACCTCAAAGCTTTGGCTGCAGCCCAAAGTTGAGAATTGGATTTCACAGATGCAAGCCGGGTAACATCACTTGAACTTCGGAGTTTCTTTTAACCACTTCTTCGGCTCGACAATGTGTGACAAACTTGCCACACCCACGTTCTATCGGACCCACATCTTAACGCCCCAAACATTTCGACGATTGACATAATTTAGCCCATCCTGGCGCCCGAGTCACCACCAAGCTAGTTGCGGATTGGTGCTTCCGGCGCGGTATGCAAAAGGATATTCGTAATTGGGCTCGTCCATGCCTTCAATGCCAGCGATAGAAAGTAAGTAGGCATACAATGGCTCCATTAGGTCAATTTTCGGTGGTGTCCTCACGGTTTCCTTATAGCCACATAGATATAGTTGGCCATCTCAGTCCCTGTAAAGGTTTCCATTATTTTCGTAATAAGGTCGATCGTTTCACCCGTTTGTCGAGGGCTGTTTCCATCGCCATTGTGGAGACAGAAACCGTAATAGCTGCTTTTATGGAACTTTGGGTTTCATTGTTTGGTTTTCCTGAAACGGTAACTACCGATCACGGAACACAGTTTGAGCCACACCTGTTTGGGAAAACAATGCGCATATTAGGCTGTCACCGTTGTCGTACGACGGCATATCGCCCAGCAGCCAACGGTCTGGCTGGGTGTTTTCATCGACAGCTCAAAGCTTCGCTCACCGATGCTGACAGCTCTAATTGGGTGCAAGCGCTTCCAGTCGTTCTCTTAGATTTGCGTTCTGCTTATGAACCTGTTATTAACACGTCACCTACGGAATTGGCTTTTGATCAAGCTCTTCGATTACCCGGGGATTACTTCGCCATAGGCCGCTCGAACAAACACGGTTGTGCTTCATCTGCTCAACAGTTGGCTGCGCAGATACTCCGTTTGCAAATGCGTTCGCCGCAACCACAGTCTCGATCGACCTACATTCCACGTGAACTGTCCACCTGCGCCTATGTCTTCATACGCGTCAATAGTGTCAGAATTTCTCCACAGCGGCCTTATGAAGGTCCGTATAAGATACTCGGGCGACGCGATCGAGTTTACCTCATTGACCGAAACGGTAAACATGAAACTATATCGGTCGACCGCCTTAAGGTTGCGCACCTTGACGGTAGTCTAGAAAAGGAGACACTGTTCAACGATAGTGCTCTAATAGTTCTTTCACCTATCGTGGAGGCGACCCCCGAACCTCAATCCACTCAGCCCGAATCCGTGGAGCCGCAGCAAACGACACAGTCCGGGCGTCATATACACTGGCCAAAGCGTCTCGTAGACGGCACTCGTTTTTTCAATCCCACTTACCCTTTTTTCACTGTTTATCTTTTTATGGAACCACTTTGAGAACCAAAAACAGGTTCAAGTATTTAAAAATTCGCGCACTGTACCGACCGGCAGAGGTAAGCTCCTTTCTTTTCCTTTTTACTCGTAGCCGTTTGATCACCTACTTCATTTCTCCTCTTCCATTTCTTGTGCAGGCACAGTTAATGGAGGAACTCCCGGAAATTCGTGTCAGATTATTCTGTACGGCCCACATAAATATATATATTTATCTGCGACACCCAAGCGAAGGACTTGTAGATGACCACACAGGCCCGTGCGCATTTTAGTAATTCTCCACGAGCGGCACGAGCTGGCTGTGGCGTCTTAACGTGGTCCTATAGATGGCCGATGACAAGTGAGATTTTTGATGTTGGTGGAGAAATGTGCGCGGTACGCCTTCAATTAGATCGAGGAATCACTCCCACAGTTCCCCTCTAGAAGGGCGTTGTTGTAGCTGTCTGGAGAAAACTGAATTTCAGTGTGTAAATTCATGACGAAAAACTACCGTAGATAAACATAACCAATCAGCACTTAGTTCTAAGAAGTTTGTTTGTTGTCCGGTGCCACAGGACTGTGCGTTGTTTACCTGCTTGCAGTGAGGACAACTGGCTTCCGCCAATTGAAAACCACATCACTGACTGCTCTGCTTGTGGAAAGTTGAACGTTTGGCTCCCTAAGCTGGTACCGCATCTGACGTTGTTTCAATACAAAGTGTCCTTCACCCATTCCACCTACGTTCACCGTCCTTTGGCGTGCGTCAGAACTTTTAGCTTGTTGCCTTTTCCATAGGTCTTCCTCAGGATCTAATTAGTGCCTGGTATCCGGAGAACTAAAGTTCTAACCCTGTGCCCTTCAGTCGTTTGCTTCGGAAGACTTTGGGTTTCCTCTAAGCATGTGGCGTCCTTTCTATGAGAGTGACCAAGCCTGCGAGCTGCCTTTTAATTGGGGTCGTGCTAGATCCATATAAATACTCGCGAATATTTTGGGCATCCGAGAAGGCAGTGCTAATCGCAGTCTAAACACTACTCCGTGGGCCCACTGTGCCGCAGCCTTGTACTGGTCCGAACATTTGAAGTCACTGCCCATGGTGACCTCTAGGGCGTAAACCCTACAGACCGTTTCCATGATGAACAGCTCTTGGTCACGAGCGACCGTGAGACGTTCCGTTGGCCTTGACAACAAATGGTTTACTCCAGCGTTCAGGAGAAAGTCTCACTTGTATGCCCATTCCAGGACTTTTTCTATGTCCCTGGCTAAGTCCACCCTGCCCTCAGATCCAACAATCTTCACATCATCGGCAAAAGTAAAGCTAGGCGGTTGAAGGGCAAATGCCAGGTAGGTAATGAGCAGCAAGAATAGCATCGGGCCTGGGACAGACCCCTGAGGTACTCCACGGTTAACATTCACCAAACTAGGGCGTCCTCCCCCAACTTTCACGTAAAAAGTCCTGTTGAATAAGGAAGTCCTCCAGCCATCTACATACTGGCCTACCTTTATCAAACGTCTCTGAATTGTGCAGCGAAAGACGATGAATAACAGCCAAGCGCCTTGTTACAGTCGGGGCAGCATACCTTAACTTGCTTTTCTTCATCCAGCCGTCCAGCTACTTCGTCTAAGGAGCACAAGAGATTGGTTTGACAGGATCTATTCTTCAGAAAGCCATGCTGGGCTGGGCTTAGAATGGGGTGATATGGTAAGTGCTGACAGACGTGGGCACGGATGATCTCAAGGACCTGACATTTCTTTTAGGCATATACTGCGCTACGCCGCACCCATACTTGCTCCAGTATGTGTTTGGTTTTTATGCTTGTAAACCTTATAACCGTCCGTAATTGAGCTAGAAAGATTTCGAAAAAATACGAAAAGTGTTTTACTTGGTTACACTCTCCCTAAAAGTTCAACCGGCTAACCCATAATATTTCCACCTTTGTAAAGTGGCCTACTGAACTACCTATGGAAGCTCCAAAGATACTCCATAAACATGCTAATGTCCCGGGTACGAATCGGGCTAATCGCAATGTCGGGCCCAGAAACCCAGGAACACAGCCTCAGCCCCCTGCAAATCACTGCTCAAAAGCTCTCGTTGATACTTGTGATGCAGCCAACAGGGAGATCAACAAAGTAGGTCACAAGGTGGCGGACCTACATAACTACTTGCAGCTAGACTGGCGTATAATCGTTCTAAAACCCATCGGATTTTAATGTTACGCCGATCGGTTTTTGGTTGGTTTGTTTAGTAGCTATTTTTCACGGATCAACATTGAATTTATACGAAAAAATTGACGACCGAACTAATTTGCCATGTTTAGTTGGCGTTTCATTTAAACGTGTTGGTTTCAGTCATCAAAATATCCTGAAAACTTTGGTACAGATCGCACTAATTTATTCCTTCGAAATGGGTAAAATGCGGACAATTTTTGAAAAATCATCAATTGGGAGATAGAAGTGGGTATTGTGATAAGTAATTTGGGTTAGTGAAAGAAATAGGCGGAGCATATCACGCATTTCAAACGATTGGCACAAACCGCTCCGGAGCCGATCGGTTCCGGCCGGTTTGTGAGCGGTTTTTATTTACGCCGATTGGTTCTCGAGCGGTTCCTGAGTGGTTTCAGACCGGTTTCCTGAACGTTCTCTGAACGGTTTGTGCCAATCTTTTGAAGTACGTGATATGCTCCGCCTATTTCTTTCACTAACCCAAATTACTTATCACAATACCCACTTCTATCTCCCAATTGATGACTTTTCGAAAATTGTCCACATTTTACCCATTTAGAGGGAATAAAATAATGCGATCTGTACCAAAGTTTTCAGGACATTTTGCTGAATAAAACCAACACGTTTAAATGAAACGCCAACTAAACATGGCAAATTAGTTCGGTCGTCAATTTTTTCGTATAAATTCAATGTTGATCCATGTAAAATAGCTACTAAACAAACCAACCGAAAACCGATCGAAATCCGATGTTAAGACCGAGCTGGGTGCTACAAGGGCAGATACAGTCAATCGATGATATTCTAATAATGAGGTTTTTGATATCTATCGTAATAGAACACGCTCCTACAGCTAGTTGCCAAAGCCCAGCCATGGCTGGCCGTTTCTTAGTCTCATTTGCGGTGTAATTTCATTAGCCCATCGCCAATGCCAGAAAAACTACAGTTTCCAATATTGCTGACCGACTGCCCCTGCCGTTACCAAGGCACTCCCTACCGAACGCCCGCAACATGGCACACCACAGGTGCCACTGCACGCAGCCTTGCGAAGGGTCAGAAAGCAGTGATTGTACTTTGAAATTCCAATTCACCGACGAAGCAATGGGTGGGAAATTGATAAGCTGTCTGCAGATCATTACTGGTGCTACCCAGTTCAAAATAATCGGAATTTTACCGGATAAAGCGCCTCTTCAAAGAGAGATGTCTCGATCATTAAAAAGTACCACAGCTTCACCAACGCAACCTGTGGCCGGAATACCTGTTGCCCGCTGTCTCGTTGCCTGTTGAGCGACCCCCCAACGCAGACTTTCTATGTTGCTTGCACTACCCCAGTTGACCTGGACCTGACCACCACCTCTTCTCCAGCACGTCTTCCCAGTAAGCGGCCTTGCCCTCTACCATCGGCCTCCCCTTCCACAAGTAGCAACCATGCCCAAACCAATGTTAGCCCGGGGCCACCAAGGCCCCGTGCATTCAGGCCTGTTTCTGCTTACGTCAACCTACTGCACACTGTACCAACACCGGAAAAGACTCCGGGGAAGTCTGTTGCCAACAGTCCACCCCATCTTAAATCAATTCCCACCGTCTAGCGGGCACAAATCGTTCATGAGAGCCATGACCTACCATATGGCCAGGAGGCCCATCATCCGACAAAGTTCTGTATCCCCCACGGCTTTCAGCCACTCCGGCTACTCCCGTAATCCCTCCTCATAAATCTTCTCAGGGCCCCGTCCAGAACCTCTACCGAGCAATCAAAGTACACCCTTAATAACCCATGCCCACCGATGAGCAGGACACAACTTCACATCACCCTTAAGCAGCCAACTCCACCCCGCTGTATCAGCTTGGTACCTCGACCGATTGACAAGGTTCTGCCAACTGCACTTTGCAATGCAAGCAAAAAAACCGCATCACAAATCGGGACCAAATGTGCCATATACTTTAAGAATGCCAAAAACAGTTTTCCAATTATCTGAGTGAGCGCCAGTATTCCCCTGCCAAACCTCTGTAACCACCTTCTCTTTCTTTCAGTGAATAATTTAAATAGCCGCAGTTGAATGATAATCAACGGCCTTGGACCGCACGCCCTTCCTGCAACACAGGATGGGCCAGCCCAACCAGCCACAGGTATTTTGTCGGTCCAGGTCGAGCGACAACTACCCGCCCCTTATGTACCCCGTTGAACCTAGTCACCAGTACCTTCTACCATCTCACCTGCCGCTACCTGTTACCTCAACATCCAATCCCCCACCTGATTACTCCACCCACCTCGGAAATCCCACCTCCAAAAATGACCAACTTTGTGTTGACAGCATCCCCCAACCCAGCCTCACTTGCTAACTAACAACGCTCACTCCACTTTGCGGGCTCCCCACTTCTAACTCTGGTTTAGGTTCCATCGCCCCTGTGCATGAAAACCTTGACATTATGTGCCCATCTAACTATGTTTACCATCTTGGTACTATTATCTACCGGCGCCCGCCGATGGTAGTTCCTGCTACACGCCACGACCATGCAGCTGCACTTACCTGGCTCTTCATTATTGTAGGCTCGCTACTGAATAAAACCCATACTGTCCGTAACATAGTACTATCATCCGACTTCCACATCATTTTCATGACTGGAACCTGGATAAATGACTGTCCCATAAAGCCAAACTTCTATTGCTGGTTACCAAATGTTCACAAAAATCGTCGTCATCGCAGAGGTGGCTGCCTAATCCACAAAAAACGGTTTGCCTACCCTTTTTTCTCTGATCCAACACTGGATGCGGTCCAGGACTCAAGTTGGATAACGGTTCTTCTGGCCAACTCTCCATTCCATATTGGCCGCTTTTATTGACCACCCAATTCAAACATCACGGACATCGTCCACTTAGTCAAATCCTCTGGCCACTTCGCAATACTGTCTCCTTCTTCGAGGCCCATTGCTGGCGATTTCCAAGCGCCTAATATCTGCTTGGACACCACGTCATCACCCCAATACTTCACGAAATTCGCTTCGACCATACGCGCATGGCGCTGGGTCCAGCACATAAGGATACCAATCAGAGGAAGCAGTATAATTGACCTGGTATTTACCTCTGGCCTATCGAATGCGATAACTACCGCCCTCGGTCTCTTTCCAGGCAGCGACCTTAGAACGGAATCTTGCAGATTCACAGCCGGACCCGTGGACCCCGTACGCAGCTCACCTCAGAAGCTCCCACACACGATCATCCGGATATACCTCGAGACCATGCTTCGCTCACTCAACTGGGATGACCACTTCCTGCAGCATAGCCCTCAGCTTGCTACTGGCGTAGACTACGATAAGCGACACAGTTGCCTGCCAGTAATCATCACTACCGGTACCAACCGCTCCCAAGCCTGCAGCTCTTATCTTACAAGACTGCTAAATAAACAAGCGAAACCGCAGATCTATAATCATGCCAGAGGTTTGTCCGTACAGCTGCGACTCCACTCTCTCTCTCTCTCTGTAGTCTTGGGACTGATGGACTGTTGAAGAAGCAGGAGCTTTCGGCCCTGATTCCACCGACGGATCTTACCGATTGGCCCGACTTGTAAAGCGCATAAATCAGAGAGAGTCTTCTGGGATACACTATTTAATTTTGAGAAACAATAAAATTCAACCTCCAGGCGAAATCGTTCGGGTGCTCAGTACCTCCTTCTCAGAATTCATGACTAATGACGTCACTTCAAATCCACCTCCATACCCCTCATCACCGATCAGATTCTCTCTGACATAAAAATCTGCTTGAACGACGTGGCCCATCTACTTCAGCTGGCTAGACCTTCCGACCGTCCTAGCTATAACGGCATCCCCCATCACTCTTCCATCCTCGTGCAACTGGTGTCGCTGTTATTCTTATGAACCTCCATAACTTAGTCCCCAAGCATGATACATTCCCATTCCAATGGGAAACTTCAAGTATTATCCCCATTCATATAAAGGGTCCAGTGCAGGATCCTTCGAATTATCTTCCCATTAGCCACACTACTCTAGCTGCCAGAATAATGTAGCATTTGATTAAACAGCGAATGTTCGGTTTTCTCCTGTCCCATAACCTCGTCCACAGCTGTCAAAACGGCTTCCTACAATCACTTTCTTGTACCAGATGCCAACTCTACTTCTTCGACCTACAGACCACGGCTGCTGAAAACGGCAATTCTACGGTTATCATTTACCTAGATATGACCAGGGCATTCAACCAAGTCCCTCTTTCCTGGTTGTTAACAGAACTCCAAGTCTACGGTGTCCAAGGCCCCATTTTATCATGGATCAATTCCTACTTGTCGAAACGAACCCAGCTTGTGTGTGCTATTGGTCGCCTATTGCAAACAGCCCCTGTCACCAGTGGAGTTATACAATGTAGTGTACTTCATCGGCTATTTTTCTTACTCTATACTGACAACGTTTTTACGGTCATGCAGCACAGCACTCCCTTCCTTTTCGCCGATGACATCAAAATCGTTTGTGAGTTTTACCACAGAGATTTGAGCAGAGGGCCGTTCGTCATGGATAATGAACTTAAGGAACTTGATTAATGGTACGCTTCATGGCAGACGTGACTCTCGACTTCTAAGAGCCTCCACACAACCTATAGACTTAAAGTACCTCCCGAAACCCTGTCAGTGAATCAAGTTCCCATCGCCTCAAGCTCATCAGTGAGGGATTTTGGGCTCCGACACACCAACAACCGGCCAGGGACAAACAGATAATAGGCCTTGTTCTCACATCATTTAAAAAGAAGCATGGTATTCTCCTTACACATCAGTCTCATGCAGGTCCTTATCTCGAATACTGCCTTGTTATTTTTCCCGGAGTGTCTAAGACGGATAGAATACGCGCTGCGAAGGTCCAGCGTACGTTTGCGAAGGGCCTAATAGGATACTCTTACCTAATGAGCTGTAAAGAGCAACGCACTCCAATAAAACCTGGCCTCCTATGGCTAATACATGTTAGGCTTAACTTGTTTTCTATATAGACTCATTCATCGCTCTGCTCTCACTTTCATCAATTCCATGCACTTTCCCACACCCTTATCTTGCCATTTGCGCCACAGGGACTTCAGTCTAACCGTCCCACAGTCGAGGCTTGCAATGGGATCTAACTTCTTTTTAATCAAGTACTCGAAGCTTTGGAATAAGCTACCCCTAACAATTCACAAAAGTGGGTCAGTAGCCCATTTTAGCCATACCTCAAGATCACAACCTACCGTTAGTCATCTGCTGTCTTTGACCAATACCATTATATCTGAGGATCGGGTCCATGTAGAGGACTTTAGCCTTTAGAACCACAGCTTCCGTCTCCCCTTCTGTTGCCTCCTATCCTTCGACCTGGCCCAAGAAAACGAGTCCCATTACAAGGATCATAGTACTTTATCCCAAAACTACCTTTTCTCGCCTAATGATAATAGCTAGACTGACCATATATACGTAAATTTTTCGCAAGCGCTGCATGCAGTGTACATTGCGGTGGGATACAGTCTGTTGCCGCTTGTAACTAAAACTAGTTAGATGCCTGCCGGTTCTCGTGACTCTTAACAACACCCACGCTCACCTACCGTCATCTAGCCCCGCTTTACCTAATTCAACGGTCGGTTTCCACAACCATGGCCTTTGGCCCTGATGTTCTCTCGTAGCATCAAACAAATCAGTGGTGCTGGATCCTAGGACATTAGGTTCCATCGTCCACTACTTAGATTCTTGTTCCTTCGACTCTTCGCTTATTTATTTATGGCTTCCACTCCTCCCAACATTCTCATCCAGCCGTAATTTTCTCCCATCAACTATCTCGCTTTAAAATTCCCTATCCCCTACGCCATCCCTTTAATATCTACCTGACGGCCTCAATTTCCCTGTCTTACATTCCCCGTCATGACTGCTGGTCTGTGGTGCCATGGCCTCTAAACCTCCAATCTAACTTCAACTGTTGTCTTCTCTCCCTATGTTTCATACCAACTCCCGCTGGCGCAGCCGACCCGATCACACCGGAAAGGCTTCTGGTTTTCTTAGGCAGGGTCAGGCGCTGTACCAGACTGATAAACATATGCAGACACGCTTGTTGTCCTATTCCGTGTGTTCGCCTGGCCCCACTCTGCGCTCTTCTAGCCCATGCTAGCGGGACCCCTGGCGTCAACGGCACCCACACCATAGCCAGTTCGGGAAGTGGGAAAGACAGACCACTCCCAAAGGTTGCAAAGGCAATGAAAATCTGTGGAAAATTACGGTCTTGCAGAGAGGCAATGGGAGGTTCCTATATGTGCTCAACCACCCTTCCGTTAGGAAACAAAAACAAAAAAAGAGGTGGGAAAACAAAACGACGTAGTGGGATCGATTTCATCTCTAAACACCACCAACATCGGACTGTGAAGGAAATTGGCAAACTTCAATCACGGGTTTCGCCTCCCATCAGCTCGGACCTTACCCCGCGACAGTGAAAACCCCATCCAACCTTGTCCACTTGACATGCTTCTGGTTTCTATGCACGAGACTGGCTGGGTGGATAAGGAACTAGACTCTCCAAGTATGCTGATCGACCTCCCGCTCTGAGTTTCAACCACTCCGTGTCCTCTCACTCACGCCTGGCGTGCTTGTTGACGTCAGCTACAAAACCGCCGTGGCTGTCACTCCTACCCCAATGATCTGGACAACAAGTCGATACATCTGACGACAAACACGTCCCATCATAGCACTAAATATATATAAGTATGAACGGGTGTATAAACTTACATACAAGCACTTGAGAAAAACGGCCCGTATTCTTCACTCATACTTATCCATCTTTCCTGCCTTTCGTAAGAAAGCGGCGTTTTCTTTGTCCCGGTATGCAACCCACTCTCCATTTTGCAGCCCAACCCAACAACAGCCTTCCGTGTACCAAGAACTAGCACCGACCCGCAGCAATTTACCTGAAAGTACTTCACGGTAAGACTAGTCATATACCATCTGGACCTATTACGAAACTTGCAATTTAGGTTCTTAGTTTCTCTCAGCCGCTTCCCCGCTTAGCCCCCAGACCCAACAGCCCCAAGACACCTTCAGGGACTTAATAACCCCGAATGATAAGACGTGCGGTAGAGTGACGTATAGGTAATCAACACCCAGGCCCAATAGTGCGAGCCCAGTCAGTTCTCACGAAGACCGACTTGCTGTGCTCTCTGCTTCTCCTGTCACCAATACCATTGTGTTTCATTTGCAACCTCCGCACCTCTGCTTCGTTTTCCTCACGCTAACCTTCAGCCGGAACATCTTCCAGACTGCTACGCTCCTTTTTCGAATTTCGGAACCACCCTGTCATCGTGTTGCAAGGCTGTAATATATTGTGCAGACAGTTTATCTTCTTCTTTGCCTGTCTACCACCGAGCCCAGGGCTGGCTGCTGAGAGTGCGAACTGGCTACTGGGTTTTACCCACACGAAGTCCTAATATTGCTGCATACTTCCTGATAAGCTTACTGGGGACTTCTAACTACAAGACTCCCCCGATGTCAGGGCCATTTTAACCACCCCGCAAGGGTTCCTGGATAAACAACGAACGAGTCAGATTCACTGGTGCCCTCTTCCTCTCCATGAAGAAAAAGTGAGCACAAACCGTAGCAACCCCCGCCCAAAATGCCCGAAGCAGACAAAGAAGGGCCACAGGAAACTCAGAATAATATATTTGTCATTTGACCAGGGACACGGTATTCCGTCTGCTGATTAGTCCCTCTTGAAGCTCCATATTTCTTCCACCAGTCGCGAATTCCCGAAGTTAGATAATACTAACTACTGCCCGTGGAAGTGATGTCACCTTTTCTGAGGATATTATTCCTTTTTATATCAACAACCCTAAGAAAATTAGTATTCATCTGCAGACCTTCATGAAATTCCCACTTATCTCCTGTCATAGTCAGCAGTTACCCTTTCAAGTGGACTTCATTATGCATCACTGACCGATTCTTGCATTAGCCTTGTGAACATTGTATTCTGCGCTTCCTGAGACAATGTCCGTCCTATATCCGGACGATTCCTTGATACTGACCCAGCTGACTCGAAACTGAACCGCACTCACCATGTATTCCGTAGTCATTTTTCCTCATTTAAACTATCCCTGTTGCCGTAATGTGAGACCGCCTCTTTAAAATGCGTGGATTTACCATCCCCTTGGGTGATACTGTAAACTCTCATCATGATTCCATGCGTGCTTTCCGACTGCGGCCGAGGAATATTACATTATTACTAATAATAGTTTTATTAACATAGGTTGCTAGTTAGGCTTACCGGCCTGTAGCTATGCATAGCTGACTTAGGTCCACTCTTATGTGCCGCCACGACTGCTGTGAGTTTCCAGTCCTGAGGCAGCTTGCTCTGGTCCAACGTGGTCCTGTGCAGCCTGCATACCAATGGAGCTGAGGTATCCGCCACCGGCTTGATGACAGTTGAGTGGATGCCATCTGGACCCACTGACCTGTGACTGTTTAGCTCTTGCAGATACTTACGCACGACGTCCTTTGAGAGATTTATCTCGTTTAACTGCGACGGAGGATGCACCAGAGCCAGAACGACTGATACTCTACTATTTTTGCTATGTACACTACCAAAGCATTCCCCCAGAACGTCTGCTTGGCCCTGGTCATCGGTGGCAATACCGTGGTCCCAAGTGGATAGTGGACCTATGGCATCCCTTATTGGGCCTTTTGACTGCACGCAGCCAAAGAACTTCTTCGACTGCTGTTCTACGCACTGAGCAAAATCCGAGCTCAGGTTCTCGCGTAGAAGTTCGCATAAGGTTCACCATCTCGTTCCTGATTCTTCTGTAGCGTGTCCCGGCTAGCCGACTGCCGGAGGCGTTTTAACGGTTTCAGCTGCCGTTTCTACATTTGATGGCTTTGGCTATTTCAGCCTTTCACCACACGGGTTTGCTCTCCCCAATCCTTCGTTTTAAGAGTGCCAGCTCTTCCTGTAGGGCAATCAGGGATCCATCAATGACCTTCAAGCGCTCCTCGACAGCAGCCCTCTCTTTCGTGTCCCGGGTCAAACCCATAGTCTTATTACGGAGCCTATCTACGTCCATACTACCGATATTCCTAACCAGCCTTGAGAGTACCATGGGTTGCCGCATGCACAGGGCGATTGTGACACAAACGTGGCTACTCTTGCCCAGCGGTGCACAGTAGTGCAGTCCAGACACATCGTTGGAGAGGTTCGTTATCGCTGGGTCCAGCAAGGATGGAAGGCATCCAGTTCTATACCTGGTATTTTCCCCAATACGCTGGTGCAAGGCATTGACATGCCGCCGTTCTAAGTAGGTTTGCTCCTCCGATCCTGGCACGCAGACCTCAGCCGTCCAGTCGATGTGCGGAAGATCGGGATGATCCACTATGAGGGTCTTTTGTGCGTCCCTGACCAGTTCAGTGAAGGTCTGTGGCAAGCAAACATCTTCTTCGCAGTTTGTGTTTGGTGCCCTGTAGATGCAGACAACTTCAACCTTTCTGCCTGGAGGGACAATCGTAACTGCGCGCAGCTGGAAACTGAGAGGGCACTTCCTGGTCTGAGAATCAAGATGGTTTGCACCTGGCCTAGTGGGAATGGCCACCCTCCTCCAAGGCGATCGTGTTCCCTATTCTGCCAGAGATTGCAAAACCGTCCCCTATCGGTCCTGGCGCATGATCATCTTAGGAGAGCCATGCTTCCGTAGATGCAAACATTGACTCGTTGTGCTCCCCAACAGCTCTGGTGCGTTCCGTCCATCTCTCTGTAATACTGCACGCGTTGGTATATAACACCATCCCGATGGCCTCGTTGATTGTATGTCTCTTACTGTTTCTCCTCTCTGGATCTCAGGAGCAGGACCTGAGCTGATGGCAATTTTTGGCATCGGTCGTCCCCACTGGCTGCATAACGCCGGCTGGTGATCTAAGAACTCCGACGATTCCCAGTCCATCTCTATGGGAGTTGCCGTGGCATCTAGACCGGCAAGAGTCGCGCTGTCCTCCAACTTCGGACAGTATCGCCAATTTCCATCGTTCAGCACGACCTTAAATACAACCACTTCCTGCCACTCAGGTGGCTTCCTTACTGCTTTCGGGGCAGGGGCCCGAGAGCCGAGTAAGGCAGCCTACTGTACCTGGTGTTTTCTCACCAGTGCCCTAGCTGGCCTAGCCAAGTTTTCAATCTGTGGTATACCACCAGGCCTTACTCTGTACTCGTGTGGCGCCATTTGATACTTAATCTTGGTGGTGTGAGCCACGACTGCTCCCCTCGCCATCAGTCCATCTTGGGTGGCCTCGTCAGCGAACACTACTGCCATTGGTCTCGCATGATGTTCACCTTTGTTTGCAGGTGTGTACTTCCAAGTCCCCACTCTGTGCACCATTCTTGGAGCAGTGAGGTACAGAACATCTGCGATTCGCTGTATGTCACAGCCACTACTACCGTTTTTGTCCCAACCAGCCTTCCACTAACTTGTGAAAGGTTCCTCCCGATTTAGGTTCAGGAGCCTGCGGCCTGGGACCCTGCCCATCAACTATATCTGCTCTTGTAGATCCTCCACTTTGTTTTCTAACACCAGGAGTGCAGGATCGGCCACCCCAGCCAGTTCATCCTTCGCTACATTACACTCATACTTTTTTCTGGGCAACCTTGTTCTTCTAGGTCTCTCCTCAGTCCACTGGCCCTCGTCGGTATGCACCGAGGGAGATGAGGCAGCGGTCACGTGGCGTACTCTTTCATATCATCCACTCACCCTATTGACTTTCCTTTTATGCGCGCTCACTGCTTCCGCAAAAGGTTTTCTGCTACCTGACTGCGCTGTTTTGAGGCTGATGCCCGTGTTACCAACTGGTGGGCTTTGGTCCTGCCCTTGGGTCTGCGTTTTGCAGGCCAGACCGGCAGCCCCCTTGCAAGGAGCACAGGCGCGCCCAGCCCATTAGTTCTGTTTACAAAGGATACAAGCGTCCTCTGTCATCCTTGAACACTTTGGGTGAGCCTCCCTCCTGCGCGCCTCACACTCTGTACTATTTACCACACTTATTTCGCACTAAGATGAGGGAGGTGGGCCAGAAACGCGTGGTATACCAAAAACCCGAAAGTGTAGGGGAAAAGGCCCAAATGCCCTATAACCAAACGCAAAACACTTTGAAACTTGCAAGTACAGCTCTTTAACGCATAAGCACAAAATCTGCAAGCGAGAAAGTACCGCCTCACAAAACCACGGAGTGCTACTCGGCAATACTACCGCGACGGAAATAAAAAATATGCTTCGAATAAAAAAGCACAATAAAAGCAATTCTGACACGCTTAGTAATGAGAATTAACCCGAGTCAGTTCACAAAACTATCTAAAAACTCGATTTTAAAGCGAGAGAACGTGTAACGGACAAGGCGGGCCGGGTGAACAACTACGGTGACGGCCGACCTAAAATGAGACCGAGACAGGCTCAATTATACCCGACAAACAAACACTGGCCCGACGTTCAACACGCCTTTTACCGAAGCTCACACCCAGGAAGAAAAAAGAGACCGGCGGAGAAAGTCTATTGGGCAAAAGTGAGTATTACATTCGTAATCGTGGGCACCAACAGTGATGTATTCAGTGTCTCTTTTTTGAGCTCAATCACGGGTTCGGTGGTATCCCATTGTATGTCACTGACATCTGAAAGTTACAGAGGAAGACAGAAAATAAGTTGGTCATGCACCAGGGGGAAATTCACAAGAAGTCTGGTTATGATGCTTCTGTTGCCACCAAACCATCTCTCTCTTTATGGAGCAGGTGTCGTCCTCGACACCGTGTCATCCTCGACACCGTGTCATCCTCTGTCGTCACCTCCACCTCCACTGCTACGTCAGGTACTTGATGGCCTGATTGCTTTGATCCGCCAGCCGACTGACCTCTAGTCGCAGGTTTCAGCCGGTCGAAGTGGACGGTCACGGGCTGCGCTTTAGCGTCATTAGACGGGGCGATGTGACATTTGAATCTGACGGTATCTCCAATACCGAGAACGGTCCACTCCTCGCCTTGTGGAGCTTCGCCGGCATTCCAGTCAATGTTACCGGTGTATTTAAGCAGACCTGTTCACCATGTTGAACCGAGCCGCCTGCCACACCTTAATCGTAATATCCCTTATGGTGTCGATGAGCACTCAATGGACGTCATCGCGCCCATTCATGAGTCCTTTGAGTATGATTTTTCTTCTGCTGGCGAGAATTGGCTGACAAAATATTCGAAGCAGCGGTCGGAAAGGCAAAATCCGTAGATAAACTGGGCCCGCGATCCGTAGCCATGGCGTATAATAACACTAATAATAATAATAATAATAATGATAACAATGATAATAACAATGATAATAATGGTACATTTCTCGACCATGGTCGAGACGCACGCGTAAGCGCATGATCATGGTGTACAACATTACTCAAAACGATGAATCATACACGAATTTCAAGAAAGCGAGTCAAAATCGTCAGAGGCAAATTAATATAGCTAGAGACCGTTTGAAACAACCAAGATGATAATCGTTAGCGCGGAAAATACGGTTTGGTTCCGAATCCGGGCTGGTTGGTGGTGGCCCGTGGAAATCCAAAATATGTCGTGAAAATAAAGCGCTTAGGATGTGTTGTAAACCAAAATAATGCAAGCTGTGGATAACGGAGGTCTGTTGAGGTTCTATGAACGGAATAAGTTATGAACATGGAGAGATGAAATAAATGAATGAGAGTACACTCGTGAACTTTGGTGAATATGAGGAGAACGGCTCTCTATGAAGACGATGATGGCCCGGAATGACGGATATTCCCGGTCTCAATAAATGGAGTTCGTCATGAAACGAGGAGACATGAACAAACTGTGTGAAAGTGGACTAGTAAACGTTTATGAATGTGAAGGAAACAGCAATCCATATAAAAGGTGAGTTTAAGTTCAGGATCAATAACCCGTATCATTCAGGAAAAAAGGGGGCGCAACTTGAAGGCCTTGGTTTAGTGAAGAATGAATTTCAAGCCGGATACCGATCGAAAGAAAAATGAAATCCTGCGGGAGAAAACTGAGTGAAAAACCTCTGCCCAGGCCCACGCCTCTTCGTTCTGTTACGCTGATAAAAACATGTTGGCTTACTGATTCTCAGTGATATTCGGCATCACTGTTGGGAACCACGGATGAGGGAGATAAGTGGACTTGCGTTCGGATGGCGTATCGAAATTTATTGAGTAAAAATTTCCTGTGTTGCGTATTCTGGCTCTGTTATTGGATTGTTCCACATGAGACCAAGGTGATGTACAGCATCCCGTGGGCATGGTTCATCAGGCGGGGTAGGGGACGTGTCAATCAATCAGTGGAAGGTAGCTTGTGAACTGCTATTTGTGAAGACTCCAACAGTGACGTCAGTAGTAGAGGTGTTGCGCCAGAAGACGCTTATCAATCTTCTGGTAAGCAGTTAGGAGTGTTTCAGGTCGTGTGGCTCGATTGCAATCCCGTTTGGTATAAAAGATTCCATTTAGGTCTCTGTCGGTACGGGTCAAAATGTGGACCTTGGTCACCGAAAGTGGAGCCCGAGAGAGTGAACGACGGCAAACCTGAAATAAATGATGTTAGCAGTCTGGACGTGGTTCTAGCTATGAGTTATGATAATAAATGGCGACAATTATTATTGAAGTGGTTGGGTTCATGTGGACTGCCAGTGGCACATTTCATATTCTGGTCTGGGTTTTAATTCGAGAGTTTAAGCAACGTAGGGTTGCAGGGGGTTCATAAGTACTACTACAGGCTTGCAAGATAGCGTAAATCGGGTGGGCTGCTGCGTCTGTGTTTCAAAGGATAAATGGTTTGCACGTAATTAGAAGTTCTGAAGAGCAATTAAGTAAGAATGCAGAAAGAACTACTAGGGCATCGGTGGTGATGCGTTAGAGAAAATTGTTATCATGCTCAGAAACGTAAACGTACGTTCGTCTGTGCTCCTACTTGGTAGTGCCGGCCTACTGAGATTAAATTTAAATGTAAGCAGGGAAATCTCACGGCGTGGTGGTTGCACGAATATCATATTTGTTATAAAAGTGAGGAGAGATAGTAGAGAATGGAAAAGGTGAACGGTTCTCCGTGTTAAAGTGAGGCAGGTGTTGGTCATCTGTTGCCTCCATATGTTATCCATGTCAGTGGGCTTAAAGTCTAGGCTGCGGTAGTGATTGTAGTTGACAGGAGGCTGTGGTAACTAATAGGTAGGGTTGTAAACCCAAGCGTGCCTTGGATGCTAGGACATCGAGAAGGCCGCTTTCTAAGAAAGATGACGGAAGATGGAAGGGTATGGATGGAAAAGGTGACCGGTTTCCATTATGTTCTTTTCTCTTTTTCTCCTATTCCGGGCTTCACTGCGGCTTCCGTTATTCGTCAGGTACGTCTACACGATGTCCGGTTCAATGGTTGAAAGTCAGGGCTATGGCAGCGATTGTATTTGACGTCGACATGCTGCTAGGTGCGCTCAGGGAGGGTATGGGGTAGTTGAAACTTAGAGCGGGGGATGGGTAAGAGCATTTGGAGAGTCCAGTGCTCTGTCACCCCAGCCAATCTCGTGCACGAAAATCAAAAGCTTGTCGAGCGAACAAGGGCGATGTGAGGTTTCCCCCTTCGCAGGATCAGGTCTGAGCTGATGGGAGATGTACCCATAAATGAAGGTTGGCCAATTCCTTCACAGCCCGATGTCAGTGGTATTTGGAGATCGAATCGATCCCACGAGGTCTTTTTTGTTTCTACTGTTCTTTTTTCGGTTTTCCTTTTTTTCCTAACAGAGGGGTGGTTGAGCCCATGTAGAAAATTTCCATAGCCCCTCCACCGGATCGTAATTTTATGCGTATTTGTCATTTTTCGCAACTGCTGGGGGTGGTCTGTTTTTCCCACGTTCGGACGACGCTATGGTATGGGTGCCGTTGACATCAGGGGTTTCGCTAGTATGGGCTGAGCAAATGCAGAGTGGGGCTATGCAAACACACGGAGTAGGACAACGAACGTTGTAAAGCACAAGCTAGCATACGTGTATCAGTCTCATACAGCGCCAGACCATGCCTAAGACCATCAGAGACTATTCCGGACCAGCTGGTGTAGATGAGTTTAGCTCTGCTGATGGGAAATAGTGTGGTGTATAAGAGGGAATATGATAGTAGTTGGCGGATGGTAGATACAGAGATTAGACGAGAGGACACGCCACCAAGTAGGTACTAGCAGGTAGGCTTCTGGGATAAGAGATTCCGGAATGAGATGATTAAGAAAGGCGAAATGAGGCCGGACAAAATACTCAGGCGGGTGGTGGCAACCAAAATGAACGGGAAAGGAGTGAAAAGATCAATTAGGGTGGTAGACGGCGGAACTCAGTGTCCCAGGGGCCCAAAGCCACATACCTATTTGCTGCAGAGAAATCTAAGGCTAAGGAACTTAGACTGGTTGGCAACAGAATACGAACATTGTTTAAAATTAGGAGAACTGGTGAGCATTAAACTGGGTGTAGTTACAAAAGTCAGCAAACTGTAGCTATCGTAGTATAGATTGTATGCAATATAACACAAAAGGAAACAGTTGCCCTGGCGTTAGTCATCGGGCGAGAAATGAAAGTTCTAGTGCAATAATCCTAGTAATCAAACCCGTTTTCGTAGGCTACCTCTTTGGTAACGGTCTAGCCGGTAAGAAGGATCATATTGGGAACAGTCAAGAAGTGATCCAGCGGGCCTATGAACTGGGAAATTGTGAGACTTTCGCGGATGTTTAGCGGGAGTTTATTCCATAAATTTGAGTATTTCATAAGGAAGAAGTTAGATCTTAACGCTAATTTTGATCTAGGAATAGAGAGCTGCAGTGACCGATGGCGTAGGGCATAATTCGCGGAGGGAGTGAGACGAATGGGTTCAGTACACGGAAAGGCCGTGCGGTGGTGCAGCTTCAACAGGAAGCATAAACTACGCTCCATGCGACGCAACCATAGAGGGTCAAGACTGAGTAGGATGCATCGATTCTTGTAACACAAACTAGAAGAAAATCTCACTAATTGTTTGGTGAATTGGCGTTGCACGGACTCCAGAGAAATGCGGTCGGATTTCGTCATGTTGGTGAAGATAATGGGACAGTATTCAGGGAGAGGCCTGGCGTGAGACCTGTAAGTGGGCAGTTTGCAATCATTTAGCCGGAAAGTTCTGGTGGTTCTTCTCGTCTTTGCAATCTGGAGTGGAACATACTCAGAAAACTTCAAGCTGCAAGAATAATGAAGACCAAGGTCTCGAACTAAAGGGCTGTACGAGATAGGCAGGTCGTGGATAAGCAGGGTTCCGGGGGCCACTTGACATCTGAATGTTGTGTAGCAGCTCTTCGGGGTCAAGAAGTCTATACCCCATGAATTGCACCAGTCCCTGAGTCGCTTTAGGTCACCAGAAATTTCATGCAGCATAATGTTGAGGTTCTGACGAGGAAACTCATGGACAATTTTAACGTCATCGGCGAAAAGGAATGGGGTACCATGGTGCAAGATGGGAAATATATCATTTATGTAGATGAGAAAAAGTAAAGAACCGAGTACACTGCCTTGCATAACCCCACTGGTGACTGGAGCAGGCTGTGAGAAACACCCATCAATGGAAACCACTTGTGAGCGGCTCGATAGATACGATGCTAACCACAATAAAAGCGAACCGGAAAAGCCGTGAGCTTTGAGTTTGGTTTGTATTAAAGCGTGAGGGACGCGGTCGAACGCCTTTGTCATGTCAAGGTATATAATGATGATGGATTAACTGTTGTCGGTGGCCGCCCTTATGAGGTTAAAATAGTCATACTGGCAAGTGGTGCATGAACGTGACTTTAGGAAGACATGCTGCCCACAATGGATGATGTTATGGGATAATAGGAAGTCGGACATCCGCTGTCTGATGAGGCGTTCCATCAACCTAGAAGCAATTGGAGTGTGGTTGATAAGGGGTAATTTGAGTGGTTATGTATTGGTCCACTATGGATTGGGATGATGACCGCAGTCTTCCACTGTGAAGGAAATATGCCAAACTTGATGGATAGAATGTAAACCTTCAATAGTAGGGCTGCAACATCAGTTCCTCCAAGACGTAGAAGTGTCGGGGGAACACCATCATGGCCAAGGTGTGGGGACTTCCGGACACGGGTAAGCTGATTGGTCACCTCTGTTAGAGTAAATTCTGAGTCAGACAGTAAGTGCTCGATGACAGGGTTTGTGCATGGGGGTAAAGTAAGGGGGTCCGTAGTCATGGATGCAGCAAAGTAGGAATTAAGCGCCTCGGCTATCGCTACAGGTGAGGTAATTTGATCGTTATTTTCTAAAATAAGAGAGGAGATACCTGCTGGTTTGATCTGATTTCTGTTCTTCATTAGGCGTGCCAACTTTTGGGAAGTATCATGTCATTGCAAGGCAGATACCTCTCGTCTTTTGAGCATATCGTCAGTCTTAAATCCGACTGCTACCGAGAGACGTTGGAGCTGCAAGAATGATGATAAGCCACTATTGATGTGGTACACCTTCTGATAGAGTATTTCAACAGAAGCTGGGTGCATTGAAGTCCCACGCGATGAATTTGGAGGAACAGGGCAGCAATGAGAGATAGCTGAATGCGTCAATAATCTTGGTAAGATCCACAGCGTTAGAATCAGGTGGCCGATAAATGCAACCAGTATGAAGATAGGAGTTAGGTAAGGGAATCGTTAACCACGGAGAATCCTGAATGGCGTCGAGAGTTGCGTGTGAGAGTGGAATGGCCATCAGAGTGTTTTTGACATAAATTAGACAGCCTCTCCCACGACGAGGCCTGTTCCTTTGGAACATCTGGTAGCCGACTAGAAAGACTCGATCTGACGGGACGGAATCCGCTAACCAGGTTTCAGTTACGATGATAATATCAAAGTCGGAGGGCTGAGCGATGCTGCGGATGGCTTTAGTTTTGTTCAGTAATGAACGGGTACTTACGAGTATGACTGAAAGAGATGATGCAGGCCTCGGTAGTGGTGGATATGTTGGGGAGGGGGGGTTGGCAGTGGTGATGAAGGTGGTAATTCCAGTGAAGAATAGGGCAAGGATGAGGGGAGGACCTCAGTTGTTCCACGGATTTGATGAGTTTAACCCTGGAGGGGGATAGTGTAAAGAAAGAG
The DNA here is from genome assembly GCA_948099385.1 of Fasciola hepatica. Lineage (NCBI taxonomy): Eukaryota > Metazoa > Platyhelminthes > Trematoda > Plagiorchiida > Fasciolidae > Fasciola > Fasciola hepatica. The sequence goes on from CANUEZ040000083.1 coordinate 6,515,577, forward strand.
GGATGGGGAGGTGCTGTTTGGGAGAGTAGTTTGAATGCGGGGAATATTCTCGGAGGGGGCCGGCAGGAAAACGCGGCCACGGATGGATGGCAGTACTAGGCCAAGAGACGTGGATGGGTCTTGTGGGAGTGGGAAGCTAGGTGAGGCACGGAGATGGTTCCCAGGGAGTGACTGGGTAGCGGTAGAGGTATAGAGTACTTGGTGTGACAGATATTAATGTAATGTAGCGGTGATTTGGAGGGATAAGGTGGGTAAAAGTAGGGTGGAAATGATAAGGCAGTTAGCCGAGATTGAAAAGTAGGATTCACAGCCACACAAGAGGCTGGTAAAGTTTCGCTCGACTGAGCCACTCCCTTATGGTTTGCATGTGCATTATGTTGATGTGTCTTGTTCTTTTGGCGACGAAGTGTTAACTTCTGAGGGTCAGTCTGCACTGACGGGCTAATCATCGGTGGTGGCCCGAGTGGTAACCACATACATCCTAGTGGCGAATGGTTGAGTGCAGCGGTTGGGCTTAGGGGCCTGTTTGAGTTATCAAAAATGGAAGAGGTAACAGGATGCATGGGTGTAGACCGAGGTGGGTTGATGCTGCAATGACTTTTAGGTGCGGTTGAATAACCAGACATGGAGCTAGTAAAAGAAATGGGGTCATCTAGACTTGTGGAGAACATGAGCTCGCGGGTGGATGAGTCGGAGGAATCTTCATCAGTTTTGTGGATGCTGGGGCGCTTGTTCCAGTCTGGAGATTTGCTTGGGCTATTCTGAACATTGGGGCGTTCGCCAGGTGGCTCATTGGGTGAGGACATTAACGTACTGTCTGAATCTACGGTTGCATTGTGATCCTCAATAGATGGCAACATCGGGTGATGGCCAGTGATAGGTGCACCGGAGTTTGGGGTGGATTGTTGGTCGCACTAGCACCGGGGTTACTGTTCTGGGCGTGACTCTTGTGCACCTTTCTTTGCAGTGAGGTCTTGTCAGGAAATATCTTGGCACACTTGAAGCCGGTTTGGGCTACGACTAACGATTGCCGGCTGATAAAGATTTTGGTGACAACTTCATTTGTATACTTGAACAGCAGTGGACAGGTGGTGCGCAGGGAACTTTTGCGGAGTCTTACACAGTGGCACGGTTGTGAGCCAAGGTTGCAAGCACTTGAGATCATATTTTTAGCAGCTGAGAGGTATTTGGTCCGGAATGTTAAACACAATCGAATTGTTTGCCTTCTTTATCCGTCCGAAGATTTCCGGGGCAATTTTGTCCACAAACTTCGGGGCCAGTAGTAGACTCTTTGGGGTATGGTGTGCGGCTGGATCGAGCAAGAACACTATGGGCATCAGTTGACCGATAGTCAGGTCAGCGGAGTCAATTTGAGAGGAGAGACTGCTCAGATTTTTGCTCATTTCCGTAGTTTGTCTATTGGCATGTCCAAGTTTATCTGCAAGAGAGACTGAGCAGTTATCCGGTGAGTTTTGGAGTTTAGCGGCCCTGCGGCGGCGGTTGCTGACAGTGATTTTGGGTCGGCTGGGAGGAAATGTAGGCATATCTATAGTGGTAAGGATGTGGATGGTCAATCGGACAAGATGTGGCAACATGCGGGAGTAAGAGATCTATACGGAATCAGGGGATTAAGTGCAGAATATTGCCAATATATGTAAACCTTAGGGGAGAGTGCTCGCCACGGGAGGTCAATATCGGCGGAACTAATTATGTATCAGTTGTTCAGCTAAAGACTGCAAGCACTTTCTGCGGATGGCGCTGTTTGAAACTTTTCGGATGTATTACGCAAGTCAAGACGGCTTTAGTCTCCTTACGATGGTGATTTCCTGAGTGGTACCTTGGAATCTGCTAGTGTTGTTTGACTGAGACTGATGTTTTGCTTAGCTCCTACCCTAAGAGCAGTTCAAAGATCACTTTTGTATGTACATTTTACCACCGAGTGGTCCCAGGGAATAGGTTTGAAAAAAATTGCTTGATTTTTTCTGGGTCGGACAACAAACCTTAGAGCTGCAGTTTTAGGGATTATCCCACATGGCTCAATAAAAACTATACCGATAACAGCGAGAGAGCTACGCGGTGTCAAGCAGTGAGTTTGGTTAGTCGAATCATGCACAGTTGCTGGATACGCGAGCAAACGTTCACCCATTGTCGGTTCCAACCCTCGAGTAGCCACGTCATCCGTTAAAGCTTTCAGGAGGCCTTCTAGGGAGCGGGTGTTTCCCTCCTTTTCTCCGTTCTCTAGTCAATGATGGGCAGCAGAGCGCGACAAGTCAGTCCCATAGATCTGAAGAAGTTCTACCATGACGGCATTTTCAAAGCAAGACTCTGCCCGTGTGCAGTTTTCCGGGGCTCCTTACCAAGACATCACAATGGTCACGCAAGGCCTGTGCTACTACCGCGGCTTCCAGGGGGGCAATGCGACCGCCTCGCGACATTTAGTGAAATAATCCACTAGGACGAGGATGCAACAATTCCACCGAGGAGTCTCCGATAGGAGCCGCACAAAGCCCATTACGACTAACCTGTTCCGGTTACCGGCCATCATCCGTTGCAGGGGGGCTTCGCTATAAACTTGGGGTGGCTTACTGAGAAAGCAGTCCGTACATAGATTGCAAACATTCACCACATCCCGCTGTAGACGAGACCACCAGTGTCGATGGTACACTCCATCATCCATTCTGTGTTGCCCCAGATGATCGAAAACCTGGTGTAGTTTCTCCAGCACGTATTGTACCTTCAATTGTGTTACCACCAATCCAGGGCTACAACGTTCTCCGCATTGATAAACAACACCCCGCCTTCGAGTTCAGGCCGACCACAAACGATGGCTTCCCCAGCTATGTCCCATCATGTTCACTTTCGCGGGCTTCTGGTCTCCCTCATGGTCGTGTCGTAAACCAAATTAGCCTTCAGATCTCTCCGTTGGAACTCCGTTTACTCTGACGTTCTAACTGCCAGCGTGACCTTAGCCACTTGGCCGGTTGGACAGCTACCGTATCGGTTATGTCGCCTTAACAAGGCGTCGGTATTGGCATGCTTCCGACCTGGCTGGTGTTGGCATTCAAAGTTAAATTCTTGTAATCGCTCTTGCCATAGGCTACCTGACCGTCAGATTGCTTAAAATTTTGATGCCCCTTCAGTGGTTGGTGGTCCGTTCTGACGACGAACCACCCATCCAACAAGTAGTGCTTGAAATAGCAAACGTAGGTAACCAACGCAAGCACCTCCTTTCTGGTGGTGTGATAGTTTCTCTCAGGTTTGCCGAGGCAGCTGGTGGCATAGAGAGTTACACGTACCTGGTCGTCCGAGCCCATCTGTGGGGGTACAGCACCGAGTTCCGCCTCACCGGCGTCAGTGTCTGGGATGAAAACACCGGCAGTCTCACTGAAATCCGGAAATCCGAGTACCGGTGCTTCCGGTAAACATCTCTGTAGTTTACTGAATGCCGAGGGCACACTGGTGTTGGTAATTGGGTTTGAAAATGTAAGAATTCTGGGACGTAACGAATAGCTAGAGACAGGCGCAAAATGCAACAGATTAGAAGTATATGTCCGGCAGTGAAGGATGTTATACAAAAAGAGAAGGTTCAGTTTCATACGGCGAAGCCACAAAGTGTCTAGTTTAGAAAATAAGCAGCATACTTTATAAGCGAGGGGCGAGCTCCATCCAGTCATTCGCTCAGTAGAACTACGTTGAACTGATTCGATACCAATTCTGTCTGGTTTTCGCATACTAGCAAAGATCAGTGGGCAGTACTCTAATAAAGGCCTGGCATGAGATTTAATAAGGAAAAGGATGCAGTCTTGAAGTTGGGAGGAGCGAAATATTAGCTCCAGGCATTTTCTGGCCTTAGCCAATTGGAGGACCGAATATTCCGAGAATTTAAATGTGCAGGAATAGTTTTAGCCGGGGTTTCGAACAATTTGCTTGTTAGCAATAGTTGAACCACAAACGGCTAAGAATCCTGGAGGTAGCTGGTATTTATACGTAAGAACCTCGCATTTGTCAGCGGGAAAATTCATCTGCCAATTTGAGCACCATCTACAGAGTGCAGATATGTCTTTAGAGATGTTTAAGATAGCCGAGGCGACGGACTGATCCTTGAATGAGTAGACAATTTTAATGTCATCAGCAAAAAGGAATGGGGTGCCATGGCTCACTGAGAAGAATATGTCGTTTATATACATGAGGAACAACAGAGGGCCAAGAAAGCTACCCTGTATAACATCTCTTGTAACTGGTTTAGGCCTGGAACAGTGCCCGTTTATTGAGACAACCAGAGAGCGGTTAGACAGGTTAGAATTAATCCAGGATAGTGAAGGGCCAGTAGTGCCAAAGGATCGGATTTTGGCCAGAAGATGTGGGTGTGGCAGGCTGTCAAATGCCTTTGACATATCCATGTAAATACTATGAGGGCCATTCCATTGTCTGCCAGTTCAGTGATGAGATTCAAAAAATCGAGTTGGCAGGTTGTGCAAGACCTTGACCAAAGGACACCGTGTTGTCGAGGATTAATAACATCCAATTGAAAGAGGTGCTTGAAGATGTGTTCTTTTACGATTTTTTCCATTAGACGAGAGAGGACAGGTGTATGGTTAATGTGACGGTAGTTTCTCACCTCATGCAGTAGACCTTTCTTGTGGTGCAGGATTATGACTGAGCATTTCCAGTTGGTGGGCACCAGACCAGAGTTCATTGATATGGTAAACATATTCAGTAGCAGGTGAGGTAAGTCAGGTCCACATTTAACTATTGCAGTGGGTGGTAAGCCGTCAGGTCCTGAGTGGGACAACGGCCTGAAAGTGGTCAATAATTGGTAGATGGTTGAGGCTTCAAGTTCCACTGGGGACAGAGTTGAAGCGGCAACTAAGGGAAGAGGCGGAGGGTCAACGTTATTAATAAGGGCCACAGCTGAGGTGAAGAATGAGTTGAAGGCTTCTGCAATAGAAAGTGAGTAGAAGCGTATACACTGTCCACTGAAACAGTGTGCGGGATATCTCCATGAGTATAAGAGGCTCTGGCCCTGTACAATAATGACAGTCGAAGAGGTCCATTTTGGTGTCGAAGAGCCTTTATTTCGTGGTTACGCAGTGTGGTTTCTTCAAGCTTTTGGATGGTAGAAGAGGGGCAAAAACGTTGAATAAGAAATGCAAAGTCGTGTGTAGTTTCACGGATTTTTTGGAGCATGGCATACTTTGTTTGCCGAGGGGTGATATAGGATTTCCTATTATTCCTTTGCTGGGGGAGGTAGGTAGCTCTATCAAGACATCTGGAGAACTGAGCATAGAAGATATCAGTGGCTTGTTGTGGATCAAGAGAGAGAAAAACTCACTCCAATCAGCGTGTCGAGTGGTAGTAAGGAGAACCTTTCAGTCAGAAAGAGGAGAACGTTTGATGCAGTGTGACTTCAGAGTAAGCTGTGGGCGAGTGGGAATGCGGCAGGTAACCGGATTGTGATCGCTACCGGGAGAGATTGAGACAAATATATGAGGGACGCCATGGGTGGAAATGGGATCCAAAATGCTGTTTTTTCTCGTAGGAGGGCGGATATGCTGTACCCACCCTCCTACAGTAATATCTTTTTTAAAATGGTAAAAGGTTAGCGGGTTCAGGTAAATATGGCCAAGCTATCTTAGGCAGGTTAAAGTCACCAGCAATAACCTCTATACTTGAGGGCAGTAGAGATAGGTATTCAAGTGCATCAATTAGGTGTGGAAGTCCGGAGAAATTTTCGCTTGGTGGACGGTACACACATCCAACATGAAGCTGAGAGCCATGAATGTGGACAGTCAGCCGAAGCGAATCGGGAATAGAGTCCAGTGGGGGGTGATGAAGTGCTGTTGTATTAAAAGTCTGCTTGACAGATGCCAAACAACGTCAGCCGCGTTGAGTTTTCCTATTTACCCTGAAGACATTGCAGCCCAAAAGAGAAATCTGGTCCGATGGAGTGTAATTGGTTAACCAAGTTTCAGTGATCGAGATTATATCATAATTAGAAGTAGTGGCTAGATACTGTAAGTGCCGAATTTTGTTTACGATGGATCGGCTATTGAAAAGAACCAACGCGATACTGTTATTGGTATTTAGTTTTGGGGAATTCTGTTGGTCAAGTAGGTTGTGTAGTGCGGGATAGTCTAGATTCTTGGTCTGACTAGAAGGTCCAAATGCGGGTGGTAAATCGACGCCGTGAATTGGAGGGTTTGGTCTGTGAGCCGTTTCGTAGTATGGCGCGATGTTGGAAAAAGAAGGGCTGGCGACGCTATGGTGCAGGGCAGTGCTAGGATCCGATGTGGATGAACCCCTTAAGAATTGCGGATGTTTCAAGTGTCTGATATAATGACATTTCCATTTGTCCAAGGAGGGTTGATGATACGAGACTGCTTAACAATGTAGTCCGTTAACAGCCCCGGTTTGGGAAACAGATTTTCAAACGAAGGTAGGGTTAATGAATGGGCAACCGGCAAATTTGACACGTGGCACTGTCAAAGGCAGGGCACAGACGGTGGTTGAATGTGCCCAAGGAAACAATGGCCATTATTTGGCGCGCTATTATCATGGGGAATAAGAGGATTTGTACATTGGAAAGAGGGTCTAAGGAATGGTGGGGGCATGCCATACATTATCTGAGGATGGTTTGGCATTGGTGGATTCGATAAGGCCTCCAACGTGAAAGGGGCTTGTAGGCTCATAGGGGTTACAGGTTTGAAAGTTTGATTAGACCTCACTTCGCGGTTTCCTTAGTAAACGCATGCTTCGGTCCTTCGTACTGCGTGGACCACCTGCACGTTACTCTGATGTGCGGCACTGCACGAATATGTTAACCAGAACAGTTTTTTCCATGACCCGTGAGAACGAGAAGGCGGTTGGGGGAGTTAGTGGTTAGCGTGTATTTGGGAGCGTGCTTGAGAGCGTGCGCAGGAGCAACGGTCAAATGGCCACCGCGCTTGGCAGTCAGCGTTCAGTTAAACAATGAACGTGATAAAAGTATGAATGAAGATGGCAACCGCTACAGGGACCTTCTCGTAGAGGTCCGACTGAGTTGGTCTTCGATCGTGATGTTAGGCCGGAATTATTGGTTGTCCAAGAACTCCTCGTAGCTTGCCCGTTATATTGTTGGTGACGTTGAACCACTGCTGGTGAGTTTACCGATGCCTGCACTCTCGAGGTCCGATGTGCGTAGATCCAACTGTGTTTTGGCACCCATGGGGTCTCATACGCATGCGAGCCGGAAGATGCCGCGTCAGGTCTATCCAAAAGGGCGTCCAGTTGTCGTCCCCAGTACCAGGCTGATTAATCGTCCCGTTCTCCAGTGAGTGGTTGGCTCCTTGAACGTGCACGGAAGTCAGCGGGGCTACGGATGAAGCCAATAAGACTGTGTAGATCCGTCTGAGAGAGGGCAGAGTAAACTGGAACAAAATAGCCTCTGAGGACTCCGTCGGATGTTGAACCGTAATAACAACACACGAACGATGTTCGGTATTGTTGTAGTCGCTAGGAGACCAGAAGAGAATGAAATCATAACTACCGATTGTAATTTCACGGGCCTGTTGGTTGGTTAATCCATGGTGAACTTCCCAACTTATTGCTGACAGTCGGTTGTAAAAATCCTCACGAAATCGGCGAAGCGGACGGGATTCCTTGGTTGGCCACCGCGACGGCTACTTCGCGTTGCGGGCACGGTTGGAGAATCTGATGGGCTAGCTGCCGAGTCCTCACTGGGGGAAATTTGGGGGTGGTTCGAGTAATAACTCGCTCGACGCGTGTGACTGAGCGGCTTGGGTGGGTGTAAATTGGCCGAGCGGCTCGCACTCCATGACGGCAGGCTTGAGATGGTCGATAGATACGGTGTCGTGTCGTCCGCTGATGTCTATGACAAATGTTTTTGCCCTACTTTTTATCACCCGAAACGGGCCAGTGTATGGCGCTTGTAGTGGTGATCTAAAGCCATCGAAGCGAAGGAATACCTGAGCAGCGGTTTCTAACCCAATTGGGACATAACTTGTTGGCTGTTGTTCGAGCGGCGGACTGGCCTTGAGCACTCGCATGTGTTGCGTAAGGCGTTGAGCATAGTCACCGTAGTCGAAAGTCACGGTGAGTGAGGGGGCTACCAACTCCCCAGGCAGACGAAGTGTACAGCCATCTACTGGCACGGCCGGTGCTGTGTGTAATTCCTCCTTAACGGTACTACGCAGGGTTAAGAGTGCCAATGGTAGTGTTTCTTTCCAAGAGGGGTTGCTGTTTACTCGAAGGGCGACTTTCAAATGCCGGTGGAAAGGCCCAACCATACCATTGGCCTGAGGGTGGTAAGCTGTCGTCTTAACGTGTTGGCAACCGAGCGTAGCGAGTAGGCTGCCGGAAGCGCCGTCAAAGTGTGGACCACGATCGGTGGTCACTATTTCCGAGCAACCGAAATGACTAACCCAACCGGTCAGAAAAGCTTTCGCGGCCTCTTCCGACGTGGGACGAGGGACAGGAATGGCCTGCGGCCAGCGAGTAAAACGATCCACGCACGTAACTATGTAAACGTACCCAAGCAAAGGTGGAAGCGGCCCTACGAGGTCGACGTGCATATGATGAAAACGTGTTTCAGGTTCTGGGAACCTAGCTAACGCCGCCTTAGTGTGATTATGGGTCTTAACACGTTGACACTGCAGGCAAGCACGAGCCCATTGACGGACATCTCGTTTGCTATTGTGCCAAACAAAGCGCTTAGTTATCAATTTCACCGAGGCCGTCACACCCGGGTGAGCCAGATAGTGGATTGTCAGGAAAGTGAGATAGCATTAGGCAGCGGGAACCACCGGCCTAGGACGACCTTGCGACACATCGCACACGATGGTATTCTGGGAAGTTGGGATAGGTACTGTCGTCAAGCTCGAAGAACCGCTTTGTCGAAGTTGTTCGATGTCAGGGTCCATAGTTTGGGCCTGTGCCATTGCGTCCAAGTTGATGTTAGGCGTCGGTGACAGACTTAGTTGATGTACTCGTGATAAGGTGTCGGCGACGGGATTGAGTACCCCAGAGACGTGTCGTTTGTCCACAGTAAACTGTGAGACAAAGTCTAAGTGGCGAATCTCGCGTGGCGAGTATCGATTGGAGGCTGACTTTTGAGCCTAAACCAAAGGCTTCTGGTCTGTAAACACCGTAAACGAACGACCTTCGAGTGCATGTCGAAAATGACGGATTCCCAAGTAGATGGCTAATAACTCACTACCAAATGTGCTGTACCTGGATTCGGTGGGTTGTAGGCGCTTGGAGAAGAATGCTCAAGGTTGCCAAGAATCGTCTACGAACTGTTGCGGTACTGCTCCAACTGCTGTGTCCGAAGCATCCGCCACTACCGAAATAGGAGCCAAAGGGTCGTGGTGGGTAAGGAGTGCTGTTTTACCGACAGCATCTTTGACCAAGGCAAATGCGACTTGTGCCGTGTCGGGAAACGCAAACTTCTGCTTACCTCCGCGCAACAGGTCGGTGAGGGGTTGCATCATTTCCGCACAGTGAGGAATAAATCGGCGGTAGAAATTCACCAGCCCGGCAAACTGACGCAACTGGCGAAAAGATTGGGTTCAGGGTAGTCTCGAATAGCGGAAACTTTATCTGGCAGAGGGCGGATACCCGAGGATGAAATAGAATGTCCCATGAAGGTGATATCAGAGCAGCCTAATTAGCATTTCGCGATGTTGATCTTAACGTTGTTCTGGCTGAGGCGTTCGAAGAGTGCTCGTAAGCGTGCAGCTTGCTCTTGCTCTGAATAACTGGCCACCAAAATGTCATCCAGGTATAGATAGACATTTTCCAAACCACGAGTTTCCTCGTGCATGAACCGTTGGAAGGTCTGGGCTGCACTGCTGAGTCCAAACGGCATTCGCAGAAACTCGAACAGCCCGAAAGGCGTAGTGTCGGCAGTTTTAGGGATATCGGCCTCTGCTACCGCGAGCTGGTTGTACGCACGAACTAAATCGATACGGTTGAGGACAGAGCAACCTGATAAAGGCAAAGAAAGGTCCTGTACATGGGAAATCGGATATCGGCCAGGGACGGTGACTTTTTTAAGTGCTCTGTAATCACCACAGAGTCGCCGATTGCCGCTAGATGTAGGGACCATATGAAGAAAGGAAGCCCGATGGTTACTAGAAGGGCGTATTATACTTAGTTCTAGCATGTGTTCGAATTCAGCCTGTGCGATACGAAGCTTGTCTGGTGCTAACCGATGCGGCCTACTGAACACGGGGTCCCTTAGTGTCGATATAGTGAGTGACGTTGGTGGTCACTGCTGGGAGAGGACCGGCCTGCCGAAACATGGCTGGGTAGGCGGCCATGAGTTCGCCCTAAGGTTGGTGTGCCAGTGGTTGAACGTAGAAAGGCGTGACGTGATTCACTCATGAATTATGACCCGCAACAGCCAGAGTGGTCTGACGATCCACCACTCTGCGCCGCCGTGCATCAACTGACAAGTCAAAGTGTTGCAGGAAGTCAATGCCTAGAATAGGGTACGGGACGTCGGTGGTGATGAGTGCCCAACGAAAATTACGCTTTAAACGCAAGTTTAGGGTGAGCGACCGCTGGCCAAACGTTGGGATGGCCGTGCCATTGGCAGCGCGTAGTGTTTAGGCCTGCGGTGTGCTATTTTCGCCTTTCGGTCGGGAGAGGACGCTCAATTCGGCACCGGTATCTACAAGGAATAGGTTACTTGAAATGATGTCCCTTACGTTCAAAATACGACTGTTGGTCTGATACCCGGCTTCGTGGGCCGCCACCACGGGCCGGGGTTTATTTTCCCTGATGAGCACCGGGAAACGTACACCCTGGTTCGCATCGTTTGGCTCCCTCACAAAAGCGACCGTGGTATTTACAATAACCTTCTTTTGAAGGACCGAAACGTTGTCGCAATGGCGGACTATGAAGCCTAGTTGAGCGTGCGCGGTGCCGCCCTTGTGATCCACTTCTTACTTCTAGGCGTTGTAGGCTCGCGTCAATTCTAGACAAAACTGACGCGAGGTCGTTAGATGTTGGAAAGCAGGCACCGTTGCGACGGGGACCTGGTTACTCCAGCTACAACGGGGTTGTATCGTGAAGTAATGTCATCAGCTATTGCTATTGCGCGTGGCACTTAGTAAAACTGGGATGTTGTGCGGCAAACGCTGCAGCCAAAGTTCCCTTAAGAGTGGGTCCTCGCCTACCGTTGGCCCACTCAAGCGCTGCATCTCACTCAGCAGTTCGGATGGCTTTCTTCTTCTAGGCTCAACGTTTTGAAGTTGTTGCATACGTTGATCTTGCGTTGGGGTCGTGCGGGCAATGACGGCCTCCTTCAAAGCCTCACAGCTTCGGGAACAGCTCATTATGTCACTCACTTGCACTGTGACCTCCGGCGGAAGGCGGCCTCTACCCACTTTAAGCGGCTGGCGTCACTGGTTATACGGCAGTTTTCGAATTCTAACTCGACCAGCGTGAACCAGAGTTCTGGATCAGCGGGCGTGAATGCCGGTATGTGCAGCGTGATCGACCCAACGGTGGGGTCTGAGCAGGGTTTCCGTTCAGTAGACATAGCGATTACTTTGTCGAATACAGACGGGAAAAGAAACCAATGACCAATGGGGCATTATAGTCTTCGCGAAAAAAAATCACGACGAAAGAGACACCAAAAATACGTATGGACAACAAAAAACTTATCTGGTAAACCGATCTAAAGAAATCAACAGATAGGGAAACAATAAAACACACAAAAACGTACGCAGATGGGACCTTAAACGGTAGAAAACAAGGAAACTCACGTGGCCTGGGGATCACGTCGGGCTCACCAATTGTAAGATTGATTAGACCTTACTTCGCGGTTTCCTTAGTAAACGCGTGCTTCGGTCTTTCGTACTGCGTGGACCACCTGCACGTTACTCTGATGTGCGGCACTGCACGAATATGTTAACCAGAACAGTTTTTTCCATGACCCGTGAGAACGAGAAGGCGGTTGGGGGAGTTAGTGGTTAGCGTGTATTTGGGAGCGTGCTTGAGAGCGTGCGCAGGAGCAACGGTCAAATGGCCACCGCGCTTGGCAGTCAGCGTTCAGTTAAACAATGAACGTGATAAAAGTATGAATGAAGATGGCAGCCGCTACAGGTTTGTTAGTCAGAAGGAGCTGAGGCGAGGCGACTGTGTTATGGCTGAAGGGCCCGATGCCCGCCTGAATTCCACAGTAGGCTTCTGAATATGGAGGATCGTGAAGTGGGGTGACCACCTGGTCGCTGACTTGGTGGAGGGGTGGCGGCTGTTTATGGTGGCTAATGGGGTAAGTTGGTTGCATGCCTGTTGAGCAGTGCTTGTAGGGCTTGGTCACCCTAGCTCCAGGTGTACGCGGCGGCTGCGGCAGCATTGTCGCAGTCATGTCATGAGGCCTCCAGGTGGACGTACTAGACTGTAGAGATAACGGCACTGGTAGATCAGTTGTCTTGTGGCTAAACGGGGATGGAGAACTTCTGGGTAGATTTGTGGAAGACCCTGAAAATGTGGGATGGTGGGTTGGATGGGGTTGGATTTTGCTATTTATTCTAGCGGAAGTGGTAGGTGAAGAGGCAAGGTGCCGACGTTTTCCTGGTGGGTGAGTCGGTGACACATATGGCCATGTCTAATTCTACGGTCTCTGCTGGCGTCGTGTGCACCGAAGGTAATGCCGATGCATTTCTCACTGCAGATTTGCTCCCCTGGGTTTTGGCCACAGTTAACCTTTGCCTGATAGGTTTTACATGAACGCTTTGTGATGGCTTTTTCAGCTTGTCGGAAGAAGACTGTGCCGCGCTCTGGGATAAATAGCACGAAATTTGCGTGGGATCCTGTGGACTAGACTGGTGAAGGTCCACTGATGCCGAAGGGGCCACAGGCGTAGCAGGTGTTCTGGCTGAAGTCCTGTTCATAGGAGTATGTGGTGAAGCATGTACTGGTCCCGTTTGATCAGATCCAGTGGAAGGCGCTGGTTTGCCTCTCTGCATGCGGAACGTCTCTCTTTGTATAGGAGATTTATCGGTGTGTACTTTGATGTTTTTAAATGACGTAGCTGCGCCAATCCTTTGACAGTTACTGATGAACTCAACGGCCGTTAATTGGTTGGAAAACTGCAACAGCAAAGGGCAGGGGTATCTTGGTGACCGCTTTCGCAGCCTGGTGCAATGGTTCATGTGATGAGCCATGTTGCATGCATTCAGTATTGTGGCTTTAACAGACTGTGTTGGCAGTTTGTCCGGGACGTTTACCACCATAGCATTGCTAGCGTTCTTTATCCCCCTATGAGTTTTCGAGGCCATTGCATCTATATAACGACCGGCTTCGGAAAAGATTTTGGGGCCAGCTTGATCTATTGATTCAGCAGTGATTGTCAGCGGGGAAATCTTTGTTAATGCACACTCAGTCGATTGCTATTTATCATATAAGTCGTTTATCTTCCGTTTTAAATCACTGACTTTATTTTTGGCCCCTCTGTGTATATCGATCAGTGAACAGAGCATGTATTGACAGCTGCCGTCATGTCGGTGTTTGTGTTTCTTTTCACTCTGGACTTCCTAATTGTTCGTTCTGGACCAGGCAGACAATAACCTTTGAATACAGACTCATACATTCTTCTGGGTCTAAAACAAGGGCAGCCTTGTCTGAAGAGGGCCCGGGGGTTATATCTGACCCGTGTATAGGTACCTTTTACTAGGCTGCTATAGAAACAGGGGTGTGTACATTCCAGAAAAAAAAGTATAAAGGTTGATCACCAAGTCACTCCGTCAATAAATATAGTTGCTCGGATAGATCAAGGTTGGTTCTCTTGATGTGCCACTGTGTGTAGGGAGAGTGACCGAGGGCTGGAGGGCTCGGATTTCAAAGTTCGCCGAAATATGAATGATAGCTTAAGCATAAGTCTCGTTGGATTTCGGGTGTCGGGAAAAAAACTATTGGATTTTTCTGAGTATCTAGACTAAGCTTTACCGTAGAAATGCCCAACCAATCACTGAATACCCTACAAGGCTGAAGAGGTAACAACCCACAGCGAGGTAAGGGTAGACACCTAAATGATATGATCCAGCCGAGAATCAGTGTGTGCTTTATAGACAGGGTCGAGAGGGGTGAGTTTAGTTAGGTTTGAACCGAAGTTTCCTAGAAAAGGCTTATGTTATTATTCCACGATAACCAATTACCTATTCATTGTAGGGTGTCGCAGCTAACAGCTCTGAAAATACAACGCTTCAGTGCGGATAAAATTTCCTGCTAGGGATGGCACAAAGCCCAGCCTAAACGATGAAAAAAACCAAAAAACAGGACAATCTGATTTTCACGTCTAGATGACCTTGAACCTATCTTTGAATGACATACAGGGCTCAGGATGGAAGCGGCTAATAGTGATGCGCAGCAGTTTTATTTCCTGAAACTTGCTCCGTTACCAAAGTTTAGCTGTTAGAGTTTACTTTGGTCTATATGCTCACTTAGACACGGGGTTTACATGCGGCTTTGCCGTTGCAATTAGGCAGTTTAATAAGCGGAACTTTTGTTCAGTATCCGCTAATATGTTTGAATATATAAGTATATAAACATTTTTACATACACATACACGGTACATATACACATATATAATCTTGTGCAGAAATGCTAATCTTTCGATTTCCAATGCTTAAAACTAAAAATACAGCTTTTTGTTTTAATTATCAATGAGGTAACTTATATCAACATTTCTCTGCCCCAATTTTACAGATCCAGTGAACATCCTGAAGAAAAACCCAGAAACATCCTAGTGTAGGATGGTTTGATGAAAAATCGATCAGCGGCTTTTTGTGAATATGTGACATAATTTTAATAAATTCATCTACATTTTTGTTAAAACTGACATCTTGCTCATATGAAGGGGTAATTTAATGGATAAGCGGGAAAGAATGGAGAATGTTTTAATAATATATTAAGCGATCGAACGAAAATGGAGTTGTTGGCGAGAAGAAAGTAACCATTTTCTGCACCTTTTCGGCGCTTTTGGCACCGCAACCCTAGCCCGATTGGGCTCTGGTAGCTCGGTCCAAATGATTTCAATGGGTTTGCCGAACATTGCTATGGGCCAGCCCAAAGTTTTCCCAACCCTATCTCAATTGGACAAACCTTGGGCAGTGCTGCTTGGGTACTCCGCACACCCTAGTCTACCACCCATCGTTTAACGAATGTTTTGATGATGATCATGAGCGTTAGAACACAATCACAGAAGTACTCGCTCTCTTGCTAGTTCTGCTCACTCGGGAAAAGAACACTGCCGTATAACTTAGAGACATGACCCAAGACTTTCTAATGTTCGTCATCAAGATGAGTTAACAAGTTGGGATTTAGACAAATTGATGCGCCTAATAATCCTTTTATTTCCAACGAAGTATAAGTATCCAGGCAAGATGGCCTGAAAATATTGTCAATGGCCCCACCGTTGCAACTGAATTCTACGAGAAGGAAGCGATGAATCCCCGAGTGGCCAATGAAAGCATTTTCCCCTTGTAGTCAAACTACTCCGAAACCGATGGTTCCAGGCCGGTTTTCTAGCGATTTTTACTATTACGTCGGTCGGTTTCCCTAGTAGCCACTTTACATGAATCATCAATGAAATGGTACGAAGGAAATCGACCCCCGGATTAATGAGCACTGCAATTTATACCTAGGTATTTCAGGGCATCTCGGTGAAATAAAACAATACATTTAAGTAAAACGCTAAGTCGTCGATCCCATCAATCCGTCGTTGATTCGTGTAGAAGGGCTATTAAACAGACCGAATGAATACTGATGTTGCAAACGGAGTGGGTGCTGCACGGGCCCCTTCAGTTTCTCATTATTGAAACTAAGGCTCATTGTAACTGCAAACTAATCATTTTATTCCATCGTTGATCCGTTACACCTAACATTTTGCGACAAGTTTAGCGCAATGAAAGCTATGAGGAAATTTTTCCATTTACTTCTCTCTGCTAGTATCGCTTCAGTGTTGCACTAACAGGGAGCACGAGGCCTTGGTTTTTCTGACTTCATTTTGTTGCCATTCATTTATATATTTCCTTTCTTCCATTACGTACGAAAAATGTGTGCCGTCTACCCATGCAATGTCATTATATCATTTATATTTCCACAATTTCATTAGGGTGGCTTTCTCAATTTCGTGGATCCTAATGGGCCTCAAATGGAGTGGGCAGTAAATCGTTAACCGGCAATAAATGCACATCATCAAAAAGTACATTTATTTTGCTCCAGACAAGTGCAACGTGTTTTGCAAGACTGATCCCTCTGAAGCAGAAAAGGACAGTTACAAGTGGCACGTCCTACACTTTCAATGTGTGCTGCTTGCTCAGGCCTATAGATAATCTTACGGGACCTCCGAAAAACCTCACGAGAAACAAGAGAATCGAAATGGGTATGCTGGGCGAGAGCCGTACGGGCATATGACGATAACCGCGTAAATAGCGGTCCCAACAATAGCAAAAGGATGGGGCATTCGGCAGATAACACTTCATCCTTGCAGCTTCTACGATCATCAGTTTTGGACAAGGACCTCACTCGTTTTGTGGCACCTTTGAGAATCACAGACCGCGGAAAGGGAAAGCGAAACTTTTGTTACATGCCGGTTTTTGACTTGCACGCGATTCGTTGCGGTGTTAAATAACAGTATGCTTTACGCGAACAACATCGGGCCTAACAAAGCCTATAAGGTGACCACGTTTTCCCCTAGTCGAACATCTTCTACGTTCCCATTTTCCATGGCTATTAGGAACATCTGATATTCTGAATGTATCGTAGCGAGTACATGAAAGCGCATCCACCGACAAGTAATCCTTCCTATCTTTGCACGCCATGGAACCCGTTACACCCAAGTTTCATGTCTCCATGAAGAAACACTGCATGGGAGGTAGATTACACACTCCGGGTTACCAACAAAGGGCATGAAAAACACATACTTAACCATCACGGGCTGTATCGCCCCTACTGTGCTTACCAAGCAAACCCTCGATAGGATCCTCTCCGCGGGCAGGGTCTCCAGTATTCATCGACCAACCAAATGAGGCTTCCAAAGACACACAGTCCCACCACCCTATCGCTCGACGGTTCCAATTTCCATACTAATGACAATGGCTTTCCTGAATCCAAACCAAACGCAAGGCCGACTGACTTTTTGTTAATATTTACTAGGAGAATAAAACGAAAAACGGCACACACAAATAAGGGACGTCTTAAGGTTGTGTATTTTCTCCGGTGCAGACTAAGCACCACTGGTAGCCGAAATATACTGGTGATACTTGCCTGGCTTCTTAACTTCGTTAGCCGTACCATGCAGCTACTGTCGTACTTCACTTCGCGACATAATAAGCTCCACGTGAATGATGCAGCGTGGCAGAACCACGTTCCAAAATGGGATACCTGATAAAGCTAAAGTTAGCCACGGGCAAAGACGCCAACTGCCTTACGGCTGGGTCACCTTTGCGGCAGCGAAGGACGCAACATCAAGTCCCACATTCCTACGGAAAACCGTCAGAACATTGTGCGCCTTGTTTCTCGGCTCTAACGGGCACCAGGTGCTGTATACGTAAAACAGCGTGCATGTAGCCTGGAATACTCGTTCTGCAAAAACCTGTGATACCTTTTGAAATTCACGGAAACCCTGTGCTGAACGCAGAGCCACAGCGCACACCAGCGTACACAGTGGACGACTGGCGACAGAATCCGCACGCCAGCATTATATATTGCCTGTGAACCAATCAGGTTCGGATGAGGTAAACAATACCGGGCAAGGCTCACTACAATGGTGGTCACTGTAGAACACGTAAACAAATGTTCGTGACGTGAAAAATGATAGGGAATTTTTACTCAACATAAAACACACCCGTGAGGTGGCTGACCAAGAAAACTTACATTTGCTGATATTAATCGCACAACCCCCAGGGCATTATGCCAGCGGCAGTACGCCGGAACTCGAGGTCCATTGTCCACTACCCATGGTGAGTGCAGCCGTCTATGACATTTTTAGAACACACGGCTCGTCCTCCTATTTAGGCCATTCTTTATCCGCACTAATTTTATCATGAGTAACGTCAACTTCCCCCACTATTGATATAACCACTTCCTCAGGCGAGGCTTCTTTCCCCATGGTGCCGTGTAATTCCCCCTCAGTGGCCAATGTCTCACTCCTCAATCAGGGCAAGCGGTCCTTCATGAAGCGCTGTCAAAGGATGCAGTGAGATGTGCGGTCCAAAGTCAGGCTTCAGAGATATTTGGGCTAAAGGCCACCGTTGGTACCCTTAAGGATGAGTTTCTCAGCCTGAAGAGCTTGGTTTCCAAATCCCCCCAGTATCCCAGGCAGCCTATCAAGTGTGTGGATTATCTGAGCAGCAAATTCTTGGTGTTGCCAAAATTTAGAAGGACTCCAAGAAATGCTCCAAGCGAGTAATCCTTTGAAGTCGCTTTCTCAACTCGGATCACCGGCATAACACCTATACCCAGGTGTTTAACGGCTTTAGGCTCCCACTCTCACTTAAAAGTTGGTCTACTTGGCTGGTAACCAAAAGCAACAACCCGGTACAGAGGCAGTCAAACAAGGCTCAAGGAGGAAATGAAAGGGCTCAAAGAAGTATCCATTAACGAGCCACTTAACCTAAGGCTCCGCAGTGAGGAGGCTAAGCCAGCAAACCCATAAAAAGCCAATCCGAAGCTGAGAGTGCCGCCCATCATCCAGGAAACTCGCCTCGAGGATCGAGCTCCGTATCCACAATGCGCTATTTCCCTACTCACCCCATTCCTTGTTGCGGAAAGTGTCCCCAATAGTAGACCTAGTGCTAATAAACATCTGTCGCCTACAAAAAGTATCCCAGACCTCAAAATTGCTGATTGGGGGGTATTTATTGAAGAAACTCACTCATCCTTGAGCCCAGATACAAACCTGCAACCTGTTTCTGCTGGAAACTGCAGTAAGGAGGTTACCGCGCCAGAAAAAGCCTTCGGTGTGGTCAAGCAAAACAGGATCACGAAAAAGGGGACTCCGGGCTGTGAATCAAGCACAACGCACAAAGGCTACCCACGGAAAGCAGTCTGCCCTATTTGGAGACTGAAGGATGTAGACCGTCCGCTCTGCATGATACCTCCCAGGGTACTAGACGTCATAACTTGCCAGTCGCCCCAAAAGTCGCTTCACCCTCTAGCCACCCACTATCTTCGGCTCCAGGCTTTCCCGGGACCTCTTTTCCATCACCAGCCCTTTCTCCTTCTCCTTTCTCAAACCCACAATCAGTCGTTTCTGGCGATTCGACAACAACCTCCGTGCATGTGGTCACGATTTTTCACAGAAATTGTTTAAGCTTGGTGAATAAGATCCCGAAGCTTCGGCAAATTGCCGTGGATAAGCCCCAGATCATAGCCCTCACAGATACCTGGCTCACTCCTGACACATTCGATGCTGAGATATCCATCCCGGGATTCTTCACAGTAAGGCAGGACTCCAGCAGAGGTCGTACCGGCGGGGTTATCATATACTACGATAACTCTATCCCCCCTCCTACCGCGCTGACAACTACTAACTTCGCATATGTTGATTGTTCGTGGGCTGAGTTTACACTCCCTAGGACAAACACTTTATTGCCTGGTGTAGTCTATCGCCCTCCCGCATGCAATTCAACCGACCGCCTAGGTCTCATAGACTTATTAGGCCCCCTGAAAAGCTACACAGACTTCACCCATCTGTTTGTCACTGGAGACTTCAACTCACTCAGTATCGATTGGCAGATAGCTGATTCCCCTGATATCATTTTTGGTAAATCCCTCCCAGATCTTGTACTCAAGAGCTCATGGGTGCAGGACGTAAGAGATCCAACCAGATATCGCACAGGAGATTTCCCGCCCCTACTAGATCCGGTCGTTGCCAGTGAATGGTTTCAAGTAGATTTGGCGCATTACCTGCCACCTCTCGGCAAAATTGACCACATTCTCACTGGGTGCGATTATATTGTGGAGTGGCCTCCTCCCCTCATAGAAATCAAAATTTTGAGGTCTTTCAAAAGGATCGATTTCGACCAAGTCCGTGTATTTATTTGCCTCCAGCTAAATTCAACTAACCCAAATAACTGTTGATGAAATGGCAATCTCAGAGAGTTAGTCTCCTTAGCTGTTAGGCTGTTTGTCTCAGACTTGTTCCTCCACAGACCGGTAAGCGGCACCGCCTTCGCCTGGTCAGGTGCATTCTAGACGAACGCGCACGCCTCTTCGCCAGATATAAAACCACAGGCCTCGCCCGCGACGCAGAGGATCTCAGGATTATCCGCAACAAATGCAAAGACAAGATTCGGTCCCATCAGAATGCGGTCCAGAGATTCAAACTTGTTGCAGCACGGACCAATAAAGCATTTTTCTTCCAGTACATGCTGTAACGAACGTTTGAGCAATGCGTAGCCAAATTCGCAACGGATCCCGAAATCAAAAGACGATTATCCGCGATATTCTACAATGCTAGATTATTACATGAACAATGACACAAAAAAATATACAAACCTCAATAATACGATCACAAGGACTCAACAACGAGAAACCGAATAGCAGCGTGTGAGCAAACAGCACGTGCGTCACGCAGGTCCTGAACAAGGATGTGCCAAATTAGCACTCTGGGCGCGAACAAACAACAATTGGTCCATAAAAACAACCAGTTCGTAGATACAAGTCAGTAGTGTGGGCAAATGAGTGATGTTAGGAAAAATACTGAATCGCGAGAGAAAAAGGGGGATTTTCCACGACCGGTTGTTACACATGCACCGTCTGCAGGGCACAGCTCCTACGCCACTTGCTCTCAAAGATCATGGCGGATCCCTAATCAACTCCCCAGCCAAGAAGCCGAGGCCTTAAGCTCCTAATTTCGTAAAGTTTTAGCTCCATACCCATGTCATCCCACTCCGCCACGCACCAGATATCTTTGGTCACTAACCTCAGCCATATAACTATTTCCATTGGTGCAGTCGCACAAGGTTTCCGACGGCTCAACCAATAGTGCCCCATAGGCTCTGACATAGTTCATCCCAGCATTTTCAAGCAAACCGCGGACAAATTGGCTGCTCCATATGCCTCCCATTCTTGGCGATGTGTTGAAGATGGAGTTTTCCCCGGCGGCTGAAAAATAACAGATACCACACCCATCTATAAGAAGGGTGACAGACCCACAAGTCTAACTAGTATCACGAGCAACGTTTTCCAGCCATTTCCTAAGAGTCCGGTTATTTCCCATCTGCATACAAAAGGGATCCTCTCCTCGTCCCAGCATGGATTTCTTTCTGCCAGATCATGCATCACAATGTGCTCACTGTTCTAGATAGTCTGACGAAAGCCTACGATGGTGGTCGGCTCTCACCCGCTGTAATCACCGATTTTGCTAAGGCCCTAGACAAGGTCTACCCGCCCTGTTTTCTGTGAGCTGCAAACCCACGGGATCACAGGCTCCATGTTGGCCATCTTATGCTGCTGCCTTACCGACCGCACCTTTGTGGTCAAGGTGGAAAACGTTTTGTCTCAACCCTCCCCAGTAACAATTGGGGTCCCCCAAGGGTCGGCCGTAGGTTCTCTCCGTTTCTTGATCTACATTATTGGTCTTCCGACAGCCCTTCCTGCGAACATTGCCATGCACGCAGACGATGTAACCTTGTGGAGTCCAAGCGTCGAAAACTTGCAGATTGCAGTCGGTGAAAGGAAAAGCTGGTTCGAGGATTGGAACCGCCCAGGTAATGATAACAAATGTGTGAGCATATCTTTCGGCGGATAGACTGGTCACATAATTTCCATTAACGGAGCAAACACGCTGTATAGGGTTGACCGACACAAGGCGCTCGGTTTTGGGGGGATTGTTACTTGTCTCTCTCTCATCACCACCAACTTGCGAGCGCTTCTGCCTTTCGAGTCCTCAATGTGATTCGAAGGTCCGTCCCGCACATCTCTAGGAATGATTGTCCCATAATTTCCGGCACTTATATCCGTCCGAGAAAATGAGATCTTAGAAAGAGTTCAGAGGGCCTCCACCAAAGCAGTATGGACTCTGTCCCACCTAAGATATCCCGTCCGCCCCTCACTCCTTAATCCCCATCCCCTTGACTTAAGATGCGTAAGAGATGGTCTCTTTTTGGTGTTTCACCTTTTTGAATCTGATCAGAGCGAATGCCTCTTCTTCGTCTGTCCAGCCTCTTGTCTCTGGGGTCACAGCAGAAGGGTTTTTGAATCGAGAGCACGCACTTCTCTATGAATTAACTTTTTCATCTACAGGAATAATACTCAGTGGAACGCTCTTCCGGAAGATATTGCTCTCTTGCCGAACAAAAACAGTCTTCAAGAAAAATAGACCTCTACCTGGGTCTGTCCCAGTAATTCCTTGTCCAAAAAAGTGGGACAGGTGTATTTTGTTGCATTTCCATTCCGCTATATGTTCATGGATGTAGCACTCCCATTCTGCCTGAGGCTCTGTCCATAGTGGGACACTGCATGATGTTATGTTTATTTTGTTTTCGCTGCCACCCCCGCCTCGCCCCGCCTCCCCTTCCTTTCGCTTTCTTTTCAGCTCGGGGAATCTGACAGACGATCGAAGGGTTTCCTCGAGAACTGGGACAACTGGGCTCACGGCCTTGAACTCGTGTGTTGACCTTGTGAGTTGCCGTGTGGTTTGAATTTTCGGATTGCTATCTGCGATAAGCATTTTTGCATTGATTGGTGAAATAACACGGTATTTCACCCAAACTAACGTATCGTAACCAGTATTTCCCGACGCGTACTTTTTCAAGAGTTCATTCTCTCCAGAAGATTTTGTTCCCCTTAAAATCTGGTTATCCGTTTTGATATCCTTTTTGATGTTTCTGTTGGTGTCAGTGCAGCTGATACCGAATAACGTCTTTTTGTGGCCCTTTTTGTAGTGCACCGCTTTCGTGGAACTTCTGTATTGAGCAGATTTTGCAGCACTTGCTTTAATGTACCTTTTGTGGCCGTTTAAATGGATGTGTTATTGTCCTGCTGGTGTTCGATACGGTAGCTTCAAACAAACCCGACCACCACTGCCAAAATGAATGAAACAGAGGTTGATCCTGTCGATCAGGTAGTGAGCTGTGGGAACAAGGAATGCACGGACCTGGTGCAATATGAGGGAATTCAGTGCGACCAGTGTTGACTTTGGTATCATCAAAAGTGCTTCAAGTTGGAAGAGAAAGACTTCGAGCTGCACATCAAGTACGCATTGCTCAAGTGGACATGCGCCCACCGCTTCGCGTCCACAAGCTAGTGCTCGAGCATAATTCGAGGAGAACTAGGAAAAGAGGAGAAGAGCACGAACCTGGAACCAAGACTAAAGAGAGCGAATCCGATCAACAGCTTAGTGGGAAGAGAAAACCGTGTGCCAGATCGGAAAACTAAAAAAGACAACCCAAGCCAAGAGGTAAGGAAAACAAAGAGGTAGCAGTTCCAACCAGTGTGGAAAAAGCCTCCTGACAGAAGTAGAATCCCTCAGTGATCAGGTTAAAAGCCTGAATGCTGAAGTACAATGCGTGAAGCGTGACACTGAGGTCATGGCAGACAGAATTAGACGACTGCTACTCCATGACCTTAGGGAGGACATCGTAGAAAATGGAAGAATCAGGAAGGACGAAAACCGCCGGCTTGTGACCGAGGTTCTTAGGATGGCAGGCTTAACTCCTACGACACCAACAGCCAAGCGCCATCGAAAGGATTGTGGCGTGGAACACAGCCAGCGCCGCCCCGACCCCTGGTAGTTGTGTTCCACAGTGTCTAATGAAAAGATATGCTCCTGCCCAGGGTGGGGGCAGTTGAGGGCAGCACGCAGGGACTAGCTAGGGTTACATCTGACAGCCCAGCATTTGTCAAGCCGGGCGATGCCATAGTCTCGCTGGGAATGGGCATACCCGATTTGAAGCGGCCGACTCCACATAGCGAGACTGGAGATGACCCCTCTTGGGAAGTCAACACCCAAAAGCCCAAGGGATAATTCGGGTCCCAAAGGTGGATGAAGCCGCCGGTAAAAAAAAGCCAAAGTCCAGGAAGTTCAAAAGACAAAAAGGAAGCAGACTCATAGGGCATTAAGTCCGGTTGGTGTTGAGCAGGTGCAGCCAGCTAGCCCGACTCTGAAGGAGACGCCCAAAGAGTATCAGAGGGAAAAGCAGAGAGAACCAGTTTGGCTGAGGTGGCCGTAAGACCATCCCGGGCCATTGGTATGGCGACTCAGAAGGGAGGAACTTCCGCTTGCGCTTTGGGCCCGACACCGGGTAGACGGGTGGGCAAGAAAAAGCCACGAGACTCAGAGCGTCACCTGATATTCAGAGTGATGCACCGCGGGCAACTATGGGGCGGAAAACGGGGCATCACCTCGGAGGTTGCGCTCGAGGGTACCCTGGCAGTAAAAATAGCAATAAATTCAGTAGCGTGGACCAGGGAACCGTCAGTACTGTGCGCCAACACCTGCAGTCTCCCGGGAAAAAGGGGGGAGCTGATTACTAAGATCGCTGAGTCTGATGTCGTTGCATTCATGGAAACTTGGATAAAGCCAGATACTTACACGCGCTTTCAGGGATATGCTGCCTATAGACAGGATAGAACAGGTTGGAGGCAGGGGGCGAAGTAGCAATTCTAATGCGGGCCGACATAGGCCACTGGGGGTCTCCGCTCAGTTTGGTCTTGGGTAATGTACAGGCTAGATCCTGCTTTATCAGGATTGAGGTGCGAACGGCATGCATTATCTGCATCTACAGGGCACCGCTCGCGAAAGATGAGGAAGACGCTGAGCTCTTGCAAATTCTGGATGTGGTGCTAGCATGGACAAATGAGTTCGTCTCAACAGGGGATCTCAACCTACCGGAAATCAACTGGGAGAGCGGGATCGCACCAAGGGGATCAAGGGGCGAAAGGTTTCTGCAGTGGACCCAGGAACATGCAATTACGCAGCATGAGACGCAGACCGCTAAACGCAGAGTAGGACTGCACCCGTCTCTGCTTGATTTAATCATTACGGGTCACAATCAGGACGTTGAAGAAATTGAGTGGGAAGAGTCACTCGGCAAAAGCTATCATGTAGTCCTAAGGGTCACACTAGGACTTAGCAAAGCGCGGAAGGCAATCGTGTTACTTCGGGGCTGTATGAAAATCAATATAAGTGAACAAAAGAGGGCGGAGGAGGAAATTCAGTGGACACCGGAGACACAAAAATGCCTCCGTAGAGGAACGTTGGGAGGCCGGCAATTTGGGGCTACTAGAATATACGGAGGAGCTTGCACTTCTGAGGGCTGTAAGAAGTAGAAATCAACCCCCACGATGGAAGTGAAAAGTCCGCAAGACTATAGTAATTTGTGGGCAACAATGGGCGGTGCACAAGCTGTACAAAACTCGGAGAATCGAACAGCTATAAGATGGCCAGGAACAGAGCTCAAGCGATATTTAGGGTGGAGAAATATGCCTTCGAGCGTCGGTTAGCTGCGTCCGTCCGCACAAACCCAAAGCGGTGCCACGCCTACGTGCAATCCCACAAACGTATGAGAAAGTGTAGCGACGTTAGAAGGAGCCCAGGGACGACTAGCTCTAAGCAACGAAGACAAGGTCGACATGCTCTCGGCATTCTTCAAGAGCATATATCTACCAGAAAATAATTTAGAGGGAAGAACTGAGGGCCCACAGGCGCCTCCAGTAACCTAACTTATCGTAGGAGAAGATGCATAGGCGGAGTTGCGAAACCTGAATAGGAATAAAGCAACAGGACCAGACGGGACTCACCCAGAAATCGTTCAGCCGCTGGCCGAGATCCTGAAGGCTCCGGTGACGAAGCTGTACGAAAAGCCACCTAGAGAGGGAATTAAATCAGGATACTGGAGGAAGGAAACAGTGGCGGGAATTTACAAGAGCGGACCCCGGCAAAAGGCAAAACATTACCGGCCGGTTAGCTTAACTTCAGTACCGTGTAAGGGCCTGGAGTGAATAGTCAGGAGATAAACCTCTAGGCATTTGGTTCACCACAACCTCATGTAAAGTGCTCAGCATGGGTTTGTGGCAGGATGATCCTGTCTGACGAACCCCCTGCTCTTCCTCGATGAGGTAACCAAGCGCCTGGACGAAGGGCAGTCGATTTCGGTCTGCTACTTGAACTTCAACAAGGCTTTTGATTATGTGAACCACAGATTTCTGAAAGTCAAACAGCAGTCTATGGGAATTGTTGGAAAAGCAATACAGTGGATGAGTTGTTTTTTAGAAGGGCGAACTTTAAGTGTTAAGGTGGGTAGTAATGTCTCAAAACCGAAAGGTGAAACAAGTGGGGTTCAACAGGGCTCGGCGCTCGACCCTCTGCTCCTCCTCATCTTCATCGACGACCTAGAACATGAGCTTACAAGCCCCAACTTTATGTTTGCGGATGACGTCAAGATAGCTGGAGTAGATATAGAACTTGACGTGTTAACAGTACAAAACTGGCCACACAGACGGGACCTTCCGGTAAACCTCACCAAGTGTCAATGCTTGACCACAAATACAGGGGCTGGTGGGAGTAGCGTGGGTTCGTTGCAAGTGGTCTCTCAGGTCAAAGACTTGGGCGTTATAATAGGCAACAGCTTCAAGCCGTCGAAGCAGAGCATAACAGCAGCCAATACGGCCGGGAGAGAACTCTTCCGGGTTAGATCCAATGTGTCGCATAGAGAGCCGGGGATTTTCGTTCCGATATGCCAAATCATAGTTAGGCCCCACATGGAGTACTGCGTGCAAGCCTGGGCACCGTACTACCAGAAAGATATAGACTGTCTGGAGAAAGTGCAAGGGCCAGCCACTAGAATGGTGACTGGGCGATGGGGGGTTAGCTACACAGAGCGCCTCCGTGCCCTAGATCTGTTCTCGACGGGAAGGCTGCGCATTCGCGGGGATTTGATATAAACCCACAAGGTAATAGAGGGTCAGACGCAATTTACTCATTTTTTCCACCTTACTCTGCCAGGGTTGACGCTGCACAAAATTTCTGCCTTCCAAAAAAATCACGCAGCAAGCCCCGAAATACAGCAATCAGGTTTTAGGAAGTCTTTTGCGGAAGTAGTAGCCACACCCGAGAGGACAGTCATTAGAGCGAGTGGGATAGTTCCGGGAGCTTGTCGTGCCATCGTTGACCCAGCTCCCTTGAAGCAGACTGACGAGGGCCAGTGGACTGAGTAGAGGCCCAGAAGGGCAAGGCAGTCCAAAAAGAAGAGTAACTGTAATATAACGAAGGATGGGCCAGCTAGGGTGGACGGCCCTGCTCTTCTGTTATTGGAAAACAAGGTGAAGGATCTGCAGAGGCAAATCTTGTCGATGGGCAGGGTCTCAAGCAGCAGGCTCCTGATCCTAAACCAGGAGGAACCTCTTATAAAGGAATCAAAATTCAGGCTCGGCATGGATAGGAGGAGGGTCTACGATATACTGCGAAACACAGGCGTTCCGTACCCCACCACTCTGAGAAGGGTGCATAGAGTGGGGACATGGAAGCCACCACTTGGGAACAAAGGCGAACATCGTGCGAGACCAATCCTAGTGGAGTTCGCTGATGAGGCCATATGGGATAAACGGCTGGTGAGGGCAGCAGTAGTGGCTCAAGCCACCAAGGGTGGATACCAAATAGTGCC
This sequence comes from Fasciola hepatica, assembly GCA_948099385.1. Classification (NCBI taxonomy): domain Eukaryota; kingdom Metazoa; phylum Platyhelminthes; class Trematoda; order Plagiorchiida; family Fasciolidae; genus Fasciola; species Fasciola hepatica. The sequence continues at coordinate 6,543,197 of CANUEZ040000083.1, forward strand.
AGGCAAGCATAGGGCAAGGCCTAGTGACCTGGCTCCGGGGTAACCTGGCTCGACCAGCCAGGGCGCTGGTGAGGAGCCAAAAAGTTCAGCGGAGTGCCGTAATCGGCTCACAGGCCCCGACCCCGACAGTAGTAAAGAAGCCGTGTGGGGGGCTGGGAATAGTAGTAATGGAAGACGCGCTAGAAGACGAAAATTGGCAGTAATGACCGAAGGTGGAGGACAGCGAGACCCTTGCCAGACTGGACGTTATGGCAACTCCTACAGGGATGGATTAGGAGTTGTCAGAAGTTCTGGATCGTCAGCCGGCGCCATGCACGCCAATGGGGGAAACCGAGGCAAAAGACTTGTCATCATCTCAGACGTTGCGCCTGAGGAACAGACAGGAGTGAATAAGAAGAGGCACCCAAGTGATGGAGCAAATGCGGTGGTCTTATATACTAACGCGTGCAGTATTAGAAACAGAGGGGCTGAACGCACCAAAGCTGCTGGGTAGAAAAAAGCGTCAATAGTTTTCGTTACGGAGACGCGGCTTTCTGAAAAAGACCATGGGCCAGGCCTAATAAGTAACGGTTTTGCAGTTTATAGACAGGATGGGGAAGACGATGGTTTTGGTGGAGGAGTAGCCACCCTCACCAGGTCAGGTGCCAGCCACCTCGAGTGTCAGACCAAGATGTGTGCTCGGAATGTCCTGTTGTGCGCAAACACGATCATCCCTCCCGGCAGAAGGGTCAACGTTGTTTGTGTCTACAGGGCACCAAGTACAAACCCCGAGGAGGATGTTTGTTAGCTGCGGACTTTGACTGAGCTAGTTAGGGACGCACAAAAGACCCTTATAGTGGATCATCCCGATCTTCCGCACATCGACTGGACGGCTGAGGTCTGCTTGCCGGGATCGGAAGAGCAAACCTACTTAGAGAAAATACCAGATACAGGACTGGACGCCTTCCATCCTTGATGGACCTAGCAATAACGAACCTCTCCAACGATTTGTCTGGACTGCATTACTGTGCACCGCTGGGCAAGAGTGAGAACGTGTGTGTCAAAACTGCCCTACGCATCCGGCAACCCAAGGCACCCTCAAGCCTGCTCGGATATTTCGGTAGTATGGACATAGAAAGGCTTCGTCATAGGTCTATGGGTTTGACCCGGGACACGGTAGAGGGGGCTACTGTGGAGCAGTGCTTGCATGTCATAAATGGATCACTGATTGCCCCACAGGAAGAGCTAGCCCCACTAAAACGAAGGATTGGGGGGGGGGCAAACCTGTGTGGTGGAAGGCTGCAATAGCCAAGGCCAGCTGGAACCATTACAAAGCTTCCGGCAATCAGCTAACCTGGAACCGCCATACAAAGCTGAGAAAAAAGACTGGGAGCCTGCTGAGAACTTCCAAGCGGGAATTTGAACTCAAACAGGCCCAGTGTGTAAGACAACAGCCGAAAACATTCCACAGCTATGTGCAGTCGAAAGGCTCAACAAAGGATGCCGTTGGTCCGCTATCCACTAGTGAACACGGTACAGTCACTGATGACCAGGGCAAAGCAGACTCCCTGGGAGAGTACTTTGGTAATGTACAAGGGATAGATCGTGGGATACGAGTAGATCTGGCTCTGGTGCATCATTCTCTCCCGTTAAACGAGCTGAATTGCTCGGAGGAAAGTGTGCGAAAGTACCTGCAGGAATTAAACAGTCACAAGTTAGCGGGCCCAGATAGCATTCATCCAGCTATCATCAAGCCGTTGGCGGATATCATAGCTCCATCGGTATGCAGGCTGTACAGATCCACGTTAGACCAGAGTAAGCTGCCTGAGGACTGGAAAGTCACGGAAGTCGTGGCAATACATAAGAGTGGACCTAAGTCGGCTATGCATAGCTACAAGCCGGTAAGTCTTACTAGCATCCTATGCAAAGTCTTTGAGAAGATAATCCGTAGCCATATTTGCCAGTACTTACTGCAGCACTCCATGCTAATTCCGGCCCAGCACGGATTCCTGAAAAATAGATCTTGTCTGACCAATCTCTTGTGCTTCTTGGATGAAGTAACTCGACGACTAGACGAACGTAAGCAAGTTGAGATATGCTACCTCGACTTTAGCAAGGCGTTCGACTCCTTTGACCACGGTCTTTTGCTATGCAAGATGGAGACTTTTGATATAGGTGGGCCATCATATAGGTGGCTGGTGGACTTCCTTTCCCACAGGACGTTTTACGTAAAAGTGGAGGACAGGTGCTCCAGTTTGGTGAACGTCACCAGTGGTGAACCTCAGGGATCCGTCTTAGGCCCGGTCCTATTCTTGTCGTTTATTAACGACCTGGCATCCGTTCTTCAAACCTCTGGCTTTATTTTTTGCTGACGATGTGAAGATCGTTGGATCTGAGGGTAGGATGGAATTGGGCAGGGATATAGGCACCGTCCTGGACTGGGCATACAAATGGGACCTACCCTGAAGGCTGAAAAAAGCCACTTGTCGTCAAGGGCAAAAAAGGAGCCTAGCTGTCGCTCACGACCAGGGGCTTTTCATCATAGAAACAGTCAGAAGGTTTAAAGAACTCGGGGTCATCATGAACAGTGACTTCAAATGGTCAGAGCAGTGCAACTGCGGCGCACAAAAGGCTCGTGGTGAGCTCCTTAGACTGCGATCACACTTGTCTTGCCGGCAGCCGGAGATATTGGTACCTATTCACATGGCTATAGTACGACCTCACCTAGAAGGTACGTGTAGGCTTGGTCACCCTTCTACAAAAAGGACGCCGCCCGCCTAGAGAAAGTCCAACATCTCGCCGCGCGAATGGCTGAAGAGCAGAGGGGTAAGACTTACGAGCGGAGACTCTGTGACCTGAATCTTTTCTCGTTGGAAGGGAGGGGAAGTCGAGGGGATCTCATAGGAACGTTCAAGGCAGTGAAGGGCTTTTCTGGACTTAGGCCAGATAGTCTGTTTCAAGTGGCTTTAGATTCCAGAACAAGGGGGCATGAAAAGAAGTTGGATAAAAGCCAGAGCTAGGTTGATAGCTAGATTGCACTTCTTCAGCAAAAGGGTTGTGAACAGTTGGAACGGTCTGCCTGGTGAAATGGTAGATCTGCAGACCGTCCAATCCTTCAAAGGTGCCCTGGATCGCAATTGGTATGAGATATTTCCACGTAGTGAGCCCTAAGTATGTCAACTAGATGGATGACGGGTAGCACTGTGGTCCTTCTGAAGTATGTTTAAGCAGACTTTTTCCCTCATTGCATACTGTCTCAGTGAACGCTCACGATGCATAATGTCTCTCGCAGTTGATGTGCGATGGGATTTTCCGTTTCTCTCTCATTTTCAGCGGGGATTCGACGAAATACACTCGGCGGTGGTGTGTGCATAATTGGTGTGCATACCATCGAAGGAATTCTGGAAGCCCGATTGGCAGTGGCCATTACCTGTCCTGTGCAAACTGAACTGAAGTGAACTGAACTGAACTGAACTGAACTGAACTGAACTGAACTGAACTACACTGAACTGAACTGAACTGAACTACACTGAACTGAACTGAACTGAACCTTACTCGGGGCTCCAAATTAGGGCGAAGTACTTCCCGAACAGAAAGGTACCCTACTGGAATAAGCTCCCGGAGGAGGTCATAAATGAGACAACAGTGAAGTCTTTTAAGAAAGCAGTAGACCTATTTTGGGTGGCAGTATACCCCGAGTTATGTTAAGCAGCTTTTAGGGTCAGTTGAAATTTACTTATTGTTTCCACCTTATTCTGCCAGGGCTGATACTACACAAAATTTCTGCCTTTCAGAAAAAGAAAATCACGCAGTGTTGGGAGCTACGGAAACGCGCCGACAACACAACTATCTGGACACACGATTGGCTCTAGCCACACCAAGCCCTGTGCAAACTGAAAAGAACGCCCTGAACAAACGGATGTGGTAGCAGGCCGAGACAGCGCCGTCATCCTGTTGTCTAACGTCCGTGGTCTGCTGAACAAGAGGGATGACCTGGAACACCCGCTGCAGTCCAGCTCACCTACTATGATAGCACTGACGGAGACGTGGCTGAGTAACAATGTTCTAGACTCTGAGGTGTCCTTCCCTGGCTACACCCTATTCTGAGTCAATAGGAACTCTATCAGAGCTGGTGGAGGCGTAGCATTGTTCGTACGATCAGACATCCCAACAGCGCAGTTAGAGGCATTCGCAGACCCGCAAGGATTCGGTGAAGCTATCTGGTGCCGCGTCAAGCTTACCGCCGGGGACTTTAGAACAGTTGGAGTTATCTATCGGACACCTGCGGTCACTCCTCCAGATATGATGAATTTATTGAGGAGATGGGCGTGCAACGGCCACTGCCTCGTCCTGGACGACTTCAATGCTCCGCGTATTGATTGGACATCAAGCAGGACAGCGGGCGGGGCAGATCCTTTCTCTCGGGAATTACTGACAACGGTCCAAGAACTGGCACTACACCAACATGTTCAGGAATCGACCCGGAGGCAATCCGGTCACGGTTCCACTTTGGATCTGGTGATTTCTCCCAAGAGCTCGGACGTCGATAAGGTTGAACATCTCCCACCACTTGGAAGCAGTGACCATATGGTGCTGGAAATTCACTGGCGCACTGGTTCCTGTCCATCCCCTAGACCACACATCGGACGTAATATTTGGCGCACTCCATTCGAAGATGTCCGGAGAGCGGCGTTAGACGTCAACTGGTTTCCCACGGATTCAGATGTCCACCACGATGTGAACGAAGCTTGGGCGTTTATTCGTGACGGTATCTTGTACCTTATGAATACCTACTGCCCCCTCAACCGGCGTAGACCCCGGGTTAAGGGGCCGCCGTGGTTTGATCTGGAGCTCAGACGCCTGCTCAAACGACGAAATCGGGCCTGACAGTGGTTCCGATCCACAGGTGAGGGTTATGATCTCTATCGCAGGATTCGTAACCAGTGTACCGAACAAAAACGAATAAAGCGGATGGCATTCGAGGAGGCCCTTGCGGTCGATGCGGTGCGAGCACCCAAGCGCCTGTTTGCATACTGAAAGCGCCGCACCAGAGCGAAGGTGGGTATCCCGGCGCTGATGAACAACGACGAAATGGTTGCAACAGATGACGGAAAGGCTGAGACACTAGCCAAACATTATCTGTCAGTTTATTCTGTGGAGGAAGGTGCGCCAATCCCGATGGTGGATAGCTCGCCGCTGTTTATTATGTATGATTTCGGGGAGCCGGAAGTGAACAAGATGCTCAAGTCCATCAAAACCCATAAGTCACCGGGACCGGACGACGTGTAACAAACGTTTGAGCAATGCGTAGCCAAATTCGCAACGGACCCCGAAATCAAAAGACGATTATCCGTGATATTCTACGATACTAGATTATTACAATAAACAATGACATAAAAAATATACAAACCTCAATAATACGATCACAAGGACTCAACAACGAGAAACCGAATAGCAGCGTGTGAGCAAACAGCACGTGCGTCACGCAGGTCCTGAACAAGGATGTGCCAAATTAGCACTCTGGGCGCGAACAAACAACAATTGGACCAGAAAAACAACCAGTTCGTAAAGACAAGTCAACAGTGTATGGAAATGAGTGATGTTGGGAAAAACACTGAATCGCGAGGGAAAAAAGGGGGATTTTCCACGACCGGCTGTTACACTGCCCACCAAAATCCTCCTGGATCCTTAGCAGAGTCAAAGGTTCGGTATAAAGGTACTGATTCTTCCTACCTGCCTAGGCCCTGCTGTCAGTGCGCGCGTCTAATGCTCGTCGTCAACGTTCTACTACTGGTCGCACCTAATCCATTGGCTACATAGACGTGAGGCTAGTCTACATCTTCCACGAGACCAAATGACCGATGGCGGGCGTGAAGGGTCACATAAATGTTGTCCTCGCAAAGGGCCGTCCTGTCCTGGATGTATGTGCTTGAGTGTGCGTGTGAGTGTGTGTGTGTGCCGGGGTTACAATGAACTCATAGGTATGACTACACATCAAAGGAGGACTTTCTGCAATGTCGACAAAAGTCCGTGTGGCAAGAAAACGAGTCAAATATAGCATGTGTGTGTGACCTAAGATCCGCTACTTCCACATATGCAAGGGGCATTCGGTGACGTCAACGAAAAGCAAAACGACGAACACTGTCACATGTTTGGTGGGTTTACGGGATGTAGAGTGCGCCGTGCATGCGTGTGTGTATCGGGATATACAATGGGATCGCATTCATCAACACATATCTGAAAGAACCTTCTGTAATGTCAAAGAAAGACTGCGAGCACTGTAACGTGTTTGCCAGAGACCGTGTGGCAAGAAAACGAGTCAAATGTAGCATGTGTGTTTCTTTATCCGCCTCGATTACTGGTGTGAAAAAGGTTTACTAGGCCTCAGGGTTATCAGCTCCTCCGTCTTCGCTCTCGAGTAGGTTAATACTGCGTATGTCACGAATGAGCAGTCCGTTAGCTGTCTTCACCTTCACCGTTCTTATCACTCCGTCAGTGCTTTTGATGGTTTCCGTAACTACTCCCAAAGACCAAGTGCTGAAATGCGCGCGTTCGTCGGCGATCATAACCACGTCCCCAACTTTGAATGGTCTTGTTTTGACCAGCCACTTCTGTCGAGTCTGCATAGCCGGTAGATACTCCCGCAGCCGGCGCCTCCATAAGACCTTGGCCAGATAGTACGCTTGCTTCCACCCGTGGAGGTAGCTCCCACGAAGGTTTACCGGCCCTTGGAAACCCTCGTTTGACCTTAACGTCAATAAGTCGTTTGGGGTGAGCGCCAGGTGGGTGGGGTCGCCGTTCAATACCGGAACCAGGGGGCGGTTGTTCAGGATTCGCTCCACCTCAGTCATGACGGTGTTCAGCGTCTCGTCGTCGGGCGGCTGCTGCTCCATGATTGACAGCAATATCCGTCTGGCGGACCGGATCATGCGTTCCCATACGCCGCCTCGGTGACTGGCCTGTGGGGGGTTGAAATGCCATCGTATGCCGTAGGCCGCGGTTCGATCCTGCAGCTCGTCCCTGTTTATGTTCTTGCGCCAACGCTGCAATTCACGGTGAGCGCCCACAAAGTTCGACCCATTATCTGAGTATATATCGGCCGGTACGCCTCTTCGGTTGATAAATCTTTGCAAGGCCCGTAGAAACCAATCGGTCGTCATCGAATGTGCGACTTCTAGGTGTACCGCACGCGACTTCATGCACGTCATGATACATCCGTATCGCTTTTCTAATCTTTTCCCGCACTTGATCCACAAGGGCCCGAAATAGTCCAACCCGGTGTCACTGAACGGCCACCAGCCCGTAGTCACCCTGCATTCTGGTAGTGGGGCCATGAGTTGTTTGCCTGCTGTGGCATTGCCTCGCCTACATTGCACACACCGTCGGATTACGCGTTTTACAGTCTCTCGTCCTCTCAACAACCAAAGACGCTTTCGGATGACGCTCGTCACGTGACTTTCCCCGGCATGTCCCTCCACGGCGTGGACGTGTTGAATCATTAGCTCTGCTACAGGTTGTCTCGCAGGCAGCAGTATAGGATACTTTGTGTCGAAGTTCAGGTGGGCGTTGGTCAGCCTACCATCCACCCGCAGCAGTCCGTCGATGAGTTTGGGGTTTAAACGCTTCGGCTCGCCTCTTGGAGATGGCATGTCTTTATTGGTCAGCCCCACGGCTTCCGCCCTCTTGAGTTCTCGGGCGAAAGTCTCGCGTTGTATCATTCTGAAAATATCGTACTCTGCCGCTTGTAGCTCATCGGGACCTATCGGGCCGACCGGTATCCGACCTGAGGGCCGTAGCCCTTTCATGACTAGTAAATTTCTCTTGAACCTGGTTAACCAAACTAGCGAACGAAGCGTCTTCATCCAGGAAGAAAACCTGACCAGTCGCGATAGAATGGACGACGCTTCGACGATGTTGGTTGCTATCACTACGCCCCTTGATCTCCAGTTCCACTTCCGTAGGGGTTTTTAATTCGAACACGGGCCAGTCCTGTTTGGGCAACTGCAGGAAGTTTGGCCCTCTCGTCCACGTGTCCAGTTGCCTGAAGTTGTTCGCACCTCGGGAGCACAGGTCGGCCGGATTATCGCCAGACCTGACATGACTCCACTGGTGCGTGGCTGATTCATCGTGGATAATCGTGAGCCGGTTAGCAACGAAAGTAGTAAACCGGCTCCGGACGTTGTTGATATAGTAAAGTACTATCGTTGAATCCGTCCAGAAGCTCACCGACCAAATGTAGAGATCGAAACATCTCTTCACAGCTTGCACCACCCTGACTGCCAACACGGCTGCGCTGAGTTCAAGGCGTGGGATTGAGACCGACTTCAGTGGAGCAACGCGGGCTTTGGCGAACAGGATCCTCGTGGTATATTGTCCATCTCCTGCGCACCATGGTCCGTACACCACAGCTCCATAACCGACTTCGGATGCATCGGAAAAGGCATGTAGTTCTCCAGTCCGTGTCGTATGGCCAGGAGTCAAACATCGTGGGATTCTGATGTCCCCTAATTTCTTCAAGGTGTTCAAAAATTCTTCCCAGTCCAGCCGGTCCCCTCGGTCCAGTGACTGGTCCCAATCATTTTTCTTACGGCACAGCCGCTGCAGCAAGATCTTTCAGGGCAGCAGCCACGGTGAGACGAAACCGAGCGGGTCGAACAAACTTGAGACGGCAGATAGTATGCCACGACGGGTTATTGGCAGCTCGGGAACGTTTAGTTCGAAAACAAAATCGTCTGTTTCCGCGTCCCACTGTATCCCTAAATTGCGCTCGATAGGAAGTGGAGAGCCGTCCAAGTCTCTTACCCTTTCGGCCTTTTCGTGATACGGGATGACCTTCAGCACTTCTGAAGCGTTCGACATCCATTCAGTTAGATGGAAGCCGCCCTCTTCCAGCAATCTCGTCAGACCCCTGAACTGCTCTAGAGCTGATTCCACATCATCGAATGACCCAAGGTAGTCGTCGACGTAGAAGTTCCTGCTGACGCTTTCTACCACCGTCCGATGTACTAGATCGCCATGTTTGTTCGCTGATTCTCGGAGGGCGTAGTTGGCACAAAATGGTGACGATATGGCTCCGAAGGGGTGGAGGGTCATCCTATAATTCACCACTGCGTTGTACCGGTCGCTCCCTTCCCACCACAGGAAACGCAAAGCATCTCGTTCTCCTACCGGAATCTTCACCTGATGGAACATTTCCCTAATGTCAGCAGACAAAGCCACTTTACCCACTCTGAAACGGCACAGAACATCGATCAGGGGTGTGGTCCAGTCAGGCCCCTGTAGTAGGCGATCGTTTAACGACTTGCCCTGGAACTTGGCCGCACAGTCGAAAACCACCCGCAGTTTATTGGATTTCTTGGAGTTGATAACCGGATGGTGAGGCAGATACCAGATGCCCCTTTTGCTGTCGGTGTTAACAGGCACCTTTCCAACGTAACCGAGGGTCTCGTTTCGCTTCATCAAATCCGCGTATCGTTCCCACAGATTCTGGTCTCGAATGAAGCGTTCTTTTAGTCGTCGTAATCCTTGGAGAACATAATTTCTGTTGTCAGTCCACGGGTCGACCGGTGTGCGCCATGGGAGGGGAACCTCGAACTGTTTTTTGAGGCCTCTAGTGCCTTGCCGCACCGTTTGTAGAGCGAAGTGATCCTCTTGAGACAACGTCGGTCTTTCGTCTCCAATGTCATGAAACTCGTTTTCATACAGCCGTTGCAGATGATACTCTATGCGGTCCGTTTCGGCGGATAAGTAATTCACGGAACCGCGTACCCCTACTGGACCGTATAACATCCATCCCAGGGCCGTGCGTACGGCATAAGGTGCCTGGCGGTCGCCCACTCTCTGGTCAAGCACCCAATGCGCCTCTGGCACGTCGCAGCTGATGAGGAGATCCACTTCATCATCTTCCCAGTCTACAACGGTTACATCCTGCAGGTGGGGCCACCGAGTCAAGATTGCGTTCACCGACATTGGTCCTCGCATGGGGAGATCCGCTAACGTGAATGCCTCTGTTGGTTCAATTTCCTCGTTAGTGTCTAGAGAGATGAGTTGCAGCCTTAATCTACCGGCAGTCACTACCTGTGTTCCGCCCACCGTGCTCACTGCTAACGACGTCGCACCTTTAGCCAGTTGGTGTTTGTCGGCAAACCGCTCTTTCACTAAAGTGGTGTCGGATCCACTATTAACGAAAGCCAACGCCTTGACTATCCCAGTCGGAGTCACTACTCCCACGGCCACTACGCCTAAACGTACCGGTTTACTGGCAGATTGTGAAGTTGAACAAATCACGCTGGGCTTGGCACTCGCCTCGGATATGGTTACTCTCGCCTGATGCAGCAGCCGATGGTGTCTGCCCGTGCAGCCCTCGTAACCACATCGATTCCTTGTCCTACAGGCTGCTGCCCGGTGCGTGGTGTTGAGACAGATAAAACATGCTCCTGCCATCCTCGCCATTCCCCACCGTTCGTCTATTGTGGCGTTGCCGAACTTGGGGCATTCTGGTAGGCCATGGCTAGTATCACAGGATCTGCAATTTGGTTGCGCCGTAGCATCTCGTGAAATGACGTGTGTATTGGTCCAAGGCTGGTACTTTGGATGTTCCCGTACAGAGGTTTGGACTTGGCTAGTACTGGGCTTGTTTGCTCGGTTGCTGTCCCGGATGAGTCGGCCGAATCTGCTGTCAGCTATCTTCATTTGCCTGTCTAAGTATTCAGTCAGGTCTTCGGAGTTGGCTTCTCTGTCGCTTCGGCTTATCCGTTCTGCTTCTTCCGCCCACCGACCCTGTAGTTCGGGAGAGAGGTGACGGACTATGCCTTCCAAAGTGTGCATGGCGTCTAGGTCAGCCCTGTAACCTAAATGGTCGAGGGCTATTGAGCGGTTCTGCATCTTAATCACCAGGTCGGCCATGGTGTAGACGTCGCCCTTGGTTCTCTTTGCCTCTACCATCACGCCCTCTATTAGGTTACGGGCTACTTTGAAAGGTTGGCCAAACAAGTCCCTTAGAATCTTCCTTGCCCTTGTGTAGCCTTGTTCTGGGTCAAGCATGGTGCACCCGTCGATAGCTTATCTTGCTCGGCCTCGGCAGTAGTGAGTAAGGTAGAGAAGCCTTTGCCCAGGGTCGGTTACCTTATTTTCAACGAACGTCTCGAACTGTTTGACAAACGTGCAGTATTGCTCAGCTCGCCCGTCGAAAACCGTTAACTCCACTCTAGGCAGATCGATCGATGGTGGTTTGTAGTCGGCGACCGGTGTGAGGTTCCCTACCTTATTGCACCCTAACCTATCGGAAGTGTCGAAGTCACTGGTCTCATGCTCTCGCTGTTTCTGTGTACACTTCTCTGCTTCATGCGCCTGTAGTCTAGCCGATAGTAACTGTTGCTCTAGTTCTAGTATTCTCAGCTTATATAAATCGACATCCTTAAGATCAATATTGTTCTCAATAACACATGAACTAGCACTGACAGGACTAGGCGATCTAGCATTAACTAAAGAATCATATGCACCCAAAACCTCCCCAGAGACTTGCCGTATTACTTCCTGTCCGGATTCGACTGCTTTTGATCCTTTTCTTGGCATTTTGCGTGATTTTTCCTCGTTCCAAATTGATCTATTGAGTATTGTTACGAACGTTTGAGCAATGCGTAGCCAAATTCGCAACGGATCGCGAAATCAAAAGACGATTATCCGTGATATTCTACGATACTAGATTATTACAATAAACAATGACATAAACAATATGCAAACCTCAATAATACGATCACAAGGACTCAACAACGAGAAACCGAATAGCAGCGTGTGAGCAAGCAGCACGTGCGTCACGCAGGTCCTGAACAAGGATGTGTCAAAGTAGCGCTCTGGGCGCGAACAAACAACAATTGGACCAGAAAAACAACCAGTTCGTAAAGACAAGTCAATAGTGTATGGAAATGAGTGATGTTGGGAAAAACGCTGAATCGCGAGGGAAAAAGGGGGATTTTCCACGACGGGCTGTTACACGACGTGCATCCGTTGATGTTGAAGGAGTTGGTGGACCAGCTAACTACACCACTAACGCGGTTATTCAGTTTGTCGTTGGCCACTGGAAGTCTATCTCAGGAGTGGAAAAAAGCAGTTGTTGTTCCGCTGTACAACGGTGGGACAGAATCTGCCTCAGCCAACTACCGCCCAGTTAGCTTCACTTCCGTAGCTGGAAAGGTCATGGAAAGGCTGGTAACTGTTCGTATACGTGGACATCTGGAGAGCTGTCAACTGCTATGCGCAGAGTAGCACGCTTTTCGGCGGAGCCGATCATGTCTGTCAAACCTGTTGACCGCCCGTGAAATTTGGTTGAACTCCAAGGCCGAGCGATATGTCACGGACGTCATCTTTGTGGACTTTAGTAGGGCGTTTGACAAAGTTCCTCACAATGGGCTGTTGCTGAAACCCCGGGCCACCGGCATCTCAGGGCCCATGCTTCACTGGATTGAGGATTTCTTGGTCGGGAGAACCTTTTCCGTGAGAGTTGCACAGTCCCAGTCCGCGTGGTATCCAGTTGGCAGTGGCGATCCGCAAGGCTCCGTGCTAGGACCCCTGTTGTTTCTAGTGTTTGTAAACGACCTACCACAGACCATTCGATCCCCATGCCTTATCTACGCCGATGGCCTAAAGACCTGGCGCACCATTCGATCGGCAGAGGATCGCGAGATACTACAGGAGGATCTGCAGGCCCTCGTCAATTGGTCGACCACTTGGGGTCTACCGATAAACGTGGACAAGTGCGCGAGCATGAGGATTGGTGGCCCCAACGACACTTCCGGCTACTGCCTTGGGAGTATCGTACTCCGTCACACGCAGGAGGAAAAGGATCTCGGAGTTGTTGTCACCAGCAATCTGAAGACAAGAGCACACACTGAGAGAGCGTGCGCCTCAAAGTGGAAGGTACTTGGTCCCATCCGCCGTTCATTTGGGCCTCTACCCCTGGACACTTTCCGACTGCTTTATGTCTCACATGTACGTCCTCGTTTGGAATATGGCGGTCCGGCAGTCTACCCGTGCACGGCGGCGGAAGTAGCCAAACTGGAACGGGTGGAACGTGCTGCCACACGCCTCGTGGCCGGACTGCGTGGGTCCAACTATGAGGAACGCCTAAAAGTCAACGAGTTGTTTCCCATTGCCTATCGACGGCTTCGAGGCGACCTCATCTATGCCAGGCGCATAATCCGCGGTGAGTTGAGCCGGGAACTACAGGCGGAATTCCAGCTCAGGAATAATGGTCGTACCAGAAGACACACCCTGACGCTTCTTAAGGTGCATTCCACCGGCTTACCGGCCATCTATCGATTGTCAAGGAGGGTGACCACAAACGTTAAGGCTTTTAAGAAAGCAGTAGACCTATGTTGGGTGGCCGTATACCCCGAGTTATGTTAAGCAGCTTTTAGGGTCAGATGCAATTTACTTATTGTTCCCGACTTACTCTGCCAGGGCTGATACTGCACAAAATTTCTGCCTTTCAGAAAAAGAAAATCACGCAGTGTTGGGAGCTACGGAAACGCGCCGACAACACAACTATCTGGACACATGATTAGCTCTAGCCACACCAAGTCCTGTGCAAACTGAACTGAACTGAACTGAACTGACCAATCTCCGGAACGCTGTACCGACCGAAGTGGTGGAAGAGGAAACCGAGACACTATTCAAGAGGAAATTGGACCAGACCCTGAGGGTTTATTTCAGTTCAGTTCAGTTCAGTCTGCACAGGACAGGTAATGGCCACTGCCAATTGAGCGTCCAGAATTCCTTCGATGGTATGCACACCAGTTATGCACCCACCACCGCCGAGTGTATTTCGTCGAATCCCCGCTAAAAATGAGAGGGAAACGAAAAACCCCATTGCACATCAACTGCGAGAGACATTATGCATCGTGAGCGTTCACTGAGACAGTATGCAATGAGAGAAAAAGTCTGCTTAAACATACTCCAGAAGGACCACAGTGCTACCCGTCATCCATCTAGTTGATATACTCAAGGCTCACTACAAGGAAAGATCTCGTACCACTTGTGATCTAGGGCACCTTTGAAGGATTGTACTGTCTGCAGATCTACCATTTCACCAGGCAGACCGTTCCAACTGTTCACAACCCTTTTGCTGAAGAAGTGCGATCTAGCCATCAACCTAGATCGGGCTTTTGTCAACTTATTTTCGTGTCCCCTTGTTCTGGAGTCTACGGCGACTTGGAATAGACTATCTGGTCTAAGGCCAGAAAAGCCCTTCATTACCTTGAACGTTTCTATGAGATCCCCTCGACGTCTCCACCGACATCCAGCCGAGTCAATAGAGTACGATGTGATGGGGCTCATACGGGATGACTTCCCACTGCCCTTTACCTGAAGACTGAAGACTGAAGACTGAACTGAACTGAAGTGATTCGAAGGTCCTTCCCGCGCATATTTAAGGATGATTTCCCCATAATTTTCGGCACTTATATTCAACCTCTGCTGGAGTACGGTAGTCAGATAGTGCACTCGGGTCTTGTCCGAGACCGTGAGATCCTAGAAAGGGTTCAGCGGGCCTCCACCAAGGCAGTAAGTGGTCTATCCCATCTACCTTATCCCGTCCGCCTCTCACTCCTCAACCTCTATCCCCTTGACGTAAGGCGCGTAAGAGGTGATCTGTTTTTGATGTTTCACCTTTTTGAAACAGGTCAAAGCGATTACTTCTTCTCCGTCTGTCCAGCCTCCTCTCTCCGTGGTCACAGCAGGAAAGTTTTCAAACCGAGGCCACGCACTTCACTAAGGATTAACTTTTTTAGCTATAGGGTTATTACCATGTGGAATGCACTTCCGGAAGATATTGTTCTGTCGCAGGACAAAACTATCTTCAAGAAAAAGCTAGACATCTACCTGGGTCTCTCCCAATAATTCCCTTTGTCAAAAAAAAACAAACAAAATAGTTGTCTTTTATCGCATATATGTTCATGAATGCCGCACCCCCACTCAGCTTAAGGCACTGTCCACAGTTATATGTATCTTGTTTTCGCTGCCACCCCCGCCCCCCCCCCCCGCTTCTTTTTACTCTCGTTTCAGCTCGGTGAATCCGACAGAAGATCAAAGATTTCCTAAAGAACCGGGACAATTGGGCTTAAAGCCTCGAACCCGTGTAGTACTTCAAGACTTCAAGACTTCAAGTGAACCTGAAGGTTGTAGCGTACTACTCTGTCTATGTGGTACACTAAATTATTGTCAACAATATCTAAGGCGACACTAGCAAACTAAGACGGGCGGAGGAGCGTGCGGTGATAAAAAGGCCAAAAGGGTATGTACATCAAGAATAAAAATGAAACAATAGGTGTGACTCAAACTCACAGTTGTTCAGTGTTCTTGTGATCAGGAAATGAGCGTCAAAGAGCCAATGTCCGACAATGTCTTCAGTTCAGTTCGGTCTGACAGCCATCCGTTGGACAGAACAGGATGGTATTGAGCGAAGTGCCAAGAGACGCCGTTGAAGCTTCTAAAATGTTTTGTTTCACACAGTTAGTTCCGACCGATATGATTCCAAGACACTCAAAACCAGAAGATGAGATCGAGCCAGAGTGAAGGATTTATTTACAGCCTTTTTTGTATTGCGCGGTGGTGACGACCAAAAGGTGTGTGTTTTTACATTAAAACGTCGGTACAACAAAGGAGTGTCGCACCAAGGGACGTTGAAGATCATGGAAAAAAATCGGAAATGTACAGGTACCTACACAACTCCCCCGCCAGAGCGTTTGTTGTACAAAATAAACGCTCGATAGAAAAATAGAAAGAGGAAACGGTTAGCGAAAGAAAACGTCAACTAACAAAGTCTTGAAATCTGACAGGATGTCGAACGTTTCTGCCGGAACGGCGGGTTACCAGGGAAGGTTTTTGCTGTGGTGGTGCTGGCGGGTGTGGTGTAGTGTCTGGTGTGATGATAGAGTTTGGATCATCAACAGGAATTGTTGGTGTTGTGTCTGTGGATGGTGATGGTGTCGGCGTTGCTGGTGATGGAGGTGTATCAAAATACGCGGGTTTTAATCTGTCAATGGAAACTGTGTCTGGCTTATCGGCTTTTTGAACCACGAAATATTTGTCTGTGCGATTAAGCACTTTAAATGGACCATCATACGGTGGTGTGAGTGGTTTGCGAACAGCATCGTTACGAATAAAAACGAAAGGTGACGTATATAGATCATTGTGTACAAAAACGTGTGTGGATGACGAGCGAGTGGGTGTTGGACGTAGATGTGACATACGGTCTTTGAGTTGTTGGACAAATTGGGATGGGTTAGGACTGGCATCGGTGCTGGGTTGAACATACTCACCTGGAAGGCATATGGTGGTACCGAAAACGAGCTCAGCCGACGTGCTGTGGAGGTCGTCTTTGACTGATGACCGCAGACCTAAGAGAACTAGTGGCAGGTTGTCGCTCCAGTTATTGGGGTTTGGCTGTGATATCAGTGCTGCTTTGAGTTGACGGTGTAGGCGCTCTACCATGCCATTGGATGAAGGATGGTATGCAGTTGTTGTGATGTGTTTACAGCCAAGCAGTTTAGTGAACTCACGAAACAAAGTCGATTGGAATTGGCTGCCACGGTCTGTGGTGATGGTAGACGGTACACCAAATGTAGCAATCCAGTGCTGGAGTAGTACTTTCGCAATATTTTCTGCCGAGGTGTCGGAAATGGGTACTGCCACTGGCCAGCGTGTGAAACGATCAACAACGGTTAATAAGTGGGTATGTCCATTTGATGGTGGTAGTGGACCAACAAGATCGACGTGAATATGTGTGAAACGGACGTCGGGAACGGTGAACGTACTGGGAGGAGAAAAAGTGTGGCGGTGGACTTTGTTTCTCTGACATTGTAAACACTGTTTAGTCCATAATGCAATGTCAGAATTCATATTGGGCCAAACAAATCTGGCAGAAATGAGTTTGCGAGATGCACGGATACCAGGATGGGAACGAGAATGAAAATGATCGAAAACGATCTTCCTGTAGCAAGTTGGAACGATAGGACGAGGGTTACCTGTAGACCAGTCACATAGGACTGTGCCATCGGCTGAAGGTAGTGGAGAATCTTTGAGCTGGAGTGTAGAGGATGTGCGCAGTTCGAGCAAGGATGGATCATCACGCTGGAGGTTTGCCAGTTCCGTAAGATCGAATTTAGTCTGCACCGTGTTGATGTCAGGTCTGGATAATGCATCAGCCACAACATTATCAACTCCATGCACGTAGCGGATGTCTGTTGTGAACTGGGAAATATAATCCAAATAGCGGATATCTCTGGGTGAATGTCGGTCAGGCTTGGCATGAAGTGCGTGTGTCAGGGGTTTGTGGTCAGTGTGCACACGAAATTGTCGTCCTTCCAAAAGATGACGGAAATGACGGATGGACAAGTAAATGGCTAGGAGTTCGCGAGAAAATGTGCTGTATTTTGTCTGTGCCGCCTGGAGTTTTTGCGAGAAGAACGCTAAGGGCTGTAACTGGTTGTCCACTATTTGGTGAAGCACTGCACCGACTGCAGTATTTGATGCATCAGTCGTTAGGACTAACTCAGTATTTGGATCTGAATGTGGATGGTGCAGCATGGTGGCATCCGCGAGAGCTTTTTTGGCTTCTGCGAAAGCTGTCTCAGCCTCGGGAGTGAAATCGATCGTCTTGACGTTGGACTTGAGAAGATCGGTTAAAGGTGAAACGATGGTCGCACAATGTGGAATGAAGCGACGGTAGTAGTTCAAAATTCCCAAGAAACGTCGTAACTGTGTGATCGTTTGAGGTGCAGGAAATGACAGGATGCTGCGCACCTTATCTGGGAGGGGTGTCAAACCTTTTTGATCGATATGGTGCCCGAGGAAGTCGAGGGACGGAACACCGAACACGCATTTACTAGGGTTCAGCTGAAGTCCGTATTGTTGGAAACGTTGAAAGAGTTGGCGCAAGTGGCTGGCATGCTCCGATGGAGAGGCGCTGGCAATTAATATGTCGTCGATGTAGCCAAACGCGAAGGGTAGACCTCGAAGCACTTCATCGACGAATCGTTGGAACGTCTGGGCAGCGTTTCTCAATCCAAATGGCATGCGAATGAACTCGAACAGGCCAAAAGGCGTGGTGATGGCTGTCTTGGGAATGTCTTCTTCGGCCACGGGGATTTGGTGATATGCCTTTACGAGGTCAACCTTGGAAAAGATTGTCTTCCCAGAGAGATTCTGTGCAAAATCATGAATGTGTGGGATCGGGTACCTGTCGGGGACGGTGACATTGTTGAGAGCACGGTAGTCTCCACAGGGTCTCCAATCACCAGATGATTTTGGAACCATGTGCAAAGGCGAGGCCCATGGGCTTGAAGACGGTCGAATGATGCCAAGATTCATCATATGTTCGAATTCAAGGCGTGCGATACGGAGTTTGTCGGCGTTGAGTCGTCGTGGTTGAAAATGGACCGGTTGGCCTTTTGTGGCGATGTGGTGATGCACAGCATGAGAGACTGGGTCGGTGAACTGACACGGTTTAGTGAGGGATGGAAACTCCTTCAAAATGTCAGAAAACGGCGATTGCGGGATCGCCAGCCGAATACCCAGAGAGTTGGTGCATTTACCAATGCCGACTGTATAAAGTTTGGTTGTGGTGTCTACCAGCTTGCGATTTTTGAGGTCCACTGTTAGGCCAAAGTGTGAGAGGAAATCCGCGCCAATAATGGGGGTCTGGACATCTGCCTGGATGAAAACCCATTGAAAAGAGCGTCGGAGGCCTAAATCAAGAGTGATGGACCGTTGGCCGAATGTAGCAATAGTTGTTGTGTTTGCTGCTTGCAGTGTAAAGTGAGATGGTTTGAGGCTGTGATGTTTGGGTGGGGGGATTACACTGATCTCGGCGCCGGTATCAATGAGAAATCGAAGACCACTGGACCGGTCAACGATATAAAATAGGCGACTTTCATGTGGAGGGCCAGCCCTAGTCGTCGCCGTTACTGGCTGGCTTGGTCGTTTGACTGTGGAGTGTAAGTGCGGAATGAACATGGAGGATCGCAGCGGCGTGCCTTGGAGCCGAAAGTGCGGTGGTACCAACACCAGGTTTGTAATCGGCGGTTTCTGGACCGTGATCTAGGTCGATGAGGTACTTCGGTGGACACAGATCGATGAGTAGTAAATGCGCTGCACATTGCACTGACCTGATTGCACAACATGCGAACGGTTTCTTTTAGGTCCGTAATGTCCTTATCGATATGCGAGTGATGGGATGGAGAATCAGGACTGCGAGAGACGTCGCCACGGCGATCTGGGGCAGGAACTGGTAATGTCGTAGGGGATTCGTGCGTCGGAGTGGTTTCGGCGGGTGATGTCATGTGAACGCAAGGTCTAGCAGCCGGGTAGCATTCCATTATTCTGTCGGCGTGCTGTGCAACTTTGTCAAGTGGAGTAGTGGGTTCCAGCATTGATAGGACCTGCTGCATCGGGAGAGGTAGTTTATCAACCCATATCTCCCTGAAAATGGCGTCGTCCATTTGCCGTCCAGCCAGTAGCGACCGCATGTGGCGCATAAGCTGGGACGGAGTTTGGTCTCCGAGCTCCACTGACGTGAACAGTTCACGGAGCATTTTTCCGGCTGATTTTCCGGTACGCTGAATGACTGCTTCCTTAAGCTTCGTGTAAGGAGCTTCTGGTGGAATGGGATCGAGGAGATCTTCCACGTCAACAGCGATGTCAAAGGGAAGTGCTTGGACAACGTGAGAGTACTTCACGCGCTCGCTGGTTATACGTCGAGTGGCAAATACGGCTTCTATCTGTCGAAACCACACTCGAGGGTTGGTCGGGGCAAAAACGGGCAGTTTGAGAGCAACCGCGTGGATGTCAATAGATTCGTTGTCAGACATGGTGAATGGTGTGGAACTTGGACCGAGAGAATGAAGCTAGTGTCAAATGATGGAAAAAACAACCTGGGCTCACCAATTTTGTAGCGTACTACTCTGTCTATGTGGTACACTAAATTATTGTCAACAATATCTAAGGCGACACTAGCAAACTAAGACGGGCGGAGGAGCGTGCGGTGATAAAAAGGCCAAAAGGGTATGTACATCAAGAATAAAAATGAAACAATAGGTGTGACTCAAACTCACAGTTGTTCAGTGTTCTTGTGATCAGGAAATGAGCGTCAAAGAGCCAATGTCCGACAATGTCTTCAGTTCAGTTCGGTCTGACAGCCATCCGTTGGACAGAACAGGATGGTATTGAGCGAAGTGCCAAGAGACGCCGTTGAAGCTTCTAAAATGTTTTGTTTCACACAGTTAGTTCCGACCGATATGATTCCAAGACACTCAAAACCAGAAGATGAGATCGAGCCAGAGTGAAGGATTTATTTACAGCCTTTTTTGTATTGCGCGGTGGTGACGACCAAAAGGTGTGTGTTTTTACATTAAAACGTCGGTACAACAAAGGAGTGTCGCACCAAGGGACGTTGAAGATCATGGAAAAAAATCGGAAATGTACAGGTACCTACAAGGTCACGCGACTAGGCATTTTGTTCGCCCACTGTCGTCCTGTATTCTTGGTATGATGGTTTGTCATAGGATGGTGTTAATTGTCCTATTTTGTTATACATTTATCATCAGTTCTTTTCCGGCTGTTCATCATCGTTTTCCTCCTTATTTGTTGTATCATCTTTAAATTTCGGTTTCTGGTGGTTTTGTTTCATAGTTGCCTACAGTCTGTCACGTTTCGATGAAGCATGTGTGATCGAGAATAATATCCTGTCTGCTTAGGCGTCCGTCATCTGCGACACACACACACAAAGGTTTTCATCCTCGTTACTCACATATCACAAGTTTTTATTACTCACTGAAGCCCGCTTTAGATCGACACTCCCCAAGTAGCAACCCCAATCAAATCCCGATTGGGTCCCCATTGGGATTTGGTTGGGATTAGGTTGGGATGCATCGGGATTTGGTTGGGACACCCTAGCCTAAATGTTGGGTTTTGGTTGGGATTTGCTACGCATTCCGACCGTGCCCCAATGGGTTCCCAGTTGGGGCCCCATTGGGATAACCCAAATTTCAGATCGAAACAAAACGCCCCCTACTTCTTCCCAGTATTTCTGGACAAACTCTAGCGAACCTCATGAGAACGGTCTCAGCTTCCCAGTTTCCACCACTTGCCACATGGTACAAAGAAAACAACCTAGTAAGTAGCTCAAATAAAATTGTATTATTAACACTTAAAAAAGTGTACATTCTATTCTTGCGGATTTTCCGGTTGTTCTTTTCTTTCAGAGGACCTCGATTTACATCTGCAACATTAGAAAAAAGAGGCAAATAAAAAATTTATAACGCTCAAGCACTTAAAATTATTACCAGAAAAATAATAGTTAGATGGACCGAAAAATAATTCTGCTTTAAGTTTAGCGGTCTAAAAAGATGTACCTGCTTTTTCTGATCGAACCTCCGCGGTCCCTGGCATTGTTAAACTAATGTTGCACATGCTTCTGCACGTCATCATCGAAAGTATATTTAAGCCGCTGACTGTTAAAGATTGCGTCTGATGTGACATGAATCATATAGAAAATTGAAACCTGCCTTTAATTACATTCATCAGTCGCAAATGCGAAATAGCCGTTTTGCCGACACTGCCTGACCAGCAGCACTGTTTCGCTACGTCGTCACTTATCATCATGGACAACATTTTACGGGCTGATTCGCGAAGGTCGTTAGTGACAGTCCTGGTTAGCATAGAAACCTAGAGAAGTAATAAGTGAACTTGTTATCTTGCCAAATGGTCATAGTTCGAAAGCACATTTAAATCTGTGTCCATTGTTAGCAGGTCATCGACTGTGGTCGCTCTTTTTGGTTTGTAAAACGAGGACGCAGGTGTTGGTTTTGCGTTTGATAAGGCGGCAACTTCTTTTTGTAAAGCCTCAAAACCCGAATTGACAAGGGTAATCAAGGTAGACAGTTTGATGTTCAGCTCCCCTGGTAGATGCACTGTTAATACTGTGAAGCTAACATACCGAGCATCGCAATTACTGTCTTGTTTCCAGGGGTGTTAGACGTTTCTGTAGACTTCTCGTTCGAACTGCCACAGTTGACGTTCACAAAACTACAAATTTGTGTGGTAAAAAAATAAATTTAATAACGCACGATATTGGAGAGGACATGGCCATGGTTCGCATAGCCGGATGCGGTGTGGAAGACGGTCTAAGTGGAAGGAATAATTAATTTATTCGCTTGACAAACCCCGCCTTTTGAGTTGCTCCGAGACATATTTCCGGCGATGGTGGAACCGTTAATGGCACCAGGAATTTCCTCTAAGGGTTGGTTTCACAGTCTGTGTCCTCGGAATCACTGGTGAATGTGATAGGCTGTCTGGAAAGAGTAAACTAACCATAGTAATTTACCTTTTCCGGGTGGTGTACCTTGTACCGAACATGGTCATAGGCGTTGTCACGTCAGACTGTTCGGAAGTTGATTCTTGCAGGTAATTAGATTCACACTGGAGAATTTCGTGGTAGCTTTCTGTCGACAGCGAATTAAGCATTAAATGGATTCATACCTGAGCTAAATACTTCCCGACATTCGTATACCGGATTATCCGATGGTAACTCTTTACCCAAAATTAACATGGTCCGGTATTCCGAAGCTCTCTTTACGTTCGGCAATCTGGTATGTGTGGAATCAACAAACCAGTTTCGGTGAATAACGCCGACCGAGCCATCCTTGGTAAAGCGCACGAGGCGATACATCTGAAAAAAATATTTATACAACCAAGCATCGAGAATCGCAGTAGGTAATCATGGACGGAAGAATCATCTGTGAAAGCGAGTTTATTTCATAAAAATGTATGCAAAATCGGTATAACTACGCTGTGTGTTCCACAGGGTAGTAAAAGACATTTACACTGTATGTCGTTATTCATAGCAGAAAAAATTTCATTGTCCGCATTATCCACCGAAAAAATATACAAATGTGGAGTGTAAGGTTTTGGTGAAAAAAGGTCTTGGATTAAGAAATCGTTTAAAATAAAAAGTGTTTCCAGTAATGCTCACAATGGCATCAGGGAAGTTATGCACAATAACTACATTGTTCGGTGACTGGCTGGAAAAAAACGCCTTCCGAATAATGAAATTATCGCATTTGGGGGTTCTGGGTAGAAGTGAACCTGTGTCATCTACGTAGGATTGTGTGACTGATAGATGAAAATCGGATACGTCCTCAATCAATCGTTTGTACAACTGAGGTCCAGGATTCCTCGGTCCTTTAATGAAACACTTCAGAAAACCAAGATAAGATTCGAAAGGAAAAGCGGAAAAGTTATCCAGCGTACCATGCAAAAGTACGTCATCATGCAAATGAATTAAGTTATGAACGTTGTAAACAAGTTCATATGCTCCGTAAAACACTTCGAACTGTTGAACAAACAGTCGTAGAAGATTCGATGCAAAGTTATTGTAACGGACATACAGTTGGGGATGCGAAAAAATTTAAATATATATGGATAGAGACAAAAAATGGTCGTAAGCTGTTTCCGAAATAATGTTCTTCAAACATACGGGGCCTAAGTATAACAAAAACTGCCGGTATTCGCTGGCTTTCCAGCGCTCCGTGTCTCGAATATGCCGGCATTTACGTGGGAAATCACATGGTATGCCAACATAGGATTGAAGAATTCGATCGCCAAGCTCGTCCGCTAAAGATGCATTAATACCGGCGAATCTGTCCTTGGGACCACTGAGCCAAGACAGAAGTAATTTACGCATCAAACCTAAACATATGAGATGCATATAGTCATGACAGAATGTACGGACCGTGTCAATCTCAACAGCCAAAAATGGACTGTTGCTGTTCTTGAGGTGGTGTTTTATGTGCCTTTTCGCACGAAAGCTTTCGTCCGTCCGTAGCTTAGAACTGATAGAGGGGAAGGTCATTTTAACCCCGGTGTAGTAGCCTGGCTGAATGCACCGATCACAGCCAAATTAAGCATTATGCCCTTTAACTTGTCGAATATACGACCGAGCAGGCGTATCACAGACAATGGAGGATAAGGTACATTGGTAATGCACACTATTGTGTAAGATCCCCCGTTGCAATACTTGGTTCAGTTCACTGATGCACTCATGAACGTATTGGTCTAACGGCGTTGGTTTCCCTTTACCACAGTAAAATCCAACAGTGAATACCTCACTGACTTGTGATCTTATTATTCGCGCCAATATTGGCCACAACTGCGAGTCTGACGATCGATAGATGACGGTGCCGTCACAATGCACTTGGATGTCAAGGATGCACTTAGGTAGTTTTAGTGCCGATATGGACTGCACGATGCCTTTAACAAGTCCAAGGTGAAAATACTCCCCATTCTGCAAACAGCTGACATTACACCGCCTGGGAGTCCCACACAGCGTCCTTGGGTCACGAGGAATGCTTGGGAATCGCTTCGCCAGTATGCGCAAAATCACGGCTCGCTGCGACATATTGACGCGATATTTAATGAAGTTGTGACGCAGTTCCTGAAGCAGTTCACCAGTGTCATCAACGTTCTCTGCATCTGAAAGAAGTGATCTGTATTATTCATACGCACCAGTTTACCTTCATCAGCCCTTTGGTCTGCTACGATTGCAGATATTGGCATCGGTCCGTGATCCTCTTTAAAGGAGACTGAAGAAGTCGCTGGCAGCAAACCAGAATTATCAAAATTGATAGAATTATCAATGAGTGGTGTTTCTGTGGAAATTATGAACGCCATTGAACCATACCGTGGCTGTCGTACACTACATCCATTACGATGTTCCCACAAGCTCGCATACATACAACATGGGCACAGTGCCATCATCAACACTTTTTGCCGAAGGCGGTATCTTTGCCACCTGCACAGGGCAGTCATGTTCGGTTTCTTAACCTAAAAACGTGAATTGAAAGAATCAGCATCATTACCGTCGTGTAACTACATTTTCTACTGATATTGGCCGTCATAGTAACTGAAAACGTACATCAAGTGCACTTTTGCAAACCCAGTAGGATCCCAACCATAACCCAACGGAATCCCAACCATAACCCAATAAGATCCCAACCACAACCCGACTTGAGCCTCATCAAAGATTTGAGTCTCTCTTATTGAACTAATTTCATTATGGACACATAAGCATGTTTTCACATACATACGATCACTTAGGAATCCACTACGAAGCTGACAGGGGCACGTTCGTGACCCATAAGATATATCTCACTTGCAGGTGAGTTATCCATGGATAACTGCATATTTAAGGCCAACAAACATAATTATGCGTGCATGAAAGTTTACTACGGTAATTGCACGAAGTATGTGGCATCTAATGTAACAGAATGTAAAAATATAACCATCTAAAGACGAGAACGGTGAGTCACTACCATAAAACAACGATTCACCATTGAGCAATGACTATCCAAAATAGCGAGAGGCTGCACTTTAAAACAAAATGTAACGCATCTCGATGCCTGCTTTCTTCGGAAATTAAACATTTTTGGAATATTTTAACAATTTCCGTCTCAAAAATATATGTCTTACATTCCAAAAATACTGAATGAAAATCCCAACCAAATCCCTATCAAAACCCAACGTTAACATGGGGATGTGTGCTACATGGGTCCCCTCGTAGCAAAACCGGTGCAAAACCGCTCCGAAACCGATCGGTTTTCGGCCGGTTTTCGATCGGATTTTACTATTACGCCGATCGGTTTTTGGTTGGTTTGTTTAGTAGCCATTTTACATGGATCAACATTGAATTTATACGAAAAAATTGACGACCGAACTAATTTGCCATGTTTAGTTGGCGTTTCATTTAAATGTATTGGTTTTATTCAGCAAAATGTCCTGAAAACTTTGGTACAGATCGCACTAATTTATTCCCTCGAAATGGGTAAAATGTGGACAATTTTCGAAAAACCATCAATTGAGAGATATAAATGGGCATTGTGATAAGTAATTTGGGTTAGTGAAGGAAATTAACGAAGCATATCACGTACTTCAAACGATTGGCACAAACCGTTCAGAAACCGTTCAGGAAACCGGTCTGAAACCACTCAGGAACCGCTCGAGAACCAATCGGCGTAAATAAAAACCGCTCAGAAACCGGCCGGAACCGATCGGCTCCGGAGCGGTTTGTGCCAATCGTTTGAAATGCGTGATATGCTCCGCCTATTTCTTTCACTAACCCAAGATACTTATCACAATGCCCATTTCTATCTCCCAATTGATGATTTTTCGAAAATTGTCCACATTTTACCCATTTCGAGGGAATAAATTAGTGCGATCTGTACCAAAGTTTTCAGGACATTTTGCTGAATAAAACCAATACATTTAAATGAAACGCCTACTAAACATGGCAAATTAGTTCGGTCGTCAATTTTTTCGTATAAATTCAATGTTGATCCATGTAAAATGGCTACTAAACAAACCAACCGAAAACCGATCGGCGTAATAGTAAAAGCCGATCGAAAACCGATGTCACGAACGGGCTCTGTGCTACAACAGTCACCACACAAGATTCGCTGCCAAGGCTTTGTCTCACAATTTACTATTTGCATAAGATAATTTGCATGCACGAACGATGTATGCAAATGCGAGTCCCATTCAATGAATGTAACGAGCAGAACGATAGCAGTTGATGGGTTTTGGTAGTTGTATTGGTTATTCTGTATAACTGATAGGAGAGGGGAGACTAAACGAGCTGGTGGCTGGAGCTGACGAGCTGGAGTGCACCTTGTCTCTAGAGCCGCGTGGACTCAGATGGCTATAAAGTTGTGACGGCACAAACGGACTCCAAACAACCAGTCGATTGAAGAGACTGAGGCTAACCTGAATTTCTGACCTTTCGAAGAGCCTGGTCAACTTTTGCTTGGCCAGTTTCGTACCTCAATGGATGACTGATGAGAACCCCCCAGATGTCCTACAGGACTTCTAAAACAGGCCCATGTGTCTGACCGAAGAAGATGATTATACCACACTGGTTGAATCGGGTCTGGATGTAGGAAAGTACTTTGAAGTACAGTTGTCCTAACTATCATCCACTTTATGTGGCTAAAAGAATGATTCGAGAAAGATTGCTTGTACGTAGCGAAGGACCTGGTACCGGAATTGGATGCTCCTAGGGAGTGGTTATCATTCCCAAATAGACCTAAGTGCAGATACCTGTTTATAAACAAGGCGCACCTAAGCTCTAAGCTCGCGGTTGAATTTTAGTTTGGGGTCCACGAAGAGCCCGTACAATACGTCTTCGGAACAATCTTGTCACCAACGCTTCATAACACTAAGTCCGTCATCAGTACCCGACACGGACTTAGTCACAGTGGCACATGTCGAAAGAAGAAGTGTGATATCAAGGAGCTTCCACTAAATGATTCACTATGCTCAACGCCGCAGCTACCATTTACCGCCCGCGGTTACATCCAACCAAACCCCATCCACAAGCATCTGCTTTTGTGATTTTCCATGAACCACAACAACACCGAACGTCATTGTCCGCTGTCCTGGTGGAACATCTGCTGGGACTCCAGGCGCAGTTCCCTTGCATTTTGTTTTATCCTTTCAGACGGATTTACGGTCACATTATCTACATCTGTTTCGTCGCTGGCGCCTGATACGTTCAATATGAGCACTCACTGTACAACAGGATGATTTGTCAGCGTGACGGTGGTGCCGGCAGCTGGACTCCCTTCGGATAGGCTTTGAAGGTGCAGACATCAAACCCTCGCCGTCACTCATCCAGTATCATGCCAACAATGCAAGGAGTAAGATACACGGAATTCCCAAAATATCAACACACCCGCTCCACATCCAAAATCGAAGTCGAACTCCGACGGACTTCTAGGAGAAGGCCCCTGTAGTGACAGTCACCTTTGTTCAGGCTTTTAACACGTTTATTGTTCAACTGAACGGCGGCTGTTAAGTGCGCTTGCCATTCGACTGTTTCTCCTGCGCACGCTCTCAAATACACACTAATCACTATCTCTCCCAGTCGCTTTCTCGTTTTCACGGGTCGTGGAGAATACCGTTCTGGTAAACGTATTCGTATAGTGCCGAACATTGAAGTAACGTGCAAGTGGCCCACGTAGTACGAAGGACCGAAGGGCACGTCTTTCTGTTACATGCTTACTCATGAGTGCAATGGAAGGGGTATACCCCGTAGCTATAAAGGCCCACTGCACCATTGAGGATAACCGGCAACCAGACCCTGAGACTTGGAGTGGCCAAGAACCACATAAGATGCCGATGGATCAAGTGCTGTGGGTTGCTGTCTACCACCACATTTACTAAGGGAACTGCAAGGTAAGGTTTAGCGGGCCCACAGCCTCGTGCCCATGTGCTACTTCAAGACTTCACGGCAACATAGGTAAGTGTTGGCATCTCATCCAGGACATCGGTGGAGAATCAAAATACCTAGACCTACAAAACCCACAAACAATAAGAAAGGTTACAGGCATCGCTGACCTTGGAGTCCTGTTTATCGATCGATTGCTACCGGCACTCTCTGCAGTGTCTGGCTGCTGCGGCTAATGCTAAACAGGTGCTCCATCAATTATTGCTCACCGTAGCGTCTAAAGAAGCTTTCGTGTTGTTGCCTTTCTACACAAAACTAATTAAGCCACACCTAGAATATTGTGTCCAAGCTTGGGCTCCTGCTCTTGTGCGGAATACTGTTGTTCTTGAGAAAGTTCAGCGGTAATTCCCTAGAATGTTACTGGGACTCAGGCACACAACTTACCCAAAAGGGTTAATGGCGCTAAGACTTTCCTCTATAAAACAGAGAAAACTCAGAGGGATCTAATAGAAACCTTCCAACAAATCAAAAGATTATCCATCCCAGGGGAGCCGTTGTTAGTATTGACACGGATTCCAGACTCGGGGGACACGAGTTTAAGCTCTTCAAACCGAGAACATTAAAGAACATGATAGGAAATTTTTTTGCGTGCCACGTTGTCAACCCATGAGACGCACTGCCAGCTGAGGTAGTGTCTTCCATGTCTGTGGTAGGTTTTAAGACAAGGTTGGACCTTTGCTGGCCTGATGTATTCCCGAGTACGTCTAAACCTACGTCATTAAATGGCAATACTGGATACGGCGTGATCCCCTCTTTAGTCACCACTGTCTCTGTATTATACCTCTGACTTTCGCCTTCACCCCTTCTCCACCATCCCCCATCTCATTTCCCGTCTGCCAAAGTTATCACTGTTAACACTTTATCTAACCACTGCCTGTATTTGTGACACTCTTGGGGAGTGGGGGGGGGGGTAGGGGAAGGGAGCTAGACTTGGGGAAGGACCCATTTTGTAACGGTAGAACTGCTACACTCCCGACAATGAACTCAGTCCGATCCTTGTTTCATCTGCAGAGTCAACAAAAGAAGCATAATGCAGTCATAGAAGTGGCAACCCGATGGGATTCGTCCAGAGGCTCATTGGTGCAAGAATCTGGACTGATTTACTGGCTCGAGGCTCAAGTCCTGTGACCTGATCTGACCTGACCTGACTAAGACTATTCATGACCTCATGAATGGAGTGGTATCAGTACGAATTGGGTGCTATCAACGTAAGTTAGCGTCATGAAATTATAGCTGGAATTTACTATTACCAAGCCAATAATGGAGTTACCACAACATTATATACAATTGTATTCCAATAACGAAGAAAAAAGTTTACGATTTCAAAATAAATGCTCGAATGTCTTCGCGTAAACGACCAAGCACTTGTGAACCCTTTTGATAAGGTTTGCGTGAGTATTCTCGGCATCTAACACGCTGTTACGCCATTTGCAGACGAATAACCTTATTTCCCCTTTAAGACATAGATCGAGCATCCGCAACACGCTAACTGTTATGGATGGTTTGACCCAGACCTGTTACCAGGGCAAAACCTACGCCATCTTCATAGATTTTGCCAAAGCCTTCAACAGAGTGTCACCCGCTACCTTGTTTCACGAGCCAGAAGTAAACGGTATCACCAGTTAACTGTTCTGCGTACTTAAGAGCTTTCTGTATGAGAGCATCTTCACTATGCGTGCAGGCGCTTCGTATTTCCTCCTATCCCTAATCACTATAGGAGTCCCTCAAGGCTCCGTACTGGGTCCCTTACTGTTCCTAATCTACGTCAGAGATCTCCCAGAAACTGTGAAGTCCAACATCACGATGTACGCGGATGATGTGACTATATGGGATTCTTCAAGTACATAATTGCAGTCGATGATGGATGCAACCAAGCGCTGATCGATGGACTGGAGCCTACCGACAAATGACAATAAATGCATCAGTATGTCCTTCAGTGGCTCTATGGACCAACCGTTCGAGCTAACGGAACATCACCAGTTCAGAGGGTAGACCAACATCAGATACTAAGTTTCTGGCTAACCAGCAATCTCTCTCGTCACATCAACTGAAAACTAGCGAGCTACCTTTTGTATTCTAAATCTTATTTAGAAGAAATTCCTCCATATATCCTAGGAAGACTTTCGGATTCTTTACGACACCTACGTCCCCCTCATCTTAGAATACGACAGTCGGATTGCACACATGGGTCTCGTTCGTGACCGTAACCATCTGGAGTAGGTTCATAGAAAGGCCACAAAAGCCGTACAGGGCTGACCAACCTTTCTTACCCTTTAGGACTGACTGCACTCAACCTCTATCCCCTGGGTGTCAGGCGTACTAGAGGAGATGTTTTCTTAGTTTTCCACCTTTTTCTTCTGGGTTGCTTGATCGATTCTTCACGCGACCACACTTAGACACTCTCAAAGGACATACTAAGAAACTATTTAAATATCGCCCACGGACGTTCTTACGGCAACATTTTTATACGTCAAGGGCGATTCTTATTTGGAATAAACTTCCACAAGAGATGGTGGACGCCCCAAACAAAAAGGGCTTTCAAGCAAAAGCTAGGCATACACGTGGGACTTTCACTAACTCCATCGCCGAACTCAACCAGAACATTACTGTAATTCCTGCTAACATCATTTGTACTGTTATCATTACAATTTGATTTTACGCGATCTGCTCCATCCAACACACTCTCTCCATAACGAGTCTGATACACGTACGCTGTTCAACAACTTTTCTTTCGGAACAGAAAAAAACACAAGATCTAGGATCCATTGAGCTTGAGCCTCTAACCTGTGTACCACTTCAAGAACTTCAAAAACCTTGTATTGATATGAGTCCTGAAGCTATTTGAATGTTTCTCTTAAGTTTCTCCAACTGGAACATCGATTGCACTCTATTCCCACTGCGTTTTTATTGCTACATGAACTTGAGGATCTCACTCATGGTTCGGCTCACGCCGATCTAATCGATCCTGCAACGTGTCCGGTAGACGCAGAGGCCCATCGTTTGTTGTCTCTGCACGGACCCTCTGGCCCAGTTCGTTTGTGTACACACGCGCAAGGCAAAGTGCACTGACGTTGACCTGGTGGGCCTATCGCACACACAAACCCACGGTTCAGACGTGGTTCCATCATCACGTGAGAAACCGTGAAGTTCACATGGATCGTCGTTCTTATTGCGTGACCAGAAATCAACCGCGTCCATTGTCTGTCTGTTTTCAAGGGTTAGTCAACGTGACCGAGCTAACCAATCAATTCAATTTCGCTCCTATCACTATGACTTACCATTAATCACCATCATGAACTCGACCCGTCATCGCTACAGTGTTATATAGCCCACGGTTTTGCAGAAATCCGAGTAAGTCGCGATTTATTTGTGGCAGAATCACAAATCATCGTTTATCGCAGCTTTGTTGTCCGTTGGAAATCAACAAATGCGCTGTTCAGATTGGTCGTATATTGCAGTAGTTGACCAAGACCCAGAGCATTCGCCAAGGAAAACACCTTGAACTAATCCATTAGCTTCTGTGCTCCCCGGATTGAGATAGCCTTTCATTCACACATAGTCTGACGTTCATCTTCTCCTCTGCGACGCTTAGATTGATTTGTAACAAATTCACCTAAAAACTGAAAATGGAATTTGGCGATGTTTTTGGGTAACCGACTTCATTATGATCAAAATCTAAACAGGTGATTTTTCCTTCAAAAAGACGGTCATCAATAGACACGTTGTGGGTGAAATTTTTAAGAAGTCGGATTTATGTTCAGGTGGACAGAGCTCGCATCGCTCAGCGACATGGTGCTCTAACTGTACAGGTATTCTGAGCCAGATTGATCATATCGCAATAAGCTACCGGTGGCGCAGCTCTGTCCAGAACTGTAGATCCTACCAGTTCACGTATGTCGAGTCGGACCATGCATTAGTTTTAATGCGATTATCGCCCCAGCTCCATGATCATCGGCTCAAACCGCATGTCATGTTAGCCTTGCAACATTTGCCTGACCTAGAGGCTCGCACCAGTTATGAACAGAAATTATCACATGGGCTAGGCATTACGACAATCAGTGACGTGGACGAGCACTGGGTCCATATGAAGGGGGCGATGCACGTGGCAGCAGGTTTTAGCCGCGGTCCTGAATCCATTGTCTATCAGAGACACTGGATTTCTCAAGATCCGCTAAGTCAGATGGAGGAAGAACGCTAGCTCTTGAACTGTGAAGAGATGAACAAGGTACGAAGACATCTGCAAACGCCGTAGCCCGGGGTAGTACCACCGCTTTTCCTACTGGAGTCTTACATGGTTCGCCACTCCAAGTTCCAGATTTCGGTTACCGGTTTCACCGAAAAAACTCATGAAATTCACAAATCAGAGAAAATCATCGCTCATGTCTGCTCAGCATTCACAACAAGGAAAGCCTCTAGCTCTCACGAACATTTGCGGTTTGAACCACAGTATTAATTCTTTTCGTCAGTTTTTCAGTCTTGTATCCTTGTCTTGTTTCTGACTGAAATGCAAATCTCTCCCACCTAGGATACAATCCATCTTTAGTTCCGAACTACTTTTTCCACCCCTCATTTTCACGTAAAGCCGGCGTCTGTGCCTTTAGGTATCAGTCGATCGCTACCTACCGTATCCCACACTTGGACTTTGCCAATCGTGAGTTCCAACTCGTGGCTAAATTTCCGGTTCCCTTCTAACCATTAATTCTGTACCGCTTATAGCTATCCCAATATTAGCGATCACTCGATTTTTGATTATCGTCTCTTGGTACTGAGAACTTGTTCGTATCAGGCAACTATCGCTCACTTAAGCTGGGCAGCCCCCAGCCCAAAGGATGCTACTCCGTCCACGTTCCGCTTGCTCCATGGGGTGCATGGGACTGAGGACTGAATCCGAAAAGCGAATCGATAACAGAGCACCAGCGACGACAAGACGAAACGTATGCAATAATACGGTCTCACGTGACAGACCGGAAGAAGTTCCTTCACGGGTGCTTCGGTCACGTTCCCGTGCTGGGTTGACTCCCAACTCCCTTGTCGGTGAGACTTTTGAGTCATAGGCTCCGGTTAGGGTTCCCAAAGAAAAACCCCTTCTGCGGTGTGGGCAGCCGCGAAGTATGATTCGCCCAGAAACCTCCAGTATCTTTCCTGTAAAGGGCTTTACCCATTTTTCCCTCTTTCAATTTAAAGTCCAAGCAAAACGCCACGGGTAATTGCGGCTGTGAGGAAAGCAGTAGTTCAGGAGTTGGGTATAAATCGAATGCCCTTCTTAAGCCTAAATGTTCACTTCACTTGGCTGCCTTTAACGCCCACACACTATGTCAGATAGGGCAACAGGTTGCCCTCGCTAAAACACGTGACACTTTTAAAATGGATGAGTACTGTGTCTCCGAAATACACATACAGGATACCACTTCTGTGATCACTCTTCGCACCCCAGGTGCAACCCTGGTCTCCTGCGCTCTTCGCATGTCGAATGATTCGGTGTTTGGTGCTCGTGGTCAGGCTGGCGTTGAGATTGCTTTGAGAATGAGAGCTGAGCGTGCACTTCTAGAATAGATTCCAGTCAGCAGTCGCTTGTATGCAATTCGGTTGGACGATTCAGTTCGTTTCAACAACAGCAGACTTAAACGCCGATGGTTGTTCGCCGTGTCTGTGTATGCGCCGACTGACTGCAGTTCCTCTGAGACCAAGGACGAATTCTACCAGGATTTGTCTCAGCTGTCTCAAGGCACACGTTCAACGGACGTGGTGGTCATTTCTGGGGGTTTCAACGCCCGAGTTGGCCTTTTGGGAGATTCTGAAAGGCACATCAGAAGCCGATTTGCTATCCCAGCCGATCGTATCGATAACGACGATCATCTCATTCAGCTGTGTTCTAACCACAGATTGTTTCTGGTGAGTATGAACTTCTGCCATAAGAAGCGGCATAAGCTGAAATGGCGTCCTCCTACATCTTCACAACGTTGGACTCAGATTGACCATATTGTGATTGGTCACCGCTGGCGTGAATCATTTGAAGATTGTTGTTCATTTTAGTCTACGCCTGTGGACTGAGATCACTCCCTGGTACGTGCTCGCTTCCGTTTACGTCTCGTCCGTGATCGCACCAAAGTAAATGCCACCCGTCTCGTGCAATTGCTTTTCGACGATAGCCAGCGACACAGTTTCCAGATGAAGCTGTCTACGCAGTTATCGATGCAGCCATATGTTCCGGACCCAAATAAACGCAAACAACAGACCATGGAAGCCTTGAATGCTGCTTCGAATGTCACACAAGACTCTGGTTCAAGTTGGTCTCACAAACAATGGATATC
This sequence comes from Fasciola hepatica, assembly GCA_948099385.1. Lineage (NCBI taxonomy): Eukaryota > Metazoa > Platyhelminthes > Trematoda > Plagiorchiida > Fasciolidae > Fasciola > Fasciola hepatica. Next base: position 6,577,820 of record CANUEZ040000083.1, read on the forward strand.
TTCGACATCAGTTGCTCTGTTGGATGCTCGCACATGCTTTCCTCCGGATGCCACGTTCAATAAAGTGTGCAAATCCCTGAGACGCCAACTGACTAGGAGCCTGAGAAATGACCGTGAGCAGTGGTGGATTGCGAAATGTAGGGAAATGGAAAGGACTGAGTCCATTGGCAATGCTCGCAACCTTTTCCGTTTGATTAGAGGTACCGGCCCACGGAAGCCTGGTGTAAGCGAGTTAATTAAGGAATCCATGGGCTCAGTGTTTCACTCTCAGGGACGTCGTCTAGAGCGCTGGGCGGAGCACTTTAGGGAACAATACTGTTGACCCACTTCAACGGTGAACCTTCCAGATATACTGCCAGAGAAACGATGCAGGTGGATATCAGTCTTCCATCAGAGATGGAGATTATGCGGGAGATGGGTTACTTGAAAAGGTGCAAAGCCGCTGGATTGGATGGGTTATCTTCATCTTTTTTCAAGGATGGAGGCGAAGTTTTGGTTTCCGGGTTAACAGAGCTCCGTATTATCTAGAATAGCGAGCAGATTCCCAGGGAATGGTGTGAATCGGTGATTGTGTCGATTTACAAGAAAGGTGACAGGTCCTCTTGTGAAAACCACAGAGGAATTAGCTTGGTAAGTGTCGCGTCTAAACTGCTCACCGGTCTTATTCTCCACCGATTAACCGGCACCCGCGAAGTGTGTACGCGTGAGAATCAAGCCGGTTTCAGACGCGGTCGTGGTTGTATCGACCGCATATTGACTCTTCGGCAAACCTTAGGGCACAGACACACCTTCCGTGGGCTCAAAATCTCTTTCTTGATCTGAAAGCAGCGTTCGACTCAGTCGACCGCACAGTTCTCTGGCGCTGCCTCTCATTTAAGGGTGTGCCAGAGAAGTTTATTTCTCTTTTCCAATGCTCGTATGCGAACAGCCGAAGCCGAGTTCGTGCTTACGACGATTTTTCTCCCGAGTTCACCATGGAAAGTGGTGTTCCTCAGGGTTGCCTTCTTTCACCCTTCCTCTTCAATTTCGTAATTGAATTGATTCTTGAGATAGTCCTATCTTCCTGTGAGAATAGCGGCGTCGATCTTTACTTAGGCAGTAAACTGTCTGACTTGAAATATGAGGACGATATTGTTCTTTTGAGTGAAGATCCAGGTAAGTTGCAAGCTCTTTTAGATAGCCTAAACAACAGTGTAGCAATGTTTGGGATGCGTTTTTCACCTTCAGAGTGTAAAGTGCTGCTGTAGGACTGGGTTTGCTCAACAACAAACCTTGTGTTGGCAAGGTAAACTCTAGCTGAAGTGGATAAATTTTCTTACCTGGGTAGTAACATCTCACCTGGTGGACAGAGATCAGATGAAATGTCGTCGCGTAAACAGAAGGCGCGTTTGACTTTTTCCAACCTCCGTCATCTGTGGCTTCGGCATGACATCCGATTGTCCGTTAAGGGTAGAGTGTACATTGCGGTGGTTAGGTCTGTTCTCTTATATAGTTCAGAAACATGGCCGTTGAGGGTAGAAGATAGGCGAAGACTGTCGGTTTTCGAGCGTTGGTGTTTCCGTAGCATTGCCCGAGTATGGTGGGAACACCGTATCAGCAATGCTGAGGTTAGGCCTAACCTATTGGAAACCAGAGGTCAGTCTCTGGATCAAGAATTGAATCTAAACAGGTCAAGGTGGTTGGGGCGTGTTACGCATGCCCACTGTTAGACTTCCTCAGCGTACGCTGTTCTCTGAGACAGGTGCTCATTGGAAGGTAGGTCGAGGTGGTCAGTGCATGACATGCCAAAAAGGTGTGAAAACCTTGATCAGTGGACTTGGCCGAGGAGAACGTGTTAGGCTTCCAGGTTGGAGTCCACGTGATCCACTTACCAGATGACTGGAAACATTTAGTGATATGACCAGGCGTCGTGGTCAGTGGAGTAGTTGCATACAGACTCTTTCCTTGTCCTATTGATTCCCTCTTGATACTTTGACTTTTTGGACTTTTATCACTATGCTACTATCCTTTTCGCCCTTTACTGGACGATGCCAGAAGGTAGCAACCGGAACCAGACCATAAAAATGCGAGGTCAGTGGTTGAATAAGCTAGACTAAACTAAACTAGACTACAATCACTCGATCAAAATAAACCACCTAGTCCGGATGTAATTCCATCGTCTTGGAAATGTGCGCCCCCGAGTTAGCGCCAGTTTTACGTCATCTTTTTTGGTTTTCTTTCAAATGTGGTACGTTTCTCACCCCATGGAAAGAAGCCGTTATCTTCCCTATTTTTAAACACGGCGACTCGTCCGACCCGAACAGCAACCGTCGTATTTCCCTAGTATCTGCCATTTCAAAAGTCATGGAAAGCATAGTTCCCGATCAGTAGCAACCGTTTCTCGAACGTGAATGACTGCTAAGCGGTTGCTAACACGAGTTCCGACCTCGCAGTTCTCCGGTTCATCTACTGGCTATGGTCTCGCACATGTAGCCGGCGGCACTCGATAACCACTGAGAAACACACGCGGTCTCACTAGACGTATGGAAAGCTTTGGCCATGTCTGGCACAAAGATTTACTTTCCAGATTTCTCATTTTTGGGTTTCTTCCAGCCGTTGTCTTGTGGACATCAAGCTTTCTCAGTAACCGGACCATCTCCGTTCCAGTAGATCGAGTTCAGTCACAGCCTTTTCCCGCGAACGCTGGTGTTCACCACGGTTCCGTACTTTCACCCACCATCTTTCTGCTTTTCTCTGATAACCTCCGATCCACCACTTTTTTGCTACACACATACGGACCCACTACAACATTTCTCTTTTAAAAAGCGGAATCAACAAGCACGTTTAATGTGAATGTCCCATACAGACTTGGCTTACAGTATGTTTTCGAACCATGGGGTTTACCTTTTTTTACCGTAATCCACTTCATATGCAGTAAATAAGCCCACAAAGAGCCTTAAAAAGGATCGCGAAAATTAGTGGGTCAAGTTAACTGAAGAAATAATATTGGCAGCTGCTTCAGATAACAGCCAAAGACTATTCAGAATTATTCGCTATACCGGTAGACGGCGAACTCCGGTCAATGAAACGGTGTGCGATAAAAATGGAGATTCTATTCATAGCAAACAACACAGGCTCGATCGTTGGGCCAAATAATTTAAGAAGTATTTTAGCTCGCCGGGCGCTAACGTAGTTACTCCGACGTCAGCCACTGTGACTCTTCGAGGGGTATCACTTTATATCCATCGGAAGTGGAAGTAGAATCGAACATTCGATTACTAAAGCGTGGAAATACGGCCGGCCTTGACGAACGTCCCCCAGTTTTTTCAAACTGGGTGGAACGAGGAGTGTATTCCGTTATCATGGGGGTGAGTCACTGATTGTACTCATCTTCAAGAAGAGAATACGCAATGATTGTAATACTCATCGAGGGATCAGTTTAGTTCCGATAGTCACCAAGATATAAACTTCGATTTTGCTGCGCCGTCTGATACCAACTCGCGAGAGCAACGCTTGCGATCAAAAGACTGGATCCCGCTCACGTTCAGGATGCATCGACCAGAATTTTACTCTTCGCCAATTACTTAAAACGTATCACACAGCGTCGCCCGACAGTAATGGTTTTCCTCGACTTGTAAGGTACCTTCAGTTCGGTTGACCGAACAGCGCTATTCAGTGCTGCTCACTGAAAAGGTATGCCACAGTTCGTGAATCTGCTGAATCACTGTACTCTCATACTTGTGGCTGAGTAATAATTTAAGGGTAAGTCTGTTGTCTGTTCGAAACGACCAGCAGTGTTTGGCAGCGGTGTTCAATTTCGCCACTCCTGTTTAACTTCGTCATGGACGATATAATGGAGAATACCTTGCGGAATTCTCAAGATGTGGGCGTCAAACTGGCAAATAATGAAATGCTTTGTGACCTAGGTTACGCCGACGACTTTGTCTGCTTGTTCGAATGCACGGGACATGCGCAACGTGCACTAGACAGATTCACGAGAGCTGTAGCCCCAATCGGCATGCGGTTTGCACATTGAAAGTGTAAAGTGATGTTGCAAGACTGGATGTCAGCAGTTCCGAGGTTGATATTCGATAGGTGGAACCAACAATATTGGACCACTTCACTTACCTCGTCATTAGGGTGACGACGGATGAGAGCATGGTAGTAGAGGTGAGTACGCGTATATCCAAGGCTGGGGTGGCGTACGCTGAACTCAGTCACTTGTGGTATCGAGCTGATAATTCGCTGAAGTTTAGAGGTCGTGTGCACTGCGTGGCAGCGCGTTCAGTTCTGTTGTATAGATACGAGACATATAGTCTTCATGCGGAAGATGTTCGTCGCCTTGAGATTTTGGATCATTGATGTTTGCGTAGTATTGCTGAGATTGGATGGGATGACAAAGTGAGCAATGCTGAGTTCAGATATCGAGTATTTGGTACCAGTTCAGATAATGTTCTATCGCAGCGTATTCAGTTTGGTAGACTTTGTTGGTTGGGGCACGTTGCATATGGTGATCACAGGTCTACCGTAACATGCCATGTACGACGAAATTCGAAAATGTAGGTGCCTCACATCTTCGTGGTTGGAATCCCAAAGATTCCTAAACTAGTTAGATGAAGACACGGGGAATATGGCAACGAACCGTAGACGGTGGTGATCGTGTTCTCGTTTTATGTTGAATCTGAATGATTGATCCATATGCATTTGCGCAGTTAGACTGTGTATTCGGTGCATTGATTACTAGAGCGTTGTTTCCTTTTCCCATTCCTGTAGGTCCACTCCCTGTTCATCTTGTATAAACGTTCTTTCTAATTCTACGTGCAACATGGTGATAGAGGCAGTAGTAAGTTGAGTTTGTCCTACTGTTCAACGCTGTATGATAATGATAGCAGTAGAATACCAAGGTGGCACCTTTCTGGAGAGGGATCCTTGTTCAGAAAATCTTTGATAGCCGTTCGGTAGGATGTAACATTGCAAACAGTCCTTGAAATACCAGGGAACCTGGCCGGTGAACTTCTCGTTGCACAAAGCTGATCAAGTATATCTAACAGATTCTTTATTATTATTAATAAAAGTAATAGTTTTTTGGTTGTGGTCGAGGTGCACACGTGGACGCATAATGACAATCGCTTGGTGATTGTCACGTTCACTACCCCCGAGTCGCACTGCTGATATCCGTGTGAGTTTTTAACAGGCGTTATCCCAACAGTGAACAGCACCATGTACGTCACACTAGCTGAAAAGTCATCGGCTGAATTCGAAATTACGTGTTCGTTGTACAGTGACTATACCGCGCGTCGAAAAACGTAAGAATGAGAAGATAACAAAGGGTGCGGCTTACTGTCGGGGAGACACTATGTTCATCTCTTACGTTTTTACACGTACAGTTTATTTGGGATTAGTGTAAAGCGGGAAGATATTAAATGCAACGTTCCATAGGTGCAACATGGCAGATTGACTAGATATGTATTCTGATATTAGCTTGTTCATGCCTCTACTGCTCTCTCTATATGCATTATATATATATATATATATATATATATATATATATATATATATATATATATATATATATAAGATAGATAAGTTAGTGGTTCGGTAAATTGTCGACCGGTGGTAGTCGAGTGGTTTAGGGCGTCTCCTCACCTCAAAGGTCGGTTGTTCGAATCCCACCACCGCCGGTCACATTTTTGGTGGACGATAATCCACAATCTCCAGCTCGTTACTACACTTGACTTATTAGGACCTTCTGTGATTTTGCACTGTCAGTTTCAGGGTCTGGGTGCTGAATTGTAATAGACGAGAACAACGGCAAGATTCGATAATTAAAACGAGTGAGACCCACAACTCAGACATTACTCATCACGCATTTCTTGTATGAGAGCTGAAAAGAGATGAAAAACAACATCAGAAGGCAATAGACAACAACATATCATTTTCCCCCGCTGAGGTTTGAAACGTTGGGTTCGAGTGTGAATAGTACAAGTTTGAAAAGTGCAGTGATCATTATGATCTGTGTTGTGGCTGTTAAGCTTCTCTGTTTCTCAAACAGTAAGGGCGAACACGATTTTGTTGTCGAATAGGTGCGTCGAGAGCGATGGATTTGTCATGCGAGTCACAACACTGATTAGATGTCGGTTGTTTGTCAGGTGTTTCGCAGTTTTCGATATTAGATTCTGTTTTCGATGGCAAGTCAGTCTCTGCTTTGTCACAGTTGGCTGCGATATCCTCATGTTTGCTCTCAATTCACTTTGGGGCCAAGTGGCGTACAGAAACGGTATCTTCCTTTTCATCCACAAATCTAACATGAGCATAGTATGGAATACAATGCGACAGTTCAATCTCCACTACAGAAGGGTTTTGTTTGGTCATTCTGTTCTTCAAAAAGACTTCCAGGAGTGACAAGCCAGGTAGGGAGAGTTGCACCCGTTGTGAACCTTCGCTTATAGCGTAACAAAGGTTCATGGGGCGTTTCGTTGGTTACAGTGCATAATAATGATTGAATTAAATGTAAGGAGTCGAGTAGAATGAACTCCCAACCCTCGATAGGAAGCTGCTTTGATTTCAGTCCCAACAAAATAGTTTTCCACGAAGTTCCGTTCAGACGCTCAATTTGGCCATTTCCTTTTGGATCATATGGAATGTTGCGGCTTGAGACGACTCCTTTTTTAAGGAGGAAATACCAGACTTCACTAGAAATAAAAAAGAACCTCTGTCTGCATATATATATCCCGGTGTTCCGAAAAATGGGATCAATTGACACAGGCATTCGATCGCAGTTTGACACGCAAACGCGAATACAAGCCTAGAATATTCATCCATGGCTGTCAGCAAATACCGGTTCCGTGTTGAAAATGGGAGAAAAGCTTCGAAATCGATGGACAACCTTTCAAACGCCTGGATTGCCTTGATCAAGTGACTGTTCGAGGCACCCTAGAACTTAGGCTTTATTTCAGACTGGTGGTGGTCGAGTAGTTTAGAGCGTTTGCTTACTACCTCTGGGGTCCGAGGTTCGAATCCCCGCCATCACCGGTTACTTTGGTGGTAGACAGTAGTCCACTGTCGTCCGGATCGTTAGCACGCCTGACCTATTGAGAACTTATGTGGTTCTTCGCCACTGCAAGTCTCAGGGTGTGGTTGCTGGTTATCCCTGATAACACAGTGGGCCTTCGTGGCTGTGGGGTAAATGCCCCTTCTACTGCACTCATGCGTAAGCACGTGATAAAAAAATCATTTTTCGTATATGCTTAATTTGTACTTTTATGCGGCTAGCTTCTGCGAGAGGATGAGCCGGCTTCATGCATGTCCCGAATGGCACCAGCCCATAAGCGACGATCGGATGCGAGACCTGAACACAGAGAAATCCAGTTCTGCTCTCAGTTGCGAGCGCCGTAGACGGCCCGGAGTCCTAATCCATCAACGTCCGATTTGATGGTACTGACCCATGTTTTCAGCTATTCTCCGAGGCGACAATGTCATCCTGGACACTGTTTTGAGATCTCTGGGTCCGGACGTCATAGGACATGTCCAAACCACTACAATCGTCGGCGTTGGAGGAACACTGGTAGCTTTCCGATGTCAAAGCACCGTTATCTTATTGTCTCGTTTGAAAACTTTTCGTGCCACATCACTTTTAGTATCCGTCCCTGACACCATTGATCAAACACTTCCAGCTTTCTGATGTCCCTGACGCGTAGTGGCCACGTCTCGCAGCCGTAGGTCAGTATTGGACGGATAGCGACCCGGAAGACGCCGACTTTGGTCTGAAGCCTGATTTCATTACGCGCCTAGAGTACATTGCGAAGCTGAAGAAGCGCAGACCTGGCCTTGCCAATGCGCAACTTGACTTCATCTTTGGCTTTGCCGTTTGGGAGAATTGTAGAGTCGAGATATTTGAACGCAGGGACGTGTTCAATTTCTTCGCCGTTCAAGTATATCGGGAGAGTGGACTGTGCAGTGCATGTCGAAAGGATCTTGGTTTATGACATATTGACCTCTAGTCCCATGGATTTTGCAAAAGATTTTACGCGACTGAGAACCAGCTGTAATGCAGTTGGGCTATCCCCAAGGATGACGATGTCGTCTGCAAATTCTAGATCGCGAGGAAAGCATCGGTGCCCAGCTGAATATCAGGGTAATTGGTGAGCGCCTGACGCATTCTCCAATCGATGGTGTAGTTGAACAGCACTGGCGACAAAGGACGGCTTCGTCTAACACCTGAGTTGAGGGAGAAGTCACTGGACTCCTCTCCGAAGGTACGTATTCTCACGCGTGTATTTGCGTAGTACGAACTCACGAGACTGAGAAGCTTCTGGGGCATTCCATCCGCTTGTAATGTAGTCCATAATGATTCTCTGTCAACTGGGTCAAAGGCAGCCCGGAAATCAGTAAAACAAGCTGCAGTCGGTTGCTGAAACTTGTACCGATGTTCTAATACTCGGTGGAGGGTGAATAGTTGGCCCACACACCCTCTGCCACGGCGAAAGCCTCTTCGATTGGGACGTGTGCGCGCATCCAGCACCACCGAGAAGCGGTTTAACAAAAGCACGGAGAGTATTCCGTCGGCCACGTCTATTAAACTGATGCCACAGTAGTTTTCGCACACGGTCCTGTTGCTTTTCTTTAGAGGAGGAAGTAGACCTGAGGTCCCCTAGTCCGCTGGGAATTGTTCTTTTTCCCAGATTGGACAAAACAGGGTATGTAAGGGGCTTGAGTAGTGTCGAAAGACGGGATTTATATATATTCGGTGTGATGACATCTTATCCAGGGGATTTCCGCTTCTTCGGCGTGTGTATTGCATTGGTGATTTCATCTTGGCTCGGTGGGTTGTTATTAACGTCATAGCCCTCGCTCTGGATTGCTGGGATTCGGTACACAGAGCTGGCCGCGGGACGGTTCAGTAGAGAATCAAAGTGTTCGGTCCATCACTGCATCTTTTTGGCCTGTTCAGAAATGAGCAGGCCAGCAGCATCGCAAAGGAGGGATTCTATCGACTGTCGTTTATCGGAGGCAGTGCGGATCAGGCGAAAGAGCTTTGCGAAGTCCCCGCAGTTGGCCGCAGTCTCCATGGTTTCCGTGATTTCGGTCCAGTAATTGTTGCGGTCGCTTCTGGCAGAACGGATGGCTTTTCGTTGGATATCACGGAAGTCTGGGTGACCATTTAGGCGGTCGTCTGGCCTTTTCGGTTAACTGGATAGTCGCCCCCTGAGATCCAGTCTTTCTGTCGCTGTCGCGTAAATCCCAGTTAATCTAAAGCGGATTGTTGGATCGATGCCTTAAGTGAAGTCCACTGATTTTCCACGTATACTTCCTCTCCATCTATGAACGTCGTGGCTAGATAGGAGGCCATAACGTCTGAGACCGCTTGGCGCTTTCTCAGTGATCCTAACGCTGCTGTGTGAATCCGCTTCGGGGCACAGTGTTTGCAATGACTGGCTAGGTGAATCTTAAAGCGTGCACGGACGAGGGTGTGGTCGGTGCCGTTCTTGTTACCAGTCTCCGCGCCTCGGTAGGACCGACAATCTTCAATCGAAGATGACCAGCGTGATCGTACGAGAATGTAGTCGGTCTGATGCGCTGTATGGCCGTCTTTGGAATACCACGTTAGCAAGTGCTTCTTGGGTTGTTGGAAGCGTGTATTGGTGACGGTTAGGCTGTTAAAGTCTGCAAACTTGACGGGTCGTTCACCATTGTTGCACTGCTGTCCGAGACCATATTTCCCCAAAATGGGTCTAGTTGCTTGGGTGGAGGGACCAGTGCGGGCGTTCCAGTCTCCCGCAATCAGGAAAATATCGCTTTTCGGGACGCTGTTTATCACCTCTTGTAGCCTATCGTAGAACTCGTCCTTTGCCGCTTCTTCGGCTGCAACTGTCGGGGTATAGACCGCAACAGCCGATGCGTTCAAAGGTGAGGCGTGAAAATGAGCTAAGGCAGTCCGTGGGGATATTGGGTTCCATGAAAGCAGTGTTTTGTTAGCTTTGTTGCTGACAGCTATCGCGACGTCATGGAGACCAGAGCTGTCTGTAGGTCCACTGTAACAGAGGCGGTGACTGTCGTCTACTTCGGGAATTTTTATACACCGGGTGCCAGAATTCGGCATACGAGCTTCGGAGGGACATGGGATTTCGATGCGGTAGTTATGTAGCGTTCGTGCAGTGATGGTTTGTCTTCCGATGTCCAAGAGTCTTCTCACATTCCAACAGGTGATTTGGATGTAATCTCGCGTCTTGGGCCCCCCAGCTAGCATACTTGTCGCCCCGGCCGTGGAGAGAACACGAGGCGCATCACTTACCGGGGACGCCGTAGCATGACCATGTGTGTGAGGGAACTTGTCATGAAGAGTCTCCGGGGAATTTGGTACGAAGTGACGTCGCCAGCGTCACTCAGCTTTTTGTTCGAGTCCGCGACTTTAGCCCGTGCACAACCAAGGGCTACCTGTCGGATAACAGGAAGCTTTTGTATTAGGAGCCGGTGACCGAACGAGCGGTTCGTACGCCTTTTGGATGGTGTTCCACCAGTCCGGGATGACCAACACGTCCGGGTGGTCTTGGTGCATGGTTGCCGGTGGCTCTTCAGGAGCTCGTTCGTCATTCAAAAGTCACCTAGAGCCAGGGGTCCATGAAACCCTGTTGATTGGACGGATATCCTTGGTAGCCGTTAAATACAACAGATCTCACCCGCTTATGCAGAAGTATCCATCTTCGCATGCTGGGCGCCGTCTCACCGAGGTTTTTAGGCCTCGGTTACCCTCAATCTGGGTTGGCCCGCCTGTCGAGCGGTTTGCCGGGGTTTCGCTGCTGACGCATGCCTCAGCTTCGTGGAGCCACACGTGAGAGTTAGACAGGTGATGGAGACCAAAGTGAAGGAAGATACCCCATGGGGTACGACGGTTTACGAACTCAGAGATGCTACTGCTCTCAAATGCCCCGTACACCCCTGTTTCGTATGTCCTCAGAGATGGGTAAATTTCAGGCCCTGACAAAATGAGCCAGATGTGAGACTCCAGGATGACATAAAGTGTTGTGCAATCGCCTTGGTTCCAATCCTGAAAGGACAGCGCCACAGCAAGATTTACTAAGGGCGTCTGCAGCTGTGTTTCGTTTCCTTGTCCTGTAGGCGACTTCAAAACTATAAAGTGATGATTCTATTTTACAATGTGATATCTTATCACTCTTAACCCAACCTTGTTGTTGGTTTCCGAATATGAAAGAAATAGATCGTTGGTCAATGACAAGCTTAAAATGACTTCCAAGCAGCAGATGTCTCCACTTCCGTACGGCCTCCACAACAGCATATGCCTCCCTTTCAACCGCCGGGTGGTGCCTTTCTCTCGGAGTCAGCGTTCTGGAGAAAAACGAAGCTAGGCGCCCATCTTGGTTGAGTGTGGCAGCGATGGCGATGTCGAAGGCATCAGTTTCTACTAAAAATGGTAGGTCTGAACGGACAGTGACTAGATTTTCCTTTTCTGGATCCTGCTCGAGACTGGCATAACATTGTTTCACGATTTCGGATAATGGGAATGTCTTATTACGCATAAGTGGGTTAATTGTATCAGAAAAGTTGAAAATTCAGGGCGAATAGTAAGCAAAGAAACCCACAAATTGTCGTTATGATTTGGATTCTTTGGTGACTGGCTCCAATAGGGGTTGCAATCGATCGGGATCCGGTTTGATGCTGCATTTCAAAACGCGATTTTCCTTGGCTCTCAACGTGCCATTTGTTTCATTAAAGGTTAAATCATATTTTTTGGCTACATCCAGGAATCTCCGAAGATTCGAATCGTGCTCACTAGCGGCGTTACCACAAATAGTTATATTGTCAACACATGCGAAAGTATCAGCGGAAATGATTTGATCAGTCGCCGTCTGGAAACACGATACTCCACTAGTTACTCCAGAAGGGATGCGATGCAATTGGCACAACGGCCCGCAAGTTTCGAAAGCAGTGAATGGGTTTTTCATCTAGGATAGGTATTTGGTGGTAAGCACTTTTGTGGTGCAACGTAGTAGAGGTGTTATATCGAGGTACCCTTTTAATCATCTCATCTGTCTTTGGTAGCGGATAAGCATCCAGGTTTGTGAGTCTATTTATGGTGCGGGTGTAATCTACCACCATCCTCCGTTTATAATTTTCATTAGCGGCAACCAAAACCTGAGGTCGCCAGAGGGAGTTAAAAACTTAAGTGATGCTGTTGGAGAGAAGTTGCTGTATATCTTCGCGTATAAACAGTTCATCTTCACTGCTGTGCCGTCGTGACTTGGTAGGCATGCGTTTGCAATCAGAGGATTGATTTTGAGAGTGGTGAAGCTATGACAGAAGCCAGTTTCAACATGCAGGTAAGAAACGGATATTTCTGGCCACCAGACGAAATGTTGACACTCTTGTGAAGATCAAGGAAGTCACGTCCGAGCAGTACGTCCGTACACAAGTTACTTAAGATGGGTAGTCTGGACCGATCGTAGCTGTGATTTTTGAACTTGATTGTTACAGGACAATGTCCCCTTGTGGTGCTAGATAAGGCTCTGAAAGTCGTTGTTATTTCTTGAGAAGGATGCATAATCCAGTGGTTGGCTGGTACTAAAATTACCGATACGTAGCTGGCTGAACTCCATGTGTATATAGGCGCATGGCAAGGAACACTGGTTATTTCAAGGTTAATCACAGACGGAGCATTCCGGCGCAACTGCAGTGACGACAAAAAAGAGAGAGATGGACAGAAGAGATACTGTTTCGATCACTTCTGGACAAAAACCCTGGAAATGACTCTTTTTTCCGCAAGCCTTGCATATGGCCTTTATTGCCGGAAATCTCGGCCTTGAATGTGTCGTAACCACAGAAAAAGCATTTACCACGAACTACGGCAACAACGTTATTGTCCGTGGCTTTGGGCACGACGTCTGAAGGCGGGACACTATGTGTTGCTGCAGTTTGAGGTAGAGTTGACGAATTTTGATAGGACATCAACTGTTGTTCAGACATTTCTGACGCCCTAGCTTGTTCGAATGCCGTTTGAAAAGTCAGCGTTACGTTTTCCAAGAGGCGTTGCCTGACGCAGTTTGACAAGATTTCACTGATAAATGTATCGCGGATGACATCATCGCGGTTCTCCTTAGTCGTGGTTGACTTGAAATTGCAGTCTAGCTAACGACTTTTATTTCTGTGCAAATTGATCCTGAGACTGCCCACTATCTTGCTTCGCTGTTGCAAGAACGTGGCGCATATTATATATATATTCGCGCATGCCTGATTTTAGACTGTGTGCCAAACAAAAACATGGTACAATCAGGAAGAATAAGTATATGAAGTCTTAGTGGGGGGGGGGGACGAAGGTGAAAAACAGTTTTTTTTGTTGTTTTATTGTGTGTACATTTTTCGTTTCTCGTTCATGTCTGGTGATTACAACCAAAAGCGATACACTCCCGCCACTGGTTTCGGTTTCAATTCATGCCCAGAATGGGACAAACCAGCGTTCCTCGTCATCTCTACCGTTCCAAACTGGCAACCGAGACGGCCCTTCAAGTGATAGACATTCCGTCAGTTTCTTTATTCCTCTGTGCCAAATCATCGCTTGTTCTCCACGCTCTTTCTTCCAGTCAGACTCAGGGATCGCAAGCAGCATGCGTAGCGACAGGCGTTTAGCAGGCACCCTTAATACACGTCCTATCCAGCGGAGACGGTGCTGCAATAAGGTCTTTTCCAGGGAATAGTCGGTTGTATCAAACACTCGCCTGCGCACTTGATCGTTGTTGACGCATTGCTCTCATTAAACACGGACAATGCTACGTAAGCAGCGGGTATCAAACACAACCAGGTGACGAATATATTGAACTCGGAGGGGCCATGTTTCACAACCATATACCAGTACGGAGCACACTGCGACCTTTCAAGGAAAGACTGATGTCGTGTCGGCTCCAGAGATGCTTAAGGTTTGAAGAAGCTAGTTTGGCCTTTGAAATACCCATAAATGTTCCCGTTCCCACTCCACCATTTCTGGTAATACAACTGACCAGGCAAACAAAACTTTCGATAATCTCTAGACTTTTGTTACCCAAGTATAGCGCGGGCACACGCTCTCGCCAATCCCGGAGTAGCACCTAACACTTTGATGGCGCGAAGTTCATTCTGTATCGAGTCGTCTCAGTTATAATGCGAATCAAAAGAAGTTGAGCTGCTGGGATTTTAGAACCGAGCAGGATGATGCCGATGGCGCATTCCAAATCAGCAATCCTCTGTCTTGGGAGGAGTTTGACACCACCATCTCCAAGGTCCCCCACTGATTTCATAAAAGTCGTTAAGTGCGAAATTAAATAGAAACGCTGAAATGGGACACCGTCGTGGAACTCCACTCAAAATAACAAAGGGGGCGAAAACTCATTGCAAGCCTTGTGGTTCTTACTGAGCAGTGTTCGTGAAATATAGGGGAACATTGTACCAGGAAAGTTGAATCTAGTTTTAGAGTATTCGGTATGCCAGTTTATTATGTAGAACACACTGAATACGAAGATTATTCAAGTTGACACTTGTTGCTCATGTGCTCAAGTAAAATTCTTCCGCTTAGTGTGGACGTATTAGTTTTGAAAGTGGAAAAACTTAGTCAGTACATTTCTTAATTACGTGCTGGAGCATGAGTGCGATGAAATAGCAATACCCCATAGCTTCAAAAGTCTACTGAACTATTAGAGCTAGTCGGCACCCAGACATTGTGACTAGGAGTAGAGAACTACAGAAGGTCCAAATAAGTCAAGTGTGGTAACGAGCTCGATGACAGTGGATTATCGTCTATCATCAAAGTGACCGGCGGTGGCGGGATTCGAACATCTGACCTCCGAGGTGGGAAGAAAACGATCTAAACCGCCCGACGACCACCGACCGCGAAATGGGGGCATGGAGACATCAGTGACCTTGATTGTTTGCGTCGTACTATTCTCCTCGGTTGGATTAACGATACGTATATAATCAGTGATTAGACCTACTTGGGTGTCTGGCGGTAGCGGTCTTCTACTCATTATTCCTTTATTTACCGGACGCTTTCGGCCACAGTTCTGCTAATTCAGTTTGCTCACCTATGGGATTTCGGTAGCAGCCAAGTGCGCTGCACTCCTCATTGCATTAATAATGATTATTATATTGCAATAATTCCCAGTGAACATGTATAGAGAATATGGACTAGCGAACGAGCTCCTTTTCAATGGTTAGTAATCATGCCATTACTTTAGTACATTTTAAGGGATCGAAACATTTAGTCAAATGGGTGAAAGGGTTGAGAATTAATGGTCACAAACATTGTGGTCTAAGCTTAACTCTAGACCGGATTTTGGTTGATTCATACGTTTTGCGTCAGTTTTGGTGTAGTCTTGAGCCTGTTTTACGGTGTAGGGTTCTTCAGGGGAAATCGAAAGCACACACCCTGTTTTTGAGCACAAAGTTGGGAGGGAAGTAGGGATTTTGACAGCCTCTCTGTCGCTAGGGTACGATGATTTTCTGGTTTGACCGTTGACTCCGAACCCGATGCAGGACATTTAAAGTTTCATTCTACTGATCAGTTTGCGCTGTTTGATACCACTGCACTGCTGAGTGACTTCATTACTCCAGTGTGCTTACCAATAGTTAAAACCGAGCTTTTTCGCAAATCTATTCTACGAATAATCAGTCTATCCGAAAATTCAAGTGGGAGTGCTGATATCGTGAAATTTTGAGAAAGTATGGGAGAGAACCTTGGCAACAAGTATATTCACCATCACACTTAGAGATGCTCTCATGCAGAGTACATAGTTGGCTCAATCTTAAAATTTTAACAAATGCCTTAAGTTGCACCGAGAATGAAGTGTTTGCAGAGTGCGAAAGTTGTTCCTTGTTTTGATGTTGAGATGCCCGTCTCCGTGAGACTGTACCTTGACGTGGTGTGACAGCTTGTGCACCCCAGACACCCAATGAGTTATGATCTTCACGCCTGCATACCCAAGTGTAACATTTGACATGTGTCACATTAGAATGGTCTGTAGGCTTGCTTCAGCACAGCATTATATGACGTTTTCTATCGGTGTTTTGGCATGCGACCCGATGACCGTGTTCACTCTCTTAGGGGGTTTCAATGGTAAAACCAGTCGGAACTGAGCCAACGTGCTGGCACAACGGGGGTGACCCCTTTTCGGGAGTACGCTCTGGGAGTAGGGACCACTGTATCACAGTACCAATCACTTGATGGTAAGCTTGAAATTTAGCTTTTAAATATATATATATATATATATATATATATATATAATATATATATATATATATATATATATATATATATATATATATATATATATATATATATAGCAGTGACCCAGACACGAATAACTATGAGAAATCACAGTTGTGATTCATTTGTGGGCTCTTCAATAAAGAGTATCCATTCACATTCCAGATTATTCAAATTAGATCCTAGTGAACATATAACATCGGAGTGTACAAGTATGAAGATGAGTGGGCAGAGGAGTACCGGGTACGTATACCTGATGAGCGGCAACAACCGCGAAACCGGCCGTGTGCTTCCGGGGAAATTTTGTCCACACGTTTACTTACTACTTACTATCAATGAACCGTACAATTGACCACCGGCTCATCTGAACCAACGCTTCTGCGTTGCAGGACGCATTTGGCTGCGCAATGACTAAAGGTGCATCCTCAAATCAAAAAGCCTACTGTGCACCGGGCGACCGAGTAGTACAACATCCCACAACGCAAATGGCTGTAAAAAATATCACCAACACGATGATTGGCTGTTCGGTTGCTGTTGTTCCCCTCCATCTTTGTTTTAGTTGTTGTTGCGTTGGCATCATGCTTGATTTCAAGCTGATTCAAAAGTAAATGATCAATAATATGCTTCAATAAGATTTAAATTGTTGACCTAATGTTCAAAAATAATAACTTGTCTGTTTGTTGTTGTGCACGAAGTGAATTACGGTAAGTGGATAACCCTGCGTACATGGTGACAGTTGTACTGCACGCTCATGTCTTTCAACTTATCATTTTCTTTAGTCGAGTTGTTTCACATACTGCACGGTTCACTTGTTCACTTTTACATTTACTTTCAGCTCGGTGGATCACTCATGCTTTGAACTAACTTGCTATGATCTTTGGTACGTATGTTACACTTATTGAATTTGCAGTTTTCGTGTAGTATTTGGTTTCATAATTCTCATTTTATCGTTAATCACCTTTGATTTTTCAATATTCAGACATTTAATTCTCTATGTCCTTCAATCCAGTACTGCTTTGTGTGGTAGATAAACAACCAGTCAGATGCTTTGAGTAAAGAAGAATTAGGTCAAATTGGAAGCTTCAATCAACCGATAAAATGAAGTATAGTGCTACAACAAAAAAAGGAATAGATGTGTATACATATGATCCATGAAATGACGAGAAATACAAAGACTAACAGATCGGCCAGAGTTCCAAATCACAAATTCACCCCAGTCAATAATAGACTGGGTTTGTGGAAGGCGTTTTATGTGTGCAGGATACTAATGGATGATAACTTTGAAAATTTGGTACGTTCCGAAAGGTTGTAAGTGACAACGCTTCAGAATGCAGGATAATAATGTGAGCATACACGTAGTTACGCTGTCTCTCAAAGAGCATGGGTGCAATCGCTGCTGTTTCTGTATCAAAGTCTGGTCGGAGTCCGGTGTGACGTCTGAATCGTGTAATTCTGAGGGATTAGATTCCTGCAGTTGACTAAACGTTTCCTTGGAAAATTGTTGACAGCGTGTAATTTCGGGTTGTAGAATGTGATATCCATCACGACGAGGCCGCATCTTAGTATAGTGTAGTGGTTTGCATGTCTCCATGATCAAAAGAGCTACATAGGATGGCTTTCTTGAGCCGAACATACAATCACCTGACAGGTCAATGAGTAGAGGCCAAACGAAGTCTAATATCTGAACCATTTGGTGAGCAACACCAGGTTCTAAACATTATGCCCCTGGAGAAGACACTCCAGCGAATAAACACGGAGATAAACGGTTTACTGGTCTAAAAACACCCACTAGATGGAAGTCGAAGTGGAGTACCTGGGGTTTCTTTTGACGATGGGAAAAGTCATCGCACTTCATTGGGCAGCTATCGTCCACCTAAGCTGGACAGTCCATGGCCCAAAGGATGTTGCTCCGTCCACGTTCTGCCTGCCCCATTGGGTGCATGTGGTTGAAGTCAATTTGAAAGGCTGATCGATAACACAGTATCAGCGAAGTCAATCAGGTCTCACGTGACAGATGTTCCTTTACAGGTGCTTTGGCCACATTCCCGTGCCGAGTTAACACTCCACTGCCTTGTAGGTTAGGCTTTTGAGTCAAAGGCTCCGATTAGGGTTCTCAAGAAACCCCTTCTGCGGTGTGGGCAGCCGCGAAGTATGATTCGCCCAGAAACCTCCAGTATCCTTCCTGTGAGAGGCCTTATTAACTCCTCTCTTTCAGTTTAAGATCGACGCAACACTCCACGGGTAATTGCGGCTCTAAAAGGGGTGGTATTCCAGGAATAAACCAAATTGTCTTCTTAAGTCTACATGTTCATTCCACTAGTCTGCCTTCAACGTCCGCTCACTGTCAGATGGAGTAGCAAGCTGCCCTCACTAGAACTCTCGAAACTTTCAAAACAGATGAATACTGTGTATCCGAAACGTGCATATAGAACCTCATCTCTGTAACTACTCTTGGCATCTCAGGTATATCCTCAGTCTCCCGCATTGCTCGTCGCATGTCGGGTAATCCGTTATCAAGTGCTTGTGATCAGGCTGGTGTTGGGATCGCTTTAAGCAAGACAGCTGAGCATGGGCCGCTAGACTGGATTCCCACTGCTTGTAGTTCCTCTGAGACCAGGTACAAATTCTGTCGGTATTCGTCTCCGCTGCTTCGAAGCTTGCATTCAACGGACGTGGTTGTCATTGCTAGGGATTCCATTACCCAAGATGACTGTTTAGGAGATTCCGAGGGGCACATGGGAAGCCCGTTTTGCTATCCCGACCGATCGCATCGACAGCGGCGATCGTCCTACCCAGCTGTACTCTGACCACAGATTGCCTCTGGCTAGTACGAACTTCTGCTCTTGGAGGCGGCATAGACTCATATGGAATCCCTCTGTCTTGACAGCGTTGGAATGAAATGGACCGTACTGTCATCGGTCAGTCACAGCGCGGATCAGTTAAAAATTGTCGTTCATCTTCGCCTAAACCTGTGGACTTAGAACACACCTTGATCCGAAAACGATGTTCGACTCAGTCGAGCACACAGTTCTCTGGCACTGCTTTTCATTGAAGGTCTACCGGAGAAACATCTCTGTTTTCCTGTGATTGTACGCGAACAGCCGAAGCCGAGTTCTTGCTTACGGTGATCTTTCACCCGAGTTCACCACGTAAAATAATGTTCGTCAGTGTTGCCCTCTATCGCCCTTCCTCTGCAATACCGTAGTTGAACTGGTTCTTGATATAGCCCTATCTTTGTGGGACAATAGCGGCATTGGTCTTTGCTCAGGCAATAAACTGTCTGACTTGGAATAGGCGGACGATATTGTTTTCCTGAATGAAGATCTAGGTTAGTTACAGGTTTTTCTAGGCTACTTAAACAACAGTACAGCAATATTTTGGATGCCTTTTTACCTTCAAAGTGTACAATTCTGCCGCAACGCAAGGTCGACTCCACACCAAACCTTGTCTTAGCAGGAGGAGCCCTGGCTGAGGTAGATAAGTTTTGTTACCTGGACAGTTACATCTCACCAGGTGGTGACATAACACACCGGTTATGGTCAAGCGGTTATCATAGTATACTTTCGACCCTTCTGTCCCCGATTTGAATCCTGCTTCCACCGGCGGTCGCTTTCTCCAAATGGAAGCTTCAAATCGACCACGACACCCTTCCTGAAATAGTGTACCATTCTTTTATACTAAGAGTTATTCAATAGATAAGAGAAAAAAGATAGGAAGATAGGTGTCATTGCGTATACAGAAGGAGCATGTGACTTTCGTCAAACCCAGTCATCTTTGGCTCCGTCTTATCATGTTGTCTACCATGGATCAAGTGAGTGATGAACAGGAGCGATCGTGTTGTCACTTTCCGTTGAATCTGAGCGGTTGATCAATGTGTACCTGTACAGTTAGACTATGTGTTCGGTGTGTTGGCTACTAGGATGTTGTTTTCCTTTCCCACCCCTGTAGATCCACTTCCCGTCTATCTTTTTTATTAATTCTCCCTATTTCTGTGCAACGTGATGAAGAAGGCAGTGGTCGGTCCAGCTCACTTTGCTGTTTAACGCTGTACGATTATGATGATGGTGGTTGAGACGTGTTACGCATGCCTACTGATAGAACTCCTTGGCGTGCACTGTTCTGCAAGGCAGTTAGTGGTTTGAAGGTAGATCAAGGGGATTAGTGCATGACATGACAGAAAAACATGAAATCCTTGATCAGTGGGCTTGGCCTAGTAGGACGTGTTAAACTTGCGAGTTATGGTCCACGAGGCCCGCCTACCAGATGGTTGGAAAAGTTAAGTGGTGTGGCTTGGTGTTGCGGTCAGTAGCGTAGTTGCATTAGATCTCTTTCTTTTTCTTCACGATTTGCGTTGATTACTTTGTTTTCAGCTATTTTCACTCTTTTTCTACTCTTTTTTGCGGTCAACTCAACGACTATATATATATATATATATATATATATATATATATATATATATATATATATATATATATATATATATATATATATATATATATATAGTCAGTATTTCCTTCTTTATGTTTTTTGTGGATCATTGTACAACAATTCAGAAAGGGGGCTGCGGCAATGAAAGACTGCCATATGGGAAAGTGACCGCTAGTGAAGGGAAACGAATCCAGGCCATTATTGTCAACAGTCCACGATGACAACCATTTGACTACCGCCGCTGCTAGGTAGCAGTCAAAACCGGAGCACAGAAATGCGAGATTGTTGGTTGACTGAGCTAAACTGAATGCGATGTGACTGTGGAATAGTTTTTTCTGGCATGGGAGGAAGTTGGCAAACCGATACTGTGTCTCCCTTTCCCCGTGGTGAACGACATATTCTACCAATTTAACTTCAATAACCAAAGGATTATATTTGACTGGTCGATGTTGCCGTCTGTACAATACGTGATCAGAATGCACCAGCCAGCTAGGGAACGATACAGCTTCGCTGTTATGGCGAAACATTCTTTCGTGATGAATCTCGTCTGCTGCCGTACATAACAAAGACCGTATGGATTGGAGAGCATCAAGGAGGACCCATTCCCAGAAACGGACGTCCAGCTCTTTTGGTCTCAGTGCTAGAGTGATGCCTTTCCATAGCGACTCGTTTCTGTTGTTCAGCTCAGCCGTTACCTTGTTGTCTGTATGCGGTAGTTCGACTGGTCGCAGCACATTTGGTGTGCAATAAATGTTTGAGTTCTGACATGAGAGTCACTGTCGAAGTGAATAGAGGCTGGTAATAAAAACAATGGAGAACCGTTGCCATAATCATTTGACTATTGTCGTGTCTAGCACGCAAATGCAATCGGAAAACGGGTGCATTCATCAGTGACTGAGAATATATTTTTATGCTTACCTGGGGACAACGGTACTATAAAGTCGATACTCAACCTTTCGAAAAGTTGTGTTGCCTTGATTAATGGTCTATCCAGTGGTTTTGATATCTAAGCTTGGCCGCGCACATCCTACGTTGATAAATCTTGCGCCGCACTTCATTCAAAGGATACGGTAAGTTTCGAAAATGAACGATATGCGACATACCGGTTATCCCCAGATGGCGGAGTGATTCTTGTAATTTCTACAGCAGAGTGAGATCTAGAACGGTTGTACAATAGCCACGCGAGGGCGCGTCAGCCGTTTGATCGTCACACCTTGGGCGACATCATATCGAATACAGAATAGTTCAACTCGCTGTCGTTGGATTTTTTAATTTTTGGTTTTACTTGCTGGTTTATTGCTGAACATAAAGGCAACGGACTGCTAGTCGATGGATGATTTGAAATGACTCCCCGGTTAGTAGTGTCTCCACTTCCTCGGTGCCTCAACTATATAGTAAGCTTTTTTGCAACAGCGGAAAGGTGCCTTTCGGTCCGTCTCATTGTTCTAGAGAAAAACGCCACCGATCTACCATTTTGAGTAAGTGTAGCGGCGATGGAAAGGTCTGAGATGTTCTTCTCCACAGCCAGAGAGGCACGCCGGTCTCCACGGACTGTACTGTAGCGTTTATGAGTTCATTTCGGGTTCGGAAATTTTGAATGTGATTTTGCACCAATGGGTTGGTCCTGACTAAGAAATACGATACCCACTGGCAGTAATGTACACACATTCTTAATGCTTTGATATTTCGAAGAGCGGCCAAGTCCTTCAAGGGTTTGAGTCGCTCCGGATTAGGCCTTACAATCCCCTTTGAAACTTCCAATCCTAAGGTATTTAATTGATGTACGGGAGTAGCACTCTTAGTTTCGTCAGTTGTGATACCGTATTTTTGGATGCGTCTAGAAAATTCTCCAGGTTTGGTCGTGCTCTTTCGACTCCGTACCACAAATTATGATGTTGTCCACGTAAGCGTAGATATTAGATAATTTTTCTTTGGTAATGATGCTATTCAGAGGTCACTGGAAACACAGTACGCCATTAGTGACTCCAAGCGGCATGCGAAAAAACTGATATAGCTTCCGAAAAACCTCAAAAGTGATATATTTCTCTTCAATTTTGATAGAAATTTGGTGATAAGCACCTTTTATCTCAAGAGTGCTGAATACCTCGGAACCTGCAGTCTGCTCAGTTAATTGGTCCATATGGGGGGATGAATATGCGTCTAGATACGCGAATCGATTTATGGTTCGACTATAGTCCACGACCATACCGGAGGTTACCAGGACCCACGCTGGCCAAGGAAACCTCGACTGTTTGTTAGCACCAGAATCTACTAGGCTCTGGACCTCAGCTCGTATAAACTGTTCACCCGGCGTTGAATGGTGTCGACATCTTGTTGCGATAGGCTGGTATTCATAGGACAAGTTATTAAACAGTTTGTGGTTCTATCGTATCCACGAGAATCCCGTAC
Source organism: Fasciola hepatica (assembly GCA_948099385.1). NCBI lineage: Eukaryota > Metazoa > Platyhelminthes > Trematoda > Plagiorchiida > Fasciolidae > Fasciola > Fasciola hepatica. The sequence continues at coordinate 6,600,879 of CANUEZ040000083.1, forward strand.
ACAGGGAAAGTGGGCTTGTTGCCAGAAAAACGAAGTTCCACTCGTCTGTGCAGTCAGAGAGTCGCAGTCCAGTAGAACGTCCGCACTCAGGCTTGTCACTGTGGCTAGTTTGACGTGTTCGTAACTTGAGCCTTTCTGTTCTATGGAAATAACACAATATCCTCGTTTGACACTTGACCAGGTCGTTGATACCATCGTGGTCCGGCTGTATGCACGTATAAAATTCTAATAGTATTTTTGAACGAAAGCCTTAGAGATATAATTCTCAGAGCTTCCTGTATCGATTGCTGCTTGTGGCGAGATACTACTCATCGGCAGTCGTGTAACTGCTCTAGACAAACAATAAGAAGCAGCGGCAGCTGTTACTGAGGCTAGAAGAAGCCCAACGGCAGATGCGACTCATTCTGTGGATCGCGAAGCTTGACAAAACTCGTTGGTAGTGCCTCTTCTCTTCACACGCTTTGCAGACGGCATATGGAGTGGGGCATTTGGGTCGGGTATGACGCTAAAAGTCAGGGAAATAACAACGAGAGCTACCAACAGCTGTTACCGGTTCACACCCTCTTGGCTACATGTTTCTGGTGTAAGGTGTACGGATTCGACGGATAAAGAATGAGACTGGTACTCGGACTTTAGTACGATATAGCTTGTATCTGTGCAGTTTCTGGCTGTTTGGCCATTTAGACGGTTCTCCGGAGATCGAGAGATTATTCCTGAAGTAGTCATTAGCTTATGTGACTAGATTGTATGTCAAGAATAAAGGCGTCTCTAACCAGTTCATTGCGATACTCTTCCGTTAAAGCAGGTTTACATCCGCAGTATTTGACAAGACCCTCAACAGTTCTAGAAACTGACCAAACATCCGACCGTTTTGTTTGATAATCATAGATTGGACGTGTCATGCAAACACTACACTTTCTTATTTGGTGTATCGTCTTTTCAGAATTCATATGCAACATCAAAGGTTTGGCAATCTCCAATGTCTTTGTAGACAGATGGAACAAAATAGATTATGAGTGTATTCACTTTGCCAGAGTTGAATGTTTCGATGGTGGCGTAAAATGTTGTGAGTGTGCGGTACCAATGAATTCAGTGGTCCCCTGCGTCAGATGAATGAGGATCGATGTGAGATCTCTCAGGTCGCAGTTATTTGGCTGTTGTACAAATATCAGTTTGTGTTGTGATAAACCAACAATCAGTCAGACACCTTGAGTATAGAGGAAATTAGCCAAATCAGAGGCTTCAATCAACAGATAAAATAGAGTATATTACTGCAACAAAAGAGAGAGTGAGAGTAGATGTGAACACATATGATACATGAAATGACGAGTAATACAAAACTATCAAATCGATCAAAGTTCCAGTTAAGAATTACCTCAAAATATTGTTTTTGATACATTTTAGACTCCAGGACATTTACGCAAAATTTTGATTTCAAAATAATTTGACGCCTCTCATATACCACTCATATAAATGATCAATTACCGCCAAGAGCAGTTGTCTGCGCATCTCAGTACTTATGATGTAACGTCGTTGCTAAGAATCATCATGGAATCAACGATTTTTTATATTCATGTTTAATAAGTAGACCGTTATATTCTTTCATTTCAGGTGGTTTTTGTCTGCGAATTCCATCAGTCATGCAGCTTGGTTCGCGCAGATATCACTCGAAATCTCCGTTATACCTGGTTTATTTTGGCAGTGACCAGTACGCATTGGCTCATTTGCAGGCATTGATTGACCGAGAGAGCAGTCTTAAAAACTATCGTATTCAGCATGTGGTTACAGCAAACGATGCAACACCTGTAGCATCGTACTGTACCAAGACCGGTTTGGGTAAGTCATTCATTCTTTTGCCGAGTACCAACTTGTGTTCAGTAGCGTACGGAAAGCTTGTGATAGAGGTTTCTGCGAAAATGATAAGAGGTGGATATGTGGTCGATCGCTTCAATCAACCACTATGAACTTTTCATATGCTTTTAGTAGCATTGCTTAGCAACTTTGAAGATTTGTTGTGAGTGTCTTGACTTCCCCGAAAGCCATCTCCAGGACAAACATCGTGTCCGGACATGTAGTCGCCGGACATTTGGTCTTAAGGTAAGTCTGGGAGTTCGTATGTGATGAGTGGCAGATAATGGGACTCACGGTTTCTAGTAGAGGCGGACAGAAGCTACTCTACCAAAGCTACTCCTACACGATGGACAAAAAGAACGGCGACATTACCTACTGGAAACGTGAACAACGTGGTCGATGTGGTGGAAGGCTTCACGGAACATAGAACAAAAGACGGTGCAGCGCATTAATCAAGTGGCATCGTCGTCAGAGGAAGCGACTTTGTGTTTGCTACAGAATTGTATTTGTGATTTTCCACTTGATGCTGCAAGCACTTTGCCAAACAAAGAAATGCTGTCTCGAATGGTCAGAAGGAAACGCATGGTTTTTCATGCTGATTCATTATCGGAATCTCTAATGAAAACTATTTGTGGGGAAAATTTCGTTCTTCACAGTAGTTCTGATCTGACTATTTTAGCCACGAACCGAAATGTATAGCTACTAAAACGTGAAGATCACTGGCAGTGCGACGGAGCACTTTGCACAGCACCACTGAACTACCAACTGTACATAATCCACGCCGTATTGAGCGGGAACCACAATTCCGCCGGTTTATTGCATCTTCAGTAGCAGAACTCGGGCCACATATTATGTGGTTTTTGAGACGCTCAAATAAGTGGAACTAGAACTCAACCCTGTTTCCTTAACAACTGACAATGAGAAAGCTGATATCAGCAGTATTGAAAGGAACTTTCCAAGTACTAACACGTATGGATGTGTCTTCCATTTTGGGCAGTGCCTTTGGCGGAAAATGCAATCGTTGGAATTGCAAAGTTGGTACAATAGCGAAACCAATGCTATCATCGTGAAATCATCTCAGGCCTTGGCATTTGTTCCACTGGATGAAGTGTCTGTCTGTTTCAGTGATTTACTATCAAACCTCTAGCGTGAAACCCAGGATGTCATATCAGATTTCGTCTACTTTGAATGCACTTGGATCGGAAAAATTAACAGCGGATATAGATGAAGACCAAAGTACGAGCCGGGGTTGTGGAATGTGCGTGAGCGCTTGCTACATGGTGTCCCACGAATAACAAACTCGATTGAGGGTTGGCATAGGGGCTTTGAACAAAAAATGCCGATGAAACACCCCACGCTGTGTCGCCTGGTGGAAAAATTTAGGAAAGAACAAGCAGAATGGGAACTAAGAATGGAGAAACTATTATCCGGCGCACTTATGAGACCGTCGAAAAACAAATATGTGCTTATCAACGAACGCTTGCACAGTTTAGCTGAGCAGTATGACGAGTAAAGCCATGTACATTTTTTGCGTGCAAATGTTCATCGCCTATAAGAACCATTGTTCATGTATTCCTTTTCAACGTTGTCCAAGCGTACATGCGATATGCCACCTCTGCTTAACTATGATATCAATGGACGAATTTTAGTTGCCCAATGCTAACCTAATGGTTAGCATTATTTTGACTGATCGGGTTATGAGTGTATCGGCGAGTAAATGTGGCATACGTTTTTTCCAAGTTTTTCCAATAAATGCGAAGATATTTGCTTCAGTTGTGTCTCTCATTCTATAAATGTATAGTACAGGTAGTGATATGGCTTCCACTTTTATTCCCTGTCACCGTCGAGCCTTGCGAGGTTTAGGTGTAGTCCTCCACTCCATTTCCTAGATTCTTTATTCAGTCTCGTATTTAAGTGAATCTGTGCTTCGAGCGACAAAGAGCACTTGTTGTATGAAGTGAGATAATTTTGATTCACAAGTGGTCGACCCTAAGTCGATTAGTCGAATAAATCACTTGTTCTGACCAGTCACGTATGCGAACAGCGTTCGCCAATCGGGTGCTACTTTTGAGAGACTGAGATTGGTTCCGGCGATAATGGGAACATTATACAGACTGTGAAATTTTGAGGGTACTACATTTCAAGGTTGAAGACCAATGGGAAAAAGACTTGCGATTGGGTTAAGGCTACTTTCTGAGGGTGTGATATACGACAGACTTAAGTGAATATAGCGTAATTCAATCATCCAAGTGTTTGGCGACCAAACGTCCATTCGACCAAATGTCCGGCGACCAAAAGTTCGGGAGTCGTCAGAAATCTACTCGAATCATTGAAAAAACCAAATCCAGGCAGAAGTTTCTATCGTACATCCTGATTTTGGAGAAGAAAAGCTTTGAATCTTTTCTTTTTTATCTGACAGCGGTTAGAGTTCGGGACTCCTGAATATCTCCAAAAACGTAATTTTTCCTCTCACATAACTTAACACTGCTTACCGCTTAGGTTTAGATCTACCAATCCACACAAGGCGGTTTTCTCTGTTTTTCAGTTACCAGGAGCTGCTTATAGCAAGACCCCAAGTCCATTAGGGATAACACATTTGAATCTTAGAATCGTTCGAATATCTCCTCAGTGAACGACATTCGGAATGCATCTCTTATGTTTGTACGATTGCGTTTTCGGAATCCATCTCACTGTCTTAACATGACATCAGTTTTTTTATCAATAACACTTCCCAACTGTACAAACTGGTGCTTCTCTGCTCGAATCTCTGCGAAAGCATTTCGAGCACTTGCTTTTTCACTTCCAGCATGAATTTTTGCGTTATTCGCTCGTTACGCTTTAGATTCCGGAAGATACACACTGTGATATGAGTACAATTGTTTTCAATAATCCATTCTATGCTGTACAAATTACATTGGAAATGAGCGAGTTAAAGTGGCTCAAAGATCATTTAGATTGGACGACTGGTTGTGAGGTGAGGCGGGTTTAGATCAACATGTTGTTCTGCATGAACTAGGTCGTGACAATCATATGGTTCGGATGGGTCATTGGGTGGAAGTGGTCCCCTTGCGGTCAGGGTAATTGGATGGCTTGGATGAGATTTTTTAGTGTGCGCAGGACAGTTGCGAAATAATGGATGTTGATAACCTCTACGGTGGCCAGTGTGTGTAAACGGATTATCTTGTGAATGTGAGGGAATGGGCTGGCACGTTGCTATTAGACGGCTTGGTTCGTTTGGCAGATAGATCGATGGTTTCGTGAGCAGCCAACACGTCATCGCCTGTCCTGAATCGAGGAAAAGATTCGATCGAACGAAGCTGACCAAAGGACCTGCCAAATGTTAACTGTCGTCTTAACCGAATCAACCAATAAGGCTTGTTACCAGACTATCTACCCAGAAGAGCTGACTGTGAATGACGGGTGAAGCAATAAGTGTGCGAGGCAGAATTCACCTGTGCATCGTATGTAGACTGTTGTTTTTGTACCAATAAAGCGAGACGGTTCAAAACCAGAAGAGTCTTCTCACTAAAGTTAGTCGGGCAGAGCGGACTATGTTGTCAGAAGAATCAGAAGAACCCGATATCTGTCCTTCAGTGAACCAGTTAAGAACGTTCGCCATAGCGCTCCAGGAACTCCCGTATATGAGAAATCAGAGTCGGTTGGCAGATGAGTGATGGATGTAGAAATAGAAATTCCACGATTTTGCCGTCCCCACGCGGTTATTTTCGGAACCAAAAATTATCAGTGGCCACGCTCCGGTACTGTCTGTGTTGATAATTATTGTGACGTGAATGAAGACGAAGAAGACCCTGCGAGAGTGCTGCAGAAAATGGACGAATACTGTTTGGGTCAATTTAATGGTGCCTACATCCCGATCGCTGATGACGCCCATAACGCACATCCGGGATTCGACATGACAAATAACGCCGTGGATGTTGAAGTTAACGACACAGACGCAGAGAATCATGAGTCTCTTGAAGAAAAGTTGAACAGTTGCATTCTAAAAGAATACATAAAGATGAGATCAACCTCTGAACATGCCGTGGTTTTAAGCACGAAAGGAACACAGCATCGAAAAATGGGAAGAAATATGGGTAAAGGACATCGTAAGAAGATTTCATCATCGAAGAAGACGAAGAGCCATACGGTTTTTTGGAAACCGATCGCGCGAATAAGTAGTTAATGGGAGAAGCAGAAGGCACGCACACAAGCGAAAGGTCAGTGTTGCGGAGAATAGCAATGGTTCACATGAAGCGCTCGTCTTTACCAAAGAGGGGAGTTTGTGAGGGAATGGACTGACACACTTCCACTGAACGATTTGTATTTGATAAACACATCTCATTGTTCAGGTTATCCATTGCATTTGAATTTGTGAGTTCGTGCTGATCTGTTTATTAATTTCGTTCATTTTGACAACCTCCCTGTCTCCTTTGTGTCAGTGGAAAGTGAACAAACGGTTCGGCCGGTGACCACTACCAGTACACCCCTTCATTGTCGTTATAGTGCGTTTATAAATTCTGGTTGCGTCTCTGAATTTTCGAATCCCAGTTGTGTCTGCTTAAAATATTCATGGTAGCCAACTGTTTGAACTGGGGGGGGGGGGGGGGGGGAACTGAGACATACTACTCAAAACGTAAACCACATTCGTTTTTGCCAATTCTGGCTTTAAAATGTAATATTAGGCCACTAAAAGAGTGTACAATATCCATTTAGCTATCTTTAATTACATTTCTAAAAGCAGAACTGGTAAATTGGTACAAATGGCTGACACCCTCCTTCGCCCTCGATGTCCACTCAAACTAGCCACGTTTAACGTGCGAACCCTGATACCTTTAAGACAACAGGTGGGTCTATCTTAAATACCCCAGTATGTTCGAGGATGGGTGCTACAGGCCCCGAGATGCTCTCAGGTGACCGTGCGTTTTTTTACAGCCTCTGTTGAGGAAGCCCCACTCACTGCCTTCTTGTGACGGAGGTGTTCCCACTAAAGTGAAAGGACGAAAGAAAATGTCTGGCCCCCTCCACCGGGTTGGCTGACTGATAGTCAGTCTAGGGGAGATGGCTAAACCCTGATTGCAAACCAATTACGGGCGGCGCATGAGGCGTACAAATTTATGCTCACTACATCGGTGGCGGAAGGATGTACTGGGCATCCGGGATATTTGGCCTCATCCGAAGGGCGTATGAACTGAGCAATCAATCACCGGCCCCAGAGGGCTACGATGCCCTCATACCGTCCTACTGCCTTGTGGGCTAGGCGTTCTGGTCATAGGCTGGGGGTGGGGCCCCCTAAGTCAACTTTCTACTCCAGTCTGGGCAACCGGGTAGTACCCAGCCCACAAGCTTACATGAAATCTCCACATATATGATCACTCGTTCTCGCTCTACACAATTTATGACCGAGGTGCTGGTGGTCGGACAAGACCAACTACCTATTACCACGCCACCGGTTTTCACCCACTCTTTTGCACACAACGATATTAATGCTATTCCGCGTACTTCTCGGGTTGCCATCGATAAAGACGCTGGGCATGCAAACGAGATTCCTTCTTCAGTCTTGTGCAGCTCATCAGAACCAATACTGAGACCACATGTGCCACTGAAGCTCGCAGCCTTCAATGCACGCCATATATATAATATCATGGAACCGTTTCCATCGGTGTATGTTACATTCAAGAGAGTCACATTCAAGACTCCAGTTCCATAATGCGATTGATGCCCCCGTCTAATCGTTCCGTGAGGTTTCACTTACGCCTTTCTGGGGACGCTGAAGCTGCGGCTTCTGGTCTGGCTAGCGTTGGCATTGTTCTCAGCGAAAAAGCTGAAGCGGCTCTACTAGACTGGATCTCAATCGTAGTCGTTTATGCGGAGTGAGACTTAGGGGTTCGTGTGAAGTGAGCAATTGTCGCTGCGATAGAGACCATCTGTTTGTCGTTTCGGCACCTGCACCCACCGATTGTAGCCCAGATGCAATCAAAGATAACTTCTACCAAAAGCTCCACGACCTCCTACGAAAAGCAAACCTGGCTGACATCGTGATTTTGGCAAGATATCTGAATGCTAGAATGGGTCGGCTGTCATCGAATGAGGCGCATCTGGGAGGCCCTTTTGGGTTAGATCTCTGTCGCTCGGAAAACGTAGAACGGTTGCTGGCCCAGTGCTCAGACCATCGCCTGTTTCTCGCCAGTACAAACTTCAGACGTTCTAATCACCGACAGGCCTCGTGGCGTCCGCCCTCTTCGAGTCAGCAGTAGACCCAGATCGACCACATCGCTATAAGTTACAAATGGTAGGGTTACATACAAGATTGTCGCTCGTACTGAAGCACCAACCTTGATTCCGACCACGCATTAACTTGCACTAAGCTGTCCACGTGCTTCCTCGGGCGCCCAAAACGTGCTGCAACGACAGTCAGATTGCGATAAGCTGTCCGATCCATCTCGCTCATCCGTCTTCCAAACCACGTTAGCTGAAAGGCAACATACGGCCCCACCTGATAATATAAACCAGCACTGGTCGCTTTTCAAGAATGCTTTTCATTTTACTGTTCTGGTAAGTTGTGGTCTGTCTCGTCGTGCCGCAAGACCCTGGGTTTATGCTGAATCTCAGCGCCTTCTTGACGCACGCCAGTCAATTTCTGACTGGAAGCGAGTATAATGCAGCACGTCTCGGAACGAAACATGCACTTAACGCGAATCTTCATAAGCATCGCGAAACCTGGTGATCCCAACGCGCATCAGAAATGGAACGTACTGCCGCCATAAGAAATTCCCGCAAGCTGTTTTGCCACAACCGAGTCACCGACACGAAGCTATCAGGTGCAAGTGAAACAATCTGTGAGGTGGACGGTTCGCAAATTCACAGTCCGAAGCGGCGTTTCGATCGCTGGGTGGAGCACTTTCAGTCAATTTAGCTGGCTTTCCGCTCTCGGCCTCCTATAGCTCTTCCGGCACACGTCCAGTAGTGCGTTTCGTCAGATCCACCCACGAAGACGGAGATCCAGGCGTTAGGACGTCACAAGTCGTCGGGCTCCGATGGCATTCTTCCAGCCCTATTTAAAGATGGTTAGGTGCCGCTCGTTAACGGACTTCGTGTTTTCTTCTCAAAAGTTTGGAATTCTTAGCAGGCTCGTGCACTGACTGCGCTAACCATAGAGGTATAAGCCTTATCCCAATAGCGTCGAAGTTGCTTGCGTCTGTCATACTTCGCAGATTGTACCAAACGCGTGAAGAGCATACTCGCGAGGAGCAGGCTGGGTTTTGCGCCGGTCGTAGATGTACCGATCAAGTCTTCGTTCTCCGACGAATGCTAGAGCACCGTCACATTTTCCAGAGACCGACAGTCATCGTGTTCCTGGACATTCGCGTGGCCTTCGACTCTAACGATAGCACTGCACTGTGGAATTGCTTGTTGAGAAATAGAGTACCTGAGAAGTGTGCATCAGTCCTCAAAGAGTTGTATCGTCTCACCTCAGAGATTTCGATTTGGAATATGCCGATGATAACGCCTTGCTGAGTGATAATTTACAGGCAGTGCAACATGCTTTGGACCGCTTGGCGATTGAGGTATCCAGATATGGAATGCACTGTGCGCCTTCCAAGTGCAAAGTGCTTTTGCAAGATTGGCAGGAGCCCGTGCCTGACCTCATCGTTTGTGGTGATCAGCTTGAGTTAGTCAATAACTTAAAGTGCCTTGGGAGCTTGATAATAGCTAGATGTGGTGTTGGGGAGGCTTTCAGTTCACGCATAGCAAGAATTAGAGCAGCTTTCATACTACTGCGACTCCTGTGGTGCCGCCGTGACACCCGGCTCTTAACGGACGCGTTTACATCGCCACAGTTCGTAGTGTTTTACTCGACGGTTGCAAGACCTAGCCACTTCGCCTTCAGGATACGCGACGTCTTTCCGTGTGCGACAACCGATGTCTCCGAAGCATTGCTCGCTTCTTATGGGAACAAAGAGCAGTGAGCAATGTCAAGGTGTGCCATCGTGTGTTAGGCACGGATAGCCGCCCTCTTAACGAAGTGGTCGCTCTACTCTGCCTCCGATGACTCGGCCGTGTTTCACGAATGCCTGTAGATCGTCTACTTTGGCGTGCTCTATTCGCACGTGCTGGACAAGGCTGGAAGAGGAGACACAGTGGTCAGGCCATGACTTGGTGTAGATGTATGAAAAATCTAGCATCGGCATTGGATTCGGTTGGAGCCTCCCACTTTCCTGGTTGGGGCCTAAGGGATGAGGATTGTCGTTGAGGGACATGACTGCGAATAGAAGTCAGTGGCACGAATGCTGTTCGGCCCTTCCACTACATTTCCGTTTCCGGCAAACACGAAACAATCGAGATGTGTACGGTGAAAACAGAAACTTTTGTGTCGGTTTTATTTGTTCAATGAAAACTCCACATGCATTTCTCGGGGGCTGTGCTCCGATAATCCAAATGGTAGAACATCTGCCTGGTTAGCGGTGCGTCGCAGATTCGATTGTGGCTCGCGGCGTTTGACTTTTGGATGTGAAAAATCCAAGTCGATTTCTATTACCTACGATTCAATCTCGTTGTCCCAATAATACAGTCTAGGAATTAGTTTTATTTGATATCCATTCTCTCCTATCCCGCGATACGTGTCCACGGACAACATATCCACCTCGGGAAAAGTCGAATTTCTGTATATGCTACTGCGAACGACAGCAGTAGTTAGATTTTGAAATCCGGCGAAAAAAGTGCTTTGGGTTGTCCGCTTGAGATGATGTTGACCGATACCGAGATTTGTTAGTTAAAGCTTCAAAAATGGTCCATCTAACCGCGAAGTGATTGCGTAAAGCTGCCCACGTACTCACACTGCACTGTTAAGGATATATCAACCAATACGGACGCTCCTATTACTAATAAACTGGTCATGTTGGTCAATTTTAAAACGCTTGCGTGGAAAACCCAAGTGAAGTCACAGTTTACCTGGAATTCGCTCGACGGTTTGTTATCCACTGGCACAATATTTCTCGCTAACCTGTTCGCGGTTCAGTCGTGTATTTTCACGTTGGTTTCCTGAATTTGAGAGAGTTTAGCGGATTTTATTCTGTGGTAGCAACCATTAACAGTTCATTAATTGCGGTCGTTCACGCATTCTTACTTCTCAGCAGAAACCTAACCCGGATATCAAAGTAACCATCGGGATTGGAAATTATGGATCAAACTACAACGGCAGTATCATTTCGACTGTTAGGTGGTGAAAATACAAGTTTCGTTTTTCATGTCGCGTGGTCAAATCTTCCTGCATGTAATCACTGTTTGAATAAATCTCGTGGTCGTGTAGCCCACTTTGGAAACTCGATACACTGTAAATGACCAAGTGCATTGGCCCGGCACTAGCAATTAGCCATCAACACCCACAATCCGGCAAGCAGTGGCTATACTTGATGATGATAGTAATTGTTTCTAATTGGGAGCTGGTCCATTGTCTGGTGGCAGTTGTTGAATGACTAATTTTGTGTTTGCCTTTAGTCTTATGAACATGTTTGGATCATCACTTAAAAACAATCACCTTGACTGCAGTATGCGCTGGTAAAGATCCCATTAAATGTTGACGTATACATCGTACGACTTAATGTTACTGACTTGTTTCCCAGGCTCAGTCACTGGAGCAGGTACTGAGTCTAAATAGTCTCAGGTTGCGTGGACATGTTTTATGCATGCCCATTGTTTTGGCCCGACCCACTCTCTCTAGCGAAAGCTCTGTTCCGCCTGCAAGCTATCTCGTTTTACATGTGAGAAACAAAGAATAAACAGGTTGTTAGTTCATGCACCCACCTGCTGCACACAACGAATTGGTCCGACGGGTGCGGCGACCACGCCTTGAGGCCTAAATGCTGCTGGCAGGATTCGCCTCTCGTCTATTGAGGGGATTGGAGGCGGAGTTCTAAGGGGTTGTGTGGGACGGGGGTTATCTGTTGGGCTGAGGGGATTACGAATGGCAGATGTCCTAGAGCTTGCAAAGATTAACCAGTAATTTAACACTCAAGGTGATGTCAGAATTATCAGTGAGGATCACACTACCAACCTGGAAGTCCAACCCGTCATACACGGCCAAGTCCACTGGCCAAGGTTTCCATACCTTTTTGCCATGTCATGGCAGATTCCCTCAACCTGCCTTCCAATCATCTGCCTCGGAGAACAGCGTACGCTGAGGAAGCCTATCGGTGGACATACATAACGCGTGTCCCAACCACCTTAACCTGTTTGGATTCAGTACTCGATCCAGAGACTGATCTCTGGCTCCCAACGCCTTACGTCTAATCGCAGCATCGCTGATTCGGTGTTCCCGCCGTACTTGGGCAATGCTACGGAGATATCGGTGCTCGAATACCGACAGTCTTCGCCTATCTTCACCCTATTTTGGATAAAGGGGCTTGATAGAGGAAGCAATGGGGCCTGAGCTAATGGCCATGAAACTAATGGTTAGTGGGAATGGAGGTGATCTGGTAGGAGCAAAATTATTGGTCTGAGGGAAACATGATTGAAAGGCGGGTGCGGATAAAGAATTCGTGGGATTTTATGGTGTGTATGTGTATTTCAGCTAAGTTGGGACAATAGGGGGGTATTTAGGTGACGGGTTTGAGGTTCACCGTGCCGGGAAGATTTTTGATCATACGCATTGTTGGAACCTCGTCAGGTAGAGAGAAGAGATGGATAGGTGTTAACCAGCCAAGAAAGCTGTCCAGGACTTCTACTCGCTTCTGAAGTTTGGTTTGTTGCTGCAACTTGGAATTTGCGTCGCTCATGATGTTGACTTAGTGTAACATAGCAGGCTTTGGTAATCAGGGAGGTGATATACCCTTGCAAGCCATTTTAATGAGGGTAAACGCAAATCGTTCAGAAATTTATATCGGAAGATTTGTTACAAGAATGGGTATTTTTAAGCTTGTGATAGTTTATGGCTTAGAGATAAAATGAAACCTACATAGGTTATTGGAAGTATTGTTGCTGTGGTACTTGTAGTGTAGTGGCAACACCGAATCGATTCCGCGACCAACCAGGATAAAAAGTTCGAGAATGATATATTAACCGCTACGGCTTTAAAACGTTTTTCTAACTAATATTCAGTTCGTCCTATCTGAAAAAAAAACCCAAAAAAATATTTTGTCTTGAAGAACCCATATCAATTTGCTTTTGATTGGCCGATCCCCACATTCAGTCTGTCGTCTGTGCATTTTTTTAATAATAATTTTCAGTGGAAGCTACGTGGACTCACTGAACTGTTTTTGGGAAAATCGAAAATTTCGAATAGAAGCGATTAATCGCCCAAGACCTAACGCGTGAAGATCAATAGCGAACCGGGTGACAGAGTTGAAGCTTTATACTCCACTCACGATAGACTGCATCCTATAATCATCAATAATCACTTATTTCGCGCCAGTTATATACTTAATGACTCCCTATTTCCGTTCCTATTTAGTACTGATACTATGTTCATTTCACCGTTTATAAAATTAACTATTGTTCTGGAGTCGCTTCTATCTTTTCATAATAAACAGGATACATAATAATGTTTCGACTAGATGGTGTAAACGATTAGATTTGAATATTGTTATCACTAGGGAATCATGGGTTTTGTCACAGGGTTCCATTTCGCATCACTTTGAAACCTGCTGCTGTGCTGATTTTCTCCGACCCCACTTTGTTCACGTAGATTATAGTACATGGCCACGTGGTTCAAATGAGTGTGCAAAAATAGTTGCATCTCGCGTCAAAGATTGGCAAAATGATCTTGCTCGTGTCCATCCACCGTCAATTGGTCAAAAGCAGTCAGGTATTCTGGGTTTGGTGATATCGTTCGGTCGATTTTTACCAACCCCATTGATAGCTGCATTCGGACAAGGCTGTGTGAATATCCATCCTTCGTTGCTCCCTCGATGGCGTGGTCCATGTCCCTTGTTGCACACACTGCTCGCCGGGGATACTGTCAGCGGAATCAGTGCGATCCGATTGCCCGCGGATGAGCATGCATTTGACACTGGCCCGGTGTTACAACAACGTGCGATTCAGTTGGACACTCGTCGGCCACTGACCCCCAGTCAGTTGGGTGACTTCCTGACTCCGTACAGTATCGAGGTCATGTTCGAGGTAACCAGATTTGTGTTGGTCATGGGGTAACTAGTGACTCACAACATAGACCGGAATGAATGTCATTATGCGTCGCTGGTCAGATTGACGATTTTTCTCGTACAGACTTCGGTTGTGTGACTGAATAAATCTTCAGTAGTTTTCTTCAACTAGCACTCAGCTGTTATCCTGTCCTGAGTCACTCGGTGAACACCGTTATGATAGTAGGTAGGTTATTTTAAGATAAACGTCCAGTGCTAGATACATAACCATTTCTCCCCTAGGTGGAGTGACCTACCACCAAGACCCAACGTTCCTAAGAGAATACAGCAGGTTGTGCGCATGGATATTTTGCTATGAAAATGAGTGTTTTTTCCAGGGCACATTTTTTATTACATGCTTGCGCATGAGTGCAGTGGAAGGGGTATACGCCGTAGCCATAAAGGCCCACTGCACTATTAGGGACAACCAGCAATCAAACCCTGAAACTGGGAGTGGCAGAGAGCCACATTAGGTCAGGTGTGGTAACGTACCGGACGACAGTGGATTACTGTTTGCCACCAAATTGACCATTGCTGGAGGGGATTCCAACCTCTGGCCTCCGAGGTGGTAAACGAACCCTCTATGTCATTCGACCCACTGGGATTAGAAAGGCAATCATAAGTCTCTACTCTTCTGGTTGACCGGGATGGAAGCATAACGAACGATATTAAAGCTCAGTTCCATTTAGCTAAGATTATCTGTTTAATAATATCACGATTCATCCCTGTATCTCGTTGCACCGTGAACTGATTTTCGAAATGCAGAAACTAATTTCAGAGTTGCTTTAGGAGCCCGAAATAAAGACAACAATTCCTTGAGCAAGGGTGCAAGAATATTTCAAGTCGGCACAGATCAAGACGGTGATATTCAAACTTAAACGGAAAACACGTCAATCGTACGTGCATGGGCTTCCGTGTTCCGCATCGGTAATCCGCTTTACGTAAAATGCGACCTTCAGCTAACGTTCACTGTTTCATTTTGTCTTCGCATATTTTCACTGTCTACATCTGATTTTGGGCCGAGTAGATATCCGACATCTATCTATGCGTATTCAAAGTCGGTGTGGTACGATTATCATATTGTTCGCTCATCATTAATGACAATTTAAATGTTATTCTTTTCCGACGAATTCGTTTCTTTGTGTGATGTTTATGCATATATATATATATATATATATATATATATAGACCGCAAAAAGCGGAATCCACCAAGTATCGAGTGCAGGTAATCAGCCCAGCGGTTCATGCCTACCACTTAAATCTTACCGTCATCAAAGTATTTTGCTACTTCCAATTTGATACGGTGTTTTCCCCTCCTGTCTACCTCTTGAATTCCACCGCAGATAATTGGTAGGGCATTGACGGGCAACTTGAGCGAAGCCTTGTCCCAGTCCGCGTTAGCAAAGCGTTGTCGATTAATCCCAGCTGATGCACCACGGCCGAACGAAGCAATGGGTCATGTGGATTGGGCAAATCAGACAGCATCCGAGATTGTCCGTCTTTGGTACTGCCTAAGTGAAACACCGGTACACCTAACTAGTCCGCTACAAATTCGCAAACCAACCAGCACGGCTTCCGATGCTATCGTGCGTTTTGTGGGACAAAACCCGGTGGCCGTGCCCCTTGATGACCCGTCTGAAGCTTCATCCCGTTGCCAGGTAGAATGTTACAATTTAGTATGAAGAACCTTCGGGACTTTCGTTTGCTTTATTACTTATCTTTTTGCTCTGTGCTGGATGAGTACTACTGATCGATGAGGCTGTCTGCTAATGTGACGTGACAGATTGCACACACTCATGATCCATATGACTAAACAGTTTTCTCGTTTTGAGCCGGAGATTTCGCGAGGCGTGCAAGATCAGTCGATAGAGATCAGACGAAGCCCAGTTTCTCACTTGTGTTTAGACATCTTAACGATCCTTTGTTATCAACGAAAGCAACACGGGAGAGTTTGTACTTCATCGGTCGTTGCGCAGAGCAATCAGATCAATACCACTCATAGCAACAAGTGCGGAAGCTGATTAATAATAAGCGTCTGCTCGAACTTCCAAATCTTAGTGTAACTCGGTGCAAAATGGCCAAGCAGTGACAAGCTGTACGACTTAGGCCTGATCAACGATATCTTGTGTGCGATCTACCTAGGAAATCCGACAACGGTTCATATCGGTCGAATTTCAGTTTTTACTACTGAAACAGTTGTCAATAGCAAAAACCCAAGTAGCCGCCGTGGATTCGAGGAGAAATTCCGATGCAGTATATTCGTGATCGCGGTTTTTTGGCACCATTGTGTACTATTTTTGGATGCCACAAGTGTCTTACAAATAGATAAGAAAGTGTGCGTAGATGCCCATACCGTCGCGGTGGCTTATGGTGTCTGTGCATTTGTTCACCGCTTTAATACAGGTGGTTGTGAACTGCATTAAGCACGGGAGCCAACTGACGCGTCGCAAGACAACTGAATACTTCATCCACAATTAATTGAGTTCCACTTTCACCGGTTGCTGCGCGAAACACCGATATCGTCGGTTTCGTCCACTAACTCCTATTTTTATTTCGTATATCCTCTTCGGCTCCATGGTTTTACTCCACGATACGTATGACTCCAGTCGTTTAAATAACATTTTGGGGTTGAATGATGTAGAATGACAATAATTAATTACGTCATTTTCTCTTACATTGTTCCAGATAAATAAACCATAATCGAAGCATTTTCCTGGAAATACTATATATGGGTCATTTTATCCAACTTCGACAAAGAAGACAGAAGACAATAAATAAATACAAATACCGCAAGAGGAATTCCTTTCATATGCTCTCATCGGTCGTGCACGTTTACTGTCACAAAGGAAGTATGAAATTAGTTGCCAAAGAATATGGCAATAATGGTAATACAGATGTGTGTGTGTGTGTGCGTGCATATATATATATATATATATATATATATATATATATATATATATATATATATATATATATATATATATATATATATGTTTATACCACAGTATGGAAGTCGTTGTTACGAATTTAGAAGGTTCCGTTTCTTCGTTAGTAAGTGCACTGAAGGGCCAAAAGGCGGTCTCTGTAATGAGTAGTCCTCTTAGTTCAGTGTCATTCGAGAGGTCAGGGTAAGATCTGGGAGAAAGTCCCATGTATATAAATTAGTACGAGGATCTTCGCCTGCGTACTGACGGTATCATTTTGACTGGTAATAAGAAGTTGTTTGCCTAAACACCAGAATCAACAATGAGGAACCGTTGGAAAACACTGACCTTAGCTACAATCAACACCAATTTTCAGAAGTATTGATTATGAAAACCTTCATGAGTTCCACGTAATCCTCGACTTCACGGGAATTTCCATGAATAACCAAAGGTTCTGAACTGCAGGAATCCATGGTAGTTTTTTTGGATGCGAAACCAGATGTAATAGTTAAGAATTACACTTGAGTACTCGAACTATTCGCAGTGAGCGCAGTAATGCTCCGACCCAAACTATGCGCAACGAAGCATTAAGGTTAGCAGCTCGAAACTGCATCCAGTCGAGATTTTATCCTGCGCATATGTAATGTCCATGTGCATACAGATGCAATAAAACAATGTAAAGTACCGTTAATAATAATCATCACAGTTACCTTGGCAATTAATTCTTTTCCAGTGATTGGATATCGGACGTAATGCCGTATCTACGATGCTAAGTATAGAATGCTGGGCACCAGAGGTCAGTTTCTTATTTCAGTCAGGTTAAAGTGATTGGGACATGTCCACACAGACACCTGTGGTGTGTATTGTTCTCCGAGGCTGGTAGTGGTTGGAAGGTTGATCAAGGTAGTCAGTCCATATAGTGCTAAATGTATGAAAACCTTGATTAGTGGCTCGACCCTGTAGTGTGTTCGTTTCCTGGGGCCAGAACCCACGAGATTTGTTTATAAAGTGTCTGGAGTTATTATGCAACACGATGGAGTGTCGCGATTAGTAATATACTTGCATTGAGACCATTTTTTGTCCATCTGATTTTCGTCTGTCCCTTTTTTAGCTTTGGGCTTCGGTTTATTTCGCTTCTGACTGGATGATAATACGAGATTGCAACCAGAACCAAAACCAGTGTTCCGAATTGCGGAGTTAATTTTCCGAACTGATTTGATCACATTTCTGTGGTGCTATCAGAAAAACACTGTTTTCCATGTTTTGTGGAGACATTTGGACGTAGCCCACTCTGCGAACTTTCGCAAAGTACAATCAGGGAGAGGTGCCCATTTATCCCGGTTACCTAACTCACTTCTCCTATCGTTATCACTCATCCGATTTTCCCTACGGGCACGAAAAATGATACGGAAAAAGTGTTGCTGCGTCTTTGTCGGTCTTCTGTTCACAAAACAGGTAGTTTGACTTTTTCAACCATATAAACAGTCTAGATTGTAACCTGCCCGTTGACTCGTGTTCACAAGGCGACTTAATCTCGCCTAGGGCTCGCAACACGAGATTACAAATAAATAAATTAATTTAATGTAGTTGGACTTGATCTCGTTCAGCAATTCTTCATTGGATGGATTTTATCGCTTTATTTTCCTTTTCCGTCGGTTATTCAACGGAAATTTCACAGTACATAAAGAAATTTTAATAGCTGAGTTGAGGCATTTACCACTGTTCTTCAGAAAGTCTGCAATAATTGCATTTTAATCGACCGGTTTAAATTCAAATTGCCATGCGATCCGTGTTTTGAAGATTGAGTAGTTAGTTTTCACGATTTATCACAACCGTTGTTCCCTTCTGTTTTCCTTCTAGCCCAATGATTTGTTGTTGTTGCAAAACGCAGCGTATTTACTTCAACGGGTTCCTCACGAATTCCCTCCCGGGGGCGTTATGTATCTTCGGGCCCAAAACCAACGAAATTACCCGCTTGTTCCATTCGCTTTCATCGCATGTAAGCCTCACGTATCCTTCCCAAAACGTAGCTGGCTGGCCGTGCCATCGTTGCACATCCGAATGCCGGGTGCACGACATTTTCGTCCTCTGACTGCACTGGACGTGTATAATGGTGTTCTGCACGAGTCGGAGTCCCGAAAACTATCGTCAATGTACGACCTTCCCCACGGGTTTCATCCATTTTCTGGATTCCGCTCTCTGTCCAATCCATTAACTTCAAAGATCGAGTATCGCGCACCACTACGCGATACGGTCATTATATCCCTTGTAAATAAAGTAATACCTTCCGATTGGAACATTTCTGCTCCCTCAGGACTTGCTTTGGACACATAAACTTCTGATTTTAGAAAAATAAATTCCTAATGCTCAAATGTGATGAATATTTTAATTTGGCAAGATGCACCACACGTTCGGTGAATTGCTTCAGCTATCTGCAAACGTTGTGGTGACCATATTCTCCGTTGCATCGCTCTCGTGCATGAGTTCTTATTGAACAACAGTTTTTTGATTCTAGTTGTTTCTAAAACATGAGTCTTGGGTATCAAATTCTCTCGGATTTATCTTCTTCACCTCGTGTGGGTGAACAAGAGGCAGAGATGAAGATGGATTAGAATTTGGCTGTGCGCGTTGATTTGTCATCAAGAAGTTAGCATTATCCCATTAAAAATGAGCGCGAAACACAGTCAGCTCGCAGATCTGAATTATTGCAGGGTTAATAACCAAAACTTGGACAAGTGAATCAATTCTGCTCCGTTATAAGGAGAATATGAAATACAAGTGTACACAATGAGTAGGATTCAGAAATTTGCATCAATTTGTTCTTCCATTAGTCACGTGCACTTTGGTCGGACATGAAACTTATGAAAGATTTCGACTCTCAACTACCGTAACCCGACTAGGGTATGCGTTTAATCTAGAGACTGATTTCTGGTTCCCAAAGCCCCACGCCTATTCTGAGCATTGATGATATGATATTCCCACAATGTGTTCGGGAAACGCAACAAAGACGTCAGCTAAACCCCCATGTGAAGTTTGGTTGCGTTCAAACGACCGACCACCAACTCGGTTTTGTCCGCTATTTTTCAGCAATAAACAAGCCATAAATAGGAACCACAAAGAAGACAAGTGTGAAATATGATTTTGACTCCAGTAGAATATACAGTTACGCCACTGACCGCAATACTTGGTTATATCATGTGATTCGTGCAGTTATCTCGTGTTGTCTCTCGTTTTGTACATTTTTACAGGACAGTTTGAGCACAAACAGAACGAATAAAAATGAACTTGTTCTTGCAACAGATTTCCTTGATGTAAGCAAACTGATAAATCATCTTTGGAGTCGATTGCCTTTCAAGTGGCAAACTCGACTTAGGAAACACTGTACGAGGTGGTCTATATTTATGATGCGTCCGTCATTCAGTTAAAATCCACACTGACTGGGAAATATGAAATGCAACAACGCTACATTATGAGAAGAAAAATATACTGCAAGTAGGGAAACGGGCACTTTATGAGATAACTTATGTCATAGTGGATGTCAACGTTTCCGAGTTCTGATAGGATGTCATGCACTAATGTATATGGGACCTTCTCATACAGTTAGAGTGATTTGGAATCAAACAAAGTTAAATCGGTGCCTATAAGATAGACGGGACCACCGAGGAACAGTAATGACCACGCAAACAGCACCGTTCGTTTGGTTGTACGATGTAATCCAATTGCGAATACACTTTTCAGGTTGCTTTGGCTTTCCGGTTGATTATTTAGACTGCACAAGCAAACTGCATAATCGACCAGTGTGATATATTTCAAACAGATTGTGACAAGCAATATTTCCACAGTCTTGCGAGTACAACGGATCATTGCAATCCGGTTTATCATGAATATGGCCAGAGAAATGTGTAGAGTTGTCAGACCAACAGTCAGTGCGATCGCTGCGCCATTTCGGAAAATCCGTGCTCGATGACGTTCGTGGTAGCATATATTCCATTGTCTATGAATTTCTCCCACTTGTTGACTGATAAACTCGTTGAACTGTCGATTGACTTTCGACTTCTGTTTCTTTGACCTCGGTCGTTCCGAAAGAACAACTTGAACTGGTGCTTCGTTGTCATCATAAAAACCAAACGTTTTCACTACCTAGATCGACATGGGGTCAGACAGGCACCAGGAAATGACTGCTAGAACTTTGTACCATGCTCAGAAAAGACCATTTACATCTTCATATTGCTATATGGTAATCTGCAAAACTAATTGAATCGAACCGGCACACAGATGTCATGAATAAGGCTTTGCTGTAAAATGATCTAAAGCTATGAGTGCCTACTCGGTCGCCGACCGGAAGTTGAATGAGACTGCGTCTCCAACAACAGATGAAACATTAAGACCGCAAACCAAATACAAGACAAGATCTGGATTCGGACGGGTTTTTCCTCTCTGAACCAAACCCCTGTTTTACTTCAGCTCTCGGTTGGATTGGAGAATTTATTTATGTTATTCACAGATGTGGGATTTGTACATCATGAGCGTCAATAGATGCTTCTCGATGAAATGTCCATTAGGGAATCACAGCAGCGATGCGCCTTAGTGGCATACCCAACCTCCAGAATGAGGACGCCGCAATCGTTAGTTGAAATGTAGTATACGAGTAGTATCTACATGAATGAGCAACGCTCTTCTTCCGAGATACACCGCCAAGCAACTTGGAGAATACATCGTCTTCGGGAAAACGTGGAATTACACCGCGATGATCAAATTGACAATTTGACTACAGCACTAATAGTTAGCAGACAGGTGAGTACTGAAAAACTGAAAATTTGCATCGGGGCAGACAGGAGTTACGTTGTGCCTATGCTTCCTCGTCTGTAGTTTGTTCAAACAACAGTTAACTGGTTAGGAAATAGGAGTTTTTGTGACAAGCAAAATGGCTGAAGATAAGGGAGTATCAGCTGTAGGTAACTAACCACTGCAATGAGATTGACGTGGTGGGACGGCTTGGTCGCCCCAGTAACCCAACGGGCTGATCAGGTTGACTTACCTCAAACCGAAGATTCAACCATACCTGGGAGTCAGTGGTTAGAGGCCTAATGAAGCAGTCTCCAGGTTGGTGGTCGATCTGAGCTGGAAAATCATTCGGTGAGATTGGTGGAAAAATAATTGATCCAGGGAGATGAACTTCCGCTCAGCCAATCTCTGCTTCCTTGCGGACAGGTTCTTGTTAGAACTGAAGGCTTAGGTTGGGAACCCTTATTACATGTAAAGTTAAGTACAGCATAAAGGACAAACTCCATAATCAAAAGACTTAGTGTAAAAGGGGCTAATGGGGGAACATTCACGTAAGAGTCCGCTGGTTGATCTTGCATTTAAGGAGAGAGATACTGTAAGTGAGTGAGAAGACAGAAAGAGGGAGTGTTCCACAATTTAAAACTCCGGGATGAAAAGTAGGTTGAAAGATGGGAATGCAGTATCTTGTGGCGTAAAATCGATAAGGATAGCCAGCTGCCTGGGTGCGTGATGATTCGGGGAAGTTATGGGAAAAAGAACTGCCGAAACAAGTTCTGAATAGTAAAAACCAAAATGGTACCGGCAGAAAAGGAACAAAGAAGCCCGACGATTTGCCAGTGACTAAAGATTGGAGGTTAAGGAAGGGTAATCGATCAGCCAGACAGCCTTTCGTTGGGCCCAGTCAGGAATATAAAGAGAAGCAGACGAAGCCCCACCCCACACGTAAAAAGCAGTATCGAAGTGCGTGGCGGATTTGAGCTTTGTACAGTAGAAGATGAGCTAGTATGAAGAAGCTTCTGGCGTGGAGCAGAAAACGAACTTTGAGCGCAGCACGAAAGGCAAGCTCAGAAATGGAAAGATACCGGTATAAAGAAAACTTTATAGATAAGACAAAAAGAAAGATAAAATCTATGTAATGCAGTATAGTTAAGTCGAAGGATAAATGTGAGGTTTCAATGAACGTGAAAGGAGAGAAGTTTCGGATGCATCAAAAGCAAGATGACTGTGGGATCCCCAGGAGGAGATGTGTTCGAGGTCGGACTCTGAGGGTACACTGATTGCACTGCTTTCCTGATTGATGTTGGTGTTGGCATGGCGGGGATTGGGGTAAGAAACGGAAGAATGAAGGGTGGTATCATCGACAAAGGAATGGATTGGGTTAGAGGTGGGGGATAAGAGATTATTGATAAATAAAAGAAAGGGTGAGAGCAAACAGTGAGATTTGGGAGGCGCGAGCATTCGCAAGAAATGGTTGCGACAGAATCCCATAAATTTGGACGAAGATGGTTTGCTTACTGAGGAAAAATGATATCGACCATACAAGAGCGGGAGAGAATCCGCACGTGAGCGATTTCATCAGAAGATCTTCGTGTCAAACTCAGTCAAAACCTTGAGAGATGTCGAGCGAGACCGTGTGTGTTTCTCCGTGGTTGTCAAGTGCAACCTACCAGGAGTGTGAGACGAGAACCAGCAGTTCACCAGTGGAACAGAGGTGGGAATCCGTATTGGTGACCACTCAGTAGTCCTTCGCGTTCGAGGAACGTGTGCAGTTGGTCGGATAGGAATAGAAAAAATGATGGCGTGTTTCCAATGTGTTGGAAAAGCAGAAAGTTGGAGAGAGAGAGAGAGCGAGAGGAAAGACGACTCAATAGAGAAACCAACTCAGGGGTATGCGCTTTAAGGACAATGGATGGTATACAGTCGGGACCGGGCGGCTCGCGCATGCTCAGAGAACGCTGAGCTTGGTGGATCTTCCTAGTGATAATGAGGTAAAAAAGCGCGGTTGAACCTCTGCGGGGGTCCGGATTTGCCGGGTTTGGAAAAGTGAGGAATAGAAAGTCACTTACCTTGAAGAACAGTGTTAGTGAAGTTAGAAGCGGAAATGAAACAGCATTCGTTCCAAGGATGGGAAGCTAGGAAATCACGAAAGCCGTCCTAGTTCGCTGAGTTGTAGTAGATGGAGGATCGGGGCGAGTAAAATTGATGGTGCCGGAAACAACACAGCGGTCCGATGAATGAAGTGGAGGAAGAGCGGAGATGCCTGAGGATAGAGACGGAACAGAAGTGAGAATAAGATCAAGAGTATGGACAATGTCGTCAGGTCGATCGGGGGTTCGTGTGGGGAGGTCAACTAGCTGGCACAGTTTGTTGACCACGGTGAAATGTTTGGCTTCGCGCCGCAGAGCGGAAGCGTCAGATGACTGACCCACCAATGCTGATTGTGAAAAGCAGAATCTCCTAAGATGGTAATAGGGTAGTTGGGATCTGTCACAAATAGGTGCCTAATGTTCAGAGACAATAAATCGAATGTGGATGAGTCGTTGCTACTGGGTGAATTGTAAACAACAACAAAATGGTGGATAAAGAAGGAAGTCGGAGCTTCAGCCATATCACCTGATATTCGCAATCGGGAAAGACGAGATTTTGTAGTTTGGACGTGGCGACTGATTGGCGGACAAAGGCACATACAGCAGCTTCGGATGGAAAAGTAGTGAGAGGTATGATTGGGGAGTCGAAGGTGAGTATTGTCTGATGAGAGGCAAGTTTGAGTTTCGGTAAAAAATAGGGCAAGAGGAGAAGGAGATTGAATAAATTTGTGTACAGTATCGATATTATAGTTCATTCAGCGAATGTGAGTGAGGGTGATGAGTTAGTACTTGTTTTTCGAATGAGGAGACTTGGCGAGATAGCGGGAGGATGTGTAAATATGTATTTTCACGATTCATATTTTGAGTAGGAAATCGGCAGCCGTGATCCTGAAACTTAAATTGGCGAACCATATGAGGCCTCAATAGTTCAGGCATAGTAGTGAGCCGAGCGACAGCGCAGCTGTCTACGGATTAGCGGCTGGGCACCCTATCAGTATCCGTTTGATATCGCCCATAAACTGCATGGATACAAAGAATTCCATAATGCATTGGTCGACGAGCCGGATAATCAGGACCACGCTGCCTATTGCATCGAACGGGATGGTTAGTGGTAAGTGGACTACTGCTTATAGTTCCTGCTCTTTTACTCAACCTTCTTCTTCTGTCCCCAGCGGCTTCTCTTTGCTCCATGTACCCACACATAACACGTCCGATACTCACAACGGTTTATTGTCAAACAGTGTCATATATAATCCTCAATCTCATAATTCACATCTCAGGCCTTATGAGCCTCTGAATCTCGGCTGCTGATAAGGGGCAATTTAGGAGCAAAGAAACAACTAAGCCGGAACAAGTCATTTCAAGTCAATATTCGCTTTTGTGCACTAGAAATAGCGTGAATTTCCAGCACTTATGTGGTTCACAGTGTATTCCAAGAGAGAGAAGAGTGTAAGGGCTTATTAGAAGGTGCAGAGGAAATCGTGGAAGCAGAATGAACAATGACAAACATTTAGATTCTTGAATAAGATGAATAACGAAATCGCTGATTACTCGGTCGCAGTTTACGAGTAATCGGATTAGGCAAGTGATGAGGCCGGCTGTGGTCAGACGGTTATTATCGTGGAATTTGAACAGCAACTACCCGAGTTCGATTCAAGCCACCGTCGGTCAATTCCCCGATTGGTAGTCCTAAATTGATCCCGGCCTCCTTTGTTGAATGTGATTCATCTGTTATTTACACAGAACCACTAGTTGGAGTAGGTTCTGTCATATATTTGGGAATCACTGTCGGTGAAAATTTGAGGTGGTCATCTCTCGCATTTCAGCCTGTAATGAAACCTAGGCTGTCTCACCAAATGCGAAGACCTCGGTATTTTAACTTAAGGTAGAGCACTGTCTTCCTTTGATTTTGTCTGTGTGTTTTCCTACGTTCTTTTCTACTGTCTCCCGGCTACATTCACTGGTCTAATGAGCAAAGATTCTGAAATTCTTCACCGAAGTCTATTTATTACTAGTCGGGTGTCTTTCGTACCATTAACTGAATTGTGTGCTTATTCGTGCGAAACAAACCTGGTTGCATGTGAAAAATTCGTTCGAGAAATCCTTCCAAACTCTACTCACCCTTCATACAGCTATCTATCCAAGTGTAACTCTCTTGTCTCTGAACGTTCCTCTTTTCCATCCATATCTATTTCATATAAACATTTACAAAACTCTGCTGCTCCTTATCTGGCCCTGAACTCTCACAAGTCGGACGCCAGTATCGGCCTAATTTCCATGCCATTTTAACATGCAAACATTCGTTTTTCATCCCCTTCATTCGACAAATTGTTAGGTGTGGATTTTTTCGACTTAAATGAGAACGCCTGTCTATGCGAACGTCTGATCAAATACAAATGCAAATACAACTTGCTCCACAGGTGGGCTTAACGGCATTTTGCACCATGCGAGGTGCTTTTCCCGGGATGATTCGATGAATCTGCCTTGTGCTTAAAATCTGTGTGCCCCTTGCGTATGGTAGTGGGTTGACACATCGGCATCCCAAGTTTGGTCATTCTATGTGATTTGGATTGAAATTTATCACAGAAGAAAGGGGTGCGTTTAATAGCATTTCGAGCACTTTAGGGATTTTCGTTTGGTTGACTGTCCTTTTGGACTCCACTTTTCACGTGCAAACCTCAGGTCATCCGACCAACCTGCACTTGTGGAGAAGACCCGATTTGGTGGGAGGCATTCGCTTGGAGTTAACTAGGTCCGGAACCGTGTCTCCATTTGAATCTGTCGGGCATTTCTGGCTGTCATAGAGGTCGACATCTGAACAAGCCTAACTTGGTGATTCGGTGTTCGAGTTCAGCTCGAACGGAGTGGGGTGGCGCAGTGGTAACACACACGTCTTCGAGATGGAAGAGCCCGGGTTCAAACTCTGGGTGTGGCGGAGGATATGCACCACTGATGAGCTCTAACAAGAGCGAAACTCGAGTCTGGTGCTTCCGAGTGCACGTTGGTCGGATGACCTGAGGTTTGCGCGTGAAACGTGGAGTCCAGAAGGACAGTCAACCAAACGAAAATTAAGCAAACCCACTCTAGTGTGCGTGACGTAAACGAGACACAACAGAGTTGACATTCTCCAATCACGTTTGTGAAATGTTACACCCTCGGGCAAACGGAAAAAGTAACATATTTTAAGAAACTCCCACATTTCGAGGAATAGTGTTTTGTCACTACTAACATCTTATCAGTAGCAACTTCCTGGTGTTCCTGTTAAGCAAATCAGAAAAATCACAAATACTTTTGTTTTATTATTTAGGAGTAATTCTGTTCCCCTTGGGACTTTCCAAGTTATTCGTAAGTTTAAATGAAAATTTCATCTTCATATTTATATCTCTTCCCTCTGATCTTTACATAAACAGAATGTGCCCAATGGATTTGCCGGAAAAAGGTCTCGGGCGACTGACACGCTATTTGTAGGAAAAACAAACCAATGACAAGATATCTTTCGAGCTTGTTTTTTTTCTAATTTCAGTCCCTCAATTACCACCAAAGTTGAATTTTGATGCCGTCGTGGGAAGTAGATAGCATCTTCTTCCACATCTTTCAAATATGCAAAGTGACCTCCATTGCTCTAACAAAATGAACATTTTTCCTGACGCTATTTTGGATTAATTTTCCCTACTCTGATTTACTCTGAGGTATGAACCTCTGAATGCCACATTTATTCAGTTTCTTGAGTTTAAATGAACTTAAGATTCACGAATGTCCCCAAACTTTGCATTTGCATACTTTCAACGGAACACGCTGTTAGCATTTCCGAATCACTTTGCTTTCAATTCAGGTGAAACGCACTTCAGCTAAGATAATCTGAGGATGCGACACTTGACAGACTGGGCTGTGTTTGCATAACGTCAGTGCATACAGAAATTGGGAGGAGTTGGCATACGGAGAATCCACTGAATTACCAAGAGTGTTATACACAATGATACATCGAGGTAAACTTTTGGCACAGCATCCATAGATCACGATTGATTGGCCCAGTTATTCTCCTTGATCAGGTGAATACATCTGAGCACTTTGGATTGTAAAACAAACCAACAACTAGAGGTGACATGCAACCATATTACTTCCCTTCTGTGAGGGACTGTTTGTATGAAACATTTCTGCTTCAGTAAATCGTAAGTATAGGACACGTATATTGACTTCTAACTGTTAACTGTTCGAAAATGACAAATAGATTACATTTTGGGAAGAAGGCTGAAGTCATTTTAAGACTGTCAATGGGGAAATGACCGACGGTAGCGTGAATCTAACTCGGGTTGTTATTCTTCAATCCATGATGATAACCTTTTGACCACAGTATAAAAAATAATGTGGAAGTTGATCATGGAATGTCCTCTGGGCTGTATATCGCGCTTGTTATTACTTTCTCACCCTATGGCATACCGATGCCCGATTTGGCCAGTGTCCAATAGACATGTTTTGTCAAATTCAGCCAGTGTGACGCACATGGTGCTGTTCACTGTTTGGATAACGCTTGTGATGAACACACGGGAACTTCGGGAGTGCGACTAAGTGGTACTGAAGATGACAATGACTAGCGATTGTCAATCATGCGTCCGCGCGTGCATTTCGGCTACAATCGAGAAATCTTCTGTGGTTATACTTATTAATATTACTAGTCCTAGGAGTACAAAAGAATACGCTGGTTATACTTAGTCAGCTTTGTGCAACGCAGAGCATGGTGGTTATGTCACCTGGCATTTCAAGGAAGATTGTTTGCAATGTTACATCCTACCGAACGGCTATCAAAGATTTTCTGAGCAAGGATCCCTCTCCAGAAAGGTGCCACCTCGAAGTCAGTGAAACGTTCCTAGCAGCAAAATAGGGCCACCTTGGTATTCTACTGCTATCATTATCATACAGCGTTGAACAGTAGGACGAACTCAACTTACTACTGCCTCTATCACCATGTTGCACGTAGAATTAGAAAGGACGTTTATACAAGATGAACAGAGAGTGGACCTACAGGAATGGGAAGAGGAAACAACGCTCTAGTAATCAATACACCGAATACACAGTCTAACTGCGCAAATGCATATGGATCAATCATTCAGATTCAACATAAAACGAGAACACGATCACCACCGTCTACGGTTCGTTGCCATATTCCCCGTGTCTTCATCCAACTAGTTGAGGAATCTTTGGGACTCCAACCACGAAGAAGTGAGGCACCTACATTTTCGAATTTCGTCGTACACGACATGTTGCGGTAGACCTGTGATCACCATATGCAACGCGCCCCAACCAACAAAGTCTACCAAACTGAATACGCTGCGATAGAACATTATCTGAACTGGTACCCAATACTCGATATCTGAACTCAGCATTGCTCACTTTGTCATCCTGTCCAATCTCAGCAATACTACGCAAACATCAATGGTCCAAAATCTCAAGGCGACGAACATCTTCCGCATGAAGACTATATGTCTCGTATCTATACAACAGAACTGAACGCGCTGCCACACAGTGCACACGACCTCTCAACTTCAGCGAATTATCAGCTCGATGCCACAAGTGACTGAGTTCAGCGTACGCCACCCCAGCCTTGGATATACGCGTACTCACCTCTACTACCATGCTCTCATCCGTCGTCACCCTAATGACGAGGTAAGTGAAGTGGTCCAATATTGTTGGTTCCACCTATCGAATATCAACCTCGGAACTGCTGACATCCAGTCTTGCAACATCACTTTACACTTTCAATGTGCAAACCGCATGCCGATTGGGGCTACAGCTCTCGTGAATCTGTCTAGTGCACGTTGCGCATGTCCCGTGCATTCGAACAAGCAGACAAAGTCGTCGGCGTAACCTAGGTCACAAAGCATTTCATTATTTGCCAGTGAACAGCACTGAATAGCGCTGTTCGGTCAACCGAACTGAAGGTACCTTACAAGTCGAGGAAAACCATTACTGTCGGGCGACGCTGTGTGATACATTTTAAGTAATTGGCAAAGAGTAAAATTCTGGTCGTGAGCGGAATCCAGTCTTTTGATCGCAAGCGTTGCTCTCGCGAGTTGGTATCAGACGACGCAGCAGAATCAAAGTTATTACCTTGGCGACTATCGAAATTAAAATGATTCTTCAATCATTACCATATTCAGTGCGTATTCTCTTCTGGAAGATGGGTACAATCAGTGACTCATCCCATGATAACGGAATACACTCCTCGTCCCAAATGTCGCAAAGCAAGGTGGCAAGTGATTCTATCTTGGCATTTCCACCCCAGTGTGGAAGAACCTGATGAAAGATCGTCGAGACAGGTCGCTTTTCCCCGCTTTAGTATTCGAGTGCTCGATTTTACTTTCACAAACGAAGGGGTCTCAAGTGCTACTCCCTAACGAATCATTTTCCTTGACGTCAGAGCAACTACACTAACGCGTGGCCAGCTAAAATGTACCTTGTAGTATTCGGCCCAGTGGTCGCGTCTTTGCTGTTTGCCATGAACAGGTTCTCCATTTCGATTTTATATCGTTTAACTGATCCGAGTTCGCCGTCCACCTGTATTGCTAATAAGTCTTAACAATCTTTCACTGTTGCCTGAAGCAGTTGTTAATTTCATTTCTTCAGTTACCTTGACCCGCCAATGTTCGCGATCTATCTTAAGGCTTTTTGTGAATTACCTTTGTAAATGTTTTTGCATCTTATTCATCTCCCCACCGTTCGAGAGCTGACGTTCTTTCTCCACCAGACTAAGCGGTTCTTGAGAAATCCAGCGTCCCTGATGGACATCGGATCTAGAACCAAGGGTGAAACCTGCAGCAACGTGTATCACCTCTTTGATGTGGGCTCATTATTCATCCAAATTACTATTCGTTGTACCTTCCAGTTAATGTGATCATTTCTGTCCACAGATGATGCGAACTTCTAGGTCAGACAAACGTTGTACGGCTAACCAGGTTTGCCACTTGTGTCAGTGACTACGTACGTGGAACAGTAAGTTCTGCAGTAGCTTAATGCGATATGATCCGTCTGACCTAAAGTAACTGCAAGCAGTGTCGGAAATTCGAACTAGACAGGTATAACCGACTGTCTGCATAAAACTGCAGAAGCCCTTCCCCGTTATCCGTACGCTGAGCGGGTAAGGCACAACGACAACCTAAACAAGCTTCCGACGCACTACGTTTGCCATCCTGTGCATTAAAATTACCAGCTAGCACTACTCCGCCAGACCCTTTGCTCCTGCAATCCACAGTGGCCAGTTCAAAATAGAACTCACCCTTGTGCGTGTCAGAGTTGCAGTGTGTTGGTGCTTATGCCGAGAATACAAACAACTTGGGCCGTGACTTTCGGCTCTTTCTTAAGGGACGGGTTTACATTGCCGCGGTTCGTAGTGTTTTACTCGACGGTTGCAAGACCTAGCCACTTCGCCTTCAGGATGCGCGACGTCTTTCCGTGTTCGACAACCGATGTCTCCGAAGCATTGCTCGCGTCTGATGGGAACAAAGAGCAGTGAGCAATGTCAAGGTGTGCCATCGTGTGTTAGGCACGGATAGCCGCCCTCTTAACGAAGTGGTCGCTCTACTCTGCCTCCGATGACTCGGCCGTGTTTCACGAATGCCTGTAGATCGTCTACTTTGGCGTGCTCTATTCGCACGTG
Organism: Fasciola hepatica; assembly: GCA_948099385.1. Taxonomy (NCBI): domain Eukaryota; kingdom Metazoa; phylum Platyhelminthes; class Trematoda; order Plagiorchiida; family Fasciolidae; genus Fasciola; species Fasciola hepatica. Next base: position 6,632,311 of record CANUEZ040000083.1, read on the forward strand.
CTGGACAAGGCTGGAAGAGGAGACACAGTGGTCAGGCCATGACTTGGTGTAGAGGTATGAAAAATCTAGCATCAGCATTGGATTCGGTTGGAGCCTCCCACTTTCCTGGTTGGGGCCTAAGGGATGAGGATTGTCGTTTGTTATGGACGTTGAGGGACATGACTGCGAATAGAAGTCAGTGGCACGAATGCTGTGTGGTCTGTCTGTCGAACTCTCGTGCCCCGTAATCACGAAAGTGTCATTCCGATAAACAAATCGACAAAAACAACATCAAAACCGTGAGCATTGGAAAAGCTTAAAGAAGAGCCTTCCCTTTCTCACACACACTCGTTTTCTGTTTTACTATATTATACGCCCCTTCCTTCATTTTGTAGTTGCTGTTGTTACTTTGGCACCTTGCTTGATCTCAAGCCGGTGTACTATATATATAATAATATTGTAATCAGTCTAAAACAGCAGCGTCATCTTTGTCTCTAAAGGTCATTCCTACACCTCGTAGACCCGCAGTTCTAGTTGCTTGGTCTTCTGAAATGCGCAGTGAATACCTCGACGAGATACTAGCAACGGTTAGTGGAATCAGACTGCTCGAATCCTAGATGAACGTATCACAGACACACCAGATATCATTCGCCAGAGAGTTTATTGTGAGCGCTAGACTCGTCTGCTGACCAGTCTGAATGAGTCTACGCACGATAAATTAGCCGAGATTCAGAGGCTCATGAGGCCTGAGATGTGAATTATGAGATTAAGGATTATCTATCTCACTGTTTGACAATAAACCGTTGTGAGTATCGGACGTGTTATGTGTGGGTACATGGAGCAAAGAGAAGCCGCTGGGGACAGAAGAAGAAGGTTGAGTAAAAGAGCAGGAACTATAAGCAGTAGTCCACTTACCACTAACCATCCCGTTCGATGCAATAGGCAGCGTAGTCCTGATTATCCGGCTCGTCGACCAATGCATTATGGAATTCTTTGTATCCATGCAGTTTATGGGCGATATCAAACGGATACTGATAGGGTGCCCAGCCGCTAATCCGTAGACAGCTGCGCTGTCGCTCGGCTCACTACTATGCCTGAACTATTGAGGCCTCATATGGTTCGCCAATTTAAGTTTCAGGATCACGGCTGCCGATTTCCTACTCAAAATATGAATCGTGAAAATACATATTTACACATCCTCCCGCTATCTCGCCAAGTCTCCTCATTCGAAAAACAAGTACTAACTCATCACCCTCACTCACATTCGCTGAATGAACTATAATATCGATACTGTACACAAATTTATTCAATCTCCTTCTCCTCTTGCCCTATTTTTTACCGAAACTCAAACTTGCCTCTCATCAGACAATACTCACCTTCGACTCCCCAATCATACCTCTCACTACTTTTCCATCCGAAGCTGCTGTATGTGCCTTTGTCCGCCAATCAGTCGCCACGTCCAAACTACAAAATCTCGTCTTTCCCGATTGCGAATATCAGGTGATATGGCTGAAGCTCCGACTTCCTTCTTTATCCACCATTTTGTTGTTGTTTACAATTCACCCAGTAGCAACGACTCATCCACATTCGATTTATTGTCTCTGAACATTAGGCACCTATTTGTGACAGATCCCAACTACCCTATTACCATCTTAGGAGATTCTGCTTTTCACAATCAGCATTGGTGGGTCAGTCATCTGACGCTTCCGCTCTGCGGCGCGAAGCCAAACATTTCACCGTGGTCAACAAACTGTGCCAGCTAGTTGACCTCCCCACACGAACCCCCGATCGACCTGACGACATTGTCCATACTCTTGATCTTATTCTCACTTCTGTTCCGTCTCTATCCTCAGGCATCTCCGCTCTTCCTCCACTTCATTCATCGGACCGCTGTGTTGTTTCCGGCACCATCAATTTTACTCGCCCCGATCCTCCATCTACTACAACTCAGCGAACTAGGACGGCTTTCGTGATTTCCTAGCTTCCCATCCTTGGAACGAATGCTGTTTCATTTCCGCTTCTAACTTCACTAACACTGTTCTTCAAGGTAAGTGACTTTCTATTCCTCACTTTTCCAAACCCGGCAAATCCGGACCCCCGCAGAGGTTCAACCGCGCTTTTTTACCTCATTATCACTAGGAAGATCCACCAAGCTCAGCGTTCTCTGAGCATGCGCGAGCCGCCCGGTCCCGACTGTATACCATCCATTGTCCTTAAAGCGCATACCCCTGAGTTGGTTTCTCTATTGAGTCGTCTTTCCTCTCGCTCTCTCTCTCTCTCCAACTTTCTGCTTTTCCAACACATTGGAAACACGCCATCATTTTTTCTATTCCTATCCGACCAACTGCACACGTTCCTCGAACGCGAAGGACTACTGAGTGGTCACCAATACGGATTCCCACCTCTGTTCCACTGGTGAACTGCTGGTTCTCGTCTCACACTCCTGGTAGGTTGCACTTGACAACCACGGAGAAACACACACGGTCTCGCTCGACATCTCTCAAGGTTTTGACTGAGTTTGACACGAAGATCTTCTGATGAAATCGCTCACGTGCGGATTCTCTCCCGCTCTTGTATGGTCGATATCATTTTTCCTCAGTAAGCAAACCATCTTCGTCCAAATTTATGGGATTCTGTCGCAACCATTTCTTGCGAATGCTCGCGCCTCCCAAATCTCACTGTTTGCTCTCACCCTTTCTTTTATTTATCAATAATCTCTTATCCCCCACCTCTAACCCAATCCATTCCTTTGTCGATGATACCACCCTTCATTCTTCCGTTTCTTACCCCAATCCCCGCCATGCCAACACCAACATCAATCAGGAAAGCAGTGCAATCAGTGTACCCTCAGAGTCCGACCTCGAACACATCTCCTCCTGGGGATCCCACAGTCATCTTGCTTTTGATGCATCCGAAACTTCTCTCCTTTCACGTTCATTGAAACCTCACATTTATCCTTCGACTTAACTATACTGCATTACATAGATTTTATCTTTCTTTTTGTCTTATCTATAAAGTTTTCTTTATACCGGTATCTTTCCATTTCTGAGCTTGCCTTTCGTGCTGCGCTCAAAGTTCGTTTTCTGCTCCACGCCAGAAGCTTCTTCATACTAGCTCATCTTCTACTGTACAAAGCTCAAATCCGCCACGCACTTCGATACTGCTTTTTACGTGTGGGGTGGGGCTTCGTCTGCTTCTCTTTATATTCCTGACTGGGCCCAACGAAAGGCTGTCTGGCTGATCGATTACCCTTCCTTAACCTCCAATCTTTAGTCACTGGCAAATCGTCGGGCTTCTTTGTTCCTTTTCTGCCGGTACCATTTTGGTTTTTACTATTCAGAACTTGTTTCGGCAGTTCTTTTTCCCATAACTTCCCCGAATCATCACGCACCCAGGCAGCTGGCTATCCTTATCGATTTTACGCCACAAGATACTGCATTCCCATCTTTCAACCTACTTTTCATCCCGGAGTTTTAAATTGTGGAACACTCCCTCTTTCTGTCTTCTCACTCACTTACAGTATCTCTCTCCTTAAATGCAAGATCAACCAGCGGACTCTTACGTGAATGTTCCCCCATTAGCCCCTTTTACACTAAGTCTTTTGATTATGGAGTTTGTCCTTTATGCTGTACTTAACTTTACATGTAATAAGGGTTCCCAACCTAAGCCTTCAGTTCTAACAAGAACCTGTCCGCAAGGAAGCAGAGATTGGCTGAGCGGAAGTTCATCTCCCTGGATCAATTATTTTTCCACCAATCTCACCGAATGATTTTCCAGCTCAGATCGACCACCAACCTGGAGACTGCTTCATTAGGCCTCTAACCACTGACTCCCAGGTATGGTTGAATCTTCGGTTTGAGGTAAGTCAACCTGATCAGTCCGTCGGGTTACTGGGGCGACCAAGCCGTCCCACCACGTCAATCTCATTGCAGTGGTTAGTTACCTACAGCTGATACTCCCTTATCTTCAGCCATTTTGCTTGTCACAAAAACTCCTATTTCCTAACCAGTTAACTGTTGTTTGAACAAACTACAGACGAGGAAGCATAGGCACAACGTAACTCCTGTCTGCCCCGATGCAAATTTTCAGTTTTTCAGTACTCACCTGTCTGCTAACTATTAGTGCTGTAGTCAAATTGTCAATTTGATCATCGCGGTGTAATTCCACGTTTTCCCGAAGACGATGTATTCTCCAAGTTGCTTGGCGGTGTATCTCGGAAGAAGAGCGTTGCTCATTCATGTAGATACTACTCGTATACTACATTTCAACTAACGATTGCGGCGTCCTCATTCTGGAGGTTGGGTATGCCACTAAGGCGCATCGCTGCTGTGATTCCCTAATGGACATTTCATCGAGAAGCATCTATTGACGCTCATGATGTACAAATCCCACATCTGTGAATAACATAAATAAATTCTCCAATCCAACCGAGAGCTGAAGTAAAACAGGGGTTTGGTTCAGAGAGGAAAAACCCGTCCGAATCCAGATCTTGTCTTGTATTTGGTTTGCGGTCTTAATGTTTCATCTCTTGTTGGAGACGCAGTCTCATTCAACTTCCGGTCGGCGACCGAGTAGGCACTCATAGCTTTAGATCATTTTACAGCAAAGCCTTATTCATGACATCTGTGTGCCGGTTCGATTCAATTAGTTTTGCAGATTACCATATAGCAATATGAAGATGTAAATGGTCTTTTCTGAGCATGGTACAAAGTTCTAGCAGTCATTTCCTGGTGCCTGTCTGACCCCATGTCGATCTAGGTAGTGAAAACGTTTGGTTTTTATGATGACAACGAAGCACCAGTTCAAGTTGTTCTTTCGGAACGACCGAGGTCAAAGAAACAGAAGTCGAAAGTCAATCGACAGTTCAACGAGTTTATCAGTCAACAAGTGGGAGAAATTCATAGACAATGGAATATATGCTACCACGAACGTCATCGAGCACGGATTTTCCGAAATGGCGCAGCGATCGCACTGACTGTTGGTCTGACAACTCTACACATTTCTCTGGCCATATTCATGATAAACCGGATTGCAATGATCCGTTGTACTCGCAAGACTGTGGAAATATTGCTTGTCACAATCTGTTTGAAATATATCACACTGGTCGATTATGCAGTTTGCTTGTGCAGTCTAAATAATCAACCGGAAAGCCAAAGCAACCTGAAAAGTGTATTCGCAATTGGATTACATCGTACAACCAAACGAACGGTGCTGTTTGCGTGGTCATTACTGTTCCTCGGTGGTCCCGTCTATCTTATAGGCACCGATTTAACTTTGTTTGATTCCAAATCACTCTAACTGTATGAGAAGGTCCCATATACATTAGTGCATGACATCCTATCAGAACTCGGAAACGTTGACATCCACTATGACATAAGTTATCTCATAAAGTGCCCGTTTCCCTACTTGCAGTATATTTTTCTTCTCATAATGTAGCGTTGTTGCATTTCATATTTCCCAGTCAGTGTGGATTTTAACTGAATGACGGACGCATCATAAATATAGACCACCTCGTACAGTGTTTCCTAAGTCGAGTTTGCCACTTGAAAGGCAATCGACTCCAAAGATGATTTATCAGTTTGCTTACATCAAGGAAATCTGTTGCAAGAACAAGTTCATTTTTATTCGTTCTGTTTGTGCTCAAACTGTCCTGTAAAAATGTACAAAACGAGAGACAACACGAGATAACTGCACGAATCACATGATATAACCAAGTATTGCGGTCAGTGGCGTAACTGTATATTCTACTGGAGTCAAAATCATATTTCACACTTGTCTTCTTTGTGGTTCCTATTTATGGCTTGTTTATTGCTGAAAAATAGCGGACAAAACCGAGTTGGTGGTCGGTCGTTTGAACGCAACCAAACTTCACATGGGGGTTTAGCTGACGTCTTTGTTGCGTTTCCCGAACACATTGTGGGAATATCATATCATCAATGCTCAGAATAGGCGTGGGGCTTTGGGAACCAGAAATCAGTCTCTAGATTAAACGCATACCCTAGTCGGGTTACGGTAGTTGAGAGTCGAAATCTTTCATAAGTTTCATGTCCGACCAAAGTGCACGTGACTAATGGAAGAACAAATTGATGCAAATTTCTGAATCCTACTCATTGTGTACACTTGTATTTCATATTCTCCTTATAACGGAGCAGAATTGATTCACTTGTCCAAGTTTTGGTTATTAACCCTGCAATAATTCAGATCTGCGAGCTGACTGTGTTTCGCGCTCATTTTTAATGGGATAATGCTAACTTCTTGATGACAAATCAACGAGCACAGCCAAATTCTAATCCATCTTCATCTCTGCCTCTTGTTCACCCACACGAGGTGAAGAAGATAAATCCGAGAGAATTTGATACCCAAGACTCATGTTTTAGAAACAACTAGAATCAAAAAACTGTTGTTCAATAAGAACTCATGCACGAGAGCGATGCAACGGAGAATATGGTCACCACAACGTTTGCAGATAGCTGAAGCAATTCACCGAACGTGTGGTGCATCTTGCCAAATTAAAATATTCATCATATTTGAGCATTAGGAATTTATTTTTCTAAAATCAGAAGTTTATGTGTCCAAAGCAAGTCCTGAGGGAGCAGAAATGTTCCAATCGGAAGGTATTACTTTATTTACAAGGGATATAATGACCGTGAAAACTGGAATTTGACCGTATGTCAGGGCTCCGACCGAATGCAGGTGGTCCCGACTTTTCTGGACAGACTGTACACTGCTTAAAATTGTGATGAATATTGACTATGGTTCCGTTGGTGTTTACAAAAGTTTCCACAGATATTAATTAAAAATAGCCAAAAAATTTGTTGAGTTTATGTTTAGTTGGACGAGCTTAAATTAAACGCTTGGTTTCCGAAATGACTTGAGTATAAAGAAATAGGAAGGATATCTATGGAAAATGTGGATTCTTTTGATGAATTCCGGTAGAAATTACCAAGGTTGCGAATGCTTTTTCACTTCCTTAGATGCATTTTTGATTGAGACTGTGTTTTCGGTATGGGTTCAATTCAGCCATCAATCCCGCACTTTTTTGCTCTTGTTTTCGTTGCTGCCTCCCAGTATTGTCGAGTTGATGGCAGAGAGCATAGAAGTATAACATGAGAAAAAGCTGGATGTCATAGAGGACGACATCTGAAAAAAATTAACTTTGTTTTTCGGATCAGTCCGGACAGTAGCGGGGGAGCTCAGTTGTAACACGCACATCTTCCAGGGGAAAAATCCCCGATTCAAACCCTGGGCATGGCAGTGGATATACACCACTGATAAGCTCTAGCAAGAGCGAACTTCGAATCAGGTGCTTCTGAGTGCAAGGTAGGTCAAGTGATCTGAAGTTCGTATGTGAAACGTGGAGTTCAAAGGGCAGTCAGCCAAGTGAATTTAAGTTAACTCAGTAATTGGAAACCTAAGTCCTACCGACTCATAACCAAACTAACTCCCAGAAGATTTTGTGAACCAAAGAATAAGGTTTTCTATATATATATATATGTTTATATAAATATATATATATGTATAATATATATATATATATATAGTACACATATATGATATATATATATATAATGTTTATACCACGGTATGGAAGTCGTTGTTACGAATTTAGAAGGTTCCGTTTCTTCGTTAGTAAGTGCACTGAAGGGCCAAAAGGCGGTCTCTGTAATGAGTAGTCCTCTTAGTTCAGTGTCATTCGAGAGGTCAGGGTAAGATCTGGGAGAAAGTCCCATGTATATAAATTAGTACGAGGATCTTCACCTGCGTACTGACGGTATCATTTTGACTGGTAATAATAAGTTGTTTGCCTAAACACCGGAATCAACAATGAGGAACCGTTGGAAAACACTGACCTTAGCTACAATCAACACCAATTTTCAGAAGTATTGATTATGAAAACCTTCATGAGTTCCACGTAATCCTCGACTTCACGGGAATTTCCATGAATAACCAAAGGTTCTGAACTGCAGGAATCCATGGTAGTTTTTTGGATGCGAAACCAGATGTAATAGTTAAGAATTACACTTGAGTACTCGAACTATTCGCAATGAGAGCAGTAATGCTCCGACCCAAACTATGCGCAACGAAGCATTAGGGTTAGCAGCTCGAAACTGCATCCAGTCGAGATTTTATCCTGCGCATATGTAATGTCCATGTACATACATATGCATCGAACGGGATGGTTAGTGGTAAGTGGACTACTGCTTATAGTTCCTGCTCTTTTACTCAACCTTCTTCTTCTGTCCCCAGCGGCTTCTCTTTGCTCCATGTACCCACACATAACACGTCCGATACTCACAACGGTTTATTGTCAAACGGTGAGATATATAATCCTTAATCTCATAATTCACATCTCAGGCCTTATGAGCCCCTGAATCTCGGCTAATTTATCGTGCGTAGACTCATTCAGACTGGTCAGCAGACGAGTCTAGCGCTCACAATAAACTCTCTGGCGAATAATATCTGGTGTGTCTGTGATACGTTCATCTAGGATTCGAGCAGTCTGATTCCACTAACCGTTGCTAGTATCTCGTCGAGGTATTCACTGCGCATTTCAGAAGACCAAGCAACTAGAACTGCGGGTCTACGTGGTGTAGGAATGACCTTTAGAGACAAAGATGACGCTGCTGTTTTAGACTGATTACAATATTATATATATATATATATATATATATATATATATATATATATGTAGTACACCGGCTTGAGATCAAGCAAGGTGCCAAAGTAACAACAGCAACTACAAAATGAAGGAAGGGGCGTATAATATAGCAAAACAGAAAACGAGTGTGTGTGAGAAAGGGAAGGCTCTTCTTTAAGCTTTTCCAATGCTCACGGTTTTGATGTTATTTTTGTCAATTTGTTTATCGGAATGACACTTTCGTGATTACGGGGCACGAGAGTTCGACAGACAGACCACACAGCATTGGCGCCACTGACTTCTATTCTCAGTCATGTCCCTCAACGTCCATAACAAACGACAATCCTCATCCCTTAGGCTCCAGCCAGGAAAGTTTGAGGCTCCAACCGAATCCAATGCTGATGCTAGATTTTTCATACCTCTACACCAAGTCATGGCCTGACCACTGTGTCTCCTCTTCCAGCCTTGTCCAGCACGTGCGAATAGAGCACGCCAAAGTAGACGATCTACAGGCATTCGTGAAACACGGCCGAGTCATCGGAGGCAGAGTAGAGCGACCACTTCGTTAAGAGGGCGGCTATCCGTGCCTAACACACGATGGCACACCTTGACATTGCTCACTGCTCTTTGTTCCCATCAGACGCGAGCAATGCTTCGGAGACATCGGTTGTCGAACACGGAAAGACGTCGCGCATCCTGAAGGCGAAGTGGCTAGGTCTTGCAACCGTCGAGTAAAACACTACGAACCGCGGCAATGTAAACCCGTCCCTTAAGAAAGAGCCGAAAGTCACGGCCCAAGTTGTTTGTATTCTCGGCATAAGCACCAACACACTGCAACTCTGACACGCACAAGGGTGAGTTCTATTTTGAACTGGCCACTGTGGATTGCAGGAGCAAAGGGTCTGGCGGAGTAGTGCTAGCTGGTAATTTTAATGCACAGGATGGCAAACGTAGTGCGTCGGAAGCTTGTTTAAGTTGTCGTTGTGCCTTACCCGCTCAGCGTACGGATAACGGGGAAGGGCTTCTGCAGTTTTATGCAGACAGTCGGTTATACCTGTCTAGTTCGAATTTCCGACACAACTTGCAAGTAGAAGCGTTATCCAAACAGTGAACAGCACCATGTGCGTCACACTAGGTGAGATGTCACTGGCTGAATTTGACAAAACATGTCTATTGGACACTGGCCAAATCGGGCATCGGTATGCCATAGGGTGAGAAAGTAATAACAAGCGCGATATACAGCCCAGAGGACATTCCATGATCAACTTCCACATTATTTTTTATACTGTGGTCAAAAGGTTATCATCATGGATTGAAGAATAACAACCCGAGTTAGATTCACGCTACCGTCGGTCATTTCCCCATTGACAGTCTTAAAATGACTTCAGCCTTCTTCCCAAAATGTAATCTATTTGTCATTTTCGAACAGTTAACAGTTAGAAGTCAATATACGTGTCCTATACTTACGATTTACTGAAGCAGAAATGTTTCATACAAACAGTCCCTCACAGAAGGGAAGTAATATGGTTGCATGTCACCTCTAGTTGTTGGTTTGTTTTACAATCCAAAGTGCTCAGATGTATTCACCTGATCAAGGAGAATAACTGGGCCAATCAATCGTGATCTATGGATGCTGTGCCAAAAGTTTACCTCGATGTATCATTGTGTATAACACTCTTGGTAATTCAGTGGATTCTCCGTATGCCAACTCCTCCCAATTTCTGTATGCACTGACGTTATGCAAACACAGCCCAGTCTGTCAAGTGTCGCATCCTCAGATTATCTTAGCTGAAGTGCGTTTCACCTGAATTGAAAGCAAAGTGATTCGGAAATGCTAACAGCGTGTTCCGTTGAAAGTATGCAAATGCAAAGTTTGGGGACATTCGTGAATCTTAAGTTCATTTAAACTCAAGAAACTGAATAAATGTGGCATTCAGAGGTTCATACCTCAGAGTAAATCAGAGTAGGGAAAATTAATCCAAAATAGCGTCAGGAAAAATGTTCATTTTGTTAGAGCAATGGAGGTCACTTTGCATATTTGAAAGATGTGGAAGAAGATGCTATCTACTTCCCACGACGGCATCAAAATTCAACTTTGGTGGTAATTGAGGGACTGAAATTAGAAAAAAAACAAGCTCGAAAGATATCTTGTCATTGGTTTGTTTTTCCTACAAATAGCGTGTCAGTCGCCCGAGACCTTTTTCCGGCAAATCCATTGGGCACATTCTGTTTATGTAAAGATCAGAGGGAAGAGATATAAATATGAAGATGAAATTTTCATTTAAACTTACGAATAACTTGGAAAGTCCCAAGGGGAACAGAATTACTCCTAAATAATAAAACAAAAGTATTTGTGATTTTTCTGATTTGCTTAACAGGAACACCAGGAAGTTGCTACTGATAAGATGTTAGTAGTGACAAAACACTATTCCTCGAAATGTGGGAGTTTCTTAAAATATGTTACTTTTTCCGTTTGCCCGAGGGTGTAACATTTCACAAACTTGATTGGAGAATGTCAACTCTGTTTTGTCTCGTTTAAGTCACGCACACTAGGCGGACAACCAACCAATATTCCTGACATGAATAGACATGCCCCTTCTTTGTCATAATCTGTAATCATGCTTCATGCTTCGACTTAGCTATGTACTGATTGGCCTTACTTTTTTGCGCGTGATAGCACATGCAGCTTAATTCTTTATCCTGCTTAAGGCTAACTGACTGGTTTTGGTCTTACTGCGTTTGCACTCCTACAAACAACTGAAATGCAAAGTACGTGTTCTGTTGCTTCTGATTACGAACACAACAGACTCGTCGGAAAATATAATTTCCCAACATAAAGTTGGCCTGATTGAGGACTGTTGAATGAACCAAAGATAAAAGCCCATTCGCAAATGGTAGTCCTTCGGAAGGAGGGTCTAGACCAGATGCGGTTTGTAGGTCTTTTCAGGTAGATGCCTCGTCATTCGACCCATGTAAGTAGCACCACGAGTGCATTTGAATTGATAAGTAATTATAGGTGAAGTCAACAAAGGTGGCCCATCATTGTTCTGTCACCGAATTACAGGTGGTGTCGTGACCACCGATCTGATTATATATATATATATATATATATATATATATATATATATATATATATATATATATATATACAATGGTTTTTATCCTGCAGACCGTAACCGTTGGTTCGTCCACTTTTTCAAACACGTTCACATCGCCTAAACGACTGAGCTGTGGAAACAGTGTCACGAATATAACCATAATTTTCCAGTGATATTCCTAAAAGTATATATATCACGCAATTACTTGCGAGTAGTGTGGGTTAGCTTAATTTTCGTTTAACTGACCTTCTTTCTGGACTCCATGTTTCACGCGCATACCTCAGGTCATCCGACCAACGTGCACTCGGAAGCACCAGATTCGAGTTTCGCTCTTGTAAGAGCTCATCAGTGGTGCATATCCTCCGCCACACCCAGTGTCTGAACCCGGGCTCTTCCATCTCGAAGACGTGTGTGTTACCACTGCACCACCCCACTCCGTTCGAGCTGAACTCGAACACCGAATCACCAAGTTAGGCTTGTTCAGATGTCGACCTCTATGACAGCCAGAAATGCCCGACAGATTCAAATGGAGACACGGTTCCGGACCTAGTTAACTCCAAGCGAATGCCTCCCACCAGATCAGGTCTTCTCCACAAGTGCAGGTTGGTCGGATGACCTGAGGTTTGCACGTGAAAAGTGGAGTCTAAAAGGACAGTCAACCAAACGAAAATCCCTAAAGTGCTCGAAATGCTATTAAACGCACCCCTTTCTTCTGTGATAAATTTCAATCCAAATCACATAGAATGACCAAATTTGGGATGCCGATGTGTCAACCCACTACCATACGCAAGGGGCACACAGATTTTAAGCACAAGGCAGATTCATCGAATCATCCCGGGAAAAGCATCCCACATGGTGCAAAATGACGTTAAGCCCACCTGTGGAGCAAGTTGTATTTGCATTTGTATTTGATCAGACGTTTGCATAGACAGGCGTTCTCATTTAAGTCGAAAAAATCCACACCTAACAATTTGTCGAATGAAGGGGATGAAAAACGAATGTTTGCATGTTAAAATGGCATGGAAATTAGGCCGATACTGGCGTCCGACTTGTGAGAATTCAGGGCCAGATAAGGAGCAGCAGAGTTTTGTAAATGTTTATATGAAATAGATATGGATGGAAAAGAGGAACGTTCAGAGACAAGAGAGTTACACTTGGATAGATAGCTGTATGAAGGGTGAGTAGAGTTTGGAAGGATTTCTCGAACGAATTTTTCACATGCAACCAGGTTTGTTTCGCACGAATAAGCACACAATTCAGTTAATGGTACGAAAGACACCCGACTAGTAATAAATAGACTTCGGTGAAGAATTTCAGAATCTTTGCTCATTAGACCAGTGAATGTAGCCGGGAGACAGTAGAAAAGAACGTAGGAAAACACACAGACAAAATCAAAGGAAGACAGTGCTCTACCTTAAGTTAAAATACCGAGGTCTTCGCATTTGGTGAGACAGCCTAGGTTTCATTACAGGCTGAAATGCGAGAGATGACCACCTCAAATTTTCACCGACAGTGATTCCCAAATATATGACAGAACCTACTCCAACTAGTGGTTCTGTGTAAATAACAGATGAATCACATTCAACAAAGGAGGCCGGGATCAATTTAGGACTACCAATCGGGGAATTGACCGACGGTGGCTTGAATCGAACTCGGGTAGTTGCTGTTCAAATTCCACGATAATAACCGTCTGACCACAGCCGGCCTCATCACTTGCCTAATCCGATTACTCGTAAACTGCGACCGAGTAATCAGCGATTTCGTTATTCATCTTATTCAAGAATCTAAATGTTTGTCATTGTTCATTCTGCTTCCACGATTTCCTCTGCACCTTCTAATAAGCCCTTACACTCTTCTCTCTCTTGGAATACACTGTAAACCACATAAGTGCTGGAAATTCACGCTATATCTAGTGCACAAAAGTGAATATTGACTTGAACTGACTTGATCCCGCTTAGTTATTTCTTTGTTCCTAAATTGCCCCCTATCATTGCATTCTTGTGAGCTGTGTGTTTTATTATGATGATTATTATAGCTATGTACTGTTTTATATTCGTCTGTGGGGTGCATGAAGTGAATGCTTGACTCAATTTGACTTGAAGTGATATAAGTCAATCATCGTACCTGCTTCCATTGTTCTACTTTCTATTCTATAGATTAGTTTCACTTGAGATAAAATGTGATAAGTAAAAATGTGAACTGTTTCAGTTTCCAGCAAGATACATCTCATTCACTATGTGGAAGACGTAAAATGCGAATGTAAAACTTTCGATAACTTTTCGATATCTCTCATCAGGCCAATACAATGCACAAGCAAAATTTCACCTGTTCTCATGATGGTATCGAGAAGAGGTGGAGAACTGAATTTTGATACCTTTGGGAAACTTTTTGTGAACAGAATAAACAAGGTTCACTTGTCCTGTTTGTTTCCCTCAGCATGTCGTCGACTTAAATACAAACTGTTCTTGTGAAGATAGGATAGATTTGTGTAACCTCAACGTAATCATTTCAGATAAAGAGGATTTGCTGTCTCATTCATTTACAGCGCTCTGGAGACATGGTAAATGGCCTTGGACGATACATACCGTGTCAGCATGTGACTCGTGTTAATCACGCGAACCGCCATCGTGCTGGTTATGGTCTTACCCCATCCCTTCAGAACAGTCACATAAAACAGGGTTCTTGAATTCGATCGAATAGACAACAAGTTGTTTTATCGAAGTGTTTCGAACTACGGAAGCAACAGTGCACAACAGGAAATCGAAAGTTCATGCATATTTTCACCGATGATTTTTGTTTCCAAAATGGCTTAGTGTTGGATGCAATTTAAAGTCCATTTGTGGAGAATATTTTAAAAAATGTACTGTTTAAGATAACCGGCAGGTCAATATTTCTCCAGTGACATCTCTTTTAAATCAAATATAAGAATGACTATCTCTATCTGGAAGTTAGGAACTACAAAAGTAACATGTTCGAAACAACAGTAAATTCAAGTAATACAGTTCCTTTGCACTAAGGTCAACGAAGCGGCGAGAGTATTTTACAGGACTAGGAAAGTGGTCCCCAACCCGTCCATGCTAATGTAAGCGCAAAATACTGACATTCCGTTTTGTCTCTCTGCTACCAATGTGTTACATTTGCGTGCACCATTAAAACGTTATCTGTACATTGCATTGCCCTGATGAGAGGTACCGAAAAGAAAATCCTATTTTTTAACTCCACGTCTTCTTAATTTAAATTACTGGAATATATCGAGATCTGTCATTTATGGTGACTCACCTTGAGACCGAACCATACTTCTTGCGCTGTTTTATTCAATCCAACCAAATATTTCAATTTGAATTCAAGTTTAAAATAATCACTGAAAGTTATCAGGATGCATATAGCCACGTAAAAAGCCGTGTAAAATACAAAGAATGCAAATAATTTCCATTTTTGTGTTTTGGATAAGTGTTTTCGCCATTCCGGAAGAAAGGATGGCAGCCCAGTATATGCAGCCCGACTAACCTTCATATTATGGCAAATCCCCGTGCAAATCGATGGACAAAGTTTAAACGGCCGAACAACAAGCTACAAAGGCCGTACATATTCCTGTGCGTAATTAGCAAATATGACAGAAGTCGATTCGCCCAACTGTTATTTGGATAAAAAGTAGTAAAACCCACATCACACAGCCATCTTTCAATAATCCTTGCCTTTTCAAGTAGTATGTATCCAATGGGAGTCTCGACAGCTTGCACCAGCTGAAGGGCCACAGTTAGAGGCTCAGGTCTAATTTATGTTCTCTATCCCACGACTGACATCCATGATCCCTAACCAGGAAACGCCAGAGTAAGATCTTTTTTCTTCCCGAAGCCCATTTAGGTCGACCACGCCAAACGTGTGAATACTGATGCACATAGATTGAGAGGTGGGTTCAACTCGTACGCCCGAGTTCCTTGCAACTGATGTTTTGTATCTAATATATTCGGTCCCTCTACTGTGGATTTATCTTCTAATTTGAGCTCTCCCTATAATTTTTCAGGGTTTCACATACATCTTTTCAGGGACCCTGAGGATGAGGCTCCCGGCATGGTGATTTGTTTCTTGCGCGTCGCATCTTGATACTCTGGATTTCTGCTGACTCCCCGTGTCTTAAAGAAGCCTAACGGTGAATCCCGTTTGGAGGTGAACACAATGTTACATGCCTTACCCAAAGACCTGAACTGAATGCAAGACCAAATATGAGCCGCAAAATGAGATAGTCGCATCTGAAATTGAACCCGCAGCAGCCTCGGGTAACTCCTGAAAGCTGCTCTACTTCCTTAGTATCATCGGTGACAAACATCAATGTGTGAGTGAAATGATCAGTGAAGCCCATCATTTTTAAGTTCATAATCGACATCGACGTGTCAAAAGCTGGTTGAACACTTGAAAGTGCAATGTAGGTGACCCCGTGTACTGGTTTCTATGATACGCTGCCTTCCTTTAAATGTTCTGTTACTCGTTCCAACAGAATCACCAGCAGAGGCCGAGATTTGCAAAGTACTCCGCAATGGGTAGTGTCACAAATCATCTGAATCCACTAGCATTATGCCAACCAGGTTCAGTGATGATGGAGAACGGCTTGTTACAGAACTTCATGTTTGGTTTTACATGGTTTGGGAACCTGGGTAGGTCCCTTCCTTAAGGGACAGAATGAACTGTGGCTGAACTACTGCTGGAGAAAGTGACAATGTACAGGTGACGCGACACGTTTTGCATAGCTTGGCGACTGAGGTGCCCAGATATGGTGTATGATTTACCCCACCCCAATGCAAAGAGCCTTTACAAGGCTAGCAGAAGACTATGCCTGCACTCATCCATTATGGTAAGCAGTCGGAGTTGGTTAATAGCTTGAAGTACTTCGGGAGCCACATGGCTGCTGCTGGAGAGGAGGTTCGGAGGAGACCAGTTTTGTCTGGTCTATCATTCCATGCGCTTTACGCACTTCGTGGCTAGAAGAAACGATACGTCACTTAGACGAAGACTTGAACCAAAGGAATGAAAAATCCACTGTCAGCACTAGCCTTAATCCGTTCTTCATGACCTTTCTTTTGGGTCAAAGAATGTTGTTTGTGGTTAGTTAGAGATGTACGGGGATGTGGCTTAGAATCAAAACCAGGGACGCGAATGATTTGCGGCGTGCTTAGAAACGCCCGGTTCCTACATATATGTAGTGCAAGTTTTTCAAATATTTACAAACTTGACTACTACTAAACACCTAAAAAGCAGTCTATTTCTATTCATTCTCATGCTCCGTGTTAACTGTTTCCTCGTATGTTGTCTTGGCCCTACACAGGAATTTAGGCTGGAAGTATAAAAATAACGGACAGTACAGTCTGAAAATAATATGTAAGTCGAATATCATAGCAGAAGTTCGCATATCAACAAATACCTCAACCTGTCTAATGCGAGTGCGCTGACGGTCTCTCAGAATTTTCAAGTGTTATAAACTCCTCGTGGTATAAAGTTCACTGTGAGGTATGACAACCCCGAGTAACTCAACACTTACTAGTCACGAGGTGGCAAACAACGAGAACAAATTATTTGGGCTAAGTTGCAAAAGTGTGTGTATGGGGTGTATTGATTCCGAACCCATGATTTCACGAGAGTTTCCACATTTTTGTGATTTTACCCAAACAAGTCCCCGTACCCATGCGTATGTGAACTCGAATCCCTTGCAGCAGACTTACTCAGTGGCACCTCGTAGTCACACTAGTTGGAACTGATATCCGAGAAATCTTTGTGCTTTCACACATAAGGAGTTTTTATACCATCATCTTGTCATGAGTGAGTGAATCATATGAATGCGTCATCTCACACGTGACTCATAAAATACAACCGATGATTTAGAGGTCAAAATAAATTAAATTCATTTGATTTAGATCACATCAATTGTGAAAACTGAAACAGATAACAGTAGGAGGCATCGTCCCTAAGAATGATGGACAAATTCGTCCGAGGATCTGAGTTATTTTAAAATAAAGCTTCTACTTCACCACCTTTATATTTATTACACGACAAAGTAGAATATTTTGGGAGGCGGGCCGCGACCAATGGAAGGCTGCCCAAATGGAGGCAGTGACCGGCGTCGACGGTGGTGGGAATCAAACCACCTGGGTCGTCCACTGTCCAAAGTTCACGTTGATAATCGTCTGACCACGGCCAGTCATTGGTTAGTTTCGCAGTGGATTTCAGCTACGCATGTAGAGTTGGTTCTCTTTTGGAACGATTAAAAGCACTTTACTACTGTTGTATATTTGACGTGTTGCTTTGGCATGTCACCGTTTGCCAAATAACCAACGTCATGAAAAAGGAACGATTGAATACATCAGCCTAACAGATCTTTACTTTCACAAACCCTAAGAATAATGAATACTCTCAACAACCATCGTGCCTTGTCTCGTATTGGAAACCAGTTGTAGAAAAGAAAAATTTCTAGTCTTCGATTACTGGTCGCCTTGGAGCTTTTAGATACAGACTAGATGGTGTTTTAACCTCATCATTTTTAGAACACAAATAATGGCAAACATTGATCTGTCTTTTCGATACTTATCATCCAACCAGTACAATTTATTTGCAAACATTCAGTGGTGCTCACCAACGTGATCCACAATCTTAATGAAGAGGTAAGAAGATCCGATGTATTTCCGGACGAAATGACTTTATGTGAGCAGATTAACCACAAGGTTCACTCGTCCTTCTTGTCTATTCCAACACCACGTTGACACTTTGACAGAGCAGCTGTGGTATAAAGGGACACTATATTTGTGATTATAGTACAACAGCAAACTGCAGATCGCCTTCTTGAAATCTGGTTGATGTGGGTGTGGAAAGTCGACCGATGCACTCACTGAGTCTCGACTCAGAGTTTTCTAATTTTTATGCCTTCCCAGATTGAAAATGTGCATCCTCCAACCCCTTCAAAGGAGCATTGTTTCTGTGTGCCAGTCAGTCGTAATTGCTGTAGTCACAAGACACCAAGTCAAATGGACATAGAACACGACCTCAAGTTGAGTCAGAAGTATATTTCGAGGTCGAAATATGACTAGCCTAATAGTACTGCCAGATAGGCCGGAGATTCATTATTTCCTGTCACATTGGTGGTCTTCGTGTCAGCGATGGATCAGCTGTTATGGGGCGTCCCTTCAGAGGTCAATTTGCTTTTTCGTGTTTCACTAGCTTGGTGGTCAGCTTTGACATGGTAGACAGTTTGACTGCTGTTCGATTAGCCGTAGTAAACCGTGAGACACATCTGCTGCCAACTGGTTGATCTTGAGGTAGTCGTAAGCTCGCCCTATCTGCCGCAAAAAGGATCTGATCTCAGATCCCCTTGGATCTGTTTGATGAAGATGAACAATCCATCCCACTGTAATCTATGTATCATGCCAATCACGTGAGCCAATAGCTTGCGGATTATCATCTCATTCATCCATCTGGACAACCGTGCAGAACAGTGTTCTTGAATTCACTCGAACAGACAACCACAACACACTAGCAAGAATAGAAGTATGCACATCGGGAAGTCCAACGATCAGGCGACTTTCCTCTGGGCTTCAGTTGCAAAGGGGACTTGGTGAGGAAAACGAAACTGAAGTTCATTTGTATAGAATGGACTTTCGTTACCGTATTCAACAAAATAATGTATCCTTACCTCTGTTGATAAAAGTGATACATGGTAGTCTAACTGACAGGGAATATCAGTTTAACAGAAACCACTGGGGGTCTATTCCACATAACAATTTCTTGTGGTTTCTAATTAAATACGATTGCAGCGGTTAGGGAACGAACTGGTCAACAGTAGGTGAGGAAACCACTCAAAAATAAAAATCAAATGCTCCTTCCAACCATAAAACTCTGTAGTCAAGATTTTTCTGAATCACAAAAATCCCCCTCAGTGGCCAAATTTACATTACTAACTCACCACGAACACGTATGAGTCAACGAAAAAAAAAACTAAGAAGAGAATAGAAATGATTTGGATTGGTATTTATTACATAACGGATTACTACATTTCAGACACTTTTGTGGGGTAGATAACCAGAGGGGTGTACGTAGCCTAATGAAGGTGGGTAGTAACGCACTATATTTTGTTTACTTGGTTTGATAGAAAATGTTTCGTGTGTATTTAGAATGCACTCGTATAGACGAAGTTATGGACTGATCCATTTGGCAACAGTTGTGCCAATAATGGATGAACATGTTTTAAATCATGGATTATACTGTTTCAGTCAGTTAAATGCTCTTGCTTAGAATACGCGTACTACTTACAAGATTATATATATATATATATATATATATATATATATATATATATATATATATATATATATATATATTGGTGTCGCAATGATTTCATCAATTAGCAGCAACCTTTTTTGTTTCTTTAGGTAATGAATGACACATTTTCTGCTATCCCCGCTATTTATAACTTCCGTAGCTGTTTGGTTTAGATTATGAAAACGTGCGGTGCAATCAAGCCGGTTACTTCGAACCACAGAGTTGCTTACGATCTTTTATAATAAAAAAAAGTATTGACTATTATATGCAGTATGATTAATCCCATCTAAGGAGTCGGGACGTTTACGAACAAGGACATCCGTTTGGAACATCAAGACAATAAAACGATAGACACTAATTTCAGATATGGCATCTGAAAGCTTATGGTGGACAAAACAGCGATGTCACATAAAGTTAGTGGTAATTTAGGCTATTTTGGTGATTGTGTAGCCCCTGTGGTATGTGAATTTTCTTCAACACTTAGGCAACTATTATTTGGGAGACACCCTGCTTCTGTCATGCTGAAAGTTGTAACCGTTTGAATTTATTCATTCTTGTTCGTAGTAGCGTATAGTGGAGTATTGGAAAATCTTCTCATGAGCAGATGCATTTTCCTTCAGAAGTTTTCTTGTTGTATCAAAGCACAGATAATATTATCATTCAATTCAAATGTGCAGGTCTTTCTCCATTACTTCTTGTTCTATTACCACCATTTTGCATGGATACGACCGAGAAATGTACATAAGCTTATGGATAGAATCTGAGCAAGACAATAATCAACTCCGAAATTAAATCCTTGATGTGCTCTCAACCATAGTGATCGTTCCGATCCCTGTATGCTTCAACGTTCAAGCATACGTCGAAAGAGCGTGGGATGAACTTGTACTCCAAAGGACAAACGGATACAATGGGACAGACGAATGTATTTTGTCTTAATCTTCTGAAATTGGATTTTCGTTTCGCTTCTGTCAGGAGCCGACTGGCTATCCAGTACAAAGTGTATGGGTTATTTCGATCTACCAGCTGTTATCTGGCCCATCGTACACATTGTTTGGGTCTGTTTTTATCACATGTCGACCTGCATTGAGATGTGTTCTGTTAATCCCCACATACTGAGGTTTCATTTCATTCAATACGTTATGCAGTGGCTGGTTAGGACTAACACACTGCTGATCAAACAATGAATAAGCTCATATGCACATATGCACATTCACAAATACGCTAGGACACACTTTTGTGACTGCGTTCCAATCTACATGATTCGCCACCTTAAAATGCATTCGAACTTGTCTCGTACACTAGAAAAAGCATTCTCATGTCAACCTTTGTTGTCTTCTTGAGCCTGACCTTCTATGATTATGTGGATATATGTCCACTAAGTCACTTTGACTTTTTGAAATAGCCAGAACTTAATGCTTCCCTCCAACCGAAAGACCATATAGTCTGAAGTGCAGACCTGTGTAGGATTTTACCCCTCGTAAAAAAGCTGAAAGCTACCACAGAAGCTTCATTCCACAACGGAATTCCATACAATTTATGTGAATTATCTGCAGTTTACATTCACTGAGTGAATCATTGGAACCATCATCAGTGTGAAGACACCATATACAATTCGAACGCGAACCAAACCGCTCTGGATTCATGCTACTGGCCTTTGGGAGATGGTCCTCGATGGTTAAATTAAAAGTAGTACCGTGTAGTGAGGCACTTCACTCGTCACGGCGGTCGCGACAACGTAACGTGTCCATCACAGATTACAGTCTGCGATCATCGACGAACGAGTGCCGCTCAAAAACAAAAATACCTTAGATACGCGTAATATTAGCACGCGGAACGGTGACAACCGAGTATAAGCAACTGCAGGATGGAAAACGACATTTGTGAGAATAAAGTTCAGTTCAGCCCATTCCGATCGGCCGGTGAACCTCAGACCTAGGAGTCCCAAGTTCGAATCCCGCCAACGCCCGGAAGTCCTTTTATGGCCTCACCCCCTTCTGGAAATGTTGTACACTTGGTATGTAGTGGAGGGAGTGAAAATTATTTATTTAATTGTGAAAACCACTAGCCATACACCAGGTGTGGTTGTTCTGTTTGCTATCTTACGGCAAGGACTTCATTAGCAATTCAAAAAAGTCTTTTGTATGAAAATGACGCAAAGATAAGTACAAACAACAGTTTCAGGAAGACAGAGAAGGTGTGTGAATACAAGAACGCTCGTGGCATTGTCTTTAACCGTTGAGCGGGTGAGTTATTCTGACCCCAAGAGGAATGTCTAGTAGGCCCTACCGAAGAAACCAATACGAAGGCATGAGCACTGCATGTTCCAAATACCCTAGACAAATGAGTTCCGGAATATAGTACAATGAGTTGGTTTGTACACCTAATACTTTGCGTTTAAATTCAGAACAGTCCTTACCACCATATTCGATCACTGCTAGGCGGGATTCGATTTTTAGATTTCAATTATCTGTGTCCATCATTTGTCCACAATGTCAGCTTTTCCGAGACATAAAGCAGAACTGACCTTACTGACACAACTTCCAGTCAATCAATGGTTGACAGACAGATCTAATGTTGAAGCCACAGCCACGCCTGCTGTTAAAAAAAGCAGTTTCTGACTGTGTGTGTTTGGTGTAGAATTTGCCATTTTTCTTGTAAATCGGCACAATCACCGATTCACACCATTCTCTGGGAATCTCCTAACTGTCCCGCATAACCCGGAAAAGTTTTGCTAACTCGGAAACTAAAGCTTCGCCTCCATCCCAGAAAAAAGACGGAGACAACTCATCCGGTCCAGTGGCTTTGCGTCTTTTCAAGTATTTTATCTCCAGCATAACCTCATTTTCTTGTACAGGGGTGATATCTACTTACGTCGTTTCTGTTGCAGGTAAGTCCAAAAGTCTACTGTAGAAGTGAGTCAACTGAATTGTCCCGTAAAGGTCTCCACCCAAAGCTCCCGACGACGTCCCTGAGAATGAATCAGTGAACAGTCGGATTTCTTGATTAACTCACTTGCACTGGGCATCCGTGGACTGGTACTTCTAATGAAACAGCAAAGGTTGCAAGTATTGCCAATGGACTCAGCCTTTTCCATTTACCTACATTTCGCAATCCACCCTAGTCAGGTGGAGTCTCAGGAATTTACGCCCTCCATTGAA
Organism: Fasciola hepatica; assembly: GCA_948099385.1. Classification (NCBI taxonomy): domain Eukaryota; kingdom Metazoa; phylum Platyhelminthes; class Trematoda; order Plagiorchiida; family Fasciolidae; genus Fasciola; species Fasciola hepatica. The sequence continues at coordinate 6,655,485 of CANUEZ040000083.1, forward strand.
TGTGCCATCTGGACGGACAGATCTGCAGGCATCCAACAGAGCAACTGATGTCGAAGATATCCATTGTTTGTGAGGCCTACTTGAGCCAGAGTCCTGTGTGGCATTAGACGCGGCATACAAGGATTCCTTGACCGGTTGCCTGCGTTTATCTGAGCAGTGCACGTCAAGCTGCATTTATGACCGTGTAGATAGCTCAGCCTGAGAAGGAGATCCTTGGTTATCGTCTAGAAGCAACTGCGCGGGACACGGGGTATTGACTTCAATGCGACCACGGACGAGACGTGAACGGAAGCGAGCACGTACCAGGGAGTGATCTCAGTCCACAGGCGCAGACCAAAATGAACGACAAGTTCGTACTCGCCGGAAACAATCTGTGGTCAGAACACAGCTAAATGAGACGATCGCCTTTTGGAGACATCGGATCTTCTTACCTCTTCATTAAGATTGTGGATCACGTTGGTGAGCACCACTGAATGTTTGCAAATAAATTGTACTGGTTGGATGATAAGTATCGAAAAGACAGATCAATGTTTGCCATTATTTGTGTTCTAAAAATGATGAGGTTAAAACACCATCTAGTCTGTATCTAAAAGCTCCAAGGCGACCAGTAATCGAAGACTAGAAATTTTTCTTTTCTACAACTGGTTTCCAATACGAGACAAGGCACGATGGTTGTTGAGAGTATTCATTATTCTTAGGGTTTGTGAAAGTAAAGATCTGTTAGGCTGATGTATTCAATCGTTCCTTTTTCATGACGTTGGTTATTTGGCAAACGGTGACATGCCAAAGCAACACGTCAAATATACAACAGTAGTAAAGTGCTTTTAATCGTTCCAAAAGAGAACCAACTCTACATGCGTAGCTGAAATCCACTGCGAAACTAACCAATGACTGGCCGTGGTCAGACGATTATCAACGTGAACTTTGGACAGTGGACGACCCAGGTGGTTTGATTCCCACCACCGTCGACGCCGGTCACTGCCTCCATTTGGGCAGCCTTCCATTGGTCGCGGCCCGCCTCCCAAAATATTCTACTTTGTCGTGTAATAAATATAAAGGTGGTGAAGTAGAAGCTTTATTTTAAAATAACTCAGATCCTCGGACGAATTTGTCCATCATTCTTAGGGACGATGCCTCCTACTGTTATCTGTTTCAGTTTTCACAATTGATGTGATCTAAATCAAATGAATTTAATTTATTTTGACCTCTAAATCATCGGTTGTATTTTATGAGTCACGTGTGAGATGACGCATTCATATGATTCACTCACTCATGACAAGATGATGGTATAAAAACTCCTTATGTGTGAAAGCACAAAGATTTCTCGGATATCAGTTCCAACTAGTGTGCCCACGAGGTGCCACTGAGCACTTCTCCCGTGACGGCTTCAAGTTCACATACGTCTGAATAAGGAAACGTTATTGGTTAAAATCACAAAAATGTGGAAACTCTCGTGAAATCATGGGTTCGGAATCAATACACCCCATACACACACTTTTGCAACTTAGCCCAAATAATTTGTTCTCGTTGTTTGCCACCTCGTGACCAGTAAGTGTTGAGTTACTCGGGGTTGTCATACCTCACAGTGAACTTTATACCACGAGGAGTTTATAACACTTGAAAATTCTGAGAGACCGTCAGCGCACTCGCATTAGACAGGTTGAGGTATTTGTTGATATGCGAACTTCTGCTATGATATTCGACTTACATATTATTTTCAGACTGTACTGTCCGTTATTTTTATACTTCCAGCCTAAATTCCTGTGTAGGGCCAAGACAACATACGAGGAAACAGTTAACACGGAGCATGAGAATGAATAGAAATAGACTGCTTTTTAGGTGTTTAGTAGTAGTCAAGTTTGTAAATATTTGAAAAACTTGCACTACATATATGTAGGAACCGGGCGTTTCTAAGCACGCCGCAAATCATTCGCGTCCCTGGTTTTGATTCTAAGCCACATCCCCGTACATCTCTAACTAACCACAAACAACATTCTTTGACCCAAAAGAAAGGTCATGAAGAACGGATCAAGGCTAGTGCTGACAGTGGATTTTTCATTCCTTTGGTTCAAGTCTTCGTCTAAGTGACGTATCGTTTCTTCTAGCCACGAAGTGCGTAAAGCGCATGGAATGATAGACCAGACAAAACTGGTCTCCTCCGAACCTCCTCTCCAGCAGCAGCCATGTGGCTCCCGAAGTACTTCAAGCTATTAACCAACTCCGACTGCTTACCATAATGGATGAGTGCAGGCATAGTCTTCTGCTAGCCTTGTAAAGGCTCTTTGCATTGGGGTGGGGTAAATCATACACCATATCTGGGCACCTCAGTCGCCAAGCTATGCAAAACGTGTCGCGTCACCTGTACATTGTCACTGTCTCCAGCAGTAGTTCAGCCACTGTTTGATGGACCAGAATAAGTATTCCATAAAACGTCATTTATAGCAAAGTTGAAAAGAAATGGGGGTGTAAGGCGTGGACAAATCGAACAGAGCTCTTCTATCCGATCCCAGACGACTGAGGTGAACTGAACGAGTTTTGTGAGTGTGACTTCTCCAAGGGCTTCCTGTGGCGCCATGTTCACCTTGTTTTCTTGTTTCGGCAAGTGTCATCCAAATGCCATCGTTCAAGCATTGTTTCACTGTTTTAACATTCTCTCCACAAAATACCTCCCAATTTACTTTATTGACCTAAACTTGGGAGTTAAAGAGATACAGGTTGTCAAAATGAATGATGTTTTTCCACTGAGGACATTCCCTCCCAGTAAAGTCCGCGACGGTCTGAATGCAGCACGATACGTAATTTATGCCAAATACCATTTTTTAAGGTTGGGCTGTGACTTCAGTTCTGTCCAGATTTTATGGAGTTTTGTGTGGTAAATACACATCATGTATTCAGATAGTTGTGCTGTCCCTGTGTCCGAAAGCTCCTCACGAAGTTCATTGGTCTTCGTGCTAAATAACCTGCTTGTTGTGCTTCAGACTGGTAACTGAAATGAACCGAATTAATTGTATACAAAGTACTCCTCGAGTTTGACTTCTGCTCTTGTAATACTGACCGCCTTCTGTCTTCAGCATATATATATATATATATATATATATATATATATATATATATATATATATATATATATATATATATAATAACCATTTGAACTCAAACGTAGTACCATCGCTAGAAGTCGTTATAAAAGCATGATTTTATGTGACTGTTTGCTTATTCACCGTGCACTATTTCACTTTCTATCCGGGTGACAATTTCGGGTTTGTGGGACACGAGATTTTCACTGACAGACTGTACAGCGTTCTCGATACTGACTTCCAATCTCAACCATGTCTCTCAGGGTCGCTAACGAACGACAATCCTCATCCCTTGCACCTCAATCGGGCAGGTGAAAAGCACCAACCGAAACCAGTGCAGAGACTAGCTTCTTCTCATCTATCCGCCACGTCACGGTTTGACCACCGCGTCGCTTCTTTTGGCCTTGCCAAGCTTGTGAGAATCGAGCAGGGGATTTTAAAAGATGGACTGGCATATGCAAAACATATCCGAGTATTTGTGGGCCATGTAAAACTATGACATCTATCAGTGGGTGGCTATCTGTGCCCAACACGCGAGAGCTCAACTCATCATTACTTACTAGATATTCTCATCACATGTGAGCAAGTTTTCGGTGGCATAAACTGTCGGAATCAGAAAGACGTCGAGCATCCTCAACCCGAAAAGGCCAGGTCTCGCGATCTTGGAGTAAACAACCACGAACCACGATGATGTACACCGGTCCTTTAAGAAGAAGACGGATGTCAAGGTGCCACAGGTGTCATAAGTTGACTAAAATGGTTCCAGTTCTCGGTGAGTGTGATGAGATCTCCTCTCCGACTGTTATCAAGCTCTCGAGGTACTTAAATCTACCAACTATCCTCAGACTATCACCACAAAGAAATAATGCAGGCACAGGCTCCTTCCAGTCTGACAAAAGTACTTTGCACTCGAAGAGTAGAATGTAAATGCCGCGTTTAGACACCTCAGTCGCCAGGTGGTACAAAAAATGTATTGCAGTGCCTATGCATTGTCATTCAGCAAGGCGACATGGCTAGGCGTCACGGCCAGTGGCGTAGTTGCATGCAGACTCCTTCAGTGTCCTCTTGATTTCCGCTTGAGGTTTTGAACTTTTGGATCTTTATCACTATACTTCCATTCATTACACTCTTTACTGGACGATGCCGGAAGGTAGCACCCGAAACCAGAGCACGGAATTGCAAGGTTATTGGTTGAATAAATTGAAACCAATTTGATATCATCGGCGCATTCAAAGACAGAAAATCTGTTCTCTGAGAGGAGTTCAACTGCACTGTTTGGAAGAACACACAAGGCATTCCTTAAAACATCCTCTATGGGGAAGTTTAAATGAAATGAGAATATAAGGCAACCTCGTCGTTCTGCACTAGAGACGACAAAACGGGGGCGAAAGCTGGCCATATGGCTTAACCCAACCTGAGGTGTGATGAAAAACTCAGCGAGGATTAATACTTTTCAAGTACTCCTTTTCTCAACAAAGCACCATAAGACAGTCTTGTCGACAGTCGAAGGCCACGCGAATGTCTAAGAACACGAAGTTCGATTGTCTTTGGAAGATGCGACAATGCTCTAGCAGCAGTCGGAGGTTGAAGATTTGGTCGACACTTCCACAGTCGACAAGAAAGCCAGCTAACTCTTTGCGAATCTGCTTTTCCGACGCACGGAAATTCTGTGAATTATGACGGATACAAGCAGAGTCAAAGCCATTGGGATCGGGCTTTCATTCTTCTGGTTAAAGCACTCATTGCGCAAGACTTTCTTGAAGATGGAGACAACAGTTCATTCTGTCCCATAAGGAAGGGACCTACCCAGGTTCCCAAACCATGTAAAACCAAACATGAAGTTCTGTAACAAGCCGTTCTCCATCATCCCTGAACCTGGTTGGCATAATGCTAGTGGATTCAGATGATTTGTGACACTACCCATTGCGGAGTACTTTGCAAATCTCGGCCTCTGCTGGTGATTCTGTTGGAACGAGTAACAGAACATTTAAAGGAAGGCAGCGTATCATAGAAACCAGTACACGGGGTCACCTACATTGCACTTTCAAGTGTTCAACCAGCTTTTGACACGTCGATGTCGATTATGAACTTAAAAATGATGGGCTTCACTGATCATTTCACTCACACATTGATGTTTGTCACCGATGATACTGAGGAAGTAGAGCAGCTTTCAGGAGTTACCCGAGGCTACTGCGTGTTCAATTTCAGATGCGACTATCTCATTTTGTGGCTCATATTTGGTCTTGCATTCAGTTCAGGTCTTTGGGTAAGGCACGTAACATTGTGTTCACCTCCAAACGGGATCCACCGTTAGGCTTCTTTAAGACACGGGGAGTCAGCAGAAATCCAGAGTATCAAGATGCGACGCGCAAGAAACAAATCACCATGCCGGGAGCCTCATCCTCAGAGTCCCTGAAAAGATGTATGTGAAACCCTGAAAAATTATAGGGAGAGCTCAAATTAGAAGATAAATCCACAGTAGAGGGACCGAGTATATTAGATACAAAACATCAGTTGCAAGGAACTCGGGCGTACGAGTTGAACCCACCTCTCAATCTATGTGCATCAGTATTCACACGTTTGGCGTGGTCGACCTAAATGGGCTTCGGGAGGAAAAAAGATCTTACTCTGGCGTTTCCTGGTTAGGGATCATGGATGTCAGTCGTGGGATAGAGAACATAAATTAGACCTGAGCCTCTAACTGTGGCCCTTCAGCTGGTGCAAGCTGTCGAGACTCCCATTGGATACATACTACTTGAAAAGGCAAGGATTATTGAAAGATGGCCGTGTGATGTGAAATAGTTCGCAAGTGTTCATGAAGTGGGCATCAGAAAGCAACAAGTAGTGTAGTTATACGTCAGTTTGTTTTTCGGGTAGTTGTACTACTCGATTGCCCAAACCAGAGTAGGCTCTTCCTTTCTAGGATTAATCTCTAGCCTTTGCGCAAATGAGTATAGCCTGCAAGTCAGCAAGAATGCTCCTGACAAGTCAGTGGAGAGTAGTGATCCACAGAAACAAAACGACAAAAAGCGTAAAAATGTTCACGGCGAAAAAGCAAAAATTCACCTCTGCAACTTCTAATAGCCTTTCTTCTCCAGGCGTAGAATCAACAGGCTGTCTTGACAGGAAACTGTTGTCTTACTTCCACTGAGCAGCTATTTTGCTACTTCACGAGGTTATTTCTATTTATATACATCTTGGGAACATTTGACAAACTGCCGCTTTCTGAGGATGTGACATTTGACAGACTTTAGCGTAATAAAAGTGTTCGCTCATGTGATCAAGCGGCTATCTTTGTGTTATCACTAGGGAGTATATTAGTGTAAATAAATCCATTCTTTTTTTTCAGCAATGTGGGTTTTACTACTTTTTATCCAAATAACAGTTGGGCGAATCGACTTCTGTCATATTTGCTAATTACGCACAGGAATATGTACGGCCTTTGTAGCTTGTTGTTCGGCCGTTTAAACTTTGTCCATCGATTTGCACGGGGATTTGCCATAATATGAAGGTTAGTCGGGCTGCATATACTGGGCTGCCATCCTTTCTTCCGGAATGGCGAAAACACTTATCCAAAACACAAAAATGGAAATTATTTGCATTCTTTGTATTTTACACGGCTTTTTACGTGGCTATATGCATCCTGATAACTTTCAGTGATTATTTTAAACTTGAATTCAAATTGAAATATTTGGTTGGATTGAATAAAACAGCGCAAGAAGTATGGTTCGGTCTCAAGGTGAGTCACCATAAATGACAGATCTCGATATATTCTAGTAATTTAAATTAAGAAGACGTGGAGTTAAAAAATAGGATTTTCTTTTCGGTACCTCTCATCAGGGCAATGCAATGTACAGATAACGTTTTACTGGTGCACGCAAATGTAACACATTGGTAGCAGAGAGACAAAACGGAATGTCAGTATTTTGCGCTTACATTAGCATGGACGGGTTGTGGACCACTTTCCTAGTCCTGTAAAATACTCTCGCCGCTTCGTTGACCTTAGTGCAAAGGAACTGTATTACTTGAATTTACTGTTGTTTCGAACATGTTACTTTTGTAGTTCCTAACTTCCAGATAGAGATAGTCATTCTTATATTTGATTTAAAAGAGATGTCACTGGAGAAATATTGACCTGCCGGTTATCTTAAACAGTACATTTTTTAAAATATTCTCCACAAATGGACTTTAAATTGCATCCAACACTAAGCCATTTTGGAAACAAAAATCATCGGTGAAAATATGCATGAACTTTCGATTTCCTGTTGTGCACTGTTGCTTCCGTAGTTCGAAACACTTCGATAAAACAACTTGTTGTCTATTCGATCGAATTCAAGAACCCTGTTTTATGTGACTGTTCTGAAGGGATGGGGTAAGACCATAACCAGCACGATGGCGGTTCGCGTGATTAACACGAGTCACATGCTGACACGGTATGTATCGTCCAAGGCCATTTACCATGTCTCCAGAGCGCTGTAAATGAATGAGACAGCAAATCCTCTTTATCTGAAATGATTACGTTGAGGTTACACAAATCTATCCTATCTTCACAAGAACAGTTTGTATTTAAGTCGACGACATGCTGAGGGAAACAAACAGGACAAGTGAACCTTGTTTATTCTGTTCACAAAAAGTTTCCCAAAGGTATCAAAATTCAGTTCTCCACCTCTTCTCGATACCATCATGAGAACAGGTGAAATTTTGCTTGTGCATTGTATTGGCCTGATGAGAGATATCGAAAAGTTATCGAAAGTTTTACATTCGCATTTTACGTCTTCCACATAGTGAATGAGATGTATCTTGCTGGAAACTGAAACAGTTCACATTTTTACTTATCACATTTTATCTCAAGTGAAACTAATCTATAGAATAGAAAGTAGAACAATGGAAGCAGGTACGATGATTGACTTATATCACTTCAAGTCAAATTGAGTCAAGCATTCACTTCATGCACCCCACAGACGAATATAAAACAGTACATAGCTATAATAATCATCATAATAAAACACACAGCTCACAAGAATGCAATGATAGGGGGCAATTTAGGAACAAAGAAATAACTAAGCGGGATCAAGTCAGTTCAAGTCAATATTCACTTTTGTGCACTAGATATAGCGTGAATTTCCAGCACTTATGTGGTTTACAGTGTATTCCAAGAGAGAGAAGAGTGTAAGGGCTTATTAGAAGGTGCAGAGGAAATCGTGGAAGCAGAATGAACAATGACAAACATTTAGATTCTTGAATAAGATGAATAACGAAATCGCTGATTACTCGGTCGCAGTTTACGAGTAATCGGATTAGGCAAGTGATGAGGCCGGCTGTGGTCAGACGGTTATTATCGTGGAATTTGAACAGCAACTACCCGAGTTCGATTCAAGCCACCGTCGGTCAATTCCCCGATTGGTAGTCCTAAATTGATCCCGGCCTCCTTTGTTGAATGTGATTCATCTGTTATTTACACAGAACCACTAGTTGGAGTAGGTTCTGTCATATATTTGGGAATCACTGTCGGTGAAAATTTGAGGTGGTCATCTCTCGCATTTCAGCCTGTAATGAAACCTAGGCTGTCTCACCAAATGCGAAGACCTCGGTATTTTAACTTAAGGTAGAGCACTGTCTTCCTTTGATTTTGTCTGTGTGTTTTCCTACGTTCTTTTCTACTGTCTCCCGGCTACATTCACTGGTCTAATGAGCAAAGATTCTGAAATTCATCACCGAAGTCTGTTTATTACTGGTCGAGTATCTTTCGTACCATTAACTGAATTGCGTGCTTATTCGTGCGAAATAAACCTGGTCGCATGTGAAAAGTTCGTTCGAGAAATCCTTCCAAACTCTACTCACCCTTCATACAGCTATCTATCCAAGTGTAACTCTCTTGTCTCTGAACGTTCCTCTTTTCCATCCATATCTATTTCATATAAACATTTACAAAACTCTGCTGCTCCTTATCTGGCCCTGAATTCTCACAAGTCGGACGCCAGTATCGGCCTAATTTCCATGCCATTTTAACATGCAAACATTCGTTTTTCATCCCCTTCATTCGACAAATTGTTAGGTGTGGATTTTTTCGACTTAAATGAGAACGCCTGTCTATGCAAACGTCTGATCAAATACAAATGCAAATACAACTTGCTCCACAGGTGGGCTTAACGTCATTTTGCACCATGTGGGATGCTTTTCCCGGGATGATTCGATGAATCTGCCTTGTGCTTAAAATCTGTGTGCCCCTTGCGTATGGTAGTGGGTTGACACATCGGCATCCCAAATTTGGTCATTCTATGTGATTTGGATTGAAATTTATCACAGAAGAAAGGGGTGCGTTTAATAGCATTTCGAGCACTTTAGGGATTTTCGTTTGGTTGACTGTCCTTTTAGACTCCACTTTTCACGTGCAAACCTCAGGTCATCCGACCAACCTGCACTTGTGGAGAAGACCTGATCTGGTGGGAGGCATTCGCTTGGAGTTAACTAGGTCCGGAACCGTGTCTCCATTTGAAGCTGTCGGGCATTTCTGGCTGTCATAGAGGTCGACATCTGAACAAGCCTAACTTGGTGATTCGGTGTTCGAGTTCAGCTCGAACGGAGTGGGGTGGCGCAGTGGTAACACACACGTCTTCGAGATGGAAGAGCCCGGGTTCAAACTCCGGGTGTGGCGGAGGATATGCACCACTGATGAGCTCTAACAAGAGCGAAACTCGAGTCTGGTGCTTCCGAGTGCAGATTGGTCGGATGACCTGAGGTTTGCGCGTGAAACGTGGAGTCCAGAAGGACAGTCAACCAAACGAAAATTAAGCAAACCCACTCTAGTGTGCGTGACTTAAACGAGACACAACAGAGTTGACATTCTCCAATCACGTTTGTGAAATGTTACACCCTCCGGCAAACGGAAAAAGTAACATATTTTAAGAAACTCCCACATTTCGAGTAGTAGTGTTTTGTCACTACTAACATCTTATCAGTAGCAACCTCCTGGTGTTCCTGTTAAGCAAATCAGAAAAATCACAAATACTTTAGTCTATTATCTATTTTGTTTTATTATTTAGGAGTAATTCTGTTCCCCTTGGGACTTTCCAAGTTATTCGTAAGTTTTAATGAAAATTTCATCTTCATATTTATATCTCTTCCCTCTGATCTTTACATAAACAGAATGTGCCCAATGGATTTGCCGGAAAAAGGTCTCGGGCGACTGACACGCTATTTGTAGGAAAAACAAACCAATGACAAGATATCTTTCGAGCTTGTTTTTTTTTCTAATTTCAGTCCCTCAATTACCACCAAAGTTGAATTTTGATGCCGTCGTGGGAAGTAGATAGCATCTTCTTCCACATCTTTCAAATATGCAAAGTGACCTCCATTGCTCTAACAAAATGAACATTTTTCCTGACGCTATTTTGGATTAATTTTCCCTACTCTGATTTACTCTGAGGTATGAACCTCTGAATGCCACATTTATTCAGTTTCTTGAGTTTAAATGAACTTAAGATTCACGAATGTCCCCAAACTTTGCATTTGCATACTTTCAACGGAACACGCTGTTAGCATTTCCGAATCACTTTGCTTTCAATTCAGGTGAAACGCACTTCAGCTAAGATAATCTGAGGATGCGACACTTGACAGACTGGGCTGTGTTTGCATAACGTCAGTGCATACAGAAATTGGGAGGAGTTGGCATACGGAGAATCCACTGAATTACCAAGAGTCTTATACACAATGATACATCGAGGTAAACTTTTGGCACAGCATCCATAGATCACGATTGATTGGCCCAGTTATTCTCCTTGATCAGGTGAATACATCTGAGCACTTGGGATTGTGAAACAAACCAACAACTAGAGGTGACATGCAACCATCTTACTTCCCTTCTGTGAGGGACTGTTGGTATGAAACATTTCTGCTTCAGTAAATCGTAAGGATGGGACACGTATATTGACATCTAACTGTTAACTTTTCGAAAATGACAAATAGATTACATTTTGGGAAGAAGGCTGAAGTCATTTTAAGACTGCCAATGGGGAAATGACCGACGGTAGCGTGAATCTAACTCGGGTTGTTATTCTTCAATCCATGATGATAACCTTTTGACCACAGTATAAAAAATAATGTGGCAGTTGACCATGGAATGTCCTCTGGGCTGTATATCGCGCTTGTTATTACTTTCTCACCCTTTGGTATATCGATGCCCGATTTGGCCAGTGTCCAATAGACATGTTTTGTCAAATTCAGCCAGTGTGACGCACATGGTGCTGTTCACTGTTTGGATAACGCTTGTGATGAACACACGGGAACTTCAGGAATGCGATTAAGTGGTACTGAAAATGACAATGACCAGCGATTGTCCATCATGCGTCCGCGCGTGCATCTCGGCTACAATCGAGAAATCTTCTGTGGTTATACTTATTAATATTACTAGTCCTAGGAGTACAAAAGAATACGCTGGTTATAATTAGTCAGCTTTGTGCAACCCAGAGCATGGTGGTTATGTCACCTGGCATTTCAAGGAAGATTGTTTGCAATGTTACATCCTACCGAACGGCTATCAAAGATTTTCTGAGCAAGGATCCCTGTCCAGAAAGGTGCCACCTCGAAGTCAGTGAAACGTTCCTAGCAGCAAAATAGGGCCACCTTGGTATTCTATTGCTATCATTATCATACAGCGTTGAACAGTAGGACGAACTCAACTTACTACTGCCTCTATCACCATGTTGCACGTAGAATTAGAAAGGACGTTTATACAAGATGAACAGGGAGTGGACCTACAGGAATGGGAAGAGGAAACAACGCTCTAGTAATCAATACACCGAATACACAGTCTAACTGCGCAAATGCATATGGATCAATCATTCAGATTCAACATAAAACGAGAACACGATCACCACGGTCTACGGTTCGTTGCCATATTCCCCGTGTCTTCATCTAACTAGTTGAGGAATCTTTGGGACTCCAACCACGAAGAAGTGAGGCACCTACATTTTCGAATTTCGTCGTACATGACATGTTGCTGTAGACCTGTGATCACCATATGCAACGTGCCCCAACCAACAAAGTCTACCAAACTGAATATGCTGCGATAGAACATTATCTGAACTGGTACCCAATACTCGATATCTGAACTCAGCATTGCTCACTTTGTCATCCTGTCCAATCTCAGCAATACTACGCAAACATCAATGGTCCAAAATCTCAAGGCGACGAACATCTTCCGCATGAAGACCATATGTCTCGTATCCATACAACAAAACTGAAAGCACTGCCACACAGTGCACACGACCTCTCAACTTCAGCGAATTATCAGCTCGATACCACAAGTGACTGAGTTCAGCGTACGCCACCCCAGCCTTGGATATACGCGTACTCACCTCTACTACCATGCTCTCATCCTTCGTCACCCTAATGACGAGGTAAGTGAAGTGGTCCAATATTGTTGGTTCCACCCATCGAATATCAACCTCGGAACTGCTGACATCCAGTCTTGCAACATCACTTTACACTTTCAATGTGCAAACCGCATGCCGATTGGGGCTACAGCTCTCATGAATCTGTCTAGTGCACGTTGCGCATGTCCCGTGCATTCGGACAAGCAGACAAAGTCGTCGGCGTAACCTAGGTCACAAAGCATTTCGTTATTTGCCAGTGAACAGCACTGAATAGCGCTGTTCGGTCAACCGAACTGAAGGTACCTTACAAGTCGAGGAAAACCATTACTGTCGGGCGACGCTGTGTGATACATTTTAAGTAATTGGCAAAGAGTAAAATTCTGGTCGTGAGCGGAATCCAGTCTTTTGATCGCAAGCGTTGCTCTCGCGAGTCGGTATCAGACGACGCAGCAGAATCAAAGTTATTACCTTGGCGACTATCGAAATTAAAATGATTATTCAATCATTACCATATTCAGTGCGTATTCTCTTCTGGAAGATGGGTACAATCAGTGACTCACCCCATGATAACGGAATACACTCCTCGTCCCAAATGTCGCAAAGCAAGGTGGCAAGTGATTCTATCTTGGCATTTCCACCCCAGTGTGGAAGAACCTGATGAAAGATCGTCGAGACAGGTCGCTTTTCCCCGCTTTAGTATTCGAGTGCTCGATTTTACTTTCACAAACGAAGGGGTCTCAAGTGCTACTCCCTAACGAATCATTTTCCTTGACGTCAGAGCAACTACACTAACGCGTGGCCAGCTAAAATGTACCTTGTAGTATTCGGCCCAGTGGTCGCGTCTTTGCTGTTTGCCATGAACAGGTTCTCCATTTCGATTTTATATCGTTTAACTGATCGGAGTTCGCCGTCCACCTGTATTGCTAATAAGTCTTAACAATCTTTCACTGTTGCCTGAAGCAGTTGTTAATTTCATTTCTTCAGTTACCTTGACCCGCCAATGTTCGCGATCTATCTTAAGGCTTTTTGTGAATTACCTTTGTAAATGTTTTTGCATCTTATTCATCTCCCCACCGTTCGAGAGCTGACGTTCTTTCTCCACCAGACTAAGCGGTTCTTGAGAAATCCAGCGTCCCTGATGGACATCGGATCTAGAACCAAGGGTGAAACCTGCAGCAACGTGTATCACCTCTTTGATGTGGGCTCATTACTCATCAAAATTATTATTCGTTGTACCTTCCAGTTAATGTGATCATTTCTGTCCACAGTTGATGCGAACTTCTAGGTCAGACAAACGTTGTACGGCTAACCAGGTTTGCCGCTTGTGTCAGTGACTACGTACGTGGAACAGTAAGTTCTGCAGTAGCTTAATGCGATATGATCCGTTTGACTTAAAGTAACTGCAAGCAGTGTCGGAAATTCGAACTAGACAGGGATAACCGACTGTCTGCATAAAACTGCAGAAGCCCTTCCCCGTTATCCGTAAGCTGAGCGGGTAAGGCACAACGACAACTTAAACAAGCTTCCGACGCACTGTTTGCCATCCTGTGCATTGAAATTACCGGCTAGCACTACACCGCCAGACCCTTTGCTCCTGCAATCCACAGTGGCCAGTTCAAAATAGAACTCACCCTTGTGCGTGTCAGAGTTGCAGTGTGTTGGTGCTTATGCCGAGAATACAAACAACTTGGGCCGTGACTTTCGGTTCTTTCTTAAGGGACGGGTTTACATTGCCGCGGTTCGTAGTGTTTTACTCGACGGTTGCAAGACCTAGCCACTTCGCCTTCAGGATGCGCGACGTCTTTCCGTGTTCGACAACCGATGTCTCCGAAGCATTGCTCGCGTCTGATGGGAACAAAGAGCAATGAGCAATGTCAAGGTGTGCCATCGTGTGTTAGGCACGGATAGCCGCCCTCTTAACGAAGTGGTCGCTCTACTCTGCCTCCGATGACTCGGCCGTGTTTCACGAATGCCTGTAGATCGTCTACTTTGGCGTGCTCTATTCGCACGTGCTGGACAAGGCTGGAAGAGGAGACACAGTGGTCAGGCCATGACTTGGTGTAGAGGTATGAAAAATCTAGCATCAGCATTGGATTCGGTTGGAGCCTCCCACTTTCCTGGCTGGAGCCTAAGGGATGAGGATTGTCGTTTGTTATGGACGTTGAGGGACATGACTGAGAATAGAAGTCAGTGGCGTCAATGCTGTGTGGTCTGTCTGTCGAACTCTCGTGCCCCGTAATCACGAAAGTGTCATTCCGATAAACAAATTGACAAAAACAACATCAAAACCGTGAGCATTGGAAAAGCTTAAAGAAGAGTCTTCTCTCTCTCACACACACACTCGTTTTCCGTTTTACTATATTATACGCCCCTTCCTTCATTTTGTAGTTGCTGTTGTTACTTTGGCACCTTGCTTGATCTCAAGCCGGTGTACTATATATATATATATAATATTGTAATCAGTCTAAAACAGCAGCGTCATCTTTGTCTCTAAAGGTCATTCCTACACCTCGTAGACCCGCAGTTCTAGTTGCTTGGTCTTCTGAAATGCGCAGTGAATACCTCGACGAGATACTAGCAACGGTTAGTGGAATCAGACTGCTCGAATCCTAGATGAACGTATCACAGACACACCAGACATCATTCGCCAGAGAGTTTATTGTGAGCGCTAGACTCGTCTTCTGACCAGTCTGAATGAGTCTACGCACGATAAATTAACCGAGATTCAGAGGCTCATGAGGCCTGAGATGTGAATTATGAGATTAAGGATTATATATGACACTGTTTGACAATAAACCGTTGTGAGTATCGGACGTGTTATGTGTGGGTACATGGAGCAAAGAGAAGCCGCTGGGGACAGAAGAAGAAGGTTGAGTAAAAGAGCAGGAACTATAAGCAGTAGTCCACTTACCACTAACCATCCCGTTCGATGCAATAGGCAGCGTGGTCCTGATTATCCGGCTCGTCGACCAATGCATTATCGAATTCTTTGTATCCATGCAGTTTATGGGCGATATCAAACGGATACTGCTAGGGTGCCCAGCCGCTAATCCGTAGACAGCTGCGCTGTCGCTCGGCTCACTACTAGGCCTGAACTATTGAGGCCTCATATGGTTCGCCAATTTAAGTTTCAGGATCATGGCTGTCAATTTCCTACTCAAAATATGAATCGTGAAAATACATATGTACACATCCTCCCGCTATCTCGCCCAGTCTCCTCATTCGAAAAACAAGTACTAACTCATCACCCTCACTCACATTCGCTGAATGAACTATAATATCGATTCTGTACACAAATTTCTTCAATCTTCTTCTCCTCTTGCCCTATCTTTTACCGAAACTCAAACTTGCCTCTCATCAGCAATACTCACCTTCGACTCCCCAATCATACCTCTCACTACTTTTCCATCCGAAGCTGCTGTCTGTGCCTTTGTTCGCCAATCAGTCGCCACGTCCAAACTACAAAATCTCGTCTTTCCCGATTGCGAATATCAGGTGATATGGCTGAAGCTCCGACTTCCTTCTTTATCCACCATTTTGTTGTTGTTTACAATTCACCCAGTAGCAACGACTCATCCACATTCGATTTATTGTCTCTGAACATTAGGCACCTATTTGCGACAGATCCCAACTACCCTATTACCATCTTAGGAGATTCTGCTTTTCACAATCAGCATTGGTGGGTCAGTCATCTGACGCTTCCGCTCTGCGGCGCGAAGCCAAACATTTCACCGTGGTCAACAAACTGTGCCAGCTAGTTGACCTCCCCACACGAACCCCGATCGACCTGACGACATTGTCCATACTCTTGATCTTATTCTCACTTCTGTTCCGTCTCTATCCTCAGGCATCTCCGCTCTTCCTCCACTTCATTCATCGGACCGCTGTGTTGTTTCCGGCACCATCAATTTTACTCGCCCCGATCCTCCATCCACTACAACTCAGCGAACTGGGACGGCTTTCGTGATTTCCTAGCTTCCCATCCTTGGAACGAATGCTGTTTCATTTCCGACATTTCCGCTTCTAACTTCACTAACACTGTTCTTCAAGGTAAGTGACTTTCTATTCCTCACTTTTCCAAACCCGGCAAATCCGGACCCCCGCAGAGGTTCAACCGCGCTTTTTTACCTCATTATCACTAGGAAGATCCACCAAGCTCAGCGTTCTCTGAGCATGCGCGAGCCGCCCGGTCCCGACTGTATACCATCCATTGTCCTTAAAGCGCATACCCCTGAGTTGGTTTCTCTATTGAGTCGTCTTTCCTCTCGCTCTCTCTCTCTCTCCAACTTTCTGCTTTTCCAACACATTGGAAACACGCCATCATTTTTTCTATTCCTATCCGACCAACTGCACACGTTCCTCGAACGCGAAGGACTACTGAGTGGTCACCAATACGGATTCCCATCTCTGTTCCACTGGTGAACTGCTGGTTCTCGTCTCACACTCCTGGTAGGTTGCACTTGACAACCACGGAGAAACACACACGGGCTCGCTCGACATCTCTCAAGGTTTTGACTGAGTTTGACACGAAGCTCTTCTGATGAAATCGCTCACGTGCGGATTCTCTCCCGCTCTTGTATGGTCGATATCATTTTTCCTCAGTAAGCGAACCATCTTCGTCCAAATTTATGGGATTCTGTCACAACCATTTCTTGCGAATGCTCGCGCCTCCCAAATCTCACTGTTTGCTCTCACCCTTTCTTTTATTTATCAATAATCTCTTATCCCCTACCTCTAACCCAATCCATTCTTTTGTCGATGATACCACCCTTCATTCTTCCGTTTCTTACCCCAATCCCCGCCATGCCAACACCAACATCAATCAGGAAAGCAGTGCAATCAGTGTACCCTCAGAGTCCGACCTCGAACACATCTCCTCCTGGGGATCCCACAGTCATCTTGCTTTTGATGCATCCGAAACTTCTCTCCTTTCACGTTCATTGAAACCTCACATTTATCCTTCGACTTAACTATACTGCATTACATAGATTTTATCTTTCTTTTTGTCTTATCTATAAAGTTTTCTTTATACCGGTATCTTTCCATTTCTGAGCTTGCCTTTCGTGCTGCGCTCAAAGTTCGTTTTCTGCTCCACGCCAGAAGCTTCTTCATACTAGCTCATCTTCTACTGTACAAAGCTCAAATCCGCCACGCACTTCGATACTGCTTTTTACGTGTGGGGTGGGGCTTCGTCTGCTTCTCTTTATATTCCTGACTGGGCCCAACGAAAGGCTGTCTGGCTGATCGATTACCCTTCCTTAACCTCCAATCTTTAGTCACTGGCAAATCGTCGGGCTTCTTTGTTCCTTTTCTGCCGGTACCATTTTGGTTTTTACTATTCAGAACTTGTTTCGGCAGTTCTTTTTCCCATAACTTCCCCGAATCATCACGCACCCAGGCAGCCAGCTATCCTTATCGATTTTACGCCACAAGATACTGCACTCCCATCTTTCAACCTACTTTTCATCCCGGAGTTTTAAACTGTGGAACACTCCCTCTTTCTGTCTTCTCACTCACTTACAGTATCTCTCTCCTTAAATGCAAGATCAACAAGCGGACTCTTACGTGAATGTTCCCCCATTAGCCCCTTTTACACTAAGTCTTTTGATTATGGAGTTTGTCCTTTATGCTGTACTTAACTTTACATGTAATAAGGGTTCTCAACCTAAGCCTTCAGTTCTAACAAGAACCTATCCGCAAGGAAGCAGAGATTGGCTGAGCGGAAGTTCATCTCCCTGGATCAATTATTTTTCCACCAATCTCACCGAATGATTTTCCAGCTCAGATCGACCACCAACCTGGAGACTGCTTCATTAGGCCTCTAACCACTGACTCCCAGGTATGGTTGAATCTTCGGTTTGAGGTAAGTCAACCTGATCAGTCCGTTGGGTTACTGGGGCGACCAAGCCGTCCCACCACGTCAATCCCATTGCAGTGGTTAGTTACCTACAGCTGATACTCCCTTATCTTCAGCCATTTTGCTTGTCACAAAAACTCCTATTTCCTAACCAGTTAACTGTTGTTTGAACAAACTACAGACGAGGAAGCATAGGCACAACGTAACTCCTGTCTGCCCCGATGCAAATTTTCAGTTTTTCAGTACTCACCTGTCTGCTAACTATTAGTGCTGTAGTCAAATTGTCAATTTGATCATCGCGGTGTAATTCCACGTTTTCCCGAAGACGATGTATTCTCCAAGTTGCTTGGCGGTGTATCTCGGAAGAAGAGCGTTGCTCATTCATGTAGATACTACTCGTATACTACATTTCAACTAACGATTGCGGCGTCCTCATTCTGGAGGTTGGGTATGCCACTAAGGCGCATCGCTGCTGTGATTCCCTAATGGACATTTCATCGAGAAGCATCTATTGACGCTCATGATGTACAAATCCCACATCTGTGAATAACATAAATAAATTCTCCAATCCAACCGAGAGCTGAAGTAAAACAGGGGTTTGGTTCAGAGAGGAAAAACCCGTCCGAATCCAGATCTTGTCTTGTATTTGGTTTGCGGTCTTAATGTTTCATCTGTTGTTGGAGACGCAGTCTCATTCAACTTCCGGTCGGCGACCGAGTAGGCACTCATAGCTTTAGATCATTTTACAGCAAAGCCTTATTCATGACATCTGTGTGCCGGTTCGATTCAATTAGTTTTGCAGATTACCATATAGCAATATGAAGATGTAAATGGTCTTTTCTGAGCATGGTACAAAGTTCTAGCAGTCATTTCCTGGTGCCTGTCTGACCCCATGTCGATCTAGGTAGTGAAAACGTTTGGTTTTTATGATGACAACGAAGCACCAGTTCAAGTTGTTCTTTCGGAACGACCGAGGTCAAAGAAACAGAAGTCGAAAGTCAATCGACAGTTCAACGAGTTTATCAGTCAACAAGTGGGAGAAATTCATAGACAATGGAATATATGCTACCACGAACGTCATCGAGCACGGATTTTCCGAAATGGCGCAGCGATCGCACTGACTGTTGGTCTGACAACTCTACACATTTCTCTGGCCATATTCATGATAAACCGGATTGCAATGATCCGTTGTACTCGCAAGACTGTGGAAATATTGCTTGTCACAATCTGTTTGAAATATATCACACTGGTCGATTATGCAGTTTGCTTGTGCAATCTAAATAATCAACCGGAAAGCCAAAGCAACCTGAAAAGTGTATTCGCAATTGGATTACATCGTGCAACCAAACGAACGGTGCTGTTTGCGTGGTCATTACTGTTCCTCGGTGGTCCCGTCTATCTTATAGGCACCGATTTAACTTTGTTTGATTCCAAATCACTCTAACTGTATGAGAAGGTCCCATATAAACTAGTGCATGACATCCTATCAGAACTCGGAAACGTTGACATCCACTATGACATAAGTTATCTCATAAAGTGCCCGTTTCCCTACTTGCAGTATATTTTTCTTCTCATAATGTAGCGTTGTTGCATTTCATATTTCCCAGTCAGTGTGGATTTTAACTGAATGACGGACGCATCATAAATATAGACCACCTCGTACAGTGTTTCCTAAGTCGAGTTTGCCACTTGAAAGGCAATCGACTCCAAAGATGATTTATCAGTTTGCTTACATCAAGGAAATCTGTTGCAAGAACAAGTTCATTTTTATTCGTTCTGTTTGTGCTCAAACTGTCCTGTAAAAATGTACAAAACGAGAGACAACACGAGATAACTGCACCAATCACATGATATAACCAAATATTGCGGTCAGTGGCGTAACTGTATATTCTACTGGAGTCAAAATCATATTTCACACTTGTCTTCTTTGTGGTTCCTATTTATGGCTTGTTTATTGCTGAAAAATAGCGGACAAAACCGAGTTGGTGGTCGGTCGTTTGAACGCAACCAAACTTCACATGGGGGTTTAGCTGATGTCTTTGTTGCGTTTCCCGAACACATTGTGGGAATATCATATCATCAATGCTCAGAATAGGCGTGGGGCTTTGGGAACCAGAAATCAGTCTCTAGATTAAACGCATACCCTAGTCGGGTTACGGTAGTTGAGAGTCGAAATCTTTCATAAGTTTCATGTCCGACCAAAGTGCACGTGACTAATGGAAGAACAAATTGATGCAATTTTCTGAATCCTACTCATTGTGTACACTTGTATTTCATATTCTCCTTATAACGGAGCAGAATTGATTCACTTGTCCAAGTTTTGGTTATTAACCCTGCAATAATTTAGATCTGCGAGCTGACTGTGTTTCGCGCTCATTTTTAATGGGATAATGCTAACTTCTTGATGACAAATCAACGCGCACAGCCAAATTCTAATCCATCTTCATCTCTGCCTCTTGTTCACCCATACGAGGTGAAGAAGATAAATCTGAGAGAATTTGATACCCAAGACTCATGTTTTAGAAACAACTAGAATCAAAAAACTGTTGTTCAATAAGAACTCATGCACGAGAGCGATGCAACGGAGAATATGGTCACCACAACGTTTGCAGATAGCTGAAGCAATTCACCGAACGTGTGGTACATCTTGCCAAATTAAAATATTCATCACATTTGGGCACTAGGAATTTATTTTTCTAAAATCAGAAGTTTATGCGTCCGAAGCAAGTCCTGAGGGAGCAGAAATGTTCCAATCGGAAGGTATTACTTTATTTACAAGGGATATAATGACCGTGAAAACTGGAATTTGACCGTATGTCAGGGCTCCGACCGAATGCAGGTGGTCCCGACTTTTCTGGACAGACTGTACACTGCTTAAAATTGTGATGAATATTGACTATGGTTCCGTTGGTGTTTACAAAAGTTTCCACAGATATTAATTAAAAATAGCCAAAAAATTTGTTATGTTTAAGTTGAGTTGGACGAGCTTAAATTAAACGCTTGGTTTCCGAAATGACTTGGGTGTAAAGAAATAGGAAGGATATCTATGGAAAATGTGGATTCTTTTGATGAATTCCGGTAGAAATTACCAAGGTTGCGAATGCTTTTTCACTTCCTTAGATGCATTTTTGATTGAGACTGTGTTTTCGGTATGGGTTCAATTCAGCCATCAATCCCGCACTTTTTTGCTCTTGTTTTCGTTGCTGCCTCCCAGTATTGTCGAGTTGATGGCAGAGAGCATAGAAGTATAACATGAGAAAAAGCTGGATGTCATAGAGGACGACATCTGAAAAAAATTAACTTTGTTTTTCGGATCAGTCCGGACAGTAGCGGGGGAGCTCAGTTGTAACACGCACATCTTCCAGGGGAAAAATCCCCGATTCAAACCCTGGGCATGGCAGTGGATATACACCACTGATAAGCTCTAGCAAGAGCGAACTTCGAATCAGGTGCTTCTGAGTGCAAGGTAGGTCAAGTGATCTGAAGTTCGTATGTGAAACGTGGAGTTCAAAGGGCAGTCAGCCAAGTGAATTTAAGTTAACTCAGTAATTGGAAACCTAAGTCCTACCGACTCATAACCAAACTAACTCCCAGAAGATTTTGTGAACCAAAGAATAAGGTTTTCTATATATATATATATGTTTATATAAATATATATATATGTATAATATATATATATATATATAATACACATATATGATATATATATATATATATATATATATATATATATAATGTTTATACAACAGTATGGAAGTCGTTGTTACGAATTTAGAAGTTTCAGTTTCTTCGTTAGTAAGTGCACTGAAGGGCCAAAAGGCGGTCTCTGTAATGAGTAGTCCTCTTAGTTCAGTGTAGTTCGAGAGGTCAGGGTAAGATCTGGGAGAAAGTCCCATGTATATAAATTAGTACGAGGATCTTCACCTGCGTACTGACGGTATCATTTTGACTGGTAATAAGAAGTTGTTTTGCCCAAACACCAGAATCAACAATGAGGAACCGTTGGAAAACACTGACCTTAGCTACAATCAACACCAATTTTCAGAAGTATTGATTATGAAAACCTTCATGAGTTCCACGTAATCCTCGACTTCACGGGAATTTCCATGAATAACCAAAGGTTCTGAACTGCAGGAATCCATGGTAGTTTTTTGGATGCGAAACCAGATGTAATAATTAAGAATTACACTTGAGTACTCGAACTATTCGCAGTGAGCGCAGTAATGCTCCGACCCAAACTATGCGCAACGAAGCATGAAGGTTAGCAGCTCGAAACTGCATCCAGTCGAGATTTTATCCTGCGCATATGTAATGTCCATGTACATACATATGCATCGAACGGGATGGTTAGTGGTAAGTGGACTACTGCTTATAGTTCCTGCTCTTTTACTCAACCTTCTTCTTCTGTCCCCAGCGGCTTCTCTTTGCTCCATGTACCCACACATAACACGTCCGATACTCACAACGGTTTATTGTCAAACAGTGTCATATATAATCCTTAATCTCATAATTCACATCTCAGGCCTTATGAGCCTCTGAATCTCGGCTGCTTTACCGTGAGTAGACTCATGCAGACTGGTCAGCAGACGAGTCTAGCGCTCACAATAAACTCTCTGGCGAATGATGTCTGGTGTGTCTGTGATACGTTCATCTAGGATTCGAGCAGTCTGATTCCACTAACCGTTGCTAGTATCTCGTCGAGGTATTCACTGCGCATTTCAGAAGACCAAGCAACTAGAACTGCGGGTCTACGAGGTGTAGGAATGACCTTTAGAGACAAAGATGACGCTGCTGTTTTAGACTGATTACAATATTATATATATATATATAGTACACCGGCTTGAGATCAAGCAAGGTGCCAAAGTAACAACAGCAACTACAAAATGAAGGAAGGGGCGTATAATATAGTAAAACGGAAAACGAGTGTGTGTGTGAGAGAGAAGACTCTTCTTTAAGCTTTTCCAATGCTCACGGTTTTGATGTTGTTTTTGTCAATTTGTTTATCGGAATGACACTTTCGTGATTACGGGGCACGAGATTTCGACAGACAGACCACACAGCATTGGCGCCACTGACTTCTATTCTCAGTCATGTCCCTCAACGTCCATAACAAACGACAATCCTCATCCCTTAGGCTCCAGCCAGGAAAGTGGGAGGCTCCAACCGAATCCAATGCTGATGCTAGATTTTTCATACCTCTACACCAAGTCATGGCCTGACCACTGTGTCTCCTCTTCCAGCCTTGTCCAGCACGTGCGAATAGAGCACGCCAAAGTAGACGATCTACAGGCATTCGTGAAACACGGCCGAGTCATCGGAGGCAGAGTAGAGCGACCACTTCGTTAAGAGGGCGGCTATCCGTGCCTAACACACGATGGCACACCTTGACATTGCTCATTGCTCTTTGTTCCCATCAGACGCGAGCAATGCTTCGGAGACATCGGTTGTCGAACACGGAAAGACGTCGCGCATCCTGAAGGCGAAGTGGCTAGGTCTTGCAACCGTCGAGTAAAACACTACGAACCGCGGCAATGTAAACCCGTCCCTTAAGAAAGAACCGAAAGTCACGGCCCAAGTTGTTTGTATTCTCGGCATAAGCACCAACACACTGCAACTCTGACACGCACAAGGGTGAGTTCTATTTTGAACTGGCCACTGTGGATTGCAGGAGCAAAGGGTCTGGCGGTGTAGTGCTAGCCGGTAATTTCAATGCACAGGATGGCAAACTTAGTGCGTCGGAAGCTTGTTTAAGTTGTCGTTGTGCCTTACCCGCTCAGCTTACGGATAACGGGGAAGGGCTTCTGCAGTTTTATGCAGACAGTCGGTTATCCCTGTCTAGTTCGAATTTCCGACACAGCTTGCAAGTAGAATCGTCATCCAAACAGTGAACAGCACCATGTTCGTCACACTAGGTGAGATGTCACTGGCTGAATTTGACAAAACATGTCTATTGGACACTGGCCAAATCGGGCATCGGTATGCCATAGGGTGAGAAAGTAATAACAAGCGCGATATACAGCCCAGAGGACATTCCATGATCAACTTCCACATTATTTTTTATACTGTGGTCAAAAGGTTATCATCATGGATTGAAGAATAACAACCCGAGTTAGATTCACGCTACCGTCGGTCATTTCCCCATTGGCAGTCTTAAAATGACTTCAGCCTTCTTCCCAAAATGTAATCTATTTGTCATTTTCGAAAAGTTAACAGTTAGATGTCAATATACGTGTCCCATCCTTACGATTTACTGAAGCAGAAATGTTTCATACCAACAGTCCCTCACAGAAGGGAAGTAAGATGGTTGCATGTCACCTCTAGTTGTTGGTTTGTTTCACAATCCCAAGTGCTCAGATGTATTCACCTGATCAAGGAGAATAACTGGGCCAATCAATCGTGATCTATGGATGCTGTGCCAAAAGTTTACCTCGATGTATCATTGTGTATAAGACTCTTGGTAATTCAGTGGATTCTCCGTATGCCAACTCCTCCCAATTTCTGTATGCACTGACGTTATGCAAACACAGCCCAGTCTGTCAAGTGTCGCATCCTCAGATTATCTTAGCTGAAGTGCGTTTCACCTGAATTGAAAGCAAAGTGATTCGGAAATGCTAACAGCGTGTTCCGTTGAAAGTATGCAAATGCAAAGTTTGGGGACATTCGTGAATCTTAAGTTCATTTAAACTCAAGAAACTGAATAAATGTGGCATTCAGAGGTTCATACCTCAGAGTAAATCAGAGTAGGGAAAATTAATCCAAAATAGCGTCAGGAAAAATGTTCATTTTGTTAGAGCAATGGAGGTCACTTTGCATATTTGAAAGATGTGGAAGAAGATGCTATCTACTTCCCACGCCGGCATCAAAATTCAACTTTGGTGGTAATTGAGGGACTGAAATTAGAAAAAAAACAAGCTCGAAAGATATCTTGTCATTGGTTTGTTTTTCCTACAAATAGCGTGTCAGTCGCCCGAGGCCTTTTTCCGGCAAATCCATTGGGCACATTCTGTTTATATAAAGATCAGAGGGAAGAGATATAAATATGAAGATGAAATTTTCATTTAAACTTACGAATAACTTGGAAAGTCCCAAGGGGAACAGAATTACTCCTCAATAATAAAACAAAATAGATAATAGACTAAAGTATTTGTGATTTTTCTGATTTGCTTAACAGGAACACCAGGAAGTTGCTACTGATAAGATGTTAGTAGTGACAAAACACTACTACTCGAAATGTGGGAGTTTCTTAAAATATGTTACTTTTTCCGTTTGCCCGAGGGTGTAACATTTCACAAACTTGATTGGAGAATGTCAACTCTGTTGTGTCTCGTTTAAGTCACGCACACTAGGCGGACAACCAACCAATATTCCTGACATGAATAGACATGCCCCTTCTTTGTCATAATCTGTAATCATGCTTCATGCTTCGACTTAGCTATGTACTGATTGGCCTTACTTTTTTGCGCGTGATAGCACATGCAGCTTAATTCTTTATCCTGCTTAAGGCTAACTGACTGGTTTTGGTCTTACTGCGTTTGCACTCCTACAAACAACTGAAATGCAAAGTACGTGTTCTGTTGCTTCTGATTACGAACACAACAGACTCGTCGGAAAATATAATTTCCCAACATAAAGTTGGCCTGATTGAGGACTGTTGAATGAACCAAAGATAAAAGCCCATTCGCAAATGGTAGTCCTTCGGAAGGAGGGTCTAGACCAGATGCGGTTTGTAGGTCTTTTCAGGTAGATGCCTCGTCATTCGACCCATGTAAGTAGCACCACGAGTGCATTTGAATTGATAAGTAATTATAGGTGAAGTCAACAAAGGTGGCCCATCATTGTTCTGTCACCGAATTACAGGTGGTGTCGTGACCACCGATCTGATTATATATATATATATATATATATATATATATATATATATATATATATATATATATATATATATATATATATATATACAATGGTTTTTATCCTGCGGACCGTAACCGTTGGTTCGTCCACTTTTTCAAACACGTTCACATCGCCTAAACGACTGAGCTGTGGAAACAGTGTCACGAATATATCCATAATTTTCCAGTGATATTCCTAAAAGTATATATATCATGCAATTACTTGCGAGTAGTGTGGGTTAGCCTAATTTTCGTTTAGCTGACCTTCTTTCTGGACTCCATATTTCACGCGCAAACCTCAGGTCATCCGACCAACGTGCACTCGGAAGCACCAGATTCGAGTTTCGCTCTTGTAAGAGCTCATCAGTGGTGCATATCCTCCGCCACACCCAGTGTCTGAACCCGGGCTCTTCCATCTCGAAGACGTGTGTGTTACCACTGCACCACCCCACTCCGTTCGAGCTGAACTCGAACACCGAATCACCAAGTTAGGCTTGTTCAGATGTCGACCTCTATGACAGCCAGAAATGCCCGACAGCTTCAAATGGAGACACTGTTCCGGACCTAGTTAACTCCAAGCGAATGCCTCCCACCAGATCAGGTCTTCTCCACAAGTGCAGGTTGGTCGGATGACCTGAGGTTTGCACGTGAAAAGTGGAGTCCAAAAGGACAGTCAACCAAACGAAAATCCCTAAAGTGCTCGAAATGCTATTAAACGCACCCCTTTCTTCTGTGATAAATTTCAATCCAAATCACATAGAATGACCAAATTTGGGATGCCGATGTGTCAACCCACTACCATACGCAAGGGGCACACAGATTTTAAGCACAAGGCAGATTCATCGAATCATCCCGGGAAAAGCACCTCGCATGGTGCAAAATGCCGTTAAGCCCACCTGTGGAGCAAGTTGTATTTGCATTTGTATTTGATCAGACGTTTGCATAGACAGGCGTTCTCATTTAAGTCGAAAAAATCCACACCTAACAATTTGTCGAATGAAGGGGATGAAAAACGAATGTTTGCATGTTAAAATGGCATGGAAATTAGGCCGATACTGGCGTCCGACTTGTGAGAATTCAGGGCCAGATAAGGAGCAGCAGAGTTTTGTAAATGTTTATATGAAATAGATATGGATGGAAAAGAGGAACGTTCAGAGACAAGAGAGTTACACTTGGATAGATAGCTGTATGAAGGGTGAGTAGAGTTTGGAAGGATTTCTCGAACGAACTTTTCACATGCAACCAGGTTTGTTTCGCACGAATAAGCACACAATTCAGTTAATGGTACGAAAGATACCCGACTAGTAATAAATAGACTTCGGTGAAGAATTTCAGAATCTTTGCTCATTAGACCAGTGAATGTAGCCGGGAGACAGTAGAAAAGAACGTAGGAAAACACACAGACAAAATCAAAGGAAGACAGTGCTCTGCCTTAAGTTAAAATACCGAGGCCTTCGCATTTGGTGAGACAGCCTAGGTTTCATTACAGGCTGAAATGCGAGAGATGACCACCTCAAATTTTCACCGACAGTGATTCCCAAATGTATGACAGAACCTACTCCAACTAGTGGTTCTGTGTAAATAACAGATGGATCACATTCAACAAAGGAGGCCGGGCTCAATTTAGGACTACCAATCGGGGAATTGACCGACGGTGGCTTGAATCGAACTCGGGTAGTTGCTGTTCAAATTCCACGATAATAACCGTCTGACCACAGCCGGCCTCATCACTTGCCTAATCCGATTACTCGTAAACTGCGACCGAGTAATCAGCGATTTCGTTATTCATCTTATTCAAGAATCTAAATGTTTGTCATTGTTCATTCTGCTTCCACGATTTCCTCTGCACCTTCTAATAAGCCCTTACACTCTTCTCTCTCTTGGAATACACTGTAAACCACATAAGTGCTGGAAATTCACGCTATATCTAGTGCACAAAAGTGAATATTGACTTGAACTGACTTGATCCCGCTTAGTTATTTCTTTGTTCCTAAATTGCCCCCTATCATTGCATTCTTGTGAGCTGTGTGTTTTATTATGATGATTATTATAGCTATGTACTGTTTTATATTCGTCTGTGGGGTGCATGAAGTGAATGCTTGACTCAATTTGACTTGAAGTGATATAAGTCAATCATCGTACCTGCTTCCATTGTTCTACTTTCTATTCTATAGATTAGTTTCACTTGAGATAAAAAGTGATAAGTAAAAATGTGAACTGTTTCAGTTTCCAGCAAGATACATCTCATTCACTATGTGGAAGACGTAAAATGCGAATGTAAAACTTTCGATAACTTCTCGATATCTCTCATCAGGCCAATACAATGCACAAGCAAAATTTCACCTGTTCTCATGATGGTATCGAGAAGAGGTGGAGAACTGAATTTTGATACCTTTGGGAAACTTTTTGTGAACAGAATAAACAAGGTTCACTTGTCCTGTTTGTTTCCCTCAGCATGTCGTCGACTTAAATACAAACTGTTCTTGTGAAGATAGGATAGATTTGTGTAACCTCAACGTAATCATTTCAGATAAAGAGGATTTGCTGTCTCATTCATTTACAGCGCTCTGGAGACATGGTAAATGGCCTTGGACGATACATACCGTGTCAGCATGTGACTCGTGTTAATCACGCGAACCGCCATCGTGCTGGTTATGGTCTTACCCCATCCCTTCAGAACAGTCACATAAAACAGGGTTCTTGAATTCGATCGAATAGACAACAAGTTGTTTTATCGAAGTGTTTCGAACTACGGAAGCAACAGTGCACAACAGGAAATCGAAAGTTCATGCATATTTTCACCGATGATTTTTGTTTCCAAAATGGCTTAGTGTTGGATGCAATTTAAAGTCCATTTGTGGAGAATATTTTAAAAAATGTACTGTTTAAGATAACCGGCAGGTCAATATTTCTCCAGTGACATCTCTTTTAAATCAAATATAAGAATGACTATCTCTATCTGGAAGTTAGGAACTACAAAAGTAACATGTTCGAAACAACAGTAAATTCAAGTAATACAGTTCCTTTGCACTAAGGTCAACGAAGCGGCGAGAGTATTTTACAGGACTAGGAAAGTGGTCCCCAACCCGTCCATGCTAATGTAAGCGCAAAATACTGACATTCCGTTTTGTCTCTCTGCTACCAATGTGTTACATTTGCGTGCACCATTAAAACGTTATCTGTACATTGCATTGCCCTGATGAGAGGTACCGAAAAGAAAATCCTATTTTTTAACTCCACGTCTTCTTAATTTAAATTACTGGAATATATCGAGATCTGTCATTTATGGTGACTCACCTTGAGACCGAACCATACTTCTTGCGCTGTTTTATTCAATCCAACCAAATATTTCAATTTGAATTCAAGTTTAAAATAATCACTGAAAGTTATCAGGATGCATATAGCCACGTAAAAAGCCGTGTAAAATACAAAGAATGCAAATAATTTCCATTTTTGTGTTTTGGATAAGTGTTTTCGCCATTCCGGAAGAAAGGATGGCAGCCCAGTATATGCAGCCCGACTAACCTTCATATTATGGCAAATCCCCGTGCAAATCGATGGACAAAGTTTAAACGGCCGAACAACAAGCTACAAAGGCCGTACATATTCCTGTGCGTAATTAGCAAATATGACAGAAGTCGATTCGCCTAACTGTTATTTGGATAAAAAGTAGTAAAACCCACATCACACAGCCATCTTTCAATAATCCTTGCCTTTTCAAGTAGTATGTATCCAATGGGAGTCTCGACAGCTTGCACCAGCTGAAGGGCCACAGTTAGAGGCTCAGGTCTAATTTATGTTCTCTATCCCACGACTGACATCCATGATCCCTAACCAGGAAACGCCAGAGTAAGATCTTTTTTCCTCCCGAAGCCCATTTAGGTCGACCACGCCAAACGTGTGAATACTGATGCACATAGATTGAGAGGTGGGTTCAACTCGTACGCCCGAGTTCCTTGCAACTGATGTTTTGTATCTAATATACTCGGTCCCTCTACTGTGGATTTATCTTCTAATTTGAGCTTTCCCTATAATTTTTCAGGGTTTCACCTACATCTTTTCAGGGACCCTGAGGATGAGGCTCCTGGCATGGTGATTTGTTTCTTGCGCGTCGCATCTTGATACTCTGGATTTCTGCTGACTCCCCGTGTCTTAAAGAAGCCTAACGGTGGATCCCGTTTGGAGGTGAACACAATGTTACATGCCTTACCCAAAGACCTGAACTGAATGCAAGACCAAATATGAGCCGCAAAATGAGATAGTCGCATCTGAAATTGAACACGCAGCAGCCTCGGGTAACTCCTGAAAGCTGCTCTACTTCCTCAGTATCATCGGTGACAAACATCAATGTGTGAGTGAAATGATCAGTGAAGCCCATCATTTTTAAGTTCATAATCGGCATCGACGTGTCAAAAGCTGGTTGAACACTTGAAAGTGCAATGTAGGTGACCCCGTGTACTGGTTTCTATGATACGCTGCCTTCCTTTAAATGTTCTGTTACTCGTTCCAACAGAATCACCAGCAGAGGCCGAGATTTGCAAAGTACTCCGCAATGGGTAGGGTCACAAATCATCTGAATCCACTAGCATTATGCCAACCAGGTTCAGGGATGATGGAGAACGGCTTGTTACAGAACTTCATGTTTGGTTTTACATGGTTTGGGAACCTGGGTAGGTCCCTTCCTTATGGGACAGAATGAACTGTGGCTGAACTACTGCTGGAGAAAGTGACAATGTACAGGTGACGCGACACGTTTAGCATAGCTTGGCGACTGAGGTGCCCAGATATGGTGTATGATTTACCCCACCCCAATGCAAAGAGCCTTTACAAGGCTAGCAGAAGACTGTGCCTGCACTCATCCATTATGGTAAGCAGTCGGAGTTGGTTAATAGCTTGAAGTACTTCGGGAGCCACATGGCTGCTGCTGGAGAGGAGGTTGGGAGGACCAGAGTAACGGAAAATCCACTGTCAGCACTAGCCTTAGTCCGTTCTTCATGACCTTTCTTTTGGGTCAAAGGATGTTGTTTGTGGTTAGTTAGAGATGTACGGGGATGTGGCTTAGAATCAAAACCAGGGACGCGAATGATTTGCGGCGTGCTTAGAAACTTCCGGTTCCTACATATATGTAGTGCAAGTTTTTCAAATATTTACAAACTTGACTACTACTAAACACCTAAAAAGCAGTCTATTTCTATTCATTCTCATGCTCCGTGTTAACTGTTTCCTCGTATGTTGTGTTGGCCCTACACAGGAATTTAGGCTGGAAGTATAAAAATAACGGACAGTACAGTCTGAAAATAATATGTAAGTCGAATAACATAGCAGAAGTTCGCATATCAACAAATACCTCATACTGTCTAATGCGAGTGCGCTGACGGTCTCTCAGAATTTTCAAGTGTTATAAACTCCTCGTGGTATAAAGTTCACTGTGAGGTATGACAACCCCGAGTAACTCAACACTTACTGGTCACGAGGTGGCAAACAACGAGAACAAATTATTTGGGCTAAGTTGCAAAAGTGTGTGTATGGGGTGTATTAATTCCGAACCCATGATTTCACGAGAGTTTCCACATTTTTGTGATTTTACCCAAACAAGTCCCCGTACCCATGCGTATGTGAACTCGAATCCCTTGCAGCAGACTTACTCAGTGGCACTTCGTAGTCACACTAGTTGGAACTGATATCCGAGAAATCTTTGTGCTGTCACACATAAGGAGTTTTTATACCATCATCTTGTCATGAGTGAGTGAATCATATGAATGCGTCATCTCACACGTGACTCATAAAATACAACCGATGATTTAGAGGTCAAAATAAATTAAATTCATTTGATTTAGATCACATCAATTGTGAAAACTGAAACAGATAACAGTAGGAGGCATCGTCCCTAAGAATGATGGACAAATTCGTCCGAGGATCTGAGTTATTTTAAAATAAAGCTTCTACTTCACCACCTTTATATTTATTACACGACAAAGTAGAATATTTGGGGAGGCGGGCCGCGACCAATGGAAGGCTGCCCAAATGGGGGCAGTGACCGGCGTCGACGGTGGTGGGAATCAAACCACCTGGGTCGTCCACTGTCCAAAGTTCACGTTGATAATCGTCTGACCACGGCCAGTCATTAGTTAGTTTCGCAGTGGATTTCAGCTACGCATGTAGAGTTGGTTCTCTTTTGGAACGATTAAAAGCACTTTACTACTGTTGTATATTTGACGTGTTGCTTTGACATGCCACCGTTTGCCAAATAACCAACGTCATGAAAAAGGAACGATTGAATACATCAGCCTAACAGATCTTTACTTTCACAAACCCTAAGAATAATGAATACTCTCAACAACCATCGTGCCTTGTCTCGTATTGGAAACCAGTTGTAGAAAAGAAAAATTTCTAGTCTTCGATTACTGGTCGCCTTGGAGCTTTTAGATACAGACTAGATGGTGTTTTAACCTCATCATTTTTAGAACACAAATAATGGCAAACATTGATCTGTCTTTTCGATACTTATCATCCAACCAGTACAATTTATTTGCAAACATTCAGTGGTGCTCACCAACGTGATCCACAATCTTAATGAAGAGGTAAGAAGATCCGATGTATTTCCGGACGAAATGACTTTATGTGAGCAGATTAACCACAAGGTTCACCCGTCCTTCTTGTCTATTCCAACACCACGTTGACACTTTGACAGAGCAGCTGTGGTATAAAGGGACACTATATTTGTGATTATAGTACAACAGCAAACTGCAGATCGCCTTCTTGAAATCTGGTTGATGTGGGTGTGGAAAGTCGACCGATGCACTCACTGAGTCTCGACTCAGAGTTTTCTAATTTTTATGCCTTCCCAGATTGAAAATGTGCATCCTCCAACCCCTTCAAAGGAGCATTGTTTCTGTGTGCCAGTCAGTCGTAATTGCTGTAGTCACAAGACACCAAGTCAAATGGACATAGAACACGACCTCAAGTTGAGTCAGAAGTATATTTCGAGGTCGAAATATGACTAGCCTAATAGTACTGCCAGATAGGCCGGAGATTCATTATTTCCTGTCACATTGGTGGTCTTCGTGTCAGCGATGGATCAGCTGTTATGGGGCGTCCCTTCAGAGGTCAATTTGCTTTTTCGTGTTTCACTAGCTTGGTGGTCAGCTTTGACATGGTAGACAGTCTGACTGCTGTTCGATTAGCCGTAGTAAACCGTGAGACACATCTGTTGCCAACTGGTTGATCTTGAGGTAGTCGTAAGCTCGCCCTGTCTGCCGCAAAAAGGATCTGCTCTCAGATCCCCTTGGATCTGTTTGATGAAGATGAACAATCCATCCCACTGTAATCTATGTATCATGCCAATCACGTGAGCCAATAGCTTGCGGATTATCATCTCATTCATCCATCTGGACAACCGTGCAGAACAGTGTTCTTGAATTCACTCGAACAGACAACCACAACACACTAGCAAGAATAGAAGTATGCACATCGGGAAGTCCAACGATCAGGCGACTTTCCTCTGGGCTTCAGTTGCAAAGGGGACTTGGTGAGGAAAACGAAACTGAAGTTCATTTGTATAGAATGGACTTTCGTTACCGTATTTAACAAAATAATGTATCCTTACCTCTGTTGATAAAAGTGATACATGGTAATCTAACTGACAGGGAATATCAGTTTAACAGAAACCACTGGGGGTCTATTCCACATAACAATTTCTTGTGGTTTCTAATTAAATACGATTGCAGCGGTTAGGGAACGAACTGGTCAACAGTAGGTGAGGAAACCACTCAAAAATAAAAATCAAATGCTCCTTCCAACTATAAAACTCTGTAGTCAAGATTTTTCTGAATCACAAAAATCCCCCTCAGTGGCCAAATTTACATTACTAACTCACCACGAACACATATGAGTCAACGAAAAAAAAAAACTAAGAAGAGAATAGAAACGATTTGGATTGGTATTTATTACATAACGGATTACTACATTTCAGACACTTTTGTGGGGTAGATAACCAGAGGGGTGTACGTAGCCTAATGAAGGTGGGTAGTAACGCACTATATTTTGTTTACTTGGTTTGATAGAAAATGTTTCGTGTGTATTTAGAATGCACTCGTATAGACGAAGTTATGGACTGATCCATTTGGCAACAGTTGTGCCAATAATGGATGAACATGTTTTAAATCATGGATTATACTGTTTCAGTCAGTTAAATGCTCTTGCTTAGAATACGCGTACTACTTACAAGATTATATATATATATATATATATATATATATATATATATATATATTGGTGTCGCAATGATTTCATCAATTAGCAGCAACCTTTTTTGTTTCTTTAGGTAATGAATGACACATTTTCTGCTATCCCCGCTATTTATAACTTCCGTAGCTGTTTGGTTTAGATTATGAAAACGTGCGGTGCAATCAAGCCGGTTACTTCGAACCACAGAGTTGCTTACGATCTTTTATAATAAAAAAAGTATTGACTATTATATGCAGTATGAATAATCCCATCTAAGGAGTCGGGACGTTTACGAACAAAGACATCCGTTTGGAACATCAAGACAATAAAACGATAGACACTAATTTCAGATATGGTATCTGAAAGCTTATGGTGGACAAAACAGCGATGTCACATAAAGTTAGTGGTAATTTAGGCTATTTTGGTGATTGTGTAGCCCCTGTGGTATGTGAATTTTCTTCAACACTTAGGCAACTATTATTTGGGAGACACCCTGCTTCTGTCATGCTGAAAGTTGTAACCGTTTGAATTTATTCATTCTTGTTCGTAGTAGCGTATAGTGGAGTATTGGAAAATCTTCTCATGAGCAGATGCATTTTCCTTCAGAAGTTTTCTTGTTGTATCAAAGCACAGATAATATTATCATTCAATTCAAATGTGCAGGTCTTTCTCCATTACTTCTTGTTCTATTACCACCATTTTGCATGGATACGACCGAGAAATGTACATAAGTTTATGGATAGAATCTGAGCAAGACAATAAGCAACTCCGAAATTAAATCCTTGATGTGCTCTCAACCATAGTGATCGTTCCGATCCCTGTATGCTTCAACGTTCAAGCATACGTCGAAAGAGCGTGGTTTGAACTTGTACTCCAAAGGACAAACGGATATAATGGGACAGACGAATGTATTTTGTCTTGATCTTCTCAAATTGGATTTTCGTTTCGCTTCTGTCAGGAGCCGACTGGCTATCCAGTACAAAGTGTATGGGTTATTTCGATCTACCAGCTGTTATCTGGCCCATCGTACACATTGTTTGGGTCTGTTTTTATCACATGTCGACCTGCATTGAGATGTGTTCTGTTAATCCCCACATACTGAGGTTTCATTTCATTCAATACGTTATGCAGTGTGCTGGTTAGGACTTACACACTGCTGATCAAACAATGAATAAGCTCATATGCACATATGCACGTTCACAAATACGCTAGGACACACTTTTGTGACTGCGTTCCAATCTACATGATTCGCCACCTTAAAATGCATTCGAACTTGTCTCGTACACTAGAAAAAGCATTCTCATGTCAACCTTTGTTGTCTTCTTGAGCCTGACCTTCTATGATTATGTGGATATATGTCCACTAAGTCACTTTGACTTTTTGAAATAGCCGGAACTTAATGCTTCCCTCCAACCGAAAGACCATATAGTCTGAAGTGCAGACCTGTGTAGGATTTTACCCCTCGTAAAAAAGCTGAAAGCTACCACAGAAGCTTCATTCCACAACGGAATTCCATACAATTTATGTGAATTATCTGCAGTTTACATTCACTGAGTGAATCATTGAAAGCATCATCAGTGTGAAGACACCATATACAATTCGAACGCGAACCAAACCGCTCTGGATTCATGCTACTGGCATTTTGGAGATGGTCCTCGATGGTTAAATTAAAAGTAGTACCGTGTAGTGAGGCACTTCACTCGTCACGGCGGTCGCGACAACGTAACGTGTCCATCACAGATTACAGTCTGCGATCATCGACGAACGAGTGCCGCTCAAAAACAAAAATACCTTAGATACGCGTAATATTAGCACGCGGAACGGTGACAACCGAGTATAAGCAACTGCAGGATGGAAAACGACATTTGTGAGAATAAAGTTCAGTTCAGCCCATTCCGATCGGCCGGTGAACCTCAGACCTAGGAGTCCCAAGTTCGAATCCCGCCAACGCCCGGAAGTCCTTTTATGGCCTCACCCCCTTCTGGAAATGTTGTACACTTGGTATGTAGTGGAGGGAGTGAAAATTATTTATTTAATTGTGAAAACCACTAGCCATACACCAGGTGTGGTTGTTCTGTTTGCTATCTTACGGCAAGGACTTCATTAGCAATTCAAAAAAGTCTTTTGTATGAAAATGACGCAAAGATAAGTACAAACAACAGTTTCAGGAAGACAGAGAAGGTGTGTGAATACAAGAACGCTCGTGGCATTGTCTTTAACCGTTGAGCGGGTG
This sequence comes from Fasciola hepatica, assembly GCA_948099385.1. Lineage (NCBI taxonomy): Eukaryota > Metazoa > Platyhelminthes > Trematoda > Plagiorchiida > Fasciolidae > Fasciola > Fasciola hepatica. The sequence continues at coordinate 6,692,141 of CANUEZ040000083.1, forward strand.
AGTTATTCTGACCCCAAGAGGAATGTCTAGTAGGCCCTACCGAAGAAACCAATACGAAGGCATGAGCACTGCATGTTCCAAATACCCTAGACAAATGAGTTCCGGAATATAGTACAATGAGTTGGTTTGTACACCTAATACTTTGCGTTTAAATTCAGAACGGTCCTTACCACCATATTCGATCACTGCTAGGCGGGATTCGATTTTTAGATTTCAATTATCTGTGTCCATCATTTGTCCACAATGTCAGCTTTTCCGAGACATAAAGCAGAACTGACCTTACTGACACAACTTCCAGTCAATCAATGGTTGACAGACAGATCTAATGTTGAAGCCACAGCCACGCCTGCTGTTAAAAAAAGCAGTTTCTGACTGTGTGTGTTTGGTGTAGAATTTGCCATTTTTCTTGTAAATCGGCACAATCATCTCATTTTCTTGTACAGGGGTGATATCTACTTACGTCGTTTCTGTTGCAGGTAAGTCCAAAAGTCTACTGTAGAAGTGAGTCAACTGAATTGTCCCGTAAAGGTCTCCACCCAAAGCTCCCGACGACGTCCCTGAGAATGAATCAGTGAACAGTCGGATTTCTTGATTAACTCACTTGCACTGGGCATCCGTGGACTGGTACTTCTAATGAAACAGCAAAGGTTGCAAGTATTGCCAATGGACTCAGCCTTTTCCATTTACCTACATTTCGCAATCCACCCTAGTCAGGTGGAGTCTCAGGAATTTGCGCCCTCCATTGAATGTGCCATCTGGACGGACAGATCTGCAGGCATCCAACAGAGCAACTGATGTCGAAGATATCCATTGTTTGTGAGGCCTACTTGAGCCAGAGTCCTGTGTGGCATTAGACGCGGCATACAAGGATTCCTTGACCGGTTGCCTGCGTTTATCTGAGCAGTGCACGTCAAGCTGCATTTATGACCGTGTAGATAGCTCAGCCTGAGAAGGAGATCCTTGGTTATCGTCTAGAAGCAACTGCGCGGGACGTGTGGCATTTGCTTCAATGCGACCACGGACGAGACGTGAACGGAAGCGAGCACGTACCAGGGAGTGATCTCAGTCCACAGGCGCAGACCAAAATGAACGACAAGTTCGTACTCGCCGGAAACAATCTGTGGTCAGAACACAGCTAAATGAGACGATCGCCTTTTGGAGACATCGGATCTTCTTACCTCTTCATTAAGATTGTGGATCACGTTGGTGAGCACCACTGAATGTTTGCAAATAAATTGTACTGGTTGGATGATAAGTATCGAAAAGACAGATCAATGTTTGCCATTATTTGTGTTCTAAAAATGATGAGGTTAAAACATCATCTAGTCTGTATCTAAAAGCTCCAAGGCGACCAGTAATCGAAGACTAGAAATTTTTCTTTTCTACAACTGGTTTCCAATACGAGACAAGGCACGATGGTTGTTGAGAGTATTCATTATTCTTAGGGTTTGTGAAAGTAAAGATCTGTTAGGCTGATGTATTCAATCGTTCCTTTTTCATGACGTTGGTTATTTGGCAAACGGTGACATGTCAAAGCAACACGTCAAATATACAACAGTAGTAAAGTGCTTTTAATCGTTCCAAAAGAGAACCCACTCTACATGCGTAGCTGAAATCCACTGCGAAACTAACTAATGACTGGCCGTGGTCAGACGATTATCAACGTGAAATTTGGACAGTGGACGACCCAGGTGGTTTGATTCCCACCACCGTCGACGCCGGTCACTGCCCCCATTTGGGCAGCCTTCCATTGGTCGCGGCCCGCCTCCCCAAATATTCTACTTTGTCGTGTAATAAATATAAAGGTGGTGAAGTAGAAGCTTTATTTTAAAATAACTCAGATCCTCGGACGAATTTGTCCATCATTCTTAGGGACGATGCCTCCTACTGTTATCTGTTTCAGTTTTCACAATTGATGTGATCTAAATCAAATGAATTTAATTTATTTTGACCTCTAAATCATCGGTTGTATTTTATGAGTCACGTGTGAGATGACGCATTCCAACTAGTGTGACTACGAGGTGCCACTGAGCACTTCTCCCGTGACGGCTTCAAGTTCACATACGTCTGAATAAGGAAACGTTGTTGGTTAAAATCACAAAAATGTGGAAACTCTCGTGAAATCATGGGTTCGGAATTAATACACCCCATACACACACTTTTGCAACTTAGCCCAAATAATTTGTTCTCGTTGTTTGCCACCTCGTGACCAGTAAGTGTTGAGTTACTCGGGGTTGTCATACCTCACAGTGAACTTTATACCACGAGGAGTTTATAACACTTGAAAATTCTGAGAGACCGTCAGCGCACTCGCATTAGACAGTATGAGGTATTTGTTGATATGCGAACTTCTGCTATGTTATTCGACTTACATATTATTTTCAGACTGTACTGTCCGTTATTTTTATACTTCCAGCCTAAATTCCTGTGTAGGGCCAACACAACATACGAGGAAACAGTTAACACGGAGCATGAGAATGAATAGAAATAGACTGCTTTTTAGGTGTTTAGTAGTAGTCAAGTTTGTAAATATTTGAAAAACTTGCACTACATATATGTAGGAACCGGAAGTTTCTAAGCACGCCGCAAATCATTCGCGTCCCTGGTTTTGATTCTAAGCCACATCCCCGTACATCTCTAACTAACCACAAACAACATCCTTTGACCCAAAAGAAAGGTCATGAAGAACGGACTAAGGCTAGTGCTGACAGTGGATTTTCCGTTACTCTGGTCCTCCCAACCTCCTCTCCAGCAGCAGCCATGTGGCTCCCGAAGTACTTCAAGCTATTAACCAACTCCGACTGCTTACCATAATGGATGAGTGCAGGCACAGTCTTCTGCTAGCCTTGTAAAGGCTCTTTGCATTGGGGTGGGGTAAATCATACACCATATCTGGGCACCTCAGTCGCCAAGCTATGCTAAACGTGTCGCGTCACCTGTACATTGTCACTTTCTCCAGCAGTAGTTCAGCCACTGTTTGATGGACCAGAATAAGTATTCCATAAAACGTCATTTATAGCAAAGTTGAAAAGAAATGGGGGTGTAAGGCGTGTACAAATCGAACAGAGCTCTTCTATCCGATCCCAGACGACTGAGGTGAACTGAACGAGTTTTGTGAGTGTGACTTCTCCAAGGGCTTCCTGTGGCGCCATGTTCACCTTGTTTTCTTGTTTCGGCAAGTGTCGTCTAAATGCCATCGTTCAAGCATTGTTTCACTGTTTTAACATTCTCTCCACAAAATACCTCCCAATTTACTTTATTGACTTAAACTTGGGAGTTAAAGAGATACAGGTTGTCAAAATGAATGATGTTTTTCCACTGAGGACATTCCCTCCCAGTAAAGTCCGCGACGGTCTGAATGCAGCACGATACGTAATTTATGCCAAATACCATTTTTAAGGTTGGGCTGTGACTTCAGTTCTGTCCAGATTTTATGGAGTTTTGTGTGGTAAATACACATCATGTATTCAGATAGTTGTGCTGTCCCTGTGTCCGAAAGCTCCTCACGAAATTCATTGGTCTGTGTGCTAAATAACCTGCTTGTTGTGCTTCAGACTGGTAACTGAAATGAACCGAATTAATTGTATACAAAGTACTCCTCGAGTTTGACTTCTGCTCTTGTAATACTGACCGCCTTCTGTCTTCAGCATATATATATATATATATATATATATATATATATATATATATATATATATATAATATCCATTTGAACTCAAACGTAGTACCATCGCTAGAAGTCGTTATAAAAGCATGATTTTATGTGACTGTTTGCTTATTCACCGTGCACTATTTCACTTTCTATCCGGGTGACAATTTCGGGTTTGTGGGACACGAGATTTTCACTGACAGACTGTACAGCGTTCTCGCTACTGACTTCCATTCTCAACCATGTCTCTCAGGGTCGCTAACGAACGACAATCCTCATGCCTTGCACCTCAATCGGGCAGGTGAAAAGCACCAACCGAAACCAGTGCAGACACTAGTTTCTTCTTATCTATCCGCCACGTCACGGTTTGACCACCGCGTCGCTTCTTTTGGCCTTGCCAAGCTTGTGAGAATCGAGCAGGGGATTTTAAAAGATGGACTGGCATATGCAAAACATATCCGAGTATTTGTGGGCCATGTAAAACTATGACATCTATCAGTGGGTGGCTATCTGTGCCCAACACGCGAGAGCTCAACTCATCATTACTTACTAGATATTCTCATCACATGTGAGCAAGTTTTCGGTGACATAAACTGTCGGAATCAGAAAGACGCCGAGCATCCTCAACCCGAAAAGGCCAGGTCTCGCGCTCTTGGAGTAAACAACCACGAACCACGATGATGTACACCGGTCCTTTAAGAAGAAGACGGATGTCAAGGTGCCACAGGTGTCATAAGTTGACTAAAATGGTTCCAGTTCTCGGTGAGTGTGATGAGATCTCCTCTCCGACTGTTATCAAGCTCTCGAGGTACTTAAATCTACCAACTATCCTCAGACTATCACCACAAAGAAATAATGCAGGCACAGGCTCCTTCCAGTCTGACAAAAGTACTTTGCACTCGAAGAGTAGAATGTAAATGCCGCGTTTAGACACCTCAGTCGCCAGGTGGTACAAAAAATGTATTGCAGTGCCTATGCATTGTCATTCAGCAAGGCGACATGGCTAGGCGTCACGGCCAGTGGCGTAGTTGCATGCAGACTCCTTCAGTGTCCTCTTGATTTCCGCTTGAGGTTTTGAACTTTTGGATCTTTATCACTATACTTCCATTCATTACACTCTTTACTGGACGATGCCGGAAGGTAGCACCCGAAACCAGAGCACGGAATTGCAAGGTTATTGGTTGAATAAATTGAAACCAATTTGATATCATCGGCGCATTCAAAGACAGAAAATCTGTTCTCTGAGAGGAGTTCAACTGCACTGTTTGGAAGAACACGCAAGGCATTCCTTAAAACATCCTCTATGGGGAAGTTTAAATGAAATGAGAATATAAGGCAACCTCGTCGTTCTGCACTGGAGACGACAAAACGGGGTCGAAAGCTGGCCATATGGCTTAACCCAACCTGAGGTGTGATGAAAAACTCAGCGAGGATTAATACTTTTCAAGTACTCCTTTTCTCAACAAAGCACCATAAGACAGTCTTGTCGACAGTCGAAGGCCACGCGAATGTCTAAGAACACGAAGTTCGATTGTCTTTGGAAGATGTGACAAAGCTCTAGCAGCAGTCGGAGGTTGAAGATTTGGTCGACACTTCCACAGTCGACAAGAAAGCCAGCTAACTCTTTGCGAATCTGCTTTTCCGACGCACGGAAATTCTGTGAATTATGACGGATACAAGCAGAGTCAAAACCATTGGGATCGGGCTTTCATTCTTCTGGTTAAAGCACTCATTGCGCAAGACTTTCTTGAAGATGGGGACAACAGTTCATTCTGTCCCATAAGGAAGGGACCTACCCAGGTTCCCAAACCATGTAAAACCAAACATGAAGTTCTGTAACAAGCCGTTCTCCATCATCCCTGAACCTGGTTGGCATAATGCTAGTGGATTCAGATGATTTGTGACCCTACCCATTGCGGAGTACTTTGCAAATCTCGGCCTCTGCTGGTGATTCTGTTGGAACGAGTAACAGAACATTTAAAGGAAGGCAGCGTATCATAGAAACCAGTACACGGGGTCACCTACATTGCACTTTCAAGTGTTCAACCAGCTTTTGACACGTCGATGTCGATTATGAACTTAAAAATGATGGGCTTCACTGATCATTTCACTCACACATTGATGTTTGTCACCGATGATACTGAGGAAGTAGAGCAGCTTTCAGGAGTTACCCGAGGCTGCTGCGTGTTCAATTTCAGATGCGACTATCTCATTTTGCGGCTCATATTTGGTCTTGCATTCAGTTCAGGTCTTTGGGTAAGGCATGTAACATTGTGTTCACCTCCAAACGGGATCCACCGTTAGGCTTCTTTAAGACACGGGGAGTCAGCAGAAATCCAGAGTATCAAGATGCGACGCGCAAGAAACAAATCACCATGCCAGGAGCCTCATCCTCAGGGTCCCTGAAAAGATGTAGGTGAAACCCTGAAAAATTATAGGGAGAGCTCAAATTAGAAGATAAATCCACAGTAGAGGGACCGAGTATATTAGATACAAAACATCAGTTGCAAGGAACTCGGGCGTACGAGTTGAACCCACCTCTCAATCTATGTGCATCAGTATTCACACGTTTGGCAAGGTCGACCTAAATGGGCTTCGGGAAGAAAAAAGATCTTACTCTGGCGTTTCCTGGTTAGGGATCATGGATGTCAGTCGTGGGATAGAGAACATAAATTAGACCTGAGCCTCTAACTGTGGCCCTTCAGCTGGTGCAAGCTGTCGAGACTCCCATTGGATACATACTACTTGAAAAGGCAAGGATTATTGAAAGATGGCTGTGTGATGTGGGTTTTACTACTTTTTATCCAAATAACAGTTGGGCGAATCGACTTCTGTCATATTTGCTAATTACGCACAGGAATATGTACGGCCTTTGTAGCTTGTTGTTCGGCCGTTTAAACTTTGTCCATCGATTTGCACGGGGATTTGCCATAATATGAAGGTTAGTCGGGCTGCATATACTGGGCTGCCATCCTTTCTTCCGGAATGGCGAAAACACTTATCCAAAACACAAAAATGGAAATTATTTGCATTCTTTGTATTTTACACGGCTTTTTACGTGGCTATATGCATCCTGATAACTTTCAGTGATTATTTTAAACTTGAATTCAAATTGAAATATTTGGTTGGATTGAATAAAACAGCGCAAGAAGTATGGTTCGGTCTCAAGGTGAGTCACCATAAATGACAGATCTCGATATATTCCAGTAATTTAAATTAAGAAGACGTGGAGTTAAAAAATAGGATTTTCTTTTCGGTACCTCTCATCAGGGCAATGCAATGTACAGATAACGTTTTAATGGTGCACGCAAATGTAACACATTGGTAGCAGAGAGACAAAACGGAATGTCAGTATTTTGCGCTTACATTAGCATGGACGGGTTGGGGACCACTTTCCTAGTCCTGTAAAATACTCTCGCCGCTTCGTTGACCTTAGTGCAAAGGAACTGTATTACTTGAATTTAATGTTGTTTCGAACATGTTACTTTTGTAATTCCTAACTTCCAGATAGAGATAGTCATTCTTATATTTGATTTAAAAGAGATGTCACTGGAGAAATATTGACCTGCCGGTTATCTTAAACAGTACATTTTTTAAAATATTCTCCACAAATGGACTTTAAATTGCATCCAACACTAAGCCATTTTGGAAACAAAAATCATCGGTGAAAATATGCATGAACTTTCGATTTCCTGTTGTGCACTGTTGCCTCCGTAGTTCGAAACACTTCGATAAAACAACTTGTTGTCTATTCGATCGAATTCAAGAACCCTGTTTTATGTGACTGTTCTGAAGGGATGGGGTAAGACCATAACCAGCACGATGGCGGTTCGCGTGATTAACACGAGTCACATGCTGACACGGTATGTATCGTCCAAGGCCATTTACCATGTCTCCAGAGCGCTGTAAATGAATGAGACAGCAAATCCTCTTTATCTGAAATGATTACGTTGAGGTTACACAAATCTATCCTATCTTCACAAGAACAGTTTGCATTTAAGTCGACGACATGCTGAGGGAAACAAACAGGACAAGTGAACCTTGTTTATCCTGTTCACAAAAAGTTTCCCAAAGGTATCAAAATTCAGTTCTCCACCTCTTCTCGATACCATCATGAGAACAGGTGAAATTTTGCTTGTGCATTGTATTGGCCTGATGAGAGATATCGAGAAGTTATCGAAAGTTTTACATTCGCATTTTACGTCTTCCACATAGTGAATGAGATGTATCTTGCTGGAAACTGAAACAGTTCACATTTTTACTTATCACTTTTTATCTCAAGTGAAACTAATCTATAGAATAGAAAGTAGAACAATGGAAGCAGGTACGATGATTGACTTATATCACTTCAAGTCAAATTGAGTCAAGCATTCACTTCATGCACCCCACAGACGAATATAAAACAGTACATAGCTATAATAATCATCATAATAAAACACACAGCTCACAAGAATGCAATGATAGGGGGCAATTTAGGAACAAAGAAATAACTAAGCGGGATCAAGTCAGTTCAAGTCAATATTCGCTTTTGTACACTAGATATAGCGTGAATTTCCAGCACTTATGTGGTTTACAGTGTATTCCAAGAGAGAGAAGAGTGTAAGGGCTTATTAGAAGGTGCAGAGGAAATCGTGGAAGCAGAATGAACAATGACAAACATTTAGATTCTTGAATAAGATGAATAACGAAATCGCTGATTACTCGGTCGCAGTTTACGAGTAATCGGATTAGGCAAGTGATGAGGCCGGCTGTGGTCAGACGGTTATTATCGTGGAATTTGAACAGCAACTACCCGAGTTCGATTCAAGCCACCGTCGGTCAATTCCCCGATTGGTAGTCCTAAATTGATCCCGGCCTCCTTTGTTGAATGTGATCCATCTGTTATTTACACAGAACCACTAGTTGGAGTAGGTTCTGTCATATATTTGGGAATCACTGTCGGTGAAAATTTGAGGTGGTCATCTCTCGCATTTCAGCCTGTAATGAAACCTAGGCTGTCTCACCAAATGCGAAGGCCTCGGTATTTTAACTTAAGGCAGAGCACTGTCTTCCTTTGATTTTGTCTGTGTGTTTTCCTACGTTCTTTTCTACTGTCTCCCGGCTACATTCATTGGTCTAATGAGCAAAGATTCTAAAATTCCTCACCGAAGTCTATTTATTACTAGTCGGGTATCTTTCGTACCATTAACTGAATTGTGTGCTTATTCGTGCGAAACAAACCTGGTTGCATGTGAAAAGTTCGTTCGAGAAATCCTTCCAAACTCTACTCACCCTTCATACAGCTATCTATCCAAGTGTAACTCTCTTGTCTCTGAACGTTCCTCTTTTCCATCCATATCTATTTCATATAAACATTTACAAAACTCTGCTGCTCCTTATCTGGCCCTGAACTCTCACAAGTCGGACGCCAGTATCGGCCTAATTTCCATGCCATTTTAACATGCAAACATTCGTTTTTCATCCCCTTCATTCGACAAATTGTTAGGTGTGGATTTTTTCGACTTAAATGAGAACGCCTGTCTATGCAAACGTCTGATCAAATACAAATGCAAATACAACTTGCTCCACAGGTGGGCTTAACGGCATTTTGCACCATGTGGGATGCTTTTCCCGGGATGATTCGATGAATCTGCCTTGTGCTTAAAATCTGTGTGCCCCTTGCGTATGGTAGTGGGTTGACACATCGGCATCCCAAATTTGGTCATTCTATGTGATTTGGATTGAAATTTATCACAGAAGAAAGGGGTGCGTTTAATAGCATTTCGAGCACTTTAGGGATTTTCGTTTGGTTGACTGTCCTTTTAGACTCCACTTTTCACGTGCAAACCTCAGGTCATCCGACCAACCTGCACTTGTGGAGAAGACCTGATCTGGTGGGAGGCATTCGCTTGGAGTTAACTAGGTCCGGAACCGTGTCTCCATTTGAAGCTGTCGGGCATTTCTGGCTGTCATAGAGGTCGACATCTGAACAAGCCTAACTTGGTGATTCGGTGTTCGAGTTCAGCTCGAACGGAGTGGGGTGGCGCAGTGGTAACACACACGTCTTCGAGATGGAAGAGCCCGGGTTCAAACTCTGGGTGTGGCGGAGGATATGCACCACTGATGAGCTCTAACAAGAGCGAAACTCGAGTCTGGTGCTTCCGAGTGCAGATTGGTCGGATGATCTGAGGTTTGCGCGTGAAACGTGGAGTCCAGAAGGACAGTCAACCAAACGAAAATTAAGCAAACCCACTCTAGTGTGCGTGACTTAAACGAGACACAACAGAGTTGACATTCTCCAATCACGTTTGTGAAATGTTACACCCTCGGGCAAACGGAAAAAGTAACATATTTTAAGGAACTCCCACATTTCGAGTAGTAGTGTTTTGTTACTACTAACATCTTATCAGTAGCAACCTCCTGGTGTTCCTGTTAAGCAAATCAGAAAAATCACAAATACTTTAGTCTATTATCTATTTTGTTTTATTATTTAGGAGTAATTCTGTTCCCCTTGGGACTTTCCAAGTTATTCGTAAGTTTTAATGAAAATTTCATCTTCATATTTATATCTCTTCCCTCTGATCTTTACATAAACAGAATGTGCCCAATGGATTTGCCGGAAAAAGGTCTCGGGCGACTGACACGCTATTTGTAGGAAAAACAAACCAATGACAAGATATCTTTCGAGCTTGTTTTTTTTTCTAATTTCAGTCCCTCAATTACCACCAAAGTTGAATTTTGATGCCGTCGTGGGAAGTAGATAGCATCTTCTTCCACATCTTTCAAATATGCAAAGTGACCTCCATTGCTCTAACAAAATGAACATTTTTCCTGACGCTATTTTGGATTAATTTTCCCTACTCTGATTTACTCTGAGGTATGAACCTCTGAATGCCACATTTATTCAGTTTCTTGAGTTTAAATGAACTTAAGATTCACGAATGTCCCCAAACTTTGCATTTGCATACTTTCAACGGAACACGCTGTTAGCATTTCCGAATCACTTTGCTTTCAATTCAGGTGAAACGCACTTCAGCTAAGATAATCTGAGGATGCGACACTTGACAGACTGGGCTGTGTTTGCATAACGTCAGTGCATACAGAAATTGGGAGGAGTTGGCATACGGAGAATCCACTGAATTACCAAGAGTCTTATACACAATGATACATCGAGGTAAACTTTTGGCACAGCATCCATAGATCACGATTGATTGGCCCAGTTATTCTCCTTGATCAGGTGAATACATCTGAGCACTTGGGATTGTGAAACAAACCAACAACTAGAGGTGACATGCAACCATCTTACTTCCCTTCTGTGAGGGACTGTTGGTATGAAACATTTCTGCTTCAGTAAATCGTAAGGATGGGACACGTATATTGACATCTAACTGTTAACTTTTCGAAAATGACAAATAGATTACATTTTGGGAAGAAGGCTGAAGTCATTTTAAGACTGCCAATGGGGAAATGACCGACGGTAGCGTGAATCTAACTCGGGTTGTTATTCTTCAATCCATGATGATAACCTTTTGACCACAGTATAAAAAATAATGTGGCAGTTGACCATGGAATGTCCTCTGGGCTGTATATCGCGCTTGTTATTACTTTCTCACCCTTTGGTATATCGATGCCCGATTTGGCCAGTGTCCAATAGACATGTTTTGTCAAATTCAGCCAGTGTGACGCACATGGTGCTGTTCACTGTTTTGATAACGCTTGTGATGAACACACGGGAACTTCGGGAGTGCGACTAAGTGGTACTGAAGATGACAATGACCAGCGATTGTCCATCATGCGTCCGCGCGTGCATCTCGGCTACAATCGAGAAATCCTCTGTGGTTATACTTATTAATATTACTAGTCCTAGGAGTACAAAAGAATACGCTGGTTATAATTAGTCAGCTTTGTGCAACCCAGAGCATGGTGGTTATGTCACCTGGCATTTCAAGGAAGATTGTTTGCAATGTTACATCCTACCGAACGGCTATCAAAGATTTTCTGAACAAGGATCCCTGTCCAGAAAGGTGCCACCTCGAAGTCAGTGAAACGTTCCTAGCAGCAAAATAGGGCCACCTTGGTATTCTATTGCTATCATTATCATACAGCGTTGAACAGTAGGACGAACTCAACTTACTACTGCCTCTATCACCATGTTGCACGTAGAATTAGAAAGGACGTTTATACAAGATGAACAGGGAGTGGACCTACAGGAATGGGAAGAGGAAACAACGCTCTAGTAATCAATACACCGAATACACAGTCTAACTGCGCAAATGCATATGGATCAATCATTCAGATTCAACATAAAACGAGAACACGATCACCACCGTCTACGGTTCGTTGCCATATTCCCCGTGTCTTCATCTAACTAGTTGAGGAATCTTTGGGACTCCAACCACGAAGAAGTGAGGCACCTACATTTTCGAATTTCGTCGTACATGACATGTTGCGGTAGACCTGTGATCACCATATGCAACGTGCCCCAACCAACAAAGTCTACCAAACTGAATACGCTGCAATAGAACATTATCTGAACTGGTACCCAATACTCGATATCTGAACTCAGCATTGCTCACTTTGTCATCCTGTCCAATCTCAGCAATACTACGCAAACATCAATGGTCCAAAATCTCAAGGCGACGAACATCTTCCGCATGAAGACCATATGTCTCGTATCCATACAACAAAACTGAAAGCACTGCCACACAGTGCACACGACCTCTCAACTTCAGCGAATTATCAGCTCGATACCACAAGTGACTGAGTTCAGCGTACGCCACCCCAGCCTTGGATATACGCGTACTCACCTCTACTACCATGCTCTCATCCTTCGTCACCCTAATGACGAGGTAAGTGAAGTGGTCCAATATTGTTGGTTCCACCCATCGAATATCAACCTCGGAACTGCTGACATCCAGTCTTGCAACATCACTTTACACTTTCAATGTGCAAACCGCATGCCGATTGGGGCTACAGCTCTCATGAATCTGTCTAGTGCACGTTGCGCATGTCCCGTGCATTCGGACAAGCAGACAAAGTCGTCGGCGTAACCTAGGTCACAAAGCATTTCGTTATTTGCCAGTGAACAGCACTGAATAGCGCTGTTCGGTCAACCGAACTGAAGGTACCTTACAAGTCGAGGAAAACCATTACTGTCGGGCGACGCTGTGTGATACATTTTAAGTAATTGGCAAAGAGTAAAATTCTGGTCGTGAGCGGAATCCAGTCTTTTGATCGCAAGCGTTGCTCTCGCGAGTCGGTATCAGACGACGCAGCAGAATCAAAGTTATTACCTTGGCGACTATCGAAATTAAAATGATTCTTCAATCATTACCATATTCAGTGCGTATTCTCTTCTGGAAGATGGGTACAATCAGTGACTCACCCCATGATAACGGAATACACTCCTCGTCCCAAATGTCGCAAAGCAAGGTGGCAAATGATTCTATCTTGGCATTTCCACCCCAGTGTGGAAGAACCTGATGAAAGATCGTCGAGACAGGTCGCTTTTCCCCGCTTTAGTATTCGAGTGCTCGATTTTACTTTCACAAACGAAGGGGTCTCAAGTGCTACTCCCTAACGAATCATTTTCCTTGACGTCAGAGCAACTACACTAACGCGTGGCCAGCTAAAATGTACCTTGTAGTATTCGGCCCAGTGGTCGCGTCTTTGCTGTTTGCCATGAACAGGTTCTCCATTTCGATTTTATATCGTTTAACTGATCGGAGTTCGCCGTCCACCTGTATTGCTAATAAGTCTTAACAATCTTTCACTGTTGCCTGAAGCAGTTGTTAATTTCATTTCTTCAGTTACCTTGACCCGCCAATGTTCGCGATCTATCTTAAGGCTTTTTGTGAATTACCTTTGTAAATGTTTTTGCATCTTATTAATCTCCCCACCGTTCGAGAGCTGACGTTCTTTCTCCACCAGACTAAGCGGTTCTTGAGAAATCCAGCGTCCCTGATGGACATCGGATCTAGAACCAAGAGTGAAACCTGCAGCAACGTGTATCACCTCTTTGATGTGGGCTCATTACTCATCAAAATTATTATTCGTTGTACCTTCCAGTTAATGTGATCATTTCTGTCCACAGTTGATGCGAACTTCTAGGTCAGACAAACGTTGTACGGCTAACCAGGTTTGCCGCTTGTGTCAGTGACTACGTACGTGGAACAGTAAGTTCTGCAGTAGCTTAATGCGATATGATCCGTTTGACTTAAAGTAACTGCAAGCAGTGTCGGAAATTCGAACTAGACAGGGATAACCGACTGTCTGCATAAAACTGCAGAAGCCCTTCCCCGTTATCCGTAAGCTGAGCGGGTAAGGCACAACGACAACTTAAACAAGCTTCCGACGCACTAAGTTTGCCATCCTGTGCATTGAAATTACCGGCTAGCACTACACCGCCAGACCCTTTGCTCCTGCAATCCACAGTGGCCAGTTCAAAATAGAACTCACCCTTGTGCGTGTCAGAGTTGCAGTGTGTTGGTGCTTATGCCGAGAATACAAACAACTTGGGCCGTGACTTTCGGCTCTTTCTTAAGGGACGGGTTTACATTGCCGCGGTTCGTAGTGTTTTACTCGACGGTTGCAAGACCTAGCCACTTCGCCTTCAGGATGCGCGACGTCTTTCCGTGTTCGACAACCGATGTCTCCGAAGCATTGCTCGCGTCTGATGGGAACAAAGAGCAATGAGCAATGTCAAGGTGTGCCATCGTGTGTTAGGCACGGATAGCCGCCCTCTTAACGAAGTGGTCGCTCTACTCTGCCTCCGATGACTCGGCCGTGTTTCACGAATGCCTGTAGATCGTCTACTTTGGCGTGCTCTATTCGCACGTGCTGGACAAGGCTGGAAGAGGAGACACAGTGGTCAGGCCATGACTTGGTGTAGAGGTATGAAAAATCTAGCATCAGCATTGGATTCGGTTGGAGCCTCCCACTTTCCTGGTTGGGGCCTAAGGGATGAGGATTGTCGTTTGTTATGGACGTTGAGGGACATGACTGAGAATAGAAGTCAGTGGCGCCAATGCTGTGTGGTCTGTCTGTCGAACTCTCGTGCCCCGTAATCACGAAAGTGTCATTCCGATAAACAAATTGACAAAAACAACATCAAAACCGTGAGCATTGGAAAAGCTTAAAGAAGAGTCTTCTCTCTCACACACACACTCGTTTTCCGTTTTACTATATTATACGCCCCTTCCTTCATTTTGTAGTTGCTGTTGTTACTTTGGCACCTTGCTTGATCTCAAGCCGGTGTACTATATATATATAATATTGTAATCAGTCTAAAACAGCAGCGTCATCTTTGTCTCTAAAGGTCATTCCTACACCTCGTAGACCCGCAGTTCTAGTTGCTTGGTCTTCTGAAATGCGCAGTGAATACCTCGACGAGATACTAGCAACGGTTAGTGGAATCAGACTGCTCGAATCCTAGATGAACGTATCACAGACACACCAGACATCATTCGCCAGAGAGTTTATTGTGAGCGCTAGACTCGTCTGCTGACCAGTCTGCATGAGTCTACTCACGGTAAAGCAGCCGAGATTCAGAGGCTCATAAGGCCTGAGATGTGAATTATGAGATTAAGGATTATATATGACACTGTTTGACAATAAACCGTTGTGAGTATCGGACGTGTTATGTGTGGGTACATGGAGCAAAGAGAAGCCGCTGGGGACAGAAGAAGAAGGTTGAGTAAAAGAGCAGGAACTATAAGCAGTAGTCCACTTACCACTAACCATCCCGTTCGATGCAATAGGCAGCGTGGTCCTGATTATCCGGCTCGTCGACCAATGCATTATCGAATTCTTTGTATCCATGCAGTTTATGGGCGATATCAAACGGATACTGCTAGGGTGCCCAGCCGCTAATCCGTAGACAGCTGCGCTGTCGCTCGGCTCACTACTAGGCCTGAACTATTGAGGCCTCATATGGTTCGCCAATTTAAGTTTCAGGATCATGGCTGTCAATTTCCTACTCAAAATATGAATCGTGAAAATACATATGTACACATCCTCCCGCTATCTCGCCCAGTCTCCTCATTCGAAAAACAAGTACTAACTCATCACCCTCACTCACATTCGCTGAATGAACTATAATATCGATTCTGTACACAAATTTCTTCAATCTTCTTCTCCTCTTGCCCTATCTTTTACCGAAACTCAAACTTGCCTCTCATCAGCAATACTCACCTTCGACTCCCCAATCATACCTCTCACTACTTTTCCATCCGAAGCTGCTGTCTGTGCCTTTGTTCGCCAATCAGTCGCCACGTCCAAACTACAAAATCTCGTCTTTCCCGATTGCGAATATCAGGTGATATGGCTGAAGCTCCGACTTCCTTCTTTATCCACCATTTTGTTGTTGTTTACAATTCACCCAGTAGCAACGACTCATCCACATTCGATTTATTGTCTCTGAACATTAGGCACCTATTTGTGACAGATCCCAACTACCCTATTACCATCTTAGGAGATTCTGCTTTTCACAATCAGCATTGGTGGGTCAGTCATCTGACGCTTCCGCTCTGCGGCGCGAAGCCAAACATTTCACCGTGGTCAACAAACTGTGCCAGCTAGTTGACCTCCCCACACGAACCCCCGATCGACCTGACGACATTGTCCATACTCTTGATCTTATTCTCACTTCTGTTCCGTCTCTATCCTCAGGCATCTCCGCTCTTCCTCCACTTCATTCATCGGACCGCTGTGTTGTTTCCGGCACCATCAATTTTACTCGCCCCGATCCTCCATCCACTACAACTCAGCGAACTGGGACGGCTTTCGTGATTTCCTAGCTTCCCATCCTTGGAACGAATGCTGTTTCATTTCCGCTTCTAACTTCACTAACACTGTTCTTCAAGGTAAGTGACTTTCTATTCCTCACTTTTCCAAACCCGGCAAATCCGGACCCCCGCAGAGGTTCAACCGCGCTTTTTTACCTCATTATCACTAGGAAGATCCACCAAGCTCAGCGTTCTCTGAGCATGCGCGAGCCGCCCGGTCCCGACTGTATACCATCCATTGTCCTTAAAGCGCATACCCCTGAGTTGGTTTCTCTATTGAGTCGTCTTTCCTCTCGCTCTCTATCTCTCCAACTTTCTGCTTTTCCAACACATTGGAAACACGCCATCATTTTTTCTATTCCTATCCGACCAACTGCACACGTTCCTCGAACGCGAAGGACTACTGAGTGGTCACCAATACGGATTCCCACCTCTGTTCCACTGGTGAACTGCTGGTTCTCGTCTCACACTCCTGGTAGGTTGCACTTGACAACCACGGAGAAACACACACGGGCTCGCTCGACATCTCTCAAGGTTTTGACTGAGTTTGACACGAAGATCTTCTGATGAAATCGCTCACGTGCGGATTCTCTCCCGCTCTTGTATGGTCGATATCATTTTTCCTCAGTAAGCGAACCATCTTCGTCCAAATTTATGGGATTCTGTCACAACCATTTCTTGCGAATGCTCGCGCCTCCCAAATCTCACTGTTTGCTCTCACCCTTTCTTTTATTTATCAATAATCTCTTATCCCCTACCTCTAACCCAATCCATTCTTTTGTCGATGATACCACCCTTCATTCTTCCGTTTCTTACCCCAATCCCCGCCATGCCAACACCAACATCAATCAGGAAAGCAGTGCAATCAGTGTACCCTCAGAGTCCGACCTCGAACACATCTCCTCCTGGGGATCCCACAGTCATCTTGCTTTTGATGCATCCGAAACTTCTCTCCTTTCACGTTCATTGAAACCTCACATTTATCCTTCGACTTAACTATACTGCATTACATAGATTTTATCTTTCTTTTTGTCTTATCTATAAAGTTTTCTTTATACCGGTATCTTTCCATTTCTGAGCTTGCCTTTCGTGCTGCCCTCAAAGTTCGTTTTCTGCTCCACGCCAGAAGCTTCTTCATACTAGCTCATCTTCTACTGTACAAAGCTCAAATCCGCCACGCACTTCGATACTGCTTTTTACGTGTGGGGTGGGGCTTCGTCTGCTTCTCTTTATATTCCTGACTGGGCCCAACGAAAGGCTGTCTGGCTGATCGATTACCCTTCCTTAACCTCCAATCTTTAGTCACTGGCAAATCGTCGGGCTTCTTTGTTCCTTTTCTGCCGGTACCATTTTGGTTTTTACTATTCAGAACTTGTTTCGGCAGTTCTTTTTCCCATAACTTCCCCGAATCATCACGCACCCAGGCAGCCAGCTATCCTTATCGATTTTACGCCACAAGATACTGCACTCCCATCTTTCAACCTACTTTTCATCCCGGAGTTTTAAACTGTGGAACACTCCCTCTTTCTGTCTTCTCACTCACTTACAGTATCTCTCTCCTTAAATGCAAGATCAACAAGCGGACTCTTACGTGAATGTTCCCCCATTAGCCCCTTTTACACTAAGTCTTTTGATTATGGAGTTTGTCCTTTATGCTGTACTTAACTTTACATGTAATAAGGGTTCTCAACCTAAGCCTTCAGTTCTAACAAGAACCTATCCGCAAGGAAGCAGAGATTGGCTGAGCGGAAGTTCATCTCCCTGGATCAATTATTTTTCCACCAATCTCACCGAATGATTTTCCAGCTCAGATCGACCACCAACCTGGAGACTGCTTCATTAGGCCTCTAACCACTGACTCCCAGGTATGGTTGAATCTTCGGTTTGAGGTAAGTCAACCTGATCAGTCCGTTGGGTTACTGGGGCGACCAAGCCGTCCCACCACGTCAATCCCATTGCAGTGGTTAGTTACCTACAGCTGATACTCCCTTATCTTCAGCCATTTTGCTTGTCACAAAAACTCCTATTTCCTAACCAGTTAACTGTTGTTTGAACAAACTACAGACGAGGAAGCATAGGCACAACGTAACTCCTGTCTGCCCCGATGCAAATTTTCAGTTTTTCAGTACTCACCTGTCTGCTAACTATTAGTGCTGTAGTCAAATTGTCAATTTGATCATCGCGGTGTAATTCCACGTTTTCCCGAAGACGATGTATTCTCCAAGTTGCTTGGCGGTGTATCTCGGAAGAAGAGCGTTGCTCATTCATGTAGATACTACTCGTATACTACATTTCAACTAACGATTGCGGCGTCCTCATTCTGGAGGTTGGGTATGCCACTAAGGCGCATCGCTGCTGTGATTCCCTAATGGACATTTCATCGAGAAGCATCTATTGACGCTCATGATGTACAAATCCCACATCTGTGAATAACATAAATAAATTCTCCAATCCAACCGAGAGCTGAAGTAAAACAGGGGTTTGGTTCAGAGAGGAAAAACCCGTCCGAATCCAGATCTTGTCTTGTATTTGGTTTGCGGTCTTAATGTTTCATCTGTTGTTGGAGACGCAGTCTCATTCAACTTCCGGTCGGCGACCGAGTAGGCACTCATAGCTTTAGATCATTTTACAGCAAAGCCTTATTCATGACATCTGTGTGCCGGTTCGATTCAATTAGTTTTGCAGATTACCATATAGCAATATGAAGATGTAAATGGTCTTTTCTGAGCATGGTACAAAGTTCTAGCAGTCATTTCCTGGTGCCTGTCTGACCCCATGTCGATCTAGGTAGTGAAAACGTTTGGTTTTTATGATGACAACGAAGCACCAGTTCAAGTTGTTCTTTCGGAACGACCGAGGTCAAAGAAACAGAAGTCGAAAGTCAATCGACAGTTCAACGAGTTTATCAGTCAACAAGTGGGAGAAATTCATAGACAATGGAATATATGCTACCACGAACGTCATCGAGCACGGATTTTCCGAAATGGCGCAGCGATCGCACTGACTGTTGGTCTGACAACTCTACACATTTCTCTGGCCATATTCATGATAAACCGGATTGCAATGATCCGTTGTACTCGCAAGACTGTGGAAATATTGCTTGTCACGATCTGTTTGAAATATATCACACTGGTCGATTATGCAGTTTGCTTGTGCAATCTAAATAATCAACCGGAAAGCCAAAGCAACCTGAAAAGTGTATTCGCAATTGGGTTACATCGTGCAACCAAACGAACGGTGCTGTTTGCGTGGTCATTACTGTTCCTCGGTGGTCCCGTCTATCTTATAGGCACCGATTTAACTTTGTTTGATTCCAAATCACTCTAACTGTATGAGAAGGTCCCATATAAACTAGTGCATGACATCCTATCAGAACTCGGAAACGTTCACATCCACTATGACATAAGTTATCTCATAAAGTGCCCGTTTCCCTACTTGCAGTATATTTTTCTTCTCATAATGTAGCGTTGTTGCATTTCATATTTCCCAGTCAGTGTGGATTTTAACTGAATGACGGACGCATCATAAATATAGACCACCTCGTACAGTGTTTCCTAAGTCGAGTTTGCCACTTGAAAGGCAATCGACTCCAAAGATGATTTATCAGTTTGCTTACATCAAGGAAATCTGTTGCAAGAACAAGTTCATTTTTATTCGTTCTGTTTGTGCTCAAACTGTCCTGTAAAAATGTACAAAACGAGAGACAACACGAGATAACTGCACCAATCACATGATATAACCAAATATTGCGGTCAGTGGCGTAACTGTATATTCTACTGGAGTCAAAATCATATTTCACACTTGTCTTCTTTGTGGTTCCTATTTATGGCTTGTTTATTGCTGAAAAATAGCGGACAAAACCGAGTTGGTGGTCGGTCGTTTGAACGCAACCAAACTTCACATGGGGGTTTAGCTGATGTCTTTGTTGCGTTTCCCGAACACATTGTGGGAATATCATATCATCAATGCTCAGAATAGGCGTGGGGCTTTGGGAACCAGAAATCAGTCTCTAGATTAAACGCATACCCTAGTCGGGTTACGGTAGTTGAGAGTCGAAATCTTTCATAAGTTTCATGTCCGACCAAAGTGCACGTGACTAATGGAAGAACAAATTGATGCAAATTTCTGAATCCTACTCATTGTGTACACTTGTATTTCATATTCTCCTTATAACGGAGCAGAATTGATTCACTTGTCCAAGTTTTGGTTATTAACCCTGCAATAATTTAGATCTGCGAGCTGACTGTGTTTCGCGCTCATTTTTAATGGGATAATGCTAACTTCTTGATGACAAATCAACGAGCACAGCCAAATTCTAATCCATCTTCATCTCTGCCTCTTGTTCACCCACACGAGGTGAAGAAGATAAATCCGAGAGAATTTGATACCCAAGACTCATGTTTTAGAAACAACTAGAATCAAAAAACTGTTGTTCAATAAGAACTCATGCACGAGAGCGATGCAACGGAGAATATGGTCACCACAACGTTTGCAGATAGCTGAAGCAATTCACCGAACGTGTGGTGCATCTTGCCAAATTAAAATATTCATCATCGTTGAGCATTAGGAATTTATTTTTCTAAAATCAGAAGTTTATGCGTCCGAAGCAAGTCCTGAGGGAGCAGAAATGTTCCAATCGGAAGGTATTACTTTATTTACAAGGGATATAATGACCGTGAAAACTGGAATTTGACCGTATGTCAGGGCTCCGACCGAATGCAGGTGGTCCCGACTTTTCTGGACAGACTGTACACTGCTTAAAATTGTGATGAATATTGACTATGGTTCCGTTGGTGTTTACAAAAGTTTCCACAGATATTAATTAAAAATAGCCAAAAAATTTGTTATGTTTAAGTTGAGTTGGACGAGCTTAAATTAAACGCTTGGTTTCCGAAATGACTTGGGTGTAAAGAAATAGGAAGGATATCTATGGAAAATGTGGATTCTTTTGATGAATTCCGGTAGAAATTACCAAGGTTGCGAATGCTTTTTCACTTCCTTAGATGCATTTTTGATTGAGACTGTGTTTTCGGTATGGGTTCAATTCAGCCATCAATCCCGCACTTTTTTGCTCTTGTTTTCGTTGCTGCCTCCCAGTATTGTCGAGTTGATGGCAGAGAGCATAGAAGTATAACATGAGAAAAAGCTGGATGTCATAGAGGACGACATCTGAAAAAAATTAACTTTGTTTTTCGGATCAGTCCGGACAGTAGCGGGGGAGCTCAGTTGTAACACGCACATCTTCCAGGGGAAAAATCCCCGATTCAAACCCTGGGCATGGCAGTGGATATACACCACTGATAAGCTCTAGCAAGAGCGAACTTCGAATCAGGTGCTTCTGAGTGCAAGGTAGGTCAAGTGATCTGAAGTTCGTATGTGAAACGTGGAGTTCAAAGGGCAGTCAGCCAAGTGAATTTAAGTTAACTCAGTAATTGGAAACCTAAGTCCTACCGACTCATAACCAAACTAACTCCCAGAAGATTTTGTGAACCAAAGAATAAGGTTTTCTATATATATATATATGTTTATATAAATATATATATATGTATAATATATATATATATATATAGTACACATATATGATATATATATATATATAATGTTTATACCACGGTATGGAAGTCGTTGTTACGAATTTAGAAGGTTCAGTTTCTTCGTTAGTAAGTGCACTGAAGGGCCAAAAGGCGGTCTCTGTAATGAGTAGTCCTCTTAGTTCAGTGTAGTTCGAGAGGTCAGGGTAAGATCTGGGAGAAAGTCCCATGTATATAAATTAGTACGAGGATCTTCACCTGCGTACTGACGGTATCATTTTGACTGGTAATAAGAAGTTGTTTTGCCCAAACACCAGAATCAACAATGAGGAACCGTTGGAAAACACTGACCTTAGCTACAATCAACACCAATTTTCAGAAGTATTGATTATGAAAACCTTCATGAGTTCCACGTAATCCTCGACTTCACGGGAATTTCCATGAATAACCAAAGGTTCTGAACTGCAGGAATCCATGGTAGTTTTTTGGATGCGAAACCAGATGTAATAATTAAGAATTACACTTGAGTACTCGAACTATTCGCAGTGAGCGCAGTAATGCTCCGACCCAAACTATGCGCAACGAAGCATGAAGGTTAGCAGCTCGAAACTGCATCCAGTCGAGATTTTATCCTGCGCATATGTAATGTCCATGTACATACATATGCATCGAACGGGATGGTTAGTGGTAAGTGGACTACTGCTTATAGTTCCTGCTCTTTTACTCAACCTTCTTCTTCTGTCCCCAGCGGCTTCTCTTTGCTCCATGTACCCACACATAACACGTCCGATACTCACAACGGTTTATTGTCAAACAGTGTCATATATAATCCTTAATCTCATAATTCACATCTCAGGCCTTATGAGCCTCTGAATCTCGGCTGCTTTACCGTGAGTAGACTCATGCAGACTGGTCAGCAGACGAGTCTAGCGCTCACAATAAACTCTCTGGCGAATGATGTCTGGTGTGTCTGTGATACGTTCATCTAGGATTCGAGCAGTCTGATTCCACTAACCGTTGCTAGTATCTCGTCGAGGTATTCACTGCGCATTTCAGAAGACCAAGCAACTAGAACTGCGGGTCTACGAGGTGTAGGAATGACCTTTAGAGACAAAGATGACGCTGCTGTTTTAGACTGATTACAATATTATATATATATAGTACACCGGCTTGAGATCAAGCAAGGTGCCAAAGTAACAACAGCAACTACAAAATGAAGGAAGGGGCGTATAATATAGTAAAACGGAAAACGAGTGTGTGTGTGAGAGAGAAGACTCTTCTTTAAGCTTTTCCAATGCTCACGGTTTTGATGTTGTTTTTGTCAATTTGT
The DNA here is from genome assembly GCA_948099385.1 of Fasciola hepatica. Classification (NCBI taxonomy): domain Eukaryota; kingdom Metazoa; phylum Platyhelminthes; class Trematoda; order Plagiorchiida; family Fasciolidae; genus Fasciola; species Fasciola hepatica. The sequence goes on from CANUEZ040000083.1 coordinate 6,715,415, forward strand.
TTATCGGAATGACACTTTCGTGATTACGGGGCACGAGAGTTCGACAGACAGACCACACAGCATTGGCGCCACTGACTTCTATTCTCAGTCATGTCCCTCAACGTCCATAACAAACGACAATCCTCATCCCTTAGGCCCCAACCAGGAAAGTGGGAGGCTCCAACCGAATCCAATGCTGATGCTAGATTTTTCATACCTCTACACCAAGTCATGGCCTGACCACTGTGTCTCCTCTTCCAGCCTTGTCCAGCACGTGCGAATAGAGCACGCCAAAGTAGACGATCTACAGGCATTCGTGAAACACGGCCGAGTCATCGGAGGCAGAGTAGAGCGACCACTTCGTTAAGAGGGCGGCTATCCGTGCCTAACACACGATGGCACACCTTGACATTGCTCATTGCTCTTTGTTCCCATCAGACGCGAGCAATGCTTCGGAGACATCGGTTGTCGAACACGGAAAGACGTCGCGCATCCTGAAGGCGAAGTGGCTAGGTCTTGCAACCGTCGAGTAAAACACTACGAACCGCGGCAATGTAAACCCGTCCCTTAAGAAAGAGCCGAAAGTCACGGCCCAAGTTGTTTGTATTCTCGGCATAAGCACCAACACACTGCAACTCTGACACGCACAAGGGTGAGTTCTATTTTGAACTGGCCACTGTGGATTGCAGGAGCAAAGGGTCTGGCGGTGTAGTGCTAGCCGGTAATTTCAATGCACAGGATGGCAAACTTAGTGCGTCGGAAGCTTGTTTAAGTTGTCGTTGTGCCTTACCCGCTCAGCTTACGGATAACGGGGAAGGGCTTCTGCAGTTTTATGCAGACAGTCGGTTATCCCTGTCTAGTTCGAATTTCCGACACAGCTTGCAAGTAGAATCGTCATCCAAACAGTGAACAGCACCATGTTCGTCACACTAGGTGAGATGTCACTGGCTGAATTTGACAAAACATGTCTATTGGACACTGGCCAAATCGGGCATCGGTATGCCATAGGGTGAGAAAGTAATAACAAGCGCGATATACAGCCCAGAGGACATTCCATGATCAACTTCCACATTATTTTTTATACTGTGGTCAAAAGGTTATCATCATGGATTGAAGAATAACAACCCGAGTTAGATTCACGCTACCGTCGGTCATTTCCCCATTGGCAGTCTTAAAATGACTTCAGCCTTCTTCCTAAAATGTAATCTATTTGTCATTTTCGAAAAGTTAACAGTTAGATGTCAATATACGTGTCCCATCCTTACGATTTACTGAAGTAGAAATGTTTCATACCAACAGTCCCTCACAGAAGGGAAGTAAGATGGTTGCATGTCACCTCTAGTTGTTGGTTTGTTTCACAATCCCAAGTGCTCAGATGTATTCACCTGATCAAGGAGAATAACTGGGCCAATCAATCGTGATCTATGGATGCTGTGCCAAAAGTTTACCTCGATGTATCATTGTGTATAAGACTCTTGGTAATTCAGTGGATTCTCCGTATGCCAACTCCTCCCAATTTCTGTATGCACTGACGTTATGCAAACACAGCCCAGTCTGTCAAGTGTCGCATCCTCAGATTATCTTAGCTGAAGTGCGTTTCACCTGAATTGAAAGCAAAGTGATTCGGAAATGCTAACAGCGTGTTCCGTTGAAAGTATGCAAATGCAAAGTTTGGGGACATTCGTGAATCTTAAGTTCATTTAAACTCAAGAAACTGAATAAATGTGGCATTCAGAGGTTCATACCTCAGAGTAAATCAGAGTAGGGAAAATTAATCCAAAATAGCGTCAGGAAAAATGTTCATTTTGTTAGAGCAATGGAGGTCACTTTGCATATTTGAAAGATGTGGAAGAAGATGCTATCTACTTCCCACGCCGGCATCAAAATTCAACTTTGGTGGTAATTGAGGGACTGAAATTAGAAAAAAAAACAAGCTCGAAAGATATCTTGTCATTGGTTTGTTTTTCCTACAAATAGCGTGTCAGTCGCCCGAGGCCTTTTTCCGGCAAATCCATTGGGCACATTCTGTTTATATAAAGATCAGAGGGAAGAGATATAAATATGAAGATGAAATTTTCATTTAAACTTACGAATAACTTGGAAAGTCCCAAGGGGAACAGAATTACTCCTAAATAATAAAACAAAATAGATAATAGACTAAAGTATTTGTGATTTTTCTGATTTGCTTAACAGGAACACCAGGAAGTTGCTACTGATAAGATGTTAGTAGTGACAAAACACTACTACTCGAAATGTGGGAGTTTCTTAAAATATGTTACTTTTTCCGTTTGCCCGAGGGTGTAACATTTCACAAACTTGATTGGAGAATGTCAACTCTGTTTTGTCTCGTTTAAGTCACGCACACTAGGCGGACAACCAACCAATATTCCTGACATGAATAGACATGCCCCTTCTTTGTCATAATCTGTAATCATGCTTCATGCTTCGACTTAGCTATGTACTGATTGGCCTTACTTTTTTGCGCGTGATAGCACATGCAGCTTAATTCTTTATCCTGCTTAAGGCTAACTGACTGGTTTTGGTCTTACTGCGTTTGCACTCCTACAAACAACTGAAATGCAAAGTACGTGTTCTGTTGCTTCTGATTACGAACACAACAGACTCGTCGGAAAATATAATTTCCCAACATAAAGTTGGCCTGATTGAGGACTGTTGAATGAACCAAAGATAAAAGCCCATTCGCAAATGGTAGTCCTTCGGAAGGAGGGTCTAGACCAGATGCGGTTTGTAGGTCTTTTCAGGTAGATGCCTCGTCATTCGACCCATATAAGTAGCACCACGAGTGCATTTGAATTGATAAGTAATTATAGGTGAAGTCAACAAAGGTGGCCCATCATTGTTCTGTCACCGAATTACAGGTGGTGTCGTGACCACCGATCTGATAATATATATATATATATATATATATATATATATATATATATATATATATATATATACAATGGTTTTTATCCTGCGGACCGTAACCGTTGGTTCGTCCACTTTTTCAAACACGTTCACATCGCCTAAACGACTGAGCTGTGGAAACAGTGTCACGAATATATCCATAATTTTCCAGTGATATTCCTAAAAGTATATATATCATGCAATTACTTGCGAGTAGTGTGGGTTAGCCTAATTTTCGTTTAGCTGACCTTCTTTCTGGACTCCATATTTCACGCGCAAACCTCAGGTCATCCGACCAATCTGCACTCGGAAGCACCAGATTCGAGTTTCGCTCTTGTAAGAGCTCATCAGTGGTGCATATCCTCCGCCACACCCAGTGTCTGAACCCGGGCTCTTCCATCTCGAAGACGTGTGTGTTACCACTGCACCACCCCACTCCGTTCGAGCTGAACTCGAACACCGAATCACCAAGTTAGGCTTGTTCAGATGTCGACCTCTATGACAGCCAGAAATGCCCGACAGCTTCAAATGGAGACACGGTTCCGGACCTAGTTAACTCCAAGCGAATGCCTCCCACCAGATCAGGTCTTCTCCACAAGTGCAGGTTGGTCGGATGACCTGAGGTTTGCACGTGAAAAGTGGAGTCTAAAAGGACAGTCAACCAAACGAAAATCCCTAAAGTGCTCGAAATGCTATTAAACGCACCCCTTTCTTCTGTGATAAATTTCAATCCAAATCACATAGAATGACCAAATTTGGGATGCCGATGTGTCAACCCACTACCATACGCAAGGGGCACACAGATTTTAAGCACAAGGCAGATTCATCGAATCATCCCGGGAAAAGCACCTCGCATGGTGCAAAATGCCGTTAAGCCCACCTGTGGAGCAAGTTGTATTTGCATTTGTATTTGATCAGACGTTTGCATAGACAGGCGTTCTCATTTAAGTCGAAAAAATCCACACCTAACAATTTGTCGAATGAAGGGGATGAAAAACGAATGTTTGCATGTTAAAATGGCATGGAAATTAGGCCGATACTGGCGTCCGACTTGTGAGAGTTCAGGGCCAGATAAGGAGCAGCAGAGTTTTGTAAATGTTTATATGAAATAGATATGGATGGAAAAGAGGAACGTTCAGAGACAAGAGAGTTACACTTGGATAGATAGCTGTATGAAGGGTGAGTAGAGTTTGGAAGGATTTCTCGAACGAACTTTTCACATGCAACCAGGTTTGTTTCGCACGAATAAGCACACAATTCAGTTAATGGTACGAAAGATACCCGACTAGTAATAAATAGACTTCGGTGAAGAATTTCAGAATCTTTGCTCATTAGACCAGTGAATGTAGCCGGGAGACAGTAGAAAAGAACGTAGGAAAACACACAGACAAAATCAAAGGAAGACAGTGCTCTACCTCAAGTTAAAATACCGAGGCTCTCGCATTTGGTGAGACAGCCTAGGTTTCATTACAGGCTGAAATGCGAGAGATGACCACCTCAAATTTTCACCGACAGTGATTCCCAAATATATGACAGAACCTACTCCAACTAGTGGTTCTGTGTAAATAACAGATGAATCACATTCAACAAAGGAGGCCGGGATCAATTTAGGACTACCAATCGGGGAATTGACCGACGGTGGCTTGAATCGAACTCGGGTAGTTGCTGTTCAAATTCCACGATAATAACCGTCTGACCACAGCCGGCCTCATCACTTGCCTAATCCGATTACTCGTAAACTGCGACCGAGTAATCAGCGATTTCGTTATTCATCTTATTCAAGAATCTAAATGTTTGTCATTGTTCATTCTGCTTCCACGATTTCCTCTGCACCTTCTAATAAGCCCTTACACTCTTCTCTCTCTTGGAATACACTGTAAACCACATAAGTGCTGGAAATTCACGCTATATCTAGTGCACAAAAGTGAATATTGACTTGAACTGACTTGATCCCGCTTAGTTATTTCTTTGTTCCTAAATTGCCCCCTATCATTGCATTCTTGTGAGCTGTGTGTTTTATTATGATGATTATTATAGCTATGTACTGTTTTATATTCGTCTGTGGGGTGCATGAAGTGAATGCTTGACTCAATTTGACTTGAAGTGATATAAGTCAATCATCGTACCTGCTTCCATTGTTCTACTTTCTATTCTATAGATTAGTTTCACTTGAGATAAAATGTGATAAGTAAAAATGTGAACTGTTTCAGTTTCCAGCAAGATACATCTCATTCACTATGTGGAAGACGTAAAATGCGAATGTAAAACTTTCGATAACTTTTCGATATCTCTCATCAGGCCAATACAATGCACAAGCAAAATTTCACCTGTTCTCATGATGGTATCGAGAAGAGGTGGAGAACTGAATTTTGATACCTTTGGGAAACTTTTTGTGAACAGAATAAACAAGGTTCACTTGTCCTGTTTGTTTCCCTCAGCATGTCGTCGACTTAAATACAAACTGTTCTTGTGAAGATAGGATAGATTTGTGTAACCTCAACGTAATCATTTCAGATAAAGAGGATTTGCTGTCTCATTCATTTACAGCGATCTGGAGACATGGCAAATGGCCTTGGACGATACATACCGTGTCAGCATGTGACTCGTGTTAATCACGCGAACCGCCATCGTGCTGGTTATGGTCTTACCCCATCCCTTCAGAACAGTCACGTAAAACAGGGTTCTTGAATTCGATCGAATAGACAACAAGTTGTTTTATCGAAGTGTTTCGAACTACGGAAGCAACAGTGCACAACAGGAAATCGAAAGTTCATGCATATTTTCACCGATGATTTTTGTTTCCAAAATGGCTTAGTGTTGGATGCAATTTAAAGTCCATTTGTGGAGAATATTTTAAAAAATGTACTGTTTAAGATAACCGGCAGGTCAATATTTCTCCAGTGACATCTCTTTTAAATCAAATATAAGAATGACTATCTCTATCTGGAAGTTAGGAATTACAAAAGTAACATGTTCGAAACAACATTGAATTCAAGTAATACAGTTCCTTTGCACTAAGGTCAACGAAGCGGCGAGAGTATTTTACAGGACTAGGAAAGTGGTCCCCAACCCGTCCATGCTAATGTAAGCGCAAAATACTGACATTCCGTTTTGTCTCTCTGCTACCAATGTGTTACATTTGCGTGCACCATTAAAACGTTATCTGTACATTGCATTGCCCTGATGAGAGGTACCGAAAAGAAAATCCTATTTTTTAACTCCACGTCTTCTTAATTTAAATTACTGGAATATATCGAGATCTGTCATTTATGGTGACTCACCTTGAGACCGAACCATACTTCTTGCGCTGTTTTATTCAATCCAACCAAATATTTCAATTTGAATTCAAGTTTAAAATAATCACTGAAAGTTATCAGGATGCATATAGCCACGTAAAAAGCCGTGTAAAATACAAAGAATGCAAATAATTTCCATTTTTGTGTTTTGGATAAGTGTTTTCGCCATTCCGGAAGAAAGGATGGCAGCCCAGTATATGCAGCCCGACTAACCTTCATATTATGGCAAATCCCCGTGCAAATCGATGGACAAAGTTTAAACGGCCGAACAACAAGCTACAAAGGCCGTACATATTCCTGTGCGTAATTAGCAAATATGACAGAAGTCGATTCGCCTAACTGTTATTTGGATAAAAAGTAGTAAAACCCACATCACACAGCCATCTTTCAATAATCCTTGCCTTTTCAAGTAGTATGTATCCAATGGGAGTCTCGACAGCTTGCACCAGCTGAAGGGCCACAGTTAGAGGCTCAGGTCTAATTTATGTTCTCTATCCCACGACTGACATCCATGATCCCTAACCAGGAAACGCCAGAGTAAGATCTTTTTTCCTCCCGAAGCCCATTTAGGTCGACCACGCCAAACGTGTGAATACTGATGCACATAGATTGAGAGGTGGGTTCAACTCGTACGCCCGAGTTCCTTGCAACTGATGTTTTGTATCTAATATACTCGGTCCCTCTACTGTGGATTTATCTTCTAATTTGAGCTTTCCCTATAATTTTTCAGGGTTTCACCTACATCTTTTCAGGGACCCTGAGGATGAGGCTCCTGGCATGGTGATTTGTTTCTTGCGCGTCGCATCTTGATACTCTGGATTTCTGCTGACTCCCCGTGTCTTAAAGAAGCCTAACGGTGGATCCCGTTTGGAGGTGAACACAATGTTACATGCCTTACCCAAAGACCTGAACTGAATGCAAGACCAAATATGAGCCGCAAAATGAGATAGTCGCATCTGAAATTGAACACGCAGCAGCCTCGGGTAACTCCTGAAAGCTGCTCTACTTCCTCAGTATCATCGGTGACAAACATCAATGTGTGAGTGAAATGATCAGTGAAGCCCATCATTTTTAAGTTCATAATCGACATCGACGTGTCAAAAGCTGGTTGAACACTTGAAAGTGCAATGTAGGTGACCCCGTGTACTGGTTTCTATGATACGCTGCCTTCCTTTAAATGTTCTGTTACTCGTTCCAACAGAATCACCAGCAGAGGCCGAGATTTGCAAAGTACTCCGCAATGGGTAGGGTCACAAATCATCTGAATCCACTAGCATTATGCCAACCAGGTTCAGGGATGATGGAGAACGGCTTGTTACAGAACTTCATGTTTGGTTTTACATGGTTTGGGAACCTGGGTAGGTCCCTTCCTTATGGGACAGAATGAACTGTTGTCCCCATCTTCAAGAAAGTCTTGCGCAATGAGTGCTTTAACCAGAAGAATGAAAGCCCGATCCCAATGGTTTTGACTCTGCTTGTATCCGTCATAATTCACAGAATTTCCGTGCGTCGGAAAAGCAGATTCGCAAAGAGTTAGCTGGCTTTCTTGTCGACTGTGGAAGTGTCGACCAAATCTTCAACCTCCGACTGCTGCTAGAGCTTTGTCACATCTTCCAAAGACAATCGAACTTCGTGTTCTTAGACATTCGCGTGGCCTTCGACTGTCGACAAGACTGTCTTATGGTGCTTTGTTGAGAAAAGGAGTACTTGAAAAGTATTAATCCTCGCTGAGTTTTTCATCACACCTCAGGTTGGGTTAAGCCATATGGCCAGCTTTCGCCCCCGTTTTGTCGTCTCCAGTGCAGAACGACAAGGTTGCCTTATATTCTCATTTCATTTAAACTTCCCCATAGAGGATGTTTTAAGGAATGCCTTGTGTGTTCTTCCAAACAGTGCAGTTGAACTCCTCTCAGAGAACAGATTTTCTGTCTTTGAATGCGCCGATGATATCAAATTGGTTTCAATTTATTCAACCAATAACCTTGCAATTCCGTGCTCTGGTTTCGGGTGCTACCTTCCGGCATCGTCCAGTAAAGAGTGTAATGAATGGAAGTATAGTGATAAAGATCCAAAAGTTCAAAACCTCAAGCGGAAATCAAGAGGACACTGAAGGAGTCTGCATGCAACTACGCCACTGGCCGTGACGCCTAGCCATGTCGCCTTGCTGAATGACAATGCATAGGCACTGCAATACATTTTTTGTACCACCTGGCGACTGAGGTGTCTAAACGCGGCATTTACATTCTACTCTTCGAGTGCAAAGTACTTTTGTCAGACTGGAAGGAGCCTGTGCCTGCATTATTTCTTTGTGGTGATAGTCTGAGGATAGTTGGTAGATTTAAGTACCTCGAGAGCTTGATAACAGTCGGAGAGGAGATCTCATCACACTCACCGAGAACTGGAACCATTTTAGTCAACTTATGACACCTGTGGCACCTTGACATCCGTCTTCTTCTTAAAGGACCGGTGTACATCATCGTGGTTCGTGGTTGTTTACTCCAAGATCGCGAGACCTGGCCTTTTCGGGTTGAGGATGCTCGACGTCTTTCTGATTCCGACAGTTTATGTCACCGAAAACTTGCTCACATGTGATAAGAATATCTAGTAAGTATGATGAGTTGAGCTCTCGCGTGTTGGGCACAGATAGCCACCCACTGATAGATGTCATAGTTTTACATGGCCCACAAATACTCGGATATGTTTTGCATATGCCAGTCCATCTTTTAAAATCCCCTGCTCGATTCGCACAAGCTTGGCAAGGCCGAAAGAAGCGACGCGGTGGTCAAACCGTGACGTGGCGGATAGATGAGAAGAAGCTAGTCTCTGCACTGGTTTCGGTTGGTGCTTTTCACCTGCCCGATTGAGGTGCAAGGGATGAGGATTGTCGTTCGTTAGCGACCCTGAGAGACATGGTTGAGAATGGAAGTCAGTAGCGAGAACGCTGTACAGTCTGTCAGTGAAAATCTCGTGTCCCACAAACCCGAAATTGTCACCCGGATAGAAAGTGAAATAGTGCACGGTGAATAAGCAAACAGTCACATAAAATCATGCTTTTATAACGACTTCTAGCGATGGTACTACGTTTGAGTTCAAATGGATATTATATATATATATATATATATATATATATATATATATATATATATATATATGCTGAAGACAGAATGCGGTCAGTATTACAAGAGCAGAAGTCAAACTCGAGGAGTACTTTGTATACAATTAATTCGGTTCATTTCAGTTACCAGTCTGAAGCACAACAAGCAGGTTATTTAGCACGAAGACCAATGAACTTCGTGAGGAGCTTTCGGACACAGGGACAGCACAACTATCTGAATACATGATGTGTATTTACCACACAAAACTCCATAAAATCTGGACAGAACTGAAGTCACAGCCCAACCTTAAAAATGGTATTTGGCATAAATTACGTATCGTGCTGCATTCAGACCGTCGCGGACTTTACTGGGAGGGAATGTCCTCAGTGGAAAAACATCATTCATTTTGACAACCTGTATCTCTTTAACTCCCAAGTTTAAGTCAATAAAGTAAATTGGGAGGTATTTTGTGGAGAGAATGTTAAAACAGTGAAACAATGCTTGAACGATGGCATTTCGACGACACTTGCCGAAACAAGAAAACAAGGTGAACATGGCGCCACAGGAAGCCCTTGGAGAAGTCACACTCACAAAACTCGTTCAGTTCACCTCAGTCGTCTGGGATCGGATAGAAGAGCTCTGTTTGATTTGTACACGCCTTACACCCCCATTTCTTTTCAACTTTGCTATAAATGACGTTTTATGGAATACTTATTCTGGTCCATCAAACAGTGGCTGAACTACTGCTGGAGAAAGTGACAATGTACAGGTGACGCGACACGTTTAGCATAGCTTGGCGACTGAGGTGCCCAGATATGGTGTATGATTTACCCCACCCCAATGCAAAGAGCCTTTACAAGGCTAGCAGAAGACTGTGCCTGCACTCATCCATTATGGTAAGCAGTCGGAGTTGGTTAATAGCTTGAAGTACTTCGGGAGCCACATGGCTGCTGCTGGAGAGGAGGTTGGGAGGAGACCAGTTTTGTCTGGTCTATCATTCCATGCGCTTTACGCACTTCTTGGCTAGAAGAAACGATACGTCACTTAGACGAAGACTTGAACCAAAGGCATGAAAAATCCACTGTCAGCACTAGCCTTAGTCCGTTCTTCATGACCTTTCTTTTGGGTCAAAGGATGTTGTTTGTGGTTAGTTAGAGATGTACGGGGATGTGGCTTAGAACCAAAACCAGGGACGCGAATGATTTGCGGCGTGCTTAGAAACTCCCGGTTCCTACATATATGTAGTGCAAGTTTTTCAAATATTTACAAACTTGACTACTACTAAACACCTAAAAAGCAGTCTATTTCTATTCATTCTCATGCTCCGTGTTAACTGTTTCCTCGTATGTTGTGTTGGCCCTACACAGGAATTTAGGCTGGAAGTATAAAAATAACGGACAGTACAGTCTGAAAATAATATGTAAGTCGAATATCATAGCAGAAGTTCGCATATCAACAAATACCTCATACTGTCTAATGCGAGTGCGCTGACGGTCTCTCAGAATTTTCAAGTGTTATAAACTCCTCGTGGTATAAAGTTCACTGTGAGGTATGACAACCCCGAGTAACTCAACACTTACTGGTCACGAGGTGGCAAACAACGAGAACAAATTATTTGGGCTAAGTTGCAAAAGTGTGTGTATGGGGTGTATTAATTCCGAACCCATGATTTCACGAGAGTTTCCACATTTTTGTGATTTTAACCAACAACGTTTCCTTATTCAGACGTATGTGAACTTGAAGCCGTCACGGGAGAAGTGCTCAGTGGCACCTCGTGGGCACACTAGTTGGAACTGATATCCGAGAAATCTTTGTGCTGTCACACATAAGGAGTTTTTATACCATCATCTTGTCATGAGTGAGTGAATCATGTGAATGCGTCATCTCACACGTGACTCATAAAATACAACCGATGATTTGGAGGTCAAAATAAATTAAATTCATTTGATTTAGATCACATCAATTGTGAAAACTGAAACAGATAACAGTAGGAGGCATCGTCCCTAAGAATGATGGACAAATTCGTCCGAGGATCTGAGTTATTTTAAAATAAAGCTTCTACTTCACCACCTTTATATTTATTACACGACAAAGTAGAATATTTGGGGAGGCGGGCCGCGACCAATGGAAGGCTGCCCAAATGGGGGCAGTGACCGGCGTCGACGGTGGTGGGAATCAAACCACCTAGGTCGTCCACTGTCCAAAGTTCACGTTGATAATCGTCTGACCACGGCCAGTCATTAGTTAGTTTCGCAGTGGATTTCAGCCACGCATGTAGAGTTGGTTCTCTTTTGGAACGATTAAAAGCCCTTTACTACTGTTGTATATTTGACGTGTTGCTTTGACATGCCACCGTTTGCCAAATAACCAACGTCATGAAAAAGGAACGATTGAATACATCAGCCTAACAGATCTTTACTTTCACAAACCCTAAGAATAATGAATACTCTCAACAACCATCGCGCCTTGTCTCGTATTGGAAACCAGTTGTAGAAAAGAAAAATTTCTAGTCTTCGATTACTGGTCGCCTTGGAGCTTTTAGATACAGACTAGATGGTGTTTTAACCTCATCATTTTTAGAACACAAATAATGGCAAACATTGATCTGTCTTTTCGATACTTATCATCCAACCAGTATATTGTATTTAGTGTGTATTTAGTGTATTTAGAATGCACTCGTATAGACGAAGTTATGGAATGATCCATTTGGCAACAGTTGTGCCAATAATGGATGAACATGTTTTTAAATCATGGGTTATACTGTTTCAGTCAGTTAAATGCTCTTGCTTAGAATACGCGTACTACTTACAAGATTATATATATATATATATATATTATACATATATATATATATTATATATATATATATATATATATATATGTATATATATATATATTGGTGTCGCAATGATTTCATCAATTAGCAGCAACCGTTTTTGTTTCTTTAGGTAATGAATGACACATTTTCTGCTATCCCCGCTATTTATAACTTCCGTAGCTGTTTGGTTTAGATTATGAAAACGTACGTTGCAATCAAACCTGTTACTTCGATTCACAGTGTTGGTTACGGTCTTTTATAACAAAAATGTAGTGATTATTATATGCAGTATGATTAATCCCATCTAAGAAGTCGGGACGTTTACGAACAAGGACATCCGTTTGGAACATCAAGACAATAAAACGATAGACACTAATTTCAGATATGGTATCTGAAAGCTTATGGTGGACAAAACAGCGATGTCACATAAAGTTAGTGGTAATTTAGGCTATTTTGGTGATTGTGTAGCCCCTGTGGTATGTGAATTTTCTTCAACACTTAGGCAACTATTATTTGGGAGACACCCGGCTTCTGTCAGGCTGAAAGTTGTAACCGTTTGAATTTATTCATTCTTGTTCGTAGTACCGTATAATGGAGTATTGGAAAATCTTCTCATTGAGCAGATGCATTTTCCTTCAGAAGTTTTCTTGTTGTATCAAAGCACAGATAATATTATCATTCAATTCAAATGTGCAGGTCTTTCTCTATTACTTCTTGTTCTATTACCACCATTTTGCATGGATACGACCGAGAAATGTACATAAGTTTATGGATAGAATCTGAGCATGATTAGGCACAGAAATGCCAACCCGATGAGCCAGCAGAGTTTTTTCTCTCTTCTCTTTATGGAAGTGGTGGGAGGTGTGGCTTTCGAGTTTAACATTTAATACCGTCGCGGAAGTAAAATAAATGTTAAACGGACAACATTCCAATGACCTTTATACGAAGGTCAGACCTTAGAAATAAACCAAAGATTTTCTACTATGAGCCCGACATGAACTGTGAGTTTGCTATTGAACTACGAAATAACAGATTTTTACTAATGTATTCATATAGATTTTGATTTATTCCGCGAGGCACAGGTGTGGTCGACACAGCAAAGGAACTTCTTCTGGTCGGGTATGCATTTATTTATCTATGAATAAAATCATTTGTGGTGAATTTTATTCTCATAATCTTATTATTATATCACGTTCGACATTTTACTAATAGTATATGTCTAAGCATCCAGTAGTTTTATTACGGTAACTGAAGTCTCATAATTTCAGCTACGCACAAATTACCACAGAACCAAGGTAAAGATAATACTGCACGTAGAACTACATATATAAACCCCTCTTATGATTTGCCTTGAACAAGTCAAGGAACAGAAATTCAATAGGAATAAAAGTTTCCCGACAAGATTCTCGACAGATCTGGGGTTTGCAATGTGAATCCCCCCCCCCCTTTCGCCCGAATGATCACCTTCCGAGTTGGACAGCTCCCCTGAACGTGGAAATGGTTTCCGCCCTTGACAAATTGGTGCTTTGTGCTTCTCTCTACTCTATTTGTGAACGAATTCATGAATGAACAATGAAACTGAGGAAATCTCACGAAAATTGCTTATCGAGTTGGAACAGTTAACTTTTGAATGCCATTTATTCAGATTTTCTGAAACTATTCACTCATGGCCAAATGAACAAATTTATTGATGGGTAATTTTTGTATGGTTGGGACTCTTCTGAGTTTATGGCAGTCACTTCCAATAATGGACTCACTCTTTGGGCACAAAGTCACACTCATTCATCAGTGATAGTTACTTAGATGTTTTCATCAGCTGTTGATCGCCGAGTCCAGCGCTTAGGTTATAGACGTTCCATCATCCGATGCGGGGACATCATGAGTGCGCAGGTATGATGTCATCTCTTCTGGTGATGCATATATTGTGACATCAAATCCAAACTCATCCATCAGTAACATCCATCCGAGACAAGGCTAGCTCCAACATTCAAAGCTACTGAGAAATACGCGCTTGATTTTTCAGCACAACTTATTGTTCAGCATCATTGCTGAACTCACCAGTGAAAGCACGCGCACACGACTGATTCATCCTAGTCGTTTTGGGGATGATCAGCGGTGGTGCACATCCATAGAGTTCCAACTGGAATGTGAACCCGTCAAGTTGGTTTTGTAATTCTGCATATTAACGCGACATTTCAGATTATTCTGTCACTGAAGCTGATATACCTAATGATCACATTGAATTCCGGTTATTCTGTAATGACAAAGCGCAAACTGATCGCAAAATTTACGCAAAGCTTCAACTTCTTCATAACATGATGGTTGTTTATGTGGAACTGACGATATTTCAACTAAGCTGCGTGACATTGTTCTCCTGGCAGTGAACTGTATCAGGTTACACGGAGAATGCAGCAATGTTTTCTGATTTCCGGCTTGAGGATCAATCCCCATTTCAGTGTGTGTGTGTGTGTGTGTGTGTGTGTGTGTGTGTGTGTGTGACCAGCTGATGCTGCGAATACATGAACTATGGGGTTCTGCTTAGAGCGCGAGCCAATATAAATTGGACGATTACTATGTTGATGTGATATCTATCGCGTAACTGCAGCTTTCATCCATATTTTTTGTTGAGTAAGTCTCCATGTGGATCACACCTTCAATGAGAACACTTCACTTGTCACTAACCAAAATCAGTTATTCAGTCTTTGTACAAAAATGGTTCGTATAAACTCAGGGGCTCTGTTTTATTATAGTGGGACAGCATACCGTATCCTAAGTGTTTCTATAAATCACACTGTGAGTTTCCGGGAGAATTTCCTTCGCACATCGAACACAGTGCTATCTAGTCATGAATGCACCTTGCCCCTCACTGTCACAAAAGTAAGTTGCTTTTCTTGTCACAGTGTTCTTGCGATGGGAGTCACGCTAAAGGAGACTGTGCGTTAGACCGTTCGTGTGAAAATTGGTGATAAGAATAGAAGCTTTACACCAGAGAGCCTAAATTATCTACCACTCTTCTGTTGCTGTATTGGGTGCAACCACAATCAGACCATTAGTGTTTCCATGTGGTATTCATTTTCATACCACACAAAACAATCATCGCTAGGCGAACGAGTGTGTCCTCTTAGACCGTTAATTTCTCATGCACTCAATCAGCTGTCAGAGTAAAAGTTACTGAATAGCTAGCACTGATCTTACGAACGGTTCACATTTACAAAGCACTTTGAATAAATCACAAAAAGTAACAGATGGCAAGACAGTTAGGCGTGATAAATGAGAACAATCGCGTGATGATAATTAACTGTTTTTCACATGTTTATCGGTCATTTTCGCACTAACAGCTGAATAAAACCACATGAAATCTATCACTAGAACTCAATTTTGATCACCACCCCAATCTCAGTTTGTGCAAATACTTCACGGGGACTGTGTATTTCAATTCGTATTGTCGCTATGTACGACTGAATTATTCGTAGAAAGATTACAACGAATTAGACTGGTTGTGGAATTTTGCATATACTTTGGACCATTAGATATACATCAAAGCTTTACATTTTCCATGATCAATCTTGTTACTGATAAACTGTATTTGAATTTCACTCTATTTTTAATCATTGCGCTAAAGTATATTGTTCGAGATGAATTTAGTGTTCCTTTTGCAAAAATGCTTTCTGGATTTTTTCATCATCATGATCACTGTGTTGCTTCAACTCAATGTCATAAATGTAGTCCATGGCAAACAATGACCGTTGACTCTCTGTTACGTGAAGTACCAAGGGTTATGGATAATGCAGAGAGGCACATTGTTTAAGCATATACTTCAAAACAATACCGGTGAAATGATGTATCTTCATGGTCGATAGATACAAGCTTGTTCAGTGTGACATTCTTTGGGTAAACGAAAATCATCCAAGTCCCTTATTCTCGGTCCGGTATCTGTGAAATTGTAGAACAGCTGTTGTGCCCAACCATCATTGCCTTCATACCAGAAGCAAACTTGTGGTCGGTTGCCGCTGTAATGTGGGAAAAAGAATTGGAAAAATTTCACCTCTTGGATTTGTCATTGGTTCCAATTTAGTTACCAGGTGAACATTTACAGTTGTGCAAGGGCTCAATAGCTTCAAGAAAATCAGATTTCTAGTTAAAAATGAATGCCAATAAAATCATGAAGGAAGTATTGTGGACATTATCACCGGTACCCTCAAAACAAACATTTGACTGGAGATCTTCTGCATGGCTGGATAGACTTCATTTTGGGTTATTTGCCTTGATGCTATTATATTCATTATGTGATACCATACTTAGGCGGGAACATTCATCCCATTACTCGACAAATAACTACTCAATGCAAGAAGTGAGAGATTCAATTTGTAATTGAAATTATTTGCCATACATTTTCAACGTCCAGCGCAGCGCTGTATACTATGGCTATCTTGCGTGACTTGTTTATAGGAATTCACAATGCACATTCTCCTAGCTTCCAGTGAGACTCGTATCTGGAGTGATAAACAAAGTCCATTAGATCTCGATAACACTTGTCTCCATGCATAATTTCTAATGTGATTCATAGATTCCTTTCGCTAAAGGTGGAATTAGACAAGATGGCTCCGATATTTAATGAATCATTTGTATCTGCAGTAATGGCTTTGCCTGTCGTTTGATTTTGGGAATGTCGGCAAATCAACATTTGGGAATTCTGTCTATCTGGTTATCTGAATACCGGCACGTTCTTCAGGTTATGTCTTCTGGTGCCAGTTCCCAAAATGGCTGAGAATCCGTGACAGATCTTTCCAGGAATCGCTTTATATGAGATGCGTAATTAGACTACCTTTATTTGCAAACCCATCAACGGCGAAGCTTTAATATTGATGTTTTACAAGTAATGGCTCTGCAAATGACATTTTTACCATGATGCTGTTTTCATAACATGGTTGAAAGCATGAATCACCCAAGTTTCTTTGGTCTAGCCTATGCAAAGTAGCGAAGCCAATCTGTCCGGAGATGTGGACAAATCAGATCACAAATGAGTAACTAGCCATAAATCTGTCACTCTCAAAGCTCACGTGCATGATCAAGTGGGATGCTATTGTGCATCGAACGAGAATTCAGTTTTACAGTTACTAAGCTGTTTTATTGTTAGGTAGAAATTTTTCATAAAATCTCGAGCAACAGTACAGAAAACCATTAGTGGCGATGCGTAATTGTGATTCCTATATTGCTATTTCGTAATTTTCAAAGGACAAATACTACGGCCCATAAAGACATTTAATTGAACCACAAACCATCGAGTGATTTATGGCACCCGAAAACACACAACCGGAAAGGCCATTCAGAGCTGTAATAAACCCCGTTCAAAGCTGTTGTTGAGTGTAAACGCATATCACACTGAATCGAGGTTGGGGATGAATGGGTCCAGCTCACACACTGAAGCTTTGATTGGAAGAGTGCACGGTTTAAATCACGTGCATCTGAGATACACAGATATTTAATTCGTATTGTCAATCCCGCAGGAGACGAGAACACCCATGATCCGTTGGGTAATACATGACGTCGCACGATACTTATAAAACGTTCCGACGATATGGGGCAAGTCTACTCTGGACTCAGTGGGAACTTGTGACAAGTAATAATGTCAATCACAATATTACGGCCTGACCTACTGGGGCCTAATGCGAAACCCCAGTGCAAACTTCATGGTATGTTTTGCAGCCCAATCTCATAGAGAAGTGGGGTCCTTTTTGGTCACTCATGGTTCCTCCCTCTGAACTCACATAAAAAGAACGATGAACAAAGATCTTCCTTGCAGATCAGTGAGAGGGATATAGTGAAAGATGTTTTATCCAAGTCTTCTTGAGCGAAAGTTCGCAACACGCCTCCTCCGCCGGCAGGTATAAAAAGGAGACAAAAGCATGAGGATGAAGAGCTGATCTCTTGGCTATTTTGATAATGGTGATGAATTGTTATACAATGCTAACCTTCGACTGGATTTCACATTTAGTTTACACAGGAATTAGTTTGTTTCGTAGTTTCATTCACATGGAATCCTCATGTTTTATAGACACGTGTAGCATTTGGTTAGGTAGTGACCGGGAAAGGCCTGCGTCAGGTGAGAAACCGCGCTTTGTATACACAAAGTTGGTTAACCACTGAAATTTAATTGAAAACCTCATTTCAGTTTATAGGCGGAGTATGTCACCATACAGAAAATAGTAAACCAATGCAACGGCTACAACCCTTAATCAGTCAGTGGTATGGTGGAACAAATAATAAATTTGTTGCACTTCAAAAATGTATTAAAGTACTTGAGGTGTTCATAACGTTTAGTTTGTCCAACGATGACATCATCCGTCTTTTCCATGCACTTATGATGGATGACCTCTACGAGTACTGTTCGGTCTTGCTGATTACACGAATAACAGTGATAATTACGAAGCACTCAGTGAATACTGCAAACTGATTTTCATTCATATGCACGAATACCATCTATCTACTCAGCCTAGTCAGGTCTGTGCGCCATGTTACGAGCTACCCAGGTGGGGACAGTCGGAAACCAGAAGATCTGAATTAAGCTGACGGAAACTGCTTCATCAGAACCAGTGTGTTGCCATGTTCGCAAGGCAATCAATGATCGGTGGTCATAGTCACATATAATTGATGCATTGTGGCACGTGAATGAACAAACCGACTATCCGCCTTGTACTGTGTTTGTATTATATCTTAAAATATTTTTTTGTTGTCGTAAAAGAACGATCTCTTGATGGTGTAATCTCTCAAAATTTGCATAAGGAAAAAGTTTGGAAGTTTATCGGTCTTCACAACTACCAGTCAGTATAATAAATTTAATCACACATCATCTTTCAATAATGCTTACCTGGGGAGCTGTTCTCGAGCCCATCCGTAGCCACCAAACACCGGATGATCTTTGACAGTCCTCTTTGCAAAGATCTTGTCTTCCTCTTGTGGGATAATCCACCAGTCTATTGTCTGATTAAAAATTCCTGGGCCAAAGCCAATGGTAGTTTTGTTGAAAAAATGTGTAAATTTCTGCATAAAATCTCGATGTGGTGGACTCCATGATTGACGATACACACAACATGGTCCATAGCCGGTAGATTTGTCCGAAATGAAGTAAGCCGTCCCATTGTAGTTGAACAACACACACGGGAAGTAGCTATTCGGTTCGAAAATCGGTACGCAATAATCTGTATAGGACTCGATCATGATACCCAGGTCTGCCGCAAACCACGTAGCCCCACGACCGATCGCGTATGGCAACGAAGGCGGATTCAGTGTGGGCCACGGAGGTAGAGGAATGTCTTCTCTTGGTGTATAGTACAAAACGAAGTCCGTATAAAACCGTTTGGGAAGATTTGGCGGCAATATCGACATGGGTATACTGTCATCTGTCCATTTGGACGCATGTGTTAGGGTTTTGAAGAGTGAATGTCCCTTCAATTGATGGAACAACTGGAGATGAACCATAAGCGAGACAACGCAAGTTGAAATGAGCGCGTGAGAAAATCGGTGTGCAAAGTTTAGGCAAATGCCTTTGTACAGGTATTCTGAATTCCATCTTTCTAAAGCAACATATATTTGTCAATGTTTTACATGAACATAGGGCAAACGAGTTTTTATAACTGTTCTGTCAGTTATGTATTTGAGTTCTGCCATGTGCTCATTACTACACATTTTTGAAAAATTCTGGTTCAACATCAATTACGTTAACGTGCAGTAAATTTCAGTCTGATTGCTCAGAAGTCAGTTACGTTTTACCATGTGAATGGGATCAAGTCCGATGGGTTTTTAGACACAGTTGAGGTTCAGGAAAAAGCTTGAATCGATAGGCACTGCTTGAGGGTTGCAGATGTTTGATTTCCAGTCGAGGTGGCATCATCGGTGCACACCCAAACTGAAGTGTGTATGAGCTAAGCATCATATACACCAATCATGGGCTTTGGAAAAGTTACATAATCATTGAAATTCTTAGGCACGCCTAACAGAATATTACTGGCATAGTAAATCAGAGATTGAAAATCAAACCACGTCTAGTCTTCACTCGATCACTTGTCATTCCAAGCATCATTTGGCTTTTCTACAGGTTATTATATCCAGTCACTTCAAATCACGCCATCATGAAGTGAAAAATTTATCGATCAAGGTTTTGTGTGCTTGTGTTTTGTGAGATTTATAAGGAAGTAGTGAGAAATGTTCAGTTCTTTATTCAACAATAAAACTACAATGACGATTGAGAAGAATAATGCAAGGCTTGTTGTTTGGTGGTAATCATATTCTCCAATCTAATTGAAATGAATATCAACGAAGTTTGCTTTGAAGAAATCAATATTTTGTAATTTTGGAACAGTAACCAGGATTTGTTAAGGAATCACCCATCACGTTAGTCGTCGCCTTAGTAAAATAGCAATAAAACAGTCTGGTTCTGCAGAATTATTATTACTATTATTATTATTATTAATATTATTGTTACTATTATTATCAATATGGTTTTCGGTATCGAATTCACTAGGGCAACAGCTTTGTGGGACTTTGGCAATAAATTATTTGTTTGTTTTCGGTCAGCTGATCGGCAGTGAAATTGAGATCTGTCCGATTTTCAACTGTGATCTAGATATGGAAGAACCTGAGCGGCTTATATGAGTCTAGTGATTATCAATTCGACGGATATACAGGTCTATTTTAATGGTCAGTTGATCGGATTGACAAATTTCTGCTTTTATGTAGGATATTCCTAATGGTCTGATAAAAAATAAGATCTTCATGGACGATTACCTCAAATGGAATATTGTTACTTGCTAATTGACACGGATTAGATGAAATAATAGCAATAAAATGTGGTTTGTTCTACCAGGAAAACCAATTGATCCTACAACTGAGCATCACATTTGTCGCAATTCGGAACCAAATCGATGATTCTGTTTTATATTTCCAATGGGAATAAGAAAATCACAGGGAAATCTGTTTTGTTATCCTTGGCAATAATCCCAATGGTAAACATCGAAATCAGAAATGAACTCGGTCACTTGGCTACGGCAAATAGCGATAAGATGAAAAGTCAACGTGATAAAATAGTACTCACTTACCAAAGTTGATCCCTCATTTTCTTGGAGAAATGAAATTATTAGCACCAGATGGACAACAGTCGCTAGCTTTATCCTTCGTACATTTATTGGGCACAGCATTCTTTTTGAAGTGAACAACGTAGTTTGGACGTGTCAGTCGGTGTCAGTAATGCTGTATTGGTCTTTAGTAAAACAACCTCTTCGCTCTCTGTCTAAGTGCCGGTCACAGGCAAATTTGGTCTCTCTCTCTCACTCCATTTGTCTCTTCTAGTTTTGTTAGTTCGTGCACAGACACCCGTGTTTGACGGGAACAGAGAGGGCGGGAAACAAATGTCCATTCTGTCTACGATTCAGCCCCTCACAGGGGTGCGGATGTGCCCCGTGGAATGTGCCCCTTAACACAGCAACCCAGTGTGTCCGATCGATTTTTCCCAAACCTTAGTCTGTCCTCAGTGGACTCTCTGGGCACCGAATACATGTGATATATAGATGGATAAAGGAAAAGAGACGGGAAATGCGTAACAATGCTTAACATGCATGTGTTAATGAACGCATGTCATGGATTCCTTCAATACCCTTAGATTAGCCAACTGAACTTCACAGGAGACCAGATCACTTCTTTGGGGAAAATCAAAGCGAAGTCAGACAGCCCCAGGAATGTGATACAAATATCCT
The DNA here is from genome assembly GCA_948099385.1 of Fasciola hepatica. Taxonomy (NCBI): domain Eukaryota; kingdom Metazoa; phylum Platyhelminthes; class Trematoda; order Plagiorchiida; family Fasciolidae; genus Fasciola; species Fasciola hepatica. Next base: position 6,737,259 of record CANUEZ040000083.1, read on the forward strand.
TCGTGCTTTTGGGGAGCCGCGTTATAGGCTGCCAATATACTAGGAGATAGTTAGCATGCAGAGATAACGATCACCAAGGGTATGTTGCTTCAGTCGAATATGTGAAACAAATCAATAAAGACAAACACCCAATACACAGATTGTGGCCTACCTAAATAAAATTCGCTCAGGAAATTCAATCATCTTGTCGTGCTTACCTAAACAAAAGCGTCGATAGCTAGGACAGTTACAGACCCAACTCATTTTCGTCAAACTTGAAAATCACATGACGGAACTCGAGGCCTAAACAGTTAACCAATATCATGCACCACAATAAAGAAATTGTATGACTGTACAAAATCGTAGAATAAATCAGACTAAGCAATTGGATGAAACTACGAGAAAAGGATGGGAATTCATTATCTTTGTTATTTCAAGCTTTATGTGGGATTGTGTCAATAACGTGATGAGAATCTATTCTCTTGAATTTTGGATTTCTGGATGAAAGCGGATTTTACTAATAAGCACAAGACTACAAAAGAACTCATCCTTAGTTTGACTGGCTTCGCGTTATAAAGGATAGAAGCAACATGCTTCGGCGAGGGTGTTCACGTGTGACTGCAGTTCATTGCAATGCAAAGCAATTAAAACGAATTGGGATGTACAGAACTAAATCATTGCATAAAGGGCACATTAGCCATTTCAGTAAATATCCATGTCTCAGACCATTCAGTAGAAAATGAACAGGCCCCTAGTATGGTTATTGGAATTAATTGAGAGTAAATAATGAGGGATAACAGAGCAAGGAATGTGAATAAAACACGATCTCTTAAACTAATCTATATCTCGAGGTGTCAATCGAGCCGGATAGTTCTCCAACTATACGGATTCACATCACAGTTTAGAACTGCAGAGCTTCTGGCCAGTTTCAATGGAAGGAAGCACTTTGTCTGTGGTCTCATTTCATTTTCCACACTCAAGCTGATGGTTGTGGTCGCCAATTCTCCGTGCCAGTTCAGTGGACCTTCATGTCTGTATATATGTCCTGTCCAACACAATCCCGAATAGGCAAGGAGTATTGGACATTAGTCATAAATATTCTCCAATTTTAACTTCTGATTCTACTGCCTGCAGATTGTCACATGACAAAGTCGAAGTGAAATGGACTAGTGTTTTGGAACCTTCTGTCTTCATGTCTATTCTGTCAGTTGTGATTTACTGATCGCTGGTGTAAGGCTATTCCCAATTTTATTGAGTTCACTATGGATATGATAACTCATCTTTGTGATAAGCGAATCAACTCGTACAAGAAAAGAGACAATTTCGAATAATCTGTCTTATGCCTAGTCATCATGGGTAACTGTTGCGCAGATTTTCAGTGTAGGCTCAATCAACTCTGTGAGTAGCTGCGCGAAATTATCGATGGTAATGGACTGCTCTACCACATAGCTCTGATAGAAAGTTCACTGAACTGAATTAGTGGAGTCGAATTAAAGCCAATATTTTGAATTTCTAGTTCTTACATTCAGCTAGGAAATATAAGTCGGGATAGCTTGCTGGATCCTCCTAATTTCATACCTCTTAAGTGAGGAATATTAAAGAAATGTGTGAATAAAAGCAAAGATACAATTGCTGCGGGAAGTAGGCATTTAATCTAATTTTTTCTCTTTGAGACACACGATATATGGCAGCAATGACAAAAACATGTTTGTGGTCTAAATGAACCAATATATGGAATTGATCTTTGTGAACGAATCTCTGGAGAACTGCTAGGTTTTGAACAGGTTTCTTCTTACACAGGGTGTAAATTGACCAATTCAGTCTGCATGAATTTTCATAAATAGCTGTGGATTCCGGTTCCTCAGTGGAAATTTAGATAACTGAGCCAGGCCAGTTGGGTGACCTGTTAGCTTAAGCTTGGATTATGATGAAAAATGTCTTTTTTCTTAAGAGGGCTCAGTCATGATGTACGACTTTGTAATGCATCTTAGTTTTCTATGCTTTACATTGACCTTTCACCATAAAAGTTGAGGAAAAATGTGTTTTCTTTTATGCGAAATGTTCGTTTTTCAACTGAAATGAACTGCGGATATTGCAGGCAGCGGTGAAAAGAGACACACTGAAAACAACTGACCATCTGTAGGTAACGAAAATCCCCACTTTGCTGATCTCTCGATAAATAATTTTATCGTTCCTCATCTGGATGCTCTCCTAGCATAAAGTCTGAAATAGTAAGCTCTTGACTGACTCAAAAATAGATTTGAATCCAGTCTACCTCAAGGAACGGGAAGATGGGCGATGATTCCTAGAACCTCACTTCTGTTTACGCATCGAAGTCGTGTACGAAATGGCGAGTTTATTGAACCGATCGTGCTAAATCTATCACAGATAGGAAGTCTGATTCTGAATACCTTTATTTATTAGGTCTCAAGTGATATGTGCTCGTGAGATAACACGTTTTCCTCAAAGTGGAAGATTAGTTACAAAAACCACGATTGCATTCAAATGACGACGAAAACCTTAGTGGGATTATCAATCGTAGATCAGTTAACCATTCATTGCATGAGATAAATAAATAAATGAGTTCGTTTCTTTCGGTTGATTTCAACAAGTTTTTGATTTATCTACACAGGAGGGACAAGAATAGCAAAGGACAGAGTTCAGAATTGTCATGCAACTTGGACGCTTTCATCATCATTGTGACCGGTGAACTGAACCTTTTTTTGATCACACCCTCCAGTTCTCAATGTGTCCTTCATTAAAACCATTGACGAGCACGCAGATCCACGGTCGGTAAGCTTTTACTCGGATAGTACCACTTCATTGCCCATGATATCACATGTCCGGTTTCCTTTGTATCCTCCGAAGCTTTTCGTTATTTCACTGTTTTTACTATACGCTTGAGTATGAGTGCAGGGGAAGGGTTATGTAACCCATATATTTGAAGCCAACTACACGACCAAGGATAGTCGACGACCAGACCCTGAGATGCGGGGTGGAGAACCACATATAACCTCAACAGACCAAGCGTTGTTAGCAACCGGACGACAGTGGATTGCCATCTACCACCATAGTCACCGACTGTAATGGGACTCAAACATTTGACCCACCCACCGAAGCGGTAGGCAAATGCTCTGAACCTTTATCGAGCCCACCATTTTTGTGCCGTTGGGCCAGTGTAGGAATTCTCGTTTGTTTCCATTATCGTTCGAAGGGGTTGTGGAGCAGTAGCCTGTCGCCCAGTCGGTCGGCATAGAAGTGCACTTGGATAGACTGGACATAAAGTGCATGAACATATCTCAGAACTCAGGGCAAATTATTGATTTTCCAGCAAGAAGTGTGAGAATCACTATTCATGATCATTCAGCTGAGTTGAGCCTCCCATTGAATAACGAGCAAATTCAAAGGTGACTAAGTATGCAATTAAAATAAGGCTCCTCCAAGCCTACCTCCTGCCGCAAACATGACAGCAATGAAAATAACTTAACCACACGGCAGTCTTTCTCTCCCCTCGTCGTCATTCGTGGCCTCGTTTGGGCTAGGAATGGGTGGTATCGATCAAAATGAAACGATCCGTGCTTGATTCGTTTTTCACGTGAATGACGGCCTTCTGATTTGTTGCCGTCTATCTCACTCCCACTACTAATCAACTGAACATCCACTGATTTTTCGAACGTGAAACGAAGCTGCATTCACAAATTACCGACAATCCTTAGGTTCGCTGATGCGAAGCATATTCAATCCTTGTGGTTTGAGAGTCGTAGACTTTCATTGAAATGTCGTGTCATTTTGTGGTTATGCTTCATGATTGGTTTCTTTTCTGATTGGCACAACAAACAGCACGTGATTTCATATATTTTTCAATACTGATTCATTTTATCAAACCCACTGTGCCGTGGATATACAAACTGCTGGTGTTCTTTATTGGCATTTAGTTGAGCTGACTAACTCACTACTGTGAAAGGCGGTAAAAAGGATACAGCAATGGGAGATGTCATTGGTGAAACAACTTCTGATGGAAAGAAGTCCAAGAAAGAGAAGCGGAGCGTTGGAGTGCCTTACTTTCAGCTAGTGAGTTTGCACAATTTTATCAGCTGTTCTGATATACGTTTATTCACAGCTTGTCAAAAAGGGTTTAGACCAAAATAGCTTTAGGTAACTTTGAATAATTTGAAACGTACTTTTGTATTCTTGTTTCAAAGGTTTTGGGCAGGAACGTTATTCGTCTGTGTCTAGTCGATGATTTTATAAACTTGTGATGGCTGCGCTTCGCATCCAGTTGGCACAAGTTTCACCACTAACCCGAATAACACCGAACCCCTATAGAATTCATCTCGGCAGTTGTTGAAAAGTCTAAGACTTGAATGCCAAGCTCAGCAAGAACGAGCCCGAGAAAACGCACTAAGTTTGACAAAATATAACAAAATTGTTTTTGACAGCACACTGTTCACCTGTAACGGGGTTTTCCAAATCATATGGATTAAATCAATATTTACGTTTGCAAATTTTGGTATAAGTTTAAAAGCAATCCAAGATATAAACTGTACTTTTATTTGCATGATATACAGTTAGTAAGGAGTGTTACCTCCCCTTAGAGGTTCAACAACAAGATGTTCACGATCACTGTAATATAATTTGATAGAGATATTTCTCACATTAATAAATCAAGCATAATAAATGTTTTACGGGATTTTCAATGTTCATATCTTAAGTTTGGATAACTGATGTGTATTCTGCTTTTGTGAAATTCAGATGGTTGAAATCACACAGCTTCATTGTTATATTTACTGTGACTTGTTAATCATCCAAACTGCTTTTTGGTAAAGTAAATGAAAGACGACGTCCCAGCTACGGCCAATTGTGAGCCAGAAACCAGTCGGAACACTGTAATTCCGCTATGAAATTGCATTTTTACACCAATGAAGAAACTAGATGAGTGAAGTCCTGTAGACGTTTTGGGAGCATCTAGTCTCCAGTGAACTGGTTTCTAACTTTGTGTGCTATACTCACATGAAGGATTACAGTTGTGCAAATATATTTGGAAAAATTGTCAGTGATATCAGATTTGATGCTCCGTTTTCTTGCTTGTTCGTTGGGGTCTAAAGGACCAAACCCAAGCGCGCTTCCTCTGTTGTGTGAATCCGATTTTGAGAGGGAACTTGCTGCTAGTCTGAAATGACTGATTCTCTGTGGCTTGATAAAAATGCCAACTGTTCTTGCATTTGAAATCATGAAATATATATATTTTGAGTCACTTACCTAATAATAACGAGTGAGTAATTTCACCATCCATATTCTAATACCAACTGATTCGTTTTACTAATAATCTGGAGAATGTTAAAATCGACGAACTGCCTTGAACACATTTGCTTCCACCATCTCAGTCGTTTCACGTTTTATTGATTCTGAAAAGCGAACCAAAATTTACTCCAGTATATGTGGTTTGTTCAGATTTCTTGGGCCAACTTCAACTGTTTGACAAAAAATGTGAACCAGAGTTTTCGAGAGATAAACTATAATACATCAGCAGGATAGTAGGTACAGTGTAATGCGGGGTCTTCCGGTTGATTTTATTGCTCATATTTCTTCACTTACAAAAAACATTACAAACCAAACATCACACCACTAGTTCGTAGTTATCTGACCTCGAAGTCAAAGACTCTGCTTATGTTAACTTGTGGTATTTTGTTGTCCGTCAGTTTCTTGGGATCGGGATCTTTGACAAACCCCTTTCTCTCATTCGTTCTAACTTGCTTACTCGATTTTGGTAGAGTATTGTTAATTTTGAGTGAGAACTAAACGTTGGGATTAGATTCACGAACGGTGGTTACCGTATATTCTTGAAACTGATTTCGTTCGCAGCCAATCGATTGACCCTCATTGAGGTAAGCAAGCTGTCATTCATGGTTCCTCGTGAAAGGACAATAATTCAGAAACAAAACCCAGAATATTCTCGTTGTCTTCTCTCGTATACTCTCAGTATGAGCAGAGGGAACTTGAATTGCCTCGAAGATGATTAATCCTGCAATGCCAAAGCTCCGGTGTCTTTTAAATTTCATTCCTATTTAAAAGCATTCGGTGAAAAATCCCCATTATTGTCACCGTTTTCCTTCACACCGAATAGCAACACAACTACAATCATCCACTCCGAAACACTTGTTTCGTACATATTTACTTTCAAAGTACTTTTTATGCAACTCACGTGAGCAGAATGAAGACACAAGTGACGAGACCAAAACATTTTGTTCACTGTTGTCAAGCGGGAACAATAAACATAACAGTATGTATACATACATGGTACAACAGACAAAATAAAACCAGTCGAGTAGGGTGGATGGAAATCTGTTGCAGTGCCATCGGTTAAGGGGAACAGAAATCCAGTGGGTAAGTGCCAATGCAAAAGCACATTTTGTTTCGAACATTTTCGAGCACACAGCACTGGTTGATGCATCATGATAAGCATCGATTTACTGAACTTCAATATCTGAGGTATTGGTTCACGCAACGTTACTGTGGATGGTCAACTCAGGTCAATTCTGAGCAGTTAAGTATATTGTACTGAACATGCTGAAGAACGAAATAAATTTTGTTGCAATGTTTCCAATGAGCTTTCAATATCAAGTGGACTTTCGAGACTGTTTGGTGGGCCACGCAATAGCTATCGAGGGCAACATAAGTCGCTAACAGTCGAATTGCAGTGTTGAGGTTTGAACCCCATCGCCCTTGACGTTAACAAGCTCCATCATTCACATGTTCTTTGCAAGGTTTTCCAGTACACTTATCAAGCTTTATATTGCAGATTGTTCTACGTGATGCATGGATCCCTCCTGGTTTTGGGTACACCTATCTTAAAGCTCTTATGTAAAATAAAACACGCAACACAGTTGGAAAGTTTGATATTTACGCAATAATAAGGCTGGCTCACTGAATTTGGCGGGAATGTGTGAAATGGGCACACTCGGTTATCGTCGTATTACGCTCACGGAGAATACAGCTAGGAAAGACAACGATTGGGTTGCGGTTCAAGATTTGCATCTGATTGGAAATGTGTGCGAATTGCGGACGATCAGCTCGATCATTTTTTCTGGCACTGAATGCTACTTATTATTCATTATCTGCCGACTGCACCAACTTCACTTATTACCTTAGTTCATTCTTTTATGAGAATTTCAAAGCAATATTTTGCTTATTGTTTGGAGATTTCATAAAATAATTGAAATAAAGACCTGATCAATAAACCTCGTGAAGACTAAACAAACCAAAGATGGTTTTCTTCATAAATGGAAGTGGTTAAAATGGAAATCTAGTTTACATAGCTGAGAATAGCTTCGGAGACTGATGATCAAACTCCCAGTATCGAATAAGTCATAAGAAAACGGTGTTGTAGCTGCATGTCTTGTTTAACCATCACCTCCGATGACTTTTTGTGCATTAGAAAAGTCATCTGCACAGGTGATGCAAACTTAACTTCAACTTTTGCGATGGAGCTGGTATGAGCCATCAGGCAAATTGGTGAAACACTACCAATATTGACAGTTATTGGTCTTCTAGTATTCCCTTTTTGAGACATGATAACGTAATTCTAATGAACATGATCTTCACCCAAGTATTCACCTGAACTTGAGAACTATAACCTATCAGAAATTTGTGTTTCCTACTCAGTTGGAGCACACAAATATACTTGAGTAATGGGACAAAAATCCAAGGATGACACCTGGGAGATTAAGAAATGAAATAAAAACGAAATATTGATGAATCTTGATGCGACCACAAATGAAACTTCAACTCGTCTCATAACGAACCGATTTCCGTGGTAAAACAGTCTATAGAAGTAGCTTACCGAGATCTACAAAAATCAGATATAAAGAGATCAGCGTGCATACTCTCATTTGTGTGCGCAACAGAAATATCAGGAAATTACAACAGAAGTGAATGGTATTCATGGATGCTATTGGGAGCCGAATAGGGTGACTGTCCGACAGTAGTTGCTAGCCTTGTCACAAGAGTATTTCGTAATAAAAAAGGCAGTTCACACATTGAATCAAAATTTTAGTTGTTACATTTAGTTTAATCTGATATTAACGCCCGGTAAGTTACCCAGTGCTCGTTCACCAGCTGGAATCACAAATGCGATTCGGTGACAGTGATTTATAGATTAGTCCTAATGGGAATAGAATACCTATCGAGTTTGTTGGTATGAGGATGAGACGGGACAAAGGATTTCCGGGTACGTATATCCGACGAGCTCAATCACCGCGAAACCAGTATATTTTTCCACGAAGCTTTGCCTACCCCTTAGGCACACTACCTGCGGCTAATGTTTCCTTTGTTTATTGTGTTTGGGACAGGGTGTACTATAGAAAACCGCTGCTCCCCAGGAAAACCAGCAAATATGATTCTGATACGGAGGGGAAAACCACACTGAGCTCTGCTGGACTCCATTTGGTAAAAGTCCTGTCATCAGCGAAGTGAGGTCCACTATCAATTTCTAATAGTGCTTGGATTCCCAAATAACATCTTACAACTAGAAACGTATATAGATCGACCGAAATCAGGCTGAGTAAGAGACCTAGGTGATAATTCATATCAGAAATAGCAATACAACAGCAGGCTAACTTGAACGCAATGGAACGCTTGCCTATCTTATTCGTAAGTCAAAACTCAAACTTCTGTGCAGTTGTTTATCATCAGTTTGTCCGGAATCATGGTTTAAGAGGTTTCTACTTCTGCGTGGTGTATGACATTAGCTCATGACTATGACTTGTTAACATCTTTAAAGCTTTCAGAAGATGAGGAGTTTAATCAATGTTACGATATGACTCTGAGAACTGGGGTATACTTGTCAGGTACTTCATTCCTCAGCAAACAGTTCAGTAGTGCAGCCTCTTTGGAAAAGCTGAAGGCTTTGCGAATGTCTAGAAACATGATGATGGTTGGCATTTTTAAATTTACTCTGGTGTTCTATCGGCTGTCGAAGGGTGAAGAGTCGACTGATGCATCCACGAGCCGTGAGAAATTCAGTCTGTCCTTCGCGGTTCTCTACCTCACTGGTTTGGTAAAACCTGCGAAGTATGCTGAATGCAAGCAACTTCGATGCTATTGGGATCAGCTTTTCGTCTCTGTGATCAGCGAAGTCACTGTGCGGGCACTTCTTGAAAAGGTGCAAAATATTCAGTCACTCCCACAAGGAGGGAACCTGCTTAGACTTCCAAACCTTTGAGAACTAGATAGGAGCTCATTTACGAGTTACATTCCACCATTATTAAAATAAGCCGGAGGAAGGCCATTGGAGCCTGGCGATTGGTGACTTCCTAAGGCTTGGATTTCCTTGTAGATTTCAGTCCAAGTATGCGAATCTGCCAAAGCTGACCACTGGACGTGTGCTGAAAGAGCTTTAGGAAAGGCTGACTATGAGAGCCTGATAAATTATGTCTGGAAGTGCTCCATCCAGAGCTCCAGACTTCACCAGGGATTGCAAAATGGTGAGCTGTTGGCTTCACAATTATTTTCACTCACACCTAAGAGCTCTTCACCGATGACTCGAATGAGATAGAACAGCTTTCGGGAATTTCCCATGGCAACAGCACATTCCATCTCTGATGTACGTTACGACCACCAGATTACTCGGTCCTTGCGAAGACTCACTTTAAGAACATGTCTCATAACAATCCACGTTTTATCAAACTCGCTTCCAACCCGGATCGACTGGCGTCTGTCGCGGAGGAGCACAGCTTCAGCAAAAATCCAGGGTCTTACAATGCAACATGACAGGTTACATTCAGCTAGGCTGACGGAAAGCAAAGGATTCATGATAAGCTACTAGTGCCGGTTTGTTTTATCAGGTGTAGCTACACTTGGCTTTTCAGCGTCTTTTGGAAGACGGATAGATGAGATGGGTAGAAATCTAGCCTCGGCATGCATATGGAGAGCCCACCAAGGCTCATGGACAGCTTGGAGCAAACTAGCTCTCGGTCGGCGTCAACATAGGTACTCCAGTACAAACGGCAGTCTTCTATACAGTTCAGTTATTCACTGCCTAATGAGATGCGATCGAACTGGGCTCGGTGATGATTAGAAGAGGGTGGACGAAAATTTATAAAAGTATTCTTTGGGGACGTCAGTCGAGTGGCGGGCTGAGAGTCTTGAACGCAATTCTCTTGAATGCAACGCGCATCGATGGCAAGAGACTCAAGCATACTGGCTCTGCCCGTCTGTAGTCATATACACGTTGAAAGTGGCTAGTTTAAATGCACATGAAGGAAAAAAGAAAGCGTCGCCCGATGGCAGCGGGTTCCGTGGGACTCGGAAAGTAGTTGAGGAGTGTCGAGACAGCACATGACTAAGATTTCCACCTGTGGTACTACAGCTGGTACGACCAACCGAAGTTCTCTTGGCATGTGATAACGGGAAAGAAAGTAAGGAGAAAATGGAGGTAAGGGACGGAGTTTTTTACGGCGCAGAAAAGCGATCTTCCAAGTGCACCAAAGAACAGTCAACCGTTACAGTAGAAAGCTTGTCATGGTTTTTGTGTACTGGACTGTTGTGCTTTTAGGTTGCTCAGTTCAGAGGAGCTTTTTCACTGAAGGATGCACCTCCAACCCTTGCGCAAACAAGTGAGTCCTGCAGGGCAGCAGCTTTGGTCCAAATGAACTGGTGGCTAATGGTATGGTTCATTGGCCACTTCTGGAATACCTTGTAGGGTAAAACGAAACATGACAACGTGCTGTGATCTATTTGAGCGGTGGGCTACACTCTCCACGTCAAATTTCCATCACCAGATTTGCAACGTCTTAGAGTAGAGAGGGCCAATCAAGTGGAAATCACGTCATATCCTTGAGTACTGCAGCTGGCGGTCCACGGTTGCTTATTTGGTGAGTACACCTTATTCATAGTTAACCATTTCAGTGGCTGCCTTTTGGTCTTCTACGTGGAGACGTGCCCAGTAGCATTCATCTATGTTACCAGCAACCGATCGATTGCCTACGGGGTGGAGATGCGCTCAGTATGACAGTACTATTCCTAAAGTTGGATGTAGTGAACTTCGTAATCAGATTTTCTCTCATTACATTCTTAGTTTCAAGTTACTGCGTTAGCTAAGCAAACGGAATCGATTTGCAGTTCTTCTCTATGTGTGTGTGTTTTTTTTTGTGTGTGCGTGCGAGAGAGAGAGCAAATATACCATAGTTTGATTTATAGTCCTTCAGTTCTGGGTGCTTTACATAGCCCAGACAAAATCACAAAAGCCTGAAAGTTCTCAACTTGGTAAATGATCGAATCATATTCATGACAAACGCATCGATTGCGCCACTCATTTCAAGTCTTGTAGAACTTGGCTGTGCAGTCTTATCAACACTGGTCTTCTCACTGCAAACAGCTTTGGATTATAAAAAGAATAGAATTTACCCTGTGATTAGCTGCCATCAAGTAACTTACAACAACTGATTCTGGATTTCACTTAAGAGGACTTGTAGATGTGTCTTGCTTCATCGATTTCGCTAGCCTGTTGGTGGGTTGTAGTGACAAGGTCATCATCGGGAGAGGTCTCAGGTTGATGTTGTTCAACGGCTCCTGATTGCTGAGTGTGGCGTTTAGGTCGCTACCTAAGCGCTAAAATCAGCGATCAGAGGCCGTTCAACATTGTTCAATTGTGTTTAACAACCTTGAACTAAAGATGTGCACCAGTATTAATTCTTTCATCTGAATGAATAACTTTATGAACCGTTTGTCGTTTGCCCATTTAGGAACAAAGTACGACTTGCGATGAAATGCGCAGCTACCGGTGAACTGACTTCAATTAGCTGAACTGTATGCAAAAATGATTGGAGGAGATCCTGAAGAATAGCTGGGGCAAAAGTTCTGTCTGAGCGAGTCAGCGAACTGCATGCTTCGTTGTAAATGGGTACCAGATGTTCTGACTTCTCGTACGGTCGAAACAAGTAGCAGAGTGCCAGATTGGGAAGTGTTACATACTCGGTTTTTGAACTGTAAGAAACAGGGACGTCATAAACAGCAACTGCCCTCACACATGTTAAGTGCAGTGCACTGTTGATCGTATTCTTGGCTGCTTATATTAATCGCGAAAAATTGTGCAGTATCCTGTTTGAAAGTATTTAAGGTTGAAACAGACTTGTGACACCTTTACCGTCTCACCACAAGTTCACCAACACGAGTTAACACATTCTCAAGTCATCTTTGTCTGATGCAATTTGCTTGAATCGTAAGCCACCCTTGGATAATGCACCTATTCATTTAAGTCACTAATTAACTTTTCATACTTGAATCATTTTCGGCAAGTGATGTATATAAAGAAGGTGGCTAAAATATTCAAATGGTTTGGCAAGTGTAATTCCTTGAACGTTGAGGTCAGTATACTAAGTCAGTTCTTCTTATTGTTTATTGCAGTAAGTAGCCATTGTAACGTGATTAGTGTACTCCATCAATTTCATGTATTTCGAATCCCATGTCGGTTATCATTCTCTGCCCAAAATCAGTTCAAATATTCAGATCGTACGGAGAAGATTCTCATCATACTGGGTGGGTTGTGCAGTGCGGCAGTCGGCACCGGGGAGCCACTCAGCTTCTTCCTGTTCGGGGACATGGTGGACAGTCTGAGCGGTCAGGCGGGAATTAACACTCAGAACATTTACCGAACAGCAATTTATTTTGCTTTACTTGGCCTACTCGTACTCATTGTCGGATTTGTACAGGTGTTCTGCTTCCACTATTCGTCACTTCGACAAACTCAACGAATTCGGCAACTGTACTTTTCTGTACGTGTTCTAGGTTTAGTAAAAGTAAACGAAAAACCTATTATTTGTATAATTTATTATTGGCCTGATGAACCTGAATGTTGCTGATAATGCACATTATTGAGTAGTTATCTGCGTTATTGATATTCAGTTATCTGTACCTCGACAGCTCAGCTGGTATGGCAAATGCTCGGTTAGCGGAAAGTCGCCGGTTCGATTCTGGCTCTTGGTTTGGATTTTCGGATACGAAAAAACCCAAGTGGATTTCCCACATCTAAAAGATTTGTGCCTATGAAATGTTTCATAATGCAGTTTAGACTCTGAAATTATCACCGAAATTCATGGAAGCTGGTTTGTATATCTCGTAAGGAGTAACCCGCACAGTGTATGTCCACATCTAGTATAAGCCGGGACTCAAACTTCGGGCTGTGTGACTGTGATTCACAGTTGGCTAATCCTGTTTGCTTTGAGCAGATTTCTCACCATCAGCTCCATTTCGTTACAGACCTTGTGAAAAGAATAACAAACCCTAACCAATAAAAAAATCGATTCAAATGGTGATTGGCCTGTTCACAACAATCTAATTTGTGCACCAAGAGTGTGAGTAGATGTTCTCCTTTGGAGAGTCCACCGGTGATTCGCTGCCATTTACGTGTCGATTAGACACATCAAACCTCAAGGATGTTGACCAATGCGGTCACATATAGCTAGTATCCACAGAAGGATGAACAAAGTTTCTCGGAAGCACGACGAACAACTCATCCACTTAGTGGTCTAAGTGAAAAAAGACGTTGCACATACAGCCTGATTGCTAGAAAAGTACAACCAGTAGAATATTTAACCTTTTTTCAAGCTGACTTATCAAACGGTATCAACTCGCATTTTCAGCAATCAAAGTCGTGAAAATTCCACTCTATGGAACAGTTCAACGTGACTTCTTCGGAATCACCAATTACACAGTGTCCAAATCCAACTAGTCCAAATTCCGCGTTCCAGTCCCATTTAGGGGATAGTGCTTCGGTTTCTTTCGTAGATGATGCATCATATCGTAAACCGTTTCAGTATTTTTCCTCAGTGGTTCAGAATCCTCTGGGGGAAATTGGTCACTTGGGCAAATTCCATTACAATGACCCAATGAGTAGTATATTTGTTTGTTGTTTGCCCTGTTACTACTTATTAAACGTTAACTGATAATTTAAGAGGAAGTATTTACAAATAATATCATATTATTGACAATATCTTTTATACTCTGGGTGAATTTCAAGTCAACGTAATCCTCCTCATCCACTGGGCTCCAACCCAAGTATTGTTCTTTTTTGAAATTAAGTATTTTATCGTCATTCATCTAGAAAAATGCTACACAATTTCGCCACATTTATCGGCTAATAAAAACTACAATCAAATCTAAAAATCACATGAGCCCATCCAATTCATCACCAGTCCAGTATTTCCATTTGTCCACATATCTCACTTAGATCTGAATAGGGATAAAATTATCCATTAGTTGATAAAAATCCCCTTAATGCACTTTGACCGAGTGACCCATGTTCTGTCTCTCCTTTGTCTTCCTTACGTATGTAGGCGGTCTTGCGTCAGAACATTGCTTGGTTCGATGGACAATCATCGGGTTCGTTGATCAGTCAATTATCGGAGAATATTGACAATATCGAGAAAGGAACTGGGTACAAATTGGGATTGTTTATACAGTACTTGGCCACTTTTATCACTGGTATTGTGATCGGTTTTGTGAAAGGCTGGAAGTTGACTCTGGTCGCTTTGGCCACCATGCCACTGACTCTGATTGCATTCGGAGTTTTCGCGTTTGTGATGCAAAAATTTTCCAAAATGGAATCTGTTGCCTACGCGGAAGCTGGTGCGATTGCCGGCGAGGTGCTCAGTGCCATACGAACTGTGGTCGCATTTGGTGGCGAACAACAGGAGCACAAACGATATGTGGACAAATTAGGCGAAGCGGAAAAGGTGGGCATTAAAAAGTCATCGGCCATTGGTTGTGGTAAGTCAGGAATGCAAGCAGATGAGTTCGTGTCTTCTATAGCCCCATGCCATGAGGAAAACATGCTGATGAGATCGTAACTCAGCTTCCAGTCGTTCACTGATTCTGGTACAGTCTCTTCCTCTATACAGGCCATCAATGACGTGTCGAAGCGACCCGTTTTTGTCCATATGTTGAAAGGTAACAAGCCGTGATGCGTGCAGTTTTGTGGCAAATACCCAATCATTTCACGTTGTGCGCATACAAAGGGAATAAATCTGGGATCAAGCCCTCAAAGTAGAATAACCCACCCCATATATCTGTATTCTGTTTGAAAGCATGGTTTGCCAAGCTCCCGAATACGGCAGTCACAAGATGTTTATGAAAGGATTGTCTATCGCATGGCTTGACGTCAAATAATCTACTGAAAGCATCAGAGACACGTCCAATGTTAATCATACAGGACTCATTTCATTTGCATAGTGGGTGTGGTGGTATGGTCCGACACATCTTTCGCTGGTCGGTTTAGTCTCTTACTGGCAGACAGTGCTACAGCACCGGCCCTGCACCGAGGCCACAAAAACGCGAGCGATAGGACAGCTGAGAATCGATAGACGAGAGGCCAATCCTGCCAGGGGGTATTTAAGCCTCAAGGAGTGGTTGCCGTACCAGTCGGACCAATTTGTTGTGTGCAACGTGTGGGTACATGAACAAACAACATTGTAGAAACTATCCCGATTACTTGAACTTTCAATATAGCAGAAAACGTGGTCTCACTAGCTTTACGCACGATATGGGCTGTACACGGCTACGGGCAGCAGAACTAATTCCAAATGTATAACCGTGTTTATCGTAATTTCGTGGTTCTAAACAATACAATACATAAAAATACATAAATGCAATGACTTACAGCCAGGTGAGCAACCAAGGACAACAGTACAGAAAGTTATCCGAAAAATCGGGACAGCGCGGTCATAAACGGTCCACTCAGCAAGGAGTCATGCGAAACTGTAGCGCAGCACGGTTGCGGTACAGACAGTGGGTCAAGAAGCGTAAGTGAAACGTTCTGTAAAATTTTCTTACAAGGGGAATGTACAATCATAGAACAATCGAGTCGGGAACATAACGTAAAATGTTCACGCACCATACGCCGGAAAGGGGTAAATCTGAACTGTGTCAGTACAGTAAAAACAGAGAATTGGATCACAAGTATTCGAGGTTCATGAGGCATATACACGCTACTCACGAGTAAGACAAGCGAAGATGTCGTCGAAAATACAAATTACAAAAAGTAATTTGCAAACATGTTTATCCTTTGTTGCTCGCATGTAAAACAAGATGCTTCGCAGGCGGAGCAGACGTCATTAGAGCTAGAGGGGTAGTTTAGTCCAGCGGGTTCTTGCGCGATTCAGGTAGCGCTCGTTTACTGGGCACTGCAACTCTCGAAATAGAAACGTCTAACATCACCTTCACAGATGTTGATGCTGAGTTCAGTGCTAACAGTGTTTGACGGGCCATCCAATAGATTTTTAGGTTTTCCACCACTCATATCGATTTAGTACCGTCTTCGGGAATCGTTTCTTATTTGGATGAATTCGCGGGCCCACGTACTTGCATTTCAGTCAGGAGCATTTGCTCTAAAAGCCGTTGCATTCGGATTGCACCGGGTACACAAAACAATGGAATGGTCTGAAGTTGGCGCACGAAAACTAAGGTACAACTCCAGTTCTACTCTCTATTCGTAAGTATGTGAGGTCAATAAGTACGGGATAGGAGAGCAATTAGCTATGTTAGTGTAAGAAACAATAAACCGGTAATTTGAACGTTTTGGGGGTTAGAACAGCAAAAAGACAAATTTGTGTGCAACGACTGGTTGTTGTCCGAAATAGTTCTATAGGCAGTCTTGATGTGCGATTCTGTATGTCTGTCAGTATGTTTAATGATCAGCTCCTCAACAGGGACGCAATAAACACGAATAATTATGATTGGACTTTTTGTGGTATTGTTTTAAAATGAGAATAACAAAGTAAGATCGGGGGAACACACTGATGGATGTAAGCAGAAAGGATTTATTTTGGTGCATCGAGTTTTCTGAGCTTATAAAGGGAGAAAAACTAACGTGGCAATTTCCCAAAAACATAGCTGAATGTGTTTAGACCACTGGCGGCTGATGTTTGTTACTAGTCCTGGAAACTTGATGGAGACGGGTTCATTGTAAGACGAAACAGTATGGAGGGATGTTCTACATTTGAGAGGTTTTCCCGAAATGTATTGAAATCAGAACTACGGGTGGTTCGAAAAAGAGTGACAACATCTGCGTATTGTAAAACATCAGCTGGTTAGTCTGAGAATGGAGAAAGAACAGCACTGCAGAGCTTTCGATTAAGAATTCGAAAGAATTTTGACTTATCTGGTACACTACGCCCTTTCTGTGAAATGATAGGTTAGTAAAGAGTGCAGTTGATTGGGGCATCCGAAAGATTCTAATTTTGAGAGCAGCCATAATCGATGAAGAGAATTACCATCAGAACAGCAAGAGAAGATTAATGTTGACAGAACGAAGAGGTGTCCGTGCGAAAACCTCCCCTCATAACTCCGGAAACAAAGGTTCCTTAAAAAACAATCTGACTGTATCCTGAAGCCAAAGATATCAAAGGCATTGAGGGCAAATCAGGTACAACTGTGAAAAGCCACTTGAAATCTATCGCACTCTTGTTTGAAATGAAGTACTTTGGCACTTTTCGAAAGGATTCGTTTTGTAACCAACAATCGTGAACTTAAATAACTCAGAAACTACATTCTTCGTTACTTAGAATAATAAATTAGCTTTCAAAAATGACCAAACGCCATGCACTTTAGGTTACACGTAGTTTTGGTGCATCTACAAGACAAATGATGAGCAATGAGAAAGCTCTCTGTAGTGAGGTTGTATTCATTGTTCCACAAACCCTTTATCAACATCCAAACGAAGTCTTCAGGCGAAGATAGAGCATATCTTGGTCCTCTTCCAAATACTTCGAGATATGCCTCCGTAGTGTGAGCATATTTTATCTATGTATTCACGAGCATCCGAAATTTTGCGCCAAATTTAACTGGCTTAATCAGAAAATGCGTCAAAGGCGTCCAATAAACCTAAGGAAGTCCTAGCGGAATTCTAAAGACGTTCTCCATAAGATTTCTGCCGCAGCCGCAGCAACTAGACACATTTTGGGAAAATATGTTCTTGGACAGCAAAGAAGCAATGGCAAACCTCTATTCAGCTTTGTATACTTCAACAGCCTAGTCGTCACCAACATCCGCTTTCAACTTCAGGGGAAGCATCTTCAACTGTGATACTCTAGCAACGGTCGGAAACCGCACCAGATCGAATACATCCAGGTATGATCACGCTGATCATTTTCGACTAAAGATTATAGGTCTTACAGAGGCGCTGAAACTGGTACAGGAGTAATACCATGCATTCTTCAATATCTGTCGAGCAAACCGCCGCCAAGACCATGCCTTGAAGCGGACTAACGCAGAAGTGTTGGGATCACCGAATAAACATCAAGCGATTTCGGATGCTATTGCGTCGCACCTAAACTGCGCACATTCAGGTGGAGAAGAAGTACCAGTTGGACAAAAACTGGCTTTGCTGAAGGCATCAATCCAACCATCCTCCTCAGACGAACTAGTGTTTACGAGACGACGACGACGACAGAAGGACGGGATCTTAAGGGGAACTCTCCAGCTTTCTGCAAGGCTACAAGCTCTCGTCTAAATGGCCATCGAGGCTTCCGGAACATCCGACCAAATTCAGCCGTTTGGACAGAAGTGACCGGAACACCCAATGGGCCAGAATCACGGAAACCATGAGGATTGCGGTTAACGGCTGTGACTCACAAAGGCTCCTCCACCTAATCCGTATTTCATTCGGTAAGCGGCAGTTGGCAAAACCCCTCAATTGCGATGTTGCCGAGCTACTTATTTATGAGCAGGCTAAACACCTTAAAAGACGAACCGAACACTTCGATTGTGTACTGAACCATCTCAAGGCAGACTCTGTGAACCGAATCCTAGTACGCACGAACTTCGCTGTGGTGTTAATAGCTACCCATCAAGCGGAGAGGACATTGCCGATGTAATACACGAACTGAAGGACCGACAATTATTCGGGGAAGGTAGCCTCGTACGGAGACGGTACAACTCATTTTTCCGACACCGATCGAGCTTATTCACATCCTGGGTTGCTGTGAAATTCTAGAGCAGTGAATGAACAGTAACAATTATACCACGTCTGGACAAATAACAGAACACAACATCTTAAAGTACGAATCACAGGTAATTATTTACACAATCCAAGATCGCATATATGTAATGATACAAAAGTGTGATATTGAATAGCTGCATTATGGACAATAATCGCGGTTGCTCAATCTGGGAAGAAAAACAATTCCCAGCCCACTGGGGAACATTAAGCTCACTCCTTCTACCAAAGAGGGGCAATAAGACTGTGCACAGACTATCCGGCCATCTGTCTAATCCACATGGCCGCCAAAACATTCTCCGTACTTTAGATGAACCATTTCTCAGCGGTGCGGGATGCGCGCAAACTAGTGGGTGCGTGGATAAAACTTTCACCCTCTGGAAAGCTTCAGAAAATCGGCACGAGTTTTAGTAACCGACTGTAGATTGTTCGATTGATTTTCGGGCCGCGTTTGACTCGGGAAACAGAGGATCGCTATGGGCCATAGTACAAGTGGAATGCGCCAAAATCGTGCACGCTTCGTGAGATCACGCTACTCAAGTGCGTTTGCGAGTACACCCATCTAAGGAGAATAATTCGACGATTCTTCTCTCAGCTCTGGTTAGGTAACGCTGTTTCCTCTCGTGTGTGCTGTTTGACTGCACCATCGACTGGATAATACGTCATGGAATCACCGATTACCCTGGTGTCCAGCTAGGCACTGATGCTTTCCTCGCCGACTTTGAATTTGCAAACTACATCGTCTTCATTGAAGACAGCCCGACAGCCCTACGGCCGGTTGTGAATCGCATAGAATACTCTGCAAAGGTCAAGAGATCACCAAGCAGCACGCCCAACGTTGAAAAAATCGCCAAAAACGGGTGTGGTCACTTTTCCTAATCCATCTTAACTGCCTGTTTCTTAACCTATTTGCCCACTACCCATCCTTCCGATCGAAAACACTATCTTACCACGGATAAAAAACTTTGCTTGTGAAAATCAGGTAGTCTATTATAAAAATGGTATACTGAAACTTGTAAAACAAAATGAGCCGTTTTTGTAACGCAGATACATTTTGAAAAATATTGTGGTACTTTTATTATTATATTTATTGTAAAATTCTGCGAACTTCTGCGCAATCTTTGAAAGCACATGTTACGCCTCATTTTAGCCGAACGTTCATCCAATGTTCGCCCAACAGCGTTCGGCATTGTGCTGCTTGGGTAGAGAACAATACATTGAAGACTAAGATTCTTTTGATCTACTCTTTACAATCATACAACCGATGTTCTTCAGTGGCTAGCAAATTGAGCATATTGATGCGTTCAAATATCTAGGCTCAACGATCCTCTCAAATGGTCAAAACAAAAGTGGACTCAAGAATTGCTTTTCCTCAGCTTCATAATGCCCTGTAGGCACGCAAATAGGTCAGTCTCTGGACCAAAGTTTGCATCTTCTGAGCTGCGAACAGCACAATTTTGACTTACTTCTGCGAAAATTGGCCACTATTCGTTGTGAACAGTAGAAAGATGGAAGTGTTTGATCATTAGCATCTGAAACAGATTCTTAAAAAGACTCAGAACGACACGTTTTCAAACGAAGCAGTATGACAACGCTGCATAGGTATCAAAAAACTATCAGTGTTCCTTCCAAGCTCACCATTGCACTGGTTTGGGCATGTCCTTTGACGTTCGAACACGAAGATCACAAAACAGTGCCTGTAACCAGTTCCATATTCAGAATGGCGGTGTCACTTTGGAGGGCAGCTGAAAATAGGAATCGAGACCGTTAAATTGGACTTTGAGTGATTCGGACTGAAGGTTGTCTTCGGTGTTCACAACTGGAAGTAGAACCGAATTTCTCTGTGGTAAGATCTTGTCTCCGATCGTCGCTCATGGGCAAGCTCTATTCACGACAACCAAGAAGCGGCCACATCCTCTCACAGGAGCTAGCCGCATATAAGGTTGTTAAAATAAGTTGCTGCTAAGCGATCACCAGTGGCTAATAAACGATCACCAGAAGCTATTGAACGATAGCCAGAAGCTACTGAATGATTGTCAGAGGCTATTAAACGGTTGGAAAACCTGTAGTGTTAAGGACTGAAGAGTGGAAAAGGGAAAATCCAGACCTTTGTCATTCAGACGTGTACTGGGAAGATGAACGAGAGAAGCTGCAGTCTCTGAGGTTACCGTACTTGATTCATATGCGAATTGGAAAGGGTCATGATGAAGTTTGCATATGGTTGCCAGCAAGAGAGGATAGCTTGCTCCGTCAGTTTGAGCGCAGTATACGTCAATACCATTGGGTGGAAGCGCATTCGGATGACTGTTCATTGTATCTCTAAAATTACAGGAAGTAATCAGTTAACGGGTTTATTCAGCATGGAAAGTCAGTCGGCGCTTCACACACGCATAAGCATCAGAGAAGTGTACCTGTGGATTAGACCAAGCAGAGCCGATCGATAAGGAAGGCGTTCCCATCATTTAACTCAATCCAAGGAAAAGTATGGCTAACATGAACGCCTCGCGGATGGAGGCAGGCTTGGCTGTTGTATGAGAAAGACCTAACAGTGTTACCGTGACATGTGCGTGCGCGTCTGTATATGTGTGATTGTTTATGTTGGACACAACATTGCTGACTTAGTGTCTTTAGGAAATTCTACTAACTCTGGCTTCCAGTGATTACCCGGGGATTGAGGCATTTGCGTGTTTAACATTTACTTGGAGTAGAATTTAGTTAGTTTGTATGATCAGATGTTAAACTTGTTTCGAATAAGAACATACTCCTCTTCCTTGAGTCTACCTATCGTTACGTGAACAGATAGAATTCTTTGTCTATGCCCATCCCACAGTTCGAATGTAAGTGGTTGTGAATGCACATCTCATTATATGTCAAAGGTGCAAATCAGGAGAGAATCTTTGTCATCGGTCGCGTGCTTACGACATGAAGCAAAAAAACAAAATGGTTAACTAAGACAATTTCTTGGAGCCTCAAGTTCTGTGTGTGTGCGTATGTATTTCTTTGATACTGTGTGTGATTGGGTCAAGCCACGTTAGACTGAGAGTGAAGGTCACACGCTAATGGTTTCAAGACGGATTTGATGTGAGGGACCGATATTGCTTCCTGCAAGATACGGCATAGATGCAACGGAAGGTAGGTTCGGCCGTGGGACGACCTTCGAATGGGACCTTGAGGAGGAGCCGGGTGAATGGGTGGAAACGTAATAAAACACATAGTCTATCCTATGCACCGCTTCTTTAGTGCATAGTGTAATAAGTCGCTTTATTGACATTCCTTTGTTTCTAAGATGTATGTAGATATCACTTCCGAGGTCACTGGAGACTAACGAGTGAGTCTGGTTTCTTTTCTAATAGCGAAAATGAATAAGCGAGTCGAGCTACCTATAATGACGTAATTTGGCACTGATATGCGCCTTTTTGCTTAGAGCAGTATCCTTGGTACAAACATTTCTGGACCTGAAGAATAGGGTTCTCGCTATTGAAGTGGAGGTATTTGACGGAAAAATTCTTCTTACAGAAACTGAATCACTGGAAACATTCACTACCTCTTCGAGTCATATAAACATCGAGGAATGCCAGCGGGCCTTTCTCTCCCAGTATAATTTTAATAAAAGGATGTGCTCCGTTGAGTTCATATAACAAATCCCAAAGTCTCCTACTTTACTCAATCATTTTTCATATTTCTAACCTTTTACTTAACGTTATACATACGCGACCGATAAAGGTATACGAAAGAAATCCCTTCTCCCGTGTTTTTATTCTGATTTGCTTGTGCTAGTTCTTCCAGGGGATCTAATTACTTCCGGCTCAATTTTAGCAATATTTGAGACTGAGATCGCAATTGATTTTGTGATTTAGTCACTGTGTTGAACCGGCCTAGGTGCATAGTTTAGTCAAACTGCCCTCCATTTTAGACTTTATTCTGGATTATTTTTGGGCCGTGTTCTTTCCCAAACTGGAAACAGGTCGACGCACAGAGACGGAAAGTTTAAAACACAAAAGTTCCAGTGTGTTTTCTGCTTCCTTCTTCCTTTGTTTTTTGACCAATCCAAAAGCCATTCTCCCCTTTACACTCATTCACATACACTTTCGGGTTGCACAGTCTCCGACTGAAACTTTTCCTGGTAGTTCATGACCTTGGAATATTCAGAATACGAAGCTCTCAACAGACTAGGTTGTTCAACGTAATCGACGACATTTTCACAACTGGATGGGCACAGATAATGCGAATAACCTGTACTGGTAGCTTCTACTCTATGATTTCTAATTCAACTCATCTTATTCTCAATGTTTTCCACTCTTCTTGTCCAGTTACTGGATTTATGGGATTTGTGATATTCGCATCCTGCGCGCTCATCTTTTGGTACGGAATAAAACTGACCGTCGAAGAGAATTACAACGTGGGGGCCGTTTTCATTGTGAGTCATTTACTTTTTTGACCTACGCCGAGGTCAAACGTGCGAGCACGCACACAAACACGGTCTATGATGGATCCATATCAAAATGGTTAGGTCATCCATCCTGATTATTAGCAGCTGACAAAATGGTTTACAAAAATTGCTTCATCATGCTATTTTGGATTAGAACAAATCCATAGGTTATTGTACGGAATCTGATGTGATTTAGAGTGAGCAGAAAGTATAACGCTTAGAAAAACTATGGAAATGACTCCAGTTTATCAAGCGAATAATAGGCACGAATGGTACCAGTTTTGTCATCTAACCATATCAGCGGTACCAATATGCGTCAAGAAAGGAGATCCTCCAAGGTAATTTTGCACGAATTTGGTGAGATCTAAAGTTTGTAAAATACTCTTTGTTAGATTTGTGAGACGTCTAGATGACTTCAAAGTTGAACTTTTCTCTCATCAAGGAGATTTTGGTGGTTTAAAGTCGATTTGGCTACCAACCCATAGTGCATGTTTATTGAAAAACAATCAAACTTTTTCTGACAATCTTCCAAATGAAGTTCCATGAACAATGTATGTGCCTGTTTCTTCATCCGATTGAGTCCGACTAAACCATAAGGAAATGCAACATTCTGGCAGATTTGACGTACCACTGTTTTGACGTTTACCGATTATTATCTGTTTTTAAAGTATTGGAATCTCCTCTTGTGACCCCACTACTCCGGTAGAGATAGTAGAATGTGCACCGTTCTAAAACATTCTTTACTTCCATGCAAGAGTTCGAATCCAAAGAAGCTGACCATTTCAAGTGTTTAACCAACTTCAACTCCTAAGTGAGTAAAGGATTTTTCATCGTCAGAATGAACTTATTTGATAGGGAGAGAACTCAGTAGAACTACATTTCGTGCCAATACTCCTAATAAAGGGTGTCTAACTACCAAGATATCCGGGTTGACTCTCAACGGTTTGTTGAACATATGCATATGGTAGCCAAGCTCCGCAGGTTGTTTGGAACGGAATGTCTTTGTAGTACTTAGGCCTTTATGGAGAAGTCATCCATCACAGGAGTCAGTCGCTGTACAAGGGCACGGGTTTTACCATTGAAATTTGGTAGCGGAAAGATGAGACAGCGTGTAGTGTAAACCAGCCCCGACAGCCTGGCGGTTAGGTTTTCAACTCACAGTCGTTCATCCCAGGTTCCAATTCTGGTGGGGCTCGTTCGGAGTGCACTGCTGATGATTCTTAACGAGGATGGAACAGCTGAGCAGCGTTTCAATGGTTTTCAATGGTGAGCTGAGCGTTGATACGGTATGGTGAATCACATTATACAAATATTATATCCTACTACTCATATACACAGTGTGTTTAGTTGAATAATATATTCCATATTTGATTGTCAGTATGTGAACCGAAGATTTACCGAAACCCAATCCCTTCTGACTCCATTTCAGATATTCTTCAACCTCATACTAGGAACAATTGCACTGGGATCAGCCATGCCTAATCTGGAATTCTTTGCTATAGCCCGGGCGTCAGCTGTGCCGATCTTCGAAACAATTGACCGTGTAAGATAGCACATATTTCTATTTCTTTTTCTGTTCTTCGTTCTCTGAGGAAGTACGCTTTATTAAATGAATGTTTATAATCGGCGTTTGAAACTGAATACCGGTATTTATGATACAAGCTTGTGCAAATCTTCTATTTGCAGCTATAACAAGCAATCATATCTTCAAGCGTCTACGTGTTCCGACCAATTTTATTTCACTAACCAACTGCTTACTCGCTACGAAGTATTTCTTTTCAATGAATCCAGACAAAAAAGGTACTACCAGGTTTGTCTGAAAATCCATCCCCACTGGAAAGAGACCCCAATTGTTATTCATTTATCAAGTATCTGTTTTCCGAGCGGTTGCTTTTACACGTTTTCCACCCGTTTGTGACTTCAGACCATACAATAAGCAACTCCGAAATTAAATCCTTGATGTGCTCTCAACCATGGTGATCGTTCCGATCCCTGTATGCTTCAACGTTCAAGCATACGTCGAAAGAGCGTGGTTTGAACTTGTACTCCAAAGGACAAACGGATATAATGGGACAGACGAATGTATTTTGTCTTGATCTTCTCAAATTGGATTTTCGTTTCGCTTCTGTCAGGAGCCGACTGGCTATCCAGTACAAAGTGTATGGGTTATTTCGATCTACCAGCTGTTATCTGGCCCATCGTACACATTGTTTGGGTCTGTTTTTATCACATGTCGACCTGCATTGAGATGTGTTCTGTTAATCCCCACATACTGAGGTTTCATTTCATTCAATACGTTATACAGTGTGCTGGCTAGGACTAACACACTGCTGATCAAACAATGAATAAGCTCATATGCACATATGCACATTCACAAAAACGCTAGGACACACTTTTGTGACTGCGTTCCAATCTACATGATTCGCCACCTTAAAATGCATTCGAACTTGTCTCGTACACTAGAAAAAGCATTCTCATGTCAACCTTTGTTGTCTTCTTGAGCCTGACCTTCTATGATTATGTGGATATATGTCCACTAAGTCACTTTGACTTTTTGAAATAGCCAGAACTTAATGCTTCCCTCCAACCGAAAGACCATATAGTCTGAAGTGCAGACCTGCGTAGGATTTTACCCCTCGTAAAAATGCTGAAAGCTACCACAGAAGCTTCATTCCACAACGGAATTCCATACAATTTATGTGAATTATCTGCAGTTTACATTCACTGAGTGAATCATTGAAAGCATCATCAGTGTGAAGACACCATATACAATTCGAACGCGAACCAAACCGCTCTGGATTCGTGCTACTGGCCTTTGGGAGATGGTCCTCGATGGTTAAAGTAAAAGTAGTACCGTGTAGTGAGGCACTTCACTCGTCACGGCGGTCGCGACAACGTAACGTGTCCATCACAGATTACAGTCTGCGATCATCGACGAACGAGTGCCGCTCAAAAACAAAAATACCTTAGATACGCGTAATATTAGCACGCGGAACGGTGACAACCGAGTATAAGCAACTGCAGGATGGAAAACGACATTTATGAGAATAAAGTTCAGTTCAGCCCATTCCGATCGGCCGGTAAGCCTCAGACCTAGGAGTCCCAAGTTCGAATCCCGCCAACGCCCGGAAGTCCTTTTATGGCCTCACCCCCTTCTGGAAATGTTGTACACTTGGTATGTAGTGGAGGGAGTGAAAATTATTTATTTAATTGTGAAAACCACTAGCCATACACCAGGTGTGGTTGTTCTGTTTGCTATCTTACGGCAAGGACTTCATTAGCAATTCGAAAAAGTCTTTTGTATGAAAATGACGCAAAGATAAGTACAAACAACAGTTTCAGGAAGACAGAGAAGGTGTGTGAATACAAGAACGCTCGTGGCATTGTCTTTAACCGTTGAGCGGGTGAGTTATTCTGACCCCAAGAGGAATGTCTAGTAGGCCCTACCGAAGAAACCAATACGAAGGCATGAGCACTGCATGTTCCAAATACCCTAGACAAATGAGTTCCGGAATATAGTACAATGAGTTGGTTTGTACACCTAATACTTTGCGTTTAACTTCAGAACAGTCCTTACCACCAGATTCGATCACTGCTAGGCGGGATTCGATTTTTAGATTTCAATTATCTGTGTCCATCATTTGTCCACGATGTCAGCTTTTCCGAGACATAAAGCAGAATTGACCTTACTGACACAACTTCCAGTCATTCAATGGTTGACAGACAGATCTAATTTTGAAGCCACAGGTGAATGAGATTGACGAAAGTCAAAAACGTCTTCTGCATATGCAGAGGTCAGTCATCAAATATTCAATCTGCAGAGGAATGACGGCTATACTGATAAAATAATTTATCTGAATGGTATACTTCCTCTCTGACATAGAAAAAATGTGGTGGTGAACGAACCCAGTAGTGCCAAAGCATGTGGCTTATTAAGGTTCAAAACTAATGTCGAACGTTACTACCTATTTATCCACCCTGCCGTAAACAGCTCGCAAAGTTTGCAGATATTAACCTAAAGAAAACAACGCTAGTGGACGAAGACAGACAGACTCAATGCATCACAGGTTTCTGTTATTATTCTCAAATGTTCAGTGCGATTTTTCCTAGCCTGATACATTCCATTCCATGGTTCGTTTCTTTTGGTCTTCTGCGCCCACGACTGAGATGCGCATGAACGAAAAGGGATTCACTAGAACCTTCTCAATAAATTGTGCGTGTAACAGTACGCCGTACATAACAAACAAATGCCTGAAAACCACATCAAACATCCCTACGGAAAACATTTTTCCCTTCACAGTAGCTGCTGACTGATCAGCTTATGCTATGAGCCAAATGAACTTAGATACTCGAATAATAGGAGTAAAGACAAATTACGTAAGGAAATAGAACACCAGTGTTTGGTTGTAAGTTAAGATGAAATCGCTTTGCGGTGCCTCGTTAGTCACTGTACTTTAGTATTCGAACAAATTCTTCAGATGTTTTGAGCAGTGATGTTACAAAAATGTTAGATTTCTTATAATAACTGGTCTTTTTGCTTTTATTATCTTTAGATGGATTAAAACTGAAAGTGAAATTTAAAGTCCATGGGTACATTTGCAGAAAAAATTCTTGCTTTTTAAAGTTTGGCAAACGCGCGTCTTGATTAGGTTAATCATGAGATGGTCGAGTTTTGATTATTATTTTTCAAGTAGACATTTTCTTAACGGTTTTAACTTTTATCCTTTTTTCTCTCCCCCATCTTTCTCATTTCTTAATATCCGAAAATTAACTTTCTCTCTAGATACCACCGATTGATAAGGAGGCTGGAGGAAAACAGTTGCCAGCTGTCACAGGTGACATAGAGTTTCGTAATGTCTCATTCATCTACGAGTCACGCCCAGATGTCACGGTAAGCTGAACGAAAGTGACACTCATCATTATGCTGATAAGTGAAATTTTGGTTTTCCGAAAACTGTAAGGCTTGAAAAATTTCACTCATAACTCAAGTTGACGAGAAAAACTCTCTTTCAGTGTTTCTTAATCATCTAGATACAGTGCTTATGAACTGCGTATGATACAAGAGGGATATATTCAACGAAGGCACTCTTAGGTATGTGGGAATGGGCTGACTCGTCATTGATGGACGGCCTAGTCTCATTAGCAGACAGCACTTCATCGGTTTTCCGGAACTATAGAATGCTGAATACAGTGCTTTTTATTTTTATTTTTGAAGGGTGGGGGAGGGGGTTATACACGTACGGCCCGCAAAGAAATCAATAGAAAACTCTGTGAGTCGGAGCTCGGCAACTGTAGAATCAGGCGCCAACACTTATACGGATATGGATGGGTATAGATGTTTGAGCGAGTTACAGAATCCAGTCCAAAATGTGATCCACTGAATCGCGAACGTCAGGAAAGCGCATAGATGGAACGAATCGATATGACGAGAAAGGCTCCCGTCAAAAGGTGGTAGAACATTACACTAATCAATCAGAAGAGATGTTATCCGATGCCAGTTTTGCCCATTCGTTTGTGATGCAACGATCATATATGAATTGTATATTCTGAGCTAATTAACGGAATTAGTTTCATGTTAGAGAAATCTTCCAACCAGAGTCAGTGGGATGAACCAGAACATAAGGGATTAGTGTTCACAGCTTCTTTGAAACGGGGTGATCCGGAGACCGAATGTGAGCAGATTATCACATGCTTAAGGTGTGCACTTTCAGACGGTCGAGGACCTGCTGTTGAATGTTGAAGTAACCAGGGTAGACTGGGGGCGTTAACTGATTGCTTCTGAAAGCACAAAAAAGAAAAATAAAGGGCGAATCCTGACAGCTTCAGCTGTGGATAAGATGCTACTTCTGACAGATCCGGAAAGTCAACCTCTCGTTACCTACATAGTTATGTTCACCGTGCGGTTCATCTCAGCTAAATGTGAAAGGGCTGCTCAGGTAACTGACTTAATTGCTTCATTCCTTAGTCACTCTGAGTCATACTCACGACTAGAATTCATCCTGGATAGGTGTAATGGCTTGCGTGCCTCCGTGACACAAAAAGCTATGCAGAAAGGCTTGCTTAAACCGGAGATGCAATCACGCCTGACATGTCAGTGAATTGGGGTCAGAAAAAGTCCAGCCTCAGAATCAGATCAGTTAATAGGCAACATCTGGTTCTAACCACTATGCCCCTGGAGAAGATACCCCGGAGAATAAACACGGAGAGAAACAGTTCACTGGTCAAAAGACTTCCACTGGTTGGATGTAGGAGTGGAGTAACGGGCTTTCTCTCGACGATGGGAGAAGTCATCGCACTTCATTGGGCAGCTATTGTCCGCCTGAGCTGAGCGCCCCCTAGTCCAAAGGATATTTCTCCGTTCACGTTCCGCTGCTTCATTGGGTGTATGAGGCTAATGACTGAATCCGAAAAGCGGATTGATAACAGAGCACCAGCGACGACAAGACAGCATGCATGCAACAATCAGGTCTCACTTGACAGACTAGAAGAATTTCCTTCATGGGTGCTTCAGTCATATTCCCTTGCTGGATTAACGCTCCACTGCCTTGTGGTCCAGGCTTTTGAGTCCAAAGCTCCGGTTAGGAGCCACAAAGAAAAACTCTATCTGCGGTGTGGGCAGCCGCGAAGTATGACTCGCCCAGAAACCTCCAGTATCTTTCCTGTAAAGGGCTTTACCCGATTTCCCCTCTTTTAATTTAAGGTCGATGCAAAATGCCACGGGTAATTGCGGCTATGATGAAACCAGTAGTTCAGGAGTTGGGTATAAATCGAACACCCTTTTTAATCCTAAATGTTCACTTCCCTGGCTGCCTTCAACATCCCCAACAGCTCCCCTTCATAAAACTCTTGACACTTTTAAAATGGATGTATGCTGTGTCTCCAAAAGGTGCATACAAGACCCCAGTTCTGTGATCACTATTCGCACCCCAGACACAACCGCAGTCTCTCTCTTGACTCTTCGCGTGTCGGGTGATTTGGTGTCTAGTGTTCGTGGACGGATTGGCTTTGGGATTGCTTTGAGCGCGAGAGTTGAAGGTGTATTGCTAGACTGGATTCCAGTCAGCAGTGGTTGATTTGCAGTTTGATTGGACGGTTCCGTGCATGTCAACAGCAACCAATGGAAGCGTCGATGCTTGTTCGTGGTGTCTGTGGATGCGCCGACTGACTGCAGATCCTCTGAAACCAAGGACAAATTCTATCAGAATTTATCTTAGCTGCTTCGTAGCGTGTATTCCATAGAAGCGGAGGTCACTTGTGGGGATTTCGAAGCCCTAATTAGCTGTTTGGGAGATTCCGAAAGGCACATCGGAGGCCCATTTGCTATCCAAGCCGACCGTATAAACAAAGGTGATCGTCTCATTTAGCTGTGTTCTGACCACAGATTGTTTCCGGCGAGTACGAACTTGTCGTTCATTTTGGTCTGCGCCTGTGGACTGAGATCACTCCCTGGTACGTGCTCGCTTCCGTTCACGTCTCGTCCGTGGTCGCATTGAAGCAAATGCCACACGTCCCGCGCAGTTGCTTCTAGACGATAACCAAGGATCTCCTTCTCAGGCTGAGCTATCTACACGGTCATAAATGCAGCTTGACGTGCACTGCTCAGATAAACGCAGGCAACCGGTCAAGGAATCCTTGTATGCCGCGTCTAATGCCACACAGGACTCTGGCTCAAGTAGGCCTCACAAACAATGGATATCTTCGACATCAGTTGCTCTGTTGGATGCCCGCAGATCTGTCCGTCCAGATGGCACATTCAATGGAGGGCGTAAATTCCTGAGACTCCACCTGACTAGGGTGGATTGTGAAATGTAGGTAAATGGAAAAGGCTGAGTCCATTGGCAATACTTGCAACCTTTGCTGTTTCATTAGAAGTACCAGTCCGCGGATGCCCAGTGCAAGTGAGTTAATCAAGGAATCCGACTGTTCACTGATTCACTCTCAGGGACGTCGTCGGGAGCTTTGGGTGGAGACCTTTACGGGACAAATCAGTTGACTCACTTCTACAGTAGACTTTTGGACTTACCTGCAACAGAATCGACGTAAGTAGATATCACCCCTGTACAAGAAAATGAGGTTATGCTGGAGATAAAATACTTGAAAAGACGCAAAGCCACTGGACCGGATGAGTTGTCCCCGTCTTTTTTCTGGGATGGAGGCGAAGCTTTAGTTTCCGAGTTAGCAAAACTTTTCCGGGTTATGCGGGACAGTTAGGAGATTCCCAGAGAATGGTGTGAATCGGTGATTGTGCCGATTTACAAGAAAAATGGCAAATTCTACACCAAACACATACAGTCAGAAACAGATTTTTTAACAGCAAACCTACAGCTGGGCTAGATATGAATTGAATACCCAACTTCGCGGCATAGAATGCCTTATTGACGGCACTTAATTGCTCTATTCCTTAACCACTTTGGGTCATACTCACGGATGTGCTCAGATAGGCTCCTGATCATGCTTTTAATACACGTTGCTCTACATGAAATATCAAAGGATACATATAAAATGAAGCTGCACAGTCAGAAACAGTGTTGTTCAACAGCAAACACACAGCTGGCCTGGATATGAACTAAATAACCAGCTGCACAGAATGCCTTATTGACGACACTGGACAATCTTCTATGCACGACATATGCCAATGTATCACCTTTGGAAAGCACGGATATGTACACTGGCCTCTTCTCATACACTGTCCTCTTTGGGTTTTATACGTTCATCTGTATCAGACGGTCGGTTAAATGTCACGGGTACTCATTTTGAATAAAGACACTGAACACTGTAAAGTGTTCTCCATGATGGAATCTTCGGTGCATATCTTCTTCGCCCTATTGTTTGCGCTCGTAATTCGTTTTCTTTTTAACCTAAGCGGTACGAGGCTAAGGGAGTGGACGTACTCTCCGAACCATTTTAGTTCTCCGTTCCCCGACCACCTTATAGAGCTACCTTCTCAACGAGTCATAAATACGTTTTGGAAGTCCATTAAGTTGCCTGATTTTCTCAGAACTGAATATGATGAAGCAGAATAGAGGTTGGATTTCTTAAGCGTTTATATAAGTGGATACACTAAAATTCCGAGAGCAATACACACAGTTATCGTAAGTACACCTCCATTGTCATCAATCTGTTTAAGCTGCTGCATCTGACACCAATACTATCACCGAAAATGCAGCAGTAATGAGGGCCGTGTCGTTTGATACCATTTCCACGATCAACTGAGCAGCACATGATCGTCACACTTTCTCATTTGTTCCGTTAGCATTGCAACACCAATCTTTGTAAAAATGAAAAAATGTTGCAATGTCTCATGATTTCATTATATTCCGACACTGTTGACCTGACTGGCTTGCAGCGGCATGGCTAAAGAATGATGGGTCGTGGCTGAAGAATTGCGGGTTTTGGCTAAAGCTTGATGGGAAAAGGTGTAGTGCGGAGTGAAAATTTGTGTGTGCCGAGTTGAGGTTGTTTGACGGTTGGTATCCGTAGGTAGTTTGATCTATCATGCATAGAATGCCATTCAACTGTTTCTAATACAACCGAAGTCTGTGGAGTACTGATTTCAACGGGCCGTTTCCCAAATGTGACAGGAAAGTATTAGCAAATAGTAGCCCAAGCGGAGGCTCAATTACCACAGCGTCTGATCGTCAAATTTAAACCGAACATTCTGGTTACGGAAAAATATTACCTACTGCAGATTGGCCAATGGTATACTTACTTCGATTGCATTTTTTTGCTCGTAGTCGCAAAGATAGTCGATAAATTCTTTTTCTTTAAATGGACCGTAACCTAACAGTCAGTGGCTTCTGTATTTATCTCGTTTTATTTTTCTGGGTTTCCATTTTTGCAAATTTGGAAATGTCATTTAGGATGAGCTCCTTTTTCCAAGTCCTTCCCTTCATTATCCAACGGTAGGTCCTAGACCGTCCAAAAGCTCACACGCTGGACATGTGGTAATCCGACCATATCAGATCTCCGAGTAACCTTGTGTAACAATAGAAGGGAACATTGGTTCTCAAGACTCCTTTCGTTGAATGTAACCCTTACGGAATTTGTGGTATATTCTGCGTTGTATCGGCATGACTAGATATCACTAAAAACGAGTGTTAAAGCAGATAACTCGCAGATCAGAACAACAACGGTGCCGAGCAACGCTTCATCGGAAACGAACACACTGCTGTGTCGCCTGACACGTGACCTTAGTACTGTACATAAAGGGACGTGATTGGCCAATAGGGGACCAATCAAAACACAACAAACTGGGCATTATTGAAATGTGGATTAAATGTTGGCTGAACAAAACTATCATGACAAACAGGGTAATACGAAAGCAAAGTTTGGTTACTGGTTATGCGAATGCCTCTGTAATACTTCCTTCCGAAAGGAAGGAGTCACACAAGTTTTTTTCTGCGGCTGAATGTTCAACCTTCGAATCGGTGCATGTGTTCGTGTCGAATGCCTGCACTCTACAGGTGGCTCAGTATTGATCTCAGAGTTTTCATTGTGTTGTTGTGGAAGTGCGAATGTGTCTAGCAATACATCAAGTGGCAGTTCTTGATGGTCAGGGTGAAGGTTAGTTTTGGATGCATATCGATGCCGTAAATAGTTTGCATGTCTTGTCCAGGTTCGCCCAATACAGTTGGCTGCATACAGGACACTACCAACCGGATGCTGAACAACATCGGGAATCCAACCTTTGTTGATTTCCACTGAACGCTAGCACGCAGACTGGGTCACCTGTTTTGGAAACCCGTCTCTTCGTCCCTTGGTTCCAATTGAACTGAGCTTCCATTATGAAATTTCTGGGACCCACCGAAGCAGCTGGTAAAGTCGAGTCAAGTGGTGTTCTCATACGTTGTCCCGCGAATAGTTCCTCTAGTGACTTGGCATTTGTCTTTGATGGGTTGGGTGTCGAGCGATAGGTTCATAAGAAAGTATCCAAAATGAACTGTAGGCTTCACTGCCCCTGTAATTTCTGGAGAGCCCTTCTAAAGTTGTCTACGAATCGTTCAGATTGTCCATTGGGTTGGGATGATTTACGGGAATACGCACATAATGTGTACCCATACTGTCTCAAAACTGTTTAAACTCCGTTGGGAAAAACTGCACACCATTATCCGTATCAGCAGCTTCGGGGACACCGAATTGGAAGAAAAGACGACTGAGTACAGTTACTGTAGTGAATGTGGATGCGTCATTGGAATTGTTTCATGCCATTTAGAATATGCCTCCACCACGATTAAAAAGTACTGATTCTTCACAGATCCGGCATAGTCTACGTGGACTTGTACCCAGGGCCCAGAAGATAAAGGCCGTGGGTGAAGCTCATATTTCACGGGTGCTTTGGTCGTTAGCGCGCATTGCACGCATTTGCGGACAAGTTCAACAATGTCTGAGTCTATGTTAGGCCAGTATGCGCAGGAGCGCGTGATTGCTTTCATTCGCATCATCCCCGGATGGCCTGTGTGTATCTGGTGAAGGACTTTTGTTCTAAGGCGTTAGGACACCATGAGGCAGTCACTTGCTATTGTGAGTGCTTCTTTCCGTCGGTAGAACTGCCGAATTTCAGGGTCCGTAATACTGACTGGCCAACCTTCTCGTAAGTAAGACATAACGAGCTGCAAAGTGGGGTCATTTTGAGTTGCATTGCGAATGCAGCCAAACTTTACTGGCGGATTGCGTATGGAATCGCGGAATACGTGCTCAACATCTGCCGCCACTTTTATCGCTGAGATGATCACGCCATCGTCTGGTTGTCTTCGTGAGTTGGTAGCTATCAGGCATGATAAAGCATCAGCATGGCCGAAGCTATCTGTTCGTATGTACTGTATGTTAAAATTACAACCAATTAGCATAGTCGTCCAGAGCTGTCGTCTGTTAGCCGCATGCAGAGGTACGCCTTTTTGTAGGACGAAATAGTGAGTAAATGTTTGTGGTCTGTATATGACGTAAAATGGCTTCCATGTAGCATTTTGTGAAACCTCTTAACGGCAAAAATTATTGCCGACCCTTCTTTTTCGATCTGAATGTATTTCTTTTCAGCTTTGGTCGATACACCAAACACGTGACATACTGCTTTCTGACTACCATCTGCGAATTTGTGTAATAAAACTGCACCTATACCGCATCTGGGGCATCAGTGATAGGGAGCTTTGGATGGTAATGATTTATCACAAGGTCAGATTTAAGTATCTTCTTGATCTTCTCGAACGCCTCTTGGTAGCGTGATGACCAAAATCGTTTAGTGTCTTTTAAAAGATCATTTAAAGGTGCACGTAACGGCTGAGTATTTGGTATGAAATTATTATTATTTAACATGCTTAGGAAGGACTGAAGCTTGGTCGTGTTCGTGGGAGCAGGCAACTTTCAAATCGCGGCTATCTTCTTTGGGTCCGGAGGCCAACCGTCCTCATCTAATATACCCGCAAGGTAACTGATACGAGGTAGCAGAAACACATATTTCTGCATTCGGAGACTGAAACCGTACGATTGAAAGCGTCCAAAAACCTCTCCAAATGTGCTCGATATCCATCTACGATAGTACTGACTACAACCATATCGTCCATGTACGCCATGGCGTAGGACAGACCACTCAGCATTGTGTCCATTATTCGTTGAAAATTTCTAGTGCGCATTTAACGCCAAAAAGAAGCCGATTATACGGGTACAACCCTCTGTGAGGGTTAGTTGCCAACATTTCTTAGCAGGAGTCTTTCACTTCTACTTGCAGGCAAGCACCCGTGAAGTCTAGTTGAGTAAACGTGTGCCCTCCATTCAGTTTGGCAATAAGATCCTCAGGGACCGGGAGAGGGTACTGATGCGTCTGGAGTGCGTCTTTTAAACCGGTTGAAAAATCGTCACAGATGCGCACCGCGCCAATGGCCTTTCCAATGGCTACTATTGGGGCGGCCCAAAAAGAAAAGGTGACTTTGCTTATTACATTTAACTCTTCCAAACGATCTAACTCAGCATCGATTTGTGGGGTGGCTACATAGGGACAGGTCCTTTGGGAGGAAAAATGGGTGTGCTCCCTGGAAGGATGCACAGACCTGCTTTTGCTTTTGTGCATTGGACTAAACCGGGTTTGAAAATGTCTGGATATTGTGTTTCTGATGCTGACAAAATGTCTTTCTGTGAGCTTAAATCGACATTTGCAACATCAACGGTGAATGAAAAATGCGGTAAAGATGGGGTGGGTGAATTACAAATTGAACTAATGGGGACATCCCAAAGATGACGTTGTGCTATCCAATCAATTCCTAATAAGTTCAGGTCATTTGAAGACGCAACGTAACAAGTACCAGTGCCCTGAAATTCACGAAGTGAAAACTTACGTATAAATTCTCTAAGAAATGAAATGGGTTCAAATGAGAACGGCCGCTGCTGCTCTGCCATGGTATTCCGTAATCGGTGGTGAAGTGGGATTCTTTCAGAGTGAAAATCGCTGTGTGGATGAGTTTTTTGCAGCTCCACATAGGCGACAAAGTCATACAGAGTTCTCTCCTTGGTTTAACAAGGAACTGCAAAGACAGCTGCGACGACTAAACCGAGTTTGTTTACATTTTTCATCGTGCAGCACTGGATTCGATGGGTGCACACGAATCAGAAACTTATGTTTGAAACGGGAAACTACGAGCAGGCCCTAAGAATAAAGAGTGATTTGCGGCCGATTGTGTCACAGCACTGATGAGACTGTTTGAATACCTGAGAAGGGTGATCGAATCCCACCCAAACATCCCCACACTGATTCATAATGGAGTAATCATGGACTCAGGTCTTGAGAAAGTAAGGTTACTGATGTTCCACTACGCTGGCACTTATACTAGATTTATCATCATCTCTCGAGCTCCTCCAGAGTGTAAGAACCGTGACAGGGTGATTGTGCACGAATAAAGGGGTTGCCGATGCTCTTCGAGAGCTTGTTCTAATGAGTTGCCTGGTCCAAATAGGATTCATCCACTAGTCCTGTGGGATTTGGCTCAAA
Source organism: Fasciola hepatica (assembly GCA_948099385.1). Classification (NCBI taxonomy): domain Eukaryota; kingdom Metazoa; phylum Platyhelminthes; class Trematoda; order Plagiorchiida; family Fasciolidae; genus Fasciola; species Fasciola hepatica. Next base: position 6,774,630 of record CANUEZ040000083.1, read on the forward strand.
TTATCACCTCTCCGCTCACAAAATTGAGTAACAAATAAAAAAGTGGATGTAATCCCGATGTTTAAAAGCAGCTAAAAGGTAGAAGTTGCTAACCACTTTCCGACTAGTCACGAGTTTATAGTCTAAAGGTTATAGAAAATTAGTTTTGGCACAACTAAATGACTATCTCGAAAGTCATGCACTTCTCAGTCAGCATCAGCACAGTTTCTGTAAAGGCCTTTTTTGTCTGTCCAAGCTTCTGCTGGTCGATCAACACTGGTACTATCTGAGCCTGTGCATTTTCCACGTACGTCCACAACTGGAAGCTGGTGGAGCTGCTGCCTTCTTGTGCAAGGCCACTGAGTTGCCAAACAGTAAAGCGGGAAGCCATCCGACTCATTGCTGAACTACGAGACACCATCGTCAAACAGTCGCAGGGTTGTTCATATTCCTCCGACATCGTGTTCTGTAGCCGCCTACTAGTTGTAGCGAGAAAACTGAATCATCTTGATCTATTGGTATAAGATAACAGTATATATAGGATGCACAGTGGTCGTGGCCATATCATGGACTGTAAACCTATTGGTCTACCTGCTATTCACAGTAAGCTCGTCTGAGTAGTTAGTCTGATTACAAACGCAGTTGACTGATTTGGTTCACACAACATTTACTAATTGATTGGTTTCTCAAACCTCTACTTTGGCTCCGATCAAGTCTTCGATTCAAGGCAGTCGAAAACGTGCTCTCCAAACCATCGAGTTATCTGCTAGACGAATTAGACCGTCTGTTAGCACTGGGCCAGCCCATACCTCCACAGTTACAATGTATGGTCACAGGTAACCACTTTGTTTCCAGAGGAAATATAGAGGGGTAAGAGAAGACCAGCTCTGCATTCAGTGGATAATCTATGACGACAAAGCACTTGAACTGCAAGCAGAATTCCCCGTTTAGAATAACGAAAGAACGAGGAGGCATTGTTTGACACTCATAAAGCTGGAGTCGACTGGGCTTTCGTTGGTCTACCAGCCATCCAGAAGAGTGACTAAATTGTGAAACTCACAGCCAGCTGACCTGGTGGAACAGCAACAACAAAGGCGTTTCGAGGTAAAACTGGATGCTTGTCTGGACGAGAAGCGGCCGGGATTTCCTCCCCCCCCCCCCCCCATCCCCGAGGCCCACAGTTTGGGGCTGTAGGTGACGAGGCTCGTACGGGAAGTTTCCCAGTGTCTTTAATTCTGAAGACAGAAATTATTGAACGACTGTTCCTGTTTACATCACGAAATAGGCTAGCCATTGGTTACACCTATTGTTCGTAAGGGTAAAAAGAGTGAAAATGATTAGCATTTGATGCAAAACCCAAATTGACTCCGTTGGAGATGGGAAGTAAACCGTCATGTGTCAGCCTGGTTAACTGAGTCACAGTCACGTGCACTAGTGCGTTAAAGTATCATTTGGGAACCGAACGTTCCATGAATACAACAACTGATCATGATTTGCTCGTTGTTATTGTTAGGTTCTGCCCGAAAATCTGTACTATTTTGCATGATTCGGCATGACATTAGGAGAGGAAACATCGAATTCGTGTTAATTTAACTCTTGGTAACTGAATTGATTTGAAGATTTTAGAGAATTTCAATCTGAAAGTCAAACCAGGACAAACAATCGCGTTTGTCGGACCAAGTGGATCGGGCAAGAGCACTGTGGTTCACATGCTGCAGCGTTTCTATGATCCGGTTGAAGGACAGGCAAGTAAATGATCACTCTCTTCAGATTTTCTTCCTTATCCGGATATCGATTGTTTTACGGAGGAAGCTCGGTTGATGGTATGGACTGCATAGGATATTGATCAAAGCTTTCTTCAATGGGGGTACATATTTCATGATATGACTCATCCATGAAGTACGGACGCTCAACTCACCAATAAAATCTGTGACAGAAAAGAATCATGTATTAATAATGCTGTAAAATCCGTTGAGATCCAGCCCGAATAGCCTAGCTGTTTTATGTTCGACTCGTAGTCAGTTATTCCGGGTTTACATCCAAGTTGGGGCTCGGCGGATGTGCACTACTGATGATTTGTACCAAGGATGAGAGCTGTAAAGTGTTTCTATGGTTTTACATCGTTATTCGAGCGCTGGAAATGCGTCATGAATTATTTTTTAATCAAGTTATATCCCTTGTTATTCATACTGATCAAGTACCTCAGTGCTCGTACCATATAAAATTAAGTAAAGAAAAATTGACAAACAGTGATTAAGAGCACACCGAATTCATTGAACACATAAGGAACTTGAGAAACTGTCCAACTTAAACCGATTACGGTACCTGAGTCTGTAAATTAGCCTAGTAATATGGATTCTGAAATTTCTTTACGTACAGGTATTAAGAAGGACTAAGTGAAATCTGAGTTCCATTTTTTTGTATCTGGTTCTCTCCTCCGAACCATCAAAACTCAGTTTTCGTAATCAACCTGCCACAACAAAATATCCTTTCTTACCACATAGATCCTGTTTGGCAATTCAACTGGAGCAGTAGAGAATTGTATAAACCTCGCTTTTCCTTCCATAGATTTTCATAAATGGCACAGAAATTCGTCAGCTAGACTTGCTCTGGTACAGATCACAACTTGGTGTTGTGCAACAAGAGCCGGTTTTGTTTGCGGGCACGGTGGCCGAGAATATCACCATGGGTTATCTGAATGCAACTCGGGAACAAATCGAGGAGGCCGCGAAGCTGGCAAATGCGCACGAATTCATCATGAAATTGCCCGAAGTAATGAAACCATTCTTTACCAGTAGTCACATTAAGAATGAGAAGAATTGATGATAAGCATAATTTTGTTATATTTCTTATCCTTTCCAGTTAAGTTAAGTCTTGTGTGAGGTCTAGCACCCTGGAAACTGTATTAAAAAAGGAGTCGAAAGGCATGGGTCATTTACAACCCCTTCTCTTCACGGTGACGAAGTACTTAGTTGAAACATGGCTGCACTGTCTGTCATTGCGCGTCCTCTTAGGAATCTGGTTCTAAAGACATTTTAGGGTTCCAGTCTTGTAATGATATTTTAAAGAATGCGTCATCCTACAATAATAAAACTCAGTTAACCCCATAAAAGCACCATTCATCTGCTTTACCTGTTCGGTTCAGAATACTCAAATGTGCATACCTGCTGTATTAGTTCAGCTCTTTTAGTCAGCATACTTGCACCCCACTGCTTAGAGTTTGATTGCCACCTTACAACATCACTCCGTTGGAACTAAAATAGATCAAAGCATTATTAGGACCAAAACAAGAAAAGTGACGTATGAAATGACGTAAAAAACGACGAATACTATTATAGGTACGCCAATAACAGCTCCACGTGATCGTATCACCTAACCTCAGCAATCATTTATCTTTCAGGCATATCTCGTGGGCTGTAATGCAGAAACCAAACATGTCCTACACGTAAAATCCCATTTATTGACGTTTCCATACCTTTTGAAGATGTCATTCACCGGCTACTCCGATCCATCATCCAACCTCAACGTGACCAGTAGAGTTATGTGCAACGAGGCAATATATCAACGGTTACGCTCATCCCATTTCACAAAGACGACAGCACGTTCACGTAAAATAGCTGTTGTTGAGAATGACATCAGGATCATAAAAACCGTGCATCTTGACTCAGCATTGCTGACTTGATTTAGGGACAAAACATTGGGAGCCGTTTGACTGTTATACTGTCGCTCAAAAACCGATTATTCTACGTTTTTCTACTCGTAATGTTCACTTTTCTGAGAGATACAAGAGAACTGATCCCACTACCTCGGTCTTAAGTAAGCAAACGGATGTCACGTTGACTCCATGAACGGCTAGTATCGGTGAAGGCGCAAAGAATCTTTCGTTTATTTTTCAAAACGTCCTTCATTATATACCTGTGTGAGATGCGGTCGTTCTGGCAACGCAACTTACATAATCAGGTTTCCAACCTCTAGGACGAGTATATTCTGGGGCTAACCAAGTTATACAGCAGTACTTTCAACTGTGAAGATTAAAAAGAATCCCACACATCACTACTCTATTGTTAGACCAACTAAGATGCTTGCGATTCACGTGGATTTTCGTTTATAACCAAAATATTGCGTGTGTATTCCAAGTTAAAATGTTTACTATCTGGAAGAAACTTCGATATCGCTGTTCTCGCTCGAGAATAGCATTATTTGCAGAATCATTTCAAATAAAAATTTGAAATGTATTGGCGATAGAGACCAACACTGACGTGCATCATTCTTCTTGATGAACTCAGCAGAAACAATGCTATAAGCACACTCTCAGGTTCAGCTTTTCGCAAGCAACGATAGCAGAAGCGAGGTGAACCCCTCTGGTACATCCTTCAATGACTGGCTTCACCAGAAAGCTGGGAGGTCAAGAGTGAGTCAAAGGCCGTTTTCAGAGCAAACGGAAATAAAGATAGAAGGTCTGGAGAAGGTGTGCCATATGCTGCGTATCTCTTATCGCTCAGCTGACTCTTGCGATCGTTTAGCCGCACGAGTAATCGTTTATTGTCCACCGACGGTCATTTTACGACCATGACCCAGAATAAAATAATCAGACTGTTTCAGCGCATCAGCCCCGCACAACGTCTCAGTCGTTCACGTGGCCTGTTCAAGGCTGCCAAGTCTTGTAACTGGGCTTGAGAATTCACTCTTTGTGTGACCTTATTCGTCATGGGTGCATCGGAAATATTTGATCGTGGAGGCTGCTAAACGAACCCCAGAGACTACGGAACGATAGCCAGCGTCGATCGAACGAAAGGAAAACCTGTAAAATCCGTCCTAGGTTGAAGTAGTCATCACAGGGACTCTGATCAAGTCAAACATGGTCTTTGTTTTTACGTGTGTACTTTTTGAGTACCAGATGATCGAGAGATAGTGCCAGCGAACAGTTTGGATGGAATATTTACCAAGCCAAGTTACAAGATTAAGTGCTATTTTTCGTGAATCAATATAATCACCGACTTACTCCATGTTTAAAGGATAACTTTATTTCCTGAAATCGTCTTGAAGAATTCTGTTCCCTCTAGTACTAAAATTTTACCTAATCCTCGAAAATAGATGGGGACGATGAATTTGGTCTGGTAGCTATTTACACTTTAGGATTACGTTTCTCGTGGACGGATTTCTTTACAGACGGAGTTAGATTTTCATAGCGGCTAATTAACAGAACAGACCCGCTCGTATGCTATCGTATCCTCTGGTACACCAGGGTAGATTTTTTCATACCTGCAGGGAATAAACTTGGTTCAATGCTTTTATTTTGGCTTACTCTTTTACATTATGTATATTATGGATTCTAACATAAACTCAGATTATTAACCTACTGACTGAGCTGCCCAAGCACGTTATTTGTTTTTGTTATTTTTACTAAAACTATCCTATATTTCTCTAGTTGTGTAGTGAATCCTCATTAAAATCACCGAGAAGTACAACTTTCCCGGAAATGAACATAGAGAATATCACGATTTTGTGATGCCTTTTGTTTTTCCCTCAACTCCCAGGGGTACGACACCTGGATTGCTGAAGGTGGCGGTAGCATGTCCGGCGGACAGAAACAACGAATTGCCATCGCCCGTGCGTTAGTGCGCAATCCGAAAATAATGCTTTTGGATGAGGCCACTTCGGCTTTGGACACACGTTCGGAGCGTCAAGTACAAGCGGCTCTGGACAAGGCGTGTTCCGGACGGACGGTAATGATGATCGCTCATCGGCTGACCACAGTGCAAAATGCCGATTGCATATTGGTTATTGAGAAGGGGCGCGTTCGAGAATCCGGGACTCATCGGGAACTTCTCAAAGCTGGTGGTTTATACTCTACCATGCTGCGGGCACAGGTTTGTGGATACAACCATCTGGCTATATAAAATCACCACTGGGCTTCTGCGAGATGTCATTTTGTATGATGCTAAAATACAGTTCCGCGCGATTAGAAATGTCAGTATTGGTGTTCCTTGCAAACCTCAAAAAAGGGCATGGGTTTGAAGTACCACAAGCTACTTTCTTTTAAGTCTGTGCTCGTGTAAGTTATAAAACCAAAACACCATGTTCAAAACTCTGCAACTGAATATGTTTTCTTTCAGTCTGTTCGTTACTGGAACACATAAAAAAGTGAACAGCTCACACTGGCGTAAATTACATGTCATGTTCATCTAACAAGTAAACGCGAAAACAAGGCTCGTTGTTCTTTTTCTTCAGTAGGCCGATCCGCAAAGCACTGTTTCATAAACTGCAATCGAATCTCAATTACTGGGAATGGCAAACAACTTTTGACGATTGGGTTGAACAGAACCAGTTACCTTCAATCCAGTCAATATGGCTCCATCCGTGTAGAATTTTGCCAAATCACTGATCATATTCAGCCTTTGCAGGTTTAAAGTTATCAAGCGAGATCTAAGAAGCACTGAGTTGAGATATTTAAAAAAGTGGCCACAGGAACATGGGTTTCTGGATTTTCTCCAGTTCAACGTTGCCATAGAATACAAAGTAGCTGCTTCCTCTGCAGAATCATCACTGTTCATTGACCGCCCACTAGTTCCAGGAAGAAGACTCCTGTGCTTCCGTTGGCTCTCGATCTCTTAGTACAAAAACGGCAGTAAATAAAAAATGCACGATGATCATAGCCATATCGAGGCCTGCAACCGTATTGGTACACCCGTGGTTCACATGCCACCTTTTCTGAGTGGTTAGTCTGGTTTCAAACCCAATTGGTTAATTCGGTACAGACAACCATTACACTTGATTGGTCCCTCGGCTGGCTTCGTTTGCTCCAATCAAGTCCTCGATTTAGGACTGATGAAAAGGTGTACGCTGCTAGCCAAACCATCGGGCTGTCTGCTAAACGAACTAAGCTGTCCATTGGCAACGTGCCAGCCCATCCCATCGCGGTTACCTCTTTTGTAATGCCTTATCGGATTGGTATCTGAAAAACAGCGCCAAAAGATGTTCGCGACGAAGTTTCAAATAATCTTTATTTTTATGTGCCCACGAATAAACTACATCACTGTGCCAAGTTTTCGTAGCAGTAAATATTGCGAACACATTTTCTTTATATTCAACGAAATTGTTCGTTTTCATTCTGAAACAATATGATTATATATATATATATATATATATATATATATATATATATATATATATATATATACATATATATATATATATATATATATATATATATATCAAATGTGAATGCTCCAACCATATGCTAGCCTTCGGTCGTTCTGGGGCTGTGCTACAGTCGAATTCATTTTAAAATAGTGAGGATGTATGTGGGCACGACTATAGATTCAGCCGCTCGTATTTGGTAACGGTGATCCTAAGCATGACAAGCCCAGTAGCGAAACGTGTCCAAGTGTTTCAATTTCAACAATCATGTGTTAGGCTGGTACACACGGGTCAAAGAGAATGATGCCGGACACAACGTGCCCAGTGGTATGCCAAAGGTGTGCTCAGGTGTGCAAGTGCTAACTCGTACTCCTTGTCGGACCTGTCTTTGGGCAGTGGACGTGACAGGAGACTGAACGTGTGCACAGGTCGTTTATGTGCCCGCAAAAAATCAAGACCGCATCCGCTGCGATTATGGTGCTATAGCTCATCAATTATAGAGTGCAGGTTTGTTTTATTATCAAATCATCCGCTGAGTTCTAATGTTTAACATAGAACAGGTGTACATTAGTTTAGGGGGATAAGATCAATGAGAAGTTAGCAACCGCCAGAGAGGAGTCGTCTTTGAGCTTCAACGTTTTGTTTGTTACCGATGCTGATAGTTCATGGAAGCATATCAGTAGCTCCGTTTGACTGGGTCCCAATCGAGGCTGGAACTGTAAATCCCACAATCTAACCATCATGCTCCCTTGACTGGGTCTCGGCAGCTAGTACTGAGCAACGAGTATCTGGCACCGATATGGTATGTGTAGAATAAGTCACCCACAGAACGACCGACTCCGATAATGAATGTATTTTTACGGTAGTCGATTGTCTTGCTGATTCTCATACAGTGGTAATTTTGATAATTTTCCGAAAACCATTCACGATTCCATCGTACTTTAGCATTCGGCAGTCTTCGATTAGATGCGGCTCCCTTTCAGAAATGTTGCGCATTGATGCGTAGTTAATAATAGGAAGAAAGTGATTCTTCATTCTTTATCTACTTAATATAGTTACAAAAAATATCTCAGACGAATTCGATATGCACTGAACAGCTGGCTTTTCATTCAAATCGAATAACTCCTAATGCAGAGATAAATCATTCCATGATCATTGTATCACCGCCTTCTGAAATCCTCATTATAGGGTAAGCAAGATGAGGTGGTTGAAGAGGAAGAAGAGGATGATGAGTTGTATGAAAAACCGTCGGAAGATTTGATTCTAACTCCGCAGGTAAGCCTTGGTTCTCGTGATTCACGAGTTTATCTCTCATTAACATAACTCCTTTTGACTCATTTTGAAAATTTACTATTTCTTGTTTGCTAATCCAGTTGTCTAAGTAAATAAGATATTGTTATGAGACAGTTTTCACTAACCTTTGACCAGCCTGTTCTTAACAGAACTTTAATCCATGTTGTCGTTTTGATTTTCAGAAACAACGAAGATCGATGGGGAAGGCAGTAAGTTTTTTCTAGGAAATGGATCACAGTATTTTGCGAATCAAAACGGGTGCACGCTATTCACATTAGGATAATTATGATCCCTTGGATTTGTATTAGCCATGCAAAGCCAACCAAATTTCCCGTGATCCATAGCCGTGGTTCAGTCTTGTTGGACCTTTTGGTCTAAAACAAGGCCGCGGAACCTTGTACTACCAACACTTGGTGAGGACCAGTTCTGTAACAACGCAGTCCAAAATACTTCTCAGGTTACCAATGGAGTTTGTGTACTTGAGACGGAATCCTCATGAGCTTCATCAAATCCTCAAGATGATTGCCGTAATCGGTAGAAATGTATATCACTACTGACGGAAATCTGTAGCGAGAATCACGCATTTTGAGTTTAATTGGCGGGATTCATAAATTTATTAAAAATATACCCCAAAGAAAGAGTGATCATCCTAGCACCGTTAATGCAGCAGTCTGCATTTAAATTGCTTGAATAGGAGCATGTTAGTTTTGATACATTATGTGATTTGTGAGTGTTTAGAAGAACTCATTCTATCGAATCACTTTGTGAACTGCATAACTCCTCGACCCTGCAGTTACGAATCATGTTTGGTCACCAAAGGCACAGCAACAAACCTTCCGTACTGTTCTCATTTTTGTTTTATATTTTAATTTAGCTTTTCCCCGAGGTAGAGAATAAATCACCACAGACCGATGCTTTTCAATCTACAATTCTTTTTCCATTTTTCCATGTCCATTACGAGCCTTTTCCAGGTGATATACGGTTAAAAAGGAGCAAATTTCTTTTGACCTTGTTGACCTAAGTTTGTTTTCTATTGGAGTGTTTAAATTGTTTGAGGATTTTTAAGTCTAGCACTCCTTCAGAATGGAACCGACTGACTACAGTCAAAGTAATGCAAAATTTGATTTCTTTTTCCAATATTCTTGCACAGTACCCTGAAAGACGAGACAAACACACAATTGTTTAGCTTTGACTGTTTGAATAAAAGGTGTTTGAATAAGGTCTAGCAATGATGTGTTCAAATTTGACATCTAGCTCTGTCACGGTCGCCGTATTTTCCATTATCTATGCATTATGAGCTACTCAAACATGTGAATGTTATTCGTTAAATCCTCAGGATCTTACTCAAGGGTCACTCCTAAGTGTGGCTTCCGAAGTACCGACTTGTGTTAGTCAGTCTGATATGCAAGTGAGTTATCTATCGTGTGCATAAGTTGCTTATGTTTTTAGTGACAGTTACATCGAAACTTTTTTTACCTGGTATGCGCACTGATTTGTCGAATGCGTTTGTCGCGAATGTACGATGGAAGTGACTACAGAAAATAGTAGCCTTAAGTTCACGATTACTACTTTAATGCTGAGGTAAACAAAAAAATAGCACAAAAACTTCTGTTTTCGAAAGAATAACTTGTTTAAATAGATTGTGCTGATAAGCCTCTGTTTACATCAATTGTGGTTGATCTGAAACGTAATTCGGAAGCTTCAGCAGGAGCTGAAGAACGTCAGAAGCAACCGCAAGCAGTGGATCTCTGCAGTTCCTACTGGAGTTCGAAATTTGGCATGCATAAGTGAATTCTTTTTCACAAGAATACAACAGTGTTTGCTTTAGATGGACAAATTCTTCGTACCTTCTTTTTTGAAGACGAAGGTTTCCCTTTACCACAACGGTTTTTGTAGTTTATAAAAAAAGCCGCAGCTCAAGTGCCATGCGCCACTACTTAGGAACCGTCCTTCACCAAGGAATGAATTCTACGTAAGAATATGAATTATACCATGTATTTTGTAAAAGACACATAACTATTAGCCTAAAGGTTTTTTGGATGTTTGGTGAATGTAACCGTCCTTATCGTAGGAAGCACATGCAGTTGCTGTGACACCGTAGACGGATTTAGGGCAAATTTCTAGTAGCAAAAGAAACTTATGCGTCCTGGAAGATTGTCCTTCTGGTGTTCGCATGAGCTTTTGTGATGATTCAGCGGCCATCACACCGGATACGGCCAGGTACAGCTTCGTAACCACGTACACGGATGAGCCTCAATCAGTCGGGATCACCGCGGACAATTCCGACAAAAGCTCCCTGTGATTGGCCATCTTTGAGTCTACCAATTATATTCTATTCTGCTATTTTGCGGCCTTGATCTTCTTGATACTTCCACTCGTATAGTCCTGGGTGGGGGCAATTTCAATACGGACTATCAATTCAGTTCTTTACGATTAATACAGTTTTACTCTGTTCTCTTCCAATAAAACTTTCACCGAATTTTCGAATCAGGTAAATGCCTCATGACTGAGGTTGAAAAACGGACTATACGGAGGAAAGAAGCTGAAATAATGTCTAATGGCAAAACGAGCTTCAGATGCCTTTCGATGTGTAGGAGCATTGTCAGAAATGAACTCTACCTCAGTATGCGGCTGTTCAGTGTTCGCCCCAAAGGAGCATACTTCCAAGAATCTATTGGAAATCTGGTTATTTACTTTTACGTGGCATTCATAATATTGCATACTAAGGGTCTGTATGCACGCAGTGATATTCAGGTTTGCACCTTTATCTAACAATAAGGTTTTTGCATGGTTTTCCTTTAAACGGTCTTCCGATCGATCGAGAGAACCACACTTTTTAATTGGTTTCGTCAACGTAAAGTCGTAACACGGAGCTTCCTTACGTTTGTAACCATTCTGCAATGTGGGCACTCTTTGTCTTGACATCAATGCTGTTGCCCTCATTGTATTTGACTGGAAGCTTTTTCTTGCTGCAGCTATGGCTATCCAAAAGTCTGTCGATAAAGATCACACTAACGGTCAACCCGGAACTTCTAATGCCAGCCACAGTTATTGAAGGATTCCCATCCACAATGTTGTGTAGTTTGGCAATAATATCATCCGAAAATTCCCTTTTCTTGAGGCCGCATTATAACCCAGTTTCTTGATCCCTTTTTGTGTTTCTGTACGTTGTAATGTTTATTCCCAGGTGGTAGCTACCAGCTTCAGATGGTCACCGTTTCTGACACTTCGTGCAATGCGTCTGTGATCTTCAGTGTTGACAGTTTTCTTTTGCCTATAAGATTTTCATTCTCTGGTTTAAAGCCAATTATTTCCATCTCCTCTGTTACTTCCTCAGTGGACATCTTTGCTCTGCTTTGTTTGTTTTGCGAATGACACAATTTTCGATCCTCAGACTTTTATATTAGGTTAAAACTAACCGGACGACCCAAAGCCGCCCAGAATCAATGGCTCGTTTTCACACCATTGTGCACCCATCAGTGTGGTGCTCATATGGCATCACCAAATTAAACCATTTGTGCATATAAAGCCCATTTGATCACGTTGTACCCCGAGTACGTAAGAACACATGTCTAGGCTTCACCGACATCGAAAAGTGACAATCACATGGCATAGCATTTGGATGTTTCTGTACATGCACTTGTTACCTTGGCTTTACAGTCATGTTAGGCTTTGGGGTTTCATCACGTTGGGGTTAGCAAAAATACCTTATGTGAACCCGCCAAAGCATCTGCTTAGATGTGTGAGTCAAAATATCCGATCTTTTACTGTTTACACAAGGTGCGCAATGGTCAATCCAAAATATACTGATGAGTGGCTCTTGAGCTTTGACGCAAGGCTCCCAAACCGTGGAGAATACTGTAGTTTTATTGCGTAAAAATTGGAAGTGTAAGTGATGCCTGTAATGCCTAGAATGAATGACGAAGCTGTCAAGAGTATCTCTTCATTTTCATTTGAATCGTTAAGAGCAGGCAGTGACGAAAAGTATACTTTTAAAATCAAAGGATGATTCTTCGAAGTTTAGTGTGTCAGTTAGTCAGTGACAACTTTCAGAACGAGGACACGTACTCATGTCTAGATTTTCGATATAAGTAGTATGTCGTCAGGTGTGCATACCGGGTATTCTTCTAACCAATCATTGCTATGCCTGATATGTGTCGGCAACCGTGAAACCAGTCGTGTATCTCCGGGGAAATCGTGTCCAGCTATACAGATACAATACCACACTACTTAGGTTGTAAAGTGCTTATTTGTCTTTCGGGTGGCAGGTGGAACATTGAAAGTTCACGGTATGAACATGTATTCGGTGTTTGATGAAGCTTTCAAATTGCTTTTCACACCAATTTACTCATAAAGAGTAGCGATAAGCTCTACAATCCTAAGACATTGATTTGACAATATCCAAATGCGTTGCTGAATGGTATTAGCATCCAAATATTATCCTGTAAATCCAGAAAAATGTGAACTACGTCTCAGTCTAGCAAATGATGTTTTACTGAACTGTGGTCTTACAGCTTTACCTAATAAAAACAAGTTTTCTCCAATAATATGCTTCGAGTTATTCTCGTATAGTGCATATGGAAATTAACTGTGATGGTAGATTTTCAACGAATAGTTGGTGGTATAAGATGGGCAAAGCATGACAAACGAAGACTATTTAATTTATGACAGATCTGGTTTTATGCCCTCAAATGAGATGAACGTTGGACGTGACTGAGCCTTCGCATTTTGAACATCCGAAACAGCATTTAAATCATCCGAGTTAGCCAGAATAGGACCAGTTATCAATTGAAGAAATATTGTTAGTACTAAAGAAAACATGGTCGTACCGATAAGATTTTCCTGAGGTTCTTCATTAACGCCGACGTTAGTTAGATATCACCGTTCAGAGGTGTGACCAATCGCTCCACATGTTGAAGGTCAAGTGATTTCTACTGGTAAGTGATGGCTGTTTCACTTACAGGGGTTCCTAGACACCTTGTTCACTTGGGGGCCGTTTTATTTGTAGACTTTAGTTACCCGTACAAAATTCCAAACGGTCTCTGTTTCATCCTCAACTGCAGTATAAAGCGCTCTATTCAATGAAACGCATGATGAGGTACAGCCGACCGGAAGTGGGTTTCACAATTGGTGGTTGCATTGGTGCTATAATGGCAGCACTCGTCAATCCTGGATTTGTTTTGCTGTATGCAGAAATATTTCAGGTGAGTGGGTTGGCCAACCAACTTGACGAGAAATTCTCTTTGCTTTCATTCATTTCTTCTTATTTAGTATGCTACTTTACACAATCTCGTTTGTTCATATTTATTTTGTCCACTCAATTTGAGTCGGACATCTATGCAAAATTTGGTTTATCCAGTGAAAGTTGTTCGTAAAGGAAGATCAATAATTTCTTGCTTCTGCGTGGTTGTGTAGGCGACTGTTTGTTTTAATAATTATATTATTCCATAGTGGTCAGAGTAGTAAACTCCTTGGTGAAAAGGATTCTAAGTAATGGAAAGTCCATTTTCATTCTCGCATTCAATAGTTCACATCCCTAGTCGAAATCTACCCGGTGACCTTTCAATTCCCGAACAAGCGCTCCGCAAGCTGATCTGTCACGTTGTCCTCGCATCAAAACGAAGTTACTCCTTGTTCAATAAGCCAAAAATTCATTGAAAATTAACTTGCATTTTTGCTCAGTATAATGAACAAAACAACATGGTTTTAAAAGAAAATCACACTATTTATCATGGCCTATATTCGCTAAGTTACAGTTCAAACGATCTCCAGCACAATCCCGCAACACCTGACCAGTTGACAGCGAGCGCGTAATTGATCTCAGCACCACTTTCGTAACGCTATTAGCAACACCTAGGCTTTTTAGAATAGGATCACGAAGACCACCTTGACACCCATCCTAATCCATAGCGATTGACATACTGAAGCCCGTATTATGCAAGCAGCGCAACGTGGTGCAACCGATAATGCTTGCATGGTCACAAGTGGTAAACGCTCAAATGTCAATTATCTGTATCGTACTTTTAATCTTATTTCCAAATCCAATCTCGCACGTTTTTTTCTTTTTCGAGTCTAATGGGTTATTGATAGTTCACGTTTTTCTTATTCTGTTGATTTGATTAGACTAGTCTGTGTCACGCAAACAGAAGAGGTTCGCCTTTTTCGGCGATCATAAAAACTAAATAATCTTACAAATATGTTTTTTTTGCACAAAAGCTGTCCTGTTCACTTGAAGACAGTCATCATGCGACAGAGAAGCAGTCATGTGATTTGCACATTGTCGTTTACTTTATTGCTTTTGGTGTGTCGGACATAGCGGCGCTCTTTAATCCACAATTGTCTGTAGTTCCGTTTTCAGCAATCAACCACTTACTACGTAATATATACACTCTATCACACTTGCGTTATTCCAACTCTTCATATCATCGATAAATGAAATGCGTAGAGAGAAAGAGACGAGAGCGTTATTAAATTAACTACTCGGTTTTTTGGAAATGAACAACCGAATGAACCCCGAGTCTCAATGCAAGTATCACGAGAGTGCTTTGCAACTCTGGCGTAGTAGGACTAAACCATTGTTATTCGGGCAAAACGCATCATATGAGTAATCATCGAAGAAGAATACTAGCTAAGGATACGATTAATAATCTCTCATTGACTGAACCTCTTCTTTAGAAACACAGGTGTGGTAGTGGTTGAAAAATATAAGCGTAAGTGTATCGAGTTTGAGATTGGGACCACACCACTGTTCCTGCATTGATGGTAGACGCTAATTTGCTCTTGTCTTGATTGTGATTACATCCGACCGAACCGGGTTCCTATTGGTTATTCCCTGTTGGTCTTGCCGTTGTGGTCACGAGCTCTGTCATTTATAAATACGCATTCCAATACACTTAAGCCTCAGGATAGGATAAAACGCGATGATAAGGATAAGCTCCTCTCTTTTAATCATTCCAACTGAAGAATATACCACAACCCGACAGTGTGAACCTAGATGCACTTTGTTGACCAGTTAGACTGCGTACCGCAAGACACTCAGCTTTCGTCCCACGAGAATAATCTTTCACCCATTTCAGTTATTTAACAGACAAAATATCACACCACCTGAAATTCTTCAGGCATCCGGATTCTACGCCGGAATGATGGTTGTCCTTGCTCTTGGATACCTAATTGGAATGGCTATGGAAGTGAGTGAAAAGAAAGTGATAAATGTGAATGATATGCTGACTATATGAGTAGTAGGAGATTAGATTTTACTTAATATGCAATTCGTCACGCCGGGTTCGAGACCCAGTTGAGCCTCGTTAGATGTGCGCTGCTGATGATTCCTAACAAAGATGAAGCAACTGCACTGTGCATCCATGGGTTTCAATGGTTTGAACGTTCACACTGCATGATGAATCTCACTTTTTGCAACATATGCTAACTGTGATACTCTCAGTTATTGAGAGCTCACAATACATAAGATATCCGATACTTAGCATGCAAATAAGCCAATAAGTTAACAAGTAGGCAAGCAACTGAGTCATAGTTACATGTATGTGCAAGTGTAAACCATGCATACATTTGGTTCATGCCAAGCAAGGTCGACTGATACATAAAGAGATATGATTAGTCAACCCTGTCTGAGCTGAGGCATGACAAACAATAAGACCACGGATGTAGATATTTGTATATGCTTGTGTGCGATTGCAGTCGTATGTACGCATACGTGATGAGTATTTATCGATCATCCCTGGAGTACGTGTGTGTGGCGGATGAAAACACACGATTCATGGGGATTTTGTTCAGTTCCCAAATGACAAATAATGAATGAGGAAAGACAAAAGCGAAGACAAAGCCGTATAAATTTAAGGGAATACGACATTTTTGAGAAATCCGCATTTTCACTATTACTTCACCCTGTCAATCTATATGACTGACTCGCTGCCCAACACAGAACTGATTCACTCTCTCTCTCTCTACGGTAAATTGCAATTTATTTCCAAGTGTCTCTCACGTTTCGCATCTCAAATCAGGGCATCTTCTTTGGATTCGTCGGTGAGCGTTTAACAAGACGGTTGAGAGATAAGATGTTCGGGACCATATTGAAACAGGTGAGTGACACACAATTGATGCACATGAGTCCATCATCACCAGACTGATCTAGAAGGTATCGAACGAGTTTTAAACAAAGAATGCTTAGTGGAATTCACGTCCTCTTTGTACAAACAGTGACTAAAACAAACATTGATTTTTCAGGGGTACTGTAATGACTAGTCAGGTAATCAAATACAGAAGAATGAATTCTTGGAAGTTAATCTGTTGATTATGGTCCCGGTTACCGCTTATTATTAGTCTTAAACGCAATGCCAAACCGTTTGTGAAGGTCTGTTTCCTAATTCAGAAGTACACACCAAATTCATGTCAGTTTGTGATAGTAGGGATACAACAAACTCCAGCTGGTTTCATAATTCTAACCAACTTAGTCTAATACTAGGGAATTCATTTTGAAGTTTTTGTGATCCAACCTTCGTGGGAGATTGAAATTGGGAAACCCCGATATACCTAATCACTGAAAAGCTGTGATAGCCACAATTCTGACTGCTTCACGTACAAAGCACACATTTTTTCAATGAATTCTATACGTATGTTTCTGGAAAATTCACTTGCATTCTTCACATCGAAAAGTCGGACTCCGCGAGCCGCGTTTTACAATTCATGTGGGTGAGGTAACATTGGAATGCGTCAGCCATTGGCCGGAGTAAAGGTCATTGTCATGGCATTAGGAAAAAGGGGGTTGGTGGGGAGGGGTGTCTCTATCGTGTGCGTGTTGCGAGGACAGTTTCACTCCCATCGTCACGAGTGGTAATCGATAGTGGACTTTGGGGGTTTGGTCGGCCATCCGTGGTTTCCGGTTTCGGCCAAGGCAGCTGGAGAGCTTGGACTAGTTGCTTTTGTGCACGTAGATCATGACTTGGTAGGGGGATACACATGCCGAGCGGTTGACAAAACACTTAGGGCAGATGTAAACTCAACGTTCACAGCCGTTGGACTAAAATACACATTCCCCACCTCTCCAGTGATCCGCATGCAAGTAAAAGACAAACTGCTTGAGCTGACCTCCTCCATGATCAGTCACTCATTCAGGTGCGAATGTGGCGCATCCTACATAGGTCGCGCGGCTAGGCGTTTGTCTCAGCGCATTAAGGAACATCACCCAAGATGGTTGAGTCAGGGGAAAACCGGTGTGATTACTAGTTCGATTCTAGGTCATTTGGTGGACAGTGGCCACACGATCGACCCTGAAAAACCTTTCAGAGTCATTTACCGAGTTCCACCCAGTCGATCAAAGCCCGTTCGACTTCGAACCCTGTCGACAGCAGAGGCAATCGCCATTCGCCTACTAAGTCTTGATCTATGTGCACAAAAGCAACTAGTCCAAGCTCTCCAGCTGCCTTGGCCGAAACCGGAAACCACGGATGGCCGACCAAACCCCCAAAGTCCACTATCGATTACCACTCGTGACGATGGGAGTGGAACTGTCCTCACAACACGCACACGATAGAGACACCCCTCCCCACCAACCCCCTTTTTCCTAATGCCATGACAATGACCTTTACTCCGGCCAATGCCTGACGCATTCCAATGTTACCTCACCTATATGAATTGTAGAGCACGCATTGAGTTCATTGAAAACAATTTGTTCGCTCTCCAGCGTCTTGTTCTTAATGCGACCATGACTGTGGAACTATTCAGACTATACATTTTTTATTGTTGCTAAAAGGGAGCCGAAGAATTGTTGTATAGATTTATGCTGCTATTTTAGGAAAGATAATTCTATGCTGATCTTCTGTAATGGTTTTATTCACCAATACAATTTAGGAGATTGGTTGGTTCGACCGAGTGGAGAACCAACCTGGCGTTCTAACAAGTCGATTGGCAACGGAAGCTTCCACAGTCCGTACAGTCTCGGGATTCCAGCTTGCCATACTGCTCGAGGGCCTGGTGCTAGTACTGTCAGCTTTTGTGATTGGATTTGTGGATTGCTGGCAAGTCACCTTACTGTTACTGGCTTTTGTGCCGTTCATCGTAATTGGCGGATATTTGGAGGCAAGTTATCATTGCAATCACTAATTTTTGTCTTAATGTCAGGGAAAAGATTCATCGTGTCATATACAAGTCCAATTCCGCTAAACAGTCGTCTCTCAGCGATGCGTTTTCAAGCCATTACAGGTCATATAGAGGACATTGGACAAAAGATCGTGTGGATATACATGGAATGAACACCAATCATTGACAGGAGTTTGTCTATCAGATTATTCTTGTCACGTGACTGTTTTATCTAGCTTACACCCTCTGCGTGAATGGACGGTAGATTCGCGCGGCCTTGGCCAATCTTGGGTCATGGAAGTTGGAGCTCCCAAACCAAATGCATGTGGGCGATAAGATCAAACATCAAGTCAAGTCAAGTGAAGTCAATAAACGCTTTTATGTACCCGATGTAGGGTGGATTTTCAGCATATACGTAGTTTGTAGAGGAATCCAAAAATTAAGAGTTCAAGGGCTAATTGGAAGGTGCAGGTAGATGCGTGGAAGCAAAACGAAGCAGTGCGTGCAGTTTGAATAATGACAAAGGTGAATAACGGGATAGCAAATTACTTGGTCACGGTCTACGAATAGACGGACAAGATAAGGAATAAGGTTGTTTCTACACGTAGACGTACCTCAGTGGAGCTTTTCGAATTTCGACCGGGTAGAAGAGGATGAGACGGCTTTAGCGAGTGTGGGGTAAAGACTGTGGTTTCTGTCGGAAAGTAACCTATTTGTGAATTTGTCACAAGCACCAAAATGCTTGCTAGTGGTAAAGACAGTGAGAATATCTCTATTAATCTTACTACAACGAGAGCACAGTTTCAGAGATTTGATAATAAGACCAAAATCTTTGCTTTTGGGCCGGGGAAAATAATAGGAAAGCAGTAAGACCAAAACGGGGTAATGCAAGAGGTTACAGATTGAAGTACAAGATTGTAAGGTACGCTAAGTTTCCGTAATCTGAATGATAGAAAAGAAAGCTTCCTGACTTTGGTGAAGACTGTTCCAGCTTGACTAGTACGGTAAAGGTTGTGGGTCACCGTAACTCCTACGCAACGGACGGGAGAAGCTTCAGTTACATGTTGGTTATCAACAGAAAGACATGGGATGTTGTCAAAAACAGCTTGGTAGCGTGATCCATATTGAAGATTGAGGAGAATCTCAACGCATTTTAGATAGAGAAAGAGAATGTGAAGTAGACCAGTAGCCAAGTTCACTCAGACTGTTACGAAGAGAATCGAAACTTACATTTCCTTTAACGAAACATCCAATTACAACATCTTCGGCCTACTTGCAACCAATGAGTTAAGGAGTTCGCTAACACACACACAAAGGGAGAAAAGAAACGGGGACAGAGTTAACTTGAAAAGAAGACAAGGGTGGTCCACCACAAGAAGTAAACTATGCTCGATTAGAAAAATAATTACGAATGGTGTTCACAATACGACCGTCAACCCCGTCACCATGTAGAATATTCGAGAAAGTACTACCATGAAGGGAACGAAATGCATTCGTATAGTCAAGAAAAATTATCCTAACAGTACGACCAATGTGATCAAGATTAGAAGCGATAGAATTAACTGTGTAGCCAGCTTCACCAAGGGTTGACAGGGAGGGTTTGTAGGCAAATTATTTTGGGTCAAGAAAGTGAACCTGGAGACTTATGCAGTAGAGGAGTACTTCCTCAAATAATTTCAGCAATGCAGATGTGCAGGCCATCGGATGATATTTGTTGGAACCTTTCTTGGATAGGGTTGTAATGAGTGCAGATCGGAAATCGATTCAGAATCGATACAACGAATACATTGAGCAGTTAAATGGGATGTGAGTTAGAAAGAGCAGGCTTTTAGTAAAATTGGTGATAGAAAGTCAGGGCCACCCGACTTATGGTGCTTGACTAGTTGCACAATTTTAAGGACAGAGCTAAGTGTAACAAGGTTGGGTTCGTGGGACTCATTATATAGGAGGGGAAATTGAGGATTCGTCGGAGTTACCGGTGATCTGGTGATTCAAATATTCGACGTTTTGCGTCACTCCGGGCCTCGAATAGCACAACTATTTCAGGGCTTTCCGCTTCTCGCAGCAGTTCTTTTTACCCAGCACTGCGTCTTTACGTATGGAGTTTCCGTGGGACAGCACAGGTCATAACAAAATTGAGGTAGTCGATCAAATGCTCACAGTATGCGAACGCACCGAGTAAAAGGAAAATAGAAAAATCAAAGGAGCCGAAAAATTCCTTGAGGGTATCGAGATTCTCAGGGTTGCAAGTTCCTTTTCGGACAGTGCGCGCTAAATGTAGAGAATTAGTCAAAAATTCGCTTTTATTGTGCTGTGATCAGAAGTGTCAACTGGGGCACGTTGAAAAACTGAAGGTATTCAGATAAATGGTTGATAATGAGTCCAAAAGGGCTTCAAAGCGAGTTGGGAACTGCACAAGATTTGAAAAAGCAGGACGACGAAAAAGAATAAATCAAGTCTATTCAAATCACCTACTGTTATAAACGAGGACTGATCAAGAATTGTAATGAGATTGCTGGAAATGCTGTCAGTTACGGATTGATATTATCAGCCGGAGCATCTGGTGCAACAAAAAAATCAACGAGGACAAGTTGGGGAAAGGAACTAAGACAAGGTGGCTTACAAGGAAGTGCAATGCGATGGATCTCTGTCGAGTTGGATTGCGATGAGAGGTTAGAAGATTTGCACCAGTTGCGACGGATGGATGTGATTACTACACCTCCTCGGTTTCTTGGGTTTGCAGAGTGATAGACCCTGGAAACTTTAAAGCCATCAATAATCGCGACATTATCATCAGTTTCTCTGTACAACCCACTTTCCTAGAGAGATATTGCACCGACGGTTTTGGATTCATTTTGCAAGGTAATATAGGATACTTCATCAGATTTCCCAAAATGGAACGAAAGTGTGGAAATACTATTGGGGATATCGGCTTTTTGGTATCAGTTTGGTACAATGGAGCTGCTCTGCAACCAGCACGATATTTTCTTGGGTGCCCACGTACCTTTCGCAACAGATGTTTCATAAGATTTCTGACTACAATATAAAATGTTCTAATCACGTAACCAAACGCGAGGATCTGTAGGGAATTCAAAAATGGGACGTTTTAAGATAACACAACCCTCAAAATTAGTTCAACTTCGGCATCCGAAAAAGGATTCCTTGGTAAATCACGAACAATGGAAAAGTATTTAAGACACGGTAGGTATTCAAAGGCCCCACCACAGGTGTTAACGCCGAGCTACCCGGCTCCAGTCCGGGATGGTCCAAATTGCCGAGATAAGTTTATTCAGACGTCGTCCTCTATGACAGCCACTAGTGATAACACAGGCCTTCCAGGTGGAAAGGCTCGGGTTCAAACCCTGGACACGTCGGTAGATATGTACCACTGATGAACTCTAACAGGAGCAAAGCTCCAGTCTGATGCTTTCAAAAGCAAGATTGGTCCGATGACTTGAGGTTTGCGAGTGAATGATGGAGTTTGAAGGGCAGTCAACCGAGCAAGGAATTATCAATCCCATACACTACTTGCAAGTAGTATATACCAATATATTTGTCTGTGGGGACACGATACACAACTTGGAAAGCAATACCTGGATTCGTTTGATGTCCAGAGTCGAATAAGTGTGCTAAGATTGCTCTTTGTGTCTGTCTATCTTTGACCTAACCAGCGCGGATGGTGTTCTCTCAAATAAGCTTTTCAAGAATTTACTACAAATGCAGTTTAGTATGATTATCAATTCAGGATTGCCAACCCTGTTCGTGTTCAGGCTAGCGTGAGAGAGGTTTTCGATGCAGGCATTTACAAGTGTGTACAACACAAACGTGACCTGGTGCATAGTTCCATTAAGTATGTTTATAAACGACTTCTAAAATTAGGACTTCCTATAAAATAGTTTGGCACAGTCAAGTATCACGGAAGTTTTCTGTTGTTAGTAATCAGAATTAAAAGCAACGGGAGAAGATTGATCGGGAAATTTTGACGGACCTAGTGGCAGCCAAAAAGCACAGCTTGAATCAATGTAGAGAGGGTAAACCGCAATATACTTCTAGCTATGCCCAACTGCGACTTGAACACCGAGTGATTGACAGCGAGTCAACCGGTTTTCCATCCGACTACCTGGGTTGGCTCTGAATGTTGTTCGACATCAATACTTCATGATATAGCACCCATCGTTCAACGAACGATCCTTGTAGATGAATTCTCCGTAGGAGCATTCCATGATAAACATTCTATAGAACTTGACAACTTGATCCGCGTAAACAATAGTTGATTCCACTCGTATATGAAAAGTGTCATCACACAGTATTACCTCGAGACCCAGTTGTGGTTCGGTGGATATGCACTGCCGATGATTCCTAACAAGCCAGATCCAACAACTGTATTGTACTTGCAAAGTTTTCAAAGATTAAATGAGTGTTGATACTGCATGATGAATCACTTTTTATGCGATGTAAATGTAACTGTGCTGATCTGAGTCTAGCAAAATATTGTGTAACTTTCTCAATGGCATCGTAAACTGATGAGGTTCGAAGACCAATCTCAGTAAGAAAGATCTTTAGGAAATGTTCTTTCCTAAAGTCCTATTTTTGATATTTGAGATATGACATTTGGGAATGAAAAACAACTTCTGCTTGCAATTCCAATCTGGGTGTTTGGCAATCTCAGCCCGTTGTATCGCATGGTCATTCCCTCCACCTTTTTGTTGATCTTTGCAGTATCGGGCTTTTTTCGATGAGGCCGATGCCAAAGGCAAGAAAACTGAAGGTGCTCAAATCGCCCAGGAATGTTTCATTGCCAATCGTACTGTGACCACGCTGAGCTTGGAAAAATATTTCAGTGACAAATTTGTCAATACACTGGAGGCAGATAAAAGGTTATACATGTGAATTTGTGTCTCTTGACAGTTTTGTTGATAACTATTTACCACCCGGTTCGCTGATTTGTTCCCATCGGGGTAGTAAGGCGGCAGCAAACTGTGTTCTCATTAATTCAAACAAATATTGTGACTTCACTTAGGTTTCTTTAAAATATTATGATCAGATATTTTTTCAATAGCGATTTAGCTGAGACAGTTGCAAATGAACGTGCCATTGAATAGTTAGGTATTGGCTGAATGAATGTGGTCGTATGTCACGAGCCTCACAGAAAGCCCAAAGAGAACAAGATAAGAAATATGCCTACTTTCTCGATACCAGTAATACTGACAGTACAGCTAGCACCGTGGAAAACTGAGTTTAGGTAGAGAATTCACTAAATTTGATGTCAGAACACGTTTTCAGAGACAAACAATTGTTTTCAATGATTCATTCTCAAGTCTTTACAAATCATATGGGAGATGGTTGTGCTGAAATGGTCAAGAGTCATTCGGATTGGACATAGTTTGTGGGGGGAGGAGGCGGGTTGGGGTTAGATCGACGTGTCGATCTGCACGACTAGGTCGTGACGGTCACATGGTTCGGAGCTGAGTGACTGGGGTGGGGGTGATCCACTTGTGGCCAGGGTAATTGGAGGGCTTGGACGAACTTCTTCTGTGTACACAGAGCAGGTGCGAAAAGACGGATGCAAATCGCCTCTGCGGTGGCCAGTGTGTGTAAGCGGATGTGTTTGTGGGGATTGGGGGGGCACTCGATAGACGATTTTAAATGCGGAATCCGTGCTTATTTTGTGACCTGAGTCTACCAGATGTCCGAGAATGGCACTCCCTATGGTTCCTGTTCCTCCATGTTGTAGCCATCTTGGACAGTGTTCCTTAATTCTTTGGGATAGTTGCCTTGCCGTTCGGCCAATGTAGGTTGCATTACATTTGCACCTGAACAAATAGATTACCATTGAGTTGGCCAGCATTGGCAACACATCCTTATTGGAATTTCGGATAATGGGAGAGCTTGCAAATACACAGGCAACACGAGCTGAGTTGAATGTCCCACTCACCGCACGCGTTAAACGTCTGTTGACATGGTCCGATATGGCGTCTCCTTTGAATGGCATACGGATAAACAGTTTCTTCTTAGGGACGTCATAACTTGGAGCACATTTGGGTCTATCTTTCAGATTTTGTTCTATAAAGCGCTCAGGGTAACCGTTTTCCTTGAGAGTGTTTCTAACTAAATGCAGTTCTTCTTCTACGGTCTCCTGCGAGCATAACTTTCTTACTCTCGAGGCTAAGCATTGGACTAGGTTTGTTTTCTGTCGTATGGGTACAAAACTGAGAAAGTTGGTGTACTGTCCAGTCCATGTTTGCTTTCTATGTATCCTTCTTTCGACTGTTCCATTGGTGTTCCTGTGTATGGAGACATTCAGAAAGGCCAACGTGTCGTTCTTTTCGGTCTCCAACGTGAACTGAATGGCTTTATGAGCATTGTTGAACATCTGTTTCGTCTCTTCTGCATCGGTTTCTTTAGTTCTAAGGCAGAAAATATCATCAATGTACCGCCGATATAAGTTCATTTCTTGTATCTCCTGTTTCAATGTAGTGCTCTCTAGTTTTGCCATGAATATGTCTGCTAGGACTGGGCCTAATGGTGATCCCATGGCTACACCATCACATTGACGATACAGCTTTCCGTTAAATAGAAATTGGACGTCAAAAGTACACCTGAGAAGGAGTTCTTTCAGTTCCTTCCGTGGTATGTTTATTGGCACTTGATTGGTTTCAATGTAGTCACAAACGAAATCAATAGTCTCTAAGATGGGTACGTCGTGTTGCCTATGTATTTGCAAGCTCTCCCATTATCCGAAATTCCAATAAGGATGTGTTGCCAATGCTGGCCAACTCAATGGTAATCTATTTGTTCAGGTGCAAATGTAATGCAACCTACATTGGCCGAACGGCAAGGCAACTATCCCAAAGAATTAAGGAACACTGTCCAAGATGGCTACAACATGGAGGAACAGGAACCATAGGGAGTGCCATTCTCGGACATCTGGTAGACTCAGGTCACAAAATAAGCACGGATTCCGCATTTAAAATCGTCTATCGAGTGCCCCCCCAATCCCCACAAACACATCCGCTTACACACACTGGCCACCGCAGAGGCGATTTGCATCCGTCTTTTCGCACCTGCTCTGTGTACACAGAAGAAGTTCGTCCAAGCCCTCCAATTACCCTGGCCACAAGTGGATCACCCCCACCCCAGTCACTCAGCTCCGAACCATGTGACCGTCACGACCTAGTCGTGCAGATCGACACGTCGATCTAACCCCAACCCGCCTCCCCCCCCCACAAACTATGTCCAATCCGAATGACTCTTGACCATTTCAGCACAACCATCTCCCATATGATTTGTAAAGACTTGAGAATGAATCATTGAAAACAATTGTTTGTCTCTGAAAACGTGTTCTGATGTCACAATGTGCATATTCCGAAATTTGATGTCGACATGTAATATTGTTCAGCGTATCTTCAGACTAGATACCCACATGGATGCATTTGTGACTTTTGTCTTGAGTCACTGATTAGTTCACGAACATGGTCAATCATAGTGGTAGCATTTTCGTAGTTAGTTGCGTTGAACCGTGTAATGATTGTGCCATGCGTTGGCAGTGTCAATGTAGATGGTTACTTGTCGGTATCCGTCTCCATAATCACTCTACTGACAATGGTTCCATTTTTCTCGTCTCCGCAGACGACCTGCATGAAACAATCGATCCCCAAAACCGGAAGAATGTTAGTGTGTTAAGATGCCTATGGGGGAGTTTGGTCCTACCATCCAGATACAATAACATACTACTTATATCAAAGACGGAAAATGTGGATATGCTTCTTCGTTCTGAAGGTTTTACCTGACTGGCCGACGAAATAACTTTCGGAAAGTCACCTGGTGATTTTAAAAGTGGACTCCTCATCCATGAGTGCTTCTAACGATTCAAGTGAGATTAAGGTGATAAACCTATTGTGGAGCGCTCAGATACGGGTTACTGGATGCACACACCTGATGAGCGGTAGCAACCGCGAATCCGGTCGTGTGCTTCCCGGGGGCATTTTGTCATGTTGTCCAGATAGAACACCATACTAATGATATTATATCCTTTCCTGCGTCAGTTCATTATGAGATTATTCGAATATGATATGCTATTTATTATAAATACAGCTCGATGAATAGTAATTCCTTCATAAGTTTTAATGAGTGAAATATCTTCTGGTTGAATAATGCAAACTCTTTCCATAGAATGGGAGCTCACAATGTTTGGTTCAGGGAAACATTGTGGAAATCAGAAAGCTAAATGAGCATTATTGTAAACAAAATAACCCATCAAGTAAGTGTGGTAAAGTTTGCGAACAGCGACGAACAACATCCTGCCAATAAAAAAACTTGTGCAGAATAATTCATATTTCCTGGTATGCTATAGAAAAATGAACACCGAAATCAATAAAATCTGCTGAAGTCATATTTTTAGTTATTGCCACTTTTTACAGGATACAGTTTCTCTGCGGATATTTTCCAGAAATGCAGTCCGTATGTGAGGTATATTTAGGTCAAAGATTAGGAAGGTTCAGAAATTCGAGGTCATGCAAGTAAACTTGTGGCTATTTTAATTAACCCCAAAAGTCATTTAAAAACTCAAAAAAATATGTTTTCCAAAATCATTTTTATTATTCTATGTTTTGTTTGCCTAAAAAGCCCACGAAGTTACCGATGCCGAGTGCATCGATAATATTTGTCTTTGATAAACAACTTTCAACATTAGATTTCCCGACGTTTCATGATTCAAAATCTGTATCGATGCCTTCTCTAATATTGTTGGTAGTATCCAATACAAGTATCCCGTACAATATTCCATCAACATACTACTCATATAGAATCTTAGGAGAATCAAGTTGTCCTCGTCTTTGCTAACTGCGGCTCTCAGTGACACCCATCCACCAAAATCTATAAAAAGTAGAGTGATGTGAAATTTACTGTAATATGTACATTAATTCAGGGTAATAGTCGCTGTTGTGCTAACAAAATTAAACACTTTCTTCAGCTTGAGAAACCGTATATTTGAAAATAGTTCTTAGGAAGGCATTCCGACCAATTCCTCGTTTCTGCTAGGCCAGCAGTGCTCAGTATCAGTGGATAATCTGATAGACAGTAATACGACTGTGCGACCACAGATCCATTTATTGAAGAGCCATTTGAGAGATGTCGAACTGATTTTTATCACAGTCTCGAGCAGAGCGCAAAAGATAGTCCGATATCACGATGCATGACTTATCCCAGAGGAGATGAACCGTCATCAGCTAGTGTTGTTGTACTCATTTATTCGTGAAACGTCGTTCAAATCCAGGTGTTTATTGAACACCCGGGAAATCGGTGAGCTATGTCAATTGTGTTATGCAAGCAATACCGTGGTGTCATTTGTTCAAGTAACCAACCACATCTTTGTTAAATCATGTGTGAAATTTCCATCCTTAATTCCCTGCAGAATTTAGGGCATTACCTATTTCAATTCAAGTTGCTTCCGTACAACCGAACCCAAAGTTAGTTCACATTCTGTGCAACCTCACTGGGCCAGTATTTTGTGAACTTCAACATTTTTTCCTTCCATTGTTCAGCCATATACAAACGACAAAGTTAAGAGTGACGTAAGATCACTGGAACGTGAGAAACCAATCGAACGAAGTGAACACGTGAGCCCCTGTGGAACCAAAACTTATAACTACCATTTGGGGGGGAATATATTTAACTCTCACATTGTGTACTTTTGCAGTGAAAGATGATATTAATAATACCAGCAAAATCTGATATCCCCTACTTTTTTAATATTTGCCTAGGAATGCCATGAAGAAAAATGTAACATTCAGCTTAATGCACGCTTTTTCGCGGGCGGTGAACTTTTTCTCCTACGCAACGGCCTTCCCATTGGGTGCATATCTGATTGAAAATCAGACAATCACCTCATTTCAACTATTTCGGTAAGTATTAAATCCCATTATGCTGGACTCAGATCAAATACTATTGTACAGTGTGTTCGAAAAATTTGGGATCATCTCAATTCGATCGAAATCCTGACATACGGTCGGATTCCAGTTTATACAACCGACACTGTTCTCATTTGCCGAAGATATCCAACAGACATTGTTGTTTAGCGAGAGAGATTAGTATCAATAAGTCAGGATTTTGACAGAATTGGGGTGATTCGTAAAATGTTTTGGACAGGTTGCACACCTCCGAAATGTTTTTGAGTTTATTTCACCGATCAACTCTTGATGAGTTTAGGTAACAATAATCATAAATTTGTATTACTTAGTTGTATTCTGAACAAAGGAAGTTTTTGAATCTACCAAAGTGCTTCCTACGGTTGAACTATGCAATCAGTTCTTGTCTTAAGAAAGATAACCAACTGGGGAATTGAAATAAGCAGGGGGACGTTTTAAAAACCCGCATACAAAATACGATGAAATTCAAACGCGGTGAAACTTTGAATACCGTGTTTTCCGTCACCAATGTAAATAGAGAAGTGCAACGTATCCTGGACCTTTTCAGCGCATATGTACGCGTGCATACCTCATTCAATGTATGATTGTTCGTGTATGCAGTAAGTTAATGATCACTGAAAACTGAGGCAGTGTTGAAGAGAATTACAAGTCGTACAATAGGAGCGAAGAAGAATGGGACGAAGAATAAGTGGTTGGTTACCACGGTATAGCTGCACTGACTAACACCCACACTGTGAAAACATCGTAAACGGTTTATCCCTCCAGGGCACACTGTTTAAACTTATGGGTTGAAATATTGTTGGGAAACTAACCAGCCTCGTTTGACCAATTTCACCGTGCAAAGTGTAAACACGGGGACAGCATGTCCCACGGGGTAAAGGATATCGAACAAAATTTTCATTTCTAGAGTTTTGATCACTCAGACCAGAGAATACTCCTAGCTCAAAGCAGTCCGTTTGCAAGAAAATCTGCATTGCAATGATACTGACAAGGAAATAGTTACGCTTGACGGTTTCATCGGATATCACGTGAATCACCGTACATCACACCGCAAGCAAGGTGGTGGAGTTATCATAAATATCAACAGACACTGGTGTAAATGAATCAGAACCGCTTTCTTTGGTTGTTCCAGAAACGGATGTAAACTAGCGTTTTTGAGTAATTTTCGTTCATTTATGCCCGTAAAAGTATTTTCCCCCAATGTACTGGAAAAGACTATCAGGAATTCGATGATAAGAATTCTAGTTTTGAAGAAGTGTGCCAATAGTTCGCTTTCTATAAGTTTTGATGAGAGTTTAACTTATCCTCTCTGTTTCATGATCACTGCTAGATTTCCCACTTGAAAGGATGCTGTTTTTGAAATTCTTTATATTTTACAGGCCTTATCTTGTTCCCACTTTATGGCTGTCCTAACTGGGTTTCTGTGACCATGCAACGACCAAAATCTCACTTAGTATCTGCAGTCATACAAAACACAAAACAATTTACTCGAGGCCATTATAAAAAGTTCAAATGAAGCAGCTTATTCCAACAAAAATTTTGAAACTATGTGAAGAGATGCATAAAACAGAAGTCTCTTTACTCTCACATGCGATTCTTCTGATCTCACGGAACAATCCTACTGACTAATAAAAGTTTTGCTTTAATGTTTGCCGCCCATATCGTTCATCACCTACCAGTCAGCCTAAACATCGTCACCGCAAAAAGATTTGCAATAATCTCAGTAGTCAAGGAATTTACAAAATCTGTTGAGATTGAGCGATCTTACCCCAACTCGATCTTTAAGTGGAAACTTCCTGTGAACAGAGATCATCGCGAAAGGTGGAAGCCCTTGAAAAATCAGACTGGTGGCTCATCAGCTTGCGATCTGGCTGCCGTGAACGTAGACGAGATCAGCAAGTTATTCAACAAAGTAATACTTCTACAGTTCTCAAAGAAAGTTCATCTCAGGAACTACAGGCTTTCTTTCCCAAGATCAATGTCTACTGGGCACGAGTCCTCCTAAACCGCAGAAAGCCACTCGAACCGGGTGGTCTCCAACCTGCATTGCTGTAGGGATGCGCGGGTACTCTCTGTCCGATTTGTTCTGACCCTTCTAACCCTCATCTGAAGGATGGAAAATACCGGACTGTTGGTGGATAGCAGGTATAACTAAAATTTCTAAAACGAGGTTCTTCGAGATTTCCTTCGATTATCTGCACCTCCGCCACACCTAAAGTTCTCGAAAGACTGGTGATGCCTCAACTGATTGAAAATTTTATTGTTTCTGATACCTATCAGTCTGCTTACCGTCAGTCACGCTCCATTATCGATGCTTTCACTACCCTGAAATACATCATCTCATCAGTACTTGACAAGAAGAGCAAGGTCATTGAGATATAGTTGTTAGAACAGACCGACGTATTCAACACCATCGACAAAGATGAGCTGCTTTTAATCCTCGCCCACTGTGATGTTTAGTCTTCTCTTGTTTCCGTGCTATAATGTCAGATAAGGTGTGCCTGATGCATGTGATCCTGCTTTTTCTACCCTCGAGAATATGATTACTCATATCTCAGAATGGTTCGATGTCCATAAAATGAGTCTCAACTCAATTATATATGGTGACATTGCACTTTCACAGCTGTCGCTCATTCATTGCAAACAGGTTGGAGAACAGCTGAATAACACTGAATCAGTTAGGCACCACGGACTGTTGCTCGACCGTAGTCTGAATTTTTGCCTCATTTTTGTGAAAATTAGACGCTTGTTTTTTGTGTTTCATGGCTTACTTGACTGTCTACATGCTCTATCCTTCATCTTGCCTAACCTGTTGTTTCAAGCCTGAGTTTATTGTTAGATCAGTTGATCTGTTATCATCTCCCATTGGCATATGCCTGTAGAGCATCGATCACGTGATCGAATCTTAACATAATAAAGCTTGCTAGAAGCTACGGATGATAAGTTTTACTAACCTTACTCACCCGATACATAAAGGTCTTATGAAATGTCAGTAATCTTCTTCCCCACGTTGTCATTATAAAAGTCTTCATGCACGTACCCCGGCGTACAGCAATACAGCTCTCCCCTATCTGGGAAGGTTTTGAATGACCCAACTCCCATCTTATCACAACTCAAACAACGTCTGTAATAACGCAGGTATTTACTACTTATTCCCCAAGAGTTTTGTACAGCACGTCAGTAGTGGGTTTGCATATTGTGATTCATCATGCAGTTCCAACGTTCAACTCAATATCAAAATCCTTATAAGCACTTTACAGCTGTTTTATCGCTGTTAGAAATCATCGGCATTGCGCATTCTCACCGAGACCCAATGGGGACACCAACCCGTGAGGAAAGTTTGCGAGTTGGGCAATATACAACTAAGCTACATGGGCTGGCAGAGTGAATCATAATTTAAAAAATATATAACCTCTTACTACTCATGTACACACAGTAACCAAGCTGTACAGGTTGTTTAAAACGGAATGTCTTGGCCGCACGTAGGTCCCTACAGAGTAGCTATCTATCAAAAGAGCCGATCGCTGTACGCGAAACGGGTTGTCACCCCTCAAAGCCAGTGACGGAATGTGCAATATATCATGTGATTTACATGTTAAGCAAGCCCAGTGAAAACCATCCCGAATAGTCTGGTGGTTAAGGTGCTCGAATTCCCGCTGAGGCTTGATGGATGTGCACTATTGAGGATTTCTTATATCGATGAAACAGCTGTATAGTGCTTCTGTAAATTTTACTAGTGACTTGAGCATTGGAATTGCATAATTATTCACATTATTCATATCAATTATATTATTATTATTATTACCAAATTACAGCTGAAGGTCTTCAAGTTTTCAGTTTACTGAGAACCTGGAGTCTTATAACAGTTCTAAACAGAATACGTTTCAGTGAATCCTTTTTACGAGCAATTATGGCAGAAAGCTTTTGAATTCAGCACTTGACAAGTAAATCTCATGTACCGCGGGGATGTTGTACAATAAGTCGTTTAGATACACAATTTTGTTTCTTTGGGGACTGAAGTGGTTTCAACTCACCTTTAGACTAAACTCGCTAAACTTGGACGAGAAACCCGTCACCTATAGCTTTTATGTGAGTAACTCTTTGAAATACCACTGCGTCTAGTCATTCGGTAATATCTTTCGAAAGTACAAAATCTATCGATTTATACAGATTGTCATTGTTGTCTTTCGCTCAAAAACTCAGAGCATTCTCGGCAGTCACATTCAGTTTGTCTGCTACCGGGCGAGTAGTCGCATTCATTCCCGACATGAGACGAGCCATAGACGCAGCCAAAAAGATCCTTATCTTGCTAGATCGAGTTTCTTTGATTCCCAAAGAAGATGGCTTTGTGCCAAATGAACTTTTTGATGGTCGTGTGGTGATCAAAAATATCAAGTTCCGTTATCCGACGAGGATCCACGTACCTGTGCTTCGAGTAAGTTTATCCAAAACTTCTGTTCATTTATTCGCTACAATTCCATTCGTTTATTCAAGATTGACTTCACAATTGTGTTTTACTTAACATTGCTTCTGTACAGCTTGATCCCATGTGTTTCATACTGGAGCAATTCATAAATAAGTTGATGATTCCAAACAGCAGTTACTAGTCTATGTGTAGGATTCATGCACGGTATGGAGAGCAGAATAATGTAGCTAATGGGAAATCCACTTGTATTTGTCGCATTCAAAAGTCCACATCGCGAGTCAGTCAGTCAACCGGCGACCTTCCATCTACAGGGGATTTACTTAACCAACCGTCTGTTGTGTTTGGCCTAAACAGCCACATGCACAGACAGACATAATCTCTCACTCACACACACACTCTGCGGACCATTGGTCTATATCCCTCACACGCATGGGTATAGGCCTGAAATCGGACCCACACATACAGATATAAATCCCACAACTACTTGCAAGTGGTGTGTGGAACTGGTGACAATTCCTTTGTCTGACTGTCCTTTGGGCTCCATTTTCACGCGCACATCTCAAGTTATCCGATCACACTATTGACGCAAATCATGCTACATCGCGGACTGCTTTAACTATTCCGACTTAGTCACTCATCGAACGTATCTGGCTAGTCTGATCCAATGGTACAGCCTACTTGTGCTTGCACCAGCTTTGGCTGTGATTTACGTAACTACCCGCTTGTCTGTTTTTGCTGATATACTCATACATGCCCTTGACGTACACCGTGCCTGAATATATTTTCTACTGTTTATACGTATTCTTGTTCCACTCTCTGATTACCGGACTCAGCAGTGTCGTGGTACGGAAAACAGACGCGATCAGCGAAAATAAATATCCAGTAATATGCAACCAATATTCCAATAGTACACAGTAACTGTCCTGGTTGTAATCCTTGAACTAATAATTCGCCCGTTTCTTCCAAATGCATCATGCAGAATCACTGTTCTCCTCACTAATAATCACTCACTTATTAGATCAATGAATGGTTTATTCCTACTTCTCAGCTAGTAATCCCTTCAGCAGTGGGGATTTTCCACACAGAAAGTGAACCACACGTGAATCGCCATCTTTATCCCTATTACATCCGAACGAGGTGTGGTTCCTTGTGGTAGAACTATTAGCCTAACTCATCGTTCAATGAAAATTGTTTCCTACTCGATATATTGATTTCATGAATGTTATAGAAACTTCAAATTACTTACAATATTTGTGCAGAATTACAATCACTGACGGTAAAACGTCTGAATTGATTGTTGGCCGTACTACCTGGCTTCAAAAGTGCCAGTGAGAGGAGAATTTTGTCCTTTGTTCGAACAATAACCAATTTGGTGAAAACATTTTCTTCGAAAATTCACAGTCCGTAGGTTCCATACTTCTCTCTAATAAAAATAATCCAAGTCGAATTGCAAGCCTAGAAAAGTCTCGCGTAATGCACATTATTATGACTTTTGTAAAAAAAAAAATTAACGCCTTGCCTCTAATCTTTCACACCCTTGGAGATTTATAAACCGTTTTCGGATAATTTTCAGCTCAGCCCTTCTCTAATCTCTCGTACGAAATTCCTAGGGCTTCACACATTCCGTAGAGGCAAATCAAACCCATGCTTTGGTCGGACAGTCAGGTTGTGGAAAGTCCACTGTCTTGCAACTGCTTCTGCGTTTCTATGACCCAATCAACGCCAAGAGCCAACAAGCTGGGATTTTTTTGAACGGGCGTAACACAGTCAGTTTGGCCCCGTGGTGGATTCGACGTCAGATCGGTTTGGTTTCACAGGAGCCGAACTTGTTCAATATGTCAGTCCGAGAAAATATCTCGTTCGGCGTTAACTTCCGCGAAGCAACAATGGATGAGATCATTGACGCCGCAAAGAAGGCCAATATCCACGACTTCATCATGACATTGCCCGAGGTAAAATATCCATCAAAAAATAATTCCATTATGAAAGGTCACTTTTGACTTGAAAAATGGTAACTTCGAAGGACCTAATTGTGTTCTTATAGGTGTCCATATTGAAAACAAAACTGGGAAATATCTTCATATGATTAGCAATAAGTAAGAACCGGGTGGGAACGTGTTTTTCTCAAAATACCCACTGGCGAGGTGCCCTCGATACGGGGTCAAACAATTGCGAATCAACTATCAAAATCACTGATGTGGAGTTTATGATAACCACCAACAAAAGCTCAAAACAACTCCAGTGGTCAATTTCATCCCAACTTATTTCCCTTTCGAGTAAAGCTGTCTGCTGACCTATCAGCGCTATCACACTGTCACAGAGCACCATCCGATGTTCATCTTCCAAATAACTTTTTTTACAGCAAAAACCAGAACCATTTGACATCCCAGTCTATTCTTGAAACTTTACAAGAGTGGGGTAGTTTAGATGACAGTGTTTTTCTCCAGTGCATCTTTATGTAAGACTTGCTCAACTGAATGTACTTTATACCAAGAATACACAAACTGAAAGGGATTTCGTTTTGGCAACACCGCAAACCAATTTAAACAAAATTACTGTAGCAATCCCATTACTGAAAAACACTTTTCAACTGTTTACGTTTCGTGTGATAACGAAAATTGACACATGGTGAATGCATTGCACAGCTCCCTTCAAATCAAGCATGTCTCCTTCTTTAACCAACTAAAGTGCTTACGATTAATTTTCTCTTGTCCAGGGCTATGATACATCAGTTGGCGAACGAGGATCGAAACTTTCCGGTGGTCAGAAACAACGTGTGGCGATCGCTAGAGGTATGATCAGACAACCTCAGCTGCTATTGTTGGATGAAGCCACATCAGCCTTGGACAATGAGAGTGAGCGCTTAGTGCAAGCGGCTTTGGATGAAGCAATGGGTCAAAGGACTTGCCTTGTAATTGCTCATCGATTGACCACAGTAGAAGTTGCTGATCAAATCGTCGTGCTCGATAACGGTCGGTTGCGAGAGAAAGGAACAGCTAGTGAACTAATGGCTGCAAAAGGAGCTTACTACGCTTTGCATTCAATGGAGAATTAAATGATGATGGGACAGAGTCATATTTATCTATCACATTGAAAAGATCCCTTTCCCCTGACTTGAATTTACTACACCGAATAAATTGATCTGAATTTAACTGTCAAATTTGGCGTTGGTGATGTTTTTGATGACGGATTGGCTGTCATTAAAAATGTCGAATAAAATAGCTTCTTTAGCTGTAATATCCATCATGCTCAAACTGATCAGAACGTATTGGAATTTCTCCAGTCCGGAACTATACAAATCAAAAAGATCAAAAAAACTAGAGCCACGGAACCGCTCGGTAACTTCACAGAACGGACTTGTATAAATATGCTATGTCAAAGGAAATAATTGACGTATACAAAGTTATCCAAACACAGCGGGTTTTTGTTGTACTTGTTCAGGGCGATTCTGATTGGCTGGAGAGCCTCAGCATAAGCAGCCACGAAGATATGCAGAGCCCTGTCCGGTGAAGCGCTTGCTAAATTATCACAACAGTTCATGATGGACGACTTGAATCTCTCTATGGAACACACTGAACGCCTGTGATAAACGCTACTGAGTTACCTTCAGTAACAATGCATGTAGCTTTTATTGGAGAAAGGTGTCGACGAGGGTGAACGTCTCGAGTTACTGACTGGTGTCAACCCGTATCCCAGGATACCATATTAGTCTCTGGTATTTGATTTTAGATGTGGGAGAATATTTGCATATATTTTGCTATCCTGGTCTTAGTTACGTGGAGGGCATTTTGATTTCTAATTATTGTACTCAATACTACTGGGTTGTATGGCGCGTTTACTAACAGAATTATCTTTTGATCTGATTTAGTGATAAGGGACTATCACCAGTAATAAAATGATTCAAAACGTGGCAATTACTCTTAGCTTTTCAGCTAAAACTATGGAACTATTTTACTGATTTCCTATGAATTATCGTTGGTGCACCTCCACTGCGTTCGAGGTTGTTTCAGTGTATGGTCAATATGCTTTGCTGTAGAGGAGACAAATCGAAAGATACAGTTAAACTGTA
Source organism: Fasciola hepatica (assembly GCA_948099385.1). Classification (NCBI taxonomy): domain Eukaryota; kingdom Metazoa; phylum Platyhelminthes; class Trematoda; order Plagiorchiida; family Fasciolidae; genus Fasciola; species Fasciola hepatica. The sequence goes on from CANUEZ040000083.1 coordinate 6,811,555, forward strand.
GAGGATTAGGTTAACTGAGAGTCAGCTAAGCCCGTTCGGTAGTTCTTTGCGTGAAGTTGTGAGGATAATAGGAAGGAAAAGATTGTGGGGTGACGGTGTAACACAACTCAGCAGTTCTTGGTTGAAATAAGGATCTGAAACCAAGTGCCGCAGGTTGAAACTGTCACTTTGGGTGGGTGGCTTATTGCCTGCGCATGGGATAACCAATTGCGAACATGCAGAACAGGTACCACAGAGGGAAGTTTCCGAGAATAAAAGTCACGCTATTTACGGTAGAGGAAGAAAAATGAAGCAATCATCCGGCTACAGGCGGGGAACTGCTGAGCGCAGATTAATATGGGGTCACCGATGAAGCAGATGGCTTCGAGTTGGACAGAGTCAAGGAAGGATAATGAAAACGACGAGGTCCCGCACCAAATGTGTATGAAGCACTCAAGAGTGGGATGATTACCTACCAAGTATGTAATAAGTTGAGTGAAGGCTAAGAAGTTTCTGGCACAAGAGAGAGTTTTGAAGCTCACAAGGTGGGAATAGGGGAAAATTAATGTCAAGAAAAGAAAACTATTTACTGAAAGGCCGAGATTACCATAGATTTGTAGTTAGAAGCAGTGAACCTGAGAGTGATGTTGGGGCAGAGGAATTCTTGCTCCTCGAATATAGACAGTGTTGCAAATTTTGCGGCTATAGTGATTTTGATTGTTTCGAGAAAGTGAACAGTTTCAAAACCTTTTGGATTTATTTTCTCTGCAACTTACCCTGACTCACGACTCTGACAATGCCACGTTCATTCGGTTACTCACCTTGAATAAATATAAAATCACACAGTTTTCACGGAATTCATTTTTGCACACTTTTGATTTTCCCTGCCTCTACACACTCGGTTTGCTTTTGTTCCGCCTCTGCGTTGGATTGCTGCTCGTGTATTGCTCGTATCGGTGCTATTCCAATACCTTGGAGAATACAATATACTCTCCCATCTGTTCATCCACTCGAAACCTTTCTATTCGTTCAGCTGAAAGAATTTCGTTGATAAATAACTTTGAGTTTCAAATAGAAGACATGTTCAGAAGTCTCACTCCAATCGTCTCCTACACGGCTTTGAAGGATACGGTAGTCTAAGCCCAGACAATAATCCAATCATTACCGGAATTCAGCGATACGCAGAAGTTGCAGTGAAAACGAGAGGTGGTAGCTCATCAACCACAAGAATAAGGGTAAAGCAGAGGAAGGTAGTGGGAAGTGTCATCGGTAAAAGCGTGAATGGTGTTGTAGGCTATGGATAGGTAAATATCGAAAGGCAAGATCAACTTGGGGGATAACGTGGAACATCAAGGGATACCAGAAGACCTTTGGTGTACGTCCATCACGACGAGACTGCACCTTGACGTGGTATGATGGCTTACGCGCCTCTATGACCCAAAGAGCTATACAGGATGGCTTCTTCAAGCCGGAGATGCAATCATACCTGACAGGTCAATGGGTAGAGGTCAGACAAAGTCCAGTCTCCTGGTCATCCAGGTTGGGGGTCGATTTGAGCTGGCATCTCAATCGGCAAAATCAGTGGAAGAATAATTGATCCAAGCAAATGGGCTTCCCCTAAGCCATCCCGCTGCCTTGTGGATAGGTTCTTGTTAGAACTAAAGGCTTTGGATGAGGACCCTAATCGTTCTCCTGCTTTGAGGCTAGCAGTACCCGTCCAACATCTCCCATGAACTGCACGAATACAAAGAATTCCATACTGCATCGGTCGTCGCGCAGGATAATCAGGACCGCGCTGCCCATTGCATCTAGCGGGGTGGGTATTGATAAGTGGGCTACTGCTCAGAGTTTCCTCTCCTTTATTCAACCATTGTCTTCTGTCCCTAACCACCTCTCTTGCCCCATCTATCCACCCATAATACTCCCACTGACAACACGGCCGATACTCGCAACGATTCACTGTCAAATAATGTTGGGAATAATCCTCCATCTGGTAACTCACATTTTCTCAATTCTCGTCAGCCTCTGAATCTCGGCTCCTTCAACGTGCGTACACTCATGCAGGCGGGTCAGCAGGCGTGCCTAGCGCTCACAATAGATTCTCTGAAGATTGATGTCTGCTGCTTAAGTGAAACGCGTATACAGGATTCGAGCAGTGTAATTCAACTAACTGCTCCTGGTATCTCATCGAGGTATTTTCTGCGCACTTCAGGAGACGAAGTAGCTCGAGCTGAGGGTCAACGTGGTGTAGGAATAGTCTTGACTGAGAAGGTTGAGGCTGCCTTTTTAGACTGAATCTCTGTCAACAGTCGTTTATGTGCTGTGAGAGTTCAGGGGTCAGTCGGCGTTCGAAAGGATAGTTGTGTTAAGCGCAATTTGTTTGTGATCTCGGCGTACGCCCTAACGGACTGCAACTCAGACTTGCAGAAAGATGAGTTCTATGATGAAATCACCAACCTCGTTCGCAGCAGTAAAGGTTCTGACATTGTAGTGCTAGCTGGTGACTTCAATGCACAAGTGGGCAAACTTAGGGTGTCAGAAGCCTGTTTAGGTGGGCGTTGGGCTCTACCCGCCCAGCGTACAAATGACGGGGATAAGCTTCTCCAGTTTTGTGCAGACAACCGGTTGTTCTTGTCTAGCACAAATTTCCTACACAGCTCGCGTCGCACAGAGACATGGCGCTCTAACTCTACAGATACTTTGAGTCAAATTGATCATATTGCCGTAAGCTACCGGTGTGGAGGTTCTGTTCAGAACTGTAGATCTTAAGGGTCCAGGTACGTAGAGTCGGATCATGCATTAGTTTTAATGCGATTATCTCTCCAGCTCTATGGTTATCGTCGCAAACCGCAAACCCGATTAGCCGTGCAACGTTTGTGTGATCCAGCAGTACGCACCAGTTATGAGCAGAAGTTAGAACATGAGCTAGGATCTACGACGAACACTAGTGTTGATGAGCATTGGGCTCATTTTTACTCTTCGCCGACTACTTGAAACGCGTCACACGCACGGCCGACCGACAATAATGTTTTTCTTAGATTTGAAAGGCGCCTTCGATTCAGTTGATCGAACATCGCTTTTCAGTGTTCTTCATCGAAAAGGTATTCCCCAGAAGTTCGTGAACCTAATTAGATCATTGTATTCTCATACTTCCGGCCGCGTTAGGGTTTACGGTGAACTATCTGGTCGGTTCGAAACCACCAGTGGTGTTCGACAGGGATGTCCTTTATCTCCATTCCTGTTCAAATTCGTCATGGACGAAATAATGGAGAGTGCGCTGCAAAATCTTCAGGATGTAGGCGTCGAACTAGGAAATAGTGGAAAGCTGTGTGACCCAGATTACGCAGACGACGTTGTCTGCTTGTTCGAATGCACGGAACATGCTTAACGTGCACTAGATAATCTCGCAAGAGCTGTAGCTCCACTCGGCATGCGCTTTGCATCTTCAAAGTGCAAGGTGATGTTACAAGACTGGATGTCAACAATTGCGAGCTTGATGCTCGATGGGGAGGTGCTGTCAGTTTTCGACCACTTCACCTACCTCGGTAGCTGCGTGACGACAGATAGGAGCACAGTAGTATAGGTGAGTACGCGGATATCCAAAGCTCGAGCGGCGTACGCTGGGCTGAAGCACTTGTGGCGCCGACCTGATATTTCACTGAAGTTGAAAGGTCGTGTATACTGTGCTGCAATGCGTTCAGTTTTGTTGTATGGTTGTGAAACTTGGAGTCTGCGTGCTGAAGATACTCGTCGTCTTGAGGTTTTCGACCATCGATGTTTACGTAGTATCGCTAGGATTGGGTGGAATTGCCGAGTAAGCCACGATGAGGTCAGAAAGCGAGTATTGGGTACTAATTCGGAGAACGTTCTATCACAGAGTATCCATCTTAGTAGACTTCGTTGGTTGAGGCATGTGTTACGTATGGCAAACACACGTCTACCGTACCGTGTCCTATTCTCCGTTCCTCCTCAGGAGTGGAAGAAACCACATGGAGGTCAACAGATGACGTGGCAGCGAGGAATGAGAAAATGTACAGCAGACTTAGGGAAAGTAGGTGCTTCACGTCTTCGTGGTTGGGGTCCAAAAGATCCATCTACCAGTTGGCTGGAGACACTGAAGGATATGGCAGCGAACCGCTATCGTGTTGCCACTTTCTGTCGAATCAGAATGACTGATCGATGCATGTTTGTACAGTTAGACTGTGTATTCCGTGTGTTGGCTATTAGGGCATTCTTTCCTTTTCCCACCCCTAAAGGTCCACTCCCTGTCCATCTTGTATATTCATACTTTCTAATTCAGCGTGCAACATGGTGAGAAAGGCAGTGGTCAGTGGGGCTCTCCCTACTGTTTGACGCTGTACGATGATGATGATGATTTGGTATATGTTTGAGGGAGTCCTATGGACTGGGATTACTCAGAAGATTACACTGAGGAAACCTCGACTGGAGAAAATAAATTCAGGTGAGAATCTAAATCTGAGCAGTCTGGACTCCAACCACTGCGGCACATTTATCAAAGGCTTTGGCAATATCTAACGACACGGAAAGCGCATTGCCATGATTGCTTTACGCGGAGAACCAAGTATGTAAGAAGTTCGCTGAAAATGTCACCAGTGGATCTGTCGCGGTGTAGTCCTTACTGGTGGTGAATCACGAGAGTATAACTTCCCAGGTAAGACAGAAAATAACCACGTATAAAGTTTTGGTTAAAGGAGTACAAAAATAATAATGGAAGATAGATGGTTAGATCGTATGTAGGTTGAGAGAAATCACAACACATGTAGATGGAGAAAACGTATGATGTACTTCGAGATTAGAGAAACACGTTATTATGTGGGCATGGGGTGATTAAACGATGGTGGGTGAGAGCTAGTCCCGGTCTACGATGTCCTACGAAAATAGATCGGATGACATACGAGACGCGGGATTTTCAGGTGTAACGGAAGTTAATTTGGCTACCATACTAGTCTCAAAATGGGTGACGGAGAAGTTTCAGTTACAGTAGATGATAGGATTCAGTTGGGAATTCATTTCGCTACAAACACAGGGTTTTTCGGGATGGATCGAATATATGTCTTTCTTAAAGATTTGAGATGTGAATGAATGAAAATAGATAAACAATACGAGCGACAGCTTTCACACGAAACCAGAACATGTAGCTACTATAAAGGGCTTGGTCCACACTTCTGAGCGCCACGGTGACCAGATCTGTTTAGGCCTTTCGAAAAGGGGTACAGCCTTCATTGTGAGCTGACTAGTAGCAGTTATCCGAATATTGGGTGTTGGATTGCTGCCGTCATCTAAAGCATTTTTTCTCCTGCATTGCACGGATACATGCACAGGTAAACCACTCGGGAAACTTGACTCTTCTGGGTTTAAATCATTAAGGTACGAACATATGCATACTTCAGAATATTTACTCCATAAAGCTCATTGCAGAAATGCATGTAGCGGAAATAAAAGAGCATCCATACGAGAGATAAGACACCGGAAGATCATGCAACGCACTGTAATCAGCAGAAGCGCAATTCCAGAAGAGGTTTCCAGAGGACAGGTTGGAAACGGGAGTAAAAGCCGTAGTACACTGTATTATTCGCAATAACTGAATTCGAAATGACGCCTACCCAGAACCGCGCACTACCATGGAGTGAAGAGAGGTCAAAGCTGCAGCCCAACGTGTTGAATTTACTACAGAACTCGATTGTATGAATATGTAATATGGAAAACACCCACTGGCAAGTCGCCAGTTGACCTATCACAGTCGACGTTTGTAGTACCTGTTCAAAGTGATTCTCTTTGACTGAGGCTCATCAAGGAAGTGTTCGCAAAACCGCATCATGCGGTGGCACACGAACAACATGCCCATTTATCACATTTGCAAAGGAAAAGATAACGGTCTGATAAACCAAGAAAATAGTGATACGCTGTGAGATAAAGTGTGGGTAGAATGTGAGAAAAGAATCATAAGTGTGCGCAAGTTCACCAGAAAGATCAGGGACCCGTGTGATGATATTGATCAACTACGACAGGTTTATAGTGATGGGATATTATTCTGCTTTTCATCCTGGGGAATCGGTATTCGATCGGTGTCTAAGTCAGTCGCTTTGATGGCTCTGAAATTTCCATACACTTTTTGTGTTGACAAAACGATCAGTAACCAGAATGTTTTATTGATTGCACGTGGTATACATTCGAAAGAAAGGAAACAATACTATTAGGAGAACGATATGGAGATCAAATTCTCTTTTGGTCAAAGTAATCATCAATCATACCCAGTTATTCTCCCTCAAATTGAGCGCACATTTCTGCAAGTGACCGTAGCTTATTTCTTCAGAGACCATATTTTGTGTCTGGTTGAAGTCTCGCACACTACGCGGACAACCGATCAATATATCTCTCATGAATGGACATACGCCGGATTTGCCTTGGTCTCTAATCATGCTTTAGCGCGAGCAGTATTGACTTATCGATTTTGCCGTGTGATGATTGGTCCAACTCTGTTGCGCGCGACAGCACATGTTGTTTAATTCTTTGTGCCCACTCAATTGCTTGTTTGCTGCTTACTTGCCGGCTAAGGCCGGGTTTTGTGTTTACTATCGCACAAATAAATGCAACGCCACCATTACGTGTTCCTCTACCAACTACGGACACAACACCATACAATTATTTAAAAACTACCCATAGTTTCTTCATGGAAAAAATCAGGAAAAATGTCACCTTCGGAACGTTCCACCTCGTAACATCTCCCCACTGAACGCAGCTATCGATGTTGCCCCTTTATGATTTTCCTCTCTCGCTTACTCTTCCAAATTGCCACACTGTTTGCCGATACTCCTGGTGCCATTTTTGACCTCCGTTACCCAACTGAAATTCCGTTTGATTGTGGTGTTTTCGTAATGGCCTCTCGACCAGTCATGTTTCTCAGAAGGCAAATATAACGCGCCAGGTCTCGCTGAGGTTTAAAACTCAAACACTACTCGCACCCAATCAAAGTAGCGATAAAACGGTTGGATGAGTTATTTGCCGCACAAATCCTGAGAAGCAAGAATTCCAAGGTTATATGATACGACGTGTTGCTACTTTGTGGTCAGAAAACCAAATCCTGTACCAGGGATACTGACGTAGTCCAGGTCAACTCTACCTATATACGTCCATCTTGCGGCTGTCCTTCTTTGTGTTCTCCCTGTGTTAGTACAGACTTGAACATTTGTATAATTTTTATTCTTTTAAAGACTTGTATACGGTTATATGGGGGCTGAATGTTCACCCCTCCGCGTGCATAAACCAATTACTCCATTTTATTTGACATGTATGCTTGTCCGGTGCTTCTCTGCTCACTCATTTTCGTACTTGTACACTCCGTTCTTTTATCGTCCCTGGGAGGTAGTCTGAAGTGTCAGGATATGCCTTGTCCTAATATTTGGAAAATCATAATTATTTAAACGCACTGCTGTCTCATAAAGATGTACTGTTTCTGATCTTCAAGGGCTGATACGAAACAATGAGAGAAAGTGGTTACAATTGAATTAAAATCCGGCTTTTAGTTGGAACAACTGATACGATACAGAGTGTATGCGTATTTCAATTCATGGGGTAAATCTTCTGGTGAGATTTTGTTGGTATTAGAAAACGGTCCTTATTGTGATCATCTTGTGAAGTTCTCGGAAATAGTAAATCACCAAATTAATTTTTTTTTTGGGTGGGGGGGGGGTCGGACATTCAAATTACTCATCAAGTCTATTTGTTGTAGTGAGCTTGTCGTCCTTATCCAACAGGTCCCACGCCTGAATCATTTAAATATTATGTGAACAGTGGAAAAAATCAGCTCAACCAAGCAGCAAGTAATGGAAAAGAAGATACACCTGAAATGCTGGAGGCGTGAAAGCATGCGTCACTTTGCAAGGTCAGAGAGTATTTATGGTTGTTTTGAAGAAAGTGGCGACCGCCTCCTCGAAGTGGATGATAATACAAACAATGATTTGGACATTATTTTGCCCATTAACTTGGAGTTTACATGACATGATCCATAATGCAATGAAAACGCTCAAACCATTGAAAACAATGGAATCACTGTAGAGCTATTGCGTTCTTCTTGGAGATCATCATCAGTGAACATCCACCGAGCCCCAACGAGGTCTCGAACTCGGGATGTGTCGAACACCCTAACCACAAGACTATCCGAGATGGTTTCAACAGTTTGCTGAATGCATACACTACATGATATAACAGTCTTCCGCCACTCGTCCGAGCGTTCACACAGTATGATGAATTATATCCGAAAGCACATGACATTACATTGTCTGAAGGACTCATTTGAACTATTAGATATCCTGGAGCGAATATCCGTGAGTTCCCAAAAAATGTTTTCCTTTGATGTTGATTCACTCATTACCAGTGTACCCCTAAGACAAACGGTAGAGTATTTGTGCGACATAGTAGCAACACTCAAACCCGCGTTACCGATTCCCGTTGCATACATCCGGGACCTTATTCTCTTATGCACAGAAATTATACGTTTTGATTTCGAAGGACAGTCGTATAGACTGGTTGATGGTGTGGCAATGGGTAGCCCTCTTGGACGCACATTGGCAGATATCTTTCGGGGAATGATTGAGAAAAATCTACATCAGAATATCATCCAGTTTACCCTGTACAAGCGTTATGTCGATATTATTTTGGTTTTTACCAAGGAAGAACGGTTTACTAAGTTCTTCAACCTAATGAACACCATACATCCCAACCTATCAGTCACATGTAAAAAGGAAAATGGTAGCAGTCTCCATTTTTTGGCTATCATGATAGCAAGACATGCAGACGGGACAATTCAGAAGACTATCCATCGTAAAGCAACATGGAGTTGACAATACATCCAGTTCTCCAGTTTTGCTCCAGTTGCCTACAAAAGGGGCTTGGTCAAAACCCTGTTCCACAGAGCGCGAAAAATCTGCAGTGTAGACCAACTGCAATAGGAGGAAGAGTTCTTAACCCAAACTCTTTTTTGTGCCAATGGATACCCGGATAAGTTCATTGAGATCCACAAAAGAGAAAGGCCTAAGACCGTACGAGTCGACACGGTCGAGAAAAAACGAGTTACTCTAGTGTTGCCATTTAAAGGGGATCATCTGTTCAATCGGACTAGCCAAAATCTAAAGTGTGCGCTAAAGCGCACTTACTTGGCCGCTGAATTGCAGATTTCGCAAACCACCAAACGACTAAACCTCCAAGCTCATTCAAACAGTATCGTGAACCTGAACGCCTCTCACATCATTTATCAGTTCACCTGCAGCTGCGGTGACACCTACATAGGCAGAACGGATCGGTGCCTCAGTCAAAGAATGGGGGAGCATGTACCGAAGTGGTTAGTGCAGTGGGTGAGTCATCCTACACCCGGACAACAGACGATGACGAGAAACCCGGCTTCATGGGTCGCGAAACACCATGTGACCTTTCGTCATCGGCTTGATCCGGGTCAAGCTTTCCGAGTGATTGCATGGAATCGGAACCCAAAGCTTCTAGCTTTTTGTGAGGCTGTGATGACTTAGGCCTCCTAACTATTGACCCGCAATGTGTGCTCGCTGTGGAGGTAACCAATCAGGTTTACCGAATCGTTTCCTAATTAAGTTTGACACTATATATCCCATTGTTTTTGCTTTGTGCCCCATTCGAACACTAATTTGCACGTTTTACATACACAGTTGAGAAGATTAAAAGTACCGCGCACGCGTGTCTTCTATCTGTTTCGATAAATTACATGATGAGAAAATCCAGTCCCCCACTACTCACACTCAACTTGGAAAATTTTCATTTCGGCTACTGATCGCGACCGTAGTAGCAAGTTGTTGAGTCCCACTGTCAACCGAAAAATCCGTAAAATTATCCCCTTGAAACGAACATCAACAACATCGATTCTCCCAAATTATGGTTTCCAAAATGTATGTGGTAACTAGGATGTGACTATATAACGAAATCGACTTATACCGACTTTGCTAAGCTCATAAATATGGGATCGTTTATAGTGAATAACTTGGCCACGTTGATTGAATTTAAAGTCATGAGCATAAATCACCTGTCACCACGCATAACTGCTTATGCTTAGTGAGATAGAATGAAAGAAGTATATGTCCGGTAGATATCGGCAATCCACCCATGGGTTACAACTCTATGTTCCATTGTAAATCTTCTGTGAGAAAGGCTACTCAGGCTATCGAGCATTTTGCCTGATTGGAAACGTTCCTGAAAACGCTGTGATTGAATACTGATCATATTTACTTATAACTACAATATTATTAATATTATTTTTCTTTTGATTTTCAGAGTCTTAAAATGAGTGTTAATATTTTTTCGTGATTCTTGTTAGCAGAAACCAGAACGCTAAAAGTACGCATGCAAGTTATCAATGTCAATCTATCACGGAATTCATAGGCTACTGAAGAGTCACCATGAATAATAAGATGAGACAAGATGAGATGAGTAGTTGGAAGTACATCGTAGAGGAGACGAGTTCATTGATAACGTGATTTACCTTGATAAATAACTAAACGAAATTTCCATTTTTTTGAATTTTCGAATTGATCAACAAGTATCACTAAAGTCAGTCCACTGTTTTCCACAGTGGTTCAATTAGAGGACGTCAGAGAAATCATCCTTTTAACTAACTGTCCTCAATTCTTGTGATGTAAACACACCCTCTGTCACCACAATATCCAAAAATATGTTTGAATACTAATGCTAAATTTCAAGTAGTTCATAGCATTATCCAATGCACTAATACTCCATAAAAGTGCGGCCAGTCCATGTGATCATGCATAAGAATCAAGTGAAAATGATCTGATTCATTTTTGATTCAAATCCGAGTCCCACAAGTGAGACAAATTCAGTGATTATTGTTCGATGAAATAGGGTTTGCAAACTTGAAATAGTAAAACGAGCAAAGTGTTAAACGTCTTTGACCCCGAGAGCCATTCGAACTCACGAATGATTACAACCCATGGATTGGTATCAGGTGTGCTCCACCATCTGAGCTACAAGATCACCTCGAGGGGAGTCGGGCATCTTGCATAGGGATCCCACCCAAATTACAATGGCACAACGGACAACCAGCATTCTCAAGAGATCTCAACTTAGTCCAAATTTCCAGATATAGAACTCGCACTTCACCCAAAGCATTATCATTAGTAAGATTTACAACTTCACTAAGTGTACCGATCATGCTGCTTCGAACAGCGATGTAAATTATTCCGTCCACATGTGTCCGTTTACTTTTTAGAAAATACGATTGAAGATATAGACTGAACGAACGGTGGAGCAGGTTCCCAGTTCTCCAGATCTTCAACCTCTCTTCTGATTTGTTCCACCTCCTCAGCTTGACGCAAATCATTGTAGAATGTACTGTGGGAAGAAAACGTGAAGGAAACACGATGAAAGACCACGCCGATTACCCATCGAATGTTGCACATTGTCTTGAAAGCGTATAGCAATACTCACTAACAGAAAAACCACTGAAATTGTCTGTGTTTGTGTATTCTTTCAGAGGACAATCCGTTTCCTTATAAATCAATTAAATGAGTCGAGATTCGTGTGCATATCAATTTTTCGATTAGCCACGCGAGCACGCTTACTCCCGGTAAACATTTTCAGCTTGTTTTATCTTCTTTCATTTTTTGAAGTTCAAAATTAATGGCTGCAATCCGAAAGACAAACAATACGTCCAACCAGTTTGACATTCACAACCTGGTTGATTTCAGTCAATATTGATTCACGTGGGAAAGTTATTGTGTCTATTCAATACATTCAGTAAAACTAACCCACGGGAATCCTTTTCAAACACCTTACCTACCAGAATATTCATCAAGAATTGCATCTCCTATCGGATACACAGATGTCCCATTCTAAAGTAGAATACTGAATTTCGGTCAAAAGTCTTGCATCGTGACACTCGTTTCGGGAGAAGTAGAAAAATCATCCGTAATAATGTCCTCGACTTCTTTCCAATTAACCCTAATAAATCTCCCCAAAATCGCGTGCTACGGCCATCTCGCTTGCAGACGTAAATACACCTACTTGATATAAGAGACAAGAGTACTAACGCCTTGGCTACAACGACGGCGATTTCCAAATAAGACTTTAATCATGATCTTTGGGAGCCTCCAATACAAAATCAAAATGAACGTACGGTGTTGACCGTGAACCGACTGTAACCAAATGGCGATTCTCATGTTTGATATCTCTAGTCCCAGTGATCTGAATGAATTAAAATCTCATTGCCACTTCTACTACCATATGGAACTGGAAGAGGCTAAGTGAGTTCGAGGAATGGAACATAACAACATTTAGTCAAGAGTATTGCAATTTACGAAAAATTGTTAGGATATATAGCAGATCAAATGGTACTATGGGAAGACATTTTATAAGAAATTAAGGAATCCAACCATAATTGAATGCGACACCTCAAAATAATCTCACACTGGGGAAAAGAGAATAGTTCGTCAAGCCTCCAAGACAACATGATCTACATCAGAACCGAAACATGCACTCGAGACCAACCTATCAAATGTGAAAATTACAATAAACCCTCATATCGGCATCGGTCACATTCATTCCTATCCGCTATTCACATGTAACCTAGAGTTGGTTAGCGTTCCATGAGAACAACGAGATCGCGAGACCAACATGCAGCCCAGATAACAACCCAGTAGAGAACGTGTGGGAAATTCTGGCTCACTGAAAATACATAGATGCGTCAGCAACTGAGTTGGCAACCGCACTGAAATGGAAATGGAACATCATGGGTCGAGAAGGGGTCCAGTCTATCGTGAGGTTCATTTTTGGATGTTATTCAGAAGTCATCAAGACGAATCACCGTGGAACGCGGTTGTAGGGCAATTGATCCAAGTCATGTGGTAGGAGATCAGAAATGTTTGTCATGCCTAGTTTCTCTACTTCTCACGAAGTTATTGTTACGATACAAGATTTTTGGATGAAATTCACTATTCTAGTTCAAACTGGAATCATTTGGCATCGGATAAAATTTGGAATTTCCTGGTTAGTTATAACTTAGCCAAATGATCAAAATACAGCATATGGAGTTGGGTCGGAAGCTACTGATATCGGGTGTACTTGATGCTACCTCGGGATGAAAATTGCAGTTGATAAAAATAAAAAGATCGAAAATTCACGCTATTAGAAAATATGCAAAAATCCAGATGATTCACTGAAACACATAAGTAGTGATTTCACGAAACACACGCACTGGTAATGGTAACTGACCAAAGTTGGACTTACCAGGACCGAACCGGATACTGTGTAACATCCATACGTTTCGGCAAGTGTGTGACTAACCTGAAAATTTTAAGAGGATGAGAACGGGACAACGTCCTTCCCGTTAAACCCGTTTCTACGTGTTCAGATATTTGCTTTTCAGAGCGTTTGTATAATACGAGTTAAGTGACAATTTTCGAGACGACAATATTCAGCTGCACGCTCGCAAACATTCGAACCTCCCTGACACTCGAATCGGCATGAATCAATGTCAATCAGTCACATTTTCAAAGCGCATGTCTACAAATTATAACAAAAGAGCGATTCATCGGGAATTTTCGCATCCATTTCTACCTCATATTTGGGTATCCCATAAATTACGGAAGACTGGGTCTTTCTATCACATTTACGTGCATCCTACATAACAGGTTTCCGTGTATGAAATTTGAGTTTGAGTTTTCAAGTCTTATTAAAAGAGGTGAGCGAGTATCATATTTCTGAGGTGCAATTGGCAAATATCTAACCGGATGAAGAGTGTGTACAAAGCACACACCAAGTGTGTTCCCTATTCGCTCATTCACACATGGTATTTTTCCAACAATAGATGGTCTACTGAGATTCATTGGAGTAACGAGTTTCGAATTCTCGACTTTCTCGGTGAGTATAGCGATTATCGGAAAAATTATACAATCACTAGACAACTACTTTCGAACTAAAATCAAGTTTGAATTGCATCATTTGACCAAACAACTACTTGTTTTCTGCATCATTTCCAAAACTCATCACGAAGTCACGTTTGATCTGTTCCATTTGTTAATACCTCGTAAAGTAACTTCCGGGGTTGTTATGACAACAATCTAAGGGCATGTTTGTCGACATGAGACATACTTTGTATTGGGAACAAGTCCATGAGAGGAATAAAGTCAGGTCTAATGAAAAACACCTCAAAATTGTGATGCAACTCAGTGGATTGCTTTAGGCGATTCGCAAATATTAGGGCTTATAGGTGGAGTGGAAATGAAACGGTATTCGAATTTGATGACCCATGAGAAACGGTAACCCAAAAGATCAACACGCACGAGATGTGAGAGTTCCCGAATGCATTTTCGAAGCATGCAAGCCAACCAGCCTATTATGGAGATCACTTTTGTAAATGAAGGCTGCTAAAATGGTAATGCACGATAAGATTTTGCAAGTAGATCTAGACAAACAATTGGGATTTGAAAATTATTCAAGCTCTCCACATTTTGTATCCCTCTTTCAAATTGGGTTTGGAAAGTGACTTGCAATCAGAAGCTGAAGCTTTTGGTTCGAAATATCTCTTTCCGACACTTAGAACACTAGGATATTCATGGCATAAACCGGATTGTGATATACCCAAATCCACACATCCACTGGACTCTCATTTGTTCATATTCATTTCGTAGAATTGAATGATGAGAGTAAGAAAACTCAGTATTGCGTGACAACCTACAGAACATATGAAGGGTTTTCAACTGGTTACTCGATGTTATTCAAACTATTCCATTAAAATAACTTCATTTTCGTGGTTTCATGTGGACAGAACAATCATATTCCACCATCATTGGTCAACTTGGAACAAAAAACTCACCCAAACTGTGTCTTCGGTACTGCGGAGTCAAATTTGTAAAAGTCTCGAGTAATATGTGCCACAGACCTACGTGGATCGGTCACATCGGATCGTTCAAATTGTTGTCCTGAAACAAGCAGAAGTGAATAAAATCTGAGATCAATGAACTGGGCAAGATTTGTTCTACTCATCTCGAATTCGAAACACACTGATCATTTTGGTTTCATTCATATACAACAAAAACTGTAGCAAACAATATGCACGAGTCAAAAATAGCAAACAATCGAAGTTCTCAATTGTATGGAAGTCCTAGAGATAGTTTCAAACAAATCAATTAGAATTGATATTCCATTCAGACATGTCTTGTTTTTCTGCTGCCGCCTCTTCGTTTAATTTGAGCCGTCTAATCTTGCCCATACGACTGATGGAACTTCAGCGAAATTACATGTTCTTACCACATATCTCACTGTATGACAGGGAACAATAATACGACGAGGACGATCGGAGAACAGCAAGACAATGTTCAAACATTCTTCAGATACATACGCAATGTCACCATCTAGTTCGACATAAGTGGGGATATTGTATTGGTCCGTACCGTCTATTTATATTGTAGTAGTATGACGCGTTTTATTCTGTGATTTTTCGACGGAAGCACTGAACAATCGATTCCCGTTTGAACTCATATCACACGAGCCCGCTAACTGCTGCCGAAATGAAAACACAATTCTGACTTCTCTTTTCGCATTTGGTTGAATCCTTCTACCGTAAGCTTACCCTGATCGCAGTCTAGGCCTAGCCTCAAAGCTTCAGCCTCCAGAGGTGATCAGTCAAATCTGCTATGACAATAAATATTGCCCTTCACGTTATCCAAAGATTTCTGTCGAATATGAGCAACTGTTGTAACAATGGGCTAATTGATCGTTCCATGAGCCAAATATGAGAATCTAGTTATTGCCCAGTACCTTGATGGAAGAGAAGGAGTTAGGGGTGGGAGGGGGCGTGTTGTGAACCAGCACGGGTCACAAATAAATGCAGTTAATTCTTGTTTCGATAGCATTGTATAGACGAATAGTGGTAAATTCGATTTTGCAAACAGCTTCGTTTCAATTTCTTACTGACAGCTAACTGAGATCACGAAAACCCCCAATAGTTTCTCATCACTCTGCACACTTTCCGAACAAATACGCAAACTATCAGGCATTCGAACAAAACTGACCGAATAGAGAATCTAGTCTGTAGATGTATATGAAACCAACAAGCAAGTTTCATTTAATCCAGCTTCGTGAGTTGTTTTACCGATGACCTATCCTCCAAATATTATAATAATGGCATCTTTGCGGAAATGGCTAACATAAAATGTTATCGAGCGCAATGGTAACAAAGACATCACATGGATCTCAAAAATGGTCTAATTAATAAGGTCAAATGCAGGTGTTCAGGATGATATGTCATTCGTGGCCTCGTAACTTCCCTTGGTTGTCGTGTGTGTGTGTGTGTGTGTGTGTGTGTGTGTGTGTTGACGTTTCTCGCATTACACCGAATCACACGACCGTCTAATGTGTGCCCGAAGTACGTTCCTTTGCAGATGCTTTCAGCTACGCTGATAGTGAACGGTAAATAAATAAGCATACTTTGAAAGTAATGAATGCTGTCTTCCCATGGCGCCCATTATATATAAAAAAACAACTCTAAATTTATTTCCCTTCGCATGATTAAATTTTACTCACTGTGGGATTTGTTCAACCGCGTCTTTGTCGATGTGGTTCTAGGATTTCTCTATTGACTGAATATTATTCTCTCCCTCAATTTCCGTGCACTTCTAGAAGACCGTCGCGGTCATCGAAATTCTGGCCAACGGAGATAGCGACCGGCAGTGGTACTGTTCGAACCAGGACTCTTCAGGTCTGGCGATGGTCGTGATGACCATTTGCCGATCGCCAGATTGTATTTTTCTTTCGGAATACGTAATGATATAGTTCCATACCTACCATTATCATTATCACCATCTGCGTGCGCTGCACCGGCGGTAGTCAACAAACAGCCACCAGTGAACTAACTACCCAAGGGTACTGAGGTTGAATTTCATCGACGCCCGTTAACTAATTATTGTGGTACTTCCATGTCATTCAAACCATATTTCCTTAAATGCTGTGCTACTGCAGTCGAGTGAATTAAATAAAAATTGCACTATCGAACAAAATACTATCGTGGAAGACAAATGAGAGTTGAAAAAACTTGCCTTTTCTTCGATAAAGCTCATCCAAGTGCACATCGTATTCTGCACCACAGTACGAGCTACGACAGTGTATTCCGCCAAACAAGCAACGTTTTCCATGCATATAACCGTTCGTGTACATCAACCATTCCGGTGACATGCCGTGGTTTGCCATGTCTTTTATGAGTAATTCGATTAATTAGTCATCCTTCCTGTACGCAAATAACCAACCCGGAAATGTTCTCGCATGACTTGACAGTTCGGGCCATAAAAGTTCATCGTGTCTATTCTCATCTCGATAAGCTGGTACGAAACGGATAGATGAAGACCAGTCTAGTCCACCGCGCCTATTGGGATTTATACAAACAAAAGTGATCGGTGACAATTTACGTGCTGTATTCCGGATCAAGAGCCAAGCGTCGTGGTTTCCAAAATGTGTCATCTGTTATGCAATACCCATGTGGTATATGCCTTCTTGCTTGAACAGGATGTTTCACATCCTTTTCAAAATTTCTTTTTGTCGAGAAATGTTTGCGTTCCTTGCCTAAAATATAAGTTAGTTCACTAACCAAAAATGAATTACGGTTCAATGAAGTCCGTGCTCTGCTCAGTTTTGTTTTGTGTTCCATGAGTTAGACAGTGACCGTTTGACATTGATTATTCTTATGGAAACGAAAATAACGATGTTCAAATTCGTGACCTTGAAATACTGATGGATGTTATTACGAGACAAAATTGGTTCACGGGACTCTAGGTGATAATTAAGAGACCGACAAACTTGACCTGCATCTCTCACGCTGGTGAACGTGGCAACCGTAGGGGGTGACCAGCGTCTATTGATCGCCTCAGCAGATTTGTGTGTCAATGATGAAAAAAAGAAGTTCATTTTTGCCTACGAAATACAAAGCAATAGGACTATAAATGTTCTGCAAAAATCATTCGGAAAACAATTTTTACCTGTTGAAACTGAAAACCTTGAAGCGGCCTGCAGATGAATGAGTTTGCTTGTGTAGATGTTCTGATTAAAATCAAACTAGATAAACAACACTAATTCTAACTTAGCTCTACAGAGTCCGTATGTTATTTGATGTCACAGGGCTGTGTGTTGTATGTCCACTTGCTCTAGCGACAACTGGTTGTCACAAATTGGAAACAATTTTCACTGATCTGCTTGTGAACAGTTGGGATGCAGTTCCCTTGGCGTACTTTGTGTTCGGTGCCACATTAGCTTTGAGACGTGATAGAAAAGTCACATTTTTTTCAAAAATATTGTTGTTCACGTATCCTACTGACATTTTATTGTCTTTGGGTAACCGTTGGAACATTTGTTTTGTTGCCCGTTTCCTAGGCCACTCTAGGGATAAAATGACCAACTGCCTAACACAATTTCGGATGGTTCACACTCACAATTTACCAAGATGCAATATTTGAACCTTCGATTTTTCGATGCCAATTATTTGTTGAAAGGATCTCAGTTGCTTTTTTAGGTAGTTGGTCAAATTTATCTCAAAAATAACTATCACCATAAACTGAAAGACAAGCAATCTCTCTCCACTCATTATGGGTGCGTTTTATTTGTTGGGAAATTGTAAATTATCACTACATATGAGTATTTATACGGGGCATCTAAACGTCGTTTACTGGATACACTACAAAGTTTTAGAGCGTCTAGGACCGCGAGTTACCAGGTGCTAACTAGATCCCTAGAGTGGCCTAGGAAAAGGGGAAAAAAACAAATGTTCCAACGGTTACCCAAAGACAATAAAATGTCAGTAGGATACGTGAACAACAATATTTTTGAAAAAAATGTGACTTTTCTATCACGTCTCAAAGCTAATGTGGCACCGAACACAAAGTACGCCAAGGGAACTGCATCCCAACTGTTCACAAGCAGATCAGTGAAAATTGTTTCCAATTTGTGACAACCAGTTGTCGCTAGAGCAAGTGGACATACAACACACAGCCCTGTGACATCAAATAACATACGGACTCTGTAGAGCTAAGTTAGAATTAGTGTTGTTTATCTAGTTTGATTTTAATCAGAACATCTACACAAGCAAACTCATTCATCTGCAGGCCGCTTCAAGGTTTTCAGTTTCAACAGGTAAAAATTGTTTTCCGAATGATTTTTGCAGAACATTTATAGTCCTATTGCTTTGTATTTCGTAGGCAAAAATGAACTTCTTTTTTTCATCATTGACACACAAATCTGCTGAGGCGATCAATAGACGCTGGTCACCCCCTACGGTTGCCACGTTCACCAGCGTGAGAGATGCAGGTCAAGTTTGTCGGTCTCTTAATTATCACCTAGAGTCCCGTGAACCAATTTTGTCTCGTAATAACATCCATCAGTATTTCAAGGTCACGAATTTGAACATCGTTATTTTCGTTTCCATAAGAATAATCAATGTCAAACGGTCACTGTCTAACTCATGGAACACAAAACAAAACTGAGCAGAGCACGGACTTCATTGAACCGTAATTCATTTTTGGTTAGTGAACTAACTTATATTTTAGGCAAGGAACGCAAACATTTCTCGACAAAAAGAAATTTTGAAAAGGATGTGAAACATCCTGTTCAAGCAAGAAGGCATATACCACATGGGTATTGCATAACAGATGACACATTTTGGAAACCACGACGCTTGGCTCTTGATCCGGAATACAGCACGTAAATTGTCACCGATCACTTTTGTTTGTATAAATCCCAATAGGCGCGGTGGACTAGACTGGTCTTCATCTATCCGTTTCGTACCAGCTTATCGAGATGAGAATAGACACGATGAACTTTTATGGCCCGAACTGTCAAGTCATGCGAGAACATTTCCGGGTTGGTTATTTGCGTACAGGAAGGATGACTAATTAATCGAATTACTCATAAAAGACATGGCAAACCACGGCATGTCACCGGAATGGTTGATGTACACGAACGGTTATATGCATGGAAAACGTTGCTTGTTTGGCGGAATACACTGTCGTAGCTCGTACTGTGGTGCAGAATACGATGTGCACTTGGATGAGCTTTATCGAAGAAAAGGCAAGTTTTTTCAACTCTCATTTGTCTTCCACGATAGTATTTTGTTCGATAGTGCAATTTTTATTTAATTCACTCGACTGCAGTAGCACAGCATTTAAGGAAATATGGTTTGAATGACATGGAAGTACCACAATAATTAGTTAACGGGCGTCGATGAAATTCAACCTCAGTACCCTTGGGTAGTTAGTTCACTGGTGGCTGTTTGTTGACTACCGCCGGTGCAGCGCACGCAGATGGTGATAATGATAATGGTAGGTATGGAACTATATCATTACGTATTCCGAAAGAAAAATACAATCTGGCGATCGGCAAATGGTCATCACGACCATCGCCAGACCTGAAGAGTCCTGGTTCGAACAGTACCACTGCCGGTCGCTATCTCCGTTGGCCAGAATTTCGATGACCGCGACGGTCTTCTAGAAGTGCACGGAAATTGAGGGAGAGAATAATATTCAGTCAATAGAGAAATCCTAGAACCACATCGACAAAGACGCGGTTGAACAAATCCCACAGTGAGTAAAATTTAATCATGCGAAGGGAAATAAATTTAGAGTTGTTTTTTTATATATAATGGGCGCCATGGGAAGACAGCATTCATTACTTTCAAAGTATGCTTATTTATTTACCGTTCACTATCAGCGTAGCTGAAAGCATCTGCAAAGGAACGTACTTCGGGCACACATTAGACGGTCGTGTGATTCGGTGTAATGCGAGAAACGTCAACACACACACACACACACACACACACACACACACACACACACGACAACCAAGGGAAGTTACGAGGCCACGAATGACATATCATCCTGAACACCTGCATTTGACCTTATTAATTAGACCATTTTTGAGATCCATGTGATGTCTTTGTTACCATTGCGCTCGATAACATTTTATGTTAGCCATTTCCGCAAAGATGCCATTATTATAATATTTGGAGGATAGGTCATCGGTAAAACAACTCACGAAGCTGGATCAAATGAAACTTGCTTGTTGGTTTCATATACATCTACAGACTAGATTCTCTATTCGGTCAGTTTTGTTCGAATGCCTGATAGTTTGCGTATTTGTTCGGAAAGTGTGCAGAGTGATGAGAAACTATTGGGGGTTTTCGTGATCTCAGTTAGCTGTCAGTAAGAAATTGAAACGAAGCTGTTTGCAAAATCGAATTTACCACTATTCGTCTATACAATGCTATCGAAACAAGAATTAACTGCATTTATTTGTGACCCGTGCTGGTTCACAACACGCCCCCTCCCACCCCTAACTCCTTCTCTTCCATCAAGGTACTGGGCAATAACTAGATTCTCATATTTGGCTCATGGAACGATCAATTAGCCCATTGTTACAACAGTTGCTCATATTCGACAGAAATCTTTGGATAACGTGAAGGGCAATATTTATTGTCATAGCAGATTTGACTGATCACCTCTGGAGGCTGAAGCTTTGAGGCTAGGCCTAGACTGCGATCAGGGTAAGCTTACGGTAGAAGGATTCAACCAAATGCGAAAAGAGAAGTCAGAATTGTGTTTTCATTTCGGCAGCAGTTAGCGGGCTCGTGTGATATGAGTTCAAACGGGAATCGATTGTTCAGTGCTTCCGTCGAAAAATCACAGAATAAAACGCGTCATACTACTACAATATAAATAGACGGTACGGACCAATACAATATCCCCACTTATGTCGAACTAGATGGTGACATTGCGTATGTATCTGAAGAATGTTTGAACATTGTCTTGCTGTTCTCCGATCGTCCTCGTCGTATTATTGTTCCCTGTCATACAGTGAGATATGTGGTAAGAACATGTAATTTCGCTGAAGTTCCATCAGTCGTATGGGCAAGATTAGACGGCTCAAATTAAACGAAGAGGCGGCAGCAGAAAAACAAGACATGTCTGAATGGAATATCAATTCTAATTGATTTGTTTGAAACTATCTCTAGGACTTCCATACAATTGAGAACTTCGATTGTTTGCTATTTTTGACTCGTGCATATTGTTTGCTACAGTTTTTGTTGTATATGAATGAAACCAAAATGATCAGTGTGTTTCGAATTCGAGATGAGTAGAACAAATCTTGCCCAGTTCATTGATCTCAGATTTTATTCACTTCTGCTTGTTTCAGGACAACAATTTGAACGATCCGATGTGACCGATCCACGTAGGTCTGTGGCACATATTACTCGAGACTTTTACAAATTTGACTCCGCAGTACCGAAGACACAGTTTGGGTGAGTTTTTTGTTCCAAGTTGACCAATGATGGTGGAATATGATTGTTCTGTCCACATGAAACCACGAAAATGAAGTTATTTTAATGGAATAGTTTGAATAACATCGAGTAACCAGTTGAAAACCCTTCATATGTTCTGTAGGTTGTCACGCAATACTGAGTTTTCTTACTCTCATCATTCAATTCTACGAAATGAATATGAACAAATGAGAGTCCAGTGGATGTGTGGATTTGGGTATATCACAATCCGGTTTATGCCATGAATATCCTAGTGTTCTAAGTGTCGGAAAGAGATATTTCGAACCAAAAGCTTCAGCTTCTGATTGCAAGTCACTTTCCAAACCCAATTTGAAAGAGGGATACAAAATGTGGAGAGCTTGAATAATTTTCAAATCCCAATTGTTTGTCTAGATCTACTTGCAAAATCTTATCGTGCATTACCATTTTAGCAGCCTTCATTTACAAAAGTGATCTCCATAATAGGCTGGTTGGCTTGCATGCTTCGAAAATGCATTCGGGAACTCTCACATCTCGTGCGTGTTGATCTTTTGGGTTACCGTTTCTCATGGGTCATCAAATTCGAATACCGTTTCATTTCCACTCCACCTATAAGCCCTAATATTTGCGAATCGCCTAAAGCAATCCACTGAGTTGCATCACAATTTTGAGGTGTTTTTCATTAGACCTGACTTTATTCCTCTCATGGACTTGTTCCCAATACAAAGTATGTCTCATGTCGACAAACATGCCCTTAGATTGTTGTCATAACAACCCCGGAAGTTACTTTACGAGGTATTAACAAATGGAACAGATCAAACGTGACTTCGTGATGAGTTTTGGAAATGATGCAGAAAACAAGTAGTTGTTTGGTCAAATGATGCAATTCAAACTTGATTTTAGTTCGAAAGTAGTTGTCTAGTGATTGTATAATTTTTCCGATAATCGCTATACTCACCGAGAAAGTCGAGAATTCGAAACTCGTTACTCCAATGAATCTCAGTAGACCATCTATTGTTGGAAAAATACCATGTGTGAATGAGCGAATAGGGAACACACTTGGTGTGTGCTTTGTACACACTCTTCATCCGGTTAGATATTTGCCAATTGCACCTCAGAAATATGATACTCGCTCACCTCTTTTAATAAGACTTGAAAACTCAAACTCAAATTTCATACACGGAAACCTGTTATGTAGGATGCACGTAAATGTGATAGAAAGACCCAGTCTTCCGTAATTTATGGGATACCCAAATATGAGGTAGAAATGGATGCGAAAATTCCCGATGAATCGCTCTTTTGTTATAATTTGTAGACATGCGCTTTGAAAATGTGACTGATTGACATTGATTCATGCCGATTCGAGTGTCAGGGAGGTTCGAATGTTTGCGAGCGTGCAGCTGAATATTGTCGTCTCGAAAATTGTCACTTAACTCGTATTATACAAACGCTCTGAAAAGCAAATATCTGAACACGTAGAAACGGGTTTAACGGGAAGGACGTTGTCCCGTTCTCATCCTCTTAAAATTTTCAGGTTAGTCACACACTTGCCGAAACGTATGGATGTTACACAGTATCCGGTTCGGTCCTGGTAAGTCCAACTTTGGTCAGTTACCATTACCAGTGCGTGTGTTTCGTGAAATCACTACTTATGTGTTTCAGTGAATCATCTGGATTTTTGCATATTTTCTAATAGCGTGAATTTTCGATCTTTTTATTTTTATCAACTGCAATTTTCATCCCGAGGTAGCATCAAGTACACCCGATATCAGTAGCTTCCGACCCAACTCCATATGCTGTATTTTGATCATTTGGCTAAGTTATAACTAACCAGGAAATTCCAAATTTTATCCGATGCCAAATGATTCCAGTTTGAACTAGAATAGTGAATTTCATCCAAAAATCTTGTATCGTAACAATAACTTCGTGAGAAGTAGAGAAACTAGGCATGACAAACATTTCTGATCTCCTACCACATGACTTGGATCAATTGCCCTACAACCGCGTTCCACGGTGATTCGTCTTGATGACTTCTGAATAACATCCAAAAATGAACCTCACGATAGACTGGACCCCTTCTCGACCCATGATGTTCCATTTCCATTTCAGTGCGGTTGCCAACTCAGTTGCTGACGCATCTATGTATTTTCAGTGAGCCAGAATTTCCCACACGTTCTCTACTGGGTTGTTATCTGGGCTGCATGTTGGTCTCGCGATCTCGTTGTTCTCATGGAACGCTAACCAACTCTAGGTTACATGTGAATAGCGGATAGGAATGAATGTGACCGATGCCGATATGAGGGTTTATTGTAATTTTCACATTTGATAGGTTGGTCTCGAGTGCATGTTTCGGTTCTGATGTAGATCATGTTGTCTTGGAGGCTTGACGAACTATTCTCTTTTCCCCAGTGTGAGATTATTTTGAGGTGTCGCATTCAATTATGGTTGGATTCCTTAATTTCTTATAAAATGTCTTCCCATAGTACCATTTGATCTGCTATATATCCTAACAATTTTTCGTAAATTGCAATACTCTTGACTAAATGTTGTTATGTTCCATTCCTCGAACTCACTTAGCCTCTTCCAGTTCCATATGGTAGTAGAAGTGGCAATGAGATTTTAATTCATTCAGATCACTGGGACTAGAGATATCAAACATGAGAATCGCCATTTGGTTACAGTCGGTTCACGGTCAACACCGTACGTTCATTTTGATTTTGTATTGGAGGCTCCCAAAGATCATGATTAAAGTCTTATTTGGAAATCGCCGTCGTTGTAGCCAAGGCGTTAGTACTCTTGTCTCTTATATCAAGTAGGTGTATTTACGTCTGCAAGCGAGATGGCCGTAGCACGCGATTTTGGGGAGATTTATTAGGGTTAATTGGAAAGAAGTCGAGGACATTATTACGGATGATTTTTCTACTTCTCCCGAAACGAGTGTCACGATGCAAGACTTTTGACCGAAATTCAGTATTCTACTTTAGAATGGGACATCTGTGTATCCGATAGGAGATGCAATTCTTGATGAATATTCTGGTAGGTAAGGTGTTTGAAAAGGATTCCCGTGGGTTAGTTTTACTGAATGTATTGAATAGACACAATAACTTTCCCACGTGAATCAATATTGACTGAAATCAACCAGGTTGTGAATGTCAAACTGGTTGGACGTATTGTTTGTCTTTCGGATTGCAGCCATTAATTTTGAACTTCAAAAAATGAAAGAAGATAAAACAAGCTGAAAATGTTTACCGGGAGTAAGCGTGCTCGCGTGGCTAATCGAAAAATTGATATGCACACGAATCTCGACTCATTCAATTGATTTATAAGGAAACGGATTGTCCTCTGAAAGAATACACAAACACAGACAATTTCAGTGGTTTTTCTGTTAGTGAGTATTGCTATACGCTTTCAAGACAATGTGCAACATTCGATGGGTAATCGGCGTGGTCTTTCATCGTGTTTCCTTCACGTTTTCTTCCCACAGTACATTCTACAATGATTTGCGTCAAGCTGAGGAGGTGGAACAAATCAGAAGAGAGGTTGAAGATCTGGAGAACTGGGAACCTGCTCCACCGTTCGTTCAGTCTATATCTTCAATCGTATTTTCTAAAAAGTAAACGGACACATGTGGACGGAATAATTTACATCGCTGTTCGAAGCAGCATGATCGGTACACTTAGTGAAGTTGTAAATCTTACTAATGATAATGCTTTGGGTGAAGTGCGAGTTCTATATCTGGAAATTTGGACTAAGTTGAGATCTCTTGAGAATGCTGGTTGTCCGTTGTGCCATTGTAATTTGGGTGGGATCCCTATGCAAGATGCCCGACTCCCCTCGAGGTGATCTTGTAGCTCAGATGGTGGAGCACACCTGATACCAATCCATGGGTTGTAATCATTCGTGAGTTCGAATGGCTCTCGGGGTCAAAGACGTTTAACACTTTGCTCGTTTTACTATTTCAAGTTTGCAAACCCTATTTCATCGAACAATAATCACTGAATTTGTCTCACTTGTGGGACTCGGATTTGAATCAAAAATGAATCAGATCATTTTCACTTGATTCTTATGCATGATCACATGGACTGGCCGCAATTTTATGGAGTATTAGTGCATTGGATAATGCTATGTACTACTTGAAATTTAGCATTAGTATTCAAACATATTTTTGGATATTGTGGTGACAGAGGGTGTGTTTACATCACAAGAATTGAGGACAGTTAGTTAAAAGGATGATTTCTCTGACGTCCTCTAATTGAACCACTGTGGAAAACAGTGGACTGACTTTAGTGATACTTGTTGATCAATTCGAAAATTCAAAAAAATGGAAATTTCGTTTAGTTATTTATCAAGGTAAATCACGTTATCAATGAACTCGTCTCCTCTACGATGTACTTCCAACTACTCATCTCATCTTGTCTCATCTTATTATTCATGGTGACTCTTCAGTAGCCTATGAATTCCGTGATAGATTGACATTGATAACTTGCATGCGTACTTTTAGCGTTCTGGTTTCTGCTAACAAGAATCACGAAAAAATATTAACACTCATTTTAAGACTCTGAAAATCAAAAGAAAAATAATATTAATAATATTGTAGTTATAAGTAAATATGATCAGTATTCAATCACAGCGTTTTCAGGAACGTTTCCAATCAGGCAAAATGCTCGATAGCCTGAGTAGCCTTTCTCACAGAAGATTTACAATGGAACATAGAGTTGTAACCCATGGGTGGATTGCCGATATCTACCGGACATATACTTCTTTCATTCTATCTCACTAAGCATAAGCAGTTATGCGTGGTGACAGGTGATTTATGCTCATGACTTTAAATTCAATCAACGTGGCCAAGTTATTCACTATAAACGATCCCATATTTATGAGCTTAGCAAAGTCGGTATAAGTCGATTTCGTTATATAGTCACATCCTAGTTACCACATACATTTTGGAAACCATAATTTGGGAGAATCGATGTTGTTGATGTTCGTTTCAAGGGGATAATTTTACGGATTTTTCGGTTGACAGTGGGACTCAACAACTTGCTACTACGGTCGCGATCAGTAGCCGAAATGAAAATTTTCCAAGTTGAGTGTGAGTAGTGGGCGACTGGAATTTTACATAATATAATTCATCATGCAATGAGGATATTCAGAGGAGTGTCGGAAAGGTGCTATATCATGCAATGGATACATTCAGCAAGCCAACGAAACCAGCTTAGATAGTCTTGTGATTAAGGTGTTCGACAAACTGCGGATTTGAGACCTAGTTGGGGCTCGGTGGATGCTTACTTCTGATTGAACAGTTCCACAGTGATTTTATTGTTTTTAGTTGTTTGAGTGTTTTCACAGCCTTATGCATCATATCACGTAAACTCCAAGTTAATGGGAAAATAATGTCCAATTCATTGTATGTATTTCCTTGAGTCAGCTCTGGATTTCCTAAAAATTCTTTACTAATAATGGCCTACCTGGTGTCGAAAAAAGTCCGTTCTGATGGGAGGTTCTCGTCCTTGGAATTCTTCAGTGAATTACAGGAATATTTCACAGAAATAGACATTACTTTATTGGCACAGCAGTTCCTATGGTAATCTAGGTGGAAAACTGCTAACCATAGGAATGGTGTTTGGTTACTTGATGAATATTCCGATCGAGATTGAAAAGCGCGGCCAGATTGAAAGGCCTCAACAAGCATGATTGGTGGCAGCAACCATGTGCTTCTGGGAAAATTTCGTCCACCCATCTCCATACTGCTTACAGTGTATATGTATATATATACGAAATATGAGATCGAATGCATTGTTACTGCTAATTTTCAGGTGGTCCGGGGCCCGTTGTGAGGAAAGAAGAGATGGTTCGGAAGAGTCCAAATATATCTGAATGTTCTGGTTCCCATTACGAAAATATTTTGGCTATTTCAGTTGATGACGGATCAGTGAAATTGAACTTGTTCACTAATTCTAGTTTTAATGTGTGATGGTGATCAGCGGAGCTTGGTTAAACCCGTCATGGATCGGCACTTTCCGTAGTGTCTGGGACACTGTAAAGTACGATTGTTCACCGAAATTGTTTAACGAAATCTACAAATCCAGTCAGACAATACTGACTACGGCTATTGCCATTTTTGAATATAAACGAGCGTAAGAATATTATTCCACAGTATCAACGAGAAATGATTAGAACAGACGAGCCATTTTGGCGAAATTTCAGCGAACTTCAGTGACTTACGGGAATTGTAAATCAGAAAGAAAACAATGTGAAGTAAAGCGAATGAACAAAATTAGACGACAATGATAAAGCAATTCCGACGAATACACTTACTCGAAGTTAATTTTTCCCTTAGCGAAGTTTTTATCTAGTAAGAGATGATGCACTTAGGTCGTTGTTCAAAGTCTCATTCAGGGAGTATGCTCCTTAAAATAACGAGAAGAACGAAAAGCATAAAGGTACACGATGTGGTAAGCTAACACTCAGCTACATGAGAGGTCCGTTACAAAAGACGGTCATAAGCAAAATAACTTCTCGAAAGGATCCACTATGCCGCGTAAAAGCTTAACTCGCTATTGAGAAACTTAACAGATTTGCACAAATTTTTCGTCTTTATTAGAAATCATCAGTATTTCATACTTTGTGGAAGCTGGGACCAATATCCCGGCTGAATATAATATGAGTCAAGGTATGTGACGGGCAGAAAGCCAAGCTAGTTTTCGGGAAAGTATCACTGCCCAGTCCAAAACCTCTTTGTGTTTCGACGTTTCTCTCATTGGGTTACTGGTTTCTCCTGTCCCACAAGTGTGCAATGCATTATCAATTGACCGATCACGTGCCCACTTGTTTTCGAAAACACTTTCTGGAATCGTGCATCGTATTCACAATCGTTCGTGGACTAAATAGTATTGTTCATTCTGTGTTTTCTTTTCACGAATCTCATTCTCCCTTGCTCTGTATTTCGAAAATTCAAATTTCTCCCTATTCTGGCACTATTCACCTTAATTTTCCCATTTTCTTTGCGGCTTTTTTCACTAAAGTGTGACAGGTAACTCATATCACCAAATTTGCCACTGTCACTTGCATACACAGTTTTGGCATTTCCAAGCGAAAGTTCCAAGTAATTTTACTAAAATAAAGTATCAATCTTCCTATCATTACTTCTGTTCTGCATTTGTATTCGTTCAATAGACTTTTGCGTACAGTACGCCGTCATTTCAGCCATTACTGGGAGAAATAGGACACCAGAAACAAATATGTTACAAATAGATTCCAAGTGGAGTATCTTTCAATGAGTTAGTTAGAAAGTTTTGCAAGTAAATCAGCTTTTGTCTTCTCCCCACTGGGCAAAATTCGAGCAAGATAGGACTTTGGGTAGGTTTTGTAAAGATTCATTCTCGAGGAAAGGTGACGGAAAGCAGAATGAGTGGATGAATTGGGGCGATAGAAGGACAAGTTTGTGTGCAGCTGATGAGTAGGTTCTTGGAGTATCTCGCATGTTAGTGTTAAACAAGAATCGATAAACTGATTACCGAGTTCAGTTCAAAGAGTACCACAGAGGATGGATGAAACTCTACTTATGATTACCAAACCAAGGCGCAGAGCTTGGGAATTCCTGACTGTGGTGTACAAAACTGTCTAAGTTTCTGTATTTGAAATAGCGGCCAAGCAGTTTTCCGATACAGTTTCGAATGTGAAATGTCCATCGTCGGTAGTTATCAGAGTTAATTTCCAGATGTTTGGTGGAACTCACTCTAGACCGTGATTAGAAATGACGGAAAGCAGTTTGTTAGGAAGAAGGGACGAGAGTTACCGAAACCTCATTCTAGGCAAATGGAGGGATTCAGTTTTAAATCAGATCGGGTGGAAAGGATAGTCACAGGAAGGATTTATATGGGTAGCATTGACCTGGTCTACATCAGTGTCCTCGTAACGGGGTCTGGTTTTCTAACCCCAAAGTAGCATCACGTAGTGTCATATAACCTTGGAATTCTTGCTTCTCAGGATTTGTGCGGCAAATAACTCATCCAACCGTTCTATCGCTACTTTGATTGGGTGCGAGTAGTGTTTGAGTTTTAAACCTCAGTGAGACCTGGCGCGTTATATTTGCCTTCTGAGAAACATGACTGGTCGAGAGGCCATTTCGAAAACACCACAATCAAACGGAATTTCAGTTGGGTAACGGAGGTCAAAAATGGCACCAGGAGTATCAGCAAACAGTGTGGCAATTCGGAGGAGTAAGTGAGGGACGAAAACCATAAAGGGGCAACATCGATAGCTGCGTTCAGTGGGGAGATGTTACGAGGTGAAACATTTTGAAAGTGACATTTTTCCTGATTTCTTTCTATGAAGAAACTATGAGTAGTTTTTAAATAATTGTATGGTGTTGTGTCCGTAGTTGGTAGAGGAACACGTAATGGTGGCGTTGCATTTATTTGTACGATCGTGAACACAAAACCCGGCCTTAGCCGGCTAGTAAGCGGCAAACAAGCAATTGAGTGGGTACAAAGAATTAAACAACATGTGCTGTCGCGCGCAACAGAGTTGGACCAATCATCACACGGCAAAATCGATAAGTCAATACTGCTCGCGCTAAAGCATGATTAGAGACCAAGGCGAATCCGGCGTATGTCCATTCATGAGAAATATATTGATCGGTTGTCCGCGTAGTGTGCGAGACTTTAACCAGACACAAAATATGATCTCTGAAGAAATAAGCTACGGTCACTTGCAGAAATGTGCGCCCAATTTGAGGGAGAATAACTGGGTATGATTGATGATTACTTTAACAAAACAGAGTTTGATCTCCATATCGTTCTCCTAATAGTATTGTTTCCTTTCTTTCGAATGTATACCACGTGCAATCGATAAAACATTCTGGTTACTGATCGTTTTGTCAACACAAAAAGTGTATGGAAATTTCAGAGCCATCAAAGCGACTGACTTAGACACCGATCGAATACCGATTCCCCAGGATGAAAAGCAGAATAATATCCCATCACTATAAACCTGTCGTAGTTGATCAATATCATCACACGGGTCCCTGATCTTTCTGGTGAACTTGCGCACACTTATGATTCTTTTCTCACATTCTACCCACACTTTATCTCACAGCGTATCACTATTTTCTTGGTTTATCAGACCGTTATCTTTTCCTTTGCAAATGTGATAAATGGGCATGTTGTTCGTGTGCCACCGCATGATGCGGTTTTGCGAACACTTCCTTGATGAGCCTCAGTCAAAGAGAATCACTTTGAACAGGTACTACAAACGTCGACTGTGATAGGTCAACTGGCGACTT
Organism: Fasciola hepatica; assembly: GCA_948099385.1. Taxonomy (NCBI): domain Eukaryota; kingdom Metazoa; phylum Platyhelminthes; class Trematoda; order Plagiorchiida; family Fasciolidae; genus Fasciola; species Fasciola hepatica. Next base: position 6,843,144 of record CANUEZ040000083.1, read on the forward strand.
GCCAGTGGGTGCTTTCCATATTACATATTCATACAATCGAGTTCTGTAGTAAATTCAACACGTTGGGCTGCAGCTTTGACCTCTCTTCACTCCATGGTAGTGCGCGGTTCTGGGTAGGCGTCATTTCGAATTCAGTTATTGCGAATAATACAGTGTACTACGGCTTTTACTCCCGTTTCCAACCGGTCCTCTGGAAACCTCTTCTGGAATTGCGCTTCTGCTGATTACAGTGCGTTGCATGATCTTCCGGTGTCTTATCTCTCGTATGGATGCTCTTTTATTTCCGCTACATGCATTTCTGCAACGAGCTTTATGGAGTAAATATTCTGAAGTATGCATATGTTCGTACCTTAATGATTTAAACCCAGAAGAGTCAAGTTTCCCGAGTGGTTTACCTGCGCATGCATCCGTGAAAATGATAGAGAAAAATTGCTTTAGATGACGGCAGCAATCCAACACCCAATAATCGGATAACTGCTACTAGTCAGCTCACAATGAAGGCTGTACCCCTTTTCGAAAGGCCTAAACAGATCTGGTCACCGTGGCGCTCAGAAGTGTGGACCAAGCCCTTTATAGTAGCTACATGTTCTGGTTTCGTGTGAAAGCTGTCGCTCGTATTGTTTATCTATTTTCATCCATTCACATCTGAAATCTTTCAGAACAGCATGGAATCGACCCACCCCAAAAAACCCTGTGTTCGTTGCGAAATGTGTTTCCAACTATGAAAGCCAAATTCCTCTTTTGGCCTCTTCCATTTATAAGCACATCCAAAGTTGGTTTGTTAACTGTCACGAGGTTTATTGATTAGGTCTTTATTCCAGTCATTTTAAAAGTAGAATTTGCAAACATTAGGCATTGAAATCCTCTTAGAAAACTGACCGAAGTTTATGAGTGACGTTGGTGCAGTCGGCAGATAGTAAATAATAATTAGCATTCAGTGCCAGAAGAAATGATCGAGCTGATCGTCTTTAATCCGCACACATATTTCCAATCAGATGCAAATCTTGAACCGCAACCCAATCGTTGTCTTTCCTAGCTGTATTCTCCGTGAGCGTAATACGACGATAACCGAGTGTGACCATTTCACACATTCCCGCCAAATTCAGTGAGCCAGCCTTATTATTGCGTAAATATCAAACTTTCCAACTGTGTTGCGTGTTTTATTTTACATAAGAGCTGTAAGATAGGTGTACCCAAAACCAGGAGGGATCCATGCATCACGTAGAACAATCTGCAATATAAAGCTTGATAAGTGTATTGGAAAACCTTGCAAAGAACATGTGAATGATGGAGCTTGTTAACGTCAAGGGCGATGGGGTTCAAACCTCAACACTGCAATTCGACAGTTAGCGACTTATGTTGCCCTCGATAGCTATTGCGTGGCCCGCCAAGCAGTCTTGAAAGTCCACTTGATGTTGAAAGCTCATTGGAAACATTGCAACAAAATTTATTTCGTTCTTCAGCATGTTCAGTACAATATACTTAACTGCTCAGAATTGACCTGAGTTGACCATCCACAGTAACGTTGCGTGAACCAATACCTCAGATATTGAAGTTCAGTAAATCGATGCTTATCATGATGCATCAACCAGTGCTGTGTGCTCGAAAATGTTCGAAACAAAATGTGCTTTTGCATTGGCACTTACCCACTGGATTTCTGTTCCCCTTAACCGATGGCACTGCAACAGATTTCCATCCACCCTACTCGACTGGTTTTATTTTGTCTGTTGTACCATGTATGTATACATACTGTTATGTTTATTGTTACCGCTTGACAACAGTGAACAAAATGTTTTGGTCTCGTCACTTGTGTCTTCATTCTGCTCACGTGAGTTGCATAAAAAGTACTTTGAAAGTAAATATGTACGAAACAAGTGTTTCGGAGTGGATGATTGTAGTTGTGTTGCTATTCGGTGTGAAGGAAAACGGTGACAATAATGGGGATTTTTCACCGAATGCTTTTAAATAGGAATGAAATTTAGAATACACCGGAGCTTTGGCATTGCAGGATTAATCATCTTCGAGGCAATTCAAGTTCCCTCTGCTCATACTGAGAGTATACGAGAGAAGACAACGAGTATATTCTGGGTTTTGTTTCTGAATTATTGTCCTTTCACGGGGAACCATGAATGTGTGAAAACGAATGTGTGAATGCACACAAAACTAGATCATAGAATAGAATATTATTCGTTGAATGATCTATTTTATTCAACTATTACTCTCAAGGGATACATTTTTCGTCGATTGGAAAGGATCGTTATAGGTTACTTAGTGATCTACTTGAAAACCGACACATTCCCGGCAGAATCGAAAGGTGATAAATCGGAAGAAGTCATGCGTCGTTTGAAGCCTAACGTTTGACCCACCAATGTATCCTTCATTGTATTTAACCACAACTATAATTCAGCCGATGTTCTAGAGGATCATCAAGGTCCTCGTGGACTTCACGATGGACACGAAAACCGATACCTTCCCGGATTTCCACCAATTTCTGATGATCATACTAATAAATGGATTACCTAGAGAAGTCCATAGATAAGGAAGGACCTTTTGTGTCATTGTGCGCAAAAACTAACCTAGTTCAGTCACCAAAATTCGGATTGTATAAAAGATGCCCAGGAGGTGTTCTGAAAGATGAACTGTGAGGCATACAATAAGTAATTTAAGAGAACAACCACTCAGGGAAATTCAACAACATTTTCGTGGAACTGAGCCTTCTTCAGTCGAAAAACCCTGACGTACAGCTAAGCGGTTCTTTCAGTTACGAAATCCAAATTAGTTACCACTTTATTGACTCTTGTTGAAGACAACCTTTATTCTCCAAAATTGGTTTGCCAAACCGCACCTTTTGTTCGCTATAGACAGATCAGTAGACTTACCTCAATGAGGGTCAGTCAACTGAATGTGAACGAAATCAGCCTTAAGAATATACCATATTCACCGAATAAAAAAGGTACTGTCAGAGTAAAATCTTACCGACCGTGGATCTGCGTGCTCATCAATGGTTTTATTGAAGGACTCATTGAGAACTGGAGGGTGTGATCAAAACGAGGTTCAATTCACCGGTCACAATGATGATGAAAGCGTCCAAGTTGCATGACAATTCTGAAATCTGTCCTTTGCCATTCTTGTCCCTCTTGTGCAGATAAATCAAAAACTTGCGGAAATCAACCGAAAGAAACGAACTCATTTATTTATTTATCTCATGCAATGAATGGTTAACTGATCTACGATTGATAATCCCACTAAGGTTTTCGTCGTTATTTGAATGCAATCGTAGTTTTCGTAACTAATCTTCCACTGGACACAAAATTCCACTTTGAGGAAAACGTGTTATCTCACGAGCACATATCACTTGAGACCTAATAAATAAAGGTATTCAGAATCAGACTTCCTATCTGTGATAGATTTAGCACGGTCGGTTCAATAAACTCGCCATTTCGTACACGACTTCGATGCGTAAACAAAAATGAGGTTTTAGGAATCATCGCCCATCTTCCCGTTCCTTGAGGTAGACTGGATTCAAATCTATTTTTGAGTCAGTCAAGAGTTTACTATTTCAGACTTTATGCTAGGAGAGCATCCAGAAGAGGAGCGATAAAATTATTTATCGAGAGATCAGCAAAGTGGGGATTTTCGTAACCTACAGATGGTCAGTTGTTTTCAGTGTGTCTCTTTTCACCGCTGCCTGCAATATCCGCAGTTCATTTCAGTTGAAAAACGAACATTTCGCATAAAAGAAAACACATTTTTCCTCAACTTTTATGGTGAAAGGTCAATGTAAAGCATAGAAAACTAAGATGCATTACAAAGTCGCACATCATGACTGAGCCCTCTTAAGAAAAAAGACATTTTTCATCAAAATCCAAGCTTAAGCTAACAGGTCACCCAACTGGCCTGGCCCAGTTATCTAAATTTCCACTGAGGAACCGGAATCCACAGCTATTTATGAAAATTCATGCAGACTGAATTGGTCAATTTACACCCTGTGTAAGAAGAAACCTGTTCAAAACCTAGCAGTTCTCCAGAGATTTGTTCACAAAGATCAATTCCATATATTGGTTCATTTAGCCCACAAACATGTTTTTGCCATTGCTGCCATATATCGTGTGTCTCAAAGAGGGAAAATTAGATTAAATTCCTACTTCCGACAGCAACTGTATCTTTGCTTTTATTCACACATTTCTTTAAAATTCCTCACTTAAGAGGTATGAAATTACGAGGATCTAGCAAGCTATCCCGACTTATATTTCCTAGCTGAATGTAAGAACTAGAAATTCAAAATATTGGCTTTAATTCGACTCCACTAGTTCAGTTCAGTGAACTTTCTATCAGAGCTATGTGGTAGAGCAGTCCATTACCATCGATAATTTCGCGCAGCTACTCACAGAGTTGATTGAGCCTACACTGAAAATCTGAGCAATAATTACCCATGATGACTAGGCATAAGACAGATTATTCAAAATTTTCTCTTTTCTTGTACGAGTTGATTCGCTTATCACAAAGATGAGTTATCATATCCATAGTGAACTCAATAAAATTGGTAATAGCCTTATACCAGTGATCAGTAAATCACAACTGACAGAATAGACATGAAGACAGAATGTTCCAAAACACTAGTCCATTTCACTTCGACTTTGTCATGTGACAATCTGCAGGCAGTAGAATCAGAAGTTAAAATTGGAGAATATTTATGACTAATGTCCAATACTCCTTGCCTATTCGGGATTGTGTTGGACAGGACATATATACAGACATGAAGGTCCACTGAACTGGCACGGAGAACTGGCGACCACAACCATCAGCCTGAGATTGGAAAATGAAATGGACCACAGACAAAGTGCTTCCTTCCATTGAAACTGGCCAGAAGCTCTGCAGTTCTAAACTGTGATGTGAATCCGTATAGTTGAAGAACTATCCGGCTCGACTGACATCTCAAAATATAGATTCGTTTAAGATCGTGAAATTGTTTCAAAAATATTCCTCACTGTTTTATTCGCATTCCCTGCTCTGTTATCCCTCACTATTTACTCTCAATTAATTCCAAGAACCATACTAGGGGCCTGTTCATTTTCGACTGAATGGTCTTAGACATGGATATTTACTGAAATGGCTAATGGCATTTTTCAAAATAGTCCCTAGTATGTGCTCTTTATGCAGTGATTTAGTTCTGTACATCACAATTCGTTTTAATTGCTTTGCATTGCAATGAACTGCAGTCACACGTGAACACCCTCGCCGAAGCATGTTGCTTCTATCCTTTATAACGCGAAGCCAGTCAAACTAAAGATGAGTTCTTTTGTAGTCTTGTGCTTATTAGTAAAATCCGCTTTCATCCAGAAATCCAAAATTCAAGAAAATAGATTCTCATCACGTTATTGACACAATCCCACATAAAGCTTGAAATAACAAAGATAATGAATTTCCATCCTTTTCTCGTAGTTTCATCCAATTGCTTAGTCTGATTTATTCTACGATTTTGTACAGTCATACAATTTCTTTATTGTGGTGCATGATATTGGTTAACTGTTTAGGCCTCGAGTTCCGTCATGTGATTTTCAAGTTTGACGAAAATGAGTTGGGTCTGTAACTGTCCTAGCTATCGACGTTTTTGTTTAGGTAAGCACGGCAAGATGATTGAATTTCCTGAGCGAATTTTATTTAGGTAGGCCACAATCTGTGTATTGGGTGTTTGTCTTTATTGATTTGTTTCACATATTCGACTGAAGCAACATACCCTTGGTGATCGTTATCTCTGCATGCTAACTATCTCCTAGTATATTGGCAGCCTATAACGCGGCTCCCCAAAAGCACGAAGGATATTTGTATCACATTCCTGGGGCTGTCTGACTTCGCTTTGATTTTCCCCAAAGAAGTGATCTGGTCTCCTGTGAAGTTCAGTTGGCTAATCTAAGGGTATTGGAGGAATCCATGACATGCGTTCATTAACACATGCATGTTAAGCATTGTTACGCATTTCCCGTCTCTTTTCCTTTATCCATCTATATATCACACGTATTCGGTGCCCAGAGAGTCCACTGAGGACAGACTAAGGTTTGGGAAAAATCGATCGGACACACTGGGTTGCTGTGTTAAGGGGCACATTCCACGGGGCACATCCGCACCCCTGTGAGGGGCTGAATCGTAGACAGAACGGACATTTGTTTCCCGCCCTCTCTGTTCCCGTCGAACACGGGTGTCTGTGCACGAACTAACAAAACTAGAAGAGACAAATGGAGTAAGAGAGAGACCAAATTTGCCTGTGACCGGCACTTAGACAGAGAGCGAAGAGGTTGCTTTACTAAAGACCAATACAGCATTACTGACACCGACTGACACGTCCAAACTACGTTGTTCACTTCAACAAGAATGCTGTGCCCAATAAATGGCCGAAGGATAAAGCTAGCGACTGTTGTCCATCTGGTGCTCATAATTTCATTTCTCCAAGAAAATGAGGGATCAACTTTGGTAAGTGAGTACTATTTTATCACGTTGACTTTTCATCTTATCGCTATTTGCCGTAGCCAAGTGACCGAGTTCATTTCTGATTTCGATGTTTACCATTGGGATTATTGCCAAGGATAACAAAACAGATTTCCCTGTGATTTTCTTATTCCCATTGGAAATATAAAACAGAATCATCGATTTGGTTCTGAATTGCGACAAACGTGATGCTCAGTTGTAGGATCAATTGGTTTTCCTGGTAGAACAAACCACATTTTATTGCTATTATTTCATCTAATCCGTGTCAATTAGCAAGTAACAATATTCCATTTGAGGTAATCGTCCATGAAGATCTTATTTTTTATCAGACCATTAGGAATATCCTACATAAAAGCAGAAATTTGTCAATCCGATCAACTGACCATTAAAATAGACCTGTATATCCGTCGAATTGATAATCACTAGACTCATATAAGCCGCTCAGGTTCTTCCATATCTAGATCACATTTGAAAATGGGACAGATCACAACGTCACTGCTGATCAGCTGACCGAAAACGAGCAAATAATTTATTGCCAAAGTCCCGCAAAGCTGTTGCCCTAGTGAATTCGATACCGAAAACCATATTGATAATAATAGTTACAATAATAATAATAATAATAATAATAGTAATAATAATTCTGCAGAACCAGACTGTTTTATTGCTATTTTACTAAGGCGACGACTAACGTGATGGGTGATTCCTTAACAAATCCTGGTTACTGTTCCAAAATTACAAAATATTGATTTCTTCAAAGCAAAATTCGTTGATATTCATTTCAATTAGATTGGAGAATATGATTACCACCAAACAACAAGCCTTGCATTATTCTTCTCAATCGTCATTGTAGTTTTATTGTTGAATAAAGAACTGAACATTTCTCACTACTTCCTTATAAATCTCACAAAACACAAGCACACAAGAACTTGATCGATAAATTTTTCACTTCATGATGGCGTGATTTGAAGTGACTGGATATAATAACTTGTAGAAAAGCCAAATGATGCTTGGAATGACAAGTGATCGAGTGAAGACTAGACGTGGTTTGATTTTCAATCTCTGATTTACTATGCCAGTAATATTCTGTTAGGCGTGCCTAAGAATTTCAATGATTATGTAACTTTTCCAAAGCCCATGATTGGTGTATATGATGCTTAGCTCACACACAATTCAGTTTGGGTGTGCACCGATGATGCCACCTCGACTGGAAATCGAACATCTGCAACCTTAAAGCGGTGCCTATCGATTCAAGCTTTTTCCTGAACCTCAACTGTGTCTAAAAACCCATCGGACTTGATCCCATTCACATGGTAAAACGTAACTGACTTCTGAGCAATCAGACTGAAATTTACTGCACGTTAACGTAATTGATATTGAACCAGAATTTTTCAAAAATGTGTAGTAATGAGCACATGGCAGAACTCAAATGCACAACTGACAGAACAGTTATAAAAACTCGTTTGCCCTATGTTCATGTAAAACACTGACAAATATATGTTGCTTCAGAAAGATCAAATTCAGAATACCTGTACAAAGGCATTTGCACAAACTTTGCACACCGATTTTCTCACGCGCTCATTTCAACTTGCGTTGTCTCGCTTATGGTTCATCTCCAGTTGTTCCATCAATTGGAGGGACATTCACTCTTCAAAACCCTAACACATGCGTCCAAATGGACAGATGACAGTATACCCATGTCGATATTGCCGCCAAATCTTCCCAAACGGTTTTATACGGACTTCGTTTTGTACTATACACCAAGAGAAGACATTCCTCTACCTCCGTGGCCCACACTGAATCCGCCCTCGTTGCCATACGCGATCGGTCGTGGGGCTACGTGGTTTGCGGCAGACCTGGGTATCATGATCGAGTCCTATACAGATTATTGCGTACCGATTTTCGAACCGAATAGCTACTTCCCGTGTGTGTTGTTCAATTACAATGGGACGGCCTACTTCATTTCGGACAAATCTACCGGCTATGGACCATGTTGTGTGTATCGTCAATCATGGAGTCCACCACATCGAGATTTTATGCAGCAATTTACACATTTTTTCAACAAAACTACCATTGGCTTTGGCCCAGGAATTTTTAATCAGACAATAGACTGGTGGATTATCCCACAAGAGGAAGACAAGATTTTTGCAAAGGGGACTGTCAGAGATCATCCGGTGTTTGGTGGCTACGGATGGGCTCGAGAACAGCTCCCCAGGTAAGCATTATTGAAAGATGATGCGTGATTAAATTTTTTATACTGACTGGTAGTTGTGAAGACCGATAAACTTCCGAACTTTTTCCTCATGCAAATTTTGAGAGATTACATCATCAAGAGATCGTTGTTTTGCGACAACTAAAAAATTATTTTAAGATATAATACAAACACAGTACAAGGCGGATAGTCGGTTTGTTCACTCACGTGCCACAATGCATCAATTATAGGTGACTATGACCACCGATCATTGATTGCCTTGCGAACATGGAAACACACTGGTTCTGATGAAGCAGTTTTCGTTAGCTTAATTCAGATCTTCTGGTTTCCGACTGTCCCCACCTAGGTAGCTCGTAACATAGCGCACAGACCTGACTAGGCTGAGTAGATAGATGGTATTCGTGCATATGAATGAACATCAGTTTGCAGTATTCACTGAGTGCTTCGTAATTATCACTGTTATTCGTGTAATCAGCAAGACCGAACAGTACTCGTAGAGGTCATCCATCATAAGTGCATGGAAAAGACGGATGATGTCATCGTTGGACAAATTAAACGTTATGAACACCTCAAGTACTTTAATACATTTTTGAAGTGCAACAAATTTATTATTTGTTCCACCATACTATTGACTGATTAAGGGTTGTAGCCGTTGCATTGGTTTACTATTTTCTGTATCGTAACATACTCCGACTATAAACTGAAATGAGGTTTTCAATTAAATTTCAGTGGCTAACCAACTTTGTGTATACAAAGCGCGATTTCTCACCTGACGCAGGCCTTTCCCGGTCACTGCCTAACCAAATGCTACATGTGTCTATAAAACATGAGCATTCCATGTGAATGAAACTACGAAACAAACTAATTCCTGTGTAAACTAAATGTGAAATCCAGTCGAAGGTTAGCATTGTATAACAATTCATCACCATTATCAAAACAACCAAGAGATCAGCTCTTCATCCTCATACTTTTGTCACCTTTTTTTACCTGCCGGTGGAGAGGGCGTATTGCGAACTTTCACTCAAGAAGACTTGGATAAAACATCTTTCACTATGTCCCTCTCACTGATCTGCAAGGAAGATCTTTGTTCATCGTTCTTTTTGTGTGAGTTCAGAGATAGGAACCATGAGTGACCAAAGAGGACCCCACTTCTCTATGAGATTGGGCTGCAAAACATACCATGAAATTTGCACTGGGGTTTCGCATTAGGCCCCAGTAAATCAGGCCGTAATGTTGTGATTGACATTATTACTTGTCACAAGTTCCTACTGAGTCCAGAGTAGACTTGCCCCATATCGTCGGAACGTTTTATAAGCATCGTGCGACGTCACGTATTACCCAACGGATCATGGGTGTTCTCGTCTCCTGCGGGATTGACAATACCAGTCAAGCATCTGTGTATCTCAGATGCGGGTGATTCAAACCTTGCACTCTTCCAATCAAAGCTTCAGTGTGTGAGCTGAACCCATTCATCCCCAACCTCGATTCAGTGTGATATGCGTTTACGCTCAACAACAGCTTTGAACGGGGTTTAATACAGCTCTGAATGGCTTTTCCGGTTGTGTGTTTTCGGGTGCCATAAATCACTCGATGGTTTGTGGTTCAATTAAATGTCTTTAAAGGCCGTAATATTTGTCCTTTGAAAATTACGAAATAGCAATATAGGAATCACAATTACGCATCGCCACTAAAGGTTTTCTGTACTGTTGCTCGAGATTTTATGAAAAATTTCTACCTAACAATAAAACAGCTTAGTAACTGTAAAACTGAATTCTCGTTCGATGCACAATAGCATCCCACTTGATCATGCACGTGAGCTTTGAGAGTGACAGATTTATGGCTAGTTACTCATTTGTGATCTGATTTGTTCACATCTCCGGACAGATTGGCTTCGCTACTTTGCATAGGCTAGACCAAAGAAACTTGGGTGATTCATGCTTTCAACCATGTTATGAAAACAGTATCATGATAAAAATGTCATTTGCAGAGCCATTACTTGTAAAACATCAATATTAAAGCTTCGCCGTTGATGGGTTTGCAAATAAAGGTAGTCTGATTACGCATCTCATATAAAGCGATTCCTGGAAAGCTCTGTCACGGATTCTCAGCCATTTTGGGAACTGGCACCAGAAGACATAACCTGAAGAACGTGCCGGTATTCAGATAACCAGACAGACAGAATTCCCAAATGTTGATTTGCCGACATTCCCAAAATCAAACGACAGGCAGAGCCATTACTGCAGATACAATTGATTCATTAAATATCGGAGCCATCTTGTCTAATTCCACCTTTAGCGAAAGGAATCTATGAATCACATTAGAAATTATGCATAGAGACAAGTGTTATCGAGGTCTAATGGACTTTGTTTATCACTCCAGATACGAGTCTCACTGGAAGCTAGGAGAATGTGCATTGTGGATTCCTATAAACAAGTCACGCAAGATAGCCATAGTATACAGCGCTGCGCTGGACGTTAAAAATGCATGGCAAATAATTTCAATTACCATTTAAGTCTCTCATTTCTCACACTGAGTATTTATTTGTCGAGTAATGGGATGAATGTTCCCGCCTAAGTATGGTATCACATAATGAATCTAATAGCATCAAGGCAGATAACCCAAATGAAGTCTATCCAGCCATGCAGAAGATCTCCAGTCAAATGTTTGTTTTGAGGGTACCGGTGATAATGTCCACAATACTTCCTTCATGATTTTATTGGCATTCATTTTTAACTAGAAATCTGATTTTCTTGAAGCTATTGAGCCCTTGCACAACTGTAAATGTTCACCTGGTAACTAAATTGGAACCATTGACAAATCCAAGAGGTGAAATTTTTCCAATTCTTTTTCCCACATTATAGCGGCAACCGACCACAAGTTTGCTTCTGGTATGAAGGCAATGATGGTTGGGCACAACAGCTGTTCTACAATTTCACAGATACCGGACCGAGAATAAGGGACTTGGATGATTTTCGTTTACCCAAAGAATGTCACACTGAACAAGCTTGTATCTATCGACCATGAGGATACATCATTTCACCGGTATTGTTTTGAAGTATATGCTTAAACAATGTGCCTCTCTGCATTATCCATAACCCTTGGTACTTCACGTAACAGAGAGTCAACGGTCATTGTTTGCCATGGACTACATTTATGACATTGAGTTGAAGCAACACAGTGATCATGACATCTGAAAGATTAAAAAAATCCAGAAAGCATTTTTGCAAAAGGAACACTAAATTCATCTCGAACAATATACTTCAGCGCAATGATTAAAGATAGAGTGAAATTCAAATACAGTTTATCAGTAACAAGATTGATCATGGAAAATGTAAAGCTTTGATGTATATCTAATGGTCCAAAGTATATGCAAAATTCCACAACCAGTCTAATTCGTTGTCATCTTTCTACGAATAATTCAGTCGTACATAGCGACAATACGACTTGAAATACACAGTCCCCGTGAAGTATTTGAACAAACTGAGATTGGGGTGGTGATCAAAATTGAGTTCTGGTGATAGATTTCATGTGGTCTTATTCAGCTGTTAGTGCGAAAAGGACCGATAAACATGTGAAAAACAGTTAATTATCATCACGCGATTGTTCTCATTTATCACGCCTAACTGTCTTGCCATCTGTTACTTTTTGTGATTTATTCAAAGTGCTTTGAAAATGTGAACCGTTCGTAAGATCAGTGCTAGCTATTCAGTAACGTTTACTCTGACAGCTGATTGAGTGCATGAGAAATTAACGGTCTAAGAGGACACACTCGTTCGCCTAACGATAATTGTTTTGTGTGGTATGAAAATGAATACCACATGGAAACACTAATGGTCTGATTGTGGTTGCACCCAATACAGCAACAGAAGAGTGGTAGATAATTTAGGCTCTCTGGTGTAAAGCTTCTATTCTTATCACCAATTTTCACACGAACGGTCTAACGCACAGTTTCCTTTAGCGTGACTCCCATCGCAAGAACACTGTGACAAGAAAACCAACTTGCTTTTGTGACAGTGATGGGCAAGGTGCATTCATGACTAGATAGCACTGTTTTCGATGTGCGAAGGAAATTCTCCCGGAAACTCACAGTGTGATTTATAGAAACACTTAGGATACGGTATGCTGTCCCACTATAATAAAACAGAGCTCCTGAGTCTATACGAACCATTTTTGTACAAAGACTGAATAACTGATTTTGGTTAGTGACAAGCGAAGTCTTCTCATCGAGGGTGTGATCCACATGGAGACTTACTCAAAAAAAAATATGGATGAAAGCTGCAGTTACGCAATAGATATCACATCAACATAGTAATCATCCAATTTATATTGGCTCGCGCTCTAAGCAGAACCCCATAGTTCATGTATTCGCAGCATCAGCTGGTCACACACACACACACACACACACACACACACACACACACACACACACACTGAAATGGGGATTGATCCTCAAGCCGGAAATCAGAAAACATTGCTGCATTCTCCGTGTAACCTGATACAGTTCACTGCCAGGAGAACAATGTCACGCAGCTTAGTTGAAATCTCGTCAGTTCCACATAAACAACCATCATGTTATGAAGAAGTTGAAGCTTTGCGTAAATTTTGCGATCAGTTTGCGCTTTGTCATTACAGAATAACCGGAATTCAATGTGATCATTAGGTATATCAGCTTCAGTGACAGAATAATCTGAAATGTCGCGTTAATATGCAGAATTACAAAACCAACTTGACGGGTTCACATTCCAGTTGGAACTCTATGGATGTGCACCACCGCTGATCATCCCCAAAACGACTAGGATGAATCAGTCGTGTGCGCGTGCTTTCACTGGTGAGTTCAGCAATGATGCTGAACAATAAGTTGTGCTGAAAAATCAAGCGCGTATTTCTCAGTAGCTTTGAATGTTGGAGCTAGCCTTATCTCGGATGGATGTTACTGATGGATGAGTTTGTATTTGATGTCACAATAGATGTAACACCAGAAGAGGTGACATCATACCTGCGCACTCATGATGTCCGCGCATCGGATGATGGAACGTCTATAACCTAAGCGCTGGACTCGGCGATCAACAGCTGATGAAAACATCTAAGTAACTATCACTGATGAATGAGTGTGACTTTGTGCCCAAAGAGTGAGTCCATTATTGGAAGTGACTGCCATAAACTCAGGAGAGTCATAACCACACAAAAATTACCCATCAATAAATTTGTTCATTTGGCCATGAGTGAATAGTTTCAGAAAATCTGAATAAATGGCATTCAAAAGTTAACTGTTCCAACTCGATAAGCAATTTTCGTGAGATTTCTTCAGTTTCATTGTTCATTCATGTATTCATTGTTAAATAGAGTAGAAAGAAGCACAAAGCACCAATTTGTCAAGGGCGGAAACCATTTCCACGTTCAGGGGAGCTGTCCAACTCGGAAGGTGATCATTCGGGCGAAGGGGGTGGGATCCATATTGCAAACCCCAGATCTGTCCAGAATCTTGTCGGGAAACTTTTATTCCTATTGAATTTCTGTTCCTTGACTTGTTCAAGGCAAATCATAAGAGGGGTTTATGTATGTAATTCTGCGTGCAGTATTATCTTTACCTTGGTTCTGTGGTAATTTGTGCGTAGCTGAAATTGTGAGACTTTATTCACTGTAATAAAACTACTGGATGCTTAGACATATAATATTAGTAAAATGTCCATGATGATACAATAATAAGACTACGAGAATAAAAATTCACCACAAATGGTCTTCTTCATACATAAATAAATGCATATCCGACCAGAAGAAGTTCATTTGCTGTGTCGACCACACCTGTGCTTCGCGGAATAACTCAAAATCTATGTGAATACATTAGTAAAAATCTATATTATTTCGTAGTTCAATAGCAAACTCGCAGTTCATGTCAGGCTTTGGTTCATTTCTAAGGTCTGACCTTCGTATAAAGGTGATTGGAACATTGTCCGTTTAACATTTATCTTACTTCTGCGACGGTATTAAATGTTAAACTCGAAAGCCACACCTCCCACCACTTCCATAAAGAGAAGAGAGAGAAAACTCTGCTGGCTCATCGGGTAGGCATTTCTGTGCCAAGTCATGCTCAGATTCTATCCATAAACTTATGTACATTTCTCGGTCGTATCCATGCAAAATGGTGGTAATAGAACAAGAAGTAATGGAGAAAGACCTGCACATTTGAATTGAATGATAATATTATCTGTGCTTTGATACAACAAGAAAACTTCTGGAGGAAAATGTATCTGCTCAATGAGAAGATTTTCCAATACTCCATTATACGGTACTACGAACAAGAATGAATGAATTCAAACGGTTTCAACTTTCGGCCTGACAGAAGCCGGGTGTCTCCCAAATAATAGTTGCCTAAGTGTTGAAGAAAATTCACATGCCACAGGGGCTACACAATCACCAAAATAGCCTAAATTACCACTAACTTTATGTGACCTCGCTGTTTTGTCCACCATAAGCTTTCAGATACCATATCTGAAATTAGTGTCTATCGTTTTATTGTCTTGATGTTCCAAACGGATGTCCTTGTTCGTAAACGTCCCGACTCCTTAGATGGGATTAATCATACTGCATATAATAGTCAATACTTTTTTATTATAAAAGATCGTAAGCAACACTGTGGTTCGAAGTAACCGGCTTGATTGCACCGTACTTTTTCATAAACTAAACCAAACGGCTACGGAAGTTATAAATAGCAGAGATAGCAGAAAATGTCACTCATTAACTAAATAAACAAAAAGGTTTCTGCTAATTGGTCAAAACATTACGATACTAATATATATATATAATATATATATATGTATAATATATATATATATATAATCTTGTAAGTAGTACGCGTATTCTAAGCAAGAGCATTTAACTGACTGAAACAGTATAACCCATGATTTAAAAACATGTTCATCCATTGGCAAAACTGTTACCAAATGGGTCCATTCTATAAAGTCGTCTATACGAATGCATTCTAAATACATACGAAACATTTTCTATCAAAACGGATGAACAAAAATGTATTGTTTTATTGTCCACCTTCATTAGGTTACGTACACCCCTCTGGTTATCTAACCCCAAAGTGTCTAAAATGTCGTATTCCTTTATGTAATAAATACCAATCCAAATCATTTCTGTTCTCTTCTTAGTTATTTTTTCGTTGACTCATACGTGTTCGTGGTGAGTTAGTAATGTAAACTTGGCCTCTAAGGGAGACTTTTGCGATTTAGAAAAATCTTGACTACAGAGTTTTATGGTTGGAAGGAGCATGTGATTTTTATTTTTGAGTGGTTTCCTCACCTACTGTTGACCAGTTCGTTCCCTAACAGCTGCAATCGTATTTAATTAGAAACCACAAGAAATTGTTATGCGGAATAGACCCCCAGTGGTTTCTGTTAAACTGATATTCCCTGTCAGTTAGATTACCATGTATCACTTTTATCAACAAAGGTAAGGATACATTATTTTGTTAAATACGGTAACGAAAGTCCATTCTATACAAATGAACTTCAGTTTCGTTTTCCTCACCAAGTCCGCTTTGCCACTGAAGCTCAGAGGAAAGTCGCCTGACTGTTGGACTTCCCGATGTGTATACTTCTATTCTTGCTAGTGTGTTGTGGGTGTCTGTTCGAGTGAATTCAAGAACACTGTCCTGCACGGTTGTCCAGATGGATGAATGGGATGATAATCCGCAAGCTATTGGCTCATGTGATTGGCATGATACATAGATTACCGCGAGATGGATTTTTCATCTTCATCAAACAGATCGAAGGGGATCTGAGAGCAGATCCTTTTTGCGGCAGATAGGGCGGGCTTACGACTACCTCAACATCGACCAGTTGGCAGCAGAAGTGTCCCACGGTTTACTACTGCCAATGGAACAACAGTCAAACTGTCTACCATGTCAAAGCTGACCACCACGCTAGTGAAAAACGAAAAAGCAAATTGACCTCTGAAGGGACGTCTCATAACAGCTGATCCATTGCTGACTCGAAGGCCACCAATGCGACAAGAAATAATGGGACTCCGGTTATATTTTGATCACGAAATGTACTTCTGACTCAGCTTGAAGTCCTTGTCTGTGCCCACTTGACTGGACACCTTGTGGCTAGAACGATTACGACTAGGTTGCGCAGTCCTATTCCAACGTGGTACACAGAAACAATGCTCCTTTGAGGGGTTGGGAGATGCACACTTTTAATCTGGGAAGGCATCAACATAAGAAAACTCCGAGTCGAGACTCAGTGAGTGCGTCAATCGGTTTTTCTCTCTCAAATCAACTACATCTTTTTCCATCAAGCTCTGACCAAAACCCGCAATTCTTTATCCACCATCCATAATCCCTTAGCCATGACCCGCAATTCTTTGGCCACGACCCATCATTCTTCAGCCTTGACGCACAATCTTTAGCCATGCCGCTGCAAGCCAGTCTGGCCAAAAGTATCGGAATATAATGACATCAAGGGACACTGGAACAATTTTTATTTTTACAAAGATTGGTGTTGCTGTACTAACGGAACAAATGAGAAAGTGTGACCATCATATGCCGCACAGTTGACTGTGGTAATGGTATCAAATGCTGCACCGTAAATTGATTGGAGGTTTAAACGATGTGCCCGTGTCGTCGAACCATGTGGCAGAGCCCTTATTACTGTTGTATTTTTGGTGATAGTAACGGTGTCAAATTTTGCAAACATAAATGGATTGGTGACAGCAATAGGGATGTACTTTCGATAACTGTGTGTATTACTCTCGCAATTTTATTGTATCCACTTATCTAAACGTTGGAGGAATTAAACCTTTATTTTGTTTCATCATATCCAGTTCCGATACTTGTCTGAGACTTTAAATGCAAAACGGAGTACCTTTTGTTACATTACAGATTTTACTTGTAGGACTGCTTGTTTCTGACATTTTACCCTTGCATGGGAAGGATCGTTTTTGATCTGTTGATACTTCGTTCGGAGGCAGCCAGGGGATAGAATAACACCTCGGCCTTTTGTGATAATATTCGCTGTACTCTACCTGGCTCAGTGCGTATCAATTCTTTACAATCTGGAGAGCTTCAAAATGGGTGAGTAGAACGGATCGTACCGTTTCACCAGCGCTGAAGATCGACTCAAGATAATCGAATGCGCTCGAAGGAGAGATGATTTAAAGGATATTGTCAAACACCTCAACATCAAGATCAGAACATGCCGTGCTATTGCATCTACCGATCGGGAAACGGCATTCACACCTGGGTCCTACTAGAAAAAAATGCAACGACGAGTTTGTCAGGCATTTGTGTGAAGTGGTGGACAAGAGCCCCACAAGCACATTGAGACAGTTGAAGGAAAGGATGGAAAAGGATTGCCCAAGCGCAACAGTGAGCAAGTCATCCATTATTCGATAGCTGGATGGGCATCACTATTCATTTCAGAAACTGACTATTCAACCAGTGGAAAGAAACTCAGATGCGGTCGAATCTAAACGAACAGATCAGTTTCTGCGACCTTGAGGTTGTATATTGATGAGACCAACTACAACATATGGCGTTGTCGTAGCTATGGAAGCTAAAAGTGGGAAGTGAAGCAATTCGAATTCTACCGTAAATTAAAGGACCTAACTTGGACATATTAGCTTGTTCAGCTATCGCCGGTATCTTGAATTATGAATGTCATACTAAGACTACATAGTATATTTTTATTGAATTTCTCTCATGCTGCTAATCAAATGTTTTTTCTTCCACCTTATAATCCATTTTTCAATCCGCTGGAAAAGGTCTTCTGTGAATTCAAACGGGTAAAACGCTTGCTATTTTAATTTGTTTACATTTTTTAGTACATTACAAACTAGTTCACTGAAAATACAACAGTAATAAGGGATCTGCCACATGATTCGACGACACGGGCACATCGTTTGAACCTCCAATCAATTTACGGTGCAGCATTTGATACCATTACCACAGTCAACTGTGCGGCATATGATGGTCACACTTTCTCATTTGTTCCGTTAGTACAGCAACACCAATCTTTGTAAAAATAAAAATTGTTCCAGTGTCCCTTGATGTCATTATATTCCGATACTTTTGGCCAGACTGGCTTGCAGCGGCATGGCTAAAGATTGTGCGTCAAGGCTGAAGAATGATGGGTCGTGGCCAAAGAATTGCGGTTTGGGCGAAGGCTTCATGTAGAATTCGAGTTGACTATCTGGAGTTTGTTATTGCCCTATACTCACGAAAACCGTGACTTTGTATACCACGGCTGCTGTGTCAAAATGTCAGCGACTTGTTGGGATAACCACAAAGAACTGGTGAATCTGAACATGAGATCACTTCGGCAGGAAATACATCGGATCTTCTTATCTCTTCGTTAAGATTGTGGATCATGTTGGTGAGCACCGCTAAATGTTTGCAGATAAGTTGTGCTGGTTGAATGAGAAGTATTGAAAAGACAGATCAATGTTTGCCATTATTTGCGTGCTACAAATGATGGTGTTAAAAAGCATTATCTCGTCTGCATCTATAAGAACCAAAAGTAGCCAGTGACCAAAGACTAGTAGTTTTTTCTTCTTCAACCGGTCCCCAATATAAAAGGCTGCACAGTGAATGTCAAGAGGAATTATTCTTCTCAAGGTTTGTGAAAGTACAGATCTGTTAGGTTGATGTCTTCAATCGTTCCTTTTTCTGACATTGATTACGTGGCAAACAGTGACGTGTCAAAGCAACACGTCAAATATACAATAGTAGTAAACTGCTCGCAATCTTTCCAACAGAGAACCAACTCTACATGCGTAGCCGAAATCCACTACGAAATTAACTAATGACTGGCCGTGGTCAGACGGTTGTCAAAGTGAACTTTGGACAGTGGACGACCCAGGTGGTTTGATTCCCACCACCGTTGTCGCCGGTCACTGCCCCCATTTGGGCAGCCTTCCATTGGCCGCGGCCCGCCTCCCAAAATATTCTACTTTGTCGTGCAATAAATATAAAGGTGGTGAAGTAGAAGCTTTATTTTAAAATAACTCAGATCCTCGGACGAATTTGTCCATCATTCTCAGGGACGATGCCTCCTACTGTTATCTGTTTTCAGTTTTCACAAATGATGTGGTCTAAATCAAATGAATTTAATTTATTTTGACCTCTAAATCATCGGTTGTATTTCATGAGTCACGTGTGAGATGACGCATTCATAAGATTCACTCACTCATAATAAGATGATGGTATAAATTCTCCTTATGTGTGAAAGCACAAAGATTTCTCGGATATCAGTTCTAACTAGTGTGCCCACGAGGTGCCACTGAGCACTTCTCCCGTGACGGCTTCAAGTTCACATACGTCTGAATGAGGAAACGTTGTTGGTTAAAATCACAAAAATGTGGAAACTCTCGTGAAATCATGGGTTCGGAATTAATACACCCCATACACACACTTTTGCAACTTAGCCCAAATAATTTGTTCTCGTTGTTTTCCACCTCGTGACCAGTAAGTGTTGAGTTACTCGGGGTTGTCATACCTCACAGTGAACTTTATACCACGAGGAGTTTATAACACTTGAAAATTCTGAGAGACCGTCAGCGCACTCGCATTAGACAGTATGAGGTATTTGTTGATATGCGAACTTCTGCTATGATATTCGACTTACACATTATTTTCAGACTATGATGTCCGTTATTTTCATATTTCCAGCCTAAATTCCTGTGTAGGGCCAACACAACGTACAGGGAAACAGGTAACACGGAGCAGGAGAATTAATAAAAACAGACTGCTTTCAGCTGTTAAGTAATGTTTAAGTTTGTAAATATTTGGAAATTTGCACAATATATATGGGAATGGGAGTTTCTGTGCAAGCCACACATCATTCGCGTCCCTGGTTTTGATTCTAAGCCATATCTCTCTACATCTCTAGCTAATGTCAAACAACACTCCTTGGCCCAAGAGCAGTGTCATGAAGAACAGACTAAGGCTAGTGCTGACACTGTATTCTTTTTGTCCCTACTCCAAGTACTCGTCTAAACAACGTATCGATTCTTCTACTAAGGAGTGCGTAAACAGTACGGAATGATATACCAGACAAAACTGGTCTCCTCCCAGCCTCCTTTCCAGCAGCAATGTGGCTCTCGAAGTACTTCAAGCTATTGAATAATTCCAACTGCTCGCCTTAAAGGACGAAAGCAGGCACAGTCTGCTACCAGCCTTGCTTTTAGATGTGGTAAATCACACACCGTATCCGGGCAAGTCAGTCGCCAAGCTATGCAAAACGTGTCGCGTTACCTGTACATTGTCACTTTCTCCAGCAGTAGTTCAGCCACTGTTTGATGGACCAGAATAAGTATTCCATAAAACGTCATTTATAGCAAAGTTGAAAAGAAATGGGGGTGTAAGGCGTGTACAAATCGAACAGAGCTCTTCTATTCGATCCCAGACGACTGAGGTGAACTGAACGAGTTTTATGAGTGTGACTTCTCCAAGGGCTTCCTGTGGCGCCTTGTTCGCCTTGTTTTCTTGTTTCGGCAAGTGTCGTCCAAATGCCATCGTTCAAGCATTGTTTCACTGTTTTAACATTCTTTCCACAAAATACCTCCCAATTTACTTTATTGACTTAAACTTGGGAGTTAAGGAGATACAGATTGCCAAAATGAATGATGTTTCTCCACTGAGGACATTCCCTCCCAGTAAAGTCCGCGACGGTCTGAATGCAGCACGATACGTAATTTATGCCAAATACCATTTTTTAAGGTTGGGCTGTGACTTCAGTTCTGTCCAGATTTTATGGAGTTTTGTGTGGTAAATACACATCATGTATTCAGATGGTTGTGCTGTCCCTGTGTCCGAAAGCTCCTCAGAAAGTTCTTTGTTCGGTGTGCTAAATTAGCTGCTTGTTGTGCCTCAGACCGGCAAATGAAATGAACTGAACTAATTGTATACAAAGTACTCCTCGAGTTTGACTTCTGCTCGTTTAATAATGAACGCCTTCTGTCTTAAGCACACACATATATATATATATATATATATATATATATATATATATATATATATATATATATATATATATCAATAGCTGTACACACCCAAGCTTTGCTGCGGCTCAGTCTGGTTAACTGGAAAAGGAAGAACAGAGAAAGCACATGTTTCTATGGCGTATAGTTTCACAATGCTTATAGGAAAACAGTAATTTCGTTGTTCCATTTTGTGAGCACAATAATAGATTATTTGGCTTGACAACTGTAGAACAAGCAATATATATTAACCATGTAAAAAGCCATCAGTGTCTAGATATAAACCACACACAATTCTAAAGATTGGCTCTGAGGTTTACTGATGGTGATGGCAAACACCAAATGAATTGGGAATTGCAATCTAAACTGAAATGGCTTATCCGTAGGAATCATGGGAATGAGAGGAATAAGCACAACTTAACCTCTGAAACCTCCTGTCACGATTAAGGCTTCCACGACGTTGTTCGTTAATTTTCCTGATGCAAGCCACATTCCATTGCAAAGCTTTGGCTGGTTGAAATTTTGTAACGTGATAATTAGCACTCCGATTTTTAGTTTCAGTAGGTGTGGTGGCACCCCTAACAGATCAAAAGAGTTCAAAAATTCTGTTGGATGTCTAACCGCTTCATCTACTTCCAATACAGTGTGGACGGACTTGTATGTGACTGCCTCGATTTGAATGACAGATTGAATAATGGTGTAAAGTTCGTAAACTTCTTTGTTCATGACCCCAAGAATAGCTCATTAGTTCGACCAATTATGATTCTTGTAATTGTGTTGATATTGCGAAATACTTTTTCTACCAATTTTTCTTCTGATATCATTAAGTTGCAGAAGTCTTGAGGCAACGAGATTCGTCCTGAGGTCAGATCAGCCGGCACCTCTCCCTTCCCGAGTCTTAGCAGTGGATGTGAGAATATCTCAGCTGATCGATCGTTTCGCAGCTGCGCACGTATTTTCGTGCTTAACTGTAGAGCCTCCATGTGCCGCCACAAAGTGCAGTCTTTCGGGCAAACAATAATTTCGCCTGCTGTGGTCGATTTGGGAATTACAGAGAATGTTTGTCTGAACTTTCCTGTAAGCAATATTACTGCGTACCCCAATTGGTCTAGTGTTTCCACGCAAATTTTGCAATGACCGATCAAGAGACTCGAGCACTGCCTTTCTGCGATACTTTTCCTATGCCGGATGGCTTGTAAGCGTTGCACGTGGCGGTTCCAATGAATTACATGTCCGATGACAAATTCAAAGCCGAACGAGAAGTTCTTCCACCTGGTAGTAATGTCACAGCTATTCCGGATGACGGGAGAGCTAAGGGTACATCACTTTGGTATTGAACTGCTTTCAGAATAAGTTTAATTAGGATCGTTGCACCTGTTCCTCCTGAATCATCGAAGAGGACTTCTTCAACTGCGTTACTGACTATATATACATATACGTATATATATATATACATATATATATATATGTATATACATATATATATATATATATATATATATATATATATATATATATATAAAGTGGGGACGTCCCTGGTGGCACGTAGTTCTGCTCTTCATCCCATTCATATCAGATCGGCCTACCCCTATTCTTAACGACTTATTCAATGCTTTTGGACCTAAATTTTCCTTGGCTTTATACTTTTCTCCTCGCATTTCTGAAATCGCTTCACATAAGTGAAAAAAATACTGCTCTTGTTCCTTGCGGCACACTTCTCTACGTCAACCCAGCTTCATACATCAAACCATTGTCTAATCCATTATAATCTGGAATACCACAGTAATATCTGAGTATGGGCTTTCCTTTCTCCACCCTCTTTCCTTTATGGATCGGATTCAGAGCATTTCCTAGCCATCCCCTAGTTCAAGCACACACTGCCGCACGGTCATCAGATTGCTTCCGTGTCCCTGTCCTGCCAATACTGCGAAGGATTTCTTTCTTTTGAAATAACTTCTTCAATTCTCTCGTCGATGGTTCCTTATCTTGTATCAAGTTTACGCTGCACTTCCTGACGGCCTTCCCCTCTCCAGTCATAAAACCCACAAGTTGCCTTAACTGGGAAATGCTCCCTTACTTCTACCAAGCAGCAACTTTACTACATCATGGGGTTATCTCCATTTCGATATATCTTGGTAGCATTCAGCAAATTACCGCTTTCTGAGGACGCCACTTTTGGCAAACTTGAGTTTAATAAAAGAGGTTCGCTCATTTTATCAAAAAGCTTTCTTTTGTTATTACTTGGGAGTGTCCATCATGACTAGAATGCACTTTGGCGTAAAGTGATGGCCTGCTTGCCTCCATGACCCGAAGAGCTATACAGGAAGGCTTCCTTAAGCCGGAGATGCAATCACACCTGACTTATCAGTGAATAGAGGCCAGAAAACGTCCAGTCTCAGAATCAGAACCAGTTGATGGACACCATCTGGTTCTAACCACTATGCCTCTGGAGAGGACTGCTCGGCGAACAAATACGGAGAGAAACAGTTTACCGGTCAGAAAACCTCCACTAGATGGATGTAGGAGTGAAGTGCCTCGAGTATCTCTCGACGGTGAAAGGAGTCATCGCCCTTCAGTGGGAAAATATCACCCTCCTAAGCCGGGCAGCACCAAGCCCAAAGAATGCTGCTTCGGTCATGTCCCGCCTGCTCCATCGGGTGCATGCGGCTGAGGACTGAATTCGAAAGCAGATTGATAACAACGCACAAGCGACGACAAGACAGCATGCATGCAACAATCAGGTCTCACTTGATAGACTAGAAGAAGTTCCTTCACAGGATCTTCCATGAAGTTCCGTGCTGTGTTAGCTCCGCACTGCCTTGTGGGTCGGACTTTTGAGTCGAAGGCTCTGGTTAGGGTTCCCAAAGAAAAACCCCTTCTGTAGTGTGGGCAGCCGCACAGTTTGATTTGCTCAGGAACCACTGCCTTCTCTCCTGTAAAGGGCCTTACCAACTTTTCTTCCCCTAATTTAAGATCAACACAAATAGTCACAGGTAACAACAAAACAATAGTTTAGGAGTTGGTTATAAACGGAATGTACTCCTTATCTCTAACTTTTCACTTAGCTGTCTTTAACCTTCCTACACTACGTCATACAGGGCAACGGGCTTCCCTCGCTAGAACTCTTGACGCTTAAAACAGATGTTTGCGGTGTCTCCGAAACACGCATGTAAGATCCCATTTCTGTTATCACCATTCGCACCTCGGATACAACCGCAGTCTCTCTCTTCCCTCTTCGCGTGTCGGGTGATCCGGTTTCTGGTGCTCGTGGACAGATTGGCTTTGGGATTGCTTTGAGCGCGAGAGTTGAAGGTGTATTGCTAGACTGGATTCCAGTCAGCAGTGGTTGATTTGCAGTTTGATTGGACGGTTCCGTGCATGTCAACAGCAACCAATGGAAGCGTCGATGCTTGTTCGTGGTGTCTGTGGATGCGCCGACTGACTGCAGATCCTCTGAAACCAAGGACAAATTCTATCAGAATTCGCCTCAGCTGCTTCGAAGCGTGTGTTCAATAGACGTCGGAGTCACTTCTTGGGATTTCAGCGCCCTAATTAGCCAGTTGAAAGACTCCGAAACGCACATTGGAGGCCATTTTGCTATCCTAGCCAGTCGTACAAACAAAGACAATCGTCTCATTTAGCTGTGTTCTGACCACAGATTGTTTCCGGCGAGTACGAACTTGTCGTTCATTTTGGTCTGCGCCTGTGGACTGAGATCACTCCCTGGTACGTGCTCGCTTCCGTTCACGTCTCGTCCGTGGTCGCATTGAAGTAAATGCCACACGTCCCGCGCAGTTGCTTCTAGACGATAACCAAGGATCTCCTTCTCAGGCTGAGATATCTACACGGTCATAAATGCAGCTTGACGTGCACTGCTCAGATAAACGCAGGCAACCGGTCAAGGAATCCTTGTATGCCGCGTCTAATGCCACACAGGACTCTGGCTCAAGTAGGCCTCACAAACAATGGATATCTTCGACATCAGTTGCTCTGTTGGATGCCCGCAGATCTGTCCGTCCAGATGCCACATCCAATGGAGGGCGTAAGTTCCTGAGACTCCACCTGACTAGGGGTCTGAGAAATGACCCTGAATAGGGGTGGATTGCGAAATGTAGGTAAATGGAAAAGGTTGAGTCCACTGGCAATACTTGTAACCTTTGGTGTTTGATTAGAGTTACCGGTACACGGAAGCTTGGCGTAAGTGAGTTAATTAAGGAATCCGACTGCTCACTGACTCATTCTCAGAGACGTCGTCTGGAGCACTGGGCGGAGCACTTTAAGGAACAATTCAGTAAGCTCACTTCAACAATGGACACTCCGCATTGACCTACAAGGGAAACAATGTAGGTGGATAACATGCCTGCATCAGAAATGGAGATTATCCGAGAGATAGATTACTTGAAAAGATACATAGCCGCTGGACCGGATGGGTTGTCTCCATCTTTTTTCGAGGACGGAGACGAAGCTTTGGTTTCCGAGTTAAAAAACTCCTTCGGGTTATGCGGGGTATTGAGAAGAATTCCAGAGAAAGGTATGAGTCGGTGATTATGTTGATCTACAAGAAAGCTGACAGATCCTCTTAGGAAACCACAGAGGAATTAGCGTGATCAGTATCGCATCCAAACTGTTCACCGGGTTATTCTTCCCTGATTGTCCAGCGCCTGCAAAATGTGTGCGCGTGGAAATCAAGCCGGTTTCAGACCCTGTCGTGGTTATATCGATCACATCTTTACTCTTCAGCAAACCTTAGAGCACAGACACACCTTCTGTAGGCCCAAAATCTCTGTCTTTCTTCATCTGAAAGCAGCGTTCGATTCGGTCGACCGCACAGTTCTCCAGTGCTGCCTGTCTTTGAAAGGTGTGCCAGAGAATTTTATTTCTCTTCTCCAAAGCTTGTATACAAACAACGGAAGCCGAGTTCGTGCTTAGGGCAGTCTTTCACCCGAGTTCACCACGGAAATTAGTGTTCGTCGGGGTCGCTTTCTTTTGCCCTTCCTCTTCAATTTTTCAATAAATTAACTCTTGGGGTAGCCCTATCCTCTTGTGAGAATAACAGCATCGATGTTTGTTCGGGCAATAAACTGTATGACTTAAAATACGCGGAAGATATTTTTCTTCCGAGTGAAGATCCAGGTAAGTTACGAGCTCTCTTAGATGGCCTAAACAACAGTGTAGCAATGTTTGGGATGCGTTTTTCACCTTCAGAGTGTAAAATGTTATTGCACGACTGGGTTGGCACTACACCTAACCTCGTCTTGGCAGGTGACGCTCTAGCTGAAGTAGGTAATATCCGTTACCTGAGCGGTTATATCTCGCAGGATGATCAGATGTCTTATGAAGTGTTATCACTCATACAGAAAGAGCTTTCGGAGATTCCCAACCTCAGCCATTTGTGGAGCCGGCGTGACATCCGGTTTTCTGTCAAGGGTTGAGAGTACAATGGGACGGTTAGGTCCGTTCTTTCATACGGCTCAGAAACATGACCGTTAAGGGTGGAAGATAGACGAAGACTGTCGGTGTTCTAGCACAGGTGTTTCCGTAGCATTGCTCGAGTACGGTGGGAACACCAAATTAACTGTGCAAGTGTTTGGCGTTGGGAACCACAGGTCAGTTTGTGGATCAAGTACTGAATCTAAATCGATTAAGGTGGCTGAGACATGTGTTACACATGCTCACCGATAGGCTTCCTTGGCGTACGCTGTTCTCTGAGGCAAGTAATGGTTGGAAGGTAGGTTGAGGTGGTCAGTCCAAGACTTGGCAAAAAGGTATGAAAACCTTGACCAGTAGACTTGTCCACATCGGACGTTTTAAACTTCTGGGTAGGGGTCTACGTGATCCACCTACGAAATGGTTAGAAACATTGGGTGATATGGCTAGGTGTCACGGCCAGTGGTGTAGTTTTTTTCATATTCTTTTGCTGTCTTCGTGATTTCCACTTATTACTTTGATTTCAGTATCTTTCTTCACTTTATGCCTTTATTCTTTCTGCCCTTTACTGAACCATGCTGGAAGGTAGCAAAGGAAACCAAAGCACAGAAGTGCGAGGTTTTGTTTGTATAAACTGAAACTGAAAGCTGAAAACTCTGTAGTGTAATGGTCTTCATAAATTCATTCTTTTTTCCTCCAAGACTGTGGATTTCACTACGTTTTATCTAGTTAGCAGTTTGACGAATCGACCTCTGTTATATTTGCTAAATAAGCACACAAAGATGTGCGGTCTTTGTTGCATGTTGTTCGGCAGTTTAAAATTTGTGCATCAGTGGGCACTTGGATTTGCCATAATATGAGGGTTAGTCGGGGTGTGTATACTGGATTGCCGTCTTTCTTCCTGAATGGAGAAAACACTCATCCAAATCACAAAAATGGAAATTATTTGCATTCTTTGTATTTTACATGACTTTTTACATGGCTATATGCAGCCTGATAACTTTCAGTGGTTAATTTAAACTTAGATTCAAGCTAAAATATTAGGTTGGTTCGATCACGAGAGCGTGTATTGGATACGCTTTTCCCGAAGAACTGATGTTGGATACAGCTCAAGAAGTATGGTTCGGTTTCAAGGTGAATCGTCACAGATTATGTTTCTTGATGCCTCCGAATAATTTAAATTAAGATCTAAATTTCCAAAAATAGAATCGCTATTTCGATGCCTCTCATCAGTCAAATCAAGTCAAGTAACCGTTTTATTCACCTCAGGGTTGAATATTCAGTCATCACATAACCATGCACAAGTCTTCAAAAGAAAAAGAAAAGTGTACAGTGAGAAATAAATAGAATAGTACTGAACAGTAAGCGTTTACGTTATTCCAAATGTTGTGTTGATTCTGATATTACTGAAGCTGTATTGGGTAAAAACCTTACCAATTAGGGAACAGTAGAACTATGATAATGATGTTTGTATTAAGAATGTGCAGAAGAAGTTTATATACATCTCACTAAGTCTTTGTGAAGGGTATAAGCACTGTCAGCGAGAACCTTTGTAGACAGATCTTGGCTAGCTTTGCTATGTTGGAACGGGACAAAGTGAGTAAAATGTCGTGGGGGTATATCACTGGCATGCGGCTAAAATCTTGAGGGATCCAGTATTGAAGGGCTCATTCCCTTAGCTTCTACGATCGCGTTAGTCGAGGAAGTCAACGAGAAAAGACCGTGGAGTGCCTACCACCTGTACTCTCACAGGGCTTGAGTACAGAGACGGCACGCTCGCGTGTGCCGAGGAAGTGTGTCGGAAGCGGAGCTCGCGGTTGATCAGTATACTGGCAACCGATTTAAAGTCTTTGAACAATAGGTCAGGGAAGACGACGAGTGAGGCGTGAAACATAGAAAGACAAACATCTAGTTTCCCACAAGTGGAACCAACATGTGTGGACCAAGTAAGGTTATGATTCTTCAGCACCTCGAGTTACTTCACTGAACCGAGATGATTCAGCTGTTCCCCATTTATTGCAATGGATGTGCAGTCATTTTGAAAATTAGATTGCTTGCTACAGTTTAGTTGGGAAAATACAATTTTACCTCACCTGATTTGGTTAAGGACTAAGTTTTGAGCATGAGACTGATCTGAAATTTGGGTGATTCTATTTTGGACGGTAGAGAAGTAGAATAGTAAGAATACGGCATACTAAATATGACATCACCAGCATATTTGACGATCAGAATATTTTCATGTACAGGAGTAGTAGAAATGTATGTAGGATATAAAAATGGGGACAGTATGACACCTTGAGGCATGCCACAGGTAGTGGTAACAAGGGAAGAGGTTTTGCTGTTAGAACGAGTGAATCGCTGGCAGTATGCCAATAAAGAAACAAATGAAGTGTGTACCAGAGAAGGAGTGAAGAGTGAGCAGCTTGTTTCTTTCGACGCAGTTGAAAGCGTCACTGTAGTCTGGGAAGGAAATTTTTATCGCTTAACTAATCTTGTCAAGCTCGGACAGAAAGTAATGCATCAGGATGGCGAGGGCATCGAGAGTGAACCGTGACTTCCTGTGACTTTATTATGTTTTCACGACAAATCTGCCTCTTTCTAATCAGGCGATCATGGCCTCGTTTGAAGTGAGTATAGCTAGTATGACTGTAGATCTGGGGTGAGATTTTGATTACCTTGTGGTCAGAGGAGCCCAGCGCCGTGTGACTCGAGCCTAAATGTCATGTGCTGTTAACTAGAACGGGGTCCAGAATAGCGTCTATCTAGTAGGAAATGTGACGGTGTTCACCAAACGAAAGGAATGAAGAAAATCTCACATCGTGAGCAAATATACACAATGAAATACCTGCATAATTTACCAGAGTTTGTGAAGCTAAGTTAACTAATTCTAGGTAGTCTGTCGTTGAACATTTTGGGGAAATATATCCTTTCACTAGCAGAAGTGAGAAGAAACTGCCTAAAGACTTGGTCAATGTAAAGCACAGATAAAATTTTAAAGAGTGCATATTGGTAACAGAGAGACAAAACGGAATGTCAGTTTTTTGGGCTAACATTTGCATGGACGGGTTGAGGACCACGTTCTTGGTCCTGTACAATACTCTCGCCGCTTCGTTGACCTTAGTGCAAAGGAACTGTATTACTTGAATTTAATGTTGTTTCGAACACGTAAGGTTTGTAAATCTTACTCCCAGATAGAGATCGTCATTCTCACATTCGATTCAAAAGAATACGACCGGAGGAACATCGACCTGCCGGTTATCTGAAACAGAATATTTTTAAAACTTTCTCATTAAGTGAACTTCGAATCGCTTCCAACACTGCCATTTTGGCAACAGAAATTCTCGATGAAAAGATGCATTAGCATGTGATGTCCTGTTGTGCATTGTAGAAAAAAATATGTCAGGGGAACAAATTGGTGTCTTTTCGATCGAATTCAAGAACCCTGTTTTACGTGGCTGTCCTGAAGGGATGGGGTAAGACCATAACCAGCACGATGGCGGTTCGCGTGATTAACACGAGTCACATGCTGACACGGTATGTATCGTCCAAGGCCATTTACCATGTCTCCAGAGCGCTGTAAATGAATGAGACAGCAAATCCTCTTTATCTGAAATGATTACGTTTAGGTTACACAGATCTATCCTATCTTCACAAGAACAGTTTGTCTTCAAGTCGACTACATGCTGGGGGAAACAAACAGGACAAGTGAACCTTGTTTATTCTGTTCACAAAAGATTTCCCAAAGGTATCGAAATTCAGTTCTCCACCTCTTCTCGATACCATCATGAGAACCGGTGAAATTTTGCTTGTGCATTGTATTGGCCTGATGAGAGATATCGAGAAGTTGTCGAAAGTTTTACATTCGCATTTTACGTCTTCCACATAGTGAATGAGTTGTATCTTGCTGGAAACTGAAACAGTTCACATTTATACTTATCACTTTTTATCTCAAGTGAAACTAATCTATAGAATAGAAAGTAGAACAATGGAAGCAGGTACGATGATTGACTTATATCACTTCAAGTCAAATTGAGTCAAGCATTCACTTCATGCACCCCCACAGGCGAATATAAAACAGTACATAGCTATAATAATCATCATCATAATAAAAAACGCAGTTCACAAAAATTCACTGATAAGGGGCAATTTAGGAACAAAGAAATAACTAAGCCGGATCAAGTCATTTCAAGTCAATATTCGCCTTTGTACACTAGATATAGCGTGAATTTCCAGCACGTATGTGATTTAAAGTGTATTCCAAGAGAGAGAAAAGTGTAAGGGCTTATTAGGAGGTGCAAAAGAAATAGTGGAAGCAGAATGAACAATGACAAACATTTAGATTCTTGAAAAAGATGAATAACGAAATCGGTCGCATTCTACGAGTAATCGGATTAGGCAAGTGATGAGGCCGGCTGTGGTCAGACGGTTATTATCGTGGAATTTGAACAGCAACCACCCGAGTTCGATTCAAGCCACCGTCGGTCAATTCCCCGAGTGGTAGTCCTAAATTGAGCCCGGCCTCCTTTGTTGAATGTGATTCATCTGTTATTTACACAGAACCACTAGTTGGAGTAGGTTCTGTCATATATTTGGGAATCACTGTCGGTGAAAATTTGAGGTGGTCATCTCTCGCATTTCAGCCTGTAATGAAACCTAGGCTGTCTCACCAAATGCGAAGACCTCGGTATTTTAAATTAAGGTAGAGCACTGTCTTCCTTTGATTTGGTCTGTGTGTTTTCCTACGTTCTTTTCTACTGTCTCCCGGCTACATTCACTGGTCTAATGAGCAAAGATTCTGAAATTCTTCACCGAAGTCTATTTATTACTAGTCGGGTATCTTTCGTACCATTAACTGAATTGTGTGCTTATTCGTGCGAAACAAACCTGGTTGCATGTGAAAAATTCGTTCGAGAAATCCTTCCAAACTCTACTCACCCTTCATACAGCTATCTATCCAAGTGTAACTTTCTTGTCTCTGAACGTTCCTCTTTTCCATCCATATCTATTTCATATAAACATTTACAAAACTCTGCTGCTCCTTATCTGGCCCTGAACTCTCACAAGTCGGACGCCAGTATCGGCCTATTTTCCATGCCATTTTAACATGCAAACATTCGTTTTTCATCCCCTTCATTCGACAAATTGTTAGGTGTGGATTTTTTCGACTTAAATGAGAACGCCTGTCTATGCGAACGTCTGATCAAATACAAATGCAAATACAACTTGCTCCACAGGTGGGCTTAACGGCATTTTGCACCATGCGAGGTGCTTTTCCCGGGATGATTCGATGAATCTGCCTTGTGCTTAAGATCTATGTGCTCATTGCGTAAAGTAGTGGGTTGACACATCGGCATCCCAAATTTGGTTACTCTAAGTGATTTGGTTCAAACGTTATCACAAAAGAAAGGGGTGCATTTAATAGCATTTCGAGCACTTTAGGGATTTTCGTTTGGTTGACTGTCCTTTTGGACTCCACTTTTCACGCGCAAACCTCAGGTCATCCGACCAACCTGCACCTGTGGAGAAGACCTGATCTGGTGGGAGGCATTCGCTTGGAGTTAACTAGGTCCGGAACCGTGTCTCCATTTGAAGCTGTCGGGCATTTCTGGCTGTCATAGAGGTCGACATCTGTACAAGCTTAACTTGATGATTCGGATCAGCTCGAACGGGAGCGGGGTGGCGCAGCGCTAACACACACGCCTTCGAGATGAAAGAGCCCGGGCTCAAACTCTGGGTGTGGCGGAGGATATGCACCACTGATGAGTTCTAACAAGAGTCAAACTCGAGTCTGGTGCTTTCGAGTGCAGGTTGGTCGGATGACCTGAGGTTTGCGCGTGAAACGTGGAGTCCAGAAGGACAGTCAACCAAACGAAAATTAAGCAAACCCACACTACTCGCGAGTAATTGCGTGTTATATATACTTTAAGGGTTATCACTGAAAAATTATAGTTATATTCGTGACACTGTTTCCACAGCTCAGTCATTGAGCGATGTGAACGTGTTTGGAAAAGTGGACGAACCAACGGTTACGGTCTGCAGGATAACAAACATTATATATATATATATATATATATATATATATATATATATATATATATATATATATATATATATATATATATATATATATATATATATATATATATATATATAAGATCGGTGGTCACGACGCCACCTGTAATTCGGTGACAGAACAGTGATGGGCCAACTTTGTTGACCTCATCTATAATTATTTATCAATTCAAATGCACTCATGGTGCTACTTATATGGGTCGATTGACGAGGCAGCTACCTGAACGGACCAACGAACATCATCCACGCGGCTTAGACAATGGAGGGGACGGCTCCATTATCTCACACTTAGTTGAAACCGGTCTTTCAATAAGCATCTACTCGGCCGATACAATGGTCTACCGCACCCCGCAACGTGTATCAAGACCAATCAGGCCTCGAATGTTGCCAACTGTCGAAGGAATTAGCATCCACCTTTTGAGTCCAGAACCATGAGCGCAACGAAAGTTGGTCCAAGAACTAAAACTCCAGACCAACGATCGATTTTTTGATGAGTGAACGTGGTAGCGATGTGACTTACCTATCACCTTTCACTACACCCAGCGATTTTTTTAGGCGCAACATGGTCAGCTTTGACTCACCCGCCTGCTTATCAAATTTTCCCATTCCAAACACTGAATCAGACACTCATAATTCTTCCGATTAGCGTTTATAATCCTAGTTGTGGCCCTAGAAGTAACGAAGTGCACTACAGTAGATTGGTCTCGGTTGTATCTGATGGTCAGTGATATATCCGAGCCAATTAAACTCTTCCATGAACTGGTTCAAAAGCGTAGCGCGTGACCGAAGTCATTTTATTTCAGTTCATTCATTTAATAATCTTGCACTTCTATGCTCTGATTTCGTTTGCTATCTCGCATTACTACCGAGTCAAAGGCAAGAGAATAGAAGCATAAAGGGAAGCAGAGCCGAAATCAAAGTAATAGGTGGGAATCACGAAAACTAGAGAGGCCGAATACAGCTACGCCATTGGTCATGACACCTTTAGTCATACCACTGGTGTGAAGCACCGAAAAGACATATCTGTGTTTTGCCACATACCTTTTTCTAAGAAAATTTGACCATTGGAATATTTCATTATATCACCTAATGTCTCTAACTATCTAGGAGTCATGTCATAAGGATACCAATGCGGAAGTCTCACACGTCCTGTTTGGTCAGGTCATCTGGTCATTTTTCCGTGCCTTTTCATTTCACCCGCCTTCCATCCAATACGCGGCTCGGAGGACAGCGTACACTGTGAAAGTGTATCGGTCGGTGTGATTTCGTGAACAGATAGACGAGTGAGTCACGGGTAGATGTTGGTATTGAGACACTGATGAGAGTCGGATTCGTGAAGTGTCAAAATACGTTGGACATTCTCCGAAACGCTTGAACTGACTTTTCTGAGGACAGGAGGTCCGAATTTAAGGAGTTTCGTCGTCAATAACCTGGTAATCTCAAGTCCTCCTTCCAAAGTACTACCATTTGAGAATAAAGTTTTGTCATTGGTTCATTCAGCAATCCTCCATCAAACCGACGTTGTGTTGGGAAATTATATTTTCCGTCGAGTCTGTTGTGTTCGTAATCAGTAGCAACAGAACACGTACTTTGCATTTCAGTTGTTTGTAGGATTGTAGACGCAGTAAGAAAAGCCAGTCAGTTAGCCCTAAGCAAAGTAAAGAATTAAGCTACATGTGCTATCACGCGTAAAAAAGTAAGGCCAATCAGTACATAGCTAAGTCGAAGCATGAAGCATGATTACAGATTATGACAAAGAAAGGGTATGTCTATTCATGGCAGGAATATTGGTTGGTTGTCCGCCTAGTGTGCGTGACTTAAACGAGACACAACAGAGTTGACATTCTCCAATCAAGTTTGTGAAATGTTGCACCCTCGGGCAAACGGAAAAAGTGACATTTTCTAAGAAACCCCTACATTTAGAGCAGTGGTGTTTTGTCACTACTAACATCTAATCAGTAGCAACTTTTTAGTGTTCCTGTTAAGCAAATCAGAAAAATCACAAATACTTTAGTCTATTATCTATTTTGTTTTAATATTTAGGAGTACTTCTGTTCCCCTTGGGAATTTTCAAGTTATTCGTAAGTTTAAATGAAAATTTCATCTTCATATTTATATCTTTTCCCTCTGATCTTTATATAAGCAGAATGTGCCCAATGGATTTGCCGGAAAAAGGCCTCGGACGACTGACACGCTATTTGTAGGAAAAATAAACCAATGACAAGATATCTTTCGAGCTTGTTTTTTTTCTTATTTCAGTCCCTCAATTACCACCATCTTTGAACTTTGATGCCGTCGTGGGAAGTAGATAGCATCTTCTTCCACATCTTTCAAATATGCAAACTGACCTCAACTACTCTAACAAAATGAACACTTTCCTGACGCTATTTTGGATTAATTTTCCCTACTCTGATTTACTCTGAGGTATGAACCTCTGAATGCCACATTTATTCAGTTTCTTGCGTTTGAATGAACTTAAGATTCACGAATGTCCCCAAACTTTGCATTTGCATACTTTCAACGGAGCACGCTGTTAGCATTTCCGAATCAGTTTGCTTTCAATTCAGGTGAAACGCACTTTAGCTAAGATAATCTGAGGATGCGACACCTGACAGTCTTGAATGTGTTTGCATAACGTCAGTGTGTACAAAAATTGGGAGGAATTGGCATACGGAGAATCCACTGAATTACCAAGAGTCTTATACACAATGATACATCGAGGTAAACTTTTGGCACTGCATCCATAGATCACGATTGGTTGGCCCAGTTATTCTCCTTGATCAGGTGAATACATCTGAGCACTTGGGATTGTAAAACAAACCAACGACTAGAAGTGACATGCAATCATATTACTTCCCTTCTGTGAGGGACTGCTTGCATGAAACATTTCTACTTCAGTAAATCGTAAGGATGGGACACGTATATTGACTTCTAACTGTTAACTGTTCGAAAATTACAAATGGATTACATTTTGGGAAGAAGGCTGAAGTCCATTTAAGACTGCCAATGGGGAAATGACCGACGGTGGCGTGAAGCTAACTCGGGTTGTTATTCTTCAAGTCCACGATGATACCCTTTTGACCACCGCATAAAAATAATGTGGAAGTTGATCATGGAATGTCCTCCCGGCTGTATATCGCGCTTGTTATTACTTTCTCACCCTTTGGTATACCGATGCCCGATTTGGCCAGTGTCCAATAGACATGTTTTGTCAAATTCAGCCGGTGACATCTCAGCTAGTGTAACGTACATGGTGCTGTTCACTGTTTGGACAACGCTTGTGATGAACACACGGGAATTTCGGGAGTGCGATTGAGTGATACTGAAGATGACAATGACCAGCGATTGTCCATCATGCGTCCACGCGTGCATCTCGGCTACAATCGAGAAATCCTCTGTGGTTATACTTATTAATATTACTAGTCCTAGGAGTACAAAAGAATACGCTGGTTATAATTAGTCAGCTTTGTGCAACCCAGAGCATGGTGTTTATGTCACCTGGCATTTCAAGGAAGATTGTTTGCAATGATGTGGCTCATTGAACGATTATCAAAGGTTTTCTGAACACTGGCGCTTCTTTGAAAATGTGGTACTTCGAGATTAATGCAAGGTTCCCAGCAGTAAATAAAACAACTTTGGTATGGTCTGCCGCTATTATTATCGTACAGCCTTAAACACCAGGGCGATTCTCACTGAACACTGCGTGTCTTGCTGTGTTGAACGTGGAACTAGAAAGCTTGAATAAGTAGCGGTCAAGCCAGATAGCAAAACTCAAACCTTCGGAGTTTATTTAGCCACTTCCTCGGGCTCGATAATGTGTGTCACAACTTTGCCACACCCAAGCCCAATCGTATCCACATCTTGAAGCCGTACAGTTTTCATCCTTTTACATAATTTAGCCCGTCCTGGCATCCGAGTCTCCACCGGGCTCATTGCGGATAGGTACGTCTGGTACGGCACGCAAAAGGATATTCGTAATTGGGCTCGTCCATGCCTTCAATGCCAGCAATCGAAGGTAAGTAGACATATAATGGCTCCATTAGGCCCCTGTTTCGTTGTGTCCTCACGGTTTTCTCATATCCACATAAATATCGTTGGCCCCGTTAGTCCCTGCAAAGGTCTCCGTTACCTGCTTACTATGGTCGACCGTTCCACCCGTTGGTCAAGGGCTGTTCCCCTTACCAATGTAGAGACAGAAACCGTAATAGCTGCTTTTATGGAACTTTGAGTTTCATTGTATGGTTGCTCTGAAACGGTAACTACTGACCACGGAACACAGTTTGAGTCACACCTGTTTGGAAAATCATTGTGCATATTAGGCTGTCACCGTAGTCGTATGACGGCATATCCCGCGGCAGCCAACGGTTTGGCTGGATGTTTTCATCGACAGCTCAAAGCTTCGTTCACCGCTGCTGATAGCACTAATTGGGTACATGCGCTTCCAGTCGTTCTCTTAGGTTTGCGTTCTGCTTATGAACCTGTTATTAACACGTCATCTACGGAATAAGCTTTTGATCAAACTCTTCGATTGCCCGGAGATTACTTTGCCATAGGCCGCTTGAACAACCACGGTTGTGCTTCATCTGCTCAACAGTTGGCTGCACAGATACTCCGTTTGCAAATGCGTTCGCCGCGACCACAGTCTCGATCGACCTACATTCCACGTGAACTGTCCACCTGCGCCTACGTCTTCATACGCGTCGATAGCGTTAGAACATCTCCACAGCGGCCTTATGAAGGTCCGTATAAGGTACTCGGGCGACGCAATCGAGTTTACTTCATTGACCGAAAAGGTAAACATGAAACTATATCGGTCGACCGTCTCAAGGTTGCGCACCTTGATGGTAGTCCAGAAAAGAAGAAAGTGTTTAACGATAGTGCTCCAATAGTTCCTTCACCCATCATAGAGGCCACTCCCGAACCTCAACCAGCCCAGCCCGAAACCGTGGAGCAGCAGCGAACGACGCGAGCTGGGCGTCATATACATTGGCCAAAGCGTCTCGTAGATGGCCCTCGTTTTTCAATCCCGCTTAACGTTGTTTTCGCTGTTTAACGTTTTATAAAACCATTCTGAAAGCCAGAAAAACATTTCGTACATTCTGACATTTGCATATGTTATCGACCGACCTGGGTAGTTTCCTTTCATTCCGTTTTTACTCATCGTCCTTTGCTCACGTGTGTTTATTATGCTCTCCCATTGCATTCACGGGCACCGTGGATGAAAAAAACCCCGGAAAGTCGTGTTGGATTATTTTGTGCAGTATATATATATATATATATATATATATATATATATATATATTCTGCGACACCTAGGTGAGGGCTTCGCAGATGACCGCTAGGCCCGTGCGCATTTTAGTAATTCTCCACCAGCGGCACGAGTGGACTGTGGCGTCGTAACATGGTCCCCTAGACGACCGATGACACATGAAACTAGTGATGTTGGTAGAGACCTGCGCGCGGTACGCCCCCAATTAGATCGAAGGGTCACTTCGCTGGTTCTCTTCTAAAGGAGGGTGGGGGAGTTGTTGTAGCGACTTGGAGATGACTGAGTTTGAATGTGTAAGTTCATGACCGGAAATTACTTTAGACGAAAATAACCAATTAGCACTTAGTTCTAAGCACTTTGTACGTTGTTCGATGCCACAGGGCTGTGCGTTGTTTGTCTTCTCGCTGTAAGGACAGTTCGTTTCCTCCAATTGAAAAATACGTTTTTGTTTGCTCTGCTTGCTGACTGTTGAACGTTTAGCTCCCTTAGCTAGTATCGCGTCCCGTGTCGCTCCCAAACATAGACGTGAACGGCATTGTTTCAATACAGATCGTTCTTCATCTTTTCCACCGACTTGTGCCGTCTTCTGGCATGCTTCGGAACTTTTGACTCGTTGCCTGTTCCATAGGCCATTCTCGGGATCTAGTAAGTACCTGGTATCCGGGGTACTAAAAGTATACAATGTGAACTTTGAATGAACCTACAGGGTTGGTAAAAGGAAAAAACGCCCTAGTAACCAACACACTGAATATACAGTCCAGCTGTACAAACGCACATTGATCAATCATTCTGATTCGATAAAACGTTACAACACGATCGCCGCTGTTCACGGTTCGCTATCGTCTCCTTCATTGTCTCCAGCTAACTGGTTGAAGGATCTGTAGTGACCTCGATCGTTTTGAGAAAATGACTATTTTCTGGACACCATTTTGGATCTATTTTCTCCACGATCTTTTCTGACGTTTGACATTGACCTCAGTGTTCTCCGGTTGCCTACGTTTTACTGGACTGACTTTTCCGAGGTTTCCGTCGACCTCGTTTCAAATCACTTTCACTTTCGTTCGTTCGCTCGCGGTTCGCTCTCAGCACAGCCGTCGCGTTTCGTTCCGTTTTCCGTTCGGTGTATTTCTCGTATCGGTACTGATTCGGTGCCACGATATATAGAATACACCTCGCATCTGTAAACCGACTTACGTCTTCTCTATTCGTCCGATAGAGGGGATATCGTTGGTATTCGCTGCTAGACCCGATAGGAGACACGTTCGCCAGCCGCACCCGAACGTCTTCTATATTGGTGAGCCCAAGAACTTTCAGAACCTCCTGGATTATTCGCCCGCCCGGTGAGTCTGTGATTTATCGCTGTTTCACGTCCTCCTTTCGTTGCACGATATATATTTTTTACGATATATTATCGCAACGTAGACATGTCAGAGGATAAGGCGCAGCTCGACACAGATCTCACTCTGTCTGCGGTTGCCTTTAAACCAGTGACGTTTATCCCTCACGATCCAGAGGTTTGGTTTGCAGCCTTAGAGCTGCAGTTTGAGGCACGTAGGATTGTTGGCCAACGCCAACGATTTTCCTATGCCTTAGAGGCAGTTCCAGGTGATGTTATCGCCTCGGTGAGGGATTTGGTATTAAATCCTCCTCAAGTGCAGCCGTACGATCGGCTTAAGAAGGCTATACTACAACATTTCCTTCCTTCTCGGGAGGAACGGCTACGTCAGCTACTAGCACGGCACCCCATAGGGGATACTAAACCCAGCCGCCACCTAGCTCATCTCCGGTCTTTGGCAGGGCCCGCCGATAAGGATTCGGAGATAGTTAAGGAACTGTGGTTGGACTCTCTACCCTTCCACGTTCAGACCACCGTTACTGCTCTCCTCGAGGACTCGTCCTTGGAACGAGCAGCCGCCGTGGCTGACAAAATTGTCGCACGTGTCGGCAGTGAGGCTAACCCCCTCATTGCCACGACATCGCGCAATCCTAGGGGTGTCGACCTGGATGAATCGCCGGAGAGGCCTCGGCACTCTCGATCCATCCAGCGCCGCCTGTCCTTCAAGGACAGAGTTAAAATACCTACTCCTCGCAGTAGCCCACGTAAACAACGACACGGACGGGCGCCCTCCACTTCCCACGTCCGCCGTGAATCCGCCTCACCTGCCTCATCCAAACCTGATCATCCTACCAGCGGCTTTTGTTGGTTCCATCGCGTTTTCGGGCCATCCGCCCGTAGGCGCAGACAGCCGTGTTCATACGCGGCGGGAAACGCCACTGCCGGCGAGTAGAAGCGGCCGTACTCGCCGGCAATCAGTCTCAGGTTGGCCGTTTATTTTACGTGCATGATTCGTGCACTAACGCTAGGTTCCTAGTCGATACTGGGGCCCAAGCTTCTGTCTTGCCGGTTGGTAAAGACAAGCCACGAGCTTCTTTGCTTCGGCTGTCAGCGGCGAATGGTTCCTCCATTCCTACCTACGGCACGAGACAGCTTGCGGTCAACCTGGGACCACGACGACGGTATCTGTGGAAGTTCATTCTTGCGGATGTTCCCACAGGCATACTGGGAATCGATTTTCTGCAGCACTATGAATTACTTGTTGATTCACGTAGGCTGCAGCTTATCGATCCTTCGTCGGACATTAAATTTACGGGTATTGCAGCTCGAACAGATGCACACCGAATCACAGGATTGTTTTCTAACATTCCGCACGATTTTCAGTCTTTGTTTATTAAATTCCCCATATTGACTAAACCATTTGAAGAGATAGAGACAGTGACCGATCGTGTGGCACACCACATTGTCACTAACGGACCCCCAGTCACGGCACGACC
The DNA here is from genome assembly GCA_948099385.1 of Fasciola hepatica. Classification (NCBI taxonomy): domain Eukaryota; kingdom Metazoa; phylum Platyhelminthes; class Trematoda; order Plagiorchiida; family Fasciolidae; genus Fasciola; species Fasciola hepatica. The sequence continues at coordinate 6,884,420 of CANUEZ040000083.1, forward strand.
TCGCCGACTGGCACCGGACAAATTGGTTTTCGCCAAACCTGAGTTTGACACTTTACTTTCTGAAAGTATTGTCCGTCCTTCTCACAGTCCATGGGCCTCACCTCTGCACATGGTTCTTGAGAAAGATGGCGTTAGCTGGCGACCATGTGGCGACTATCGCGCACTAAATTCGGTTACCCGTTACGATAGTTATCCGATACCCCACATACACGACATCACGGCATCATTTTACGGCACGACTGTATTTTCCAAGATCGATTTGGTGCGAGCCTATCACCAAACCCCAGTCGCCGCTGAAGATGTCGAGAAAACTGCTGTCACGACTCCTTTTGGTTTGTTTGAGTTCCTACGTATGCCTTTTGGTTTGCGAAATGCTGCTCGGACATTCCAGAGGTTTATCGATAGCATTACACGAGACTTGGAATTTGTTCACGTCTATATCGATGACTTGTTAATCGCATCGTCGAGCATAGATGAACATTTCCAACATTTGACGCTACTATTTCAACGTTTGTCCGAACATCGAATAGTGGTCAATCCTGATAAATGTGAACTTGGCAAACCGGAACTTGTGTTCCTCGGCCACAAGATCACTCGAGAGGGTATTAAGCCTTGCGACGATAAAGTGCGCGCTATTTTAGATTACGCCGTACCGTCCTCAATCAAGGAGCTCAAAGCATTTTTGGGGTTAGTTAACTTTTATCGTCGTTTCATACCCCATGCGGCTGAACGTTTGCTTCCATTAACTGACCTACTTCGTGGCAATCCACGTAAGTTGTCGCTTACGGATGCCGCACGAGTAGCGTTTTCGGAGATTAAAGCGACGTTAGCTCAGACCACGCTCCTCATGCACCCAGTTCCATCCGCCACGCTAAGCATAGCGGTGGATGCATCCGACTTTGCCATCGGAACGGTCCTGCAACAGTCTGTTTCTGGGATATGGCAGCCATTAAAGTTCTACTCTCGACGCCTCAATCCCACGGAAACCAAATATAGTGCTTTTGGTCGCGAACTGCTGGCTGCATATAATGCCGTTAAGCACTTCCGCCATGCAGTCGAGGGTCGATATTTCATCCTCTTTACAGACCATAAGCCTCTGACGTATGCATTGCATACTAAGTCTGATCGTTACTCTCCACAAGAAGTCAGACATTTAGACTATATTTCTCAGTTCACGACTGACCTTCGACACGTTAAAGGTGAGTCGAACTGCGTTGCAGATGCTTTGTCGCGTATTCCGCTTAATGCCATTAAATCTCCGGTTTTAGACATCCCTGCCATGGCTGCAGCACAGGCACAGGATTCTTCATGTATGGAAGCAGCTCAGTCATCGTCGCTACAGTGTCAGTCCGTACCTCTAGCCACCAGTGCTGGGACTATACTCCGCGACATGTCTACTGGCATACCTCGACCAGTCGTACCCTCTACTTATCGGCATCTCGTGTTCAATGCACTATATGGACTTTCCAATCCAGGCATCGCAGCCAGTCTCCGACTAGTAGCTGCATGATACTCCGGGCTGTCCGTGAATAAAGATGTTCGTATATGGGCAAAACAGTGTTTACAATGCCAACGATCTAAAGTGCATAGGCAGGTAGCTTCTCCTACCGGTACTTTTGCCACGCCTGATGCTCACTTCGATCGTATCCACGTAGACGTTGTGGGTTTATTGACCCCGTCACATGGGTATGCCTACTTATTAACCAGAGCCGATAGGTTTATGAGGTGGCCCGAGGCTATTCCCATCTTCATCGTCACGGCCGAACCAGTGGCCCGACATCTGATGGAATGATGGGCAGCTTTATTTGGCTGTCCTACAATCACTACCAATCGAGGTCAACAACTTGGGTCCGATTTTTTCCATTCATCAACACACATGCTGGTTACGGGACACATTGGCACGACCGCATACCATCCAGCATCGAATGGTCTAGTCATACGTTTTCGTCGTCAAATTATGGCGGCTCCTAAGGCACATGAGAGCCCTGACTGGTACGAAACGTTACTACTAGTTCTGCTTGGTATCAGGACTTGCATAAAGGCAGGTATCCAATGTTCCGCCGCAGAACTTGTCTACGGCATGACATTACGACCGCCTGGGAAATTCTTTGCACCACAGAGTACAGATCCACTTGCCGTACAGACTTACGTTCACCGTTTGTCTACGTACATGCAAAATCTCGATCCGGCGTGGACTCGAATGCAGCAAAGACAGGTTTTCGTTCCGACGAAACTCGAAACTTATTTGCATGTACTCATTCGTGTTGATTCAGTACGCAAACCATTACAGGACCCCTACGAAGGCCATTTCGCATGATTTCCAGTCACGATAAGACCTTCAAGGTTGATCGAGGGATTCACGTCGATACTGTTGTCGTCGATCGTCTCAAAGCCTCGTACGTTGATGATAGCTTGTCGGCCGCTGACATGAGGTTCGATGTTAACCCTGCAGTACCTGTCGACGACACTTCCGTGTCTCGTCAAGGTCTGCAGCTAGCGTTGCCTGTTACAACCTCCAATGAGACCATCTTCCCACGTTTAGGACAGCACCCAGTTGGTACTGCTACGGCTTGGAATGAGGCCATCATTTCGCGTCCGAATCAGCAGCCCTCTGGCTTTGCTACCTTCCAGGGTGAGAATACCATCTCACGCTCAAGTCAGCTGCGCACGACCATATACCCGTCCCTGAATGCGGATGCCGTCTCACGTTCCGGTCGGAAGATCGTTTGCCCAGCACGTTTTTGCTACCACGTCAAACACTACCTTACTCACTGCGCTTCACAGTAACAACTTTCGGGTTTATCGTTTCGACACAATTTAACATACCTCAATATTTACTACTGTATTCTAGTCACGTCTTTTGCGGCTGCTGCACCAGTTTTCTGCTTCTTTCCGTTTCATGGAACCTCGCCGTATGGTACTTTCCGCTGGTTCCACGCAATCCGAAGAATTTTCGCACCATCGTTTGCATTCTGGTTCTGCCCTATCGTTGTCGTTCCTTGTAGCTGACAAACCTACATATTTGGCTCTCAGATATCATATAAGTCAAAGGTTACCCGACGCTGGACATTTGTGGCGTGGCGTACCTGGATGACGATCCACGGAACCGAGGTCATTGACAACGAATCTGGTTCTCGCTTGACCATCATCCTGCGGTTCCTGAGTACTACGGATTATGCTCGTCACCATTCCACAGCACAGCTACCTTCACGGATTTTGCACTCGTTCCCGCGCACGAATATTTTTTGTATGCCTCCACCTCTTTGACATTTTTTGAAAGATTTCCACGCTTTCTAGAGGAGAGAAGGACATATGCATTGGCCTCCACTGTTCTGAGAAAAATGACCGTTTTCTGGATACCATTTTAGATCTATTTTCTCTATGATCTTTTCCGACGGTTGATATCGACCTTACTGTTTTGTTCAGCTGCGTATGTCTAACTGGACTGAATTTGTCGAGGTTTCCGTCGAACTCCTTTTGAACCACTTTCCCTTTCGGTTCATTGCTGATTGTACTTGCTCAAGGTTCGCCTTCTGTTCAGCAGCTGCTTTCGTTTTTACTCGGTGTACTTTTCGTATCCGTACCGTTTCCTTGACACCATATACAGAATACACTTTGCGTCCTCTCCATTCGGCTGACAGAGGGTATTATACGGGTATTCCCATGTGAGACTCAATAGAAGACATGTTCACTAGTAAAGCCCGAAGCTCTTCTATCAGCTCGTTCCATTTATGGTTTTTGAAAAATTCAACCTACGTGACCCAAGCAGGTCAAGTCGACAATAGTTTTTCTTCCATTCTTTAGTCATGTATACTTGGTCGGACGTTAGTTAGGTTTCCTTATCGCGCATATACCTCCCCATTAGACATTTTCATCTACCCCCATTTTTCTGATCGTTGTTGTTGTATCGATCAGGCATTGCCAACAGCTTTTTAGAATTCCATAGCTCACCTATTTGGCAATGAACAGAGAGCCTTAGCCCGTGTGTGAGCAGAAGAGCCATGCAGCGCACATGAAAATAACGGGTTTCATACCGGAAGATCTGAAGGCTTTTATCGCCATCCTCGAGTCTCGTTTTCAGAAGGCTCACATATCTAGTCAGCTGTCCAGATAACACAAAGTGCTCTCAACAATCCCAGCTAAAATGATCCCACAAAGCCGGGATATCGTCATGCCCCCCCTCCCCCGAGATCACAGCCCGTGCGACGCACTCCGGAAAGCCCTGACTAAGCTCGTGGCAACGTTGAAAGAGAAACGTATCCAACACGTTCTCTCCGAAATCCAGCTGGGAGATACGGCGCCATCGCACTTGCCGCGGAAAATGCCCTAATTATTAGATGCGACCCTCATGGAAGATTCAGTCCCGCGCCAACTATCGAAAAACGAATCCCACAGTATTCCAAAAATATAGTAGCCTTTTCAATGCAGATCGATATTTTAGATAAGTGCGCAGAGGCTGCAGGTGACGTCCTCGAGAAAGCAAAGGCGTTTGCTTTACTGACCCACGTGTTCAGAACGTCCCCGGCTGCTTCGTTTAATGCAGTCTCTAACCCCACTTCAAAAAACACCCGCCACAACTCTGACATACGAACTTAAATCACCAGGTTCGCATTTTGAAGCAGGTGGCTGAAAAACAGGAGAGCACTCTCTACAGCCTTTGCAACTAAAACCCAACCGACAGTCATTTCACGACTTGTGCCCCTGAGCCAAACTACCGATCTGGCAAATGGTATTTCCACCGCCGTTTCAGGCCTCAAGCTAGCAAATGCGAAAAGCCCTTCAATGTCCTCTCCAACCAGGTGATGGCCGCAAGCTCTATTGTTGCCCCTGTTCCTAGTCGCTCCAATTAAGTGAAAGGCAAGACTACCGGTATGCTTTTTTAATGGACGCGGGGGCTCAGGTCAGTATAATACCAGTTTCAAAACGGTCCACTGTTTCTCCCACAGCCCTGACATTGCAAGCCGCCAAAGGCACTTCAGCCCCGATATCCGGTAGTCAATTTTTTACCCCGACCTTGGTCTATGTCGTCCTATTCAGTGGGTTTTCGTTGTTGCTGAAGTGCACCAGGCTATTCCAGGCTTAGTTTTTTCAGAGTCATGGTCTAGTGGTCGATCCTCTTAAGCGACAGCTGGTAGATCGAAATACGTCAAATTTTGTGGTTGGCACCCTGACTGTAGCTCAGCCACCAGCTATCCCCATGCCAATTCACACTTCCGAACCAGAATTCGCTAGCTTATCCAGTTAGCACTATAATCTTGCGAGCCCAAACAACAGTCTGCCCCAATCACTGATGACGTGGCCCGTCACGTCGTCACACAAGGGCCTCCGGTCTACGCACGAACCCAGCAGGTTGGCTTCAGGCGAGCCCCGTCTAGCCCACCCCGAGTTCCGACGTATGCTCCACCTGGGAATTATCAGGCTTTCTAGCGGGGACTATCGCTCACTCGACCGAGAGACTATGCCCGACCGATATCCTTTTCCGCAAACCACGGACCCCACAGCGGGTTGGTGGGATAATCTTCAGTCGAATAGATTTAGTGTGTGCATGTAACCAAATACCAGCAGCCGAGGCGGATTGTAACATACATGTGTAGAAATCCGACTTAACCGTTGTCAAATAATTGTACTGTTCAGACTACGCACTTACTCTTATTGACCCTCGAACAAGTACGGCATGCGTCAATCACTACACTTCAACATTTGTCTATATCTTGCTTACGTGCCGTGGCATAAATTTGATTCGAACTTGGACTGCCGTGAAGGTGGTACCTGACATTGACCTTTTTTGAACTCTGGCTCCCGTTGCTAGACGTTGTGGCCTTACAGCTGAGGTTTGTACATATTTATATGCGCAATATTTGTTAATCCAGTAGAATCAGCGAACCAGTCTTGTACTGACTTTGGGATTCGTTAATTGGGCTACGCCTTACTCAGGATCGGAATAACTGTTACACTGATATCGCTAAAGCAGCCGCAATGACTCATATCAGTCTTTTCGAGGTCCTATGAACGCCGTTTTGAAGTGGCAACACCATGCAAACTTTCCACTTTTTTGTCGATATGGTATGCAGTGGTTTGGACTTCACATTCGCTTCTCTGGATGATATCCTGATTGTTAGCTAGTCTAAGACAGAACATATAGAACTTCTACTCACTCTCTTTACCCGCTCATCTCAGCTCGGGGTCACGGTCAACTCGAATAGATGTAAAGGGCATCAACGCCATCGAATTTCTTGGCGACAATGTTACTTCCACAGGGATCATACTGTTGCAGGAAAAAATGCGGGCAATCCTGGATTACCCAGAATCTACGTCGTTCAAGCAAATACGGCCTTTTGACAGGTCGGTCAACTTCTACCGTCGTTTCATCCCACAGTGCTCTCAGTTAGAGCAGCCGCTCACAGATCCGCTAAAGAGCTAATCGAAGCAGCTGGTTTCCGCAGAAACGGCAAGGGATGCGTTTGCTATGCTTAAACAAGGCTGCCATCAACATATCCTGGCTATCATACCAGAAACCAACTTCCCCAATTGCAGTAGCCACGGAGGCACCAGACAGCCGTGGGCGCGGCGCCGCAACAACACTTAGCCGACTTCTCCAGAAAACTCAGCCTGCTGGATCCAAGTATCACACTTTTGGCCGCGAAATCCTCGCTATATACTAAGGTATCCGTCGCCTCAGAAACACCTCAGAGGGACGCAAATTCACGGTCTGCACCAACCATAAACCGATCATCCACATATGGTGCACCACCACGGGCAGATACTCTCACAGAGAGTTGAGTGAACAAGGGATGTGCGTCATATCTGAAATGATGATAACCCTGTCGCATTTGCGCTATCTCGCTTTCAGAATCCGGACCTCAGCACCCGTGGCTTGATCGACCTCAGAATATCGCCTCCTTTAAAACAGACTATCTTGAGATGGAACAGCTCCGTGGCACGTCGCTGCAGCTCCAATCGGTCCTCATTCCTTCAGTCAAAGGTTACAAACCATGTGACACCTTCAAAGGCCCCCCAAGGCGAGTAGAGCCTTTGGATTTCAGGAGACAGGCCTTCGAAACTTTACGAGGTTTTTCCCATCCGGGCATAAAAGCCTCGACTGAACTCGTCGGTGACCGTTAAGTTTGGCAAAACACGAACCGCGATGTAACTGCGTGGGCCTGTACCTGCATCCAAAGCTAACAACCGAAGGTGCATAGGCACACAAAAAGCCCACTGGAAAAATTTCAGGTTGTCAACTAGCGTTTCCAACACGTGCATGTCGACTAAGTAGGGCCGTTGCCTACTTCAAAGGGAAGCTTATATCTCCTTAACTGTTTCCATCATTTCCCCAGGTGGCCGTTGGCTGCAAGTTCGCATAATGGAGCCAAGGGGACAGTCGCTCAAGCTTTCATAGAACACTGAGTGGCAGCATCTGGTTGTCCGGTCGTTGTTACCACGGACATCGGCTCTCTTTTCGAGGAAGCCCTCAGTAGTCTTCCACGACGCTTAGGCAACCGTCACACTCATTTCACCGCATACCACCCATCAGCAAACGGAATGGTAGAACGTTCTCATCGGCAACTCAAGGCAGCCCTAGCAGCTCACAAAAATCCAGGCTTGCGGGAGTCAATACTTCCAGTACTTTTAGGTTGCCGCAAAGCCCTCAAGGCAGATCTAGAAACCACATCAGCTGAACTCACACTCGGTTGCGAGCAACGATTTCTCGGTAGCATTTTAGTCTCAAGGTCCATCTTCGCTTTTTACTACGCTGATTATTCCACCAGGTTGGTGCACCAAATGCTTAAGGTACACCTTTCCTCTGCTCGGGAACAAAACACGACGGTTTACGTACGCCTACACATCCAAGACTGCTCGTTTTCTCCAGGGCAGGGGAACATTCTCCTCTACAAAATGCTTACTCAGGCCCCGCAGATTCCTACTCCGCCCGGGGAAAACATTCGTCATCGGCGACAGTGGAGGAAAGAATACGGTTACTGTGGATAGACCTAAAGCGGCTTTTCTGGCTAAATCCATTCCATCCGATGCCACCCCATCGAATTCTTTGGGACCAGCCCTCACACCCACAGAGTCTCACATGCCAACCATGCCAAAGAAGGTGACCCAGTTGCCTGTCCTTCCTGAGGCGGCCCTCTACACAAAGTCGCTCCCATTGACGTCCCACCGTGGACGGGTAATCAAAAAACCCGTTCATTTCGCAGATACTGTGTGTGGGATGTCACAAATGAACAAAACAAAATACTAGAAGATAAGCCCTTTTTTACTCAACGTTGTGTCTGCCCATTCAAGGTTTCTTTTCCATACTGAGGCAATTTAAAATATCCCTTTTTGTCACTAAACAACTTTGTTGATATTCTGCTCATCCATCACCTGCGGACATCATTACTAAAAGCCAGCAGTTTTGGGAGGATTCGCATGGATTTCAAAATACCTGTTCGCTAACGACAGCGACCAGAATGCCCTACAGTACTCATACGCAGAATACATACGTCGCCGGAAATACCAACCACAACACCCCTTTACCAAGCCAAAACTGTACCGGGTCAATCATCGGGGTGAGGGGAAGGAAAACTTCACTGACTCATCTGCCGTAAGCACTGGAAAATCCTACCCCCCGCGTAGAACCAACGGGGTTTTTCTGGTTGGGTAGCCAGCTACGGCGGCTCTTCCCAGTGTCTCGCTTCGAGTGCCAACCGTCTCAATCTACCGCATATAACTTCTGTTCTCCTGCTTTTTCTACTTTTCCTCCTTGGAAGACCCATGTTATCAATTCCCTTTGCTTCGAATAAAATGGTTTCAATCAGTTGTTTATTTTTATCCCCAATCTAACCCATTTACTTCGGGGTAACCTTACACGTATCTTTCGTTGTTATGTTTGTTCTGCACGTCAAGTTACCAGATGCTATCCACCGGCAATATCACCGGATCCGAGGACTTTGGAGGTGCCGTTCGAAAGCACAAACAGTTTCTGCTGCAGCATTCACTTATTTCACTGGCGTTATCGCAGGCTATACACTCTTTTGCTTGTAAGTCTCATAAACCAAAGCCCCCCTTGAAGACGGTCTTCTAGGAGGGGGCCTATGTAGTGATCGGCCGATCACACTCCGTCTATCAATTGTTTGACTGTATGTTCCACGCACGCGGCAACCTCAGGCTCTACTTCTGAAACACTTCCTCAGCAGAAGCCGGCTTGCCGTCTGTGTACCCAGGTCCTGTGAGAATACACGCGGTTCGCACTCCACAGTCTTTACTCGTCGACTCCCTCGACGAACGCGGTCACAGAGGCTGAGGGAGTGTGCCTTCCAATAGCTTCACGGTTTACGTATGCCTTGACCTCCATACCGTTACATAAGTACTTCTTCGTACGCAATATGCATTACTTTGAGCACGTATTTCAATGGTTTCCATGGCGTTCACGAAGGATGAACACCATATTTGTCCGAGAATAACTTCCACAATGAAAATTGGTGGACGTTCAGCAGACTTTGATTGCACCCATAGTAGACAGGAAAAAGCTTTCCATTTCACTACCAGGCTATTACAATTCCGTTCGGCAAAAAGCAGTAATGAGAACAGTCAATATACACATTAGGCAACAATGCAAGGTATACATTTTTAAGCACAAAAATATCTTTACTAGATAAAAATTTCGACTGTAACTAATTATAAGGCTTAACAATAAGAAGCCCAAAGGAATACCTCCCAAGTATGCTATGCCGGGACTACCACCTCGTGGACATGAGTCTACAACTCACACTGAAGATTGACCGCGCAATTTTTGTTCATTTCTTTTACCTCCCACTGGTGCAATGTAAAGTTTGTTGTTACGTAAAACTGAACAGCAGCTTCGGTTTCTTGAATGCAGTACTACGCTTTAATTTACGAAGTTGAATGCACAATACACAATACACCATTTTACGGCGAAATTGCAGCACAAAATTGGTAGATCAGTTAATCATTCTTCAAAGTTGTAGCGCCACCGGGGAGGGGGGGCATATTCGAAAAAACACGTAGGTAGGAACATTTACGAGTGATAATTTCACAACTTACGGGCTTGAACGTAGCCCAACAGATGTTTGGGTACCGCAGTACGAGAAACGGTTGGAGCTGATAAGTTGGTGTCCGTATAAATTGAGATTGACGTGAAATGTTGTAGTGCGACTTTTGTTTGGGTGTGTGCTACGAAGGCATATAAGCATTATGATCAAGGTTGTCTCCTTAGATGACAGCAGTGGCTACTAGTGCTGCGGGTGCCACTGTGGTCTATTCTTCTGCAACATTTTCTGCCTTAGTTCGTGATGCGCACAGGAGGTTTGCAGATGGTGAAAACGATTTTTGGGTTTCTCAAAGGGAAACTTTGACTTCTTTCATATTTATGATAGTGTGGTTACCGCGGTCTGCATAATTCACTGAAATAGGTACCCTAGTAGCACACCCAAGTTTGCCCCATGGGGCACGCATGGGACAAACTTGGGGCAGACTTGGGGCTGACCCAAGCTTACCATTGAAAAACTTGGGGCAAACCTGGGGCTATCCCCAACTGTGGGGCAAACCTGGGGCTATCCCCAACCGTGGGGCAAACCTGGGGCTAGCCCCAACCTTGGGAAAACTGGGGGCAAGCTTGAGGCATGCCCCAGGTTTGCCCCAAAAATTGGGGCAAGGTGCTACTTGGGTATCGGTCGTAAGAATGGAGTGAGTTCCAGCCTGGCTTCGAGTATAGCAGACTTCGAACAGCTGACGGGAAAACTCTTGAAGTAGAATGGAACAAAAAGTCGTCAAAGTGTGCATATTGGAAGGGAATTATGCATATTTACTTTCGGTGAATCCTGTTTTTCTAAGTCAACTTCCGGTAGTTAGCTCCCCAGCTATAGCTTAGCCGCGACTGACTGCCGGTTGAGTGAGTGTTCATATATAATCCGTTGCAACAGGTTCATTGCCCCCTCGCAATTTTTTCCTCGGACTGGATTCTGCCGATACGTAAAGGAGGATCGGGTGCAAAAAACTGGGTGCAAGTTCGGCTCCAGCCTTTATACCCTGTGACGTGATCTAATCACTGAGGATTCGGCTCAAGGTAAACGGCCCCATTGAGAATGGAAAGCAAAAGCCCATGTATGGACCCAGCTGCTTCATTTCTCTGTGAAGAATGCATACACTGTCTGGCTCGACGACGGAAGCGGAGGGAAAAGTAACTGTTAAGATGGTCCTTATAGGGCCACCATGTTTTGGTTACCGCTTTCTTTCCGTGAACCAATTTTTTGTTGCCTTAATTCTTTTGGATGTGCTTTCAATTTCACGTGCACAACCATGGGCATACCAGCTTCATGTAAGGACTATTTTAGGATTCTCCTCAGTTAAGTCAGGACCTGCTTCCGTACAGAGTCTGTAGCCCCTGGTCCTCGGTTTGTGACACGATAGCAAATATACCCGGTAGGGCGCAAAGGAAAACTCAAAATGCTGGAATGGGACAACGTATGTATTGGAGGAGCGCAACTGCGTGCAAACGAAGTACCCAGGCGGAGCAAGTGGCGCTGCAAAAACCGGTAATTATTCAAATAAACAAATTTGTTTGTCTTTGCCATCGAGTGTTGCATCGGTAGCACTACTAGATCATTTACATGAGTATTCCTTCGCTTGAAATGAGTTGAATAGTTGGGGTACGTATAAAACATCATGCTTTATCAAATATTTAGTGAATTTCGCAGCTTTACAAGATGGGAAGGAAGCTGCTGTTGACTCCACCCGTTAGCCGCCTAATGTGTGTTGCTGTAATCATGCATACGGAGAGGGCCGGATCAGAGGAAATGGTAGTTTATAAACTACCATTTACTAAGCTAATTAGCTTAGTAAATCTTTGCCACTATGGAGCGTCAGTCTGCTAGCCACAATACCGTGAGAACAACGGCCGGAAGTAGTTTACACACACGCCTACATATATATATATATATATATTCATTTATATATATATATATTCATATATATATATATATATATATATATATATATTCATCTATATATTTATATTATTGCACGGTAAACGGTGAATGCAAAACCCTTCGAGGTTGGTCATGAAGCTAGCCTTTGTTATATCACCACTGATAGACACCTGCTCCATTTTTACCAATAACCTGCGAAACCACATATGCCAACTGCGGCACCAGCAGCAAATAAGACTTTGTCGTGTTCTAGCAGTAATTCTTTACGCTCATATTTACCGGATGGGATCATCTGCATTTAGGAAGTATTCGGATATTCCTGACCATTTCACATATTTTAAGCCTTTACCGGATACGATTAGCCTCTGCAGTTCAATTTCATAGTCTCTTACACATAGATGACAAAAACTTGATTGACCAAAATATTCTTGCCCGGAAAATTGTTCAGTTTTCTCTTAATGTAAATATGACAGGTAAGTCACTCAAAACTCAGCTATGGTTTCGTATTTCACAATGACTCTAGCAGATCAATTTCGCACTGTTCAAAATTAGCCCACAAAGGATACCGTATTCCGCGCCTACTTGAATATCCTCAGGTCGGAACTCACGCCTATACCATCAGTTATCGCGCACGTTCGAAAGGTGCGCCAAAAAAGCGTTTTCCCCACCGGTTTGTTTGGCTGATACTGTTTTGGGTGTACCGTACATCCGAACAAGCAGACAATGTAGTTCAAGTAATATAGGTCACAGCATTTCACTATTTGCCAGCGCGACACACATACCCTAAAGATCTTCCAAAATATCCTCCATTTTCGGGTCGATGAAGAAATCGGACGGAAAAGGAGATATGGGACTCGCTCGACAAACATCAGCGGTAGTTTCGATGGGCTGAATAGTGCGCTGTAACTCCTTATACGGCCACAATTACAGGAGTACATTGGTCTCGTCAGATTCACGAACTTCCGTTGCATATCGTTTTGGCGAGGGGTGCTGAATACTGTTGTTCGGCCGACGGAGCGGAAAGCGCCTTTCGGGCCGAGAGGGACAACTATTGTCTGTCGAAGGATTGAGCGAAGCGTCTTAAATAGCCGACGAAGAGTAAAAATCTGGTGGACGCTTCCCCGACCTGGGTAGAATCCAGCCAGTTGTTTGCGGGTGCTTCTGCGAGCCGGTGTCACAAGACACATCAGAATTGAGGTTATTACCCGGATGACCGTCAAGCTTAAGCTGATACCATAGAGGTTACTACGATCACTGCATATTCCCTTCTTGAAAACGGGCACAGTCAATAACATGCCCCATGATTAAGTAATATACCCATCGCTACAAATGTCGCAGACCAAAGTGGCAAGTGATCCTATCATGACATTTAGACTCTTCTAGGAAAGAACTGGGAGAAGTTCATCGGGACCTGCCGGGCTTCCGAGCTTGAGTAGTTGAATTTTCAACTCTGCATCCGCTTCGCATGGGGGCCCGAGTGATAATCTCCATGGCACTGCCGTCATTAACGTCGAAGTAATTACTTATTGCATCGAGCTTAACCGCCTCTCAAAGTGTTCGGCCCGACGGTCGAGGCTTTGCTGTTTGTCATAAGTGACTTCTTTGTCCCTATTGGATGTTGCTTCACTGACCGGGGATGGACGTTCACTGGTGTCGCAAATAGGCTTGAACTGTGTTTGACTGTTACCTGAGGCAGAAGCTACCCCCATTACCTCGGTTACCTTGACCAGCCGCTTTTCACAATTTTTCTAAAGGCATTTTGTGGCTTGCCTTGTAGATGTTTTTGTATCCTCTTCACCTCCTCCGAGTTACAAGGCTGACTTTTTTACTTCAATAAACTGACGGATTCTTGGGAAATACAGCTCCCTGGATGGCCACTGATCCAGTGTCGCAGGAGAAACCTGCTTCCACGAGCATTTCTTGTTGGATATGCTCTCGTTGCTCATCTACATAGCCTTTTATTGCAGTTCCTATCTCATGGTCCGACGCACTCGACAACCAAAAAGAAATACACGTGGTCTCGCTTGGCATCTCCAAAGGCTGATACCGAGTTTAGCCGGGGAGTCTTCCGGTGAAGCAGCTCATAAGCTGGTTTTCCCCCAGCCCTTACGTGGTGGGCATAAAGTTTCCTCACTATGCGAACCATCTCTGTCCAAGTTGGGAGAATCCCGCCCCAGCCATTTTCTGTGAGAGCTGGTGCCTCAGAAGGCTGAACATTTGAGCTCATCCTATTTATTTACCAACGACCTTCTGTCCTCCACCTCTAACTCGGCCCATTTTTTTGTCGATGATACCACCGTTCATTCTTCCGCTTCTTACCCCACTCCCCGCCATGCCAACATCATCATCGATCGGGACGGTAGTGAACTTAGAGTACCTTTAGACTCTGACCCCAAACACATCTCCCGTGGCCACCACCATCACTTTCCATCTATAGCTTCCGAAACCTCTTCTTTTAATTTTTTGAAGCTCCATTCATTTTCTTCCACACTTATCCTTTTATTTAACTGCAGGTCTTATCGCTATTTTGGCTGATCTGTGAATTATTCTTTGTTGTTGTTTGCTTTCAGATCTCGACTAGCCTCTTGAGCTGCCCTAAAAGTTATTATCTATTCCACGCCAGATGCTCCTTCATACTAGCTCATCTTCCGTTGTACTAGGCTCAAATCCACCTCCCACTCGGATACTGTAGTCACTTATTGGGAGCGGGCTCGTCCACTTCTCTTTTTCTTCCTGTAGGGGTCGAAAGACGGGCCGTTGACCGATGGCTTACCCCTCCTCAACCTCCAATCCGTGGTCACTGGCAAGTCTTCGGGCTTCGCTGTCCGTTTTCAGTCGGTATTGTCTTACCTTTTGCTATTTGGAGGTTGGTTTGGGAGTTCTTTGCCTATAACCTTTTTCCGACTGTCACTTGCCCGGGCCGCTGGTTATCCTTTTGGAATTTATGTCGCTAGATACCATACCCTCATCCTCTAGTCTATTTTCACCCCGAACAGTTAGACTGTGATAAACTTGACCTTTCTGTCCACCTACTTACAGCTTCTCTCTTCCTGAAAGCAAGATCCACAAGCTGGCCCTCGCGTGAATGATCCCCTTGGGCTCGTTTTACGCTGAGTCTTTATATTGTTGCGTTTATCCTTTGTGCTGTATTTAACTTCACGTGTTATATAAACGGTTCTCAGTCTAGACCTCTAGTTTTAGCAAGAACCTGTCTGGAAGACCGTGGATATTTGCTGAGCGGAAGTTCACCTCCCTGAATTAGTTTTTTTCCACCGATCTCATCGAATGATTTTGCAGCTCAGATCGACCACCAAATTGGAGACTGCTCCATCAGGCCTTTAACCACTGACCCACAAGTATGAGTGAACCTTCGGCTTGAGGCAAGTCAACCTGCTTGGCACGTCGGGTTACTGAGGCGACCAAGCCGTCTCACTACGTCAATCCCATTATAGTGGTTAGTTACCTACAGCTGATATTCCCTAAACTTCAGCCGTTTTGCTTGTCACAAAAACTATTTTCCTAACCAGTTAACTGGTGTTTGAACAAACCACGGACGAGGAATCATAAGCACAGCGCAACTCCCGACTACTTTGAAGTAAGCTTTAAGTTTTTCAACACCCATCTCTCTATTGATTAAAACCGCAGTAGCCTGTTAGTCAATTTAATCGTCGTCTTGTGATCTCACATTATTTTCGAAGATGATGTATTCTCCAATTTGCTTGATGATGTTTCTCGGAAGAAAAGCTTTGCTCGTTCCTGTAAATGCTACTCGTATACCCTTTTTCAACTAAAGATCGCGGTGTCATTATTCTGGAGTTTGAACGTGCCACTAAGGCCCATCATCGCTGTGATTCTCTAATTACCATTTCAAAGAAAAGCATCTTATGACGCTCCTGATGTACAAAAGCTATAAACGTGAATGATACAAATAAGTTCTTCTGTCCAAGAGGGGGTACAGTGGAACCGAGATTTGATTCAACGAGGAAAAGACCCATCCCAGTCTAGATCTTTTCCTGTGTTTGGTTTGACAATTTCATGATTCCCCTGCCGCTACAGGCGCAGTTGCATTGAACTTCCGGTGAAAGGCCAAGTAGGTATTTATTATATTAGACCATTTTATTGCAATAATAGGTTATATAACTTCAGCATGTGGATAAGCTACATTATCAAGACACACTGGTCTTTCCTGAGCTTGGCACAAATTTTTCGCCGTCACTGCTTGGTGCTCGTCGGACCCAATATCGTTCTAATTAGTGAAAATGTTTGGTTTAAAAGGTGATACCAAAGCTTCTTTTTTTGTTTTTTGGAACCACCGAGGTCGGAAGAACAAAAATCGAAAACCGGTGAACCTTTAAACGAGTTTATCGGTCGATAAGTGAGGAGAGGTCGTGAATAACGGAATAAATACCGCCACGGCCGTCATCGAACCCTGATTTTCCGGACTGCTGCCGTGGATTTACGAAGCATTGCTCGGGACTTATTCACAGGAAACCGAAGTGCAATGATTCTTTGTACTGGAAAAAGAGTTCGGTAACACTGCTTGTAACAATCTGCAGGGAGTATATCACACGGATGGATTACGCAGCTTGCCAGTGCCGTTGAACCGAATTAAACCGAAAGGTGCATTCGATATTGAGTTGTATTCTGAAGTTAAAGGGTGGGACACAATTCACTTGTTCTCCTCTTTCCTGCCGGAGCTGATGAGGCCCGAAGTCCCCGCTTTCCAGAAGGAGGAGACATCGCTCAGTGTAGGGGGCCACTGAAATGTGCTGCCAACGCAACCATGTGGACAGGCTATTTGTTTTGGCTACACTAAGTCCCGTGCAAACTGAACCTAACTTACCTGATCTGCACTGAATTCAACCGAAGCACCAAGGTCTAAAGCCATGATACCAGGGCCAAGGCTCACTACCGGCAGACTGAAAGCTATAGGTGACACCTCTTGGCACAAAAATGCGCAAGAAAAAGCCATCAGAGTCAAAAGTCGGTGGGCAGCATTGCGCCGGTTCCCTCCGGCTTGAGAGAATAAAAGACGCCCAGAAGTTCACTACAAAATCAGCCCTGCTGGTAGCTGTAGATTGAGTCAAGGATATGGAAAGAATTATGCCTTAGATAATGAGATTAGGGCCAAAGCGCTGAGGGGGCACTTCAATTTGGCGCACCAAAGTGACCGTGAAATAAGCCCTACTTTTGTACCCCATATCAGACGGCTGACAGCGCAGCAAGGTTTAATACCCATTGATGATGTCGAAAAAGCCCCACGGGGGCTGGATCCGCGCGAGGAGGCTGCACCAAATTGCATCCAAGCAGTGGTCCTACGCCCCCTAGTCCGTGACTTGGCTGCACTCGGCACACCTGTTCACTGGGTCCCTGTGCGGAACACAACTACCTGGAGGCCGGCTAACAGTTAAAGCCGCTTCTATGCACAAGAGCTTTAGGAAAGAAGGGGTGCAAAATTATCGGCCGGTCAGCTTACTACCCGCGCCTCTAAAGGCTCTGGGAGGACTGATCAGGGAAAGAATTGCCGGTCTTTTAGATGATTATATAGATTATCTCTAATAGATAAAGCCGACTGGCCAAGCAGACCCAACAGTAAAACCCAAAGGTTCAAAGCCCCATGTCTGAAGCACAACAGTCAGAAACGGTTCAAGGCCAAATTCAAATGTCCCACGCGAATAAACAAAGGTGCGAAAGTGTGGCGTATGGTTGAGCTTTCCAAATTATTGTCAGATATAGTCAAATTTACAAAGCACGTAGAACATTTGGAAGGATTTTCAAAATACACCCCCTAAAATTGCTCCCTGTGAAGGTTTTCCTGGGGATATTGCCCCTTCGCAGAACAAAAATGCCCCCAAGAGAAAAATAAACATCATCCTCATTCTCCCCGTGCAACATCTTTTCAGTAAACAAAAACTGAAGTAAAATAGGAGTATTCTTTGGGATCTCTTTCAGCTGTTCTCTTATGAATTTCGTTTCCTCGTTCCTGGTAGTGCTCTCTCCATAGTGAGGTGCTGATGGACGTCATGCATATAATCGTGCTTTCATTTATGTATGTGTGTAGACCCTTGTCCTTGTGCCTGTCACTCTCAACTCACCTCCAATAGCCTCCGTATTCCGTCCCCACTTCTGACCATCATACACTGCTGCATGAATGACCCTCTTCATGGAAGATGGACCTGAGCTAGGACCAGGTTCGTAGCCATTGTGTTGCCGCGTGGCTGTGAGCGAGCCGGGGCTTAACCTTGTCCTCAAGCGAATCCGAGATTGAAAGAGGACAAAATTGAAAAAAGAAGCGCGGAATTCGGAGCCCAGGGAAAGTCAGCTAATGCTCACTGATGTGGGATTCCGGATTATTCTGTTTGCCCGGGCCTCAGGTTTACTGAGGTCGCTCTGTCCATGCTGAACAGCGAGCGGTGCCCGCGGTTAAAAAATCTCGCCGTCTGACGTTTGACAGTTTTTGAGAACAAAATCCTTTGAGATGCGCAAACTGAACGGACCGCAGCAAAGTCGAACTCTCGTTCGCTGTCCAATGATCTATCTTTCAGGTTCCCGACAGGTTAAGACGCGAGGAGCAGTCAAGACTAGAGTCCTCAACCCGTCGAATGTGCTAGGTGGTCTATCTTTCGGCTCGCCAGCAGTACCGGATGCAAGAAACAGGGGAGATTTTTATGTCAAAACCCTCATGTCTTATCTAGATATCCAAAGGGCTATTTTCTGGCTAAGAAGGTCGTGGGATAACCGCAAGATCAGGGAACATTTGGGCTTCAGCATGGTATCCATGTTCATCTTCAGATCTTCAAGACTTCAAAACCTGGCTTCAGAACCTCGTGACACCATTATCTAGCACCAGCTACCCCTTATTAGGTTGCTAATATTATGAATGAAAATGGTGGTTAGGATTGTGTCACTAGCGGCTGCAACCTGGCAGGTGGTAGAAGAGGAAGGAAGTTATAGGTTTAAACCGCACCCTCCCCGATTATAGTCTAACTATCGAGTGATACCAGTCTGCTCAGGCTGCTGGAGGTCCGAGGGATCCAGAGAGCTTGCCAGTGCAAGAACCTGGACGTCAAGGCTTCTCACGGTCTTTCTGGAGCTAAACTGAATCATAAGAACGAAGAGTGTGGCATGAGGAACTTTCCCGTCTTGGGAACTGAAGACTGAGATTAGAATTTATTAAAGAGTTCAAAATCCTGAAGGGTTTATTGGGCCGTTGATTTCAAAACAGGAGGGCGTTGCATAAAATGGTGGAAGCCACGCTCTAGGATAAGTGAGTGGGTGAACTCCTTCAGTAATTGAGTAATAAGAATGCGGAACAGATTAACTGAAAGAATAGTAAGCTCACGAATTGTTAGGAGCCTTTAAAGTATGCTGCATGCGAACTGGGACGAGTTATTCATATGAGTAGAATGCTGAGGATTAGAAAGTTGTAGTTTACTTCAAGCTCTTCGGTTTTTCTGTAAAATTCCTAAGATCCGGGACACTAAGCCTGATGAAAAGCCGTCACCGAGGTTGCCTTAAGCCTGAAAGGTGATAAGAGTGCTTTTGACCATTTAGTTTCCATAGAAGCTGAATGCGCGAAATTTCTCGAGTAACAAAACAAGAAGAAGTTAACAAAGACGCTTTTGTGGGTGCCTATATCTATATATACCACTAAAGGATTCCGATTGCCTAAATGGCTTCGGCAGAGTAAAGACCCGATACCGTAAATCCTTCCAAATGTTCCACGTGCTTTGTGAATTTGACCATATTTGACAATATTTTGGAAAGCTCGTCCATACACCACACTTTCGCACGTTCGTTTATTCGCGTGGGACATTTGAATTTGGCTTTGAATCGTTTCTGACTGTCGTGCTTGAGACACGGGGCTTTGAACCTTTGGGTTTTACTGTTGAGTGCATTTGGCCGTATACTTGAGGTTTGTATATATTTGTACCTTTTTTTAAATTTCAGTCTAGTACGGTGACAACTACGAATCAATCTTGTTCTGGTTTTGGGATTCGCTCGAATTTTTCGCGCGTTGCTCAATGCGCCAGAATGGACCTACATCCGGTGAAGCTCCCAAGGGTGAAGGTGAACGAAATTTTTTCTATACATATCTTTTTTCGCCTATTCCATCAACTTCTGCCGTCTGCGGCATGCTTTGCATCTCTTGTCCTGTTGACCTTTCCACAGGCCACTCTGGGGGTCTAGTAGGTACATTTCCCGCTGAGTAAAACAATGTAAGTCCGCGTTGACCGAACAAGGAAGGAGTCGCCGAGATATTTTGAATGAAGGGCCAAGCGGAATACTGTCAAGCAGGAACACACAGAAGGAGATACGAATGTTCACCTGGACCCATCCCTGTCTGTTGTGTTGGAAGGATAAACATATTATCTTATCTAGTTGCATGGCTTTCGGTCACACGCTATTGGCAAAGTGAGATTTTGACCAGGTATGGTATAACAGTGGGTGACCGTCATAGGTGGTGCATAAAGTCTTATGAGTACGGTTGTCTGTCGATGTGAGCGGCATGTTGTCTAGACTGTGGCTTTATCAATCACAGAGCGAGGTGGACAGCGCAAACTGGCGAGCCAAGCCGGTTGGAAGCGACCGACATCCGTTGCTAGTGCAGCAGGAATAAGTTTGTGGTCTGACGTTGCACATGCTCAGATTGATAAGTCAACAGGAGAGGAGCTGTCATTAACTCCGTTTCATCCCAAGAGTAGCAGTCAGAGGAGTTTTATGCTGTCAGTTAAATCGCGATCAAGTCAGCCAGCAGATGATGGGCTTTAGTTAAGCCTCGGCCAACACCAGTCAGAATACTCTTCCATTTGGTACGAAAAAGGGCAGGCAGAATCAGCCAGCACAAGAAAACACGCTGTTGTTGAGGTTCGTATCCAGGCGTTGGGATAAAGCAATATCCGGTGGGATCTGGAACAGGTGGAGAGAGGTAGAGCGGACGTCTAGAAGACTTTTGGCTGGGGATTGTGATGAACAGCTCAGAGGTCGAATAACATATGTGGACCATGACAACAGAAGGGAAAATTGTTGGTAGGCATAAGTACACTATCATGCCTAACTGGGTGCAATAAAGGAACCAATCGTATAACTGGCGAACATGGGATGTGACCGTAGTGCATTCGCCAGTCAAACTCCACTCTCCGGTGTCGGGTGTTTGCTGGCAGGAGGTTGGTGGGAAGTGAGGCTGCAACCTCAGTGGTGGGTTAGGTGCTGAAGCTTGTGAAACGTCGCCTTTTTACCAAAATGAAGAAAAATACCTCTTTGGAATGGAAAGTATGAGGGGTTTTCCATATGATCGTTTTTTGGGCCTTACTGAGGAAGCTATTTGTCGTCTGATGTGCCGACACGCTACCGAAGTCAGTGAGCCAGAAGTTTAGGCTGCAGTGCTGGTTTAAGCTGACAGAAGGCAACTAGTATGCGCTAAAAACCCAAACAGCAGTTTAAATTACTGGCCCGAGGGACAGATGAGAAGTGCAGCCTTGGGGTACTCACAGGTCTAATGCTATTCGCTGGCGCCGGGTGTTGGCTGCTGTTAGGTAGGGTGATGAACTCAGGCCAGGCCTGGATGCTATAACAAGAGAAAGTAACATTTTTACAAGAATGCGGGGAGATATAAAAGTATGAATGGAAAAGATGAACTGTTTTCTCTACGTTCTTTTTACTTTTCGTCCTCACTTAGGCAGGTGGTTCGTCGGATGAAGCCGACATACTGTCCGGATCAGTGGGTTGAAAGCCGAGGCCACGGCGGAGGTTGTACTGACGTCGACATACTCGCTGGTTGTGTGCTTGGTGAGGGCGTGGGTTGGTCGAAACATGAAACATGCGAAGAGTCTAGTACACCGTCACCACGGTCAGTTTTTGTGTAAGAACCGAAAGCTTGTCGGGCAAACATGGGCGATGTGCGGTTTCCCTTTTCGCGGAATCAGGTCCGAGCTGATGGAGGAAACACCCATAGATTAAGGCTGCCCACTTCACTCGCAGCCGAATGTCAGAAGTATTTGGAGACCGAATCGATCCAACCAGGTCTTTTCCACTTTTTCATTTCTTTATTTTTTTTAACTTTTTTCCTAGCAGATGAGTGTTTATTACTGTATAGCGGAACTTTCCACAGCCCCTCCGCCTGACAGTAATCTTATACCCACTTGTCTCTCCTTCGCATCTGCTGAAAGTCTGTTTTTCCCACTTCCGGACGAAGCTATGGTATAAGCACCGTGGAAATCTGGGGTTTTACTAGCACGGGCTGTGAAGACGCACAGCGGGGCTAAACAAGTACACGGGGTAGGATGACGAATGTCGTAAAGCTCGGGCCAGCATAAGTACCTCAGTCTAGTACAAAGCTGGACCAAGCTTAGACCATCAGGAGACGCTCTAGGTCAACTGATGTGAATGACGTTAGCCGTGCTGGTTGGAGAATTTACGGAGCAGAAAAAGGAACATGGTAGTCGTTGGTGGATGGCATATTCAGAAAGGAAGCAAGAGGATAGACCACAGGAAATAGTCAACTTGGCAACTATCTTTAGGCGAGCAGTAAAAGTTCTGGGATACGGAACCACTATCTTGGTAATCAAACCAGTTTTTGTAGGCCATCTCTGGGTTGACTCTGTGGTTTGTACGAAGTACGGCATCGGGAAAATTCTGAGAGTGATCCAGAGAGCCTCTGAACTAGGAGAATGACAGACTTTTGCGGACGTTATTCGGGGTTTGAAAATGATGATGATGGTATATTTCGGACGAGCCCGAAGCATGCTAGAGTGCACGAAAGGATGATTCAAGTGATGTCCAATTTGGAAATTTCAGAAGAATACAACATGTGTGCACAGAGAATTATCCAGAGTGTTAATGATTGAATAATAGTTGTATATTACTTGACCGTGGTCAAGGCACGTACACAAGGCAAGACCAGCGAATACAGCAGTACATAATAGTGTCAGGTATTCACAAATTTTAAATTCAAGGATCACAATGTGACCGAAATAAGACAGTAAAGTCGTGAAGTGTTTGAGCGAACTGAAGTAGTAATGGGTAGAGCGAGAATTATAAATCGGTTTCGAATTCGGGGAGGGCGGTGTGGATAGCTGGACAAAACTTGGGAATGCTGATTTAAGCGACACTGGAGAATGTTAAAATGTGCAGTGGTTGCAAGGACCGGAAAAACAACAGGTTGGATGTCACAACGTGGACAGCCAGTTGAGGCAGGAGTAATACGTGGTACGCCTTATGGGTGCCGAAAACTGGCTGCGACTGGTCACGGCGTCCAAAAAAGGACGCGAGGGTGTACCGACTGGATAATTGGGCGGCCACTGACGAGTAACTGGGCAGGAGAGTTACCAAAGAACAAGACTGAAAGTAAAGTCCGCATGGAGCTATCAACATGCAGTCAAAGAAACCATCAAAATATAGAAGATTGATCTAGCGTTGGGTCACTAATTTTTAGGGAAACATGTGAGATAAATTCAAGTGTCATATGGGAATTCACATGAAAGCGAAAAAATTCACAAGGGGTGCAGTGGACTTTTGAAGAGCATGAATGGGGTGTGCAAGCAGAACGGACTTTCAGAGAGGAGCCGTCGAAGAAACAGACCAGCGGGGGCAAAGGCCAATGATGCGGCTGGGCAGAAGTTGGAAAGGTGTAAAGGTAAAACTTTTTGCATACATGATGAAAAAATTATTAGCCAAACTCTGGTTGGCTACAGATGGCTGGCATTCTGTTTCATTAGGACCTTGTTTTGAAGGTGATGGCAGGTAGAATGGTGAAGGTGGTGGGCAAAAAGGGGCTGGTTTGACGAAATGGGAACAATAGGTTGGGAGCGCAGCGGCGAGGGCTGGGTCCCGGTCGTTGGTTTCCTACTGCAGGGCGGAATTAGGTGAACTGTCGGAGTGGAGTACTGGAAATGGACTGAAACGATAATATTGCTTGGAAAATATGAAGATCGAGGTCAGATGGTCGGTCCGGCCTATCGTGGTTTGAGCCAGTTTTAAAGCGGTATTATATGCATAAATAGTAATGGAACTAATCGAAAATCGGACTTTTCTTCAACGTCAAATGCTATTTGTTTACAACAGAAGAAAAAAAAGGGAAGAGATTACCGAGAGGAATACAAAGAGTTATTTAGGCGCCGTAGGATGTGAAAAGCATTTGGATAGATAGCTGGATGACGTAAAAGAGTGCATACTTAGGGATAAAGTGAAATGAATCGACGGCCGGTATGGCTGTGAAATTTGCTGTTGAGTTGCCGACGTAGTCAGTCACAATGAAGGAGAACAACAAGTCCAATGGATGGACGGAGAGGTCTCAAGAGTGGTGATGGGGGAAATGGCCAGTAGTGAGCCATTAGGCGTTCAGCCAATTGTTAATATTTATATAGGTATGTCAGGAAGTATCATCAAAATTACAGGATTAAAGCAGTAAGTCAGCGTGAAGTGCTTTATGTGCCGATTGCAGAGGCTAATAGTGTGCAGAAGCGATAATGGAGTAGAGGGTAGATAAAGGTCCTAATGGCCATTCTGACGGGCAGATCATGCGGCAACGGTGAAGCAACTGCCACGGGACCGGTGAGTCTGACACGGGACACCGGAACGGGAAGCTGGATTTAGAATAAAATGAAACGGTCGGCGGGGATGGCGGTAGAAACTGGTAGTTAAATACCGACGGAGACAGTGGTGTAGCGAACGAATGGCATCTCTGGACGGATAAGGAGACCCTCAGAGTGATGATGAAAGAAACGCAGGAGGAAAGCAAGCAGCTTTAAGCGGATTGTTTGCTCATAGTGGGTTGGTCGAGAAAAACCAGTGTGACAGCTCTGCTGTCGCCCGGTGTAACGACCGGTCGTGGAAAATCCCCCAAAACTTTTGCGATTCAGTGTTTCTCTTAACACCACTCTCTTGCTTACACTATTGACGTGGCTTTAAGAACTGGTTGTTTTATGGGCCAGTTGTTGTTTGTTTGCACCCAGAGCGCTAACTTGTCATACCCCTGTTCTGGACCTGCGTGACGCACGTTCTCCTTGCTCGCACGCCGCAATTCGGTTTCCCGTTTGTTGAGTCCTTGTGATCTCATTATTGAGGGTTGTATCTTTTTGGTGTCACTGTTCAATAATCTAGTATCGTAGCATATTTCGGATAATCGCCTTTTGATTTCGGGATCCGTTGCAAATTTGGCTACGCATTGCCCAAAGGTTTGTTATAATAATCAATAGATCAATTTGAAACGAAAAAACAAGCAAAATGCCAGGAAAAGGCTCGAAGACATTGGAATCTGGACAGGAAGTAATACTGCAAGTCACTGGGGAGGTTTTGGCTACCTTTGATTTTTTAGTTAATGTTAGATCATCTAGTCCTGTCAGTGCTTGGACCCAAGATTAGAGTTAAGAAACCACTAACACAACTGAAACAATGCTCTATATTATTGATAGACCTCGCGAACGATACTATCTTCAGTGCTCGTATTCACCAAGACGTTGAGAATACCTCAACAAGACTCTCGATCCTGGATGACAATATCGCCAAGCTTGCTCCGCTACTGTGCCTGATGGACCCCGCGGCAAGCTATACGCAACAGCAGCTTAAACCAGCTACTGACTTCCTTGACTCTGTTCCACCGAGATCTTTAAGCGAATCTCAAATAGCAAAAATGCGATAGCCTTCAATCTCGCGGACAAGGCCTCAGTATCACAACTGAAATCCACCTTGCTCAGGGCAGCTGGCATGAAACACCATCCATGCACGTGCACAAGGTTACACAAACGTTCACCACGCCATACATTTCCTATCCTTTTCCAATTCCCTTCCGATCAAATAGCAGGGGAATTTGTTAATAAGCAATCGTCGCTTGCCTTAAACACAGCTTATAAATCGGTCAGGATTACGGCAGACAAGACTCCTCTGCAAAGAGATGTGTCAAGGGCAGCCATTCCAGCAGTACCTCCTACTAGCACCTCACAAACCGGCCCTCGGCTGAGGCTAGCCTCAGCCGCGCGGTCATCTCCCTCAACCCGGCACGCTCCGCACCAATTCAGGTGTCGGTCGACCTTGACAGCTCACGCTTGTCGGACCCCCAGGTAACATCCAGTGGACGACAGGTACTTCTGGATGCAGCTTCGACCCACACCCGCAGCGTATCTACCTCACATGCCCCTGACAACGGCACTGTAGATCGGGCATTAGGGGCCTCCCCATCACCGGCCATTCCTCCACCAAGTAAGCTGGTTCGTAGGATGCAGGCTACCTCTACTCCCACCACTTCATCCGGTTGGGCCCATCCGCCTGTTCCTCCTGCCCTTACTAGATCTCCCAATTCCTCCACGAGCCTTTCCGGACCAACAAAACTTGCAAGCCCGAGGCCCACTTCGGTCAATCATCACGCACAAACAGATAGAGTGGGGCCTCACTGCCAGGGCCCTCCTACCA
The DNA here is from genome assembly GCA_948099385.1 of Fasciola hepatica. Lineage (NCBI taxonomy): Eukaryota > Metazoa > Platyhelminthes > Trematoda > Plagiorchiida > Fasciolidae > Fasciola > Fasciola hepatica. The sequence continues at coordinate 6,910,759 of CANUEZ040000083.1, forward strand.
TGCAATCCGAAGTAAAACTGGAAATCAGTTGTCAAATATCTTTGGGCTCCCGGAGGCAACCGCACCGATCCACCCACAAACCTGAAGCTAACCGTGCAGACTCTAGGCCTACAGAGGGCACTAGCTCAAAGATACAAGCATCCAGCCCAATCGAGCCGCGCTCGAATTGTCAGAAAACTCACATAAGGGTCCGACCCACGCCCAATCCCACTCAATATAAAGCCTTCCCAGAGACCCAGTGGCCGGCTCTCTACCCGTGTTCAGCACCACCACGCATGCCCCCACGGATAATACAGGTTGCCCTGATACCAAATATGGCGCCGGGCAGACCTTTCTTCCCACCACTGGCCCAACATGCCTTCGCTTCCGTGCCCTACACCTCTCGAAACGGGAAATTCGATTCTACCCCTCCGGGGGTCCTCTAAGACCCATATCACCACCAGGTTCAACCCTTCTTATCGAATATTCCTAGTCTCCCATTTCTTCCTTCAGTGGACTACCTGAGCGCAGTCCGCATCCATGGCACAAGCTTCAACTTCCACCCCGCTCCCGGACCACTCCCGTTTTTTCGTCCTTATCCCTCACTCAACCACAGATCGCATATAGCATCAAGCCCCGGGCTAATGCACCAAATGTCCATAAGCCCTTACCACCTCTATCCCCCCTAGCTCCTTCCGCGCCTCATTTACCCCCTCCAGGATTCGGCCGTTTCAACTAGAACCCCCTAACCGCCCTTCAAATTACGCCCAGCTTGAAAGCCCAGCGGCGCATTTAGTCGCAGGCAAAAACTCTTCATCTGAAACGCGGTTAAAATGGGCCGAGCTTCGACTGCCCATCGTAAGCCACGCCTTATTTGACGATCCTTTATCATCTAATCACAATGAAATTACTGCTCTGTCCACTGAGAACCTATCCAAAAACACCTTGTCGCTCTTACTATCTAACGTCCGCTCTCTCCTCCCAAAATTGCCCCTGCTTAGAGAGCTTGCATTAGACCTACACCCTGACATCTTACTAGTTACCTATACGTGGCTGACGGATCACACCCCATTAAACCACGTATCCATACCCGGCTATCAGGCCACTGCCAACAGTAGCTCTAACCAAAGAGGAGGCGGCTGCATCATTTACACCAGACACATATTCAAGGCGAATAGGTTCCATCATCTTATTCTAGACAACATTCCAGACTCGGTCTGGCCCACTATCAAAGAAGATCAACAACTACTTCTCGTTGGATGTCTCTACCGTCCTCCAAACCAGAGCAGGCACGAGTTGACAGCAGTTGTAAGTCGAATCTCGCAAATCGAGCAACGCGTAGCCAATTCAAACGAATCCCAAAACCAGAACAAGATTGATTCGTAGTTTCTACGGTACTAAATTGAAATGCACAAAGGATACAAATATATACGAACCTCAAGTATGCGGCCAAATAGACTTCACAGTAAAACCCAAAGGTCCAGAGCCCCGTGGCTCAAGCACGACAGTCAGAAACGGTTCAAGGCCAAATTCAAATGTCTCACATGGATAAACAAACGTGAAAATGTGTGGTGTATGAGCGAGCTTTCCAAGATAATGTTAAATATAGTCAAATTCACAAAGCACGTTGAACATTTAGAAGGATTTTCAGTATTCATTCGTTACACCGCCGGCCAAAATCCTTCCGCGAAAATGGTTGTCTAAGGTTCAGGAAGGGGTCATGATTCTCACCCTATCTACCTTTAACTTATTGTCAGTGCCTGTGGATACTAACTTCCTGTGTTATCTGAACGTGAAACAGGTTTTTGCCGTAGTCATCATCGCACAATCCATAAGGAATCAATTCCAAATTCCGCTGCACAACTTGAGATTGACATATTCATCAGGAGACCGGCGCATATAGTCAGACGCACGATGAAGATGAAGGCTTCGCAGAGTGAAGTGTTTCGCCGCACGAAATAAGTCTAAGCATCACAAGCAGTAACCCATTGCAGTAACTGGTTAGACTAATTTTGTTTACAAGCATGAGCGCAGAAGTTGAACGCAGGTGCAACGCCTAATGAGATATCGCGTAAAATTGACAGGTCACGAACCAGTGGAATTACATAAAATTAACGCACCGAATCTTCCGAAAGAAATGAAAACCGGTTTCTGATTATGAATAAATTTCGAAAACAAGTGTACGGCGGACAGTATCGAAATACACATGAACACGGAGATTGATCGAATACTGGCATCTATCAGAGTATTTCAAAGTTTTTCTGTGCACAAAATATGTGACAATCAATATTGTATAAATTGTAAATAAATGTTCTTCTTTAGAGATAATAATAGTTTCACAATGTGCTCGCAGCTAGTGTGCCTCACCTGAACTGTTCAAGTGAAATACTGGTGAATTTCTCCTCTTCGCCTATGTGCACGCTAGATAGAAACTGGAACTAAGTACATTTGCAACCTTTCAGAAAAAATGGGTCCAGTTGATTAGTTGTAGGGCATGAAATGCAATAAAGTGCTGAGTAACTCGGAGCGAGGCGATCTGCGAGCTACTTTGTATTTTGTATGTGGTTTCGAGCTCGAATCATCAACATTTTCCTCGCTGTTTCCTGCTACGAGTGGATCAACTCTCTGATGTCTCGAACACGTTCTTCGTTTCTTCCGTTTCCTGTAATGTAACACAACTGTAGGATCTGTCCAATAGGCAAGGCTCAGTTCGGCGGTGGTGCAGTTCTCTTTTAGCATTCGTGCTACCTTAAAACCCAATACCAGTGCAGTCGTTTTGAGCTCGTTTAGGGATACTGACTTCAGCTCAGCAATTTTTGTTTTGGCAAAGGGTACTTTGTTTCGCCGCCGGCCATGCAGTTCCACCCAGGTACCGTACACTGTCACTGGGTCGGCAAATTTCAAGCTGCTTTGGGTGACCTGCTGGTGTCCTTTTTTGAGATATTTCAAAAGCCTCCGGGCAACTTCTCCTTTTCTCAATAAGTGACTTGACGGTGGTCTCTCGGGTATAGCAACTTCATGTTGCCCACTGTGAAGTCCCGTCTTTGAATTCGCCATCGAAAGCGCCGACTGATCCTTCGAGTGAACTTCGCTTTCCTGAGATGGACCGTTGGATTCAATATCGAAAGGCTGATCGTGTTCTACAGAGGCACTTCTCTCAGCAACATTTGAGCAATTTATTGATGCCGATTGTTGAAGTTCGCTCGTCAGGGGTCCGAGAAGTGTCCAGCCTAGTATCGTTCGCGTAGCGAATGGTTCTTTTCGATTGCTTATGCTCTGTTCAAGCACCCAGTGAGCCTCTGGTACATTGCATCCAATTAGTATGTCGACGTGGGGGCTAGAAACTTCTTCGAACTCTATGTCCCTGAGATGAGACCATCACCTGGCGATCGATCTAACAGAGTCGACTGGTCTCATTGGCAAGCTGTCTATTGCAAAAGCTTCCGGAATTTCTACGGTCCCCTCAAAAACCTTTGACCAGGATCTGCAACTTTGCACTCAACAAAATTTTCGAATTGTTTCATGAATATACAGTATTGCTCAGGGTGCCCGTCGAAGTGGGACAGCTCCACTCTCGGCAGGTCAAGAGCCAAAACCTCGGTAGTTTCAGGCTGTCTCAAGGGTTTATATTCGTCGATCACTGTGCCTTTTCGATGTTGACATTGTGAACTACATGGACTCTTTGCTGGCTCTCTGAGACCAGTTCCTTGTGTGAGGGGCTCTGCTTCCTTTCTGGCTAACCGCAGCTCGTTTTCTAATTCTATTACTCTCATTCTATAAGTACTAATATCGTCAAACGCATCGCGGTTAGAGAAATATGACACGGCACTGACAGAGCTAGTAAACTTAGTATTATCTAGAGAATCAATAACACCCGAACCATCCCCAGAGACTTGCCGAGTTATTTCCTGTTTTCTCAAAATGTCCTTGCTTCCTCGTCTGGGCATTTCCAATGAGTTTTCTTGTCCAGGTTCCACTTGAGTACTGTAAGTCGAATCTCGCAAATCGAGCAACGCGTAGCCAATTCAAACGAATCCCAAAACCAGAACAAGATTGATTCGTAGTTTCTACGGTACTAAATTGAAATGCACAAAGGATACAAATATATACGAACCTCAAGTATGCGGCCAAATAGACTTCACAGTAAAACCCAAAGGTCCAGAGCCCCGTGGCTCAAGCACGACAGTCAGAAACGGTTCAAGGCCAAATTCAAATGTCTCACATGGATAAACAAACGTGAAAATGTGTGGTGTATGAGCGAGCTTTCCAAGATAATGTTAAATATAGTCAAATTCACAAAGCACGTTGAACATTTAGAAGGATTTTCAGTATTCATTCTTTACAGCAGTAATAGACGCATTCAACTATGTCTCTAGCCTCCCCGTAAACGCTAAAATTCTAGCTGGTGATTTCAACGTGCCTGAAATATGCTGGCATTCCATGACATCACCCCCAAAACTCCACGATTTCCTTTCGTGTATCCATGTGGGTAATTGGGTACAGCATGTTTTATCCCCCACTCGAGGGAGAAATAAATTAGACCTTATCTTCACTATTGGTATCAAGAATTTAGATACCCAAATCTTAAGTCGCTTCACCGGTAGTGACCATAAGATGGTATCCTGCGTTTTTACTGCACCTTGGCCTCACACTGATAAGTCAGCAGAAACACACTTTCTGATCACCAATAAGCGATAACATAGAGCTTGCTCGAAACGTCTGCCCTCTTTTATCCGTTCCTTAAACTGGGACGAATCGTTTTTATCTAATGACCTAGAGATAGCGGCTGCCCAACTGTATACTAATCTTCACTACTGCCTCAACAAAATCAATCCAGCCTCGGGGCCTATCATACGCAAACAGCGAAACTCTCTAGATCGTCTTAACGGTAACCTAGCCAAAGTCCAACGAAGATTCACTGAGACGAGGGACTTCTCGCCGTATCTTCAAATGATACGTATATCCCACACGATTAAATTGCGTTTGGATTCTTCTAAGAAGAAACAGGAACCAGATGCCTTAAGCCACCTAAACAAGGTGGAAGCACTGGCCAGGCTAATGAAGGTCAGAACCAAGCAACCTAATCAAGACATCCCATATTTGAACTATAACAATAAATGCTTGCATGACCCTCTTTTGATTACGGAGGCTTTCAGCACCTATTTTGTCTCCTCCTTAACGACGGATGACGCCACATCCATCCCCTTTCTAGATCCGGTGACATCAGTAACTTTCTCGGCGGTAGTGTTCTACCCTGATGAGGTTTCAGTCCATGTTGCAAGAACAAGACCGTCCTGCAGGCCAGGTCCGGATGCATTACCACCGGGCTATTTTTAGTCGAGGTGGCGAAGATGTTCCAATGTTGCTGACAAACATATTCAATTTGTCATTCAGGTGCAGTGTTTTCCCTTCTCAATGGAAAACTTCAACTATCATGCCGATGCACAAAAGAGGATCACGTCTAGATCCAGTTAACTATCGGCCGGTGAACCACACCCCGGTTGTGTCCAGAATCATGGAGAGAATGATCAAGGAAAGGCTGACACGTCACCTTCTTAACCATAATCTAACCAAAGCTGGTCAGCATGGTTTTCTGAAAAACAGATCATGTGCGACATGCATGACCGATTTCCTCAATCTGGTCACAGAGGCTGTCAATATTGGTAAATCGGCAATCGTGATCTTTTTGGACATGACCAAGGCTTTTGACAGAGTATCCCACGTCCGGTTACTACAGAAGATCAAAACATATGGAATTGTGGACCCGATACTCGCTTGGTTTGCGTCCTATTTAACAGCCCGAGACCAGGTTGTAAGTATAGGCGGAAATTTGTCCGAACCCCGTCCCGTAACCAGTGGGGTGATACAAGGTAGTGTACTGGGCCCATTACTGTGCCTAATGTACGTTACCGATATATTTACCATTTTCCAACGGAGAAATCCCTTCCTGTTCGCAGATGATATCAAAATCGTGTACACTTTTGAGCCCGCGGCGTTAGCCTCTACCGTAGATGACATTACAAGGGGACTGCTCGCTCTCAGCTCCTGGAGTGATGATTGGAAAAAGAGTCTTTCCGCCGAAAAAAGTAATATTGTTACGTATAAATGTCACGTCCCCACTGGAAGATTTAGTATAAACGGCAAATTCGTCCCCAATAACTCTCAGGCACGTGACTTTGGTCTACACTACTCATATACGTTTGACTTTTTGGAACAAGCGGCCATCCAGGTGGAAAAAGCACTCCGTACGATCGGGCTAATACACCAAACATTTATTTTGCCAGAAAGTAAACTAAGCATTTTTAAGTCCCATATTAGACCTCTTCTGGAATACGGCTCAATCATTTGTTCCAAAATGCGACAAAGGGACCGTATAGCGTTTGTGAACGTACAACGGGCATTCACGAAACAGCTCATAGGTTTTTCTTCGCCCTCTGATTACATGGAACGTTGTGAGCGGCTGAAAATCGATCCCTTATGGCTACGCCGCATAAGAAATAACCTTCTATTCTTTCACAATATCTTGAAAAAAAGATCATGTAGTTCAGCACCGCAGATGCGAACCCTTTCTACTTATCCCTTACGTAACAAGGAGTTCTTGGTGTCTGTCCCTTTGCCGAAGCTTGCTCTTCGGTCAAACTTCTTCATTAACAAGTACACTTCATTTTGGAGCAAGCTACCACAACGAATTCGGGCGTTATCACAGACATCGGTTGCTTTCAAACAGGAAATAAGCATAGCCCTAACGGTGGACACGCTGACTAGGATGTACAATCCCTATATTTCAAGGGCTCAGGCCTTTGAGGTATGTATAGGGTACTAATAAATCGAATAACCTCTTTGAGCAACCTAGGTTCAATTAGACCCGCATAGGGTTGGCCCCATCGTTGCAGCAACTACGGAACTCAGCGGTTCATTCACACGATCAAGGACAGCAAAAAAATCTTAATATTTTACCATCAACTTCTTCCTCCAGAAATATGCAACTCTGTGGAATAAACTCCCAGCTGATGTCCGTTCCGTAGATTCCCTAATTATGTTTAAGTCTAGACTACAAGTAGCTCTGGACATCCAAAAACTGATCGCTCTTACGAATCCTTATATGTCTTTTGACAGAGCTTATTAGGGAAGCGTTGGATACTAACCCGAACCCTTGATAATCTAGGATGTGCCACACCATACGCCGTAGTTGCCATCGCTTAAGCGTAAACCTACCAGTTTACAATGCCTAAACATAATAACTCTCATAACTGAGGCCAGTGCTTCAGAAGTCGTATTTGATTATATGAAATGCCACTGGAAGCATGAAAGGTAGTCTTTGAACATTTCCATAGCTGTTTATTATTAAGTTTTTGCCTCTGTCTCTAACCCAAGACGCAGCACTTGTCACTTTCCTCAACCTCCATCCAGTAGTCACCGTTAGACATTCACAGCTCAAATTCTGTCCCTATCACAGAACTCTAGCATCCTCCACGATTGGCCTTTACAACATTTGATACTTAGCCAGCATAACTACTAACCATCTGTGGATCGTACCGACGAATCACGTTCTTAATGCTGCAACTTGTACCCCATCTTTGTGCAGACTGGCGTTTTGTTGAACATAAACCTCATCAAATAATCGCAGGCTGTGGTTGACTCTACCTCCCCCTGCATTTTTTGTCCCATATAAACGGCCTGGGTGTTCTGACTTCACGGATAAGGCGAGCGTTAGTGCGGCACTTCTGCAAACATTCCTTGCCGTGATGGTCTCCCTGCACAGAGTTGACCACCAATAAGACACGAACACCAAAAAGTAAGAGATTGGCACAAAAAAAGTGAGAAATAATACCCCACTGTTTTGTCTTCCAGGCACACCAGCCTTGTCACATGTGACCCATGCCTCCGGGTCGTAGTGTCACTACGGATTGACTAGTGTGGTTGACCTGTTCCCAACGCGGCTTGTTACATGCGGTCCATGTTTCGCTCAGGGCTTGGGAGCTGTAGTCGCCCACCAAAAGCAGCTCCGCCTTCTCTGACAGCCAGGTACCTGACTGTGATAAAACCATAAAAAAATAATAAGAACGTCTAAAAAAGTGTGGATCGTTCTTGGAGCCCCAGGTGCTGGATGCCAGTAGTTGTGTGTCGTGCTACCTCCCTGCCTGAAGCTGGCCCTTGTGCCGCCTGCCATGAGCACCGAATGTAGACCGTTAGAGTTTGCTTCCCTGACGAAAATTTGGACCCACCTCTCACGGTTCCCCAAACCAGTCCTCACATCAGTGTAGTCCTGCTTTGCAGTATGATAACAACGAAAAAGATACCACGGTAACCATGCAATCATATCCACATCAGATTTCCTTGCTCACATTGGAGCTTAATCTCAGTACGATAGCACTATCGAGGAAGAGCATAGATGAACTCACGTCAATGTCCCAAGGCAAGTGACCAATTACCTCTAATGTATCACCACTGTCACCCCAATGGTTTCTTCTACTTTAAGGCTCCTCAGAAACTACTCAGTATAGAATAACCACTATACCGAAAGAGACAGTAACAGCGTAGCGCCACGCAAACAATATGTTAGTCCTACTCGCTCTGTCTGTTATTTCAAACCTATCTTATCGCCTCGATGCCAAACTGCGTTCTGCGTAAGCAAACGGTATTGAGGGCTATCATTACTAACCATTCTTAACCGTGAAGCCCTAGGTCTTTCATTGGTATCCCACCGATGCCGTGCTCACGGGCAAATCATAAATCCTTTGAAATGCATACACAGTTACCAAGCAAGTGTAAGCAACTTCGTCGGCCTGCAGCAGTATAGCTCAAATCCACCGCAGGCCTATTTTACCCATGCCCCACTCACATAGACCTAACCTATCCATTGTTTATTGTCTTCATATATTATCATAACCCACAGCTGGAACCACGTCCAGACTGCAATCTCCCTTTATTTCAGGTTCGTTGTCCCCCACTATCTCAGTCGCCAAATTGGCTAACCAAGGATGCCGCTGTGACTCTTGCGGACAGAGACTCAAGTGGAACCTACCCTAGAAACTGGGACCGAAATCAAACCACACAGGAGAAGATACCCCTAATTGCTTATCAGATCGTTCAGCGTTTTCCAAAGCAAGCAACATGAATTCCAGTTCACGCGCATTCCGCTAATATACAGCCACACTCGGCTGATTGACCGACACATACTTTGCCCTGCCAGACGAAACTTACGCATTCGATGTCGTACGTTACCAGAATAACACTGAGGCAAATGCGTCAACACATACGCATATATTTGTCAGCGAAACGGCATAATAACGCCGAAGTCCATACGGAGATTTTCCCACTTTATTATCCGCTACCACAGGTTATCTTTCCTCCCAACAGTAGCCGGCTGGAAATTGACTCTTCACTTCTCGAGGACCCTCCAGTTGCGCCTTCTTATTTCTGAATAGTACATGTTACTGGCCCTGAATCTAAACTCACCTTTTTATAGACTGCTGTCTCTCCCACATCCACCAGCTCACTTTCACGAAATTGGCCTCATGTCCCCCTGCTTCAAAACTCATTCCGTTTATCGAACTCCGGTAAACCCGCCATTCAGGGTCTGCATTGTCTTCATGGATCGCTATCCTCTTCGCATGCGTCGATTTTCCCACCTTTTCTTCTTGTTCAAAATTTACTCCATCTGCAGAACCTCAGTTGGCCTCTGCTTTCCTTGGCTTGCATCATTCTTGTTCATAATGCCTGCTTAGCACTGCGTTAACGACTTTCTCGATATCCCCACCACGCACCACTGCCTAGCCCGGATTCGAATGTAATGTTCGATTCTGAGCGAGCAAGCCTCTTGGTTTACAGTTTGTTTCACGACAGCAAATCGACTCAAGCAAGCTGAAACGGAATGCACCGAGCAATGGTAACGGTTCAGCACACAACGACGGCCAGGTCGCGAACGTAAGTAACAAGAACACACCGTGTCGAATGAATGTTTATTGTTTATTCTCGGATGGCGGCGTCCCAACCGAGCGGCACGAATAACAGTCACGTTCACGAGCACACGTGTGTGCACAGTTATGGGAAACGCCTATTCGGTCCAGTTCTATAAAACATACATACATCAAGAGAAAGGGTTACACACTTCAAAACGGTTTCGATGAGGATTCGGCCGGTCCCGTCCAATGGTTATGTGCGGGACCTGGAATATGATAGAAACGAGTGTACATTAGTAAGCGCCAATTCAAACACTACGTGTTAGTTTCGGTTCCACTACATAGCTCCCCACCGACAAAGGCACTGTCCTCAGTGCCTCGTGGACATTCCGGCACTCCAATGCCACCTTCTGAGGGCACTTCCACCGTTTCTTCGACTATCGGCACACTTCCTGGAGGCACTGGTGGGAGACAAGGGTTCGTAGGATTTGCTTCGTTGGCCGGTTTTAACTGGTTGTAATGGACTGTAAGGGCTTCGGATCCGGGGTTTCGTATTAGTCGTATCACGTACGTCTGTGGTGACATCGAATGTACAACGACATATGGTCCTTTCCAGGGGTTGTGAAAGGCCGCTGTCTGACCCGGTGGGGGTCCAGGCCGATGTAACCATACGTAGTCTCCTAATCGGTATGTCGGACCGTGGGCGGTTGCATCGTAGCTGCTCTTCTGTCGTTTTTGGGTCAATTCGAGGTGCTGGCGTGCAAGACGGTGGGTCATAAAGAGATCTCCCATGAGTTTACGGTTGTAAGCTGTTAGATCCATTACTCCTTCATGGGCTAATGGTGTCACGACCTCTACCGGTAATCGTAGGTCTCGCCCAAATGTAAGATGAGCTGGAGTAAATCCTGTCGATGTGTGGCGTAACCCTCGATATGCTAACAAGCAACGCGGGAGTACCTCGTCCCATTTGTGAGAGTTCGACTGTTCGACTAACGACCGCAGGATGTCTTTGAGTGCCCTATTTGTCCTCTCTACCAGTCCATTCCCTTGTGGGTGGTACGGCGTCGTCCTTGTCTTCTGAATTCCTAAGAGCCGGCAAAGTTCTCTCAGCAGCAGGCCGTCGAACGCCGGGCCTTGATCGGAGTGAATTATAGAGGGCGCGCCATATCGCGAAATCCATTCGTTAACGATTACTCTTGCTATAGTAACTGCTTCTTGGTTATGCATCGCAACTGCTTCGCACCACTTCGTGAAGTAATCTACCATCACTAAGATATAGCAGTTACCCTAATTGGTGGTAGGCAACGGCCCAATTACGTCTACACTGACACGGTAGTTCGGACTACCAATGGTGATCAGTTGCAGGGATGCTCGTGGTGGCGTGTGTGTCCTTTGTTCCTGGCACACGTGTTGCATCCAGCGCAGGATCTGATAACCTCTTGGCGGAGGTCAGGCCACCAGTATCGCTGGACTAGTGCTGCGTGTGTTCGGTACTGTCCGGGATGTCCTAGCTGCTCATGTGTCATTCGAATGAGGTTCAGGGTTTTTGTGCGGGGTACGACAACGCGCATCTGGTTGTCCTCCACCCGCAAATGAAGTACCCCGTTTATGATGACTAGTTTCGTCCACTCCGCCCATAACGCTCGCCCGTCCTTTGGACGTTCACTCGTTCCGATTCCAGATGGTTTCAGGCCGCTTTCTGCCTGTCTTTTGTAAATGAACGAGATATACGGATCATTTACCTGGGCATTCTTCCAGCTCGCGTCCGTAGAGGCGTCGGCGAACACCGAATTGATCTGGGCATTCTTGGGAATTCGTGAAAGGGCATCAGCGTTAGTGTGCTTTTTTCCAGCCCGGTATAAGCACTGAAAATCGTATTCCTGCATTTTTTCCTGCCAGCGGGCTACCTGGCCTTGTGGGTCCTTAAAATTTTGGAGCCACTGTAACTGATAGTCTGTTCGCACCTGAAATGGTCGGCCCAAAAGGTATGGCCTGAAGTAGTGTAAAAAGTAGGCTAAGGACAGCATTTCGCGCCCAGTCGTACTGTATCGCCTTTCATGCTTGTCTAGTCCTCGACTACCACAGGCGATGACCCTTTCCTCGCCGTCAGTCGTCGCTTGAGAAAGCACTGCCCCTATGGTATGGTCGCAGGCATCGGTGTCAAGAATAAATAGCCCAGCATCGTTCGAGGTATCCGGGAGAGCCAGGATCGACGGTGAGATCAGAACCTTTTTCAGTTGTTCGAATGCCTCCCTGCACTCCTTGATCCAGGTGTGTGGTCGGTCTCTTTCGGACAGCTTGTGCAGTGGCGTTGCCAGCTTGGCGAACCCCTTGACAAAACGCCTATAGTAAGACGCGAGCCTTATGAGGCTCCAAACTTCGTTGGCCGATGTTGGTGTCGGCCAATTGGTTATTTTATCAATTTTCTCAGGGTCCGTGTGCACACCCGCGTGTGACAGCACGTGTCCTAGAAATTTCACTTCCTTCTGTAATAGCCTGCATTTCTTTGCCCGGAGAGTGAGCCCCGCTTCCTTCAACCGCAACAGCACTTCCTTCAATCGACGATTGTGCTCCTCGATTGTGCGACCGTGAACGATTATATCATCCAAGTATATAAGGCAGCTGTTCGGTGCTATGTCCCGCAATATTGAGTTCATTAAACGTTGGAACATGGCCGGGGCATTCACTAGTCCGAATGGCATCGTTTCAAATTCGTAGAGGCCTGATGGTTCGGCGAACGCCGTTTTCTCGAGGTCATCTGGATGGACCTCCACCTGCCAATAGCCCGAAGCAAGGTCCAATGCAGAAAACCACTTACTGCCAGAAACAGCATCTAGCGTACTGTCTATCCTAGGTAGCAGAAACGAATCTCGCTTGGTTATAGCGTTGAGGCGGCGGTAGTCAACGCAGATTCGAAAGCTACCGTCCTTCTTCTTCACCAGGACGATTGGTGATGCCCACGGTGAAGATTAAGGTTGGATGACTTTCGATTCCAACATTTCGTGTACCATCTTATCTAGTTCCGCTTGGTAATGCAGCGGGACACGTCTGGGTGTCTGGTAGATTGGGTGTTGTTGCCCGGTGTCGATTCGATGTTGTAGGATACGCGTCCGGCCCAGGAAATCACAATTGTAGTCAAAAGTATCTCGTGTCTCGTTGAGAATCTTCGCAACCTCGCTGTTCGTTTCTCGGTCACCACACGCTCCTAACATTATCTCATTGATCCAGGAGTTATCCAACTTCAGTGCTGCGATAGGCTGGCCTATGGGCTCCGGTCTTTCGTTAACCACTAACAGTTGCCTGTGGAAATCAATGACTATTCGGTGGGCCCGTAGAAAGTCCATCCCTAGAATTGCGTCCCAAGCTACGTCGGCACAGAGGAATTGGTGCTGGACAGTACATTGACCTATACTTACGCTGCCTGCCACCTGACCCAGAATTGGCATAACGGTTCCGTTTGCCGCTATTAACCTACCGTTCAGAGGCGCCGAATGGGATATTTTGGTAAGCGACCGGTTGATAACGGAGTATGACGCCCCAATATCGATCAGCATCTTTGCCCCTTTACCGTTCAACAAACCCTCGACAACTAGCGGTGGTTGCCAATCATTATTGTTCAATGAAACAAAAGGTAAGGACATAGCACGATACTGGGACTCACCGGTGTACTGCATAGCTGGGTTGTGTCCAAAGTGTTGGGCTCTCGATCCGAATTTTCGGCAGTAGCGGCAGTAGCGGCAGTAAGGCTGCGGCCCCGGGTATGAGACTGATGGCGTGCGGCTCGGTTGCGGCTTGAAAACGGCGGGTTATATGGCTGCAATTGTTTCGTTTGGTAGCTGTCTTAGGGCTTCTCTGCAGGCCTCGAGTTTGCGCGCCCGGAGTAGCGCTGACTGTAGGGACGTTGTCATGTTGAGGAGAAAATCTTCCCTAGTTTTCGGACCAGAGATTCCCATCGCAAAACGCCACAAGATGTTCTCGTCACCAACTTCTTTGGGTGCGGTGGGGTATGCTTTTGTAGCGAGAACTCTCAGGCGAGCCGCGTATTCGTCCACTGACTCCGCCAGATGTTGTCTTCGTTCCAAACATTTTTCCAGGAAAGCTGGGGCCAGTTCATATCGCGCGAACAATTCTTCTAGCGCCGGCCAAATTATATCGAGGCCCGAAAGGATGGGGACTCCTGTGGCTAGAAACTGCCGGGCAGCATCATCGTCCAGCAGCGGTAACAAGTACTGCCCAAGGTGTTCTGGAGGAGTGTCCTGGAGAGGCATTTTGGCTCGAACAGCCCAGAGGGCAAAATCATCACTGGGGGAAAGCGCCTTCAGTATAGGGACTGCTGGGCGGAACAGAGCAGTTCTTGGTTTGGTTTGGTTCGTGTCACCATTCATTTCCTGAAATATAGTGGGTGGGTCGAAATTGTCGCTTTCAGTCATCCTACCGCTGCCACCAATTGTAATGTTCGATTCTGAGCGAGCAAGCCTCTTGGTTTACAGTTTGTTTCACGACAGCAAATCGACTCAAGCAAGCTGAAACGGAATGCACCGAGCAATGGTAACGGTTCAGCACACAACGACGGCCAGGTCGCGAACGTAAGTAACAAGAACACACCGTGTCGAATGAATGTTTATTGTTTATTCTCGGATGGCGGCGTCCCAACCGAGCGGCACGAATAACAGTCACGTTCACGAGCACACGTGTGTGCACAGTTATGGGAAACGCCTATTCGGTCCAGTTCTATAAAACATACATACATCAAGAGAAAGGGTTACACACTTCAAAACGGTTTCGATGAGGATTCGGCCGGTCCCGTCCAATGGTTATGTGCGGGACCTGGAATATGATAGAAACGAGTGTACATTAGTAAGCGCCAATTCAAACACTACGTGTTAGTTTCGGTTCCATTACACTAAACCGGTTCAAAACTGCCGCGCAAACCATTATCAGAATGATCCATTCAAACTGTTGCTGTCTTCGTTTATTCCTCTGTGATACTCTCGACTTTCATACTTAGAATTTTGAATATTTCATCTTATTGAGTAACGTGTTACACCATGATCATGCGTTAGCGCGTGCGTCTCTATCATGGCCGAGAAATATACCAATATATATATATATATATATATATATATATATATATATAAGGAGGGCGGCCAGCTCTGGGAAGCCTCCAGTCCTATGGCCACTGTACAAGGCTTTCCTGAGGTTCCATCTAGAAAAGAGTGTCCAGGCATGGAGGCCATGCTTAGTGGGGGAAATCACGGCTCTCAGGCAGCCGCAACGAGGAGTCATGCGATGACCCTCAGTGTGCAGACACTTGCCCTAGGAGCCCCCTCCCGTTGTTTCTTTCACCCTTATGCCTCGTCCTTTACTGGTTTTTATACGCCTCCATTAACCGTTGATCCACAACGGGGGCACACCCTGACTGCCCTTTTTCATCTGCTCTCCTTTTCCAGTCTTCTCCTTAGGTGCATTTCACCCTCTACGTTGGTATACGCAGCTGGATAGCGCCGCTGTTTGGTCGATTATTAACCGCAAGCTCCGTCCTCTGGAACCCCCTGCAGCCTGACCATCCGACCGCCGAACTTATATCGCATACTATCACAGTTGAACTACGTCCCACATGCAGGAGGCAGGATAAGCTCTGGTTGCGCTACACCACAGCGAGGTTTTTGTAGATTTCGCTAATTTTTCATATTAATTATTCTAGGAATATTTCACCAGCAACCTATATTAAACGTTTCATCATTGCCATATTTAAGAAATCTACACCTTGTCCAAACTACTAGTCCCTCATAATTCGTACGAGCGACCCAGAGTTAACTACAAAAATAAAACAGCAGTAGCTATTCTTACCCGCCCTTGGGTGGTCTATCCGTTAGTCATCATCTTAGATCAAATCGCCTACCAACAATATTCTGTAAAAATAAATGGCCAGGTCAACCAGCAAACGGTCTCAGCCAGTGGCTTCTCGCTCTACAGCCAATCAGAAACCCAAACGACCCGAACACAAAGATACCCCCAATATGATAGAAATATTTGGAGAAGCCAGTAGAAGGGCCAGTGCCATTGAAAGTAACTTGGCAAGTATGTCTACCCATATTGCATCGGTTGATGATATCCCAAGTAGCACGTTGCCCAAACATGTTGGGCACTGCCCAACGGAGCGTTGGGGTGGCGCACGAAGACGATACTTTTCAACAGAAATCGCATAGATCCTCCTGAACTGCAGGGCGCCGTTTGTATATATAGATTTCGTACAAATAAGTAACAAACATTTCTATGACATTTGCACACTTTTTGTTTTACTGCGTGCCCCCGTGACCGGGTGGCCATCATTAGTTTCGTTCATTGTTCGTCGGCAGGTGAGTGTTTTTATCGGTGCGTAGTTGCGGTAGGTGGTCTAATTGTCTAAGTGTCATGGATAAGTATCGGTTAGATTGTATAGTTACTGTTACGTCGTCTTATTCTTGTATCGTGGGTATTAATTGCTTGAAACATGTCTTTATTCATATAAAATTAGAAGTTTCTCTCGACGTGGTTATAATGGAGGTAACCAGTATTTCCTAGAAAATAAATTTCATTATTAAAATGGTTACCCATTGAAACCTATCCTTTCATCATTTCTCAATCCCATAGGTAACATTTCGTTATGCCGAAAGAGAGCAAATGGCAAAGGTATAGGAGGAGAAAGAGGGAACTGGGTTCCATGCTGTGTCCCATATGTCACGATGCCAGTTTGTGGGAGCACAGAACTTCGTGTCCCAAAGAAAGAACTTGGAGTATGCTCTTATAATAGATTTATTTATTTGAGTTTTTGAACAGCAGTTACAGCTAGCACTTCCGGTGCATTTGTTGAAGCGGAGCCACGACCTCCGGAGGTACAAACAGAAGGAGTGCCCGGGGACCTAATCAGTGTAGATACACTTCCCATTGGGTGCACATCCGTGGGGTTTGTTCCATCGGGTAAGATGCTATCGTTTCTATATTGCGTATTTTTTAAAGCGACGGAAGATGTGCAACTTGGAAGGAATATATCCATTACCGTTAACGTGGATGTGCTGCAACAGTCGCTGTCCGATTTGTTCGTCAGCTCAAACTTGAGCATGAAACAGCGGTGAGACGTACTTTCCTGTGTGGGCAAGTTTGTGCCGGGTCTCCCGCGCGATCCACGTACCATTTCTCATACACCACGTTCGTGTGAGAAAATTCAGCTACGCAGTGGAATATATATTCACGTTGGGCTGACAGACAGGATAAATATGTGCCTTAGCAGCATGGATGTTATTCCCAGTTCTATCGATCTACACGTGAATATAGACGGGCTGTCGTTGTTTCGGTCATCTTCCGTTCAGATGTGGCCGATTTTGGCAAGAATAGTGCAGCCAATGTGTGCGCAAATCATCACTGTTGGAATTTATTGTGGTGTTCAAAAACCATATCCAGTGCATGATTACTTATGTCACACCGTGAGAGAGCTCGACCAACTTCTGCAAAATGGCCTAAGCTATCGTAATTCTTCCATACGATGTTGCTTGAAGGCCGTTATCTGTGATACTCCAGCTAGGGCCTTTGTTCGTCAAGTCAAAAGTCCTGCTGGTTATTTCGGCTGTGATAAATGCAACCAACGCGGCTTGCATATTGATGGGAGGATGACGTTTCCCGTCGTCGAGGCTACCTCAAGAACGGATGAAAAGTTTCGCGCCGGGAAATATCATCGTCATCACATAGGCACCACCCCGTTTCTATCCCTACCCATCGACATTGTGACTACATTCCCGTTGGATTATATGCATTTAATATGCCTTGGGGTAACCCAGAAACTACTTTTCACCTGGCTGAAAGGCAGTCATTCATCACCTTGCCGTCTGAGTAGGTCGGGTGCGGAGGAACTTGGTGACCGAATTCTGGAAACCCACGGTGCTCTTACTTGTGACTTCCAGCGCAAATGCCGTCACACGCGTGATATCGAACGCTGGAAGGCGACGGAATTTCGCCACTTCCTCCTTTACCTTGGTCCTGTTTGTTTGGTTGATTTATTACCCCATGATTTCTATGACCATTTTTTACTTTTGTTTGTTTCTGTATATATTTTTTCGCATCCCATTTTACATGTCCACTTACTAGATTTCGCTCACGGAATTTTGCGTGTTTTTGTGCAGGAGATGTCGAAGTTGTATGGCCCCAATTCAATTGTGTACAATGTTCATTGTCTGACTCATCTAGCAGAGGATGTGAGAAGACATGGAACTTTGGACCGCTTTTCATGCTTTCCTTATGAATCTCATTTGGGCAAGCTAAAAAGTTTGATAAAAGGGCCGGCTAGACCAGCGGAGCAGTTATACAAGCGGCTGCACGAAGTTAACACTGCCCGCTGTAATCTGCAAAAAGATTTGGTTCTAGATGACACGCTCCTGCCTATACCACGTTTCAGTAAAACTCCGTGTTCGTGTGTTGTTAATGGTATATTTTTCTCTAATGTACATCCAAATAATATCATTGTGATAGACAATAAACCTGCGACTATTGTCAATATTTTGAACGATGAAGTTCACTTCATCTATTTTAATATCCTTGGAGACTTTTTTACGCACGCGTTGCGCTCAACGCGTTTATTTATCTTTTCAGTAAACGGATTGCAGTCAGACATCCATACCGCTGCCATTCACACAGTCTCCTGTAAATGTTTACTTTTATCCGTCAATTCTTACAATGTGTGTATTCCCATTTTACATACCTTTTTATAAAATTTTTGGTTCCACAGCTGTTTTTCCTTTATACATACATACATCATATATATATATATATATATATATATATATATATATATATATATATATATATATACGTGGCAGTTTCTGTTCGTGGAAAGCACCGACGAAGGTGGCATCTGTTTTCTACATATAATTATTCTTGTTTAGATGTACATCGTGGTCAAGTTTGTAGACGACAGTTCGTATGCTGTGGTTCACAGCAATTGGATGGTCGATTGCCACCGAGTCCGGTGGCCGCGGTCAAAAAGTAAAGGCGCTTACCGGCAGTTGCTGCTTTCGGGTGCGTCACTGCCTGATTCGGTTCCGGCCCACGAATTCGTGGAGATGTTTGCCACAGGTAAATGTTTTTAAATGTAACTCTCCTAGACAATTTCGGGGATGCTTTCGTTTTCGAAAGTAGGCTTCTAAACGAATCTTCAATCTGCAGCACAGATGACACTGTGCCACAGACACTGTTTGGCCAGCGCTATTCAGTTCGCAGGAGGTAGGAAGGATTATGTGTTAACACTGTTTAAAGGGTACCGACACAGTTACCGTCGGATGACAGTTTCGAGGAGAGGCGCACGTTGGTATCTCGTGAACCCCGTGGATCTTTCGACATGCCGCCGTCTCCGCCACCTGTTTTGGAGAGAGCACTTCGCGTTCCTTTGTAAGACAACTATTTTATTCCTGTAAAACTTGTGCATTTAGTTTATCTGACACAATGCCCAATATCACGTCTACCCCAATTGCGGCACGCGAACCTCCGGTTACTGTTATTCACCGGAGTCCATTGAAAGACCATGGGTAACCGTAATTATCAAATGTTATGAACAACTAATCATATAGTAACGTTACTGCTTCCGCAACAAGCGAAGGGCCAATGGACAGATTAAGCAAGGATTTGCGTGAAGTTATGCGTGAGTGACTACTACATATAATCATGTATGATTATAGGTACGATGAACGCCATGAGCGACCGTTTCCGCAAGGTCGAACGTGCACTTGATGGGCTAACCGTCGCGTTGGGTGCCACGCACGCATCAGCTGTGCCGTCCAAGGCGCGAAGAGCCGAGACGTGGGGGGAATTTCAGAAACTCCACGAGACTCTGAGCTCGCCCGAAGTGTATGCGAGCATGGTAAGTATATCCACTTTAACTGAACCTTTTCAGGTGGCAACGCTCAAACGGTTTGCGGATTGCGATTTGGCTGAAACCGTGCGTAGCATGCTTTTCGCATCCATCGGCGACGAAGTTGCCCTTCACTGTTGTTGGCTAGGGAGCCCTCAAAGGAAGGCCGTAAACGACCATAAGTTGATCGCCGCCGTTAAGGGTAGGTTGTTCACATTTATTATCATGCAAAACGTCAGATGCTATAAAAGGAATGGAGCGATTCTCCAACGAGCCAACGTCTGTCATTGACAGACATATAAAGCGCTGGTTCACCAACGCTCGGGATAGAGGCGAAGGAAGACGGCTAAGACGGTACGCTATTCTCCTATATGTGGTGTCGCATAACAATTTTATTTCCTGCAAATTGCTTCGTTAAAATGTTTTGCCATTACGGTTTACATTGCTTTATATGCTTACTTGGACATGGGATTTATTACCGGTTTCTCCGTTGTAACTTAGCAGTTTCCTAAATGGATATATATATATATATATATATATATATATATATATTACTAGACACTAGACAAAATTTCCATTTAGGAAACTGCTAAGTTACAACGGAGAAACCGGTAATAAATCCCATGTCCAAGTAAGCATATAAAGCAATGTAAACCGTAATGGCAAAACATTTTAACGAAGCAATTTGCAGGAAATAAAATTGTTATGCGACACCACATATAGGAGAATAGCGTACCGTCTTAGCCGTCTTCCTTCGCCTCTATCCCGAGCGTTGGTGAACCAGCGCTTTATATGTCTGTCAATGACAGACGTTGGCTCGTTGGAGAATCGCTCCATTCCTTTTATAGCATCTGACGTTTTGCATGATAATAAATGTGAACAACCTACCCTTAACGGCGGCGATCAACTTATGGTCGTTTACGGCCTTCCTTTGAGGGCTCCCTAGCCAACAACAGTGAAGGGCAACTTCGTCGCCGATGGATGCGAAAAGCATGCTACGCACGGTTTCAGCCAAATCGCAATCCGCAAACCGTTTGAGCGTTGCCACCTGAAAAGGTTCAGTTAAAGTGGATATACTTACCATGCTCGCATACACTTCGGGCGAGCTCAGAGTCTCGTGGAGTTTCTGAAATTCCCCCCACGTCTCGGCTCTTCGCGCCTTGGACGGCACAGCTGATGCGTGCGTGGCACCCAACGCGACGGTTAGCCCATCAAGTGCACGTTCGACCTTGCGGAAACGGTCGCTCATGGCGTTCATCGTACCTATAATCATACATGATTATATGTAGTAGTCACTCACGCATAACTTCACGCAAATCCTTGCTTAATCTGTCCATTGGCCCTTCGCTTGTTGCGGAAGCAGTAACGTTACTATATGATTAGTTGTTCATAACATTTGATAATTACGGTTACCCATGGTCTTTCAATGGACTCCGGTGAATAACAGTAACCGGAGGTTCGCGTGCCGCAATTGGGGTAGACGTGATATTGGGCATTGTGTCAGATAAACTAAATGCACAAGTTTTACAGGAATAAAATAGTTGTCTTACAAAGGAACGCGAAGTGCTCTCTCCAAAACAGGTGGCGGAGACGGCGGCATGTCGAAAGATCCACGGGGTTCACGAGATACCAACGTGCGCCTCTCCTCGAAACTGTCATCCGACGGTAACTGTGTCGGTACCCTTTAAACAGTGTTAACACATAATCCTTCCTACCTCCTGCGAACTGAATAGCGCTGGCCAAACAGTGTCTGTGGCACAGTGTCATCTGTGCTGCAGATTGAAGATTCGTTTAGAAGCCTACTTTCGAAAACGAAAGCATCCCCGAAATTGTCTAGGAGAGTTACATTTAAAAACATTTACCTGTGGCAAACATCTCCACGAATTCGTGGGCCGGAACCGAATCAGGCAGTGACGCACCCGAAAGCAGCAACTGCCGGTAAGCGCCTTTACTTTTTGACCGCGGCCACCGGACTCGGTGGCAATCGACCATCCAATTGCTGTGAACCACAGCATACGAACTGTCGTCTACAAACTTGACCACGATGTACATCTAAACAAGAATAATTATATGTAGAAAACAGATGCCACCTTCGTCGGTGCTTTCCACGAACAGAAACTGCCACGTATATATATATATATATATATATATATATATATATGATGTATGTATGTATAAAGGAAAAACAGCTGTGGAACCAAAAATTTTATAAAAAGGTATGTAAAATGGGAATACACACATTGTAAGAATTGACGGATAAAAGTAAACATTTACAGGAGACTGTGTGAATGGCAGCGGTATGGATGTCTGACTGCAATCCGTTTACTGAAAAGATAAATAAACGCGTTGAGCGCAACGCGTGCGTAAAAAAGTCTCCAAGGATATTAAAATAGATGAAGTGAACTTCATCGTTCAAAATATTGACAATAGTCGCAGGTTTATTGTCTATCACAATGATATTATTTGGATGTACATTAGAGAAAAATATACCATTAACAACACACGAACACGGAGTTTTACTGAAACGTGGTATAGGCAGGAGCGTGTCATCTAGAACCAAATCTTTTTGCAGATTACAGCGGGCAGTGTTAACTTCGTGCAGCCGCTTGTATAACTGCTCCGCTGGTCTAGCCGGCCCTTTTATCAAACTTTTTAGCTTGCCCAAATGAGATTCATAAGGAAAGCATGAAAAGCGGTCCAAAGTTCCATGTCTTCTCACATCCTCTGCTAGATGAGTCAGACAATGAACATTGTACACAATTGAATTGGGGCCATACAACTTCGACATCTCCTGCACAAAAACACGCAAAATTCCGTGAGCGAAATCTAGTAAGTGGACATGTAAAATGGGATGCGAAAAAATATATACAGAAACAAACAAAAGTAAAAAATGGTCATAGAAATCATGGGGTAATAAATCAACCAAACAAACAGGACCAAGGTAAAGGAGGAACTGGCGAAATTCCGTCGCCTTCCAGCGTTCGATATCACGCGTGTGACGGCATTTGCGCTGGAAGTCACAAGTAAGAGCACCGTGGGTTTCCAGAATTCGGTCACCAAGTTCCTCCGCACCCGACCTACTCAGACGGCAAGGTGATGAATGACTGCCTTTCAGCCAGGTGAAAAGTAGTTTCTGGGTTACCCCAAGGCATATTAAATGCATATAATCCAACGGGAATGTAGTCACAATGTCGATGGGTAGGGATAGAAACGGGGTGGTGCCTATGTGATGACGATGATATTTCCCGGCGCGAAACTTTTCATCCGTTCTTGAGGTAGCCTCGACGACGGGAAACGTCATCCTCCCATCAATATGCAAGCCGCGTTGGTTGCATTTATCACAGCCGAAATAACCAGCAGGACTTTTGACTTGACGAACAAAGGCCCTAGCTGGAGTATCACAGATAACGGCCTTCAAGCAACATCGTATGGAAGAATTACGATAGCTTAGGCCATTTTGCAGAAGTTGGTCGAGCTCTCTCACGGTGTGACATAAGTAATCATGCACTGGATATGGTTTTTGAACACCACAATAAATTCCAACAGTGATGATTTGCGCACACATTGGCTGCACTATTCTTGCCAAAATCGGCCACATCTGAACGGAAGATGACCGAAACAACGACAGCCCGTCTATATTCACGTGTAGATCGATAGAACTGGGAATAACATCCATGCTGCTAAGGCACATATTTATCCTGTCTGTCAGCCCAACGTGAATATATATTCCACTGCGTAGCTGAATTTTCTCACACGAACGTGGTGTATGAGAAATGGTACGTGGATCGCGCGGGAGACCCGGCACAAACTTGCCCACACAGGAAAGTACGTCTCACCGCTGTTTCATGCTCAAGTTTGAGCTGACGAACAAATCGGACAGCGACTGTTGCAGCACATCCACGTTAACGGTAATGGATATATTCCTTCCAAGTTGCACATCTTCCGTCGCTTTAAAAAATACGCAATATAGAAACGATAGCATCTTACCCGATGGAACAAACCCCACGGATGTGCACCCAATGGGAAGTGTATCTACACTGATTAGGTCCCCGGGCACTCCTTCTGTTTGTACCTCCGGAGGTCGTGGCTCCGCTTCAACAAATGCACCGGAAGTGCTAGCTGTAACTGCTGTTCAAAAACTCAAATAAATAAATCTATTATAAGAGCATACTCCAAGTTCTTTCTTTGGGACACGAAGTTCTGTGCTCCCACAAACTGGCATCGTGACATATGGGACACAGCATGGAACCCAGTTCCCTCTTTCTCCTCCTATACCTTTGCCATTTGCTCTCTTTCGGCATAACGAAATGTTACCTATGGGATTGAGAAATGATGAAAGGATAGGTTTCAATGGGTAACCATTTTAATAATGAAATTTATTTTCTAGGAAATACTGGTTACCTCCATTATAACCACGTCGAGAGAAACTTCTAATTTTATATGAATAAAGACATGTTTCAAGCAATTAATACCCACGATACAAGAATAAGACGACGTAACAGTAACTATACAATCTAACCGATACTTATCCATGACACTTAGACAATTAGACCACCTACCGCAACTACGCACCGATAAAAACACTCACCTGCCGACGAACAATGAACGAAACTAATGATGGCCACCCGGTCACGGGGGCACGCAGTAAAACAAAAAGTGTGCAAATGTCATAGAAATGTTTGTTACTTATTTGTACGAAATCTATATATACAAACGGCGCCCTGCAGTTCAGGAGGATCTATGCGATTTCTGTTGAAAAGTATCGTCTTCGTGCGCCACCCCAACGCTCCGTTGGGCAGTGCCCAACATGTTTGGGCAACGTGCTACTTGGGATATTATCTAAATTAACACCACTAACCTACCTTCTGGAGCCCTCGGCACTCCCCGGTCCCCAGAACCTAATAGCAGCTAGTCAGTTTCTTGACTCAGTGGCATCGGAAATCCTGCGACGGCTGCAGAATGCAAAAAATGCAGTTGTTTTCAACATCCCAGATCGGCTGGACATCACAATGGTTAAATCCATTATCCTTCAAGCCGCAGGCATGGCCCACTTTCCATGTCACTGAAGAAGACTAAGAAAAAGGTCACAAGAGCACTCTTGTCCCCTTCTATTCCAATTTACGGATGAAAAAATCGCTAGAGAATTCATTACTAAACAGCGTATAGTCTCAACTGCTTCACAGTTTAAATCAATCAAGATACAAGCTGATAGAACGCCACTACAAAGGGAAGTGATACGATGTGCAGCTATAAATTCTAATCACATTGGCATTAAGATCCCAAAGTCACCCTCTTCCTCAAGCACCTTACCAAGGATCAACGAAACCCCTCAATCTTCTACCCCTAGAAGATCCACAGGGTTAGTTGATCTGGACGAATCTTTCCCCACCTCCCCACAGCTCCCCCAGCCAAAACGACAACACATATCGACAACACCTACAAGCTCATCCCAGGAGGGTCCTCACAATACGCCTCCACCTCCGGTCGACCGTTCCACGGGACTTCAAGTTCCCAATGAAATAAAACCTGCAGCTCTAATATCTGTCCCCATAGGCCCCCGTTTAAAAACTGATGAAAAGCCCATGCGTGCCACTCGTATGCCACGTATGTCGCTGACAATAAAGAACCGTCCAGAAGAAAGGGTCAACGAGAGTTTAGTTGCCAAGGCTAAGTCTCCGTGCGGGCAAACGATACGGGGTTGCATGAATAATGACAATGATCGTTATTTCTCTAGACCGAATTCGGCACCGACCGACTTCCCTCATTTGGGATTTCCTCGCATCTCTCAACATATGAAACAAAATAGTGCTTCCAAGATGATGATGCAACAACAATGGGACCATACCCATAATAAAAATAGATGGTTTGATGAACGAACTGCGTTCATGATTAACTCCGCACTAATGGAACCTTCCCATCAGCCTAATCTCCCATTATTTCCATCTTTCCTACCTCCCCCTCCGTTAAACTATCCAAGCGCATCGCATATCCCACCATCTACCAGCGGGTACCCCATATCTAGCCAAAGTGCCTATTTTTTTCCATACGTACCGTGGGCACAACATGGCCCCATAACCTAGATATGCCCATTATGAATTGTTCTAATCATCCCTATAGTAGTGTAATACCTAATACCCTGTCATTTATTATTCCACACGCAGACCCAAGTCCTCCCTTTGCTAATGACAACTTGGGCGGGCTTGCATCTTGCGCTGATGATTCTTTCCAGGTTAAACGCAGCAGTCAACAAACGGTAAGTACTAATATCAATGATGACGTCAGAAGCACTGAACTTTTCACATTGCTATTGGTCAATGCACGATCTATTAGGAACAAAATCCAATACATAAGATCAGCTGCACTAACAAATGACTATAACTTCATTTTAGTGACGGAATCTTGGTTATCGGACTCCTATCTAGTAGAGGATATTGAGGTACTCGGCTACAAATCCTTCAGCAAAGGCAGAACACATCAACGTGGTGGAGGCTGTCTAGTGTATGTAAAGGAAACTCTCAGGGCGACAAGCTTTCAGCACCCTATCCTAGACGGCATTGTCGACTCTGTATGGCTGAACGTTGAAGTTGAACGTCAAGAACTGATACTAGGTTGCGTATACCGTCCGCCTAGATCTAGTCCTAATAGTTTCAAGCAAATTATAGAGGCACTCAACCTGATTAGTGATCTTAAAATAGGCCCAAAATTGATAGCTGGTGACTTTAATGCACCAGAAATATGCTGGACATCACTCACAGCACCACGCCATTTACTACAGTTTTTGAATGCAATTCACCTAGGAGGATGGAAGCAGCACGTCACGTCCCCAACCAGACGCGACCACATTCTTGACTTAATCTTGTCAATAGGATTAACCCAGGTTGTAACAAAAGTTCAGAATAACCTACCCGGAAGTGATCACGCAACTGTCCACTGCTGCTTCACAGTGCCCATAAAAGATAAACAGCCGACACCCCCGCATAGACCATATCATAAGGCTAACTGGAATATACTACCTTCTTTGATTCGGAGCCAAAATTGGGACACCTTCTTTTTAAGTGCAGATCCCCAGCTGGCGGCAGATCAACTTTACTCCATCTTTGAACGATGCCTCAACCGAATAACTCCGTCACAAGGGTCGTCAATCCGCCCTAAAGACAATAAATTGTCTCGTCTCAACTTGAAGTTAAGTAGACTCCAACGCGTTTATCTTAAAACAAGGGACTTTTCGCTGTTTATACAGTTGAATCGTCTGGCTGAAACGATAAAACTGTACTCCGAGAGTGAAATGGTACAACAGGAACTCAGGGCCTTACGTGATTCCAAGAAAGTCGAGATTCTTGCAAAACTGATGAAGTCGAGGAACCCCAAAACAACTTCATCTATCTCTTCTATCTCGTTCAATAACACGTGCCTCGACAAACCGCTGGACATTGCAGAAGCGCTTAACACGTTTTTTGCTTCTTCCTTAATTAGTGACACAGCACCATTTTTCTGCAATCCACCAGTACCATCATATGAGCCACTTTCTGCTGTAACATTCCTGCCCTCCGAAATCGAGCCTTTAATTTCAAATATCAAAATGTCTTTCCACCCCGGATCGGACTCGTTACCATCGGCCATCTTTAAATTGGGTGGCCCAGATATCCCAATTCTTTTATCGAATTTATTCAATTTGTCTATGCGCTTTAGTTGGTATCCTACACAGTGAAAAACGTCGGTTATTATTCCAATTCATAAGAAGGGAACACGGGAGGACCCGGCCAACTACCGGCCTGTGAATCATACCCCAGTAGTATCGAGGATTATGGAAAGATTAATAAAACTTAAACTAACAGATCACCTCCTTAAAAACCACCTTATAAGTGAAGGTCAGCACGGTTTCCTAAAACATCGATCCTGTGCAACTTGTATGACTGACTTTCTGAACCTTATTACGATAGCTGCCAATGATGGTAAGGCAGTGATCTCAGTCTTTTTAGACATGTCTAAGGCCTTCGACCGGGTGTCTCACATTCGTTTGTTGTCAAAGGCTAAGACATTCGGCCTTGTTGACCCACCATATGCCTGGCTAGAATCGTACTTGTCCTCGCGCAGTCAAGTGGTAAACGTTGATGGCACAACTTCCACACCCAGCCCTGTAACCAGCGGTGTGATCCAAGGTAGTGTACTGGGCCCGTTGCTGTTTCTCATGTACATAAATGACATATTTACCGTGGTTCGTCATGGAACTCCTTTTTTATTCGCTGATGATGTAAAGTTGTTGTACACCTTCGACCTTAATTCATTGGGTAATACTATAGCAAAAATATCTGAGGACCTGCGGATGCTCAATTCGTGGTGTACCGATTGTCTAATGAAGTTCTCGGCGGACAAAAGCTGCATTCTTACATACAAGTGTCATGTCCCTCCCGAAACGTTTAGTATAGGTGGCCATCTGATCCCAAACAAATCACCAGTACGCCACCTGGGCATATACTACTCCTGTTCGTTCAACTTCTCGGAGCAAACAGACACTCAAATTGCTAGGTCCCGCAGGTTAATAGGACTTGTCCACAAAACATTCCGTTTGCGTGAAAGTAAACTCGGTGTCTATACAACACACGTTAGACCATTGCTAGAGTATAGTTCAATAGTTGGCTCCAACATGCGCCAGACTGATAGGATCGCCATCGAAAATGTCCAGCGCACCTTTACTAAACAAATAGTTGGATATTCGTCTAGTCTCAACTATAAACAGCGCTGTGACCTGCTACACCTCGAACCCCTTTGGCTCCGACGGATAAAGAACAACTTGTCTTTTTTCCACTCACTATTAAAATATAGATCCTGCAAAGCCTCCCCTGTGGTACGAGACCCATTAAGCCTAAGGTATTCGTTACGACACAGCAGTCATTCGGTCACTGTGCCGTCCTCGAGAACCAGCCTACGGTCCAATTTCTTCATTGTTAAATATTCACAAATGTGGAATAAACTTCCACCAAATGTCCGTGCAATAAGCCACTTGCCGAGATTCAAAAAGGAATTAAACAAACGGCTTGATGTCCTGACACTCGTATCAAACAATGATCCATACACTTCGGAGGAGCGAGCGTACGAAGTTGGTTTGGGTTACTGACACGCGGGTCTGAGTCGGGGGCCACGAGACCTACGTACCTCACAAGTCGCCGTAAATGCCACCCAAGTTTCATTAATCTTTCGCGTAAAACCTTGTGTTTAGCAAAGTCGAACCATCCCCCAATTAGTTCCAATTTCTAGATACTAGAGGTTTTTCTTTACTACTGACCGCTGATCCTCAGCTGGGAGCACCCCAGACTGCGTTTTTCTATTTTTACTTTTCCAGACAACCGCTGATGATGGCTTCCCTTCGATGGCTTGGCATAATACCTGGCCCACATTTCCCGCTGAAAACTCGATACCTGCTCGTCATTTCGTCACTACCACACAAGCCATGCTCTCCAGGACCCCTCGCAACCTCCTGGATTATTCGATCTCTATGTGACAACGCCAATATCACTCAAGCGAAGCCCGCCGGTGCGGGCCGCGGTCAGATCCACCACTTTGGCCGACGCACATCGGGCGTGCAGGACGTCTGCAACGATGTGCGGACGCAGATAGGATTGCGGATGGCACCTGTCAACAAAAACGGTTTTCAGGTTGGGTGTCCCGGGCACGGTCAGCTCCACCCACCAGCACCGGTCGCAGCAAAAAATCATTCACCGGAAATGCTACAAATATGGAACTATCTCCGCCAGTTACCGCCTATTTTTCATCGAACTTGTCTCCATCTTCGCAACCTTAACTTACCCTTCTTACGCCCAGAAAAATCTACTTTCCCTAGCACATAATTATCGCGGGGTTAAAAGACCGTTTCCGTACTCGGCTTACCGTTCATTATCCTTTTTTTCCCGATGATTCTTGCCAAACTGCCCGCTTGTCCTATTAGCAAACTTAACCAATCCCCGAGATAAAACTCGCTTCTATTTTATAAGTTATCAATATATTTGCAAAATTCACATTTATTGTTGCCATACACTTCCGTACCACAATGTCCGGTATTCTATCTTGGTAAATCCTCCCAGACAATTTTCATTCTTGCATCTCTCCGGTCATCATGTTCGGCCCTTAGATAACGATTATCAAACGTAAATACTTACCTGCCATTTAAATACTCGCCCAGTACCCATTTCTATTTTAGTGCATCACATTCCCCCCTCATGAACGTTAACAATGTGCGCAACGATTACATGCTTGCGTCCGGTCGCTTCCTTTACCATCACCTAGGCAATCACTCTCTACAAATGAGTCCTTCATTGGGTATTTAACGGACTCAGCCGATATTTGGTCGCTGAACGTTTCAAGGAAAATCTTCGAAAGATTTTGATTGTTCTCTGTCTGCAAATTCATTCCTCTCATCGTCTGATTTCCAATCCAAAGCCGTGCCATGCTCCGCGGAGCGCTGTAGCTGGTTCATGTCTCCCTCGGAAACTTCTTTTCCCTCGAAGTGAACAAAACTTTCGTCAATTCTGTTTGATTCTCTTGTTGCATAGCACTTCGTTTTGTACTGTTTCAGGAAGAGTCAGCTACCTTCGACCATCTCGATCCTGACTTGACCGGGTTGGCCACCCGACCTTGAGTTCAAATTTGCCGGGCGCCGCCACAGAGAGTGACTTAAATACTTTCTCCTGTACAATATTGAGTGCACATACCTTAACCAACCTCTTGGAATTCGGACTCTACGTCCAATTGTACCGTTTGATCTTGCGTTACAGCATGCCTCGGGTTATCCGAAATAAACCATTATCATCATTATCATCATAATCATTATCAATAAACATTGGTACCATTCCCAATGGTGCGGGGCACGTTCAGATCCTTCGCTTTGGCCGGCGCACATCGGGCGTGTAGGTCGTCTGCAACGATGTGCGAGGGCAATTTGGTTGGTGGATCACACCCCCTGTGTTCACCTCAAAGTGTTTTTCAGGTTGGGGTCTAGCGCACGGCCAGTCCCACCCACTAGCACCGGTTGCGGATCGCACGCTCTATTGCTGTCAGCTGCAGACCGCATGCTCCAACTATACTTGTTCGCCACTGTAAGCCCACCTATCGCTCCTATCACATCCATTTTTTCGTTCCCTCATGGTATGCACACTTACCCATTCTGTCCTTGCTCCTATCGACTCTCACTGTGTTACCTCACATTGCACGTCACTATCGTCCTGACCACTTCACTCTGCCGACGACCACCAATATTGTATTTCTTCACCAATGTCGGTTTTGCCGGCTTGTAGTACCTATTCATTTGGTATCACCCTAGGCCTATAAAGCTCATTGATCGCATGCTTACGCCTCACCGCCTACCGTTCTGTCAAACCCTCCTTCGTTCTCCCTTCTTATGACTAATACCATTACCCACCAGCCCCACCCGCACCCATGACCAATTCTCATATTGGAAATGCCGTTCCAAACTCTGCATCTCTCACAGCCACATTTATCATCCAGTTACCATCGCTCTATTTGCCTTGCCTGGCCCCGCATTTCCTCTGTGGATCCTTCCACTTAGCAGTGCTCCGATTAGTATCGTCCATTTACATCCACTTGTACAATTGCCGGCATGCTCGCAGCTCCCAATTTCTATGTCCCCGAATCCGAAGCACATCCATTGTTTATGCGATATGTTCGTCCACCGGTTTACCTGTCCCGGTGCTTCTTTCCTCTCTGCCTTTTTCGTGTTCCACCTGCAATGAAATGACTTTACTGGTTATGTCTCACCTGTCTTTTACGGCCCGAGCTCCCATCTCCCGTTTCGTCTACTGTTTGCCACAGGCTTTTTATGCGTGTCTTTTGGACCGTTCTGCTTTTTTACTTGCCACCTAATGTAAACTCACTGTTTCCTCATGGTTCGCATTCACGGCTTCAGTCCGTTTGATCTGCCATTACCCTCTGGCACCCCTTTTGCTCATTCCCTTCCCAGGCTGTTTGCCGTCACAGCCGCTGCATCTTGCACCACGGACAGTTTCACCTCCCAGGTAACTTTCTCCACTTTGTATGCTCAATCGCTCCGAGCTGCTTAGCCATCTCCATCGCCACCATCTTCCTGCTGATTAATGTAAGCCCATTTATTAATGCTCCTCCCATTCTTGACCGACACCACATGTCTCACAAACATAAATCAGGTTATTTAACCCATTCTTACCTGTTCTCTTCGATACGTTCCTTCATCTCCCTTTCTTTTGAACTGCTTCTCAGTCGTCCTCTTTTCAGTGCTTCCGCATTCTCCACCCTCTCTGTTGATCAGCCAAGTTCGCTTGTCATGAAGACAATTCGCCACTATATTTCAAAGTTAATTCTACAAACATTCGACCTAACCTAACCTACCTCTCCTAATAACTGATAATTTCTTTCTAGGACTCCATTGTTATTGATCCGGCTTCTCTTACGTATATATATATATATGCATATATATAAACAACCGCACATATGTATACATGCTTTCGCTCTGTATCCTGTAGTTCCTCACAGGCCATCTCTCTTGTTATCATCCCGCTGACCGCCATGATATGCATCCACTCCTTCTACATCTATAACCCACATCTACTGTGTCCAATTCCTATGAACTATTTTTTTTTTACCGGATTCACCTCTTACGTCTTACTTTGCTCGCTCCCTGTTTTACAATGAGTTTTGTGCCCTGTTCGCCGGCCATCTATTGCAGAGTGCCAATGCTTCGTTGCTACCTAACCCCTGCAGTGAATCTCACTTTTTCCTCATCGTCTCCCGCTATTACAGTTTCCTATGCTGATTTTTAGCCTTCCCCATGTATATCACTCAGCCTTCAGATGTCCCTAAACTGACCAGCCGAATCTCTTACCTGACCTTGACTTTTCGAACTCACCGGGCGTCCATTTGAATCCGTCTATGGGTCCATTCAAACCCAGCACTATTTTTGGTGCGTATACATTTGCTTACTTTCATCCCACGTTACTCCCCCATTCTTAGCCCGTTTTTTCAACTCCTCTCTTTTAAACTTCTACATTTTCAAGGGCTTTGTTTGTTTATTCCATCACTTGTGAACAGCTTATCATGCACCTGACATGCCTCGGGCATCTCCAAAATAAACCATTATTATTGTTACCAGGGGTTGGATCAACTAGGGTAACTTCTTTAGAAAAAAGGAGAGGTGACCGTGCGGTGCAGTAGACTGTGGTACTCGGCTGTCGGGCCCGGCCCTAACAGCAGTGAAGAAACCACGTGCGGGGTTGAAAATAGCTGTAACTGAAGACGCTCTGGAAGAGGAAAATTGGTAGTACTATCCGGAGGTGGAGGACAGCGTGACCCTTGTCAACCTGGATGTTGTGGCAATTCCTATAGAGATGGGTTGAGAGTCGTCGGAATTTCAAGATCATCAGCTGGCAGCACGCACATCAGTTGGGACGACCGATGCAAAAACCTTGCCTTCATCTTAGGCATCGCGCCTGAGAACCAGACAGGAGTAAATAATAAAAGACACCTGGGAGACGAGGCAAACACGGCGGTGTTATATACTAACACGTGTAGCATTAGGAACAAACGGACGGAGCTCGCCAAGGCCACTGGGGACAGCTGCGCATCAATAGTCTCCATCACGAAAACACGGCATTTTAAAAAAGACTATGTGTTAGGACAAATTAGAGACGGTTTTGCAACCTGTGGGCAGGATGGAGAACACGATCGCCTTGGAGGGGAGGGTGGCCATCCTCGTGAGGTCGGGTGCAAACCATCTTGAGGCTCGGGGCAAGATGTGCACTGGCAGTGTCTAGTTGCGCGCTGTTACGGTCATCCTTCCAGGTAGAATGGTTAACATCTTCCGCGTCTATGGGGCACCAAGTACAAACCGCGACGAGGACGTTTCTTTACTGCGGACCCTGACTGAACTAGTTGTGTGTAAGTCAAATCTCGCAAATCGAGCAACGCGTAGCCGATTCAAACGAATCCCAAAACCAGAACAAGATTGATTCGTAGTTTCTACGGTACTAAATTGAAATGCACAAAGGATACAAATATATACGAACCTCAAGTATGCGGCCAAATAGGCTTCACAGTAAAACCCAAAGGTCCAAGGCCCCGTGGCTCAAGCACGACAGTCAGAAACGGTTCAAGGCCAAATTCAAATGTCTCACATGGATAAACAAACGTGAAAATGTGTGGTGTATGAGCGAGCTTTCCAAGATGATGTTGAATATAGTCAAATTCACAAAGCACGTTGAACATTTAGAAGGATTTTCAGTATTCATTCGTTACACCGCCGGCCAAAATCCTTCCGCGAAAATGGTTGTCTAAGGCTCAGGAAGGGGTCATGATTCTCACCCTATCTACCTTTAACTTATTGTTATTGCCTGTGGTTACTAACTTCCTGTGTTATCTGAACGTGAAACAGGTTTTCGCCGTAGTCATCATCGCACAATCCATAAGGAATCAATTCCAAATTCCGCTGCACAACTTGAGATTGACATATTCATCAGGAGACCGGCGCATATAGTCAGACGCACGATGAAGATGAAGGCTTCGCAGAGTGAAGTGTTTCGCCGCACGAAATAAGTCTAAGCATCACAAGCAGTAACCCATTGCAGTAACTGGTTAGACTAATTTTGTTTACAAGCATGAGCGCAGAAGTTGAACGCAGGTGCAACGCCTAATGAGATATCGCGTAAAATTGACAGGTCACGAACCAGTGGAATTACATAAAATTACCGCACCAAATCTTCCGAAAGAGATGAAAACCGGTTTCTGATTATGAATAAATTTCGAAAACAAGTGTACGGCGGACAGTATCGAAATACACATGAACACGGAGATTGATCGAATACTGGCATCTATCAGAGTATTTCAAAGTTTTTCTGTGCACACAATATGTGACAATCAATATTGTATAAAATGTAAATAAATGTTCTTCTTTAAAGATAATAATAGTTTCACAATGTGCTCACAGCTAGTATGCCTCACCTGAACTGTTCAAGTGAAATACTGGTGAATTTCTCCTCTTCGCCTATGTGCACGCTAGATAGAAACTGGAACTAATTACATTTACAACCTTTCAGAAAAAATGGGTCCAGTTGATTAGTTGTAGGGCATGAAATGCAATAAAGTGCTGAGTAACTCGGAGCGAGGCGATCTGCGAGCTACTTTGTCTTTTGTATGTGGTTTCCAGCTCGAATCATCAACATTTTCCTCGCTGTTTCCTGCTACGAGTGGATTAACTCTCTGATGTCTCGAACACGTTCTTCGTTTCTTCCGTTTCCTGTAATGTAACACAACTGTGGAATCTGTCCAATAGGCAAGGCTCAGTTCGGCGGTGGTGCAGTTCTCTTTTAGCATTCGTGCTACCTTAAAACCCAATACCAGTGCAGTCGTTTTGAGCTCGTTTAGGGATACTGACTTCAGCTCAGCAATTTTTGTTTTGGCAAAGGGTACTTTGTTTCGCCGCCGGCCATGCAGTTCCACCCAGGTACCGTACACTGTCACTGGGTCGGCAAATTTCAAGCTGCTTTTGGTGACCTGCTGGTGTCCTTTTTTGAGATATTTCAAAGGCCTCCGGGCAACTTCTTTTTTTCTCAATAAGTGACTTGACGGTGGTCTCTTGGGTATAGCAACTTCATGTTGCCCACTGTGACGTCCCGTCTTTGAATTCGCCATCAAAAGCACCGACTGATCCTTTGAGTGAACTTCGCTTTCCTGAGATGGACCGTTGGATTCAATATCGAAAGGCTGATTGTGTTCTACAGAGGCACTTCTCTCAGCAACATTTGAGCAATTTATTGATGCCGATTGTTGGAGTTCGCTCGTCAGGGGTCCGAGAAGTGTCCAGCCTAGTATCGTTCGCGTAGCGAATGGTTCTTTTCGATTGCTTATGCTCTGTTCAAGCACCCAGTGAGCCTCTGGTACATTGCATCCAATTAGTATGTCGACGTGGGGGCTAGACACTTCTTCGAACTCTATGTCCCTGAGATGAGACCATCTCTTGGCGATCGATCTAACAGAGTCGATTGGTCTCATTGGCAAGCTGTCTATTGCAAAAGCTTCCGGAATTTCTACGGTTTCCTCATCAGATAAAGACGTTAACTGCAGGGTCAGCCTCTTAGAATTACTAACATGACCCCCTGCAATCATGCTGATAGTGAGCGAGGTAGGCTCGCCTACTAGTTCACAGCTTTCTACAAGCTCGCGAGTAATCAGCGAGGTATCCGACCCCGTGTCCAAAAATGCATTGACCCTCGTCAGTCTTTTAGGTGTCACGATACCGACAGGTACGATGCCTAATCTTGCCGGTTTGAAATCATCATGTCCCGTTGAACAGACAATTTTGGGTGCATCCGGCTGAATAGGTCTATTGTTGAGAAGGCCATGCAGCAACGAGTGATGATTACCCGAGCATCCGTCTTGGTTGCATTTCACTCTTAAGCTGCATTCAGAGGCTCAATGAGAGTTGTTCAAGCACATAAAGCATGAGCCAATCCTTTTTGCTGCGCACCACCGATCGGGTACACTCATCCCATGAAAGGTCGGACAATCTGGTAACCAATGCAGGGAGTTGCATAGCTTGCATTCAGCTGACCTCTCGGGTTCTTGACTTATCATGTGCATGTTAGCCAAAGACTTGGTTTGGTTACAGTCCTTCTCCACAATTTGAGATGTTGGTTCCCTTCGCGCCAGTCTGCAACTTTCGCGTACGATTTGTCCAAATCGACTGTTGGCGATACGGGATTGACGACCTATGAACTCCGTCAAATCGTTGAACGTAGATTCCCGCTCAAGCATATTTATTTTTTCAGCTTCCTCTGCCCATCGGCTCTGTAAATCAATAGATAGACATAGGACAATGCATTCCTGTGTGTGCAATGCATTCAGATCAGACTGGTATCCTAAGTGCTCCAGTGCTATACTGCAATTCGGCATTTTTATAACCAAACTCGACAGTGATTCAGCCTTGCCCTCAGTCCTTTTCGCCTCCAATAAAACACTATCAATTAGGCTTCTAGCCACCTTGAATGGTTGTCCAAACAAATCTTTCAGGATTCTGCGCGCCCTGATGCACCCCATCGATGGATCAAGCATCGCGCAGCCTTCGATATCACTTTTGGCTCTCCCACGACAGTAATGTAATAAATACAAAAACCTTTGACCAGGATCTGCAACTTTGCACTCAACAAAATTTTCGAATTGTTTCATGAATATACAGTATTGCTCAGGGTGCCCGTCGAAGTGGGACAGCTCCACTCTCGGCAGGTCAAGAGCCAAAACCTCGGTAGTTTCAGGCTGTCTCAAGGGTTTATATTCGTCGATCACTGTGCCTTTTCGATGTTGACATTGTGAACTACATGGACTCTTTGCTGGCTCTCTGAGACCAGTTCCTTGTGTGAGGGGCTCTGCTTCCTTTCTGGCTAACCGCAGCTAGTTTTCTAATTCTATTACTCTCATTCTATAAGTATTAATATCGTCAAACGCATCGCGGTTAGAGATATATGACCTGGCACTGACAGAGCTAGTAAGCTTAGCATTATCTAGAGAATCAATAACATCCGAACCATCCCCAGAGACTTGCCGAGTTATTTCCTGTTGTCTCAAAAGGTTCTTGCTTTCTCGTCTGGGCATTTCCAATGAGTTTTCTTGTCCAGGTTCCACTTGAGTAGTGTAAGTCAAATCTCGCAAATCGAGCAACGCGTAGCCGATTCAAACGAATCCCAAAACCAGAACAAGATTGATTCGTAGTTTCTACGGTACTAAATTGAAATGCACAAAGGATACAAATATATACGAACCTCAAGTATGCGGCCAAATAGGCTTCACAGTAAAACCCAAAGGTCCAAGGCCCCGTGGCTCAAG
Source organism: Fasciola hepatica (assembly GCA_948099385.1). Taxonomy (NCBI): domain Eukaryota; kingdom Metazoa; phylum Platyhelminthes; class Trematoda; order Plagiorchiida; family Fasciolidae; genus Fasciola; species Fasciola hepatica. The sequence continues at coordinate 6,948,373 of CANUEZ040000083.1, forward strand.
CACGACAGTCAGAAACGGTTCAAGGCCAAATTCAAATGTCTCACATGGATAAACAAACGTGAAAATGTGTGGTGTATGAGCGAGCTTTCCAAGATGATGTTGAATATAGTCAAATTCACAAAGCACGTTGAACATTTAGAAGGATTTTCAGTATTCGTTCTTTGCATTGTGGAAGCACAAAATATCCTCATAGTGGATGACTTCAATCTTCTGCATACTGACTGCGTGGTTGAATTCTGCCTGTCAGTAATGGAGGAGAAAACCTACTTATACTGGATGTATGCTAATGCATGGCACCGGCATATTAGGGAAAATACCAGCTGTAGGGAGTGACGCGTTCCATCCTTGCTGGATCTAGCAATAACGCACCTCCCCACTGACGTTTCTGGACTGCACTACTGTGCACCGCTGGACAAGTGTGAAGACGTATGTGCAAAAATCACCGTAGGTTTGTTGCAACCCAAGTTAACCTCAAGGCTGGTTGGGCATCACTGCATCGTAGACATAGATGGGCTTCGCAACAGGGTGATGGGGCTGACCTGGGACTCGGTAGAGGGGGAAACTGTCGAGGAGAGCTGGCAGGTCATAGAGGGATCCCTGACTGCCTTCCAAGAACAATTTGCACCCTTGAAACGAAGAGGTGGGGAGGGCAAACCTGTGTGTGACAGAGCTGCAGTAGCCAAGGCCATCGAACGCAGAAAAGGCCGCTAGAACCAGTACAAAGCTTTCGGCTGTCGGCTAGCCCTGGACCTTTATACAAAGCTTGGAAATGGGGCCGTGAGCCTGCTGCGAACTTCTAAGCGAGCACTTGAGCTCAGTTTGGCCCAGTGTGTAAAACAGCAGCCGGAAAAATTCAGTAGCTGTGTGTAGTCAAAAGGCTCAACAAAGGATGCCGTAGATCCACTATCCACTAGGGACAATGGTGTTGTAGCTGATAACCAGGGCATTGCAGACGCCCTGGGGAATATTTCGCTTTCGCAAATAGGGTGGATAGCGGGGCAGGAGTCGATCTGGCTCTGGTACATCCCTCTCCGCAGCCAAACGAGAAAAATCTCTCAGTGGAAACCGTGTGTAGACACCCACAGGGATTAAACAGCCACAAGTTAGCCGGCCCCGATTGCATGAACCCACCCATCATTAAGCTTTGGCGGATATCATAGCTCCATCGGTATGCAGGCTGTACAAGTACACGCTGGACCAGAGTAAGCTGCTTGAGGACTGGAAAGTCGCGGCAGTCGTGGCAATACATAAGAGGGGACCTAAGTCGGCTATGCATAACTACAGGCCGGTAGGCCTAACTGGCATCCTATGCAAAGTTCTTGAGAGGGAAATCCGTGCCCATATCTGCCAGCACAGTTCTCTTCTTCCTGGGACTGCTGCCTAGCCGATAAATTTACCATTTTAGGTCTAGTATCCTCAACTTAAATAGAACAAAACTCTTGCAATCTGTATTAACCTCAGTAATACTTGAGCTAGCACCGACAGGACTAGGTGGCCTAGCATAATCTAAAGAATCAAAAACACCCAACCCACCCCAGTGACTTGTAGCATAACTTCCTGTCCAGATTTCAATAGCTTCGATCTTTTTCTTGGCAGTTTGCGTATTTTCTCGTTTCGTATTATCAAACTGAGTATTGTGAGACGCATTTGAGCAGTACGTAGCCAAATTTGAAATGGATCCCGAAATCAGAAAGCAATTATCCGTTATTTCTGATATCAGATTGTCAAATGAACAATGACGCGAAGCAGATACAAACCTAAATTATGCGTTCACATGGACTCAGAAAGCGAGAACCAGGTTGTGGCGCGCAAGAAAGGAGCACGAACGTTGCGCAGGTTCAAAATAGGATATGACAGAGTAGCGCGTTGGACGCGGAAAACAAACGTTGGTTCATGAAATCATACGGTGCATAAAAACATGCATACAGTGCATGTGAGCGAGTGATGTCAATAGAACATGAAATGGCAGTTTTTCTGGGGGCATTTTCCACAACTGCTGGTTATAAGGCCTTCAACTTCACTAATCATCGTCTTTTGCTATACAAGATGGAGACTTTCGGTATAGGTAGGCCTATATATAGGTGGCCGGAAGACTTCCTCTCTCACAGAAATCCTTACGTCAAAAAGGGACAGATGCCCCGGTTTGGTGAATGTCGCCAGTGGTGTACCTCAAGGATTCTTCCTATTCCTGGTGCTATTCTTGTAGTTTAATAACGACCTGGCATCTGCCCTTCAATCGTCTTGGTTTATTTTTACGGATGACGCGAAAATTGTTGGATCTGAGGGTGGGGTGTAATTGGGCAGGGATATAGGCACCTTCTTGGACAGTGCATGCAAATTGGACTTACCCCTGAGCTCCGAAAAAAGCCATTTGTTGTCAAGGCCAACAAAAGCTTAATTGTCGTTTGCGACTACGGGATGTTCGCCATCAAAGCAATCAGCAGGGTTAGGGACCCTGGGATCACCATGAGCAGTGACTTTAAATGGTCATACCAGATCATCGCTGCCGCACAAAAGGCTACTGGCAGGGGAATGCCCACGTTTACTGCGGGGATCGCTACACAGGAAAAACTGGTCACCGCAGGAAGCTTGCGGTAGGGGTTAAGGCAGAGCCCGGTAATAGTGGTGAGCACAGTTACTAGTAAAAACGAGCGGCTGGCAAAGAAGGGCAAGCCGAACAGTAACAAGACACAGAACAAACCCAGGGAAGCGGTAGAGGTGGATGGGGTTAAGCAGAGTATAGACAGACTTCAAGAAAAGTTTAAAAATGGAAGGTCATCACAGAGGGAGTTGTTGAGAAAAGCAAGCGTCTTCTCCTGAGAAACTGTGCGGAACCTGTGACTAAAGAGGCGCGGGTCAGAAGGGAAGCCGAGCACGAGCACTTTGTAAATTTACTGAGAATGAAGGGGCTACCCACTGACTTGACGTATGCAAGGTACCATAGAGCGGGGCTTTGGAAGGCCAACATCGCGCTAAAGCCAAGGCCACTGCTTATCATCCTAGCCAGCACATACAGCTGAAATCGACTGCTAGGCCGGGCATCAAGATTTGAGCACGCCACAGGGGGATATATAAGGATCACGCCTGACACTTTCTTCAGTGGAGAAGTGGCACCGGCACAGAATCCACCGCATCCATCAAAACCGGAACTCATAACTGACATCTTGCCTGTGAGCAAATCCTCACCTAAAGCCGCAGTCATCAGCACCAGTCAAGCTGGACAACCAACAGTGAACATGCCAGCTAAAAAATGAGGCGAGTGGGCAGTAGGTACAAAATTACACACAGAAGGTATGAAGCAAGTGGACGCCTAGAGACCGCCTAGCAACAAGAGAGGGGTATCACGGAAGTGGAAACCGGAGGGTCAACAAAGCCAGTCCGGATCAAATGGAAAGTCACTAATACGGATGAACTTTAGACAACAGTCGTTGCACGAACACAAGCACCGCTGGGCAAGAGTCGGTCCCTGACGCCCTTGAGGGGCAACAGAGGGCCAAATAATGAGACAAGGCAAGCCCCAGGAGTTTCCTCCGACAGCTTCACAATTACTGTGCACGGTGCGGCCTTGAAGGTTCAGGAAAGTACGGATCTGGTGACTTTTAACGCAAAAAACGGGGTTACCCTCGGGAACTGCGCCCGAGGGCACAACTACCCAAAAGGAAATAGGCAAAGCCGATGACCTGGCAGAAGGAACACAAATGCCTGTAGCTTAGGAGGCAGGTGAGGGAACTACTGACCAAAACGAACGGATCACGGATTAAAACTATCACGGAGACATGGATAAAAAGGACCAGAGTGCCATGCTACCTTGCGCTACACCGCCTACAGATAAGGCAAAATAGACAGTAGGCTGAGTGGAGAGGTACTACTTTTCGTGAGGGCCGATTATAAGCGGTGGGAGGTCCCCTTTACACTTGTCGCACCCAACATACAAGACACTGCAAGTTGTGTTCGCATGAGCCGATGGTCGGTAAGGATGGTCTGTGTCTATGGAGCCCCGCAAGCAGATGGGGAAGAAGACTGAACTGTTCCGGCTTCTACAGATGGTGTTGAGTAGGTCGCAAAACTTCATCGTGTTGGGAGACATGAATCTCCCAGAAATAAATTGGGACCATGAATGTGCCTCCAAGGGAAACACCGGAAATGCTGTGGTGATACGGCTTCACAACCAAGCCCTCACACAATACGCAAGAGAAGCAACGCGCTTCCGCGATGTACATCTTTCATCTACATTGGATCTGCTGGCAACCGGGTATCCGCCTGACATCACCTCTTTGGTGATAGAAGAGCCATTGGGGAATATCTATCATGAAGTCCTGCGTGCGATGTTCACTGTAAGGCACAAAAAACAGGATCTACGCTGGTCCGGAACTACGCTAGAGTGGATGGTGTACCACACGTTTGAGCAATGTGTAACCGAATTCCCACGGATCCCGAAGTCAAAAGGCGATTATCCGAGATATTCTACGATACTAGATTATTGAACAGTGACACCAAAAAGATACAAACCTCAATAATGAGATCACAAGGACTCAACAAACGAGAAACCAAATTGCGGCGAGCGAGCAAGGAGAACGTGCATCACGCAGGTCCAGAACAGGGGTATGACAAGTTAGCGCTCTGGGTGCAAACAAACAACAATCGGTCCATGAAAACAAACAGTTCGTAAAAACTCGTCAATAGTGTAAGCAAGAGAGTGATGTTGAGAAAAACATGGAACTGCAAAGGTTTTGGGGGATTTTCCACGACCGGTCGTTACTGCTGAGGATCAACTGGGGGTAAGTCCCGGAGCCACCTGTGAAGGATAAATGAAGGGTAGTAAGAGCCGAACTAATAAGCTTGACAGAAGAGTTTGCTCCGTTTACTCAACAAAGAAATAGGAACCGGCCGCCTTGGTGGGAGCCCAGGATTGCGACAGCATTAACTGCTCGTAGAACGCCATGGGCCCACTACGTATGGGCTACTAACAAGACAGTCAGAAACAGGGCACAAGCCCTGCAAAGAGAAGCAAGGTCCGAGTATGAGAAGAAACTGGCGAACAATGTGAAGGCGGACCAATAAAAGTTCTTCATCTGTGCGCAGTCCAAGAAAACGATGCGTGAGAGTGTACGTGCCTTGTAGGTATCTGGCAGAGGCATTGCCCTCGATGATAAAGACATGGCAGAGGCCTTACTGGCGTTCTTTAAGAGCGTGTATCGTCAGAACCAGATGCTTAGTGTAGAGTGATAAGATAATGGAAGTACGCCAGAGCTTCCGGAACCTACTGTAAGAGAGAAAGAGGTGCTCCATGAGCTTAGGTCCTTGTGCAAGTACAAAGCAGCCGGACCGGATGCCATCCACCCGGCTATTTTCAGCCCCTTTCCGGTATCATATCAGAAGCCACTACTCGGCTGTACGAGGCTTCTCTTAGGGAGGCTGAGGTGCCAGAGGATCGGCGTAAGGCCATTGTCGTAGTGATTCATAAGACAGGATCCAGGCAGAAGGCGGAGAATTATAGACCGGCCAGCCTGACATCAGTGTTTTGCAAGTGCCTGGAACCTATAACCAAAAGGCAATTGTGCCTGTATCTGGTTAATGATGACCTTCTGGCACCTGCACAACATGGGTTTGCTAAAAAGAGCGTGCATGACAAACCTGCTGATGTTCTTAGACGCGACCACAAGGCGAATAGAATAAGGCAAGTTGGTTGAGTTCTGTTATTCGGATTTCAGTAAGGTTTTCGACTCTGAATCATTGCTTGCTGGACCATGAATTTCAGACCTTTTGGATAGGCGGGAAAGCAACAGATTAGATAGCAAGCTTTCTAAGGAAACGCAGCTTCTGTGTCAAGGTGGGCGAACATCCGTTGAGACCGGAGAGGGTTACTGATGGTGTGCCGCAGGGTTTAGTACTGGGGCCTTCTCTCTTCTTCTTGTAAATGAATGACCTAGCGGAAGAACTGGGCAACCCATGTTTCATCTTTGCAGGCGACGTGAAGGTAGAAGGGAGCGATTTAGCACAGGATATAAATGCGGTGCTCGGATGGGCAGAACGATGGGTTTGCGTCTGAAACTCCGCAAGTAACAAGTCTTGACCTCTAACAGGCAAACCGAGCAGTGTTTCGTTTAAACGAGTGTCGGAGGTAAAAGACGCAGGTGTGATAGTCATACAGGACTTTAAGCCTTCAAAGCAGTGCTACAGAGCTGCCAACATGGGCGGAGGGGTATTACGTAGGGTATGCAATACTATCACATGAAAAACCAGAAGTGTTCATCATGTTTCACCGGGTTTTGGTGTCATCCCTTCTAGAGTATAGTGTGTAGGCATGGGCTCCTTATTACCGCAAGGACGACGAGTGCCTTGGGATGACGCAGTGGCCTGCTACTAGAATGATCACCGGTCAGAGTGGGAGTTCTTAGGCCAAGCTTCTAGAGGATCTTACCCTCTTCTGTTTAGAGAGGCGTAGAGGCCGAGGTGACCTAATAGAAGCTTTCAAAATCATAAAAGGTCTGCCGGCTACAGAAATAGGTGATTCTTTTGTTTTTGCTCCTGAGTGTGGCGCTAGCGGACACAGCCTCAAGCTACAGAAGGCACACTCAAGACTGGACATTCGGGCTGAATTTTTTACCAATGGGGCTGTACCTATGTGGCGTAGACTATTAGAGGATGTTGTTGGATGCGGCAACCTAAAAAATTCAAGAAGGCCCTAGAATAACGCCGGAATATAGCGTTCCAAGAGCTAGCTGTGCGAACGAGGGATGAGGTAGTGAGCCACTCGTATTTTTCGTCGATGAACTTACGTCTCTGAAGGTGATAATGTCTCGCAAATTCTGCCTTTCAAACAAAACATTCAACCAGAAGAGTTGGAAGCCAAGGAAAATTGCCGACAACACAACTCTCTGGACGCTGGATTGGTCACGGCCACTTTCCTCCTGTGGAAACTGAACTGAATTCAAACTGAACTGAACTGAATATTTTATTCTCCTTGTAGTATTGCCGAGTAGTGTTCGGTGTTTTTTGAAGCGATCTTTTCTCGCTTCTAGTCCTTCATTTTGTTCTTTTGTGTTAGCGAGCTTTACCTGCTAGTGTCAGAGTGTTAATTTTGTGTTTGGGTAAAGAGCCCTTGGGTTGTTTTCGCCCTCCTTTTTGTGGTTTTCGATATGACACGCGTTTCTGACCCGTGTCCCGCACCTAAGTGCGGAAAACATGTGGTAAACGGTATGGAGTGCGAGGTATGCAAGAGATGGGCTCACCCAAGGTGTTAAGGAATAGCAAAGGACATCTATGTCCTTTATGAACAGAACCCATGGGCTGAATGGGTCTGTGCCCCTTGCAAGGAGGTGGCCAGTTTGGCCTCTAAACTGCAGGCCCAAGGGCAGGACCAACGCCCACCAAGTATTACCTCAGTTATAAGCCCCAAACCACAGCAAGCAGGTGGTAGTAAGTCGTTTGCGGAAGTAGTATCAACATCCGAGAGGACAATCATCAGAGCGAATGGACCGGTTCTGAGAGCTTGCCAGGCGGTCGTTTCCTCAACTCCTTTGAAGCAGACCGACGAGGGCCAGTGGACGGAGCAGAAGCAGAGAAGGGCAAGGCAGGTCAAAAAGAAGGGCTACGGTGATATCGCGAAGGATGGGTTAGCTAGGGCGGATGACCCTGCTTTTCTGGTATTGGAAGACAAGATGAAGGATCTGCAGAGGCAGATCTTGTCGATGGGCAGGGTCTCAAGCCACAGGCTCCTGATCCTAAACCAGGAAGAACCCTTTATAAGAGAATCGAAAACCATGAGGGACATAGACAGGAGGAGGGTCTGCGACATACTGCGAATCGCAGGTGTTCCGTACCCTACTACTCTAAGAAGGGTGCACAGAGTGGGGATATGGAAGTCACCACTGGGGAACAAAGGCTAACTTCGTACGAGACCAATCCTGGTGGAGTTCGCTGATGAGTCCGCCCGGGATAAACTCCTGGCAAGGGCAGCAATAGTGGCTCACATTACCAAGGGTAGATACCAAATTGTGCCATACGAGCGTAGAGTAAGGCGTGGTGGTCTGGCCCCGGGAGGTAACCTTGCTCGACTAGCCAGGGCGCTGGTGAGAAACCTAAAAGTTCAGCGGAATGCCGTACTCGGCTCTCAGGCCCCGACCCCGACAATAGTAAAGAAGCCACGTGCGGGGTCGCGAATAGTTGTAATTGAAGATGCGCTGGAAGACGAGAATTGGCAGTACTGTCCGAAGATAGGTGACAGCGCGACCCCTGCCAGTCTGGATGTTGTGGCCACTCCTATAGAGATGGATTGGGAGTCGTCGGAAATTCTGGACCATCAGCCGGCTTCATGCACCCCAATGGGGACATCCGAAGCAAAAAACGGGTCATCATCTCAGGCGTTGCGCCTGAGAAACAGTCAGGAATGAATAACAAAAGACACCTAGGCGACGGAGCAAACGCGGTGGTGTTATATACTAACGCGTGTAGTATTAGAAACAAATGGGCGGAACTCGCCAAACCGCTGACGAACAGAAAGCGTCAATAGTTGCCGTCACGGAAACGTGGCTTTCTGAAGAAGACTATGTGATAGGCCTAATAAGTAACGGTTTTGCAGTCTATGGGCAGGATCGAGAAAAGGATCGCCTTGGTGGTGGAGTAGTCATCCTCGTTGTGTCAGGTAAAAACCACCCTGAGTCTCAGACCAAGATGTGCACTCGCAATATCCAGCTATGCGCAGTTACGATCATCCTTCTAGGCAGAGGGGTTAACGTTGTCTGTGTCTACAGGGCACCAAGCACTAACCACGAAGAGGACGTTTGTTTACTGCGGACTTTGACTGAACTAGTTAAGGACGCACAAAAGACCCTCATAGGGATTGACTTCAATCTTCCGCACATCGACTGGGTGGCTGAGGTCCGCGTGCCGGGATCGGAGGAGCAAACCTACTCAGAATGGCTGCATGCCATTGCGTTGCACCAGCATATTAGGGAGAATACCAGATATAGGACTGGATGCTTTCCATCCTTGCTGGATCTAGCTATAACGAACTTCCCCAACGATGTGGCTGGACTGCATTATTGTGCACCGCTGGGCAAGAGTGACCACGTGTGTGACAAAATCGTCCTATGCATGGGGCAACCCAAGGTACCTTCAAGGCCGGTCAGACATTTCAGTAGTATGGACATAGATAGGCTTCGTAATAGGGCGATGGGTTTGACCTGGGACGCGCCAGAGGAGGCTACTGTGGAGGAGCGCCGGCAGGCCATAAAGGGATCACTGACTGCCCTACAGGAAGAGTTCGCACCCTTCAAACAAAGGAGTGGAGAGGGCAAACCCATGTGGTGGAAGGCTGCAATAGCCAAGGCCATCAGACGTAGAAACCGCTGCTGGAACCAGTACAAGGCTTCCGGCAGTCAGCTAACCTTGAACCGCCATACGAAGCTGAGAAACGAGACTGTAAGCTTTTTGAGAACTTCTAAGCGGGAATTTGAGCTCAAATTGGCCCAGTCTGTAAGACAACAGCCGAAAACATTCTACAGCTTTGTACAGTCTAAAGGCTCAACAAGAAATGCCGTGGGTCCGCTATCCAGTAGAGACCACGGTATTGTCACTGATGACCAGGGAAAAGCAGACGCCCTGGTGGAATACTTTGGTAGTGTACATAGAATAAATAGTGGGGTGCGAGTAGATCTGACTCTGGTGTATCCTTCTCCTAAGTTAAACGAGCTGAACCTCTCAGAGGAATGCGTGCGTAAGTACCTACAGGAGTTAAACAGCCACAAGTCAGCGGGCCCAGACGGCATTCATCCAGCTATCATCAAGCCGTTGGCGGATATCATAGCTCCATCGGTATGCAGGCTGTACAAGTACACGCTGGACCAGAGTAAGCTGCTTGAGGACTGGAAAGTCGCGGCAGTCGTGGCAATACATAAGAGTGGACCTAAGTCGGCTATGCATAACTACAGGCCGGTAAGTCTAACTAGCATCCTATGCAAAGTCCTTGAGAAGATAATCCGTAGCCATATTCGCCAGCACTTACTGGAGCACTCCATGCTAAGTCCGGCCCAGCATGGACTCTTGAAAAATAGATCTTGTCTGACCAATCTCCTGTGCTTCTTAGATGAAGTAACTCGGCGACTGGACGAAGGTAAGCAAGCTGAGGTATGCTACCTCGACTTTAGCAAGGCGTTCGACTCCGTTAATCATCGTCTTCTGCTACGCAAGATGGAGACTTTCGGTATAGATGGGCCAGTATATAGGTGGCTGGAGGACTCCCTCTCCCACAGGACGCGTTACGTCAAAGTGGGGAACAGGTGCTCCAGTTTGGTAAAAGTCACCAGTGGTGTACCTCAGGGATCCGTCCTAGGCCCGGTCCTATTCTTGTCATTTACTAATGACCTGGCATCCACTCTTCAATCGCCCAGCTTTATTTTTGCGGATGATGTGAGGATTGTTGGATCTGAAGGCAGGGTGGACTTGGGCAGGGAAACAGGTACCGTCCTGAACTGGGCATACAAATGGGACTTACCTCTAAACGCTCAAAAAAGCCATTTGTTGTCAAGGGCAACAGAGAGCCTAACTGTCGCTCATTATCAAGGGCTGTTCACCATAGAGGCAGTCAGTAGGGTAAAAGGCCTTGGGGTCATCATGAACAGTGACTTCAAACGCTGCTGCGCGAAAGGCTCGTTGGGAGCTCTTTAGACTGCGATCAGCTTTGCCTTGCCGGAAGCCGGAGGGATTCGTACCTATCTACATGGTTATAGTACGACCTCACTTAGAAGGTAGCGTGCAGGCTTGGTCGCCCTTCTACAAAAAGTACGCCGCCTGCCTCGAGAAGGTCCAACGTCTCGCCACGCGAATGGTTGAAGGGCAGAGGGGTAAGACTTACGAGCAGAGACTCTGTGACCTGAATCTTTTGTTGTTGGAAAAGAGGAGACGTCGAGGGGATCTCATAGAAACGTTCAAGGTAATGAAGGGCTTTTCTGGCCTTAGACCAGCTAGTCTATTCCAAGTCGCCGTAGACTCCAGAACAGGGGGACACGAAAAGAAGTTGATAAAAGCCCGAGCTAGGTTGATGGCTAGATCGCACTTCTTCAGCAATAGGGTTGTGAACAGTTGGAACGGTTTGTCTGGTGGAATGGTAGATCTGCAGACCGTCCAATCCTTCAAAGGTGCCCTAGATCGCAAGTGGTGCGAGATCTTTCCTTTTAGTGAGCCTTAAGAATATCAACTAGATGGATGACGGGTAGCATTGTGGTCCTTCTGGAGTATGTTTTAGCAGACTTTTTCCCTCATTGCATACTGTCTCAGTGAACGCTCACGATGCATAATGTCTCTCGCAGTTGATGTGCGATGAGGTTTTCCGTTTTCCTCTCATTTTTAGCGGGGATTCGACGAAATACACTCGGCAGTGGTGGGTGCATAACTGGTGTGCATACCATCGAAGGAATTCTGGACGCTCGATTGGCCGTGGCCATTACCTGTCCTGTGCAGACTGAACTGAACTGAACTGAACTGAACTGAACGCCTGGTGGTCTAGCCCCGGGAGGTAACCTTGCTCGACTAGCCAGGGCGCTGGTGAGAAACCTAAAAGTTCAGCGGAATGCCGTACTCGGCTCTCAGGCCCCGACCCCGACAATAGTAAAGAAGCCACGTGCGGGGTCGCGAATAGTTGTAATTGAAGATGCGCTGGAAGACGAGAATTGGCAGTACTGTCCGAAGATAGGTGACAGCGCGACCCCTGCCAGTCTGGATGTTGTGGCCACTCCTATAGAGATGGATTGGGAGTCGTCGGAAATTCTGGACCATCAGCCGGCTTCATGCACCCCAATGGGGACATCCGAAGCAAAAAACGGGTCATCATCTCAGGCGTTGCGCCTGAGAAACAGTCAGGAATGAATAACAAAAGACACCTAGGCGACGGAGCAAACGCGGTGGTGTTATATACTAACGCGTGTAGTATTAGAAACAAATGGGCGGAACTCGCCAAACCGCTGACGAACAGAAAGCGTCAATAGTTGCCGTCACGGAAACGTGGCTTTCTGAAGAAGACTATGTGATAGGCCTAATAAGTAACGGTTTTGCAGTCTATGGGCAGGATCGAGAAAAGGATCGCCTTGGTGGTGGAGTAGTCATCCTCGTTGTGTCAGGTAAAAACCACCCTGAGTCTCAGACCAAGATGTGCACTCGCAATATCCAGCTATGCGCAGTTACGATCATCCTTCTAGGCAGAGGGGTTAACGTTGTCTGTGTCTACAGGGCACCAAGCACTAACCACGAAGAGGACGTTTGTTTACTGCGGACTTTGACTGAACTAGTTAAGGACGCACAAAAGACCCTCATAGGGATTGACTTCAATCTTCCGCACATCGACTGGGTGGCTGAGGTCCGCGTGCCGGGTGTTACGAACGTTTGAGCAATGCGTAGCCAAATTCGCAACGGATCCCGAAATCAAAAGACGATTATCCGTGATATTCTACGATACTAGAATATTAAAATAAACAATGACATAAACAATATACAAACCTCAATAATACGATCACAAGGACTGAACAACGAGAAACCGAATAGCAGCGTGTGAGCAGACAGCACGTGCGTCACGCAGGTCCTGAACAAGGATATGCCAAAGTAGCGCTCTGGGCGCGAACAAACAACAATTGGTCCAGTAAAACAACCAGTTCGTAAAGACAAGTCAATAGTGTATGGAAATGAGTGATGTTGGGAAAAACACTGAATCGCGAGGGAAAAAGGGGGGATTTTCCACGACCGGCTGTTACATCGCCCACCAAAATCCTCCTGGATCCTTAGCAGACTCAAAGGTTCGGTATAAAGTTACTGATTCTTCCTACCTGCCTAGGCCCTGTTGTCAGTGCGCGCGTCTAATGCTCGTCGTCGACGTTCTACTACTGGTCGCACCTAATCCATTGGATACATAGACGTGAAGCTAGTCTACATCTTCCACAAGACCAAATGACCGATGGCGGGCGTGAATGGTCACATAGACGTTGTCCTCGTAAGGGGCCGTCCGGTCCTGGATGTACGTGCTTCAGTGTGTGTGTGTGTGTGCGCGCGTGTGTGTGTGCCGGGGTTACAATGAAATCACAGGTATGACTACACATCAAAGGAGGCCTTTCCGCAATGTCAACGAAAGACCGCGTGGCAAGAAAACGAGTAAATGTAGCATGTGTGTGTGACCTGAGCTCCGCTACTTCCACATATGCAAGGGGCATTCGGTAGCGTCAACAAAAGGCAAACAAAGAACACTGTCACATGTATGATGGGTTTACGGGATGTAGAGTGCGTCGTGCATGCGTGTATGTATCAGGATGTATAATGGAATCGCACTCATCACCACATATCGGAAAGAACCTTCTGTAATGTCAACGAAAGGACCGCGAGCACCTTAACGTGTTTGACGGAGATTGTGTGGTATGTATGGTGTTTCTTTATCCACCTCGATTACTGGTGTGAAAAAGGTTTACTAGGCCTCAGGGTTATCAGCTCCTCCGTCTTCGCTCTCGAGTAGGTTAATACTGCGTATGTCACGAATGAGCACTCCGTTAGCTGTCTTCACCTTCACCGTTCTTATCATTTCGTTAGTGCTTTTGATGGTTTCCGTAACTACTCCCAAAGACCAAGCGCTGAAATGTGCGCGTTCGTCGGCGATCATAACCACGTCCCCAACTTTGAATGGTCTTGTTTTGGCCAGCCACTTCTGTCGAGTCTGCAAAGCCGGTAGGTACTCCCGTAGCCATCGCCTCCAGAAGACCTTGGCCAGATAGTTCGCTTGCTTCCACCCGTGGAGGTAGCTCCCACGGAGGTTTACCGGCCCTTGGAAACCCTCGTTCGACCTTAGCGTCAATAAGTCGTTCGGGGTGAGCGCCAGGTGGGTGGGGTCGCCGCTCAATACTGGAACCAGGGGGCGGTTGTTCAGGATTCGCTCCACCTCAGTCATGACGGTGTTCAGCGTCTCGTCGTCGGGCGGCTGCTGCTCCATGATTGACAGCAATATCCGTCTGGCGGACCGGATCATGCGTTCCCATATGCCGCGTCGGTGACTGGCCTGTGGGGGGTTGAAATGCCATCGTATGCCGTAGGCCACGGTTCGATTCTGCAGTTCGTCCCTGTTTATGTTCTTGTACCAACGCTGCAATTCCCGTTGAGCGCCCACAAAGTTCGATCCATTATCTGAGTATATATCGGCCGGTACGCCTCTTCGGTTGATAAATCTTTGCAAGGCCCGTAGAAACGAATCGGTCGTCATCGAATGTGCGACTTCTAGGTGTACCGCACGTGATTTCATGCACGTCATGATACATCCCTATCGCTTTTCTAATCTTTTCCCGCACTTGATCCACAAGGGCCCGAAATAGTCCAACCCGGTGTCACTGAACGGCCACCAGCCCGTAGTCACCCTGCATTCTGGTAGTGGGGCCATGAGTTGTTTGCCTGCTGTGGCATTGCGTCTCCTGCATTGCACACACCGTCGGATTACGCGTTTTACAGTCTCTCGTCCTCTCAACAACCAAAGACGCTTTCGGATGACGCTCGTCACGTGACTTTCCCCGGCATGTCCCTCCACGGCGTGGACGTGTTGAATCATTAGCTCTACTACAGGTTGTCTCGCAGGCAGCAGTATAGGATACTTTGTGTCGAAGTTCAGGTGGGCGTTGGTCAGCCTACCATCCACCCGCAGCAGTCCGTTGATGAGTTTGGGGTTTAAACGCTTCAGCTCGCCTCTTGGAGATGGCATGTCTTCATTGGTCGGCCCCACTTCTTCCGCCCTCTTGAGTTCTCGGGTGAAAGCCTCGCGTTGTATCATTCTGAAAATATCGTACTCTGCCGCCTGTAGCTCATCGGGACCTATCGGGCCGACCGGTATCCGACCTGAGGGCCGTAGCCCTTTCATGACTAGTAAATTTCTCTTGAACCTGGTTAACCAAACTAGCGAACGAAGCGTCTTCGTCCAGGAAGAAAACCTGACCAGTCGCGATAGAATGGACGACGCTTCGACGACGGTGGTTGCTATCACTACGCCTTTGATCTCCAGTTCCAATTCCGTAGGGGGTTTTAATTCGAACACGGGCCAGTCCTGTTTGGGCAATTGCAGGAAGTTTGGCCCTCTCTTCCACGTGTCCAGTTGCCTGAAGTTTTTCGCACCTCGGGAGCACAGGTCGGCCGGATTATCGCCAGACCTGACATGACTCCACTGGTGCGTGGCTGATTCATCGTGGATAATCGTGAGCCGGTTAGCAACGAAAGTACTAAACCGGCTCCGTACGTTGTTAATGTAGTAAAGTACTATCGTTGAATCCGTCCAGAAGCTCACCGACCAAATGTACAGATCGAAACATCTCTTCACAGCTTGCGCCACCCTGACTGCCAACACGGCTGCGCTGAGTTCAAGGCGTGGGATTGAGACCGACTTCAGTGGGGCAACGCGGGCTTTGGCGAACAGGATCCTCGTGGTATATTGTCCATCTCCTGCGCACCATCGTCCGTACACCACAGCTCCATAACCGACTTCGGATGCATCGGAAAAAGCATGTAGTTCTCCAGTCCGTGTCGTATGGCCAGGGGTCAAACATCGTGGGATTCTTATGTCCCCTAATTTCTTCAAGGTGTTCAGAAATTCTTCCCAGTCCAGCCGGTCCCCTCGGTCCAGTGACTGGTCCCAATCAACTTTCTTACGGCCCAGCCGCTGCAGCAAGATCTTTCCGGGTAGCAGCCACGGTGAGACGAAACCGAGCGGGTCGAACAAACTTGAGACGGCAGATAGTATGCCACGACGGGTTATTGGCAGCTCGGGAGCGTTTAGTTCGAAAACAAAATCGTCCGTTTCCGCGTCCCATTGTATCCCTAAGGTGCGCTCGATAGAAAGTGGAGAGCCATCCAAATCTCCTACCCTTTCGGCCTTTTCGTGATACGGGATGACCTTCAGCACTTCTGAAGCGTTCGACATCCATTTTGTTAGATGGAAGCCGCCCTCTTCCAGCAATCTCGTCAGACCCCTGAACTGCTCTAGAGCTGATTCCACATCATCGAATGACCCAAGGTAGTCGTCGACGTAGAAGTTCCTGCTGACGCTTTCTACCACCGTCCGATGTACTAGATCGCCATGTTTGTTTGCTGATTCTCGGAGGGCGTAGTTTGCACAAAATGGTGACGATATGGCTCCGAAGGGGTGGACGGTCATCCTATAATTCACCACTGCGTTGTCCCGGTCGCTCCCTTCTTACCACAGGAAACGCAAAGCATCTTGTTCTCCTACCGGAATCTTCACCTGATGGAACATTTCCCTAATGTCAGCAGACAAAGCCACTTTACCCACTCTGAAACGGCACAAAACATCGATCAGTGGTGTGGTCCAGTCAGGCCCCTGTAGTAGGCGATCGTTTAACGACTTGCCCTGGAGCTTGGCCGCACAGTCGAAAACCACCCGCAGTTTATTGGGTTTCTTGGAGTTGATAACCGGATGGTGAGGCAGATACCAGATACTCCTTTTGCTGTCGGCGTTGACAGGCACCTTTTCAACGTAACCGAGGGCCTCGTTTCGCTTCATCAAATCCGCGTATCGTTCCCACAGATTCTGGTCTCGAATGAAGCGTTCTTTTAGTCGTAGTAATCGTTGGAGAACATAATTTCTGTTGTCAGTCCACGGGTCGACCGGTGTGCGCCATGGGAGGGGAACCTCGAACTGTTTTTTGAGGCCTCTAGAGCCTTGCCGCACCGTTTGTAGAGCGAAGGGATCCTCTTGAGACAACGTCGGTCTTTCGTCTCCAATGTCATGAAACTCCTTTTCATAAAGCCGTTGCAGATGATAATCTATGCGGTCCGTTTCGGCGGATAAGTAATTCACGGAACCGCGTACCCCTACTGGACCGTATAACATCCATCCCAGAGCCGTGCGTACGGCATAAGGTGCCTGGCGGTCGCCCACTCTTTGGTCAAGCACCCAATGCGCCTCTGGTACGTCGCATCCGATGAGGAGATCCACCTCATCATCTTCCCAGTCTACGACGGTTACATCCTGCAGGTGGGGCCACCGAGTCAAGATTGCGTTCACCGACCTTGGTGCTCGCATGGGGAGATCCGCTAACGTGAATGCCTCCGTTGGTTCAATTTCCTCGTTAGTGTCTAGAGAGATGAGTTGCAGCCTTAATCTACCGGCAGTCATTACCTGTGTTCCGCCCACCGTGCTCACCGCTAACGACGTCGCACCTTTAGCCAGTTGGTGTTTGTCGGCAAACCGCTCTTTCACTAAAGTGGTGTCGGATCCACTATCAACGAAAGCCAACGCCTTGACTATCCCAGTCGGAGTCACTACTCCCACGGCCACTACGCCTAAACGTACCGGTTTACTGGCAGATTGTGAAGTTGAACAAATCACGCTGGGCTTGGCACTCGCCTCGGATATGGTTACTCTCGCCTGATGCAGCAGCCGATGGTGTCTGCCCGTGCAGCCCTCGTAACCACATTGATTCCTTGTTCTACAGGCTGCTGCCCGGTGCGTGGTGTTGAGACAGATGAAACATGCTCCTGCCATCCTCGCCATTCCCCACCGTTCGTCTACTGTGGCGTTGCCGAACTTGGGGCATTCTGGTAGTCCATGGCTAGTACCACAGGATCTGCAATTTGGTTTCGCCGTAGCATCTCGTGAAATGACGTGTGTGTTGGTCCAAGGCTGGTACTTTGTATGTTCCCGTACAGGGGTTTGGACTTGGCTAGTACCGGGCTTGTTTGCTCGGTTGCTGTCCCGGATGAGTCGGCCGAATCTGCTGTCAGCTATCTTCGTTTGCCTGTCTAAGTATTCAGTCAGGTCTTCGAAGTTGGCTTCTCTGTCGCATCGGCTTATCCGTTCAGCTTCTTCCGCCCACCGACCCTGTAGTTCGGGAGAGAGGTGACGGACTATGCCTTTCAAAGTGTGCATGGCGTCTAGGTCAGCCCTGTAACCTAAATGGTCGAGGGCTATTGAGCAGTTCTGAATCTTGATCACCAGGTCGGCCATGGTGTAGACGTCGCCCTTGGTTCTCTTTGCCTCTGCCATCACGCCCTCTATTAGGTTACGGGCTACTTTGAAAGGTTGGCCAAACAAGTCCCTCAGAATTTTTCTTGCCCTTGTGTAGCCTTGTTCTGGATCGAGCATGGTGCACCCGTCGATAGCTTCTCTTGCTCGGCCTCGGCAGTAGTGAGTAAGGTAAAGAAGCCTTTGCCCAGGGTCGGTTACCTTGTTTTCAACGAACGTCTGGAACTGTTTGACAAACTTGCAGTATTGCTCAGCTCGCCCGTCGAAAACCGTTAACTCCACTCTAGGCAGGTCGATCGATGGTGGTTTGTAGTCGGCGACCGGTGTGAGGTTCCCTACCTTATTGCACTCTAACCGATCGGAAGTGTCGAAGTCACTGGTCTCATGCTCTCGCTGTTTCTGTGTACACTTCTCTGCTTCCTGCGCCTGTGGTCTAGCCGGAAGTAACTGTTGCTCTAGTTCTAGTATTCTCAGCTTATATAAATCGACATCCTTACGATCAATATTGCTTTCAATAACACATGAGCTAGCACTGACAGGAATAGGCGATCTAGCATTAACTAAAGAATCATATGTACCCAAAACCTCCCCAGAGACTTGCCGTACTACTTCCTGTCCGGATTCGACTGCTTTTGATCCTTTTCTTGGCATTTTGCGTGATTTTTCCTCGTTCCAAATAGATCTATTGAGTATTGTTACAAACGTTTGAGCAATGCGTAGCCAAATTCGCAACGGATCCCGAAATCAAAAGACGATTATCCGTGATATTCTACGATACTAGATTATTAAAATAAACAATGACATAAACAATATACAAACCTCAATAATACGATCACAAGGACTGAACAACGAGAAACCGAATAGCAGCGTGTGAGCAGACAGCACGTGCGTCACGCAGGCCCTGAACAAGGATGTGCCAAAGTAGCGCTCTGGGCGCGAACAAACAACAATTGGTCCAGAAAAACAACCAGTTCGTAAAGACAAGTCAATAGTGTATGGAAATGAGTGATGTTGGGAAAAACACTGAATCGCGAGGGAAAAAAGGGGGATTTTCGACGACCAGCTGTTACACCGGGATCGGAGGAGCAAACCTACTCAGAATGGCTGCATGCCATTGCGTTGCACCAGCATATTAGGGAGAATACCAGATATAGGACTGGATGCTTTCCATCCTTGCTGGATCTAGCTATAACGAACTTCCCCAACGATGTGGCTGGACTGCATTATTGTGCACCGCTGGGCAAGAGTGACCACGTGTGTGACAAAATCGTCCTATGCATGGGGCAACCCAAGGTACCTTCAAGGCCGGTCAGACATTTCAGTAGTATGGACATAGATAGGCTTCGTAATAGGGCGATGGGTTTGACCTGGGACGCGCCAGAGGAGGCTACTGTGGAGGAGCGCCGGCAGGCCATAAAGGGATCACTGACTGCCCTACAGGAAGAGTTCGCACCCTTCAAACAAAGGAGTGGAGAGGGCAAACCCATGTGGTGGAAGGCTGCAATAGCCAAGGCCATCAGACGTAGAAACCGCTGCTGGAACCAGTACAAGGCTTCCGGCAGTCAGCTAACCTTGAACCGCCATACGAAGCTGAGAAACGAGACTGTAAGCTTTTTGAGAACTTCTAAGCGGGAATTTGAGCTCAAATTGGCCCAGTCTGTAAGACAACAGCCGAAAACATTCTACAGCTTTGTACAGTCTAAAGGCTCAACAAGAAATGCCGTGGGTCCGCTATCCAGTAGAGACCACGGTATTGTCACTGATGACCAGGGAAAAGCAGACGCCCTGGTGGAATACTTTGGTAGTGTACATAGAATAAATAGTGGGGTGCGAGTAGATCTGACTCTGGTGTATCCTTCTCCTAAGTTAAACGAGCTGAACCTCTCAGAGGAATGCGTGCGTAAGTACCTACAGGAGTTAAACAGCCACAAGTCAGCGGGCCCAGACGGCATTCATCCAGCTATCATCAAGCCGTTGGCGGATATCATAGCTCCATCGGTATGCAGGCTGTACAAGTACACGCTGGACCAGAGTAAGCTGCTTGAGGACTGGAAAGTCGCGGCAGTCGTGGCAATACATAAGAGTGGACCTAAGTCGGCTATGCATAACTACAGGCCGGTAAGTCTAACTAGCATCCTATGCAAAGTCCTTGAGAAGATAATCCGTAGCCATATTCGCCAGCACTTACTGGAGCACTCCATGCTAAGTCCGGCCCAGCATGGACTCTTGAAAAATAGATCTTGTCTGACCAATCTCCTGTGCTTCTTAGATGAAGTAACTCGGCGACTGGACGAAGGTAAGCAAGCTGAGGTATGCTACCTCGACTTTAGCAAGGCGTTCGACTCCGTTAATCATCGTCTTCTGCTACGCAAGATGGAGACTTTCGGTATAGATGGGCCAGTATATAGGTGGCTGGAGGACTCCCTCTCCCACAGGACGCGTTACGTCAAAGTGGGGAACAGGTGCTCCAGTTTGGTAAAAGTCACCAGTGGTGTACCTCAGGGATCCGTCCTAGGCCCGGTCCTATTCTTGTCATTTACTAATGACCTGGCATCCACTCTTCAATCGCCCAGCTTTATTTTTGCGGATGATGTGAGGATTGTTGGATCTGAAGGCAGGGTGGACTTGGGCAGGGAAACAGGTACCGTCCTGAACTGGGCATACAAATGGGACTTACCTCTAAACGCTCAAAAAAGCCATTTGTTGTCAAGGGCAACAGAGAGCCTAACTGTCGCTCATTATCAAGGGCTGTTCACCATAGAGGCAGTCAGTAGGGTAAAAGGCCTTGGGGTCATCATGAACAGTGACTTCAAACGCTGCTGCGCGAAAGGCTCGTTGGGAGCTCTTTAGACTGCGATCAGCTTTGCCTTGCCGGAAGCCGGAGGGATTCGTACCTATCTACATGGTTATAGTACGACCTCACTTAGAAGGTAGCGTGCAGGCTTGGTCGCCCTTCTACAAAAAGTACGCCGCCTGCCTCGAGAAGGTCCAACGTCTCGCCACGCGAATGGTTGAAGGGCAGAGGGGTAAGACTTACGAGCAGAGACTCTGTGACCTGAATCTTTTGTTGTTGGAAAAGAGGAGACGTCGAGGGGATCTCATAGAAACGTTCAAGGTAATGAAGGGCTTTTCTGGCCTTAGACCAGCTAGTCTATTCCAAGTCGCCGTAGACTCCAGAACAGGGGGACACGAAAAGAAGTTGATAAAAGCCCGAGCTAGGTTGATGGCTAGATCGCACTTCTTCAGCAATAGGGTTGTGAACAGTTGGAACGGTTTGTCTGGTGGAATGGTAGATCTGCAGACCGTCCAATCCTTCAAAGGTGCCCTAGATCGCAAGTGGTGCGAGATCTTTCCTTTTAGTGAGCCTTAAGAATATCAACTAGATGGATGACGGGTAGCATTGTGGTCCTTCTGGAGTATGTTTTAGCAGACTTTTTCCCTCATTGCATACTGTCTCAGTGAACGCTCACGATGCATAATGTCTCTCGCAGTTGATGTGCGATGAGGTTTTCCGTTTTCCTCCCATTTTTAGCGGGGATTCGACGAAATACACTCGGCAGTGGTGGGTGCATAACTGGTGTGCATACCATCGAAGGAATTCTGGACGCTCGATTGGCCGTGGCCATTACCTGTCCTGTGCAGACTGAACTGAACTGAACTGAAATTTTTAGAACACACAGCTCGTCCTCCTCCATTTAAGTTTATCTTTATCTGTGCTGACTGGATCCTGAATAATGTCAATGCCCCCCACCATTGATATAACCGCTTGCTCAGATGAGGCTACTTTCCCCATGAGGCAGTGCGATTCCCCCTCCGTGGCCAATGCCTCACTCCTCAATCCGGACGAAACGGTCCTTCATAATGCGCTGGCAACGGATGCACTAAAATGTGCAGTCCAAAGTCAGGCTGCAGAGATAGCCGAGTTAAGGGCCACCGTCCACACCCTTAAGGATGAGCTGTCCAGCCTGAGGAGTTTGGTAATCAAATCCCTCCCGGTGTCCCAGGCAGCCGATCAGGTTTGTAGAGTTTCTGAGCAGCAAATTCTTGACGCCGCCAAGATTTTACAAGATACCGAGAATTGCTCCAAGCGAGTCATCCTTTGGGGCCGCTTCCTCAGTTCAGATCACCCTCATGACACCTACGCTCAGGTGTTTAACCGCCTTAAGCTCCCTTTCCCTCTTAAAGGTCGGTCCACTTGGTTGGTAACCAAACGCACCAACCGGGTTCACGGTATTCTCATTGTAATGGGTTCCACAGATGCAGCCAAACGAATTGTTTCCTTGGCCGCAAAGCTCAAGGAAGAAATTAAAGGGCTCAAGGGCGTATCCATTGATAAGCCACTTCATCTGAGGCTCCGCAGTGAGAAGGCTAAGCCAAAAATCCCACAAAAAGCTGATCCTAAGCTCAGAGTGCTGCCAGTTGTCCAGGTAACTCGCCTTGAGGACCGAGCTGCATGCCCACCATCCCTCGCTTCCCTACTGACACCATTTCCCATCGCCGAAAGTACCCCCAGTAGTAGGCCTAGTGCCACTAAACATCTGTCGCCTACGAAAAGCATCCCAGGCCCCATCATAGCCAACAAGACTGTTTCAACGGACGAGACTCACTCATCCTTGAGCCTAGACATGAACCTGCAATCTGTTTCTACTGAAAGAAGCAGTGAGGAGGTTAAAGCACCAGATAATATATCTGGTGCCGTCATGAAAAATAAGCTCTTCAACAAGAGAACTCAGAATAGGGCATCAAGCAGTGCGCAGAAGGGCAAACCACGAAAGGCAGCCCACCCTTTTCGGAGACCGAAGGATGTAGGCCGTCCACCTGGATCGATACCTCCCAGGTTACTAGACATCAAAACCTACCGGTCCCCCCAGCAGTCTGCTTACCCTCTAGCCCCCCAATATCTTCAGCCCCCGACTCTCCCAGGACCTTTCCATCCTCAAATCCCCCTCTTTCCCCCTCCTCAAACCCAAAACCAGCTGCCTCTGGCGATTCTGCAACAACTCCTGAGCATGTGCTCAAGTGTTTTTACAGCAATTGCCTGAGTGTGTTGAATAAGATCCCGGAGCTTCGGCAGCTTGCAGTGGATAAGGAGCCTCAGATCATAGCCCTCACAGAAACCTGGCTCACCCCTGACATACTTGATGCCGAAATATCCATTCCGGGATACTTCACAGTAAGGCGGGACTCCAGTAGAGGTCGTGCCGGCGGGGTAATCATATACTACGATAATTCGATCCCTCCTCCCACCTTACTGACAACACCAACCTTTTCATGTATTGATTGTTTGTGGGCCGTGTTTAACCTCTCTAGGACAGATACCCTATTGCTCGGTGTTGTCTACCGTCCTCCCGCATGCAATTCAACTGACAGCATAGGTCTCATAGACTTATTAGGCTCCCTGAAAAGCTATACAGACTTCACCCATCTGTTAGTCACTGGTGACTTCAACTCTCCCAGTACAAACTGGCAAAGAGCTGATGCCCCGGATATCACTTTCGGTAAACCCCTCCTTGATCTCGTACTGAAAAACTCATGGGTGCAGAACGTAAGAGATCCGACTAGATATCGCACAGGCCACGCCCCGTCCCTACTAGACCTGGTCATCACCAATGATCGGTTCCTAATAGATGTGGTGCATTACTTGCCGCCCCTCGGCAAAAGTGATCACATTCTCATTGGATTCGATTATATCGTGAAATGGCCTCCTCTTCCGTCAGAAACTAAGATTTTGAGATCCTTCAAAAGGACCAACTTTGACCAAGTCTGTGCATTTCTTCGCTCCCAGCTAAATCTAACCAACCCAGGTAACTCTGCGGATGAAATGGCAGAGAATCTCAGAGAGTTAATCTCCTTAGCTGATAGGCATTTTGTCCCCAGAATTCGTCGCCCACAGACCGCTAAGCGACCACTCCCTCGCCCCATTAGGCGCATTCTAGACGAACGCGCACGCCTCTTTGCTAGATATAAAGCCACAGGCCTTGCCCGTGATGCAGAAGACTTCAGGATCATAAGGAACATATGCAAAGACAAGATTAGGTCCTATCAGAATGCAGTCCAGCGATCTGTACTTGATCGAGCACGGACCAATAAGGCATTTTTCTTTCAGTACATGCGCCGTCTAAGGGGCACAGCTCCGACGCCATTAGCTCTCAAAGATAGTGCCGGATCTCCAATCACTTCCCCTAGCCAAGTAGCCGAGGCATTCAGCTCCTACTTCCGTACAATTTTTAGCTCCTTTCCCATATCATCCCACCCTACTATGCACCCGTTATCTCTGACCACTACCCTTAACCGCGTAACTATTCCCATTGGTGCAGTCGCAAAAGGTTTCCGACGGCTCAACCAATATTGCTCCATGGGTCCTGACCTAATCCATCCCCGTATTCTCAAGGAAGCCGCGGATACATTAGCTGCTCCTTATGCCTCGCTTTTTCAGCGATGTGTTGACGATGGAGTTTTCCCCCGTAACTGGAAAAAAGCAGTGATCGCACCCATCTATAAGAAGGGTAGTAGACACCTTGCTTCTAGTTACAGACCCATAAGCCTCACTAGCATCCCTAGCAAAATTTTTGAGGGAATTCTTAAGAGTGAGATTCTTTCCCATCTTCATAGAAATAAGATCCTCTCCTCGTCCCAACATGGGTTTCTTCCTGGCAGGTCATGCATCACCAATATGCTTACTGTCATGGATAGTCTAACGAAAGCCTATGATGATGGCCAGCTCTCACACGCTGTATTCATCGATTTTGCTAAGGCCTTCGATAAGGTCCCACATGCCCCTCTTCTTTATAAGCTGCAGACGTACGGGATCACAGGCTCCATGTTGGCCATCCTACGTAGCTTCCTTACCGACCGCACCTTTGTGGTTAAAGTCGGGAATGTTTTGTCTCAACCCTCCCCAGTAACAACTGGGGTCCCCCAAGGGTCGGTCTTAGGTCCTCTTCTTTTCCTGATCTATATAAACGATCTACCGACAGCCCTTCCTGCGAACATTGCCATGTACGCAGATGATGTAACCCTCTGGAGTTCAAGCGTTGAAGACCTGCAAATTGCAGTTTATGAAACAAAACGCTGGTCCGAGGATTGGAACCTCCCATTTAATGATGACAAATGCGTGAGCATGTCTTTCGGCAGAGAGACTGGTCACACGTTTTCCATTAATGGAGCAGCCACTCTGCCAAGGGTTGACCGACACAAGGTGCTCGGTTTCTGGTTAGATTGTAACTTATCCTTCTCTCATCATCACGAACTTGCGAGCAAGTCTGCCTTTCGAGTTCTAAACATGATTCGAAGGTCCTTCCCGCGCATATTTAAGGATGATTTCCCCATAATTTTCGGCACTTATATCCGACCTCTGCTGGAGTACGGTAGTCAGATAGTGCACTCTGGTCTTGTCCGAGACCGTGAGATCCTAGAAAGGGTTCAGCGGGCCTCCACCAAGGCAGTAAGTGGTCTATCCCATCTACCTTATCCCGTCCGCCTCTCACTCCTCAACCTCTATCCCCTTGACGTAAGACGCGTAAGAGGTGATCTGTTTTTGATGTTTCACCTTTTTGAAACAGGTCAAAGCGATTACTTCTTCTCCGTCTGTCCAGCCTCCTCTCTCCGTGGTCACAGCAGGAAAGTTTTCAAACCGAGGCCACGCACTTCACTAAGGATTAACTTTTTTAGCTATAGGGTTATTACCATGTGGAATGCACTTCCGGAAGATATTGTTCTGTCGCAGGACAAAACTATCTTCAAGAAAAAGCTAGACATCTACCTGGGTCTCTCCCAATAATTCCCTCTGTCAAAAAAACAAACAAAATAGTTGTCTTTTATCGCATATATGTTCATGAATGCCGCACCCCCACTCAGCTTAAGGCACTGTCCACAGTGTGACACTGAATGAGGTTATATGTATCTTGTTTTCGCTGCCACCCCCGCCCCCCCCCCCGCTTCTTTTTACTCTCGTTTCAGCTCGGTGAATCCGACAGAAGATCAAAGATTTCCTAAAGAACCGGGACAATTGGGCTTAAAGCCTCGAACCCGTGTAGTACTTCAAGACTTCAAGACTCAAGACAACTGAACTGAACTGAACTGAACTGAATTGAACTGAACTGGGCTGACTGCGTTACGCCGCACACGTGTTTGCTCTTGGTGCTTGCGCTCATCTGTCTGCCACTCTTCCTTCCTTCCTTTCTTTCTTTCTCTCGTTCATTCTCTCTATACGTTGTATTACATTCGGTAGCCAGTTTCAGCGGGCGCATGCACTACTAACACTACTTTTTCACCATTCATTTACAACTAGCCATCAGTGGCTAATTAGTGTAAGCAGTGGAAGTTCGTGCCATATAAGATATGCTCTCGCTGGACTTGTCAACGTGAGTGATGCAGGCGTCAGTGCTTACAAACTACCTCCTCTTGGAAACCGTGAAACTTGTATGGGATTTCTTAAATTCGCCCAACCGTCGGAAAATCCTAAGGAATTACTGCTACTCTGCACGCTGTGCTCACTTTCCATCCACGTTGCTCACAGTGCTGTTGGCAAGTGTTGGCGTTGCCCACAGCTGTTATGGGCAACTGGGGTAGATCATGCCAGGTCACGAGACTTGCAGCTTTGTCCTAATGGATAAGCCCAGGTTGTAGCATCAACGAGCTTCAGGTGAATGCCGCTGCGCTGCACCAATGAGCATCCCGGTAATGTTCGTGTGGCTTGATTATTGGTCCAGTTGAAGTAACAGAGCAGACAGATCGGGCTTGCCGTCGGCAGAAGTGATAGTCTCACGACTAGCATACGTAGTCATAACCCTCATGTACCTCTCCCAGTAGATGACCTTCCTAACGTCAGATAGCTTGAAGGACGGGGATGGTAGCAACGGTAAAAAGGCAGCGGAAAGGGAAGAAGGAGGACCAGAAAAGTAGCATAACGAAAACGTTCTACTGGAGATCAATACCCGATCGACAAGAGGAGACAGGGACTGAAAACGGGCGAAGACTTACGATTTAAAAGCTGAAATGAAGAACTTTCTCTTGGAAATGATGTTAGAAGCAGTCAAGAAAAATTTCTGATCTAAGCAGTCCTTGAACACTGCTACAGTTAGAGCGGCCCCTGCACCCCCTGCGAGCCGGTTCCAGGGGTTCACCACGCGGCATGCAAAGGACTGTCCCATGAAACTACGATATGCTTACGGAAGACGTTCAAACGCGGCTAATGTACGTGTCTTAAATTCGGTTTCACAGCAAAATATCAACGTAATCCCCTCTATCGGACGAATAAAGAAGACGCAGGTCGGTTGACGGATGCGAAGGTGAATTCTGTATATCGTGGCACCGAAACAGCACCGATACGAGAAATACACCAAATGAGAATGAACGCAGTGGCTGAACAGAAGGCGGACCGTAAGCGCGTACAATCGGCGAAGAACCGAAAGGGAGAGT
This sequence comes from Fasciola hepatica, assembly GCA_948099385.1. Lineage (NCBI taxonomy): Eukaryota > Metazoa > Platyhelminthes > Trematoda > Plagiorchiida > Fasciolidae > Fasciola > Fasciola hepatica. Next base: position 6,975,785 of record CANUEZ040000083.1, read on the forward strand.
GATCCAAAACGAAGTCGACGGAAAGCTAGGAAAATTCAATCCAGTTCAACCTACGCAGCCGAACAAAACAGTAAGGTGAATATCAAACGTCAGAAAAGATCATAAAGAAAATAGATCCAAAATAATGTCCAGAAAACGGTCATTTTTCTCAGGACGATCGAGGTCACATGCTCGTGGTTTTGCCAGCTTTAGCTCATCCCCTGAGAGCCTTGTTGCATCTAAGCATCAGAAAAGGGAGCTTGATTGTGACAGTGCCCGTAACTGCTTAAATCCCTCGATGAGTTCTTTTCTGCCTCCCCGTTCCAGCGAAAACAGGTTTACCTGTCCCAGTCTGGTTGGATACGGCGATTCCCTGTACCTTTTAATGAACCTTGTAAAATGCCCTTGTACTTTTTCTAGTACCTGCTTGTCACACACGAGTGACCGCGACCAAGAGTGGACAGTTTTCTAAGTGTGGTCGAACTGTCGCCTTATAGATAAATAGCTGCTTCAGTTTCCCTGGAGCGAACGGTCCTGGTTAGTTGATAAAGTACACGAGACGCTGTTGCTGCGGCAAAAATACATTGTGGGCCGGGCCGAAAGGATTTGTGCACGTTTACTCCCGGGTCCAGTATCTGCTTCACTCTCTAGAGAGGTGGTTATATGACCTTCGTTGTGATTTTCGGTAAAAATGAACAATCGTCAATGGAAACACTTAATTTGACTGTATGTATATGCCGGCGTACAGTAGGCCTATATTGGTACGTAGTCTGAATGGAATTGTAAAACAGTGGTTTACACCGACAAATGAGATAACTATAGGTGTTGTTTGAGCAAAACAATCATGTTTTCTCATATATCGGCTATCCTGAACGGTTTATCTGCAGGACGATGCAAGGAAATGAAGGGAAATCAAATGAGATAGAGGCCACTAAGAAGGTTTTAAGTGTGCATTTGCCATTCGAAGGTGATACGGAAGCCGAAATTATTCAACGAAGATTATTAGGAGTAATCAACAGAATATTCTACGCTGCACAGTTACAAATCCTGTTCGTTTCCGAACCCATAGTGTGTTTTCGATTGAAGGATATAGTGCCGAGTTCTGCAACCTCGTTTTGTGTATTCACTTACCTGTTCATGTGGAACTAGGTACATTGGTCGCACTACTCGGCGCTTATCCGAACGCGTGCGTAAACACCACCGGGCCTGGCTGAACACGGGAGCAATCAAGACAATTACGAGTGTTGTGTGCTCACACCTTGTTGAGTCAGACCACTCAGTGGAGGTGATAAACGCTTTTCACACTATTTACAAAGTCCGGGGAAAGCAATGAAGACTTGTCAAGTGTCGCATCCTAGCTACAAGCCGAAGCCGTGAGTATTCGTCCCTACAATTCTCCCCTGTGCGTTGAGAAAAAGTTTTGCAAGCACTCAAGCTTCCTTGGTCCCGACCACATGTGCAACCTCTTGAACATTCCACACTGATCAATTTCACATGCACACACATACGTGTAGAGACAGATTTGAGTCATCATTCCCCCTTCTTGTTTTGTGAGTCATATGCATCGTTATGTATTGGTATGAGTACGAATAACTGAAAACAAGCTTGTTCACGAAGTCGTTTATTTCCGAAACAATAGTAATTGAAAGCCGTATTGATTTTCAGCATGCTTTTTTCTGAAGTACGAGAATACTCGTATGCGTCATGGTAGCGTCTCCCAAGCTTCGTAATTACATTACCCTAAGCTTACCCATGTGAGCCCGGTACGGGCGTGCTGTTTTTTCCTTACGTGCTTTTGCATGAGTGCAATGGGAAGGATATAATCCATAGCCACAAAAGCCCAGTGCGCTATCCGTGATAACCGGCAGCCAAATCGTGAGACTTGGGATGGATAACCATATGAAGTCCTAATAGGTCAGGTTTCATAAGGACCGGCCATGGTCAAACGGTTATCATCATGGACTTTAGACAATAACGACCAGGCTTCGATTCCCGCCACCGCCGATCACTTCCCCATTTGGCGGCCTTTCATTGGCCTCGGCCCCCTTCCTGAATTGTTGTACTTTGTTTTATAATAAATAGAAAAGGAAGTTAAAAGAGCATCTTTATTTTTTAGTGTTGAGTAGGAGGACAGTGGAATACTGCCCACCACCGGGTTTTTTTGCTGACAAAGAGGGCATTGCCATGAGTTCCCCACTAGGTCCGTTTTTAGCGAAAACTTTCATGGTTCAACTTGAAAACGGCAAATTTATGCAAACCATTGTTCCATATGCGAAATTTAGTTCGTTGTTTGGCATTCATGGCGCGGAAAATTTGCTTAATAAAGAATGTACAAAATGAACTTTGTTTTGTTCAAGAAATTTTGCTAAAGAATGGCTATCCGACTGGTTTATTCAAAAAAAAAACAACCGCAGTTGTCTGTGGTGCGGTCTTTTGAAAGTACCGTTCAAGGCGGAAGTGGGAGCAGAACAGTCTGAGAACACTCAGGCAATTGTAACTTTAATGTTTCTAGCCGCAAGACTGAATTTATAGTCTCCACCTCTTTGGTGCCGCAGGCAGATAAAAGACAGCTCGAGTTGATGTCCCTAATCATTTACTCGTTTAGATGCGAATGTGGCGCATCTTGCAAAGATGGCGCTGCCAGGCGTCTGTCTCAGGGCTTTAAGGAACATCATCCTCGATTGTTGATTCATGGGGAAACCGGTGTAATTACCAGCCCAGTTCTAAAATATTTGGTGAATAGTGATCAGGCGTTTGACCCGGGAAATGCATTTAAAATCGTGTACCGAGTTCCATCTAGTAAGTCAAAGCCAGTCCGACTTCGGGCTCTAGTCACGGCGGATACAATCTTCATTTGCATACGAAGACCTAAATTATGTGCACAAAAAACGACTAGTGTGAGCTCATCAGCTGCCTTGGCCAAGACCGAAAACCACGGATCGCCGAATGGACCCCCAAAACCCACCATCGATTATCACTGGTGACGGTGGGAGACTAACTCACCACACAATAAAGGCCTTTCCTTCCGGCGCCTCCCCCTCCCATTTTACAACGCCACGACAATGTTCTTTACCCGGCCAGTGCCTAACGCATTCCGCTGTGACCTCTTTATAATAAACTAATTGAATTACAGTAAAAGGGCAAACACCGTAGATGGAAAACACTGTAAGAGGAGTTTGTGGGGGATATTCACGTCAAAACCAGTTTGTTGATTCCCCGTTTGAGAAGAGAAAGGCTGTACGGGGATCAACAGAAAGGGGAAGAGTGTTCCACGATTTAACCATCGGCGGAAAAAACAAGATTGAATGACTGGGGTCCAAGATCGAGCGATGGCAACCTGATAAGGGCGGCTAGCTGTCTGTGCTCGAGATTGACGGTAAACAGTTACGGGAATAGGAACAGCCGGGGAAAAAACTCAGAATAATAGCAGTAGAATAGTGACAATGAAGCATATGCCTGGCAACGGGTAAGCGACTCCAAACTGAAACTGGGTCGTCTACCGGGCGAATGGCTCTTTGTTGGACCCGGTTGAGAACAGACGAAAAGCACGAAGCTCCACCCCGTATGATAGCACTATCTAAGTGTGGGACGGATCTAAGCTTTGTACAGCAAGAAGTTGGATGTTTTAAAGAAATATCTGGCGCTAAGTAGAAAACCAATCTTGCGTCCAGCACGAGAAGAAAGAGAACATATGTATGAAGACCTAGCTCGAGAGAAGACGATCGAAAGACTCGGGTAAGGCATCGAGTTAGAGGAACAAAGGGAAACCGAATCAAAATTTAAGTGGGGTGGGGGTAAAGGGATGGTGCTTGAGAGAAATTGGGGAAGATATGTCTCAAACACTGAAAAGATCAGTTTTGAGAGCCCCAAGAGTAGATCTGTCCAAGGTCCGGGCTGGGTGATGTTACATGAGCACAACGGTCGCGGTCGATATTGGCGGTAGCACGGTGAGGGGTGGGACGCGAAAGAGAGTGGTGAAGGGTAGCGTCATCGGCAGAAGTGTGGATGAAGTTGGACGTGGTAGATAAGAGGTCAGTAGTGGAAACCAAAAAAGAGTAGGTGGAAGTGCACAACTATGGGGAATGCCAGGAGTCACGAGAAATTGCTGTGATTTTACACCATCGACTTGGACATAATTGGTTCGGTTACCGAGAAAACCCAACGTCCCAAAATGGACGGTTTAGACAGCAAACCATTGCGCCAAACATGGTCAGAGGCCTTCGATATGTCTGATGAGACCAGGTGTGTTTCTCCATGGTTTTCGAATGCTGCTAACCAGGAATGCGAGACGATAGCTGGTTGATCACCTGTGGAACAACGGGGTCGGAATATGTATTGACGATCACTTAGCGATCCTTCACGTTTGAAAGACGGTCGCAGCTGGTCGGAAATTATGGTCTCTGTTACTTTCGAAATGACAAAAGTTAAGAGCTAGGACGGTATTTATTCGGGTCGGCGGGAAAATTACGGCTTCTTCCTATGAGATGGGAAATGTACTTACTTTACTTTTACTTTTATGCGACTATCTCTTCTTCTTGAGGATGAGTCGGCTCAGTGAATATCTCGTATAATGGTTGTCCATGTGCGGCGGGTGGAAGCAAGTTCAGTGCAGATAGCGATCCAGTTTTTCTTCCATTGGTGGGCACGACAGACTGACCGTCAGCCTATCCGCTCTACATCCTTCTCGACAGCGTTGATCCAAGTTTTGAGCTGGCCACCCCGGCGACAGCGCCATCCAGAGCAGGGTTCGGGACGCAGTGTTTGTTTGGTCAGTTCCGTCTCGGGACGCCGTAGGATATGACCCAGCCATCGCAGTCGACGACCCTGGAGGAAGTCGGAGACTTTGCCAATTTCGCAGCACCGTTTCCTAACTTCGTTGTTGGATACTCTATCGCGCAAACTTGTCTTCGAAATACGTCGCAGGCACCAGTGATCAAACACTTCCAACTTTCTAGTATCCTCAGCTCTTAATGGCCATGTTTCGCAGCCGTAGCTGAGTACGGAGCGTATAACGGCGCGGTAGATACGCACCTCAGTCCGAAGACTGATTTCACTGCGGGTCCACAACGCCCGTCGCAGATGGAGAAATGCTTTTCGGGCGTTGTCTCTCCGGAGCCATCACCACGAGACTGCACCTTGATGTGGTGTGATGGCTCGCATGCCTTTACGATCCAAAGAGCTATACAGGATGGCTTCTTTAATCCGGAGATGCAATCATACCTGACAGGTCAATGGGTAGAGGTCAGACAAAGTCCAGTCTCATGGTCCTCCAGGTTTGGGGTTGATTTGAGCTGGCAACTCAATCGGCAAAATCAGTGGAAGAATAATTGATCCAAGCAAATGGGCTTCCCCTAAGCCATCCCGCTGCCTTGCGGATAGGTTCTTGTTAGAACTAAAGGCTTTGGATGAGGACCCTATTCGTTCTCCTGCTTTGTGGCTGGCAGTACCCGTCCAACATCTCCCATGAACTGCACGAATACAAAGAATCCCTTACTGCATCGGTCGTCGCGCAGGATAATCAGGACCGCGCTGCCCATTGCATCTAGCGGGGTGGGTATTGATAAGTGGGCTATTGCTCAGAGTTTCCTCTCCTTTATTCAACCATTGTCTTCTGTCCCTAACCACCTCTCTTTGCCCCATCTATCCACCCATAATACTCCCACTGATAACACGGTCGATACTCGCAACGATTCACTGTCAAATAATGTTGGGAATAATCCTCCATCTGGTAACTCACATTTTCTAAAGCCTCGTCAGCCTCTGAATCTCGGCTCCTTCAACGTGCGTACACTCATGCAGGTCGGTCAACAGGCGTGCCTAGCGCTCACAATAGATTCTCTGAAGATTGATGTCTGCTGCTTAAGTGAAACGCGTATACAGGATTCGAGCAGTGTAATTCAACTAACTGCTCCTGGTATCTTATCGAGGTATTCTCTGCGCACTTCATGAGACGAAGTAGCTCGAGCTGAGGGTCAACGTGGTGTGGGAATAGTCTTGACTGAGAAGGCTGAGGCTGCCCTTTTAGACTGGATCCCTGTCAACAGTCGTTTGTGTGCTGTGAGAGTTCAGGGGTCAGTCGGCGTTCGAAAGGATAGTTGTGTTAAGCGCAATTTGTTCGTGATCTCGGCGTACGCCCCAACAGACTGCAGTTCTAACATGGAGAGGGATGAGTTCTATGATGAACTCGCCACTCTCGTTCATAGGACGAAAGGTTCTGACACTGTAGAGCTAGCTGGTGACTTAAATGCACAAGTTGGCAAACTTAGTGAGTCAGAAGCTCGTAGAGGTGGCCGCTGTTCCTCACCCGCTGATTGTACGGATAACGGAGATAGGCTTCTCCAGTTTTGTGCAGACAAAAGGTTATTCCTGTCTAGTACGAATTTCCGACACAGCTCGCTTCGCACAGCGACATGGTGCTCTAACTCTACAGGTACTTTGAATAGGACGCGATACGGTAGACGTGTGTTTGACATACGTAACACACGCTCCAACCAACAAAGCCTACTAAGCTGAATACGCTGTGGCAAAACGTTCTCCGAATTAGTACCCAATACTCGATTTCTGACCTCATCATTGCTCACTCGGCTATTCCACCCGACCGTGTTATCAGTGGGAGTATTATGGGTGGATAGATGGGGCAAAGAGAGGTGGTTAGGGACAGAAGACAATGGTTGAATAAAGGAGAGGAAACTCTGAGCAATAGCCCACTTATCAATACCCACCCCGCTAGATGCAATGGGCAGCGCGGTCCTGATTATCCTGCGCGACGACCGATGCAGTAAGGGATTCTTTGTATTCGTGCAGTTCATGGGAGATGTTGGACGGGTACTGCCAGCCACAAAGCAGGAGAACGAATAGGGTCCTCATCCAAAGCCTTTAGTTCTAACAAGAACCTATCCGCAAGGCAGCGGGATGGCTTAGGGGAAGCCCATTTGCTTGGATCAATTATTCTTCCACTGATTTTGCCGATTGAGTTGCCAGCTCAAATCAACCCCAAACCTGGAGGACCATGAGACTGGACTTTGTCTGACCTCTACCCATTGATCTGTCAGGTATGATTGCATCTCCGGATTAAAGAAGCCATCCTGTATAGCTCTTTGGATCGTAAAGGCATGCGAGCCATCACACCACATCCAGGTGCAGGAGTCTGTGTGCAGAAGATATTCGTCGTCTTGAGGTTTTTGATCACCGATGTTTACGTAGTATCGCTAAAATCGGGTGGAATAGCCGAGTGAGCAATGATGAGGTCAGAAATCGAGTATTGGGTACTAATTCGGAGAACGTTTTGCCACAGCGTATTCAGCTTAGTAGGCTTTGTTGGTTGGAGCGTGTGTTACGTATGTCAAACACACGTCTACCGTATCGCGTCCTATTCAAAGTACCTGTAGAGTTAGAGCACCATGTCGCTGTGCGAAGCGAGCTGTGTCGGAAATTCGTACTAGACAGGAATAACCTTTTGTCTGCACAAAACTGGAGAAGCCTATCTCCGTTATCCGTACAATCAGCGGGTGAGGAACAGCGGCCACCTCTACGAGCTTCTGACTCACTAAGTTTGCCAACTTGTGCATTTAAGTCACCAGCTAGCTCTACAGTGTCAGAACCTTTCGTCCTATGAACGAGAGTGGCGAGTTCATCATAGAACTCATCCCTCTCCATGTTAGAACTGCAGTCTGTTGGGGCGTACGCCGAGATCACGAACAAATTGCGCTTAACACAACTATCCTTTCGAACGCCGACTGACCCCTGAACTCTCACAGCACACAAACGACTGTTGACAGGGATCCAGTCTAAAAGGGCAGCCTCAGCCTTCTCAGTCAAGACTATTCCCACACCACGTTGACCCTCAGCTCGAGCTACTTCGTCTCATGAAGTGCGCAGAGAATACCTCGATAAGATACCAGGAGCAGTTAGTTGAATTACACTGCTCGAATCCTGTATACGCGTTACACTTAAGCAGCAGACATCAATCTTCAGAGAATCTATTGTGAGCGCTAGGCACGCCTGTTGACCGACCTGCATGAGTGTACGCACGTTGAAGGAGCCGAGATTCAGAGGCTGACGAGGCTTTAGAAAATGTGAGTTACCAGATGGAGGATTATTCCCAACATTATTTGACAGTGAATCGTTGCGAGTATCGACCGTGTTATCAGTGGGAGTATTATGGGTGGATAGATGGGGCAAAGAGAGGTGGTTAGGGACAGAAGACAATGGTTGAATAAAGGAGAGGAAACTCTGAGCAATAGCCCACTTATCAATACCCACCCCGCTAGATGCAATGGGCAGCGCGGTCCTGATTATCCTGCGCGACGACCGATGCAGTAAGGGATTCTTTGTATTCGTGCAGTTCATGGGAGATGTTGGACGGGTACTGCCAGCCACAAAGCAGGAGAACGAATAGGGTCCTCATCCAAAGCCTTTAGTTCTAACAAGAACCTATCCGCAAGGCAGCGGGATGGCTTAGGGGAAGCCCATTTGCTTGGATCAATTATTCTTCCACTGATTTTGCCGATTGAGTTGCCAGCTCAAATCAACCCCAAACCTGGAGGACCATGAGACTGGACTTTGTCTGACCTCTACCCATTGATCTGTCAGGTATGATTGCATCTCCGGATTAAAGAAGCCATCCTGTATAGCTCTTTGGATCGTAAAGGCATGCGAGCCATCACACCACATCCAGGTGCAGGAGTCTGTGTGCAGAAGATATTCGTCGTCTTGAGGTTTTTGATCACCGATGTTTACGTAATATCGCTAAGATCGGGTGGAATAGCCGAGTGAGCAATGATGAGGTCAGAAATCGAGTATTGGGTACTAATTCGGAGAACGTTTTGCCACAGCGTATTCAGCTTAGTAGGCTTTGTTGGTTGGAGCGTGTGTTACGTATGTCAAACACAAGTCTACCGTATCGCGTCCTATTCTCCGTTCCTCCCCAGGAATGTAGGAAACCACGTGGAGGTCAACAGATGACGTGGCAGCGAGGAATGATGAAATGTACAACAGACTTAGGAAAAGTCGGTGCTTCATGTCTTCGTGGTTGGGGTCTAAAAGATCCGTCAACCGGTTGGTTGGAGACACTAATGGATATGGCAGCAAACCGTGAACAGTGGCGATTATGTTGTCACTTTCTGTCGAATCAGAATGATTGATCGATGCATGTTTGTACAGTTAGATTGTGTATTCCGTTTGTTGGCAATTAGGGCATTTTTTCCTTTTCCCACCCATGTAAATTCACTCCCTGTCCATCTTGTATATTCATACTTTCTAATTCAGCGTGCAACATGGTGAGAAAGGCAGTGGTCAGTGGGGCTTGCCCTACTGTTTGCCGCAGTACGATGATGCTAATGATGAGGTGTAGTCTCGTCGCGATGGGCCAGGTGATTTATTTTGGTCGAGTGATTATGAGGGCTGGCGGACCTCTCTGATTGTGATAAGGGGAATAAAAGAGCAGTTAGTGAGTGGTTGGAGGTGGAATAAGTAACGTTTTAGGCAGCGTGAAAGTGGTGGCAAACCGGAGAGCAAAATATTCGACTTTCTCACGGGGTTCACAGACTGGAGATCCAGAGGAGTTAGAAATGCTTGGGCAGGGGGGAGGAAGGGTGCGCAATAATGGGGCGAAAATCGCGAGAAACGGCTTTGGGAGAGACAAAAATAACCGGCTACTGCCACGTAAATGATTACGAAATCGGAGTGGTTGAGACAGGCAAGACAGGCCTGGAACTTTGGTTTAGTTTGACATACAGCTAAACGGCAGTAACTGAACACAATAACGAAGGAATTCAAGAGAACAATAGTAATATACCTGAAGCAGATAGAAAATAGAAAACGAACATAACATTCACCGCCGAGAACTGTTTGAATCGAAAACGTTTGTGTCCAGAATGTTTCGAGCTTGCCTATTTCTTAAGCCATAGGGATAGACTCGTTTCTTATGCTCTTACTAAAAGGTGTCTATTCGATTCGCTAATATTTGACTCTAATGTTGATATGTGAAAAGAGGAGGTGTCTGCGGGCTGTTTTGCATCGAGAGGATTACAAACGGTGTCGGAGAAAGTTGGTAGTCATCATTTAGTGTCCGGGATTGATTTTCAATAAATTCCAGGGTCCCAGTGGTTCTAAGGCCTGACTTTTGGGCGCCAAATGGTGCATAGAGACTGTGTTTTGTCGTTTGTTGGGGAAACGAACATGAGCCTATTTTTCGTTGCATTCAATCAGTTCTGCTTCGTCGACTAGAGGATCGTTTTTTGTTGACCTCACCGGACGACGCATCAAGACCGACCCTGGACTATTCATCTAGGTAGGTATTGAGACCCCTAATGTTGATTTACGATCGTAAGTGATTAGTCGTTCATGTGATGTCTCATTTGTTGCAGTGCATAGCAGTGACCTGATGAGGTGGAGTGCGTCGGGAAGCACATCCTCCCACTGAGTGCATGATAATCCCTTTGACTGGACTGCAAGAACAAAAGTTCTCCAGAGGGTTTCATTGAGTCTCTTTAATTGTCCGTCTGACTGAGGCTTAGGCCGTTGTTCTGCTTCTAACAGTACCTTTACCGTAGATGTGCTTCATTTCTTCAGACATGGAAGAACACCTATCCGAATGGATGTAAGACGGCATACCGGAAATAGAAACAACTGGGAAAAGCAACGGATGGCTGTGACGATTGGCAAGTCTGAGCAAGCACAAACAAACGGGAACCTGGAGCACTCATCTGTGATAATCGGTAGGCACCGATTTTTGGATACTAAGGGAAGCGGTTCCTTAAAACCGGTATTTAGTCTTTCAGGCGGCGAAGTGGTTTTGATCAAATTTCCAGTAAGTAACCTGCAAAACAGCGGTTTCCATTTGGCATGAAGTGAGCAATCACCGGTAACAGATTTCACATCGTCGATCAAGTACGGAAGATTATTTGTTCGGACGAAGTGAAGCATACGGACGTATGCACTAGTAGTAGAGGGAGTCGTGCAATTATGTGAGTGACACGAGTGTCGTAGACTCGGAGCAGAAACTGCAAGACAGTGTGTCGGTCACGACATTCGCATGGCCGGTGCGGTAGATGACGTCGAAACTGTAGCACGACAATTCGCTTCGAGACAGGGTCCGGGATAACAATGCGACCGGCCTGTGGTTTTGTGAGTGTAGCTGGGATAGCCATATCCGAGGCACCCGTTTCAATGATCAGTTGTACCTTAGGGTCGACAGTGGTTACGACGGCACGTTCAAGCTCGCTGTAGGTAACGTCGTAGGAGAAACAGAGGAGGTTGTTCTGTATTCGCACCGTTTTGACCCTGGGCGTAGTTTGAGACGCGATCATACCACTTGATTTAGGCCGTGTGTCGGTGGCACCAGTGATCAAAGCTCTCCAGCCCTTTTGTGTCATCTGCTCTCAACGGTGAAGTTTCGCACGCGTACATAAAAACTGAGCGGAGGGCAGCTCGGTAAATGTGGAGCTTCTTGTGGAGGCTTATTTCGCTTCGAGACCACAATGATTTACGAAGTTGGAGGAACGCTGTCCTTGCGCGGTTTACACGAAGTTTAACCTCATCCCTGACCTTGCCTTTGGGCTGCATAGTAGATCCTAGGTACTTGAAGTGATGCACCTGTTCTGAAGTTTCGCCATTGGTGCGAACAGAGCGTGTTGGGCTTTGCGAAGTCTTGAGGAATTTCGTTTTTGTAGTGTTTATCTCCAAACCAGCAACCTGGGCTTCAAACAATACGGTCGAGAATCGACTATAGAGTTCCAGGATCCTCTCCTAAAATGACAATGTCGTCGGTGCATTTGAGGTCTGTAACCCAAATATCCTGGCCAAGTTATAGTCCTTGAAAGTTGTTCCGGGTGCGACGCATTATCCAGTCTATAGCGTTGTTAAGCAGGGCTAGTGGTAGATAGTATGTTTGGCTGACACCGAAATCGAGTGGGAACCCTAGAGACTCCTCGCTATAAGAGCCGACACGCACCTGTGTTGCAGAGTAGTACAGTTCTGCCAATCTTGATTGTGGTGTTTACCCCTTTTACTGTAAATCTTTTCGTGTTATAAAAAAAATCTGAAGCACTTTTCGGGCATCCCGTCGATTCGCAGTACGCTCCAGAGTGACTGTTTGTCAGTGAAGTCGAATGCTGCTGAACAGTTAATGAAGCACAGTGTGGTGAGTTAAAATTTATAGCAGTGTTCTGTAATTCGCCGTAGCTTGAAGGTCTGGTCAATACAGCTTCTTCTCCGACGAAAACCACACTGGTTGGGTCGTGTTCCCGCATCCCGAACAGTAACAAAGCTATTTAGCAGAATGTTCACACAAAGCCTAATCGCCGTATCCATTAAGCTGATACCCCTATAGTTCGCGCAGATGATATTGTCGCTGTTTTTGATATAGAGAGTAGAATAGAAGTTGAGCATACTCTGGGGAATACTTCGATGTCCCAGGTCCGGCGGAATGGCATACTTAGTGGGTTCAATAGAATTGGCAAACGGGCCTTGAAGATCTCGGGCGGGATGCCATCCTCTCCAGGTGACTTATTGTTTTTCATTGTCTGAATGGCGGTGAGGATTTCCGATTCGTTGTGAGGCTCAAGGTCGATTGCATATTGTTCTACCTTGCCCGGTGCCGTTACACAGATAGATTGGATGGCAGGGTGACAGCAGCTGACCCATCTTTGGGGCTTCTGGTTGCAGCCTGATATGAGGTGACCGCAATCATCGCGTAGCATGGGAGGAGGAAGTTGCGCTTTCTTCGAAGAGCAGCGTATGAGTCGTAAAAGCTTCCCAAAGTCTCCAACAGCGACTGCTATTTCCATCCGGCTTGCAATTTCAGACCAATATCGCTTACGGTCGCTCCTCGCTGAGCGTGTAGCTTCGCAGAGAAGGTTGTGGCAAACAGGCGAATTGCGAAGTCCCTCGTCCCTAGCCTTAGCACAATGGTTAAGGGTTTCTTCAGAGACCCATTTCTTCCTGTGTCACTTTGTTTTGCTTAGCTGTTCAAGGGAGGCGCTGGAAATAGATACTTTTGGCCGCGTCCACTGCCCATCTACGTTGCGCTCGTCGTCGATCGCAGCTAGTCGATGAAATCGCATTTGACAGGGCTTGAACGTTATCCAGGACTGTTAGCTACTCTGCAGTGAGGACGAGATTTGCGTCGTATTGAAAGTTGAGGCTTGAAGCGAGCGAGTACCTGTATGTGGTCCGTGCCGTTGGCGTTTCCCGTTAAGCCGCCTGGATATGGCTGACAGTTCTCGACCGATGATGCCCAACGAGAGCATACCAAGATGTAACCGACTTGGTGCGCTATCTTACCGTCGTTAGAATTCCAAGTCAGTAGGTGCCTTTTTGGGTGCTGGGTGGCCAGTCCGTGACATTTTTTTAAATCACATGCTTGCGCATCAGTGCAGTGGGAGGAGTATATACCCCATAGCACGAAGGTCCATTGCGCTATTGGGGTAACCGGCAACCAGACCCCGAGACTAGGAGCGGAGAACCACATAATGTCCCAATGGTTCAGGTATGGTAACGACCCGGACGGCAGTAGAACACTGTCTGCCACCAAAGTAACCAGCGATGGCGGATATTCGGACCTCGAACCCCCGAGGTGGTAATCAAATGCTCTAAACCACTCGACCACTGGAAGAAAAGTATGAAAAATCTGACCTGCGGACTTGATCGTGTTCGGCGTGTTAGTCTTTCTGGGTGGGGTTCAGGAGACCCTCTCATTCAGTGGTTATGTACGTTAGAGGAAGGGGTTGGATATCACGACCAGTGGCGCTCTTGTATCCACAAACTTTCCTTATCGACTTGATATTAATATTTCTAGTTCTCTTATTGATCTTTACTATTCCTATCTTTTCTCATTGTTTCCGATTGAGGCTATCGCTAGGAGATTACAACCAAAGCCACCGCACCTAATGCATGGTTAGTGGTTGTTTGAACTGAACTGGAAGCGGATATTGCTAACGACCAGTCGACTGAAGTCTAGAAACGTGACCAGGCGGTCGCCACTTTTGCTTCGCTCGCTGAGGCCGAATTTCGCCAGTGCGTATTTGATGTACTCGTCTTCTGGTCCGGTGCGGGTGTTCCAATCTTCTGGAATTAGCAGGATATAGCACCTGGGAAACCGGCCGACTGAATTCCGAATTGTAGAAGAGGTCTTCAATGTTCGGCTGAACATGTAGCTTTGGGGCGTAGACTACAATCACAGTCAGGTTACACGGAGTGCTCCTAAACCATACCACGGAAATCCTTAGTGAAACTGGTGCCATGGAGATTAAGGGGTTGTGAACTCGACTTTATTGTGATATCAACTCGATGAAGCCCTGAATTGTCTGCTAGCCTACTGTGCTACATCCGGTAGAATGAGTCCATTTGAGGGACTTGTATTTGTCGGCTGCCAGAGTGGCCAGGATTCGCAACCGTAGAGAAAAACGCCGGTACTGCGGCATTGTAGACGTCTCTTCAGTGAGAGACGGCTGTCGTCGCTGCGCCACGGATGACGCAGATTCATGGAAGGAAGTCTGACCTTCGCTATTAGTGTTGTGATCTCAACATCACCTCCAGCTGCAATTCAACTCCTAAGGTACTTAGAGATATTGACTAGTTCTTACTGCTTACCACGAAGGTAGTAGTAGGCACAAGCCCTTGCCAGTCTTGCGAGAGTTACTATTTATTATTATTATTACCATTATTATTATTATTATTATTATGAGTTACTTGCGTATGGATGCGGTGAAAGCGATATGTCCCGTAGCCACAGAAGCCCACCGCACTAATAGGAAAAACCGGCCACCTGACTCTGCGAACTGGAGTGGATAAACACATAAGGTCGCAATAGGTCGGGCGTGGTAACGAGCCGGACGATAGTGGGGATTATCGTCTACCACTGAAGTGACCAGTTGTGGCGGGGTCTCTAACCTTCGACCTCCAAGGTGGTAATCAAACGCTCTAAACCACTCGACTACATAGATACGGCCAAGCACACACCACATCGGGACAGCTCAATTACGAAGCGACTTCTGCCCGTTATTACCCATTCGGGTGATGTCTTAGGCGTATTCTAAGTCAAAACTGCTTCGTCGCCACCACGTGGCTGCTAGATAATGTACGAGGGTTTTGTTAGGCTTCTCGTTGTACAGTTTTTCGAGAGTAGTGAGGGTGCCGTCAAGCAATGTGCAGTCAGCTGTGCCCGGTTTAATGAGGTTATGGAAGTCAATTTTTGAAGCTATCAACACTCACTTTGGCAAGGGATCCGTCAGAGTCATGATGGCATTGACACCTTGATTTTGAGAACACTACGTATCTTGGGTTTGCGTCGGACTTTTCTGGCAAATGATAGTATTCCATCAATAAGTGCTATGTTAAATAGATTAAGATATGTATGAAATCACAATGGACTGGAAGAAGTTAAATATCAAATGGTGAATGTTTGGGATTTAGGATTTATTAAATCGACTGGGGGATGTGCAGGAAAACGTGGAAAACCATGAATGACAATGAAACATGATACCTCTCCACGTTTAACATGTTTGGAAACGACGGTATCTTTTTCATAGTAACATTATTTCAAGGTGTTTCGCCTCCAGACACGTTGCACGTACATAGCTATGCATTTTGGAAACATATAGCACGAGGATAATTATTTTTGGCCATTAAAAAAGCATAATGAGTGGACCCCATATGTATAATTGTTTATTCTCATGCCATATGCTGTTACATTTAGTTCATTTAATAATACTTACCACTGAAATTAGAATCCTTATCCTTCTCCATTTTAGCCTTTTCATCTACGCTATGTTTGCCGGTAAAAAAGACAAATCAGCGGAAAGACAGATGCAAATGTTTGAGATTGAAATGATGCAGCACGTGTTCTCAAATATGACAAATAGCTGTCTGAAGAAATGTATTCCATCAAAATATGCTGATGGTGACCTGACCAAAGGAGAAGCTGTTTGCCTGGATCGGTGCGCTGCAAAATTCATGGAGGCGTATATGCAGACTACGAAAAAATTGTCCACAATGACCGCTGCCGATGCTGCCTCTACGACGGCTTAGCATTTCCCTGCCGTTTTGTTTGATTTCCGAGCCACATTTGTGTGCTCGATCTACTACTCTTTCAATTGGCCAATAGTGGGCTTTCACTTATGTATATAATCACCCATAGGAGTTATTCACACTTTCAATATTACATACTTCCTCAAGTGCTCAGTTTCTCACATTTTAGTGGTTCCGGTTTCCCACAGGCGAGTGTAGCTATGAGTGAACAGCTTCGCATAAACTGAACAGCTATGTGGCGCCTAGTGGGATGTCCGAAATATCTGTACGCTTGCTCACGGGCCAGTTTTTATTCGACAGTACCGATGATATGCGTATTTTTTAAGCATATCATCGGTACTGCCCCGTCTACAGATCAGTCTTAGTCGAGTAGCCAGCGTTGGGGGTTGAAAATAATGGGGTTCTGTATTCGAATCCCATTGCCGTTGTCCACTTTCTTACTCGGTAGTCCATAATCGACCGACTATTTTTCCTTAGTGAGTTGTACGACTGTTTTATGATTCATTCATGAAAAACAGCGGAGCCTTGACCGTTGGACCGAATACTTCAAGAAGCAGTTTAGCTGACCGCGTGCTAATATGGTTAGGCCGACGTCAACAATTGCGATCCCTTGGAGAGTATCACTTGAGCCCCATCGGAAGTAGAGGTGGAGTCATGCATTCAATCACCAAAGCAAACGAAAGCGGCCAATCCCGACGGACTCCCTCCAGTTCTTTTCAAAATGGGCGGTGATGCATTGACAAAATCACTCACCACCTTGCTCCGTGATATTTGGAAATAGGGGCGTATTCCGTTGTTATCAAGCGAGTTACTGATTTCACCCATCTTCAAGAAGGGAATACCTAATGATTGTAGTAACCATCGTTGGATCCGTTTATTTCCAATAGTCACCAAGGTGTTGGTCTCGGGTTTTCTGTTCCGTCTGGCACCGGCTAGGAAGAGGAACGCCCGCGAACAACAGGCCGGATTCCGCTCAGGTCGGGAATGCATAAACCAGATCGTTGTTCTTCGCCAATTACTTGAAACGCGTCACACGCATTGCCGACCGACAATAATGGTTCTCCTTGACTTGAAGGGCGCTTTCGATTCAGTTGATCGAGCAGAGCTATTCAGTGTTCTTAATCAGAAAGAAATTCCACAGAAGTTCGTGAATCTACTGAGACCACTATATCCTCATACTTCTGGCCACGTGAGGGTTTATGGTGAACCATCCAGTCCCTTCAAAACGACCAGCGGCGTTCGACAGAGATGTCCCATGTCTCCATTCTTGTTCAACTTCGTCATGGACGAGATAATGGAGAATGCATTGCGAGATCTCCAAGATGTGGGCGTCGAAACAGCAAATAGTGGAAAGCTGTGTGACCTAAATTAAGCGAACGACCTTGTCTGCTTGTTCGAATGCACGGAACACGCACAGCATGCACCAAATAGAATCGCACAAGCTGTAGCTCTGTTCGGCATGCCCTTTGTACCTTCAAAATGTAAAATGATGTTGCAAGACTGGGTGTCAGCGGTTCCAATCTTGATGCTCGATGGGGAGATGCTGACGATTGTTGACTGCTTAGTCACCTCGACAGCCGCGTGATGACGGATGGGAGCACGATAGTGGAGGTGAGTACGCGGATATCCAAAGCTCGAGCGGCGTACGCTGGACTGA
Organism: Fasciola hepatica; assembly: GCA_948099385.1. Lineage (NCBI taxonomy): Eukaryota > Metazoa > Platyhelminthes > Trematoda > Plagiorchiida > Fasciolidae > Fasciola > Fasciola hepatica. Next base: position 6,993,450 of record CANUEZ040000083.1, read on the forward strand.
AGCACTTGTGGCGTCGATCTGATATTTCACTGAAGTTGAAAGGTCGTGTGTACTGTGCCGCAGTGCGTTCAGTTTTGTTGTATGGTTGCGCGATTTGGAGTCTGCGTGCAGAAGATATTCGTCGTCTTGAGGTTTTTGATCACCGATGTTTACGTAATATCGCTAAGATCGGGTGGAATAGCCGAGTGAGCAATGATGAGGTCAGAAATCGAGTATTGGGTACTAATTCGGAGAACGTTTTGCCACAGCGTATTCAGCTTAGTAGGCGTTGTTGAATGGGGCACGTGTCACGTATGTCAAACACACGTCTACCGTATCGCGTCCTATTCAAAGTACCTGTAGAGTTAGAGCACCATGTCGCTGTGCGAAGCGAGCTGTGTCGGAAATTCGTACTAGACAGGAATAACCTTTTGTCTGCACAAAACTGGAGAAGCCTATCTCCGTTATCCGTACAATCAGCGGGTGAGGAACAGCGGCCACCTCTACGAGCTTCTGACTCACTAAGTTTGCCAACTTGTGCATTTAAGTCACCAGCTAGCTCTACAGTGTCAGAACCTTTCGTCCTATGAACGAGAGTGGCGAGTTCATCATAGAACTCATCCCTCTCCATGTTAGAACTGCAGTCTGTTGGGGCGTACGCCGAGATCACGAACAAATTGCGCTTAACACAACTATCCTTTCGAACGCCGACTGACCCCTGAACTCTCACAGCACACAAACGACTGTTGACAGGGATCCAGTCTAAAAGGGCAGCCTCAGCCTTCTCAGTCAAGACTATTCCCACACCACGTTGACCCTCAGCTCGAGCTACTTCGTCTCATGAAGTGCGCAGAGAATACCTCGATAAGATACCAGGAGCAGTTAGTTGAATTACACTGCTCGAATCCTGTATACGCGTTTCACTTAAGCAGCAGACATCAATCTTCAGAGAATCTATTGTGAGCGCTAGGCACGCCTGTTGACCGACCTGCATGAGTGTACGCACGTTGAAGGAGCCGAGATTCAGAGGCTGACGAGGCTTTAGAAAATGTGAGTTACCAGATGGAGGATTATTCCCAACATTATTTGACAGTGAATCGTTGCGAGTATCGACCGTGTTATCAGTGGGAGTATTATGGGTGGATAGATGGGGCAAAGAGAGGTGGTTAGGGACAGAAGACAATGGTTGAATAAAGGAGAGGAAACTCTGAGCAGTAGCCCACTTATCAATACCCACCCCGCTAGATGCAATGGGCAGCGCGGTCCTGATTATCCTGCGCGACGACCGATGCAGTATGGGATTCTTTGTATTCGTGCAGTTCATGGGAGATGTTGGACGGGTACTGCCAGCCACAAAGCAGGAGAACGAATAGGGTCCTCATCCAAAGCCTTTAGTTCTAACAAGAACCTATCCGCAAGGCAGCGGGATGGCTTAGGGGAAGCCCATTTGCTTGGATCAATTATTCTTCCACTGATTTTGCCGATTGAGTTGCCAGCTCAAATCAACCCCAAACCTGGAGGACCATGAGACTGGACTTTGTCTGACCTCTACCCATTGATCTGTCAGGTATGATTGCATCTCCGGATTAAAGAAGCCATCCTGTATAGCTCTTTGGATCGTAAAGGCATGCGAGCCATCACACCACATCCAGGTGCAGGAGTCTGTGTGCAGAAGATATTCGTCGTCTTGAGGTTTTTGATCACCGATGTTTACGTAATATCGCTAAGATCGGGTGGAATAGCCGAGTGAGCAATGATGAGGTCAGAAATCGAGTATTGGGTACTAATTCGGAGAACGTTTTGCCACAGCGTATTCAGCTTAGTAGGCTTTGTTGGTTGGAGCGTGTGTTACGTATGTCAAACACAAGTCTACCGTATCGCGTCCTATTCTCCGTTCCTCCCCAGGAATGTAGGAAACCACGTGGAGGTCAACAGATGACGTGGCAGCGAGGAATGATGAAATGTACAACAGACTTAGGAAAAGTCGGTGCTTCATGTCTTCGTGGTTGGGGTCTAAAAGATCCGTCAACCGGTTGGTTGGAGACACTAATGGATATGGCAGCAAACCGTGAACAGTGGCGATTATGTTGTCACTTTCTGTCGAATCAGAATGATTGATCGATGCATGTTTGTACAGTTAGATTGTGTATTCCGTTTGTTGGCAATTAGGGCATTTTTTCCTTTTCCCACCCATGTAAATTCACTCCCTGTCCATCTTGTATATTCATACTTTCTAATTCAGCGTGCAACATGGTGAGAAAGGCAGTGGTCAGTGGGGCTTGCCTTGCTGTTCAACGCTGTATGAGGGTGATATGATTAGTTAGAAATGGGCGTGTGGATGGAAAGGTGAAACATTTTCAGCCTCACTAAAATTGAAGGTAGTGGTTGCTTTATGCACTTTGTAGAGTGGGTTTTTAGCTCTTCACTCCGTTCTTGTTGATAAAGTTGATGTAGAATAAGCAGAATCTCGACACGAGATAAGAAAGTCTTTTATTGTTCAATATTCAAGCCGTTTTATAGTCATGATGTAACTTTCTTTCCTTTAACAAACAGACAGGCGATTTTTGACGGAACGGAATGACGATACATAGAAGTATGGGTGTAGAGGAGTTCAGACTTTGGGAATGTGGAGGATGTGGGTACAGTCTTTGTAAGTTGATTGTATAGGGGATGATGGGAATCCGGGATTTTAAAAGTAAAACTATAACAAACACAGGAGGGTTTGTTTATGATGGTATTAACAAATGTAACTCTGGGAATGCCACTACATCGAGGGATGTGCTTTATGGATCTTATGATCAAATGAAAATCCTTTTCAGCAAATCAGGAAAGATCCGTGGGAAGCAGTAAAGCCAGTTGGCAATAATGCAATCGGTTAAAATTTTGAAATACCCTAATGAGGTACGGAAAGCATACTTAGTCTGAGAGAGGAAAAGAATGGCTCTCTTGCTTTGCTACATACCTCATTGACGCGCATAGGTCACGGAAGATTTTGAGTAAGTAGAACACCGAAACACTTGACGGTGGACGACGAGGGAGTACTTTCGTTGTGTTCGGAAAAGATAGGGAGGCTGTCGATGCTATTCTGATTTCATTCTTTGGATAGTAAGTTAGATGATACATTGTGATATTTAGATGCATTCAAATTCAGAGAACGGGATGAGGACCAATTTACAATGTCATCTTGTCTGCTTCGAATTATGGGAGTAGCCTCCGGTCTAGAACGCTCATGAAAAAAGGGAGTCGTCTCCGTATTTTTATGAAGTTAATAAAGATGGAATAGGGGATTGCTTTATGTACAGAAAAGAAGTAGGACGAGAATATAGTGCTCTGTAGGACACCATTATTGACGGGAAGTGGAGAGGATGTCATTAAAGGACGTAACTGGGTCCGGCCAGTGAAATAATCACAAATCGGTCTGCATAAGCTGTGATCCTCTCCTGATTCGGATAATATATTGAGCAACACCGATCTATCGGTACTACCAAAACATTTTTAAAGTCTAGGAATAGCATCCTGACCATTTTACATTTCTCTTAAGCGGGCACAATACAGCTAAATATGCTGTAGCATCAAGGGTTAGTAGAGACAATCTTTATGCAAATTGACAGAGGTTATCCGCGGTACTACCAGTGACATGTGGCAATGGGACTTTCTCCAGCGTCTTCAGCATCTCAGGTGTACATGTAATGAGGCGGTGTTCACCACGCTCTTTCTTTGGGTCAGGCGTTATCTTTGCAGGTCTCCATATGTTAGATGCCTTACCGCATTTCAAACAACAATTGGAAGTATTCACCAAAGTACATGACAGGACAACATGATAAACCATCTGGGCCTGAGACTTTACTGGTCTTCAGCGTACTCAGCTACTTCGAAGCAGCCGTGGGCTCGATTCGAGGAGGCTCAGTAATTCTACTATAGACAGACAAATGGACATCCTGAAGCAATGAACCAAAATTCTTGGTAAGTTTGTGGGCGTCAAAATAAAGGTTCCTGATCTTGGAATTATTACCACTCCAGTTGTCGGGACGTGGTGTGCTATAGAAAGGCTTTGTAGTAATAATATATTCCTCACATGTTTACATACTACTTACTATCAAAATGAGCGCTTGCACATGCAGCCTCGTTGTTCGTTGGGTTAGCAGTGACCCAGACACGAATAAATAGCAGAAATCAGAGTTGTCATTCATTTGTGGACTCTTCAACGAAGTATATCCATTCACACTCCAGACGATTCAAATTAGATCCTAGAGAAGATATAGAATCGGAGTGCACATGTATGAGGATGAGTGGGCAGGGTAGTACCGGGTACGCACACCGGATGAGCGGCAACAACCGCGAGACCGGTCATATGCTCCCGGGGAGATTCTGTTCACGCGTTTACATGCTATATATATATATATATATATATATATATATATATATATATATATATATATATATATACTCGCTAGAATCTAATTTGAATCGTCTGGAGTGTGAATGGGTACTCTTCATTGAAGAGCCCACAAATGAATCACAAATGTGATTTCTCATAGTTATTCGTGTCTGGGTCACTGCCAACCCAACGAACAACGAGGCTGCATGTGCAATATACATATATATATATATATATATATATATATATATATATATATATATATATGCGACAAAAATAAATAGGAAGAATCAGACGGGAAGTTTCTGAGGAGTTCTGACAACATAACGGCCTCTGAGCACGAGCTTGAGCCACATCCGACGAAGTTTTCAGCCACCTGTGGAGTGGATCTCAAGGTTCTCAGCCATGCGAACGTGAGGAATAGACAGGAGCAAGTCGACGTCAACGCTTTGATAGATCGGCGCCGTGTCATGACTTGGCCTGTAAGTTGTCGTTTCCAGCCAACCTTAGGCTCGGCGAATAAAGCGCGACGGATAAATCGATGAGGTAGCATACGTAGCGCCTACCCTAGCCAACGAAGCTGATGGAATGATATGGCAGCACTAATTGGGTACGCGGCGCGCCCCGCTCCGTAGATGCGCGTTCGAACTGCGAAATTTCTTATTTAACAATGCCACCAAACTCGCGAGATACTCCTCAGGCATCGATGATCGAACACGGACAACCGGTGGACATCAGCCGTTCGAGCAGCCCAGGCCTCATAAGCGTATAGGAGCACACTACGCACATCACCTTTCAACTGGAGAGCGACGCCACGCCGCCCCCACAGGTGAAACAAACTACAGAACGCTGCTTAAGCCTTCGCTGTTCGATTGTTCACATCATCACCAAGTAAACAAACTTTTCAACAATTTCTAACTCATCATTACAGAGGGTAAATGCGGGGATGGACTCCTGCCAGTCTTCTAGCAACACTCCACACTTGGAGGCTGAAAAGCAAATTTCGCATCGCAATGTGGACGACGCGAGGTTGTCTAGAACGCGCAGTAACATCGTAGCAGACCAGTGCGATTTCATCTGCATAGTCTAAGTCCTAGAGTCTGTTGGCAGGTAAGGGCTCAAAACCTTCGTTCGTTTGATTTCCTTGTGCCTCTCTTAGAATATCGTCGATGGCGAAATGGAGCAGGAAGAGTGAGAGTAGGCAAACTCGACGTACGCCACTTCCAATTGGAAAGTAAGGTGAGGATAAGTCACATGTTTGCACAGCCTGAAGTGTGGTGGTATAGCGCTTGATGGATTTTGACATACTTATCAGGCACTCCCTGTCTGATGAGACAATCCAAGAGGGCCGTCCTATCAGCGGAACCAAAAGCTGCTCGGATATCCAAGAATATGATTGCCCTCGGTCTACGATGTATGTGGCGGAGCTCAAGTATCTGATGGATGGAGATTTGGTCGATGCACTCACAGTTGGGATGAAAACCGGACTTTTGTTCACACACTGGGGGCAATCTATGGAGTAATATTGAAGCTAACGGTTTTGACGCTACCGAGGTCAAACTTATCTGTCGACCGTTGAAACAGATGTTTCTATCCCCTTTCTCGAGTATTAGAATGATGGATTCACCGTTCCAATCTTTAGGGGAACATTTGTGAAGCCAAATCTCGATAAAAAGGCTGGTGAGCGTTTTCAAGATTGACATGTTATCTTTGGAGAGGACCGATGACAGTTCGTCATGGTCGGGGGATTTATAACGTTTCAGGAGATGGAGCGCATGATTGACTTCTTCGGTTGGTGAGACTGCAGACCGTCAATGAAGCATGGACTGGTTTAAATGGACTACCGAGCGGGTCGCTGGCACTGACGATTAAATAAAGTGCTCCGCCCGTCGGTCCGTGCACCGTAATAGTTGATGGATTGGTTGGTCGTTTACGTCGTAGATCATTTCGCTCACTCCAGGCTTCTTGGTCCCTGTGGATCGGATGAGTTGGAAGAGTCTCCAAGTATTGCCGGTGGTATCAGCTTGTTCCGTTTTGGCCGCGATTTCGGACCACCGATTCCCTCGGTCTCGAAGCAAGCTTATAATCAAATTGGGCGCGGGCATTGTGGTTTTCGTTTCCGGCAGGGATATTCCGGCGGTTACCTAGCCGTTCTAGAGGGCCCGATGAGATCCAGTTCGTGGCTGCATGCCGTGTGACTAATCTACAAGATATGGTACTCACTACTTTTATAGCGTCTGACGAACCATTGTGTGTGGCTACTCAGCTGGGCAGCAAGCTCATTCTGATACCTCTCCCGAACCGACGTCCGGAAAAGTTGGTTTACGGCTGACTTCCGACTTGATGGGGGACTGTACTATGAACTCAGCACACACTAGAGCATGATCTGAATCTAGATGTATGCCCCAGTAAAACCTAAAAGATTTGACCGAGCCCCGCCAGTGATAGATCACGGCTATGTGGTCTGTTTGTGTCTGAGACTGATTAACAGATGGCGGTTGCTATGTGACCGTGACAAAAGCTGCGCCGGAAGTTCGTACTCAGCAATAATAGGCGATGGTCTGTGCCTAGATGGAGCAGTCGATTGCCGTTATCCGTGTGTTGATGGTTGGCTCCTCTTTGGCCTCCAAGCATTCGCTCGTCTGGACCTAGGTGGCCAATCTGGGCGTTCAGATCTCCAGCCGGTACCACTATTATCTTTATGGGATGCCTTTTCAAGAAGTTCGTGAAGCTGCTGGTAGAATATATCTGACTGTATCCGGACTGCAGTCAGTAGGGGCGTAGGCAGTGACAACAAACGGTTGCCGTCGCAGTCTTTTCTAGCTTTGAAAAAACCCTCTAGGCGAATCACACAACCTGCTGTTGGCTGGAATCCAGTCGTTTAGTGCGACTCAGCCCTAGTACTCAAAGCGATTCCCACACCTGCACGGCTGGATGCAGAAGCCTCGGCCTTCCTGGATATGCACAGAATAAAAGCACGTACTGAGGGCGTATTCAAACGAACTGTGATGGTGGTGTCCTGAATACGAGTCTCGGACAAGCAGCAGACGTCAATGACCAGTGTCTTGAGGGTGCACGCTAGAGCTGCCCGTTGGCCTATTTGCATTAGAATGTCTACTTTAAAGGTTGGAAGCTTCAGTGGCACATGTAGTCTCGGTAGTAGTTTTGATAAACTTCATATAACAGAAGGAGGAATCTCATTTGCATGCCCAGCGTCTTTGTCGATGGCAACCTGAGAAGTATACGGAATAGTAATAATATTGTTTTGTGTAAAAGTGTGGGCGAAAATGGGTGGTGTGGTAGTAGATAGTTGGCTTTGTCCGACCGCCAACACAGGTCATATCTTGTATTTGTGTTTTAACGGACTTGCGTAGGCAGAGGTCCGCGTTTCAGTCAAAAGAATTCGCACTTGTCAGCTCATCGAATCAAGGGGATGAAAACAAAACGGTTACATATCAAAGTTGCCAAGAAATCCGGCCAACATTCCTGCTCGATTTGTGAGAATTCGGGCCAAATAAGGAACAGCAGACTGTTTGTATATGGTAATGCGAGAGGGCGTGGATCAAAAAGAGGAACGAGTAGAAGCGAGTGAGTTACATTTGGATAGATCACTGTGTAAGTGGTGAGTGCTGTCTTGAGAGATTTTGTGAGCAAACTTTTCACACGCGGCCAGGTATAGTTCGCACAACTTAGCAGATAGTTCAGTTTTTAGGGTATGGAAAATACCTGACTGATAACGGATAGACCTCGAAGAAGAATTTCAAAATCTTTCTTCAGCAGATCATCAAAAGTAACAGGGGAACAGCAAGGTAGAACAGGGAAAAAGCATTGGTAAACGAAAAGGGAAACAATTTGTTTGATATTGAAACGTCTGGGCCTTCGGATTTGGTAAGATAATCGGCGTGGTTTCTTCACATTTCAAATTTGCATCGATGGTGATTCCCAAGTGTCTGACAGAACCTACTCTAGCTATTGGTTTTGTGGAAATGCGGATAGGCCGGAAGGATGAGCCGATCGAGCAAAGGTGAATATGCATTCAAAGCATTTGGGCAAATTTAAAGGTAAACCGGATCGAACAGATAAATTCTGAACATGTGACAGATTACTGGGAAAATTATTGAAATTCTGGGTTGTAGAAGCGGCTTGACAAGGAGCCACACCATCGACATGTATAAGCAAATGTGCAGCAGAACTGGATTAAAGGTCACTATGGTACGTGGAAAATAAAAAAGGGAAAGTACAATTCCCTGGTGCACCCCTGAGTTACTCATCAAGGGTTAGGTTATTTTAAAACCTAGTCGTACGCGCAGAGTTTTGGTAAAATAATCAGGCAGCCATGCTAATAAAGTTGTGGGACCACCGAAAGCTCCCAGTTTACGGAAGAGCAACGATGTGGAATTGAGTCAAAAGCAGATGACTAGTCTAGAATAACGCATCTTACAGACTTCGCTAACCCTCCCAAAATTTGGTTATATGGTGGACTAAGGAAGCGATAGCATCCACAGTGGACCTGTTTGGTTTATAGGCAAACTGTAAGGGGTCATCGGGGGAGTTTATGGAAGAATTCAAACGTTTAGGAATGGCACGCTCTGTAAGCTTAAGACCAGATGAAGTTAGAGTGATGGGATGAAAGCGTTTTACTGTGACACCAAAATTAAAAGATTTGGGTATGGGAGCAATACTGACTGATCCCCAGCAGTCGGGAATGGAAAGCCAGCACGGTAATTTGTTTAAAAGAGAAGTAACTATATCGGTCAGGGCAACAGCACTGTTTCAAAAGTGATGACGATAGGCCATCAGGACCAATACCCGAGGTTATCTTGGGAGTACGAAGAAGTTTTACTACTTCTGTAAGGAACGGGATTATATGCACACCATCTTCTAGAATGAATGCAATCGGAGAGCCATAGATGGGTGAATGAATGCATTGTTGATACCGTCAACGTCCGCAGAAAACTTCGCTTGTTTCGTTTTATTTCCACACAGAAGCCGAATGCCTTGTCATAGTCGGTTGTTGTTGTGTCTGCATAGGAGTTGACCAGCACGCAGCATGTCAGTGCGTTTAGTTTCCTTCTTTTTCAGAAGGGGACTTTATCTTCCTTTCGAATTGTCCTGGACTTTGTAGAAATATTCCTTCCGTCTTCTTACGAATACCAGCATCAGAGAATTGCCACGGTCGTTACAGTGAAAGTGGGTTTATAAAAGACAGCATATGTCGCATATGTTGCTGCTGAGCGACGATTCGAAAGAAAACAAAGATGTACGAGGAGGGTTTTCTGTAGGAGAAGAATGTTGTCACGTGAAAGACTTCCTGGATGGATGTGTAACTTGAGTGAGTCAGTAAAGATGAACGCCAAAACGAGTGATCATGTATGTTGACAAGATATCGTGCAGGCTTGTGGGCTGAATACAACCCGGTTGCCCAGAGTGAAGCGGAGAGTTGGCTCAGGGGTTAGCGAAAGACAAATACGCTTTCTGTATTTGCAACGACACGTCCGATATCCGACGAACTGGTGAGATAACTGCTCAGGTAACAAAGCATATCCACCTCAATTAGGGCTTCCCCTGCCAGGATATGGCTTAGTGTGAGGCCAACCTTGTCCTGCGGCAACATTTTGCACTTTAAAGGTGCAGAACGCAACCCAAACATCGCTACATTGTTATTTAGGCTGTCTAGAAAAGCAACTTACCTGGGTTCTCACTCAAGAAGAACGTCGTCCGAGTAATCTGTCAGACAGTTTACTGTCTGACCAAAGATCGATGCTGCTATTGTCACACGAGGATGAAGTTTTCTTGAGGAACATTTCAATTACAAAATTGAGGAGGAAGGGTCTTAGAGTGCAACGACGACGAACACCGCCTTCTGTGGTGAACTCCAGTGGAAGGTCGCCCCAAACACGAACTCGGATTCGGAGGTTTGCATACAGGGATTGGAAAAGATTAACATATTTTTTTGGCACACTTCAGTGGAAGGCATCGCCAAAATACTGTACGGTTGACTCAGTCGAACGCAGCTTTCGGCTCAAGAGACAGATTGTTGACCCACCATAGGTGCGCTCTAAAATTTGTGGAACGGTAAAGATACGGTTGATGCAACCTCGACCATGTCTGAAACCGACTTGGTTCTCACCCGTACACCTTTCATCGGTGTTCGATAACCAGTGAGCAGTTTGGATGCGATACCTATCAAGCTAATTCCTCTGTGTTTTTCACAAGAGGACCTCTGACCTTTCTTGTGAATCGTCTCTGTCACCATTTCACACCATTCCTTGGAAATCTCACTGTCCTAGATTACTCGGAGTTTTCTTACCGCGGGAATCTAAGCTTTGCCCCTACCTTTGAAAATAAACAGATACGATTTGTCAGATCCAGCGACTTTGTGCAGCGTGTTCCCCGGTAAGGCATTCGCCCTTAGGATAGGGTATTTCTAGGTATGCTACTGAAAACGAGTAGTTAGAACTTGACATCCGACACAAAACTACGTTGGCTTGTTCGCTTGTGATGATTATGACCGAAACCGAGATTAGTTAATTAGAGCTTAAAAAGTGCTTTATTCTACGGCGCAGTGATCAATCAAAGCTACCGGCATAATCCTGTGGCACAGCTAGTGGTATACTAACCAATAAGGACATGCATATGAATTTCGCGAGAATTTAGGGGATCTTATTCCACTGTAACAACCGTTAATAGTTCATTGATTGTGGCGGTTCACTGTTTCCTACTTCTCGGTGGCTACCTAATTCGAATGTCAAAACAAACATCCTGTTTAAATAGTGTGCAGATAGCTTCATACAACGGAATTATTTGTTGTAACTTTTCATGCCACACAGTCATATCTTCCTGTCAGTGTTCACTGATTGGATGGATCTTGTGGTCGTGGAACCCACTGTGGAAGCTCGATACGCTCTAAATGACCAAACGCATCGGTCCGACTCTAGCAGTTAGCCATCAAACCTTACAATTGGGTAGACACTGACCCTGCTTAATGACGTTAGTAATTATTTCTAATTGTTAAGTGGCCTGTCATCTGGTAGCAGTTGTTCTTGGACAAGTCGATAAATTCTATTTGGTTTTACTGTTCCCCTATCATATTTTTCGGTCTCCCAGTAAAAGAATTTGCCATTTTGCAAAGGTTCAGTAAGGTTATATCACGATCCAGTGATATCTGCCGCCCTAAACTATTAAGTCTCCTAACTGGAGAACTTAGCTTCGCGTGACAAACGATGCAGTAATACCAGAATTCAATTTAACTTGACGAAACGTAAAGCACATGATTGCATCCTTCGACTAGATAGCGACTGTCTCCATGTTGACTGGGCCGTTGAAATACAAATGAACATTGTTGTTTCTTTCAAATAGTTTTGATAACTTCTGAACGAGTAACTTCCAACATACAGCCTTATTGCTTGGCAGATCTTGTGGATTATGACATATTACTGGTCTGGAGATGACGATTAGAAGACGGCACATTGGTCCACTTGGGACAGCAGAATGGAAGAAACATCGTGTCGAGATGAAAGTAAATGGAATGTATCCATCTCCTACCATGTGCAAGCACTACGAAAACCACGGCTCCTTGTGACCAACACTCAATGAGCTCGGTGACTGAAGATTGATGAACTTTCGTGGCTGGTTTTCGAGCACTTAGTCGAGGTCGTATATTCAGCCATATCCATGTCCACCTAGACATAAAGCAGTGGTTGTTTGGTCATATGCGATGGTGATAACCTTGATATATCGTAATTTACGTCGCGCGTATTTCACACGATATGGGGGAGATTATCGCCATGTCTTTCCAAAACCAAGGTCAATGCATCACTATAGGAATTTTTTGAATGTCGATGAAAGCACGGTTCAGGACAAGGATCAAAAAATGGCCACTTGCTGTAACAGGAAAGACGATGTAGATCTGGATCAGAAAACGATATACAGCTTTTCTTCAGAACTGGAGAACGATTAAACGGTGTTCTTGAAGACCTACGCAGTATGGTCGCCCCTTCCACTATTTAATATGTTCTATTTCCATCAGTGATCATTCTTTCCTGCTAATGAGACTAAGGATATATTCATCATCTACCTATGAAACATACGTAAAGTCAAAACACTAACTTTTCAGCCAAGAATACATCCCTCTTGTTAGATCCCTCCTTACTATTGTTTCATGGTCCTCCTTCATTTATTAGTAGCGTAATTCTTTTTACCAGCACCCTGAATGCAACCTGTCATCTCTGTTGCACTGTGGAAACTACTTTTGTGTCCAATGGCAGATTAAACTCATCCCATCAAAAGTCTATATTTAGGCTGAAGGAGTTCACCAAAAATTCCACGATGATTCTGACGTAAACTATTAATCACATTTGTTGGAAGTTGTAGACGACGTATATTTCATCACATTCCTTTTGAGCATGATGAGAAAAGCCTTGCGATGAACCACGTGAATGGTTAACACAGTGTGCAATTGATTCGAACATGTAAGTTTTAGACAGCGAGTTACAACTATGTGATGAAAGAAAATAGATCGGGAAATAAGTTATTCACTGAAGCCTAAAAATAGACTTTTGGGAAGTAGTAGTTTACGTGGGACAGAAATAAAGTGATAGAATGATATCCTGAAGAACTTCTGTCGTTAAAAGTGGTTAAGACGTTGTGACCACGACCATTTGTTAATTATTCGCGATTGGTAAAGGGGTAAAATAAGTGAAATTTGATGGACGGCGGGCTACCGTCTACAGCTCATTATATATATATATATATATGTACATATGGAAGTGTCCTTCTCATTACACAGTTGAATACATCATTAAAGTCTTGACTACAAATGCTGACGACTTTATATATCCTATAGAATGAAAAACAAAATAGTGTATGACATAATGAAATTTAATGGGACACTTAAGTGACGATAGTCAAACTGACCGGACCGGTTGTTCTTACATCAGGAAGTTCGATGCAATAAGAAGTCTTTGAACACACGATTTAGGAGTAATAAACTGCCCCAATACATTCCGGAGCATTTCGCCCCATCTTTACTAGAGTGTACTTCAGTCAAGATGATTGACTGTAGAGCATGAACATACACGCATATCATGGATGCCACTCTAGCACAAATCAGAGTACTTTCGCGGAACAAGAGTCCGCTATTTAAACACGTTAACGCTGAGGATGAGACGACAGCAAGTCCAGTTTGCACTCCTGGCGTCAACCTGTCTGAACCACAGACTTTATCACACATCATCTTTGTTGGCATCCAACATACTTAGGGGAAATATATCACATATGAACTCTTCGTTTAAGGTTGGTGTGGAATCTGGAGCTAATAATTTACATTGAACATGGGTCATGTCTGTTAATTTGCTTCTCTATCACTCAATATTCACGTACACCTTCCTTGCTGACTTTATGTCATACTTTGTGGCGCGTACATTATTTTGCCTACTACCAAGCTTTTGAGTAGCAAGTTGCAAAATCCGACCTTCCCTAGGTGTCTCAAGATTTTTCGCCCTCAGTGCAACGTAATCAGGAGTGGCGAGAGAAGTCATAATGAGTCAGCTTAATAAGCCCCAAAAATTAGGGAAGAAATCATACGTTTTGCTTTGTTTCATTGTCTGCTTCTTGTCAAACAGTGAACTTCGTCATATCATACATTCCTTCTTTTGCTTGATGTAAATCGCCGGGTCATTTCGTGAACCCTGGTAGTTTGTTTTCTGAGTGCAACTTCCTCCATAGTTGATGGTACCAGGTCACTACTAACGATTCTTCTGAATCTTCTTCTTCAGTACTCTTCTATCACCTAACACGACTAAAAATCTATTGCTCCCAAATCTAACGAGGGACTCAAAATTCATTAAACAGTTTTAACATTACCTCACTGGTGTCCACATCATTGTGCTTTATTCTGAGAAGGAAATCGTTGACTGTAGAACGTACTTTAACTGCATCAGTAAAGCTGTGAGAGATCTCTGCAGAAAATTTCAGCTTCCATTGTTGTGATACACAGCTCATGAAAGGCCTTGATAAAGGTGCCAGTATGCAGCTCTATCCAAGCGCATCTAATAAAGTGCGTTGATTTTAAGGTGTCAAAACTGCTCTTCAGTTTTATCCGAGTTTAGTTTTCTACGCCGCCAACAAAGTATTGAAGCAGACGTTTTCGAAAAATGCATCTGAAGTGCCAGATAACCCTTTGGCCTATAGGCTGGGTGGCTGACCTGCAAATGGGAGGTAGAAATGTTACTTCTGCATCAGATAACGGAACACTAACTCGATAAGGAAATGCGTTGTGCACAGCGAAAATCATTTTCTCCTTCTCATGATTCGTCCGATTGTTCAAATCACTTGACCAATCAAATAACCCTGCAGAATTAATTAATGTGTTTCATAAGGTGTAGTACTCTAATGGTAGAAAATGCCCATCCTGACACCGAAAAACAGCTTGGATTCGCATGTTATCCAATGAAAACTTGGTGGCAATGTTTCGCCAGAAGTATTGCAACAAATCGGGAGTGTTAACCCGGCATTCAAAACTCTCTTTCCAGAAGCCCAAGAATGATACTCAGTACTTTTGAAAACTGATGTTGGTTGTAATTCAGATTGTTGATTTTCAAGGCTTCTGATCGCCAACCTTGACGTTTAGGTCGCTAACATTTAATCACCATTGGAGGTGATATCGTCAGTGCATAGGTTGCGATTCTCTCACTTTATATATATATATATATATATATATATATATATATATATATATATATATACATATATATATATATATATATAAGTGAGAGGATCGCTCTTTGATTTGATCCTGATCTCCGTAATTTACTAATAATAGAAATATGAGGTTTCGAGCTTTCGGCACAAGCTTCTGAATTTAGCCACTTGAACTTCGACCTTCTGCTATGTTTTCTGGCTTCGAAAACCTGACCTCTTGAAATCTGTGCCGATATTTATATATAATGAGGTAAATATTATTTTGTACTTTTTAAGAGTATTTTCATTAGGTTTTTTTTTGATTTTTTTTACTTTTTTATATTTTTTTCTCAGATTCTCCGTTCACTGAGTTTTCTGGGAGTTGGTTTGGTCGAGATGTTCATTGAAGGAACTGGGTTCCATGGCTATGGGTCGGTAGGACTAAGGTTCACTTTATTCGTGTTCCATTTCTTGAGTTAGTTGGACTTCTTGAGTATCAAGAGACTGTGAATGCGTCCAATTTAGTGTGTTTATTGATTGAATTTTTTGAGGAGTATCAGGCATCCAAGAACTGTATCCCATATCTTTGGTTCAGAATATGAAACTCATCTAGATTGAACATGTACCCATCTTGATCCTCGTGGAAGAGCATTACGTAGAATAGATCGTGTTTTCTTGTGGCTGATCTGTGTTCATGAATTCTCGTAGCAATCTTCCTCTCAGGTTGGCCAACCTAGTATTAGCCATAGTCCTTGCATTTCACCTTGTACAACAAGTTTCCTCTTTCTTCGTTTTTGATTTGCTCTTTCGTTCCTGATATGATTGTTCTCAGGGTTTTGTTTGGTTGGCTGGAGAAGCTGTGATGCTTTGTGGCTGAAGGAGTCTTGTGGTCATTTCGGACGTGTTTTTGGTGTACGGCAGTGCTATCGTTCCGTTGGATAGCGTTCTCTGATCTGGTTCACTCCTAATTCCTTGTGTGATTCTTGGAATAAATTTTCTTTATATATATAGGAAAAAGGGGATCGCCATCTGCACACTGATGATGTCATCTCGACCGGTGGTGAAATGACTGCGACCTTAACATCAAGATCAGCGGTCGGAAGCCGTTCAGAAATAATACTCTGCTAATGTTCTTTCAGGCAAGGCAAAATAATACAACACAGTTTCATCAGCGTTAAAAATATCCAAATTCTCACGGTATTGTTTCAGACTCTGCAACTTAACCGAGAATACACGGATCTCCTCAACTTTTGACCCCCGTTCACTCACCACACATCTGCGAACAATAATAAACCAAAGTTTCCGTTTCGTCAATTAGATATGTGCATCTGCACCCGGCAGTTGAACCAAACTTTGTCAGACTAACCCAAAGTGGTAGAAAAGGTAAAGGCCTCTCTACAGGTCACACTTCCAGCTGCCGAAACTTCACAGTATATTTCGAGTATCCTCAAGAATCACTGGGAAGTGCCATCATTTATTGCACGAAACAGTTGATCCACTTGCGAATGCCACCTTTGTAAATTGTTGCCTACACCGAGATCAATTTGAAATACAGCCTTTTTGGCGGTTGCATTCTGCACGGTTTTCCGTGAACTGCCAAAATGTTTACCACGGAAGTCTTCGTAGCCTTCGGTTCCAAAGTCTCCAGAATCTTCGCTTTCTCGTTTATTGTTAGTTTTCTGTTCGTGATTGTGCACTGAGATTTTGTACTGACTTTGCGATGTATGAAGTCAGAATCTTTTCATGTCTTGGGTGACTCGTTTTGAACAATCAGGTGCGAGAGCCAAAGCCAACAGGACTCTAGTTTTTGGAGACCGATTCTTGTAGTTATTCAGCGAATTTAGTCTGAACAATCTTGGTGAGGTTTGAGAGGCAAGCTTTTTGATGGTGCCACTAAAGAAGCTTGGAAACCAGTGAAAAAGTAGAGTTTGGGTTTTGAAAATTTGAGAGCATATTGCGGACTGCCACCTATTAAGGGTGCGACCTTTGACAAACTTGAGTACACACATGTTAAAATGAAAAAGACATCGATGTTTGGCTTATCGGGTAGAACTGCTACGTTGCACTCTGTTCCTTTGGTTTGGCTTCAACGGGAAGCTTTGTCGGAAAACAAGTGGAGTAGTGGTGGGCTCGCTTTAGGGGATTCACTCAGACACATTCATCAATAAAACTAGAAAATAAGTTAACTTTATACACAATCCGTAGATCAGACACATGGACAATATTTCATTTCTGATGGGAATTATACTCTCATGGAGATATTGGCAGAGAAATTTATTCAGGATTGCAATGTACTTGGATACAGATAAGAAGCGGATTAGATGTATTTTAATGCTCACGAAGAGGACATCACGAATATCACAGACCAAAACGGGCAGTCCGATGCACTAATTTTTCCAGCTTTTTGCCTCTGAAAAGCAGTCAAATCTAAGTCGATCCCTCGCAGGTTGCTCGGAAAAGATCTGTTCGAGATAAAGAGCGACTGCTGGTAATGATTTGCAAAATAAGAGATCTGCATACATCATGTACTTCTAAGGAGACAGTAGGAGTGAACTGCTGGTTCGGCGTATAATACACACAACGCATTTACGGCTGCCACACTACGTGCTGGCCTTACTAGCATGACAGTGATCTGCACGAATCTGAAAGATAACCTGTTAGCTCTTTCATGCCTCATGCCATACTGGTTAAGGTAGAATGACACCGCGGTTATCACAAAAATTTCTATAGCGCACAAACTATTCCAGTCGAATACGGGAACTGAAAGACTCATATTTAATGCGGTGGTGAGCCATCTTACAGACATGACACACCAGGTGAACAGGTAAGTCTTCAAAGTGATATTCGGAGTGTACACCATTCGGCCACGACAGGGTGGATGGCGTATCACTTCGATCGTACAAGTAGTTTTTTCTAACTCACTCTGACTACCTTGGCCGCGGTCGGCGAATGTCAGTCAAACCCAATATGACCCCGACATTAATCTTTCAGTAACGACAGGAACCAGTTTTTCCCGGTCATATAAACACGGCTCAATAATTCTTCTAGCAGTGAGAAACTTATCAGTTCCGATTTTTCCTACTGAAATTATGAACAGTAGCAACACCATTGTTTAAGATCTTACCTTGGGGATTGGCAGATAGGACAATTTTTTGAAATGACCTAAAGGGTAAAATCTTATCGAGAATTTCCTATGGAGGTTAGTGAAGAGCCAGATAGTTAATACCAGTGTTTGTTGATTATCGTTCCTAGAATGATTATATATATATGCTTTCTGTGAACCATTGTTTACTTTGTGAATGCGGCAAATGGCCAGAAACACTGTCTTTCGTACTGCAATCAGGCATTTACCTGTGTACTGAATTTAACTGTGCCCATCTTCCTTATATCAATTGAGCGATTCACCAGGTCCTACAACAATTCTTGTTGCTTCTTACTGGTCTGAAGCCACGAGGTCAAACTATGGAATGGCTCTCAGATGACTGAAGTAACAATAGGCCATAGCAATTGAAAATTCACTCCGTCGTAGGGCAGCTGGAGGAAGAATGATTGTAAAAACAGTTTCAATAAACTGAATATTATTTTGGTCTCGTGGTGAATTGGCGGAACTAAGATCAACCCAATAGATCACATATTCTAAAAGGGATGGAATCCGGTACGATTCACGATCAGAGGTGAGATCAAAATCATAATTACGCGATAATAATGTCATTTTTCTTTGAAATGTATTCACTTAATAAAGGGGTACCAGAAATTGGTGTTTACAAGCAGCTGTGCATGGTGGCTTTCAGATCAAAGGTTCTAATTCTGTGACGTTGACTTCTGTTTGAATGCAAACAGCATAATTCTTGGCCGTCGTAAACCTAAAGCACCTCCAACTCAGGCCACTAACACAGTAGCCGAACACATGGCCTAGTTTTCTAGCCATTCTTTAATTCGATCTTAATCTTATAGGATTGTCGAATGTGGAAGAGTTGGTATGACTAACTGGTTGCGACAATATAACAACCCGTCAGGGTGTACACAGCATTTCCTTTGATGCAGCAAAGGTTAAGGATACTTTATCTGCTGATCATTTCGCTTGACCCTTTCGAGAAAAGTCCTCACTGAATAGGACTGCTTAGTGTATTTTAGTAGTTTCCTCCGAATGAAAGCACTCAGTGTGATGAAATTACACAGCTTAGTCACCCCAAACCGTAAACATCTCGAGAACACTTGAAATCTAATTGTCAGGGCGACGTAAAGTATCACAACAATATGTGACCAGGGCGATGGTCAATCCCTGAGTCGCAGCATCTGTGGATAAGCAGGATTTGTTACACCTGAGGCTATAAAAATGTAGAATTCCAGCTGAGCCAAGTAATTATAGCTGAGAAGTATTACGGAAGTGACGGCCGGCGCTCAAATGTCCCGGGGGTATTCTGCGCATCGGACAGAGCTGAAGTCGCAATTTCAATTACTTGATGATATAAGGCATATTGCAATACTTTTTGTATGCATGAAGCAACATGTGGCACCAACTGTTTGTGTGTTTGTGTGCACTGAGCTGTCCAGTCACAGTGTGACACGGTTGCATTTGGATGATCTAATTACCTCGTTCCCAATCAATCTGATTATTCGTGCCCTGTTCTACGAACTTATAGCTCATCGGGTCACTGTACAGGTGAGTCGTTCAAATCGCCTCGCTCTTTGGACAGTAGCGCGTGCACCCCCAACCTTTCAACCATAAACCGGAAAAGTACCACTCGCATTTTTCCAGACCACTGCTACCGTTTCCCTTATTCATTCTAATACTTTTTGTTTAAAACTAATTACCAGATTTCTTTACTGCGCAGTTATACTATTTGAAAGAAACGGTTTGGCAGTAAATCTCCTCATCTATCTCTTGTGTTGCTAGGGTTCTACTCTGTGACTGTCATGACCACCTGTGCACTCGTTGTCTGCTATGAACGTCTGCACTCGTGAAATCTGCTCGCAACTCCACTCGTTCCAGCCCGCCAATGGAAAATCAAGACCACAGGACAATGCTCGAAAAGCCTGTATATCTTATGAGAAGACTATATACTGTGTGAAGCTGAAATAGGACAATCTGGAAAGCGTCCGTCCAATAGGATGTGTGCCTTGACGGGCACGGCTGATTGATTTTTTTCCTCTACTTTCGTCGGACATGTTGCTTTAATTGTGTCCGCGGCTAGTACAGCCATACGCGTGTGTAGCAGTGCATTGATTAGTTGATCCTGCTTGGCTCCTTCAAAACCGTTAGTAGCTTGGCTTCGGGGAGGTTCTCCAGACACCGTGTCACCTACCAAGAAAACAATATTTACTGCTAATCATACAAAATTATCATAGATGCTTGACATTATTTGTTGTTGTGGTTTTTGCAAATGCTTCAGGACCTAGCTGACTGAGTCATATACTTCCCTAGTATAATACTGAAAAATCAGTTCTATCCACCATTGTTAGCATTCATTGACCATTGGACAAAGTTCAGTTCATTTGGTAGATTTGGTTCATTTGATCAATGTTAGGGCGGGTTTTCGTCCTATCTACACTGTCAAGGAAAGAGTACCAAGGAATATCTCAGTCGGATGTTAACCACTACCAAGGCTATCACTACACACCTGAACGAACCCCGCTGTGTGTCCAGAAACAGTCTGTGAGATCTCTTATTATGCCGCGGCCTTCGACTCAAGGTAACGTGACAAAATTACAAACCTCATGGAACTCACATGACATATATCAACACGCACGATCTCTCGTGACACCGATAATCCCGTAGCTACATGAACACGAAATTGTCATTTGTTATCACCATGATCATCAATTTCCTTGTTGTTTCTTTTATTATCCCTATTGCAATACATATAAAACGTGCTGTATTTAGTCAGTTGTGAAGCACTGATAACAAGCGTGTTCACTACCGAGCTTTCTGATTTCTCAACCGGGTATTTTCAGTTATCTCAATTTCCTTTTGTTTCATGAAGTAAGAGCTACTCCATAAATTTGTTCCTAGCCCTGTTCGGTCTATAATTTTGCTTCAACACCGAAGTGGAAACATTTTGAGAATGCGTTCATCAGCGAGGGCTGGTCGAAAATCCATATGGTGTAAGACAAAAATTCCTGTTCTACTTGTTACATCAAGCCATAAACATAGGATGTGACTTCACTGTGCTTCATCTGCGCTAGTTTTGGTATTATCATTTTCAAACAGAGATCAAGCTGAGTGGAATGTGGTCACAATTAGTCTGCACGATGGACTGTACTGAAGCGCAAACGAAGCTGGTGACAGTAAGAATCATGTAAATATTGCTCTCAATGTAAACAGCTGGTCCGTCACTTAACTTATTTAGTCCTACTTTGTCGGCTCAGTACGGTGCAGCTCATTTATTTTGCTGAACGCGTGATGCTTATCAAAAGACTGAATAACAAAGCCTTGAGATGAAGGACTTGTCAGAATTTGTTCACATTACGAATCGTTGTTACATCAACGGATACCTCATGCACACAATTTATCGAACTTATGACATTCGTGTGTGCCAGAACCATTTCAGGAATTCACACCACCACCTCGTCAGGTGGATACTAATCCACTTTTATCACGAAAACACAATTTGAAAATTTCATGTCTTCAGTTCCAGCTCATTTTACTCGTTTGCTTGTTACGCACACTCAGCACGTGTGCATTCAGTCCTGCTTGTGCTTGCGACAAAGACGAGGGAAATGATGCACGGGGGTGAATCAGCGGCTAGCAGCCGAACGGGAGCAGCTCGACCAGCCAGAAAAACAAATGAGGGGGCACAGGCTGGCTGCAGCTGCAACTGATCGAACAGGGCCACGTACAACTGTGGACACATCACTGAACAGACAGCCGCGTTGTACTCCATGTTGATTGGTTATTTGATTTGACCAACGAGCATGCCACGACCAATTGATCCAATCGTTGCGCTCCGATTGTGGAGGAGACAAGAGACGGAGACAATCGTTGCCCAATTCATTGGGACTAGGCTTCGGTGCTCGTCCTTGTCCGGTATGTTGAATGCGTCCATCCGTTTGGTTTTCTACTGACCAGATTTTCTAATCAAAGTGGTAGACAGATTCCTCGGTTTTTGAGCACTCGATCAGGAATGCTTCGAGTGCTCTAGTTTCCGTCCTTTTTCATGGAATCTATGAAGGCCAAGTTCACCGATCTTTACCACTTAACATCGAGCTGTTTTACCATAAACACGATATCTCAAAAACCTATGGTTCTATGAGCGCAGGACGTATGTGATCGTGTTTCAACTCTATCGTGTTTTTAATGCGAATATAGGATGTTGTCAGCATATGTCGTTTAAGATTAACTGATATTTCGTTTATTCGATTACGATTTGCCGTTTTCAACCATAGTTTATCTGGTTCCATCGATACAACAGAAAGCCAGTTCACGTAACTTAGATCAGTGATCAGGCGTGCTCAGTGTTGGTTATGGATGGTACTCCTTCCATTGTTAGTCAATGAGTTCTTAAGAGTCACTACTTCGAAGAACGCAGTATGCTGTACCTCATAACTTACTTTCTTCTCGGTATGATTACTTCAGTTTAATTGATGTCTGCTAATCATCGAATAATATAATACTAAAATAACCAGTATCTTGTTTCATTTACGATAATGCATGACTGCAGAGAACATAAGACTGGAGGTATTTTTCTTGCTTTCAGAAGGATATGAAAAACGAAATTATTCGGATTAAATGAACCTGCCCTATTGAAACTTAGACGAATTCATGTACAGATTTAGGAGTTATCGAGTAATAATAATTTGTATATAATATGATTCATCATGCAGCTTGAACGCTCAACTCACCATTGAAAACCATGGAAGCACTGTACAAATCTAATCTCCTACTACTCAATTGCAAATAATAATAATTTGTTTTACACTTGGTCTGTGTCTTTTGATGGTAGCTTGCCTACATGACTAGATGATATATTTCGTAGCAACCGAAAGAACCAATCTAAGCGTGCACTGTTGGTGCTCAATTAGAATCACTTTTGGTTACCTTTGGTGTCTGAGATTCGTGACCGCGGTTCACACTGGCCGCTGTCGTGGGCTGACATCATGTTTCCGGTTCTCTCTGGTAGCCTAGTGTGTCCCTTTGTGGCCACGGCGTATGCTCCGCACAATGAAATTCTCCTCAAGCGCAGAAGATGATAGATGAATGGCAATTTCATGGTATTTTCAAAAGTGAATCTGCTAACGGGCTGTGTTTTGGATATAATTTCTCTGAGTAATTAGAGCGTCATGTCATTGATCGTTCTGTGAAATAAAGAGTTTGGTAAGTAGTCAAATTAGGACTGAGAATTTCGAGGTGGACCGTGTGTGTTTGGTTAAGTGTGTACTAAAGTAATTTAGAAGGGACCGGTACTTGGAACTTTATTATCAACAATAAAATGTCAAGACAGTTGAAGAAGACAAAGAAGTCAAATATTTCACATTATCAATCAACGACGAAGCATCAAATGGCATTTTGCCGGTTACAAAATGAAAGCATTCTAGGTTTAACCGTTGTTCAAAGGGATTCCGTTATAGGGGTTATCCGACGGTAATTTTAATGTGATTTGGATTTCAAAAATAAATTTAAAATCTATGGATGGATTTTCAACTTTTTCTTCATGCATGCAACTGGCCCGTGTTAGCCACTAAGACGTCGGTGACCTTGATCTCGAGAATGTCGACGATCAGATCAAAGGACTACAGCGGTTCAGGTATGACGTTACACTTTGCGATATTGGATTTGTCAACGGCTGAACTCGGTCGTTTGTCGTGGAACGCTAAAGCCCGACTTGTGTTGTACATGGTATACTTTTAAGTATGTTTAGGGAAACTTGAAACATTTTGTCCCCTTTATCCGATTAACAAAAACAGAAAGAAGACGTGTATTACGAGATGCAAGCACTTCGTTTACTCTTGTTGATCGTGTACGTGGTAAATGTTCTCCTCATTTTTCCACCGTGTATCTCATACCGTTTCACACATAAATTGACATGTTTTACGTACGCGATAGACAAGAGCAAACGAAATGCTTGCATCTTGCAATGTCTTTTTTGTTTCTATTATATGTTAAGTGGTTCGTTATTCACTGTTTCTTACACCTGGGACCAATTTTGGTCAAAAATTTGCTGCTGTTCTGTAAGTTCCAAAGGGGCTGGCCAGATGTTTGCCCCATGAATGGGTTAAACTGAATCGATGAGGAACTAAGAGGCAATCATGTGGCTAGGCCTCTGTGCGGAGCAATGCGTCACCAGCTCGGTTATGGGGGCTGCACATCTGTTCCGGTAGCTGAGGCATGGGAAGGACACACACACACGCTAATGCCTTTTGTTATTATCACAATCAACAGAATATTGCAGCAGATCTGCTTCCCCGGGATTGTTTTTACTATCAACTACGGGCAAGGATGGACAGGGGAGGTGGAAAGGTGGCGAAAGCAAGATGAGCTTATTTACATCCTACAGGAAAGATGTAGTCAATGGAAAACACCCAAAATGTGACAGAAAACGCACGAACACTGCTTATGATAATTGCAATGGTTAGGCAACACGCTATTCTTACTCGGGAATCGATTTCCTATAAATTATAACTTTCTGGACGATGGGAGATAAACCCATGGTTTACGTACTTTTTCGTTAGCGTGGTTGGATCAGTATTTTTAAATCTAGACGGATCGGTATATTCAGAAACTAACTTAATAAAATGACCATATTCAGAGCTCAATTCTAAATTTTGGTTCGGATAAACGGTGCGTCGTACATTTCCATTACGTCATCAGTTGCTCACACTGTGACGCCTCTGAATTGCCAAGACACCAAATATCGAGTCCCGCTTGTTGAGGGATTGTATTGACAAGAGTCTTCTATCAGTCCGTTTTGGAATGTCATTCTTGCTTTCTGATGACAGGATAATAATATCCAGTGGAAATCCGCAGACATAACTTGACTTTGTTAGCTTATCTCGTTTCGAATCATAAAATGAAGAGAATGTTTAGGATAGGGAGGAGGCATTGATTTAACTGCGGTGCACCATGAGAATTTAGGAGAAGCGGATCTCAGTACGCCTTGGCCCGTAAGCTTCCCGTGATTATTCCTACAATTTCCTTCCCTCATATATTATGATAAAACAAAATGACGAATAAATTGGTCCAGGAAATGAGATGTGTGTATGGATTTATCCAGTTAATTTTTCATTTTTCTTGTTTATTAAGAGGACGAAACAAAATTCTTATCAGGTAGAGAAACACGCCCTCTGGGGGAAGTTGATTTGAAGCGGTGAGATTAGAAACGCATAATTCCAAAATTATGATTATCATTATTGACTGTCCTATCATCGTGAGAAACTGTCTCGACAAATGGTGTATGACAACTAGTTTGCGTAAGATAACTAACAAGGACCATAAGTTTGTGATTGGTGCATATATTCGGCTCTGTTGAGCACATTAAAAGGCTGTACGAAGTTTAAGGATGCAACAGTTTCGCCCACAGATCCAACAACAAACTCGCGCTGGGTTTTGTCAAATATTGCTTTCAGCCTACAATTTTGAGACTTCCTAATGATCGAAACTACGAAGCCTTGGAATCTTCTGATTACGTATAGGCTTGCTTTTTCCTAGGTTAGGTATCTGCTTAAGGTATAACTATGAAATCAGGCTATTGGTACCAAACTGCTTCAAACGCAAGTCTTATCGCGGAGCTTCCTCCGAAACTCTGGCATTCGAAGTGATGAACTTCTTCACCATACGTGACAGTCGGTCGGGTTTATCGCAGATGAACTGAACAAAAGTGGTATAAGTCATGTCGCTTTTTGAAATTCTGTCATGATCGAACACTTGCCGAAGTTATTCTTTCATCTGCCATGGGTTATTTCACCTATGGGTCTCCAATCGCGGCCTCATTACACCTCTAATTGTGGGAACCCCGGCAGATTTTAAGCGTTTATCCTTATTTAATAATCCAACCCGTCAGCTTGTTAACCTCTGGCGTGGGAAAACACTTCAGAATTGATTCAACTATTTCATTTTTCCACTTCATATTCTAGCCTCCAATCCATATTTGTAATCGGTCACCATAAACATGGTTAAGTGGTTACCGCTACTGCTTTTCGGCGCACTGTTTGTGATCGCATTGAGTCAAGCTTTGCCAAAGGAGAACGATGAAGATGGAAGACCGGAGTAAGTCTATGATTTTCTACTGATAATTCTCCCTTCAATCATTCCCATTCCCAGGATAGATTTACTTGGTGAATAAAAAAACAAGCTGTCTTAGACACACAGTGATACGTACAATTACTTGATCTTGTTTTAAATCACACGAATTAGGAAGGTAACATCAGAATTTTGGGAATTCCAGGAAAACTTGATTTAAAACTTAGGTTTGTATCTGAATTTAAATCACATTTCAATTTAGGAACGATTGTGTAGAATAATGAATGACATCTCCATTCAGGCAGTGCTGGAAACTGACGCTCAGGTGTGTGTGTGTGTGTGTGTGTGTGTGTGTGTGTGTGTGTGTGTGTGTGTGAGTGAGTGAGTGTGGCTTTATCGACCGAGTTGGTTCTGTCTGTTCTTCAGAAAGGCTTTACATCGTCATCAGATGAGAAATATGAGTTTTAAGCTTTCAGGTGTAGAGAACACCCAGATGGAATAGGCTTCAAATATATCTTCGATTTAAAGATTTTGCTACACAAATTTGCCTACTAGCAGTCAATGTGTTGACGTTGATATGATCCGTCCTTTCGTGGACAGTGTGTTGGGTGCCACTTTATTTACTCATCCACAATTTTTCCCTGTTGACCTGAGTGACCTTGAGTTATATAGCTGAGCCAAGTCTGGTACAAGGTACTATTTTGTATTCACCGAGAGCCTGATCCAACGGAATCACGGTGTGGCGCCATAAAAAATGGCGTAGGAAGAAAATTGAATTTCTGTTTTTCCCTTTTTCTGTGTTTGGTCCCTCATAAGTAAGTGGGCTGACAACAATCACTTGTCTGCTCATATAAAAAAAGAGTTTAATTAGGGGTCCATTTGTGACTTGGCAGTGACGTTTTATGGTCGGGGATGTCTGTCAAGGGAAACCAACAACTAGTCAACAAAGTTGTACATTGGCATGCCCAAAGCCACTCTTTCGGTATTCATTATCGTCACAGAAACCTGGGATAAAACGTTTCATCTCTGCTTCACTAGGACACTGGAACAATAGTGGAACGGAATTATCCCCTTTGGTAATTTATCCAACAACAAAAAAGCAATTTTGATGCAACATCCAAAAAACAAGTGCAGGGCTCTGTGGTGACATATCTTTGCCTACGGTTTAGGTAAAAACATTTTGGTTATAGATTATCAGTTATTGTTTAGTTTTGAGTAAAAGTACATTGGCGATAGTTTCTCCCGTGTTTCTTTCCGGTTGATGTGAACCTAGGTTTGGCAGAGAGGTCGTTCCGAGCGGTACTAGTGGCCACGCATTTACACAACACTCAGTTTGTTCAACTATAATGAAACTGCTCATTCGCATCAGTGATATCCAGTCCAGTGCAATCAAATTTTTCATGCACCTTGCTTCATCTCATTGCGTCCAGTTCATGTGACTTGACTTAATCTCTTTCGTTGCCGCTCCGTAGTTGTTTTTGAGCAATGAACTACTCATTTCACGAGTAATATGGATATTCTATCACATCATTGGTATTATTACCATTACTGTCAATTCACAAGACGCCTCCAAATACTGTTCGTTTATTGGGAATCATGCTTCTGCACAGCACCATAGTTATTTGTCTACAACGAAACGGCTCGTTTGCACCCCATTCATCCAGTTTACTTTAAGGCAGTCGTCGTTTGGTTGTGGAATGCAATCACGTGGTTTGTTTACGTTGATTCAGCTCAGTGCGTTCTATTCGGGTGAAGTCATCACATTCCTTCTCGCTCTATGGTCTAGAAGTGTTTTCGAGCAGTGGCCTACTTAAAAAAAGTAGTATATGCATGCTCCACCACTCTACTACTACTACTGCTACAACAACTACTGCTGATTCTGCCACCGCTGCGCTCCCTGGCATTTATTTGTCACAGAGTGATTTCTTGATTGCACTGTTTCCCCTCTTCTGTAGACCAGACTATCCATTGTCTCGAAATCTAGATGTAGTTTAGTCACACGGTACACGGTCACGCCCGGCACCCAAATAGCACGATAAGCTCTTCGTGAGTAATGCAATAGACATTTGGTATACGTATATGGTCGCTGATTTTCCGTTCATGGGCATGAATGTGTATACATTTGTGGGTTGTTTGCAAGGGTTTGAAATTTACCAACCTAACCTAACCTTACCTTAAAATCTATTCTTCATAGTTTGAATTTTTCCACTCCAGAAGTTTGTCCAAATGCATCTGGATAACAGTAGATTAAATCTAATTAGTGAAATAAACAAAGTGAAATTAGTTCAGAAAAGTGAAAGAAAGCACTCACAGGAATTTGTTGCCAGAGTTTTTGAAAACAGAAATTTAGTTAATGAGTGAAAATGACTCGCTTTTCGGTGGTGTCTCGTGAGCAGTCCATGATTGTTCACCACCAATCTGACAACTCTGATTGCGACCGCATCTGTGCGACGAAGATTGAAACTACCAGCACCAATATCGCTACCACCGGGAATCACGATCACCACAACCACAACAATAACAGCGTTTTTACCATCAGTAGTATACCTTGTGCCTGTGTCTGTGGTCACTTTGAAGATACCGATTTTGACCTGATTCCTTGCCCTCATTGATATTGGTATGGTTAGGAATTACTAGAACAAGTTCACTCACCGTTATGTATCATTATATGGAACTGTTTCGATAGGCAGCTTTCTTGACTTGATAAGTCAACTCATTGCGTAGTAGAAATTGTTCTTTCGGATGGAAACAACTTACGGGTGACATAAATACATTTGAGCAGCCGCTTTTCTTTCTACTTCGTCTTTTATGTCGAATCATTTGTCATTGGCCACCCAACCAAAAAAGCGGCCTATACATTTTTTTTGTTGCACTGCCCTGCATTGCATCAACAGCATACACTGTGTGCAGCGTTTGCTCATTCCGTCATAATTGGAATGGTTCCACTACATTATTCATGAGTCGACATTCACAGTTTGCCCTGGTGTTGCTCTTACTAACTTTCCATCTGTCATATCAAAAGCCTCCGGGAAAGAAATCAGGGCTATTTCATAATGAGAATCCGAGTCCTTCCTATTTTGTTGAAAAGATGTGCGTGTACAAGCAAAATCTCCAGCTGGAAATTACGTCCCGTTTTTCACCGTTTCTCGTCAGTGATTACAGCAACACTGCTACCGATTGTTGTCATTTTCTCTCTTACCATTTCCCTTCTACCAACAAAAGTGTCAGGGTTGGGATAAAAATTAAAACAACATTGATATGTTTAATTTCATACAGATCACACGGCCGATCCGAAGTGACCAAGCCACCACACAAAAACAGTCGTCATCATCGTAGAGGACTGAGATCAGGCCAAGAGGGAGGTGAGTTGGCTGAATCGGAATGCCTCGTTAATGAACTTCAAATCACGTTTTATATGAGTCTGACTGCTTTGCGACAATGAGAAATAAACTTCATCCAGTTCGATTATCATTCATGCCTCACTAAACTCTATCGGTCACTGTTCATATCCCGTTGGCTTGGAGGCAGACCGTACTGATACTTTGTCTGAGACGATCGAAAGATGCCATGATAACTTGGTGAGATGATAAAGGAAAAATATTCAGTACAGATGTGAGATGTGAACTCTGATTTTCCTAATGAATCAGGTGATGTGATTCTTGCTATGTGTACTCGCCAATCAGAGGTAACCAATAAAAAGGGTATTTTACATTTCGATATAAATTAAAGCCGAGTAAAAGCCCTCCATTTCCTATCGGTCACAACTTTCACATAAATAAACAAAGGACTTAACTTTTTCGACCTACACCTCCGCTTAGATGGGATGTCATAAATATGAATCGATTGCTCGCAGATCGGATGATGTGCTTCGGAAGTAGCGCTTTGATATGTTAAATGTGTTCCTGATACTGAATGTGATCTTAAATTCACGGCCTGGGACAAGTACGTAGAGGAGTTGCTATTCGCACTCTGCAAATGCCAGGCTGATTGATGCGCTATCCGACAGTGGGTTGTGCAGAATAACAAAACGTTTGAAAAGTGAACACTTTGTTTTATCTTTATTTTCACAGTGGTAAACGTTCCTGTGTTTTACACCTAAACTCAAGTTACTAATCTCTACCACAAAACATAAGAATTTGAGATTGGCATTTTTTTCAAGTCGGATGGTTCATTGTGTCACCTGTTACCCCGGACGAGAACGTCTAATGTCTGCAACGCAAGGAGATTAATCTAACGTACATGCTATGCAGCCCCTAAGCTCTGACAAGCTACTTCTCATGGTTAGGAAAACACGATTGTATTTGTGGTTGGAACGTTCAATGACCAATGGTCAAGTTTAGACCCTGTCACTGTGGACTAATGGTCACAGTTTATCTTGGATGACAGTAGGTTTCTTCACCTTGATGAGCCTGTTTGACAGTTGATGCATTCATCAGTTTTGTACAGCTCCGAATTCGGTCCGTGCAGTAATTCGCATTCGCACACACGGCATTCCTTGTAGGAAAGTGGGCCAACGCTTAGTTTCCTTGATGGTGGAAAATGAAATGTCATGGATGAAATAAATCCAGTTTAGCGCTTGCTGATGATTTCTTTCCCGGTACGAAGCGATAACATCTTAGTTTTTAAAGGTGTTTCCAGTTCTTGTTCCTGAAGCAGAAATAATTCTGCACTACTACAAGGACTAAGCTTATTTCGACGAGTACTGCATTTTTCAGTCGAGTTATTGCAACAGCTTGAAGATGTTAATCAAAGGTTTTTTCTAACCCACCCATTTCAGTTGAAACAATGTTGTTGTAGTGAAATCGCCTCTGTAATGCGAATATCTTTGGTGACTACTGAACGGCCTCGGGAAAGCTTTTGAGCTGGTTCGTCGCTGTTAGAAGTATTCGACACAACAGCTTTGAAAATGTCGGTATACTCTCTCTCCTGTCAGTTAGTTAGGTTATCAATATAGCCTATCCATCAGAGTGGTTGATTCCTAACACATCACATTTTATAGTTGAAAGTACCTCATGAGCCATCCGTAGTCGACTTTAACACGGAAATTAGGGATTTAATAGCGCATATAGAGAAAACATGAATCGCGAACAAGCTCGCTTTCGGAAACATCATCTTCGTGGCAAACCCAGTTAGATTTATAGGATGTAAATGCATAATTCACTAACGACGTCATGGAAATTAATTTTGCCGAGTTAGGAGAAATGGGAGGGTAATTGTTGCTGTTTGGTTGTTGGGAACGGTTAGCGAAACAATGGGCATGAGTTATGTGTGTTATCCATTTCCATTTTCGACTTAAGGGTCAGTGTCTGGGTCTAGCTAAGTTCGGAGGCCGGTTTCGTATCATGGCCAGGCTAGTTGGAGTGACCTAACGACTCGCTTTTGAGGACAAAGCGGTGGATTGATTGAACTGATCGCCACCACCTCTGCCTTTTCTAGATGTTGTTTTTGATCGGCTTTTGGTGCGTTCTTTGGGACTTTGTAGACCAGACTAGACACTGTCTAGTGTCTACAACGTGCACCGCAGTTGCACTTACAATTGCTTTTCTGTCTCTCGTCATCAGCCAAGCTGGTTTTTGCCCTTTCATTTTTTGTGATAGTTGCCTTGTAGTCCTACCTATGTAGCCTGCTGAACATGAACAAACAAATGAATAGGTTGGCATGGATGAGTTGAAGACAAATAACTGGTCTTTTAGGTTCACTGAAATCACCGGTCGGTTGGTAAAGCGGGAGCGTAGTGTGGTAGCGGGAAAAGTGCGAGCGATTGCTTTTTCTAATCATTTTAGTAATACCTCGCCTTTTCACCACCTTGCAAAAGGAGCGAATGCATAGCTCCTATTTTAAACGGGTACTAATGTCTGTCTCGTTGGCCTCTCTGATATATTCTTATGACTAAACGTTGGATAATTGTTCAACTTATGACAATGTTCACGGGGATTGTCTTTTGCGACGCTAGTGTCAACTTCCATGTTATAAGTACTCGCTAATACGCACATATATAGAGACAGTGCCAAAGTTTTCGGCTCCGCAAACCTATGTTCCTTATGATACTAGTAGTAATAACATTTACAATTAGGACAAGTACTCGGAAATACGAACCGTAGGACAATGATGATTGAAATCCAAACACTGTTCTATCACTGTTATTATCATACCAACGGTGGCTGCGTCGTCAAATCCAGTTAACAGTTGTTCCGGTAGTTGCTTAACATGGATTGACTGCAACCATTGCATGAAACCGTGAACTGTTATTCGAATAAGACGCCCTTTTTTGCCCTCTGCTTATAGACTGTGTACTGAGCTGCTTCAGGTCGTTAGCATTATACATTGCTTCTCATATAAACACACTTCACACTTGTCTACGATTCCTGAAGGTTTTGACGATTCGTGACAGTTTCATTCTACTCTTCTGTGTCGCAGACGTACATACTATCCTTTGAGGTTTTCGCCAGGAATCGTGCGCAGTATATCACATTAAAAAATATTTACGATTATACCGGACTGGGATGAGAATATCCATCTTAGTTCTCTTGGTTTTCAATCAGCTATACTATTTGAAGGTTCGTTCATTACGGAGTTAATACACCTGAGCATCAAAGAATATTTCATGAAACGTTCTTTGTTTTACCTTCCGAAACTGCGGTGGTGAACACCCACCTGATTTCATGTCTCTACTAGATTCAGCAGACACAATCCTGATTGATCAGATTGATGGATCGACAAGAACATGAGTGGCCCCATCTGAACCTTGAGGTGCTGCCCACAATTTATTGATTAACCTTACTGAATTCGGTTTACGAGTGTCATAAGATAAACATAGAGTCGAATAGTGCCTGTTTTTCACCGGACGGTACTTTTCTGTCTTAATAATGCCGTAGGAATGTACAAAACAAATAAAACTGAAGCTCCAATCGATGGACACTCTCCAGCAACAGGTGCGCGTTTCACGAAGCCTTAGTTAATTTATGCTACTGACTGTTACATCGGTCACGAAATTAACTTCCGCTTCTGTATGCTCGCGTAATTCAAAGGTTCTATGTCCCACACGCACTGGTTGTTTTTGCTCATTTCCCTTCCGCGCCAGATGTTTTACTTTGTGAAGAGCAAATCTGATCTCAAGAGAATGCCAGTTCATTACACAACAGGATGCAGAATAATTATATCAAGCCGTTGTAACAAACTTTCCGCACTTAGCGTATAGGGACATAATGGAACGAAATACTACAATTGACTGAACGGAAACGGATGTGTTCAGCTGTGCACTTGTGCAATTAGTTTATTCTAATGTCACGCGGTGGGTACAGTTGCTCACCGATATCCGAGACTAAACAGGTTCAGTTAGTTATTGGTAAAAATTCTACCACATAGTTAGGCTGATGTGTACTTGAAAAATTTGTTTTTCAATCTACTTCGAATGACCTTGACGGGCTGACAAACGACTTGGACAATCATTGTTTGAATAAATCCGTGGGAGCCTCATACATTTTGGGCCTTTGAAAAAACCGACCAGTTCGGAATGATCGTTCTACAGTTTCTGGCTCATCACAGTTACGTCAGCCGCCCTAGTTGTCGTTTGATATCTCATCACAAGAAGATTAGTGGATGGCCCGTCAGTGGGAACGAGAAAAAACATTGGATTTATTCTCTACCAGTGAAAGCAATCATCGCCTACATGTCTGTGGTGCATTTAAAGATTTAACTATAGTCTAATTCCTATAGAAAAATGGCATATAAATATTTTCACAGAAAGTATTGTTGACACCAGGATCCCGAATCTCATGTAATGGAAAAGCCACTTGCATTTTTCACACCAAAAAGTCGAACGCCGCGAGCCGGAACCGAATCGGCGACAGTCCACATGCCGGGAAGATGCTCTGCCAACTGAGGTACCGCGGTACGAACATTCGGGTGTGAATAACGCAAGTGAATAATCGATGATGCGCGAACCACTAATTGAGTGATACACAGCAACTGTCTTGGTTTTAATCATTGGGCTAGTCTCGTCGGTCACTTCCCAATACGACGAACAGCACACGAATGAACGTGGTCCATAGGACATTGAAATATATTCACAGAGTGTACTGTTTGCACGAGGACTCTGAATCTTATGTAATGGAAAATCCACTTGCCTTTTTCACATTGAATAGTTTAACCCCGCA
Organism: Fasciola hepatica; assembly: GCA_948099385.1. Classification (NCBI taxonomy): domain Eukaryota; kingdom Metazoa; phylum Platyhelminthes; class Trematoda; order Plagiorchiida; family Fasciolidae; genus Fasciola; species Fasciola hepatica. The sequence continues at coordinate 7,027,819 of CANUEZ040000083.1, forward strand.
AGCCGAAATCATATCAATATTTACCAAAAGTTGTACACTGAACTTTACCTGTAATACTCCCAAAGTATACATGTATAATTTAGAGACTAGTGCAAGCCTGCCATTTCGACAATTCTCATTAAACAATACATTGTACATGCAGAGACTTTGCGGCGTTCACAAGTATGAATCGCTATGTAAACGTAGGGTTGCAAAATGTATTGCTACTTCTACGGCAGTGGCTTTGCGTGGACAGATTAATTAACAGGATTACTAGCGCTGTGCGTTCGTTTCACCATCTCATCGAACTTTGACCAGTGTGGTTGCTGTGGTTGGCGAATTTTTTTTGCAGGTATGAAATAGATCTGCGTAACCTCATCACAATCGCACCGGCATTAACCAAATGTTGGTATTTGGATCATGATGTATTTTAGAGTGCAAGAAGAACTAACGAAGACTTAAACTCAATTGCCTTTGATACGATCACAATAGAGCTCTAAGCGACTTAAGTGTTTGTGATCATTAAATTTGTAATGACCATAATGCTTGGGGAATTAAGAGTGGTTCGGAAAAGAGGGCCGTTTCTAACTACCGGTAAAAATCCATAAAACCACTGTCAAGACGTTTCATCCTTTTTGGGAATAATCAGCAATGTGTATCAAAAGTGTCCTGATTGGGTTTACATACTTAATGTGTTAGGAAAATAATGGAAAAACAGTCTTTAATTCCTGTATGACTGTCACCTTTTCTCAACTCTGTGACCATCGTACTTCAACAGGATCAGCACCAAACCACATGGGGATTTTCACGGTCGGTATTCTCTACGCCGTACCCCACTGAGTATTGCAAAGTATTGTTATTCATACTCTTGTCCGGTTAAAACGAATATCAACTTGGTTTACACAAGTCGTATTAAGTGCATGTGTATCAGTAGGTTGTTCATCGAAAAATCAATACAAATTCACTGAATGATTCGTATTTAGACAGAAAATACCTTAGATGACAAAGATGATAAAAAAACGAAACGATTTAATATCTTGCTCGTAGAATAAATCGAACTTTTCCTAACCTTTAGATCTGAAAAGAGGGGAAATGTTTGAATTCGTTGTTGTAAATTCGTCCGTGAACAAGGGACGTTTTCGCATATCCATTTATAAATGGTTCATAACTAAAGCTGGTGGCCAGGATGGTGTTGGATACGAAAACAGGGGTCCGCATCAGAGCTTGAGTCGCTGAAATAAGTTGTCAAACTGCCCATAAGTAAAAAGCGGGTGGTTCAGCAATCAGGTCGATAGAATGTTCGTTGTTGTTCTTGAAAAGGTTAGTGAGACTTTACAGTCACATATTAGGCTATTTTACAGAATTTGGTGTTCGCATTGTTTTCTGTACTCGAGGTTTGCCGCGATCGACTCCGACACGGTTCTTCTAGCTTATCTCCTCAGCCAGACTGGCTGATTCTCTGCACGATGTTTTTAATACCGAACATCAAGCAGAATCATAACTCGGAGAAATACGATTTGTTTTTCAGAATAATTTGGACTGTTGGATGGCCTGAAGCATGCTGGTATTAAAGCGAGAAAGTTTGCAACTGAGCGTTTGAACTAGTTGCCAAATGAATGGCGCGTTATTACGTTCCTCTTCGAGATTGTCACGTTTCTTTCCTTTTCCTCCCTAATGTCTATCGCTTTGGTGTATTTATAATATGCTTCTGAATGAAAAAATTGACAGCTAATTATTATTCACTAGTGTTTGTTTTAAACTCTCTAGTTTTTCATTCACGTTTCACCAGTGAAACAGCCTGATGAAGGAAAGACTTATAAGAGTGGAAATAGATTTCGATTCAGTTGTACAAAGCTACCAAAATGACCATACTGGCTCGCACAAGTTGATTCGTGATTCATCTGATGAACAGGTTTGCCACACTTTCGTTGTCTGACAAAAATGGCATCTAACACAGGCTCCAACGGTGAACACTGTGACTCCATTCGTTTGATGGTTTAGTGTTGGGACAGGGAAGGAGCAAATTTCAGATCAACATTCCAAGTACTTCCAAAGCCACTGACAAAAATGTATATGACATGTGAATTTCTATTGGTTAGGCAACAGAAAACAAACGAACCAGGGAATCTGGTAACAATAGGCTCACATAGCGCAGTCGCAAGAACCTTCTGGTGATAATGCCAGCAGTTGGTTATGTTCATAATACTATCAGTAATCAGGAGAAGTTTGACTGCTCGTTGACGAAAATGAGATGAACCATGTGCACATATTTTGATTGACCCTACAAGGTGAGCAGCACTTGGCATATGCACCCAGATCTCTTTATGAATTGTCATACGAAGTTGGCAAATTGTGCCACACCATTTGTTATTCTATTGTTAGAAAAACTCATCTCATTACCTCGAGAAATTTTAAGCTCTGATCCCTTGTATTACATTTTTTTACCATCAAGGTGGTGTAGCAGGGAACAAAAGTGGTGAACATCGCCGTAAGAATCAGGTAAGTGTGCATGTGAGTAGTTATCGTTCTTCTTTTATTTACTCTTCAGGTAAAGCACTAGTTTGAGAATAATGTTTGTCTGTTTAATCCATCATGCAAACATTTCCCTTGATGTCCCTTTGTAAAAAAAGACCATAACACGAGTTACGCCCGTTTTCGCAATATAAATGTGATGTGCCTCGCCGATCAATATGACAGAAAACAATACTTCGAAACCCAAAGCGATAAGCTTTATTTGGTAGTTCGTAGTTTAGCCGTCACCGGCTCATTTCCAACCATAGTCTTTTAGGGTATTCTGTGTCTTGTCCCTTGGACTCACGGCAATGGGTTTTGCTATATGGTTCCGTGAATGTTCTCCATATACAGTTTTGAATGTGAAGCCAACCGGCAAAAAAGAGAATGGGATTGTAAAACCACACAAAGTTTTTGTGCCTCTCGGTACTGGATCACATCTTCCGAATGAACGAACTCAATGCTTAGCATCTCACTATCCGACTGCTCATAAGTGACCGCTATACGCGCACGTTTAAACCCAATATGGTTAAACGTCGCTTTCCGCCGTTGCTTGGAGCCTTACGTGTGGCTTTTCAGTTTTGCATCCTGTTGATGTGCTTGGTGATTACTTGGATCGTTGAATTTCTCCCCTTCGTTTGCTGCATGCTGTTTTCTTTATCTGCCTGTTTTGATTCATTGTTTTATTATATAATAGTAGTAAAATATTTCAAGAAGGATTTCGTGGCCACTTAATGGATGCCATTTGGAGTAAGTGACCGACAGTGGCGTGAGGATTCGGGCCCCCGGGGACTGAAGGATCGGAAGCCCGCTGTTATGACCGTCTGGCCGTTGCCGGTCACAGTGGAGACGTGCACACTCGACTGATCGTAGTTGTGAGTGGCACTGGTCCATTCCTTTCCGGAGCAGTCCGTGACCCGGTGGCCCGTGCCCTACTATTGCTAGTTCCTGCTATTGATTCCCACTGGGAATCCATCTACGTGTCTCACGGGTCAGATTTTGCTTTGCGGACTTATTGACGTGCTGACTGTGTTTGTTGCTGTCTTTTGCCGTAGTAACCGCGATTTCTCGCTAGCGCGTGTAGATGGGATCGTCAAATTTGGTGTGCATATGTTCTTGTTCTGTCGCTACATTAGGATAGTATGCGGACCCGAAATTTGACTTAGGAAAATCGATTTCATCCCGAACAATATGCCTGAAGTGTGCGAAATGTTTTTAGCCCATCCCCAATCCAATGAAAATAAACAACTGACTGATGATTCAATGCTAAGACTTTTAGTGCTCAGAACAAGAAAGCACGATTCAGGCATACTTACCATACAATTTTGGATTGTCTCAACTTCGAAGTTCTCCCACTCAGTGAAGGTACTGGACCGTCCACAAAAGTAGCACCTCAGACCATCACAGAGCCCCAACCAATGGCTTGACGGCCGAAGTCAAACTTGCTGTTCCGTATGTCATACCAAGTTGAACATTTTTCATCACTAAATATCGCGTAATTTCACTCAGCCTTCCATTTGATGTGATTTCTGACCCATTTGACTCGATCTGAAATATGACGTTCAGCCACCCAGGGCAGTGCTCTGATCTTTCTATACAGTGGGTGTGTTGCTGTTTGTAGCACTTGCGATAAATGGCGAACACTGATATTCCAATGCATGGACCTCTGCAACTTTGATACACTTGTTATTTGGCTGGATGCAGCACACAGAAGTTGCCTGTTGAACTTTTCAGAGTTTTTTTTCGTATTCTACGTTTCTTCTTAGATCTGTAACTGCTTGGATCCTTTAAAAGGTCCAGATAACTTTCCCTGACCGGTGATTTCGTTTGGCAATCCTGCTTATACTATTACCTAAGTATTTGCAGACAAGTATTTTTCCATGTTCCGACTCAGATATCCATCGTCCGTGCGGCATTCTTTTGTTGTCGTGACTGAAGTATCAAAAATTTCAGTCTGATTTGATGAACCGAGTGAGCTTTGTTCACAAAAGACTCGTGATATGAACACTACTTAGTGACATAATGGAGCATCTTTCAAGGCAATGGCTATATGTGTGACTCATTCCACCCATTGAATGAGCTATAGTGTGGACTTTTTCGACAGTGATCAAACAGTACACTAAAAGCATTTCGCAAGTTTCAAGGCACATAAAATCAATTTTCCCCAAGTGAAAATTCAAATCCGTCTACAATCTCAGTATAGTGATGAGACAAGACGTATGCACACCAAATTTGACGATCCCACGTGCATGCGTTCTCGAGAAATCTCAGAAAATGGGGATGTGGTAAAACCATTTTGTCTTATGCTGTTACTGTCCCAAAGATTTCCGTGCTGTCGCTTCTGACGGATTTGTTAACTTTCCTGATAGATTACAGCCTACAGAATCATCTGCCTTTTTACTACCCGCACGGACTGTTTTATGTATATGATTTACCACTTGTACCATTCAAACAGTAATAACTGAAATTCTTCGGAAGTGGAGTGGAAATAAAGTACCATTTTTCTTCCGGCAGACAGGAAGAGCATTTGTCCGCAGTGAAATCTTGGAAATTGAGAGATGTAGTAAACACTGGTCAGTAATTTTGTTGTTTTCTTGCATTTTCAGCAGTTTAGCCGCAGGTTTTAGGCAGCAACTCAACTGGTTACCGTAAAATACAGTGATTATCCCGTTCTGTAACTCATACCCTTTCGTATTTGTAATCTTTTCAGAATCGATGCACTCAAACAGATAAAGAAGGTGAGGCTTATGAATCAGTGTAGATTTGATAAAGACTTCATGACTATTGCTCAGCTCGTTGCCACGTCCGAACTATCGGGACCTTATATCTTTCTCAAATCCGATTCTCAGTCCTAAATGGCCGGTTGTCCCTATTAGTACAATAGGCCTTTGGGAATATGGGGTATACCCCTTCCAATTGACTCATACATGAACATATAAAGAGTAGATTTCATACAAATAAGATGCACTTTTGTTAACCACTGGAAGTGAATTTTTGGGACGTTTTGCTATTTGTTTCTTATTACAGGGAATTTCTGGTTTGTTCACTGAAATAAACCCCATGGAGATCGCACCACTAAAATTGCAAGCACACGAATCCTAGGTGGTAATGGTAGTGGTGTTTGTCAAAAATGACCAGACATGTGTTCGATGATGTCGTGCATATCAGGACAACCTTTGGTCTAAAACTCATGTAGTATCCTCATTAAACTTTACCGAGATTGGGATTTGTTTTCTATTGCATCCCACTAGTGGTAGACAATAATACGTTTTCATTCGACTCGTCAACACCCCTCTGATCCGTTCTAACTCTAGGTGCTTCTCCACTCCTAATCTCGGAGTTATGATTGGCTGTCCCCTATGCAGTGGGTTCTTGTCGCTATGGTATATGTTCCTTCCTCCCACTCTTACACAAGCACAAGGTTTAAAAAAATTGGCTACTTGTGCACAACAGGTGTTAGAATAACGTGTAATGAGGAAGTACGTTATATGCCCGTTTTTGGTTGTGCGTCCCAGGCTCATCACTTTTGGATGCGAGCCCAGCGGAAGCATAGTTAACCCTTTTCAAGCTGAAATCGGAATTAGTAATGCCTCATTTACATGTATATTATCACGGCGGATTGAACAAAACAGATGGCACAGTGCTGGGAATATAGTACAAATTTCAGTCAGTCATCTGCCTCATTGTGGGGTAAGGAAAAACGAAATGGAAGCAGAGGACGAATAAGTAGTGACAAAGACTTTGTATCTATGTTTGGAGAAAAACTAGTTGCAATTATTGACTAAGACCGATAAAAGCATTGTCAGTGATAAACCAGCAGCAACCCATCTGTGTCCAGCAATTGCACTGTGAATGACTTGCACCGGCCAGTTGTTTCATGAAGCCCATACCGATATGATTCATAATAGTTACTCACTTTGTGTTTCTTTTTTTACCAAAAAACACCGATGTGTTTGCTCAGAGCTGGAAGAAGGAGGGACACCCGGTCATCAGATTGCGATAAGCAGTTGATAATGTTCCATACTGATGCGCTTAAGAATATCAGCTTGAAGGCGGGCAGCTGTCTTCAGTGATTCTTTCTCCAGCCGGTTCAGACCAGTTAGAGACAGGGCATGATAAATAGATTAATTTTCATGAGAGCTAAACAAAGGGTGGGGGTTGAAATTGTTTTTTTACAGTCTGTGATTTTAGATAGTAGCACTGTCAAGGCATGAGTCTAGGTTACTTCGGCTGCGGTCACGACCATTAGAGATCTCTGTATAGTCCTTCAGTGTTCGCAGGCCAGATATACACGGGGAATAGCATGTCCTGGAATAGGTCGTGCGTTGAACACATTTGCGTTTCCGTCATTATCACACATGACGTTCTTCGAAACCTCATTTTCGTGCAAAACTGCAATGTAATGTAGTTTGGCGTAACGTAGATTGGTGCTTGGGATTCACTGACAAACTTCGTATCTTTCAAATTAGCCCACAATAGCGCATCAGTCCACTGGGTCCGATAACCTATCATTCGCAACAATTACTTAAAAAATGGATTTGTAATTCAAAATTGTTCGTGATCAGGGAAGTCAACCCAATAAAATCACCCAGCCAGTCGTTTGTCATCACAGAATAGCGTTTCTGTATAAGAAGTGGTAAATATGATACAGTTCACTTCCTTCCCAATTATTCTCTTTTGTCCCGATAGCAAAAAAACGTTGCCAAGAAAGACGTCGGAATAGACGACGCACTCGACAACGCAGGAACAGGGCGAATCGACGTCAACGGAATCATGGCTCAAATGTGACACCGGCACCAAATTAGTACTCATCTTAACATGATCACCAACAAATAAACTTCCCGCTTTCGCCAAGCGACATTTCCGCTTCCCTCTTGTTTCATCTGAATCCTTTCCAAGTATTCGAAAACAGTTTTACTTCGCTTTTGATTTTAACATTCTATGTATGCTCTGCTTTTCTTTGTCTACTTCAACTAATGCCGCTCGACTGTGCACGGGCTATTGCGTTTGATCTGTCACCGTCCGTTGGCCTGTCTGTCCAACTATCTCTGCCTCTCAATGTGTCATGAGTTTCATTCCATCTCAGTGTTGCATGTGTATGACTCAGTACGCACAATAAAATACGAGCAAATGCAATCCGGACTCAGTTACTCCCTAATTTGCTTTCATCGGAAACAGTTTTCTAAAAATCAATAAACGTTTCATACATACCAGAACCTTTGCTAACAAGCTGGCTGAGGGTCGATATGAGCTGGCATCACAGTTGGTAAAATCGATGGAAGAATAACTGATCTAAGCAGATGGGCTTCCACTCAGCCACCTCGCTGTCTTGAGGACAGATTTTTGTTAGAACCAAAGGCTTTGGTTGAGAACCCTGATCGTTCTCCTGGTTGGAGGCTAGACACCCTAGCAACACACACGCAACATCTCCCATGAACTGCACGAATAGAAAGAATTCCACCCTGCATCGGTCGTCGCGCAGGCTAATCAGGACCGCGCTGCTCATTGCATCGAGCAGGATGGGCAGTGGCAAGTATAAGCAAGAGTCCCCTCTTATTCAGCCTTTGTCTTCTGCTGCCAATCAACTCCCTTTACCTCTCTACTTACTCACAATGCTTCCACTGATACTTGTAACGGTTCACCGTCAAATGATGCCGTAAACAATCCTCAACCTCGTAACCGACATTCTCTCAAGCCTCTGAACCTCGGCTGCTTTAATATGCGTACACTCAAGCAGGTTGGTCAACAGGCGCGCGTAGCGCTCACAATAGACTCTCTGGTCATTGTTATCTGCTAGGTAGATGATACGCATACCCGAGATTCGAGCAGTGTGATTCCATTAACTGATGTTAGAATCTCATCGAGGTATTTCCTGCGCACTTCAGAAGACGAAACTACTAGAGTTGCGGGTCAACGTGGAGTAGGAACGGTCTTGACTCAAAGCTGAAGCTTACCTTTTAGACAGGATGTCGGGTAATGGTCGTTTGTGTGCGGTGAGACTCCAGGGGTCAGTTGGCATTCGAAAGGATAGCTGTGTTGAACGTAGTTTGTTCGTAACCTCGGCGTACGTCCCATCTGCAAAGGAAAGTCACAAGAAGCGTTAAGAAGGATCACAAAAATTCGTGGGTCATGGTAAGAAATGGAAGTAGCAGCTGCTTCAGGTAACCGTCAAACACCGTCCAGTCTTATTCGCGACACCGATGAACGGCGAACCCCGGTCAGTGAAACGATATACGATAGAATTGGAGAGCCTATTCGTGACAAACAGCAAAGGCTTGACCCCTAGGCCGAACACTTCAAGGGGCAGTTTAGCTGGCCGCGCGCTAGTGTAGTTACTCCGAAGTCAACAACCGCGATTCCTTGGAGAGTATCACTTGAGCCCCCGTCAGAAGTAGAAGTAGAGTCGAGCGTTCAATTACAAAAAGGTAGAAAAGCGGCCAGTCTCGACGAACTTCTCTCAGCTCTTGTAAAGTTGGACGGAGAAGCTTAGATGAAATCAACCACCACCTTGCTCTGTGACATTTGTAACGAGGAATGTATCCCGCTATTATCGGGCAAGTCATTAACTATACCCATCTTCGTGAATGGAATAGGCAGTGATTATAACAATCATCAAGATACCACTTTAGTTTCGATAATCATCAAGGTATTTGCCTCGATTTTCCTGTACCGTCTGACATCGGCTCGCGAGAAGAACGCCAGCGAACAACAAGCCGGATTCCTCCCAGGTCGGGTATGCTTAGAGCAAATTTTTACTCTTCGTCAGTTACTTGAAAGCGTCACACGTGCCGTCGACCAATAGCATCGGTTTTTCTTGACTTGGAAGGTGGCTTCGACTGGGTTGATCGGACAGCCCCATTCAGTGTTGTTCACCGGAAAGGCGTGCCACAGAAGTTAGTGCATCTACTGAGACCATTGTGACTTCATGCTTCTGGCCGCGTAAGTATTTACGTCGAACTATGCCGCCCATTCGAAACGACCAGCGGTGTTTGACAAGAGCGTCCCATTTCCCCCTTCCCGTTTAATTTCGACATCGACGAGATACTGAAGAATGTCCTGCGAAACCTTCAGGATGTAGGTGCTGAAAGGCGCGAATAGCGAAAATCTGTGTGACTTAGATTACGCGAACGACCTTGTCTGCCTGTTCGAATGTACGGAACATGAACATTGTGGACCAGACAGACTCGCAAGAGCTGTAGCTCCTTTCGACTTTCCCTTCGGACGTTCAAAGTTTAAAGCGATCTTGCATGACTGGACGTCAACGCTTTCGAGGATGATGCCCGATGGGGGGGGGTGCTAACAGTTGTCGACGGTTTCACTTACATCGGCAACAGAGTGACGACGGATTAAAGCACGACAGTAGAGGTAAGCACCCATACATACAAGGCTTGAGCGGAGTACGCAGGACTCAACCGCTTGTGGCACTGGCCTGATACTTCACTGAAGTTGGAAGGTCGTTTGTACTGTGTCGCTGTGATTTCAGTTTTGTTGTTTGGTTGCGAGACATGGAGCCTGCTTGAGGAAGGTATTCCTCGCCTTTAGTTTTTTGACCATTGTTGTCCGTGCAGTATTGCTGAGATTGGATGGAAGGACCGGGTGAGGATTGGGTACCAGTTCAGAGAATGTCCCATCACAGCGTATCCAGCCTAAGGGACTTCGTTGATTGGGGCATGTGCTGCGTATGGCAGACACACGTCTATATTACAGTGCCCTATTCTCCGATCCTCCTAGGGAGTGAAAGAGGTCAAGTGGAGGTTAACAGATGACGTGGCAGCGAGGCATAAGAAAATGCACACTGAACTCAGGAAATAATAAGAGCCTCACTTTTTCGTGGTTGGGTTCCACCAGATCCCTCAACCAGCTGGCTGCGGATAATGAAGGGTAGGGCAGCAAACCGCAAAAAGCGGTGAGTGTGTCGTCAATAATGTCGAATCAGGATGATTGATCCAATTCGTTTTGAAACTTTTGACTGTGCATTCCGTGTGAAAGAAAGTGATAACTATTTTGCTTTCCCACCAAGAGAGGTCTACGGATTCTGGAAAGTGAAAAATAATTTCATTATTATTACTCCCAAAAAAAATGAAAAGTGGAAAGAAGGTAGTGCTCGCAATGCGGCTGGCCATGTACAAAGATAAACATGAAAAGAACGACGAAGAAGTAGACAAAGACGAAGATGATCATGATTCGGCTGAGGACGATGACGATGATGATGATGACGTTGAATTTGATGTGAATGCTGATGACGATGATGATATAGAAGATGACGATTATTTTAGTGATGATGATGATGATGATATTGAGTGTGATGTAAAAACCGATGACGAGTATGTTGGTGATGATGTTGACGACAATGACAACGACGATTATCATGATTATGATGATGTTGATGATGATGATTATGATGAATTTGGCTATGATGGCGATGATGATGATGGTAATTATTATTATTATTATTATTATTATTATTATTATTATTATGGGTAATATTTAGATGTTGATTATGATGATGAATATGTTTATGATGATTGGGGTGATGATGGTCATGATGCTGATTTTGTTAGGGATTAAGATGATATTTTTGATGATGATGATTTTTCTGATATTATTGGTGATGGTGATGATATTGATGGCGATATCGGTGATGGTGATGATGCTTATTTTGAATTTGATGATGACTATGATTATGTTACTGATGGTGTTGTTGATGATACTTCTGCTGATGATGAATATGATGGTGTTTACGTTGATGTTGATTCTGATGTTATTGATGATGATGAATTTTGATGGTGATGCTGAAATGGTTGATGGTGGTAATGAGATTGATGAATCGAATTAGTGAGAAGAGACTTACAATCATGATGATGATTTCGATAACTTCATTCATGATGCTGATAATAATAATAATAATAATAATAACAATAATAATGATATTGGTGTTGTCGATGATCATGATCATGATGACTATGTTGATGATATTGATGTTGATGTTGATGCTGATTCTGGTGGTGTTGAGGGTGATGATGATAATGACGAGCCGGATCAGTGTGTGGATTCATATGATCAAGACTGTGAATGTGCCTTTTTTGACGATGATGATGATGATGATGATGTCCCGAATGGTGGTACTTGGGTTTCCGTTTATGATATTAAGTGTGATGTTTTGAATTCTGTTAGGATGGTTTTCTGCGCATGACGGTTCTTATAATGATTGTGATGATTACGATGATGATCATGATGATGACGATTATTCAGTGTAATGGAATGATGATTCAGATGATGATCCTGGTGTTTTGGATAATGTTATTGATGGTATGATTCGTACTATGATAGTGATGATTACGATTCGGATGATTATTTTGAGAGCGTTTACAACACAACAGTCGATGTACGCTACAGTCTCACTGGCAGGTAGTGCGTTAGCACCGACCCCGACTGAGCGCACGAAACCAAGGGCGGCAGAACAGCCGATCGATGACTCGAATCGGTAGACGAGACGAATCCTTCCAGCGACATTCAAGCCTCATGGGGTGGTCGCCCATACCAGTCGGACCGAGGCATGTGGACAACGAGTGGACGCATGTGACCGCAACTTATGTATCCTTTGTTTTTCGCTGACAAAACTAGATGATTCTGAGGTGGAACTGAGTTTTAACCAGAGTTAGTGGGACAGAACAAAACAATGATGATGATGTTTCCGATGATGATAATCCGGATGATTCGGATAATGAGTTGTATTTTGATGATTAAGATGATAATGACGATAATGATGATTATTGTGATAATGTTGATGACGTCGACTTTCCGCATTATGATAATGATTCCGATGAGGATGATGTCGGTGTTGATAACGGTTGTGATGGTTACGTGTTGATAATGCTATTACGCACATAATTTTAGTAGTTTTTTCTCTCAGTGTAAGAAACCAGTTGTGTTGTTTGTGGCGGGGTTGGTTTGCCGTTTATTTTGGTGTTTCTTCTCCGCTTTGGTTCTCCTGTGTGTGTAGGTAATAGAGGAGGATTTGGAAAGGTTCGCGTGAAGATTTTACCTTAGAAATTTAATTGTGCTATTCACCATTCCTCAAACAAGACCTCCTTTTTGAAATGAGAAATGGTAATAAACGTGCCAAAGAAGACCTATATATATATATATATATATATATATATATATATATATATATATATATATATATATATATATATATATATATATATATATATATATATATATATATATATATATATATATATATATATATATATATATATATATATATATATATATATGGGCACTGGACCCTTCATTCCCGGGTTCGAATCTGCGTGCAGCGGCCGGATACTCCCCAGTTTGCAGCCTTGAATTCGCAGCGTCCCCCTTCTTGAAATATTGTACTGCGATCATATAACGAAAAGGAAGCAAATAAAAAAGTGTAAAACTGTATCGTGTAACATTCGGCTCAAATTCCAATCCTATTTGGCCTGGTCCACCCACCGAATAGCGTCCTCAACTAATAAGAAGTGGTTGCAAGAAGTCAGTCAATGTGAGACACAGCAGCAAGCGCCGTCAAAAATTGACTTACCGCGCACTGAAATAGCTTGAAAATCGGACAACTAATTTAGATGAATTATTCATCGCAGGAACGTGATCAGCACAACAGTCACATTTTTCCATTCCCATTCCGCTTTGAATTGTTCGAGTCATGCTTCATAGGGCACTTGAATTCTGTGCAAGTGGTACTCTCTAATATGAAAGCAATTTCCCGTTTGAAACACTTGATCATTCTTTCAAAACAAATGACTGGCACTTCGGAGAGTAGCTCTTGTTGCGGTACAAAGATAAGACATTTTTAGAGTTCTCACATGAGGTAACGAAACTCCTTCATCCAACCATCTGGCTTTTTGACCCCGCATTTTGGTTAACGTAACAAAAATGTGATTGTCTATTTCTGTCTTCGACATACTTCGATTTTCAATCTTCGGTCACTTGAATTCAAAGACAATCACCGTTGAAACTGGCTCCTTATTCAATTTTACAGAGAGTTCTTATACATAAAAAGGTGAAAAGTGGCCATCCTTAGTTAATCATATTCCCGATTACTGGATGAATACTATCGAAAGAATAATCGTGCAGTGACAATGTTCAATTTACTACCGAAAATGTGTGTCATTGTAATATCGAATGGATTGAATGGGCTTAACCCCGAACAGAACTACCGGGAATCAAGAACACCAACACCAAATAGAATGTAGCGTGATATTTCGTATGCGAGGTATCACTTACTGTACGAGTATGTATTATAACGGAGAGGATACCGTAAAGCAAAACAGAAAAAGTTAGTTTTCAGTATCACATTCATCATCGTAAGAGATGAACAATAGTGTACGTGCACCGAGTTCTAAAATCACAACTTAGAGCAAACGTTGATCAGCCGGCTTAACTGGAAGGTGTGACAGCCAATTTGTATGCGCACCACACACCCAAACCTGCATGCCGTGCTTGTACTCCTCACAGTTGTGGTTCGGCTTATGTTCCTTCACAAACCAGATGAAACAATGTTTCGATGGCGAGTTCGTCATTCGTAGTGAACGATGAACCGTTAGGCAAGCACTCTCGGTTTTCCATAATCCAAAACGAACAAATATTCATCAAAAAGAACCTAGAAGTGCATATTTTTATACGGATGATGCACGTCAGCTACCCACTTGTTGGTCTCTCCAGTAGTGTTCTACCACTGAATCGAAATATCTCGAATAGACAGAGATTAATAAAGGTAAACAGTTGGGAAAGTTGCAAATGTACTCACTTTTTTACTCTTACGCCTTCTTTTGCAAAACACTGCAAGTTTCGATTTGATTTCGATGACTGAGAGTAAGTACTGAATTTGTAGGGCAGAATAATTTGCCACTGTCGCAGAAATAAATGCAATTCTGCTCCTGTTCACATTAGGCTCACTGTGACAGCAAAATGGCATGGCTTGCCTGAAGTTACATGAAACCATTTATCATTCTCAAACTTACAAAATCCATACCCATCTCCGCGTATTTGAATCGACCTACGGGCTTTTTATTGTGTTCCAGGCAAACACAGGACTATTCATCCCTAGGTGTACATTGTCTTTCCTTTTAATTGTACTTGGACAATATCTTCCCTTGTCATTGCCATGTATCTTCGATGCCTCACTGAACGGACATGTGCTGTTACACATTGATCAATTTGCCTCCGATTTCTGGCTATTATTTCCTAGCTAATATACTTATCATTATTTGGGTTTCACAGATTCCTGAATTCAGGCTGTGTCAAACAGAATGTGGCACATTCGGGGAGGAAATGGTAGATAGAGTCGGATTCCGTGATTCTCAGCTAACACTGACCTTGGTTTCTGTAATGTCGGTAAGCCAGCTGAAACTGGTATGAGGATGCGTTCATAAGCTCCAGGCGGGAAGTTCAGATATCTGGCATGGCAAGTAAAACTGACGCTCACTATTGGACGGAATCAGTAATGATAAAGCTAAATTTGTGATGTATTCTGCATGATAATGTATCTGGATGACAGGAAAAAATTTCAGCGGAAGCACACGACTGGTTTCGCGGTTGTTTCCACTCATTCGGTATGCGTACCTGGTACTCTTCTGCTCAATCACTCTTATAATTGGGCATTCTGTGTTTGGTTCATTAACCTAAACCTATTTCAGTTGTTAGGAAAGTGCATGGACAAAGAGTCTACTTGTAGAACCACAAAGCGAATCTTCTGGAGAATAATCATGTGACTTTAAAGATGGACTTTCCGTCAGTGCACGCTCCAAAAGGTAGATTGCTTATACAACGATTTATTTCGCATTATGAAGGCTGAACTCATCACTGAAATGATCTGTCGTTCACTTCTCTTTCTCGGTATGGAAAATCACTCAGACTCGTTCACTCAGCTCTCTGTGTGTGATCTGAATCTGTTTTGCTTCACGGTGAGCACTTTTCGTTATTAAATCCTGTTTTGATCATTTTCTTGAAAAAATACAGAACGTGAAAACACTGAAACAGGTAGAACCTGATGTGAGGGAACAGACGTAAAAGTTAAAAGGCGGCTTAGCAACCAAACCGCTACCAGTTCCTGTCCGAGCAGAATCGGTTACGCAAATTAAAGTCCGTCCAGTCAAATTATGACTTTTGCCCATTCTGGATAGTGACTGATAAAGTTCAGGGTAACAGATAGCTCAGTCGAAGGGAGGTTATCGAAAACCAAGTTGATACAGAATTCTACGGTACTGATATCCAATCTTGAAAACAATCACAAATATATTATCATTTTGACATTGAGTCATAATCACTGTCCAGTCAATGGTCCAAGCAATTAAATGACAGGATTACAACAGGAAATATTGCCTGATAAAACGGGAAAACAGCAAAATACCTGTCAAAATGTAAATCTGGTCAATAAAACATGTACTGCACATTTTTGTCAAACTTTAAAATAAATACCAGACTCGTCACGGTTCGAAATGTTCTTCGAGTCATAATCTTTGTGTAAAATAGCAACGCGTTCCAGCCTTTTTGATAGCTCTTCAGTTAAAACATCTGAGGTCTTGCCGCTCAATTATCCTGAGCTAATATTACGGCTTCGTTGAAATTTTCATCGCCGTTCATTGTTCATGTGGAAAATAACTACTCTCCGTATTACAAGCAGCCTCCATTACTTTCTCTCATGGCAGCCCTCGTGTCACAAGTTAAGTCAAGGATGCGCTTTATTGGCCCAAAAGGAGCAAATTTTCAGTGAAATGTTATCAGCCATAGGCTTTGACTATTACTGGATGGTGTCGATCAACAAGCCGTGTTTGTTGATGAAGAACTTGATGGGAAATGGACAATAGTGATGAAGCAAGCTTTTCCGCAAGGTGGTGTTCCGAAACAAGAAACCTTGCTCGATATGGAATAACCGAGGTATAAAAGTTGTAGTTTGGGAATAAATCAGTCTCAGTTTACTGCGTGCAGCAGAGTAGAAATTACTGCCAGTTAGAGATGAATGTAGCGAGAGTGTTTCATCAGGAAGTATAGTGCTACGCACTCTTTTACATGCACAGAAATGGATTTTTCCACGTAATTCCGTAACATCACTGCAATCATAAATGTATTTAAGGGAGCGCTTGATCAACACAAAGTCTCTGACAAGCAAAAACATGGGAAATGACATGGGAGCAGTGTAACCAGTGGCACAACACACAAAATGAATTAGATTAACGATGATGTGGGTAGGTACACGTAGAGAATTCAGACGAGAAATGTAGAATGTTAGCCTTTCTAACTTGAAAAAGGTATCGTGTACTTGTCGGGTCCACCTCAGATCTGATGAGATAAGTACACCAAGATATTTATAGCACTGGACTCTTTCGACGTTTGAACCTGCTATCATGAGGGTTGGATAATTTGGTTGCAATGAAGATCTTCCATCAACTGATACGAGTACTTCTGTACACTTGTTTTAATTAAGTGCTAATTTTACGGGGATAGACCATTCCGTCATCGTAACGATAGACTGTCTTAGTGGATTGATATTAACACTGTTCCTGGATTTGGAACCGACCATAAAATAGTCGGAACATTTGAAAGTGAACGATAGCGAAGTAGAGGGGAGGTCATACGTGTAACAAACGAACTAAAATGGAAGATGATTTGGCGAGCTATAAGGTACCACTCGCAAATAGTACTGTTGACATCACTGAAATTCCCTGGTCTCAGCTATGGTTTTGATGCTGACCTCATTTCACAAAATCAGGTGAAGTTGCGTACTCGTTACACCGAATCGGCATGCAATTTCCACCACAGAATATCAGTTGTTATGCAAATAACATTAACTTTGCCACCAGGGGTGGAGAATGTCTTTCTCGTTGACCGCTCCATCACGATTTGTGTGTGCTTGCGAGATCTGCTGTCGTGGTGTGAAAGATGTAGTAATTATCTCAAGTGAACCCAGCCGTTTCGCCAGATAGATCACTAGGAAAAGATATGTTTACGACAGCCCCCACTGCAGACGCAAATGACTATCGGAACCAACAGAAACACATGCGCCGAATGATTCCAATGACCTTCAATGAGCTATCTGAAGAGCCTACCATGTTCATCCATGAACAACCAGGTGAAGCATTCGACACTAATCAGAACAGAAGGGCCTGCAAGCCTTCTTCATCTCAGGATCAAGTGACGATGGCCGTGTTCAACCGACAGGGGTGTTAACTGTTGAGGAGTTTTGGTGGTAAAATCAGTTGGGACCGGAAAATATGTTCACATGGAGGTGGTGGCTGCTCCTCGGGATTACTTTGTAAGGAGGGAATGCTGTGTTCATTTGTACTTAAACTTGTTCGTCCACTTTTTATCCAGTGCAGATAGTGTTTCTTATTCTACCAAGATGAGGGTAGATGCGTCCGGCTGATAAGAATTTCCTTGGGTACGCACCCAAATGATTAGATAACCCCTAGGGTGACCATCGTGAACGTTATGGTGACTTGTTTGATTCCTAAAGAACTGAAAACTGAAGAAAGAATGAGCTACATTGAGTATTTCTTTCACAGCGTGTGAGAAACGGTTGCTGCGGATTAATGATTTGGTAATTCTGTTGAATTTTTGGTAAAAATAAACCCAGATTATTAACATGAGTAGTAGGAGATTGGATTTTACGTAGGGTGGTTCATCATGTAGTATGGAAGCTCTGTTATCCATTGAAAACTGTGGAAGCATGGTACAGCTGTTTCATCTCCGTTAGGAATCAGCGGTGCTCGTGCACTGATGACAATTCCTAACAAGGAAAAAACAGTTGTGCAGTGATCCCGTGGTTTTAAATGATGATTCGAGCGTTCACACCTCATGACGAATCATATTACGTAAGGTCAAATTCCCCGGGGAATTTTCATAACCGAGGTTAGGTTTTGATCTATCCCGAATGACTCGTTTTCTGGAGCGCTTACAAAACCCATTCCCTCTATGCGTTTGTTTGCACCCGACAAATTCCTCACGCTCGAGAAGTTAAGCAATAAGCTAATCTTTACTTACAGCATCAGCATGAAGTCGTGAAAGTAAAGTTAGTGTCCTCCATTTCACGGCTAATTGCCTTGTATCTCCCAGTCGGATGGCTTGTTCACTGTTTTGTGCTGTTCGGTATCCATAGCTTGACAAGTATCGCATTCAGATTGCTCGTCGGGATTATTCTTCCTCGATGACCCAGCTCCCATGAATGGCGCGTGTTTGGGAATCAAACCGGTTTCCGACCCGATGGGGATTTGATCGACCATACCTTTACTCTTCCACATAGTTTAGAGGACATACACGCGTCCCATAGGCCCACAAACTCTGTCTTCCTTGATCTGAAAGCAGAGTTCCACTCTTTCATCCTCATATTTCTTTGCAACTTCCTCCCACTGAAGTGTGTACCAGAGAAAGTTATATCTAGTTTTCAATCCTTTTGTTCAAATTGCAGAAGCCGAGTTCACGCTTACTGCGATCTTTCACCTGAGTTCATCGAGAAAGATGGAGTGTGTCAAGGGCTCACTCTAAAGCCCTTCCTCTTCAGTTTTCTAATATATATATATATATATATATATATATATATATATATATATATTGCATCGGCTTGAGAACAACCTTGGTGCCAAAGCAACAACAACAGAAGGAAATTACAAATGGTTTTTTGAGAAAACTCCATCCTCAAGTGACAACAGCGGCTTCGATCTTTGCTCAGGCAGTAAACTCTCTGTCAGAATACTCAGACGATATTCCTTTTCTGTGAAGATCCACGTACGTTGCTTTTCTATATAGCCTAAACAACAAGTCAAGTGGACACTGCAGCGGTTAGATCGTTCCTTCTATGCGGTTCAGAAATATGATCGTTAAAAGTAGGGTTTTGTACCGTCCAACTAGTTCTCGTGAGAAGCTTTTTCTGATTTCGAATCATCCCGATTCGTCAATACTAAAATTACTGTTTATATATAATGGTCAGAGCCAAATCCTGGCCGGCTAAATTATGGCTCCATCCAGTATTCACAACCAGTTCTTCTGAGTGGTTAATCTGGTTGGAAACTTAATTTGTTGATTCGGTTCAGACGACGGATGGCATTTGATTGAACATTCGGTTGGCTTAGTTCGTTCCAGTCTTGTCCTCAATTCTGGACAGAACATGACGTACTGTCTACTCGCCAAACCATCGTGCTGTTTGTCTTAAGTACAAGGCCGTCTATTGGCCATTCGCCATCTCATTCCATCACAGATAGAAAATCGACGAAGACTGTCGGGGATTGAGAATCGAGGTCTCCATATTATTGTTCGATTATGCTGAGAAAGCCGCATCAGAAGTCTTGAGGTAAGCGTACTGTATTGGGAACCAGTGTTTTAATCGATCAAATGTGAAATCGGCTGAAAATCGGGTTCAATGTTATTGAGACCCGTTTCTAATGCAACTAGATGAGGTTGATTTGTGCTGTACTGCAAACATTTTACAGACTGCTATCCTGATGAGAAGGCTGTAGGCCACTATCTTGGTGTTCGTTTAATGTAAGTGTAAGATCCAGTCGGTGCACTTACAAGGCTTCGGTTCAAGGGCTTGTGTTTTACAGAATGAACACGTGCAACCCCCTTTGGAAAAGTACTGATTCGCATAATACACTATTTTTCAAGGTTGAAAAACTTGGGTTTCGTGTTGCTTTTCCGAAATATTATGGACCTTTGGCATACTGCTTTTTTCTGAGGGTGCGACATTTCACAGACTTGAGTGCAATCTGTAGGAGCTGGAGAATGAATCAGTGACGGCAACTGTTCGGCTCCAAACTCGTGGCATCGCAACGGGCACAATCCTAAGTCTTAAATCCTCAGTCATAAGGGCACATTTGATGGGTAGGAGTACCGGCAACCGTGGTTCGAAGGTCAAACATACATGTGCTTACTGATGTGCTAATAAATGGACTTGTTGATTACCGCGTTCTTCGAGAATTCTAAACAAAACACATACGAAGGAAAGCAATAACAAAATTTCGAACATTATTTTTTTCACTACGCACTTCCTTAGACTTTAGTACTTCGATATTTTCCACTACCTGAGGTCTTGGGAGTTAAGCGCACCACACAACATTCGTGTCACTGAATCCCATCCCATTCTGAGCTATATCCATCAATGTCCCTAAGCTACTCTGATATTCGTACATTGGAGACCAACCAGGAAGGCGAGAAGTGACAACCGTGGCCAGTTCCAACGCCACCCACTTCATTAGTCTGCTCAAAGTATTACACGGACTGCCATGTCATTCTGTCCAGTCACGCACATAAATCATAAATTACGCACAATTTGGTTGGTGATGGGCAAAGATCTAAGTCACGGCATAGAGTACAAAGTGATAACTCCATCCTGAGAACTACCTGTGGTGGAGTGTATGTACTACTTAGGAAGTAGTTGATTGCTGAGGACGGAACTATGGACAATTGTGGATTAACGAACACAGCTAAGTTCAACAATCCAGACACAATAAGGTAAACGACGACCTGAAAATCATACGACTGCTCCTTCTTTGGATGATGACTGTCTTCAAGTGAACGGGACAGTGACTTAGCAAACAAGCATGCTTGCAACATTCGGTTTGTTTTTTCCATCACCGAACAAGCCGTGGGCAACGGATGAGCTACTACCCAGGTACAACTTTGAATTATGATATCCGTACCCCACGAAGGTAATGACTAATTGGTTTGTCGTCCGCACAATGCCGTCACCAGCCGAAAGCAACTATTTGGAGACTGCTTTTCAGATACAGAAGACTGTCTGACATCTTCATGGCAGAGCTGCCTGAGTTCGCAACCGTAGAGCAAAGCTGTCCATCATGGTAAATACACGTTTCACGACACGAGAAAGCATCAGATTACTCGTACAGCCATGGTCGCAAGATTTTTATTAATCAGGCGTCCATAAGTTAACCAATCACTCGCTTAATTCTTCTGCTCTGCTTCCGGCCTGCGGAGACCGGTTTGAAGAAGCAGTCCGACCAGTTAAGTTATCAAAAATGAAGTTCTAAAAGATGGTCCCAAATTGATAACGCTGAGAATGTCTTTGATAGGAGAAGCAATGCAGCCTACGATTCCAGGACGGTACATGATTCAAACAGGATAGATTTCTGAAAGTCTGTGCAGCAGCCCCAGTTATTTCATACTGCACCAATCGAACTGCTCCGACCGAAACTATTTCAATAGAATACTGATTTTGTTACCCTCAAGATCAGTGCACCGATGAATCAACTAATGAAGGACTAATAATATCCGCATACCGCGATAAGATCCTGTTCACTGTCTTCCGTCAAATAAAACGTTCGCCAGAAAATTACTGATTACATGGGTTCTGTTACCAGAAATAAAAAGAAACAGAATGTTACTCGACACTCTTGTTCCTCCAGTCAAATAACTGGTATTAAGTTGCATGGTTTTAATGATCATGGAGTTCCAAACATGCATGCTGCGATTGGAATGTAATCATCATTTGCGTGGGACACACCAGAGCGCGAATCAATACAGGCTGGGTAAGACGCCAGTAACTGCACAACAACCAGTGCAAACACCCTACAATTGGTATATCCATGAGTGGCAGGTACACTTAACGACCATCCATTTCCGGCACTGGTAATCGAACCATCATGTTGACCCCGATATTGGCCGGAAATATTCGTTGTATTTATTGCCTGTAACCTTGTTCAAAGTAATTGCTAATAAAACTGTGTGATACTTAGCTAGATTCGGCTTGAAAGTGAGTGAAAATGTCCTGTGGTATTATAAAAGGGTAGAAAAATATTTTGAAAATATTTGACAAATTTGTCTCTGGTTGCACCAATTTTGGAACCACAATACTCTATACAGACAAGTAAGTTCTGGCCCAGTGTTTCATTGGCCATCGATTGGTCAATCAAATCACCCATACTACGAAATTCTGTTTGTGCCCTTTATTGACATTCATGAGAAAATATTCATTTAATTTTTTCCCCAGCTCTTACTTTCTTTATGCCTCAGTGTGTTTATGCACTTCACTAGACAATAACGACTGGGAGCAACGAAAACCAGAGCACAGATGTTTGAGGTTACAGGCTGAATGACCTGAGATGACGTGAATTGAAATCTTTCAGGTGTGCACAAAACGCCCAAATCTCATGATTACGACAACCGAGAATGGTGGAAAAACTCCTTTTCAAAAGATGTGACCGTCGGAGTAAACCACTCGCGCTGATGTCCAATCTGAACTGAGAGTGTGCGGAGGTAGCCCGGATCAATAACGAATTTTCACCCCATTTTATGATTTCAGTCTGTCCATAGACCGGATGTAGTTTTTAGTGGAATCCTAAAATTCGCTGCCTAGCCAATTCGGATGGAACTGTTAAGGAGTTAAATGGTGATTACGGAAGCTTTCGAATGTTAGAGGTGGATAGTTCGAAAGAGCAAACCTGCGAACATTTGTTACCGAAGGAGTATGAGGGTACTTTGCTTTCATCTATTCTTTTTTTTCTCGTTTCTCCACTGTCACATGCAATGTGAGGCACGGTCATCATGACCAATCAAGAAAAGGGAGCTTGTTCGCCCCGTTATAATCGCCTCTGTTCACCAGCACTCGTAACGCTAACAGGTATGTATGGCAATGGAAAATACCAGATGACCAAATAAATTTTGGCTTCATCCACCGAACTTTACGAGAAGATTGTGCAAAGAAATAAACAATGCAGCAGTCGCAGATGTACACACACACACACACACACACACACACACACACACACACTGATTCAATGGTTTTTCTCTAAGCAGTGGTTTTAAGGTGAGTGTTCGCTTGGCATTGGTTTGTTCAGCAAGCTGAGAAATTGGGTTGTATACGTTCCATCACCGGCCAAGATGACGTCATGAGTGTAAGGGTGGTGCGTCTTGTTGTTGTGTATCTGTCTGAGCATATAAGTGACCGACTGGATGAATTCACTCGTGAGCATTGAGTATGAAGTTCGTGCCAGCTTTGGAACTAGCTTTGTCCGTGATCAAAAGGCACTCGCATTGTGCATGGGACATTCGACCAAGTGAATTCAATAAATTCATCATATTCCTAATAATTATGAAAAATAATTATGAAAAAGTCCACGTTATTCTTTGTACTCAAATAGATGTCATTTCGAACACTTGGTTTTTGATATCGAATTCCCACATGTTTCAATGATATATGTAAACTGGATTAACTATTCTGGTTTTTCCCAAAGCTCATTCTGTCCATTTTTCCCGGATGACTGCACTCGAGTTGAAAACTGTGAGAAGGAAACAAGATACCATCGTGATAAAATGAACAATTCAAACAACTAAGTAAATTGGAAGCCATTTATTAGTTTCACTTCTATCCAGGTCGACTAATATGTGATGAACAAAAACAACGGGAGGAACAACGTCTTATCTCACTTGGAAAATCCTGCAAAAACACCACAAGCTCCTATACATTTATACCTGTATTTCATTGAGCCCCTTCGGAGCCACTGGCCACAACCAGTCCGTTGGCGGAATATTAGTTCTATTTGCATGGATCCGAATGTGTGACGTCATTAACCTCGGGGTGGATTCAGAATCCACGCGCGGATGCCGCGCTCACGCTTTCATATCGCCACGTAAATCAACCAATTTTGTTCATTTTGCCTTTTAGTACGTCAAACTACCGTAGATAGAAATTGATCCCATAGATGCCATTCTATGATGAAGCCTGGACAGATTGCCGCGAAGCAACCTGAAAACATTCCGTAAGATGGAACTGTTTGCTTCTCTTTGTAGAGATCTACCCGAGAGTAACAATAGACTGATTCGGACGTGCTTGGCTTCAAGGTTAGGGTTCACGGGATGCGCCTACCTTCTGGTTGTTAACATTCTACGATATGGATCCCGAGTCACGGTAACCGGCTTTATCGTATTCGAATCATTTGTTGGGCAATTTAGTTTGCAGCTATACGTTCCCTCGTTGCTTACTTGCCCCCTTTAGCTCCAATTTATTTCATTTTCAGCTGGGCAATACAACAGGGAACCAACCAGAAACGGAACGCGGATGTACAAAGTTGATTGTTTGGAACTGAAATGGAGCTCATTTTTCTCAGCAGACGAGTATTTTCCGTACTATCTTTTCAAGTCCTGTTTTTGTTCTTGAAACTGGAAACAGCTTTTTTAAACTAATCGAATGTATCAAACTCATTCGCATATACTTCACCAATGGAAAGAAAGGTCAGCCGGCTAAATTAGTGTTGGTGTAGAAACGCTGGTGCACATCTTCGCTCTCTGTTTGCTCCTGGATCTTGCTTTGTCCCCCCCTCCACCCCCCAGTTGAACACAGCATCGCTGACCGAACTGTTGGCGGATTAATTCGTGAACACCTTGTTGGAACCTATGCAAGAGAAGTTTTGCATCGCTCTTGTCGATCGCTTCATGGACAGTTTCCAGCTGGCAGACGTGGCCCGTGAACTAGCCAGTCTTGATGTGGCTGTGGTAAATATGATCGATGAAGAAGAATCACAAGTGGACAACACATGTGTGCAGGAGACATCAGTGTTGTGAAGTTCGAACTTGGAAGATAGTGGAAGGAAGGCCAGAAACCGAAAGAAACTTATTGTTTGTGTTGTGAAAATGTGGGACTTCTCTGGCATCAATACCCCGAACTCTAACAGCTCACTGAGAGAAACTAAGACATGCAGTTGTCATTGGTGTGCTAAACTGCGGATTAATTCAGGCACAAGTTGAGACTATTGACCAGAACGACCTTTGTCAAAGACATGCAACAATACTCTCCAACCCAACAAGTTCCGGATTATTGTTGGTTGAATATCTTTGGCGTATGTGAGAGGCTCATTTGTAGCCTAGTCACTTGAGTGTAGTCCTCAAGCGAAAGTTCGAATAAACGACTTAGTACATGACGCTGCTTTTCGACTACCATAATTCTACTAGTTATTCCGATGAACAGCCCTCATAAAATCATGTTTTTACATTTACTGATTCAACTATATTACGAGCATTTATCAGTGAAGAAGTGTTTATTTGCATCTTTTTTGATCTGTTATTCATCTTCACCTGAAAGATTAGGGCAAGATTATCTGTCAGCCGAAGATGACAAAACCGACTAATAACACAAATCCACGTGACCCATCTCGAACTTGGGTAAATGGTACATTCATCTGTTCCTTCCGGAATAGACACGGTTCAAAAGGGCAAATCTGTAGTGGCTGATGAAATACCAGGTTAGATACGTCGGAGAAGAAATCTCTCCAGTTTTTAAAGAAAACAATCATAGGTAAGGGGGTAGAAACTCCAGCCGAATTGGACAACCCATAAGCACTGAGTACTTGGATACAAAGCTAGGGAAGGGGTCCACATCCATGTCCGGTCTGGTTCATTACTATCAGACACAAACAGAAACCGTACCGCATAAGTCATCGAAAAGTGGTTTGTAACAAACTCGACCAATGATTTCGGCTTGCGGTCGAAATTCACGACCAAGCGAGACTGGTTGATCACCCTTGCACGTCGATTCCCAGTCGATTTTCAAATTGCCCGTGTACTCACACGGGACCACGGGTGTGGAACTAGTCTGGCACCGCCAGTTCAACTGAGAGAGGAACAACTCGTAACGGATTTTGCCACCTTGTGTAGCAGAGCTGAAAAGAAGAAAACAAAAAAGCAGAAATTTTATCACCGTTTTCTCTTTGCTGTTTTTGTTGTTGTTGTTGTTGTTATTGTTACGAATGTTTGTTCAGTTCCGAGCACTTTTCCCGATATTGTACGGTAATTGGATCGGTAACAATTCCACCCCCTCCCCCCCCCCTCCCTCAGATTTTCACATCATCGGGAAAAATGGAAAGCTATTATCAACCAAGTAAAATCGCGTTCATTCGAAGTCAAATTATTTTAATGTTTGACGTCCAAATAATATCAGTTCAGCCTGTAATGATATCAACCTGCTCATTGATTTTTATTTACCGTGATATCAAATTTAGCATATGGATACTTTATCCACGTACCGTATTAAATCAGTTTCACTTGAAAACGGTAGATGAGCCACGTGCAAATCATATAATATCCGAAAATTGTTACCCACATATGGATGTTGCACATTAGGCCGCTCGTGATCATTGTGTGTGTGTGTGAGCAGGTGCATCATGTTAACATAATTTCTAAGAAATATGCAACAGGTGTTTCAGGGCACAGCAAGTTCGGTCTTATTCAGAAGCACTTACACACATAAACACAGGGAGGGGAGAATTCTACTCACGCATGCAGTGAAAAATCATCAATTTAAGGAAATAATGATCAAAACCTATAGTCTGATTGTTGCAGAAACTTAGCTAAATGCCCTTTTAACAGTTCACCGCTTTTAACTTTATCAGGTAAGCATGAATATCATGCAACACGACCAATAAACACCGGAGATATACAACTGATTATTCCATATCGTTTGAAAAACAAACGAACAAAAAAATGTAACAAGTGAGGTGGATAAAGAAGCATAGTTTATTATAATTTCTTCGTTTTATATATCTTTAGCCATTGTCCACTTTGTGGTGTCGGCACCATAATTGTTCTTCGATAATATTATATATATATATATATATATATATATATATATATTACCTGTAATAAGTCACGAGATGTTGAGTACTGATGCCGAATGAAAGTTGACTGGATTATTCATTTGTCCCTAATCCAAATCGCCTTACGCTTTACATCTGTTTGCACGCATCGATCACCTGACAGATAAGCGTCCTCGAAGTTTCCATTCTGATTCCAGGATTGGTGGAATATAAACCGGAAAGTCTTCTTCATATTTTGTTCCTTCGTTAGGTTTTTTCTTTTTTACTCCATTTCGTGGCGTTGGCATCATATGTGATTCCACGTACATAAACGCATGTATGCATTCATAGCCAACGAGGTCGAACGTTTCCGTAGAATGACACTGCATTCCCTTCTCCCGAGTTCTACTTCGTCCGGAAAAGTCAGTTCAGGTCAAAAACACTAAAGTCTCAGGGCATGCTTTCAAAGTGATCATCTGATTGTGTAATCATGCCTAACATTTTCCGACCTCCTAGTACCACTTTCAGTAAGCCACTCTTGAAAAAACACAGCCGGTATTCCACTAGCTTCTCGCATTGTCAATCGTCTAGATTGACACTTAGTCACAAACTGGAATAACCAATTGTCAGCTTTGAATGATTTTACACTAGTAGTGTTCCACGTACACAGTCGTCACGAGAACCTTTGTGAAATAAACTACTTGTTGTTAAAACGAATATTACTGATACTAACGAATTAATTTGACCCAAGTTTCCCGGGAATTCCTGATAAGAGAAGAGAGTGGTTTTCTTACGTACTGCACACTATTTTTTGATCGGATGCCAACGGTTAAGGTTTACTAATTCAGTCACCTAACTCTTGATAGTTTCGTTCTCATATGCAAGCAACTGACCATTTCAACGGAACAATTAGTGCTATCCGTTTATTGATAACAACATTACGGGGGCGGATTCGCCTACGGATAAACACATAACAATTGACCTGATTTCCAAACTCATTTGGGTAAACAAATAACCAAATTGTTACACATCTGGATACGAGCGAGAATAGATTTCGGTGGTCAGACACGGAGGAAAAGAAACGCAATTTTATTATCTCTAGAAGAAATTTCAGGTGAGAACTACCCGAATGGAGAAACTGCGCGTATCATTCTTTTTATCGTAGGTACGAGATAAAATAAATTCCGAATCTAAGTGCGGAAGCACAGTTCAATACCCAAGCGAGTTAAAATTGCAGTTTCTGATTTATAATTCTTCTAATGATCAGGCTTAAATTACTAAAGCACTGGTCTTTGATAATAGGTCATTGGAAAACGTTATGTCCGTGGGTTCCTAAAATCAAACCAATTCGTGATTCGCATGCCAAACTAGCGCCTCCAGTAGCAGACTGTTCAACATTTCTCGTCTCAGACCAAGGGAAATATTCAAAGAATGTGGGTTCCATAAAATTGTCAGAAATGTGAATGGAAGTTCGTACGTCTCTTTGATTGAGGTATGGAGAATCACTACCTCAGAAGACAAAAGTCACTCAAAAACCAGACAACTTCGACCTGGTAGATTTTGATCAAAAAGACTTTGTAGTGAACTTTTCTCGGTCACTTAGTTAATACTGGATTTACTGATTAGCTGAATTACGCCAAGTGCAGTAGCATTCCGGTCACCGCATGTCTGTTTGAGTGTTGAAAGTGTGTTCAATGCAGTCGCTATGATGGCAACCATCCACCTACCCGTTCTTGTTCAAGCCGTATTTATCTTCAGCTTTTGTAATTTTTTTTAAACACATGATGACTGTGTACTAGCTAATTTGATTTTTCCCCTGCTGATTTTATTGTCATTGTTGCATGGTGTACATAATAAGAATGATGATGTTGGCTATTGACTAGAAGGTTAGAAAAAGGTAGTGCAAATAAATTGAACGCGAACATTTTCTGACATTCACAGTGAACTGATAAAAAAAACAGAATAAATTAAAATTTGAGCGAGGGGTATCAAGTCGATGAGGTAGTTAGCCGTTCTTTAATTGTTTACCATAACAGACTTACTATTCCATGATGGCATTCAGCATATCGTTTGGAATCGGGACGTGATGAGTCAGACAGATGCGTCGTAACACATCACGGTCTATTTCACCGGTTCGATCTCCGTCTATCTGACGGCATGACTGTAGCATACGAGCGTAGTCCTCAAAAGCTGCTTTTCTCAAGGTTTGCTGAGCCAGTCCAATCAGAATCTCATGACGAATAGCTTTAGGCGGTCTGATGTAATGAGGAAAATGAGCAACAACATTTATTACAGATGAATAATCTTACTATTTTTAAACACGAAGTTTATCGTAGGCTGTGTGTAATTTTAAATAAATTAGGACGCCTTAGTTGCTGTGATACCTTTAAGGGTTGGTTGTGCAAATTGGCCATTTGGGATAGTAGACTTCGATTTGTTTGTTCCCCGAACTGCAAACCCTACCCAATCAATGTGACTCGTTTTGAGCTGAAAAATTCATTTGGAACACAGTAGTCGTCCAATGCCCGAGATAAAACCGAACGACACGAACGCTATAGAGAATTTATGTTACCGTGTTTCTTAGAAAATAAACCCTCCCAAGATTTTTCAGAAAGTTTTTAATATACTGCACTTTCTGAAAATAGAACCTAGTTCAAAATGCATCCGCGTAATGTGCTCGAGGATGACGACTCACGTGCCGAACCAGCCAATATACCTCTTTTAGACTCAGCCAAATTTATGTCCCTTGCCTTGGCAACAAACACGATATTTGCACGGTGACCACGCTTAGGTTATTCGCATCGAATAAAATTGACCCACTGGAATGTAAAAGACGACTGTTCGGAATCGCCAATACGAGCCCTATGATGAGCATACTTGGACGAAGTTTTCATTTAAGGAAAGTTCCATTGTAGAACAGGAGACTTTGGGGTCACGGAGTTCACAGAAACCCGATTTGCTAGAGATACAGTCTACTGTTTGGGACTTGGTAATTTGTGACGAATTCCCAGAAGAGGACAAAATGGTTGTATTCGACTAAACAGGGGTCTCTATCTACGATTATTTCCTCGTGCACGAGGGCACGAGACTTTGTCCTGTCTTTTTGGATTTTTCCATCACAAACATATAAGACAACTTCAAAATAAGCTCTAGTGTGTTTCTGATACAAACTAATATAAGATCGGGTCATAATTTGGGAGAAACATGGTAGGAATTCTCACTTTAAGACAGCTCAACATCCCGATGAATATCGGTTCATTGTGAATCAGTCCAAAAGAAACGGGTCTTAATTTTTAGCAAACCTGTGTGCACGTGTTTCACCACGTCAGACTGGTGGATATATACTAGACAGATAAGAAAATTAAAGCGGCCCTTGACAGTCTTCTGTTCTGTGCTGTCGATGGAGAAGTGCAAATCTGAATGTGTGTCACAGACCACATTATTACGTGTATATTACCTCATCCTACAGTGTCATCTGCACTTATTTTTAAATGATAAACAGAAAACGTAGCAAAAAATCAACTGGAATTACAACCTTCTCAAGACCGTTTTACACTTCTATTCGACAGATACTTGAAATTCGAGCGCAGCAATAACATCAAGTAAATATACCATCAACAGCAAAGTTAGCGTTGCACGAAATAACCCTTGATGGCTTTCGTTTTCTTCTTTTTACACATAGAAAATGAGTACTTATGATTACGTTGTCTAATCAG
Source organism: Fasciola hepatica (assembly GCA_948099385.1). NCBI lineage: Eukaryota > Metazoa > Platyhelminthes > Trematoda > Plagiorchiida > Fasciolidae > Fasciola > Fasciola hepatica. The sequence continues at coordinate 7,058,591 of CANUEZ040000083.1, forward strand.
TGCTAAACAAACAGTCTATTAAGGTGCATATTTCAACTTGGGCAATCGCTAAGTACGTATTTCATTAATATGTCATCTAAATATTTGGTTTGATCAAAGCTAAGAGTCTTGTTCAACATAGGTAATCAGTAATCCTGAAATTTTCAATTTCTTAAGTACTACGTTTGAGGACGGATGTCTCTAGAGTGGAATTTTCGGATTATTCTTGGTGAACTATTACTTCTTAGACTCCGCCTTTTAATGAATCCTACTTCTTGGAACGTTCTATTTAAAATCACTGGTAGACTGAACGTCTAACAGAGATTCCGTCGGGATTTTGCCACTGACGGCTAGAGAAATTCCTTTCCAAAGGCTTTACCTGTGAAAACAACACAGGAAAACTGAGACCAAAACCGATAACTACAAACTCGCAGCTGTTTTCAGATCGATTGAATTTCCCCTGCGCATGAACTGCGTCTGATGTGACCAATCTAGCCACTCTGATCCGCGTGAAACAAAACACTCAGAAAGGAACTCGTAGCAGTCAAGGCAGTTTTAGTTGCATTCAAACTGATCATCTGTCTTGAACCAGTGATTGCATTAGTTTTTGAGTTCTGATTGAAAAAACGAAATGAGTTACAACCGTATACTGATGTGTATTTTCTAATATTTCTGTTCAGTTATCCGACCGGAACAAGAAGCTTTCTAATCCTTTGACAGTATTTTGATTCATGCATTTGGACTTGATGAGAATTTAGTTAGCGAACGAAGGTGCATTTTCCCTCGAAATAAAAAATTAGGTTCGATATATTGGTAAAATTTGAAACACATTGCTGAACCCTCGATGTCTTTGCAACATAGGTAACATGTGTAGGGAACAGGATGTCGGAAATTCTGAGTTCAAATGTAGGGCGTTCTAGACCGGAGATAACTCTTCCAACTGAATGTCCTATCTAAACACTCCTTGGTGGTTGCTACGTACGTTAAGCATGCACACCGACAGACTTCCTTGGTGTACTTTACTCCCCGTGATAGGATCTACATAGAGACAATATGCGAATGTCTTAACCGATGAGCTTGATTGGATAAGACCTGTTAGGCCTCCGGGTCGGGGCCCTTCTTCGTAGTCAGAGGTAAGGCGCAACATGGCTAGATGCCACGACCAGCGTTAAACTTGTGATTAAATTATACTCTTCGGGTGTTTTCTCTTCACACCTCACTTGATTAAGCTTTTTGCTTGGTTTACTTTCATAATTTTACATCCCACCGAGTGACTGAGCGAGACAGAAAACGGAACAACAGCGTTAAATTCGCAAATAAATGACTGAAAGAATGCAAATGAGCCCAAAACCTGTTTTCGTCAATAATTTGAATTCATCTTCGTTTGTGGATTATTTCTGATAATCATCTGAGTTTGTTTCACTTTGTATGGCAGAAAATCGCGAATAAGACTGACCTTTCAGCGTAATGCCGCCCCAGAGTGAGCATCTCATGCGGGACCAGAGCATGTTCCGGTCCTGTGAGTTGATCAATCAAGCATTGCAGCTGACGGAATCCAAATGTCCCCGTATGTTCCGGGTCTTGATTGACGGCATACTGTTGCAGCTCTTCGCATCTGCCCTTTACAAATGGCTTTAGTTTGTCCAGAATCGGATTAATATCCGCCTTTGAAAATTCGGTAGCATGTTCCTCCATGTATTTTAGCGTGTACTCATCCGCATCGGTAATTTCAAACTGAAAATGATTAAACTCAAGCAAAGCTCCTATGTATATATCTGCCGGCTTGTAATAATCGGACAGTTCAACCGGGAATCTGTCGTTACACGGCTTTTTCACTCGACCACGTTCCAAGAACAAACCGCCTTTAAATCCTGCAAAGTTAGCAAATATCAAGGATGTGATGAACTGCGGAACTCAATCCGGGCTCAAATATATTTTGTTGTGGAATTCAAACTATCAATTTCACTGCTGCTCTCTGTTAAAAAACCGTCATAACACGGCGAAATTAAAGATAAAGCAAGATCACACTTAACGGTTCGATATCTTGTCTTACAACTTCACCAGCAGCCACGTTTTAGACGCATCTGTGCCAAAACACAATCAGGGGAGAACTGATTTTTTCAGATGACTGAACAAGAATACTGCTTTCATGACACAAGATAAATCGTTTAGCTATACTAGCTGGGACATGGAATTTGTTGTCCGATCATGTATTCAGGCAGCCAGCCTATAGATGGCTGATAATTTTCTTCATGTCCCAAGGATCTTCAGACCTTCAAAAAAGGTTTGTGACAGATGTTTCCTTGCGAGAGATCACTTTAATACGCATGATAATAAAATTTACCAATTTTTACCTTTGCTATCACCAAACGGTTTTTCATCGGCTTTGTCACTGTCTTCCAAATGTACTATAATAGTGTTAGATTTGTTGCATTGTCTTGAAATTTTAGCCCAACTGATTCCAACATAGGTGCATCTCAACCAGTCATTTCGCACTCATGGATAACCTAACGGAATCAACGAATTCGGATACATGTCACACGAAACCCGATAGCCCTAGGTGATATACATAGTTCTAAGTGGAAAATATCGTTCTCGACCTATCATATGTACCTTCACGTTTAATTATTTACCGTTCATATAATGTCATTGGCACGAAAAGCCATTAAATAAGATTCAGGTTCTTAGTGCCAATAATACATTCTATGGATGTATTCCAATGTCCATTGGATCACGTTCAGCCGTGTGCTGTTCGTCCCATTGGGAAGTGACCGACGAGGCTAGCCCCAGTGATCAAAACTAGGGAAGCTGTTGTTCGATCCACGAGCCAATTTGAGTACGTCCGGTATCCAGACCAGCACAAGAGGTTTGTACCATTTGTTAACTAATAATAATTATCCCCATGAAGTACCGCATGTAGACCCACGTAAATCTTACGATTGGTTGGATTTCGTTTTCTCACTTTGCGGGTAACTCTTATACTGGTCTGGACACCGGACGTACTCTATAGCATTCAAATTGACTCGTGGATTTAACAGTACTCAAAACTGTTCTTCAACCGGGAACTGTGAGGACAATTCGATGCCCATTTCCAGGATTACTATGCAGCAACTGACCGCGAGCGAATAGATGCACCCAGAAGGTAACCTGAAGAACAGGAATGCAGTCCCACCGAATTCGAAAACACAATTGGCCGGCGGTTTTCTTCCCGCGTCCCATTTCTTGGTATGGCTAGAATGGCGAACTAGGTAGGGTACTGGAAGTTAGCGGATCTGTCGCCGTTCAGTAATAGTTCCAGACGTCTCAAGAGAGATAGAGAAAAGTCAGAGATAAGAATTGAACTACTGGAGATGGGAATGGAAAGATTAGAAATTAAAAAACAGCAGCTTTCTATAGATAAGGAGCTGGAAAGTATAGAATCCAAGCAACGATAACTCTTGCTAGAAAGGAAGAGCTTATCTGGAGGCGGGCAGATGAGTGGCGTCGAGGTTTCATCAGACGCGCAGCCAGATCAAGCCCAAATGGACCAATCGGACGTGGTGGGAATAGTGGAAGAAAGCTAAGCTATGGCTGATCTCGATGTCTTTGTTAATGCTTCCACAGAAAAGATGGTCAGTGGTGAGCCACACTTATTTGATACCGAGTTGAAGTTTGTCGATACTTCTAAGCCGTCACGGAGCCTCGAGGTGTACATGCCCATGACTTTGCAGAACAGCAGGGATCCATAAGGTCGTCTCAGTTAGTACCATATTGATGCAGCCAACAAGATCCATTGGGCCCAAGACCAACGCGTTGGGAACTCTAGACAGCCGTATGCTATCGGAACAGTGCTGGGTCGGGTATCTCTCGGACCCACGCGCAAACTCATGATGAAAATGAAGCATGTGAACTGTCTACCTACCAGAACTACCCTATGCCCCAAAATATCTGGAAAGTTTGACTTGGAATTTGCAGAGGAGCGCAGGGATGACTCGGCTCTCTCATTGGAGTATAAAACGGGGCTAGAGATCGTTACGGATTCGGGCACTGCCGCGGGGGTTCATTATCACTTTCAACTACCCTGGGGACGAGACCGGCACGATCCACCGGACAACAGAACTTTGTCCGTAAAGCAAATGCGACACATTATGAAGGAAGCTGGATGGGCCGGTGCTCGAGGCTATGGGGAGAATCTCCACAGAACCAGAACGAAAGGAAGATTGCAGCAGGTTATTCGAACTTTATTGACAATAGGGGTCGATGACTCGTAGAGTAATCACTCGTGAGTAGGGCGTGCTTCATTTCGGTTCTGTGATTGTGGCAAGAGTAAATTGTACCATTTTCGCATGGATTCTTCTGGAGTGTGCACAGTAGCGAGTCGGGAGCGATAGTAAAGCCGTGCCGGCTTTGGGATGGCGGTGTTGAGTCTGTTTTGCACGTTTCAAACCCTGCTTATTCATCAACATCAACTTATGCTGTAGTTAGACCTGTTTCGATATGTTCGTGACTCATTAGACGCTGGCCACATGGTTGCACTGTTATCAGTTCACGATATTCCTCTCTCAGGCTTTGCCCGTTCGTCACACATACACACACATACACTGAATCACCCCCCGCTTGATTTAACTTCATCTGGACTAGACTGTTTGATTTGGGCACCGAATTCTGATCCGCTTCACTCGGCAGGCGTGTTTAAGCACGCACACACACGCATCCACACAACACTGTGACCTTTTCGACCCTGTGACGAATCGTTTCCTGGCATACCACAGTGAATGCCTGTCCTACTAGGTGGTTGGTCGACCCGTCCATCGCCGTTGTCATGTTCACCTCTCTCTTCTTTTTGTCCGTTAAACGCGTGTTCTTGCATTGTCTGTCATTCTTGTATTCGTTCGATAACCGGCTTGGCGACTCGTGTACCTCGGCCGATTGGCCCTAGTTAGCGTCACCTTTCCTGAACCGTAAGGAACTTGAGTGAAAGGTGATTCCCCTGAGAAAGCCACTTTCCGAAGTTTGTACATTTAACACTTTGATTCATTACTGTTTATAGTACCGCTAATAAACCTCGGCTAGTTGATTTGGTTTCTGAGGTTGTTCGTCATTCCGCATTGGTCTAGACACCGGATAAACTTGACATCAGTTCAGGGATTGGACGTACGTATTTTACAGTTGCTGTGTACTATTGAAATAGTGGTTCGCATCACTGGGTATTCACTTGCGTTAGTCACACCCGACTGCCGTCACCGCGTTAGCTCAGTTGATAACGGGACGTCACCAGTTCGGTTCCGGATCGCGGTGTTGGGTTTTTGGATGTGAAAAAAGTAAGTGGATTTTTCGTTATATTTACCATTCCTTGGTAAATCTCCGGTCAAAACGCACCTCTATTTTTCTCCGTGCATTCCCTGATCGAAGTCATTCTTCACTTGCAGTACGAGAATGAGGAACTTTCCGTTCATGGTAGTATTATTCATACTACTATGTGTAAATATTTCCCTCATTCGTTCCTCTACTTTATCACTCAAGCTATGACTGCATTTACAAGAAAGGCTATGAAAAATCTTCTCGATTCTGGGTGGATACTTGTGGAATGAACATCCTCAGGCACGTTGGTCAAAAATCAAACAAAAAACAACCAACCTGAATTCCTCTTCGGGGGCTCATACACAGAAAATGTATCGTCCGATAAGTAGCATGAGATCATAAAAAGTCGATCTCGGTCCAATGGATCTTTCGACAGCAAACGTGCTGTAAAACGTAGAATATGAGATTCCAATCCTTGTTTATCCATGGCCACAAATTTCGGAAAATCCCCTTTTGGTGCAACTGGGATAAGGCCTTTGCAATTGGCCAGCGAATCCTCTTCCGAGCCCCAACCGTTGTAAGGTGGAGTTTCGCGTTTTATTTGCATTTGTGTTGATACTCGTGGCGGTTTTACAGGAGTGAAATCCTCTGTTATAAATAGAGAGTATACAATTGCACGTTTCCGTGACCATGGGAGTTTCCAGAATTTGCATTCACTTGAAGATTACGTCGTTAAATAAAATTGAACGAGTTAATTTTTGAATCCAACCGTAAAAAGGCAAATTTATTGAATGAAACTGTCTTCACTGTAGATCGATATTATACTGAACAGTCCTCTTCGCAGAATGTGCTGGATCCCTCAAAAACGGTAACTGTTTACTTCTAAAAAAGAATTTAATTTTTACGCTCGACCTTGAAACTTTTACTGTTCTGTCTTCGTCGAGGCTCTCACCTATTTCCATCTCTGGCTAAATGAATCAGAGTAGCATCAGTTAAAAACAAAGTTCTGAACTGCGGCGTGAGTGGCACAATACCTGAAATAGATTAATGGTCATTCTATGATGGAAACATGACAGCGATCGGGCAAAACTACAGAATCACACTTGGGTGGATTAAGGTTTCACGTGATTGTCAGTACTAGACTTTAATGCTTCCGAGTCCCAATGCTATGGAATTGGTGCTTCATTGAGCAGAATACTCTGAGTCTATAAGACTTTAGGTAGCTATCTGCATGCTTTGAACTAGAGGAGATGTAAGCCGGTAAAAAGGATAGAAGAGCAACATAGTTCAGTGTAACGGAAAGTACCAGTCCTTGCCAGAAGATTCCCTGTAGCACTTTGTTGTTGATGTCAGTATCCACGTGATCTATGACCTCGCACCATCCTGCAGCCTAGTATTAAATAATCAATTGAGATAGTGCAAAATGAACTGAATAGTCAATTGTGCCAAATGCAATTTTAATGCATTTCTGCTGAACAGATATAACTTTTGGTGTTCTATTTACAATTTGGATACAAGCCCTATGAAATCAAGAGTTGACGACAATTACAATCGAAAATCACTGCAGTCTACCCAATTTTTAATGTGCTGGCTATAACAGACAACGAAGCCCAGATGAATGTCTTCAGGTGTCTGCACTACTCACCACCACTCACCATCAATTTCATTCTCGATTAGATTTGTTATTCTGGTCTCTATACGAGTAGCTTTACTTTATAATCACGGGGAAACTGTGTGCATACATGTAGAGAATAAACCTGAATATCTTTGTGCTGTACTCATACATTAAAAAAAAAGTTTTTCCATACTGGGCAAAATGATCCCGAACAGGTATGCCTTAACACACAGACAGTGAGAAATTGAGTAATGAAACAATTCGGACACAAGTCCATCTTGTATTCGTGTCCGGATAAATAAATTTCAGTCTTCCATCGGGGCTCTGGATTAAACATTGCACAATGTCCTATTTTATGGTCAAGAACACCGAAAGTTGCTGATAGATATTGCTGTCTGGGAACATTCTCCTCTCAGTAACCCATCTGTCAACGACGATGTGGAGCCATTTTGCGAGCAGCCAAACATCTGCCAATGACTCAGACAAAGTTAGTGTAGTAATCAAATCCATTGAGAGCATCAATAACTTCACTTCCTCATGTTGTTTATATTTACTTCAATTAAAAGTGTTTCACTTATTCTGATAGGCTGCAGAAACTTTCCTACTACGGTGAATTTGCACCGCTGGAGATAGAACACCTACAGGGATAATAAGCAAGTATTGTATTGTATTGTTTTAGTGTCTTATTTACGTTCATCAGCTAGTGACTGAAGACAGTAGGATTCCAGCAATGTCATTCATCAATTTCATCTTATACAAAGATTGACTATCCAATTCATGCAGCCTTTGCGGTTGTTATCTCAAGGCAGCAAAGATGGATCGAAATGTGAAACAGTAAGTGAATAGAAACATTCAAGAAAAAGCCACAACTGATGGCATCGAGTAAGCAAACACGGAAAGTGAACACAAGAACGTCGCTGGTCGTCACATATACCTCCCCATATTTAAAACAACCTCGATTTGCTAAACTGCGAAGAAATAGCACTGCATGCCCGAACTCTTCTCGGGGTATTCAACTACGAGAACTTACTGAGTAAAATTATTTGGTCTGATACAACATCCAACAACAATCAACAACGTGGTATCAAGCACAAGAATTTGTTGAAGGCTGATTCCTTATCAGCTAATTTTTATTTTCAACTTGAAATCAATATAGAATTATGAAGATTTGGTCAACATAACCTGGACCGCATCTAAACCGCTCTATTTACCGTGTAGCTGTGCATTGGAAAGTAGGTTTTTGAATACACTTTTCGTGCTTTGATCCACTCACACCAATCAATGTTTTTGTATCAAGAATATTAAAGTTTGCTTCCTTTTTTCCTATCTGAAATCCCAAACCGATAGTTGAAATGGAATAAATGATCCCCAGCTTATCAGATAGGTGGGAAAAAAGTGTTGTGGGTTCTCGAGAAGTGCGACACCTTCGAAACCACTCAATCTCTTTTAGTTCTCTGTCACTGTTCCCAGAATGTTATTCTACCTGTTTTTATACTGATTCAAAGATGGGCATATTGATAACCCCATAAAAGTCAACTTTAAAAAAGATATACAAGGGAAATGTGACAGAAAGTTGTGTTTGTAAATTGTATATAGCATTATTTTGTTTCCATCTGACACTTCACTTCTCTCGGTACTTTAGTATTCATGTTACTCGGGTTTTGGGAGTTCACAGAGGATGCCTCAAAGCATTCGCACCATATCCCTTAATGTCCCTAAACAACTCCAATCCTCTGTCCTTGGAAACCCATTGAGGCCACTGATAAACAGTTTTTATACCTCTATAATAAGACCAGACTGAGGGTGGTGTCAGTTCTTCCAGCTTTTTACAGGCCTCAGACGGACATTCGAAAAATACGTCCGAGTCAACGTGGGCAGTGCCAAGTCATCGCTTACGTTATAAGATGACTTTCCACGGATATCTTCGTTACTCAAGCGATGATGTCGTCAAGCTCGAGAGATATTTTGGAGATATCAGTTGTTAAGAACGGAAAGTGACCGGGCTTCTTCGGCGCTACGAGGACGGATCTTGCAGTAGCAGAGAAAGAAACATTTGCGTTGGACACCCTTTTCTTCTAACAGAATCAAGTGTCGTAGCATTCAACGTAGAACAACGAAATCTAGTTTTCCTATCGAGATTCCTATTGCGTGTACTTTCCCGACACCTCTAGCAGTTGATGCAACTTACCAGGCACTTGAATCTACAGACTGGCTTTAACCGCTAATGGAATGAATTGTTGCAGACCTAGGCAGACGCCAGTCTTCTGAAAGCACTTTAAACTAGAGTGAGGTAAACCGCATAAATTAGTTTGAATCCTCGGTAGCTAAGCTCAAAACAAACCATGCTACCTGAGAAAGACAAAGCAACCGGATTAACCTAAGACAAGCTCTCTTCCGGTGAAATTCATTTCGTGGATTTGTAGGACAAGTAAGGATCCATAAAATATTTTATGAGTCAAAATTGACGGGAAAAGGCGATAAAAAAACTGCCTTGTGGGATACGACAAGTGGTTGTGAAAAATAGACTAATTTACTGGGCCAACCTGAGGTAAGGAGATAAAATCTTTAAGGAACGAAACACTTCTCAGGGAACATGTTACTCGGTAAACAATACGATGGAGTGGTCCTGTTGTTTTATGCAAAGACCACTTAAATGTCTAAAGACACAACGATTTGAGGCTTTTGGCAACTAAAACTGTATTCAGTTTACTATCGGACGGTGAACATTTGATCCATGCATCCGATACTGCATCCGCCCGCGGGCCTACTCTTTGCGCGTGGGGCACAATACAAAGAGGATTTCAAGCGGTAACGGTCCAGACGCCAATGGAATCAGGCTTATGCACATTTGCTTGTCGTACTCAGTGCTTTGCTCTTTTCACTTCGTTCTCTTCTTTTCCACTTTGACTTCATACACTCATTCCTCTCTTATAGTACCATATTTTTTTGGCGTGTAGCCTGAAATCAGGTACATGTGACTATATATATATATATATATATATATATATATATATATATATATATATATATATATATATATATATATATATATATTCTCGTAGTTTCCGTAAGTCTTGCCTGTTGAGAAGGTGTACTTATCATCTGGTCTTCATTAAATAATTCAAATGCTCGTCGTTCTCATTTTTCAAACTAATAAAATTGCAGTATATATTAAAAAGCAATATCAGTTGCTATCAGAAGCACATTTACGACTCACCTAGTCCGTACTTCGTGCGATAATATTCCTTGGTAAACTCATCACAATCGCATATCAGAAATTTTCGACCATAGACATTGATCGAGGCTCCCAAAGTCAAATCTCTATCCGTGTAAAAGTCATCGGGAACTGCACCGAGCTAAAAAGATGCACATTACAGTCCACCAATGAAATTTGATTCGGTTTGTGATCACCAATCTTGTGTAGTCGAAAAGACCAGTACCATCGTATTTCTCTCAATCCCTCATCCTATTCGGTTCGGTTAAAATTAGAAAGACTATTTTTCAATTTAAAATCGAGGAGTAACTGTTGTGTCATATAATAACTTCACTGGCTGACGGTGTTGATGTAACTGGGAATCTACATAGATTGTGAACATTTCTAGGCACAAATTTGTTGTTGTTGAATATGACAACTGATTACAATAACTAGTATCTCCAAACATCAAGTGGAAAAGCTGCAGAGACATGATCAAGGTGTACGGAGCAACCGGAGTAAATTATTTCACACGTGTACTGCTCCTCGGTTTGGAAACTAAGAACAAATGGGAACGGTAAAATTCCGTTTCGGCAGGCAGTGTTGATCGATTTTTATAATGATACTACGGGATTTCAGTACATGTCTCACGCGCTGTCTGTTCGAGTCAAGTTTTGTTGTATGACACGTAGGTTTCTGTCACGGATATCCACTGTTATCGGGGCTGTTTCCTTTTATTGTTGAGATGGTGAAAGCACTTTGTGTTAGATAAGTTCATACCTACGTTTGTGGAACTATCATCCATCGATATTTGTATTGTATTAATTGGGTAGCAGTAAAAACAAGGTAGAATAAACTCTTGTGTTCGACTCAAGCAGTCACCTGTGCCGACTGTCAGTGTCGCACACAAACACACACGCACACTCCGCGGCTTCAATTCCGCCCAAACCGAAGAAGAACATCTCTAAGTTGCGGCCCATAATCTGCACATTCGTTGTTCTAAATGCATTTGAGAATCCTCCATTGCAAAGCATGACATCACAGCTGAAATCATTTGATCCCAACCAGTTCGCCTATCTCCGTTCAGACTCCACCGAGGATGCCCTTGCCTATCTATCCCATCCCATTCTGCCATCCCTGGACAAAAAAGCAAAGCTGTCAGGATCCTCTTTTTGGATTACAGCGACGCTTTCAACTTCGTTGGAAGAGGGAAGTTACCCCGCGTTCTCTCTATGAGTGGTATTCAAACTTCCACCATTGTGTTATTATCTGACTACTTCGATAAACGTCAACAATTTACACCCTACCGAGGCAAGGCTTCTTCCTTAGCAACCTCAGAGCTGGGTTTTCTACGAGGTGCTATTTTATCACCATTTTTCTTTTTTAATGTATCTTCCTAGCCTGCTCACTGTTCACGATTATTTGGTCACCAAATGCGTTGATGATATATTGATGAACCCTACCCCAGTGGTTCTGCCTTTTCTATTCCGCAGCAAGATGCCCCGGGCATAGCTGAGTGATCTTCGAATCACAACCTGACTGTTAACCCCTCCAAATGTGCTGATCTGTTTTTCTCTCTTCTAAGAGGTGATAGGTACAAAAACATAGCAGAACCCACTCCATCTGTTTATACTACCGGAAACAACATTCTCCAAGTCATGTCGGTAAAGTACCTTAGCATGATCCTAACAAATTCTCTTACGGTCTGACCACATTTCCGCCGTTTCTGTAGAAGTCAGAAAACTAACATTTTGTGTGCTACTTCCTAAAACATTCTCCGTACCACTTTGTTTAATTCAAAGTCTTTTGTATGCCTGTATCCTACCACTTTGGCTATATGGGTTTCCCGTAATCTTTCCCGGACTGCTTGCAAAGGATTTTAAACTTATTTCAAGGCAACTCAGGCATAATTCAAGATGCAGTGGCATAACATGTGAACATCTTTCTCAATATATGATGCTACAGAATTCTAATATTTTCCACAAACTGTCTGGAAAAATATTGACTGACGCCGCTAACCCATTTCACTGCGATCTTGTCCAATGCGTTTCAAATTCTTCTACTCGGGAAATTTACGAACACAATTCCGCCCGTACAAAAGCTTTTAAATGTTCTATAATCCCATAACCTGAACGATTCCTTAACAGGTCTGACCAAACTATTTCCCAGTTGACAACTATGCTTACTTGAATTTCTTTTATGCATGATTACCAGAAATATGTCATATGGTAATGTGACAACTGAATATTCATCTCTCGGTGTGCATAAAGCATTCACTTGAGTTGACTTGACTATTGATTCGAATTCCTCACACGCCTGGACACACGCCTACAATCGTATACACATACAGAGGTTGACGGTAGTCACACTTCAACCCGGAATGTACCGAAGACTCAGGTTGTGCCACATGTTAAACGGCCTTGTGTCGCCCAATTCGATTTTATCCCCGGATTTCGCTTTTCGCCAACGTGTAACCGACCCACGTGCTTACCCACCTGTTTGTTTTTTCACCTTCATGCTTGTGCTTGCGTTTACCGTATGCTGTCCCTGAATATACATTACTCTGTGCATACGTGTTCCCGTCCTGCTTACTGGTGTTCGGATACAATAATATATGTTAGGTTTTACGTGTACATAAAATGCACCTACTGAATTTGTTCATGATATCAGCCAAGTAATATCGTAACACATAACCATCCCAGATTAGTTATGCTTGAACAACCTTTATCTACGGATCAGGTAACTCGCATCGTTACCTGCATCTGTTATTATTATCTTACCGCGAACGGAATAAATTTAAGCACAAATAATGAATATAGAGTGATATAACCGTAGGGCAAACTGATAAGATAGGCCATGCCGAAAACCCCGAAAACGAATCCTTGGGTAGGTACTTACAGTAAAACAAAAAGTTATCTCATTAGTCGTACGATTAATAACAAAGATCAAAGGCTTTCAGCTTGTCTACCGTGCACAGGGACGATCATTCGCAGTCTTTCAATGGTCGACGGTTATCTCAGGACTCACGACAGGTCGGAGAACTTCATGATTCACTTAACCTACTGCAATAATAAGCTAAATGAAACACTACATCAGTATTGTGTTTCATTCTGGGAAGGATTGGTCTTTTGTTAGTTGGGTAAAAAGGTTACCTATAATGTACTATGGAGTGATTTTTCTAATATAATCAGCATGTAGCTCCTCTCATACACAAGAATTATGCGAACACAAACAGCGTTCATTCTAGCTTTGAAATTTGTTTGGTTTGTTTGGCAAACGTTGAGTTAGTCCAAATGGGAAACATCGTCAGCACTGATGATGAGGGCGCAAAATTGCTGCATATAAGTTTCCCGTCGATGACGTGTTTTAATGGTTTATGGTTGGTTTCCCGGTCCAACTTCTCTCCTTTCCCAGTCGCGCGTCCTGCAAATATCAGTATACATTGGCCGGGATAATAACTTCTGTATTGTGTCCTTTTATATGCATACTGTTACTGTTACTAGTACAACCACTATTGTGACTGCACTACTACGGCTACGGCTACTGCACCATTATGACTGCTACGGCTACGACAACGATCGGTTCCGCCACCAAGGCTACCACCACAACTGTTAACCCCACTACCACTGATGCCAGGACTAACATTACCATCATAGGCACGGCACCACATCGTGTGTTGCAGATTTCTCTATTCGAGTGGAGAGAGGTGTTGTGCTGTTTATTCAGCCAACATGATGCCACGTGGCTTATCTATGCACCATGAACTTCCGCTCGTGATTCATTCCCGTCCCGTTCGCCATACACTCGCGCATTCGATACCTGTCTGAACCACATTCTGCATTGCCCTACTGCACCAGTCATATGCGGCTTACTTCGAGCAAGAATGATATGGACTGACAACTTCAGGATCGATTGGCCTACCTTGAGGCTGTCCAAAATGTATCTTCCCCCACGTTGCGGATGCCCAAATACGTTGAGCAGTGTGCGGTCCGTAACTGTTCCGGGCAGAGGCAGAGCGGTCGCTGAACGTGGTAATTTCTGACGACGCAAAAAACACGGCACGCCGTCACGACCGGAATTGGCTGGATTCACTTCATGAACGTCAATTGTGTCATCCGCTAATAAAAGATTTTCGGTTAAATTACGAAAAGAACGGATAAAAACTGTCGGATGGATGAAACTGATAATAGTTAGGCAATTTGGTATGTTAAAACCACGGAGCTTATTTCAACAAACAAGCTTAGTTTGATCAAATATTGTGTTTAAATCCACCACCCGCGTGTCATTCACCGATAAAATATACGGAGAATTCTGCACACCTGTTGCACCATTGCTCCAAGTCGACATCCTCCGGGTTCTGACTTGAGGTTCGAACTAGCCACGCAAAACTCTGAGTCTGAGCACGGGTAGTTTAGTGGTGAAATGCCCGGGAAAACAGAGCCGGTTTTGCTTCATTTTGAGTCTCATCCGGTTTGCTTTTGTAGTTTTTGATATGAACAAAGTAAATTTTTATTATATTCACTGTCTATTGATAGCAGCTGACACGCTGACTTTGTTTGCAGAATTAATCTGCCACCCTTTGTGCGAGGACACAGAAAATGCGTCTTCTAAAGATGAAATCACTAGGCCAGTAGACTGTATGAAACAAAAATTAGAAACATGGGTCAGTATATGTACAAAGTAACCATTCAGAATCGTATTGTTTGTTTTATGCGAACTGATTCACGAAGGTTATCCTGGAAACTGACCTAAATAATACTGAAGGATCATCTCTCTGGGATCCCCATACATCGAGTCCGTATCGTCCCAAAAACAATAGAAGCGTAGCACGTGTCGGTCGTGGTCCAAGAATTGACGCAACTTGTCCATTCTTTCGTACGGCCTTAACGGTTGCATAGATTCAACAAACTGAAAGTGAACGGTAAAATATAGAAATTGTTCGAAAAAAGCAAATCTGTTCAAAAAGCTTTGCCGCAAGTCTCATATACTGGCGTATCAACGTTTTGGTCTCAGCTAGTTGGACCTTTTCGCAACAAGAATCAAACAAATTAGCATGCACGGTTTTCCTTTCCAAGCGGAGTGTTTGAGCGAAAACTAGTGACCTTCACCATTTTGTGTTGTGTATCGTTCACTGTCTTTTGCTATCTGGGCGGAAGGGCCTGAGACTATCTTCCTCGGCCAGAGTTTATTTAATCGCTTCAGACGACAGATATGATGTGAAAATATTGAGTTTACGGAATCTCATCCTAAAACTTGAAAAACAGAGTAAACCTGTTACTTGGCATAAAGTGAAATAGTTGTTTCAAATCAGGCCGACATTTTGCCCTGCAATGTTGGTTCCTTGGTGAAAAATCTTTCTGGCTAAGACCACAAGTAATCACGTTTTGTGTGGAAATGATGGCATACGAGCTAAGGTAAATGTTTTGAGCCATAAAAAACGAGCGTAATGCTCGAAATGATGGAATTTAGTCGGGAGCAACATCTATCACTGGGGGATCTGCCGTTTCCTAATGAGACCTCACTCTGGCTTTTGTACTCATCAGGCATATCTCGGTTTATCGCTCGACAGGACAGTCGAACCTACAAATATTAGCAAGATAACAACCCGTGAGTATAAAAAGCGATTTTTTCTATTCCATTCGATTGCCGGGTGCTCACAAGCTGTGTTGTGACGACAACACTGTCTGTAAGACCAGCACTGATAAGTGCATGTAAACCTCAGTTGCGAATTAAGTTAATCCGCGCATATACAAAATTTCCCTTTTTTGTAAAAGAACCACCACATACAACACCATTTGGTAGAAAAACATTTATTTACAACTCACAGCTTTACGATGCACCGAATATGGATCATCTGGAATCGGTTCTGGTTCTCCAAGGCGTACACCAAGTTTGCGCAGAAAATTCGCTGTGAACTGGTCGCAAGCTACGAGACGAAATGTTTTACCGTAAGCGGTAAAATTCTTTCCCACATTGAAATCATCAACGGTGTAGTAGAGATGGCCTTCAGGTTCCGGTTTGGAAATTCGATGACGTCGAATAATTGTGCCTAAATCGAATATGGTAATGTTAATCAACAAGTCCTGTTCAAATCAAAGTACCAATAATTGTTGCTAAGCCATATTTTTATTTTGATGAAGCTGAATGAGTTGATGTTTGCTTGAAGACATCCTGGAGTGTAGTTTTCTTACATGCAAAGGGTGGGAAATGCCATAGAAAACATTCTTCTCATCGTTTGCACTGAACATTGCAAAGACGATAACTGTTGTGTCGGTGTGCAAACCTCTGGATTATCCCTGGTCAGTAATTCCTCGACCGTTCAACCCCAATGGAAAAGTAACCACAAACAAGTGTGGAAATTGTATTCAGTTGTGACCACAAATGAGCACTTTATATAGCATAAGGCAAGAAATGCACGGAAACAAATGGTGCTCTTATTGATTGCCCGCTTGGTGCACAGATGTGATTGGTTGGGTCGGACCACAGTACGTCAGAAGTCTGATTAGCTGGTGAGTTGGTGTGAAGGATAGGCAGTGAGTTGTCTGCCAGTGGTTGATGTGAACAGTGACGTGTGATAGACTGATTGGTTCATGGACACATGCGTCATGACTGCACTGCCATGTGGGATGTGCGGGCCTTGTCATTGGTTTGTGTCCACCAAGCACACTGCCCGTGGGTTAGAAGAAAGCGGACTTCAGCCTCGCTGATGACCTGTTTTCAGGGAGATTTCCGGCTCCTTGGCAATAACCCTCTCAATTAATGGTAGTAGGTGAGTAGACGAAATATATACTCACCAAGGAAAAAATTATTCTTTTCCTTTAGCGCTCACTTTGTTATTTTGCTTTTCTTCTTTCGATGGTATAAAGGGGAACCAGGTATTCAGTAATCACTCTGTTTTATATGTATGCTGGCTTGTCAACAATCTGAGTAGCTGAGGCCTTCAGGGATTCTGCACGATATGTCTTAGGATCACGATGATCTAGTCGATGGGTCCTTGTGGCTGCCTAATTTTTCACTTCTACCATACTCAGGTTAAAAATTCCCTTGTACAACACATTCAAGTGATCTAATTCCGTGGTTTTTGCACGGTCTTTGGCAAGACCGAATTCAGTCTTTCACGAGTATGTGCCACGTGTGCTGCTGATTCTTCACGGAATTTATCCTTGCTTGCCCTCAAAACCTCTGCAGAAAAATTAGGATAATCTATTTGGGGCATGATTTTCTTAGTATTCCTTTCGTATATCAGCTGATTTTGCAGAACCATTAAATCTATCTTTTACATTCTTGGTAAGCTACGTGTTTTTCTCTCAAATTTCTCCACCCGCCGGGGTGCACGCAAACAATGCTGCAGAGAATCTGTCAAAAAAAATCTTATCTAAATTAATTACAGTTATGGATACGTGTAAGATAGCATCATATTGGCTTAAAAACTCCGTTTTGTTCCTTCTGTGTATATGGTAATTCTTCTATGTCGGATTGAGTTTTACTTTGGGGAGTCGGTTTCCGTGCTATTCGACATTGTTCTGCGGGGCGGACAGCATTTAGATAATGAATCCAGCTTGTCCATCGATGACATGATAAGAAGGTATGAAATCTCTAACCATTGGACACGATCAATGGAACGTCTTCGATATTATATATATATATATATATATATATATATATATATATATATATATATATATATGGGCTAAGGTCCACGAAATTCGCCTTCCGGGTGGCTGGAGATATGAAGCGATATGACTAGTTGCTGCGGCCAGCCGTGTGTGTGCATTGAAAATTCATTTTGTTTCGATGCTTTTCACTTAAAACTTGCATTTTCTGATATTTTCTCTTTGTGTTTTGCGCTATCTTACTTCTGGCCTGATGACATTACGAGATAGTGACCGAAGGCGAGGCAGTAAGACTTAGGGTTAGTGGGTGAACCGGGATGAACTACAAATGACTGGTTGAATACACTTTTGCCGTTGTGGACAAGTACTACTGGTCGAAAAACGGACGTCCTCCGTTATCATTCCAGTAAAAACTTCCCATTTTATAGTCGTGGCAAAGAACGGAACTAGCACCAGTGGATTTGAGTACTTTCTTCTAGTGAACGTGGCATCAACGTTTCCACCATATTATTGAAAATAATTGTTGTCACTGTTAGGCTTGTGCTTGCAAGAGGCTACTATTGCACAATCTAATGGGTGCGTGATTGAATATCTGTCCCTGACAAAAAGAGGTTCTGTCCATTCGTACGTATTCATGTGGTTCCATACTGGCACTGGGAGTTGGAATACACCTATTGCACCTGTTTTCAAAACGCACTAGTGTTGAAGGTTGTCCGTTCGGTTTAGTTCAGTTCAAACAACTGGTAAGTAGGCACTAGGCGCAACGGTTTTGGTTGCTAACTCCGAGCTGGAGCAACAATCGGAAATAAGCAAACAGTATTGAAGAGGAAAAACAAGAGCGCCCTTGATGACGGCGCCGAGCCGCGTCTCCTAATGTATTCATCCACTGAGTGGGGGAATCTGTTGGACCCCACCCGGGAAGACTAACACGCCCTGCATTGCTTAATCCACTCTTCACGTTTTTTATACATTTCTTCCACGTCTTAGACCAGTCAACCTTACTTATCTTCCAACCACTACTCGCCTCAGCGAATAATGCGAGCTGAGGAACTCTATCCGGGGACATGCGCAACGCATAACCCAACCACCTTAGCCTGGTGAGCTTGAATGTTCCATCAAATGGTTTGGTTCGTGTAACCAAGACTCTATGCTGAACCTCAGCATTGTTGATACGGTGTTCTCACCATGTTCGAGCAATTCTACGAAGATGTCGGTGTCCAAAAACCGACGAACTTCGTATGTTCTCCACCAGCATGGTCAGGTTTCAGAACCTTACGGAAGAACTGGCCTGATTACTGCAGCCTACACTCGATCCTTGATAGATAAACGGATATCATGCCGGTGACAAACATGATTGAGGCTGGTAAAAGACAAACGAGTCTTCTGCAAACGCGAAGACATTTCATCCGATATCAGACCTCTGCGTGAATTTTAGCTGACTAGGTAGCAGATTTCGGGTCAATTGCAGTCTTTCCAACAAAAACAACTTCGTGCGTGATGCAGTTTTGACAATTTTGTTTCTTAGAGTGAGACAGGCTTCTTGGCGTTTGAAATCCGCTTATGAGTAAATCGGTCGCTGATGATTTTGAGTCCGTATAGGAAACTTTATGACTGGTCCGTTTTCAGCGATCGTGACAAACTAGTGTTCCATCTTCGTTCGGCCCTATGATGCAGTTGTAGTGATCGTTCTGAAGAAATGAATATTTTTTGGCACATTATTATGGATTTATTTTTTCTACGATCTTTTATGACGCTTG
Organism: Fasciola hepatica; assembly: GCA_948099385.1. Lineage (NCBI taxonomy): Eukaryota > Metazoa > Platyhelminthes > Trematoda > Plagiorchiida > Fasciolidae > Fasciola > Fasciola hepatica. The sequence continues at coordinate 7,078,028 of CANUEZ040000083.1, forward strand.
ATTTCGACCGCACTGTTTTCCTCGGTTACATACGCTCAGTTGAATTAATCTTCGCAAGGTTTCCGTCGACCTCACTTTTGACACATTACCGGTTTTCGCCGAGTGCACACGCTCAGTTCACTTTTCACTTCGCCATTGCGTTCTTTTCCTTTCGTGTGTTTCTTGTATCTGAACTGTTTTGGTGCCAACTCGAGTTTTCCTTATTCGTTCAATCGAGGGAATTTCGTTGATAATGCGCTCTGAAAGCCGACAGAAGACACATTTCTTAAGCCGCCAGTCGAACTTTTTCTCCTTACCATCTTCAGAAGAGGGAATTTTTCCACGAAAATGCATCACTCGTACTTCAGCGATGGTATCAGACACTAAATAAGTGCATTGCGATAATCACTGCATTCATTCTTTTGTATAAATGGTTATATACCGTTTAATACCAATCTATTATGTGCCTAACCATGACCCGGTCACGAGGTTGACAAAGAAATTGCACACACGTCACTGGCACTACGACTTGATCGAAACCGGATACCCCACTCGGTACGAAATACCAATAATTTCATGACTGACTACAACTAATCAACAATCAGACTATTCGAACATAAAATCTGCACTGTGTTACCATGTTTAAGCGAATAACTGTTCGGATGGGCGCTATTCTGCATGTTGTTCTATGGAGTGGTGTATGTGTGTTTGTGAGATTAAGGTTTACAAGAAGGTGCTTCGTCGATATGTGATTGAATGTGACCAGTTGGAATGTGCATGCATAAACAACCCGGATATCGGAGGCTAAATGACTAGATTCAGTTACAACACGTGTTTGTACACAGAAAACTATTGGAATTTGTGAATCGAACATCTAGCTATCTCACCTTGGGGTATTCCGGTGTTTGCTATACGGGGTTCAACTACTTGAATGGTGTCGTCTTCGGGATAGAATAATACTTTGCAGCGACGTACGCGATACTGCTCCTCTCGACGTTCGTTCACAGTTTCTTGGAAGTACGCATCAAAGCTTAATGCCTGTGTAAGTTTATAGATATGAAAACGTGAAAAACTAATTGGTGAACGGAAACACTAAAGTAGATTTCCTCATAAGTTATCAGCAAACGGTCTGCAGAGTGGCTTTATAGCACCGGTTTCAAATTCGCTGGTATTTTATTCAATCATATTGTGAAACTGCTAGACATTTTAACTACCAGAATACATCGAGAAACTATTTGGCAGGAATTTCGATACAGTACCTAGCACCCTACATCCCTGAAGGTTAGGAATTCTGCTTTTTTTCAAGCATACAGAATAATATCAAGAGATTTAGCATATGTTAGACTTTTATAACAGCAGCGGCTTACACAACCATAATTAGATGATTTTCCTAATAGAGTAGCAAAATCACCATGGTGTAGTGGTTAACAGTGATGCTTCCTTTCCTGAATCCCGCAATGGTCATCATGATGAATTTTGGTTGAAGGAATGTAGAGTTGTACACGGGGAATGGACAGTAAATAAATCCTACTGTGGTCATCACACACAGAGTCTGACGGCATATTAATACATGGTTCTCGAAAAAGTTCCACTTGGTTAGGAATGACAACAAAATCGTTTCCCATCAAGGCTCGGTGCCACATCTCTCACTGTCCGTGAACAGGCTAATAATGGGATGATTTAGCCCCTATAATCTATTCGTAATCTCTTCATGCATTTTTCACGTCCCTTCAACAAGTAAGCCGGTGGTTACCACGTGGCTGTTTTTATTTTAACTTACGAATGAGGGAGAATGTCCGAGGCTTCAGTCAGTTTAACACCATTAGTGTCACGTATCTCAGTCGGTGGAGACCATCTCAACGAATTTCATACGATAGTGATTTATTTGATGATAAATCAAACTCTGCGTAGGTTATTTTGCTTTCACTAACCTCACCATTCCATTTTACCGTTAAATGATTTTTGTTGACAACGTTGAATAAAGCGCTCCAGTCAGCGGATAGTATCAACATGCAAATTACGTTTATCATCACAACGACTCCATCCGCAAACAAATGCGTTTTTATAGATTTTTAGATTATTCTCGTTAATTTCCATCTATAAGTAGAATAAATACACTCTGTATGAAATTTCTTTGGTTTTCTAGTTCAGTAAAGAAACTTTAAAACTTTATTTTCGTTGTGCTCAACTTATCCTACTCGATCGGTCCGGTTGATCATTCTTTCTCTCTTCATGCTTGGAGTCTCCCTGCAGCTTTCTTCCTTTCTTCCTTGGTATGGGCTCAGCACAACGAAGTGGAGGGAATTCGTTCCGTACTTCAGTCGGGCTACTGTTCCTTCCTCGAACGCTATCATGATATGTATATTACACCAATTTATTACCAGCTAGGCCAGAAACGTTGTTTTTCTGGAAGAGGGGGGGGGGGGGGGGGGTTGGTCAGTTCGCATTTATTTCGCACTCCAGCAGCTTGGCTAATTCTCGGAAAGCTTTTTTATTTTGTTATACATCGTGACGTTTCCACGTATTTTATGATTGTGCTTGCCTTTTTTTATCGTCCTTTATGAGTGAATATCGGACGCGGAAACCAATGCTCTCTGCATTTCCATAGACGCCTTTGCCAAATACCCAGGTGTCTCACCAAACGCCAATTTACGATAACCAGCTTGTAGTCTCGATGAATTCAGAAAATACACATCTATAATTTCGTGATAAACTAGTATTTTCTTCTTTATCATTCAATATATACTCAATGTGTATACAAAACAAAAATCTTTGCTCATATATATATATATATATATATATATATATATATATATATATATATATATATATATATATATATATATATATATATATATATATATATATATATAATCCCCGTAATATTTTTTCACATACTAAAGTAAACTCACATTCTGCGTCTCGAGTTGGTCATAATTAGTAGAATTTCTCCCATCCCCAAAGGATCTGTTACTATCTGGTATGAACGCTGAAGCCTGTGGAAAGTGACTTCGCTTGTTATATGGGTCCACCATGCAATACAATACAATACCATACGGTACAAGAGAGAGAAAGCTGAAAGTACCCCCTTTTGTCTTGGTAAACCTTCCTCACGGTAATATTCAATAGAAGACTCATGTGTGAAGCCACATCAACGCAACCCGCTTCAACGCAGCTGCACCTGACTCAATGAATGACCGGGGGTTCCAATCAACTGGAATAAAAATATCCCCTTAGCATAAATGCCTTCGTTTGTTTTCCGCCACTTATTTCTAGTTATATTACACTATCTGGATTACTACTCCATGAAACCGGATGAAAATAATATAACTACTTTCTCGTTTGTGAAGAGCCTATATACTTTGAACCGTGTCTTGGTCTAACAGTGGCCCTGCGAATTTATCCGAACAGTTTGTGACTACTCGTGAGTAAGCACATCTGATTCGCATACTTTCGGTTGGCTGTTATTTTCGTGTACCGGAACTAAAAACAAGGCCACCGATGAATCACGAGATAAAAGATCGCATGAAAATCTAAAACTCGCTGAGTATGCAAAATCGTTCTACGTGGGGGAATTATGAATGCTGAAAAAAATCCCCCCAAATCCCTGAAGGTCTTTATGCTGTGGAACAGCTTGATAAATATAAACCTTTTGCACTAATTCTTTCTATTAAAAACCCTGAGAAAGAGATCGATACATCATAACGAAATGTATCTCTAGCCAGATGTGGAAACCATCTTTCCATATCATTTTCGTTTGAATTTTGGTTTTGGTCTATGTTCTTGCCGTCTAATTACAGTGCTATCACACAGAGCAGACAAACCCGTTGGTGGATATAAATCCTCGTTTTTAACACACCGTTGTGAATATTCAAAATTTCAATCAAACTGGAGCAAGTATATCATCGGTGACCTAATTCAAAGATTCATCCTAAATAGTTTTCAACTCTCACTCAGAAGAAATATAATATAGTTGACGAAGTGTTTTATCGCGTGAAAGTCTAACGTTTTTATTTCGGTTACTCTGTACTGCACCTTCTGAAGCGATATTTCTTAAGGTTTACATTTTGCACCTATGAATGCAGGCTAGTGGATCTGAATTACTTAAACTACTTTGATAATTTCCTTTACCAACATCATTTTAAATTTTCTGAATATACAGGCTGAAACCTGATGCATGACCAGAGACTTCCTCTTTCAGTCTCACAGCTGGTAACGAATATTACTTGGTTCACGCCATAAAACAGAAAACGATCTTTTAGACTGGGTGGTCGAATCGTACCTGAACTTGTTCTACTAGGAAGCAACTGAAACGTGGTCTTTTTATTAAGCTCGAACCTTACTTTTCTGGTCGAAACTCGGCGGTATAAAACTGCTCAACATATGAACACACACCGAGGCCTATGCCGAGCGTGTTACCACGACTTCCAAGAGAAAGGCCCCGAGTTCAAAACCCGGGTGCGTCGATGGATATGCATCACTTATGAGCTCTAACAAGAGCGAAACTCGAGTTTGGTGCTTACGAGTGCAAGGTTGGTCGGATTACCTGGCGTTTGTGCGTGAAAAATAGAGTCCGAAGGACAGTCTATCAAGCAGAAAATGGTTATTATCGCTATTTCCGACGTACACAGCGTTGAAAATAAGGGCAAAGGATGAGTATTTTATCTTTAGATCGGTATTCTTCAGGAACAGGTGATAGTTTCTAATTATGAAATGTGAAGAAATATTTTATCGGTTTTATATTGTTTGAAAAGATCCTGTTTGGCGTTGTCAGCCATTCGCGTCATAAGAATAACGCCTCATAGAAAGAATGAAGTGTATGAATAATGTGAGATGAAAATCACGTAGAAATTCTATCTGAAATCACGAGTCATTTGATTTAGCTTCAAGCTTAGTCTACGCGGTTAGAGCTTAGTTACGTTACATATTTCTTCATATTTATGGCTACCAACAAACCATATTAGTTAAAAACCCAGCTACGTCGTGCCAAGTCCAATTCAGTTTCGCTGATAACTGGACGACTTTTGACATTCACATTTTGGTACACATAAACTGAACGAATATTCATCTATTATAAAAATTATTATGATGTTGCTCCTTGTCAGCCGTACATATAATTTGTTTGCTTGAAACAAAAAAGCGAATAAATTAAGAGACGATTCCCTCAAGTAATACGATGGTAAAATGGTGTATGCTTTGGCCCATAAAAAGTTCAAAGGACGGAGATGAATTGCTGCTGTAGTCGCAGCCTGTTAAGCTCACGAAGTTTAAGAGGATAACCCATCACGAAAGTTAAATGTTTCATCAGAAGCAATCCAAGTTAATTTCTCTAGACACTGTTTAGCTTTTCATGAAATACGGACACTATCATCAATTGCATCACCTGTAGTACTACCGCATTTTTTCCTTACCTATAAAATAATGATTGTCCGCAATGCGTCACCTTTTTTAACACGACAACCCGAAGTGCCTTGTGACTGACTGCCAATATGATGATGAGGCCTGATTCAAGTCCTGCACCCAGCAGTAGTTTGCTCTGTAGAATTTCCATCAAGGTTCATTCGACTCAAGACTCTGGTTTTTGATTTAACTCAGATCCCTGTCCCATCAGTTATTTCCCGTGTCTGAGGGCTGTATGATGCCTGCGTCTATGACTCCAAATTCCCCACATCGACGGAACGTGGTGCTTATTCCAGGTGTCAATTAAATATCATAGTTGTCCCTCACAAAATCCGTCAGATTTTTGGAAAAACAGTTGCGGAAACCACAACGTGATCAATGATCGTTCAGCATTTCTTTTCTGGTGCACGGTTCCAGCTGACTTTCGTTAGCGTGAAATAATAAGTCATTACGGAAGAACTCCATCCATCCCTGTGAAGACAGTTTTTTTAAATCACTTTATCCAGGTCAGGCAGCGAAATAGTCTCTAGTGGGCCCTAAAATGCGTCCCAAGTCGTCCCATTTGGAAAAGCACGAGTTCATTTGGGGAATATTCAGAAACATAGTGAAAACCCAAAGGCATAGCCATCATTCATATTTGTCTAGTTTGAACATCTGTAAAAAATACAAGATTATTTCATCTCAAACACTTAGTTATGGTGTGAAAAATAAAAATAACCTGTGAACATCATCGCGAAATTGGAATCGGGAATCCTGATAAACCACAGTGTTTTCCGAAGAATCACAAGTGCCTAAAAGTAATCCCTAATGTTCACACCGTCCTAAGATTAATAACGCAAAAACTTCAGTCAAAACCGTATATTGAAAAAATGGTGGCCAAAGGGAACTACTAAGGTTCATTTGATGCTCATTGGTGCTGACTGGGAATGATAAATCCACGATTTTACGTCGTTGTTGATTTATGGCTCATTCCGGGTAACATCTCTAAGGCATATCAGACTTTCGTGAAAGAATCTCCGTTAACTATTGCAGCAACTTGATGGTGAAAGCATGTTTGTGGGTAGAATTTGCAGCTGTATACATGCGGGGCGCTCATCGTCTGAACCACTTAGTAAGTCTGATGAATTATACTGAATGGTGACGCACTAGTTAAACCAAGGTATCATCGAATTCCTTTTACCTAACGTATAGTATATGTATATATGTAACAAATACTTGTTAATATATATATATATATATGTATATATATATATATGTAATGATAGCGCACTGTGGGATAGATCACTGTTCATTATCTAGTTAGAAGTCGAATTCAGTAGAAAGTATCCCAACGGTGATCTGATTAATTGACGAAGTGCAAGAAAAACACGCTGAGATGTGTCACCTTAGTAAACACCAACCACAACCGGTCACATTAAGTTGTTTATTAAGTGCAATTTGTAACACAATACAGAAACGCACCGTTGGTTAAACAATAAGAACCATTCCCATCTCGGGATCATCAGCGCACTCGAAATTATCACAATGGTTCTTGCTCGAGTTGAGACGAACTCAGCTTCACCTACTGGAGACTGTTTTGGTGCTCAAACACTTTACGTGAACGACTCAGGTTATTCTAATGCAATACAACTCAGTACAATAATTGTTTTCGAAGGCATACAGAACTAACTTATGTAGTATTATCCCATCAGCACATTTGTGCTTTTTAGTTAGCATAGGGCAGGAACCTTATTTCAAATACCGTTAGTGATACACCGAAGTCAGAAGTTTATCCCACTCATTTCCATAAATAAGGTCGCCATCAATGAACGACATCACTTAAAGGAGGATTACTCCAAATATGGTGGTGAAAATTTCCATATCTGTTTGCCTTTAACCATATAAAAATAAATACTGAACTCATTACGAACGCCATGGTTTTGAAGCATTAAGGGAACTGTTATCTCTGGCCGGTTTGGCAAGCCTTGATGCCAGACACGCGATGAACTAGGATTGTTACGCCGAAAGCTAGTGATACCCAAAGACTGGGATGTCACCATAGCAAGATGTTTTGTTTCATGTTACTCGCACATTGTAAACTGAGAAGTTGAATTCATGAGACCATTTCACGAGACAACAGCTGCGTACGTTTACCAAACAATTAACAGATGCGATATATAACAGTGGAGTTTTTGTTACTTATTATTCGAAAGCACTTGTGCACATTTACCCGCTTTGGAAGCACATCGATGGTTCTTACCATAAACATCCTGTGTTGTCGAGCATACTGCCATAGACTTACTCTACCATTTGTAAACCGCTACTGTTTAATAGCAAAAACGGATTGGAACTCACTTTACAGAATTTTTTTCTTCTCATGCAGATAACATACCACTTACATCGAAAATCGGAATAGAATATCACTTTGTTCCTACGATTCAGCGGACTTATTGTAATTGCTAGTGGTTAATATATATGTTTAGCCGCTGGTGAAGGAATTCTGGGATAAGGATTATTCCGACCTGGTGCGTGAAATATGCAAACATGCATGCGATTTGGGAGGTAGCGAGTAATCAACTTCGAATTTAGGCATTATACAATAGCAACTCAAATAATGAAAATCTTAATTGGTTCTATTATGTGACCAATAATTACTTTGGTGACCACTCTTGGTTCTAATGGGAATTTCCTTGAACCTGCTTCAAAGTGGTATACCAACAATGAATGATTCCCGGCAAGCTCACACTGTACCCACCTCAATGCAAAACTTATTTCAAGATGTCTAAAAAATTCATTTTATTGACATGTTGCTTGCTTACCTATCTCATTCATCAAGACGAGAATGCTTCTTGGCGTGGTGTAACGACTTGCTTTCCTCCACGACCCAAAGAGCTATGTAGGACGGCTTCTTCAAGCCGAAGATGCAATCATACTTGACAGGCCGATGGGTAGAGACCAGACAAGGTCCGGTCTCAGAACCAGTTGATGGGCAACCTCTAGTTCTAACAACTATGCCCCTGGAGAGGTCCCTCCGACGAATAAACACGGAGTGAAAGCAGTTTACCGGTCTAGAAACCTCCATTAGATGAACATAAGAGTGGAGTACCTGAAGTTCCTCACGACGGTAGGAGAAGCAATCGCACTTCATTGGGCAGCCATCGTCTGCCCAAGCTCGGCAGCCCCCAGCCCAAAGGATGCTGCCACGTCCACGTTCCGCTTGCTCCATTGGGTGCATGGGGCTAACGACTGAATCCGAAAAGTGGGTTGATAACAGAGCACCAGAGAAGACAAAACAAAACTTATGCAGTAGTCAGGTCTCACGTGAAAGACAAGAAGTTCCTTCACGGGTGCCTCGGTCACGTTCCCGTAGTGGCTTAACACACCCTTGACTTGTGGGTCAGATTTTTGAGTCAAAGGCTCCGGTTAGGGTTCCCAAGGTAAAACCCCTTCTGTGATGTGGGCGACCACGAAGTATGATGTGCCCAGAAATCTCAACGGTCAATCGGAAAACATTCCTTATCCATATGCTCTTCATCCTTTACGTTCCAATTCTAAATGCGTACGAGAGGCCACAATGAGTCGTGACCGTAACTTGTAGCTCTCGGAAAGGGTAGCAAATAAGAGACAGAGGGAAAAAGAGAATACATTCTCCGACCTAAGCATTCCCTTCAATTAGCTGCTTTCAACGTCCGCACACTTTGCCAAACAGGGCAACAGGCTGCTTTAGCTAGCTCTCTTTAAACCTTCAACATAGACGTGTGTTGTGTCTCCGAAACATGCATGCAAGACCCAACTTCAGTTTTACCACTTTGCTCCCCAGATACAAGCTCGGCCTTTCGTTTCACTCTTCGCGTGCCGAGTGATTCGATGTCTAGTGCTCGTGGTCAGGCTGGTTTTGGTATCGCTCTGAATATGAAAGCTTAGCGTACACTGCTCGACTGGATCCCAGTCAGCAGCCGTCTGTGCGCAGTTCGGTTAAATGGTTCTGTGCATGACAACAGTACTTGACTGAAGCGCAGATACCTGTTTCTTGTTTCTATGTATGCCCTAACTGACTGTAGCTCTCCTGAGGTTAAAGACGAATTCTACCGGGATTTGTCTCAACTGCTACGCAGCGTGCGCTCTACGGACATCATGGTTGTTGTTGGCAATTTCAATGCTCAAGTTGGAAGCCTAGACGAGACAGAGAGGAATATGGGAGGCCAATATTGCGTTCAAGCCGATTGAACTGATAACGGTGATTGAATCATTCAGCTATGTCCCGACCATGGACTATTCCTAGCAAGTACAAATTTCTCGCACGAAAAGCAACACCGGCTAACCTGGCGCCCTCCTGCGCCTTCATACCGTTGGACTCAGATCGACCGTATTGCTGTCGGTTTCCCCTGGTGCGGATTAATTAAGGACTGTCGGTCATTTTGGTCTATGTCTGTAGACACTAATTACGACCTTGTCCGCGTGCGCTTCAGATTGCGCCTCGTCGCTGGCCAAAGCAACGCCGAAGCGATCCGTCCCCCGCAGCTGCTACTGCACGATAACCAACTATATGCTTTCCGAGCAGGAGTATCCACCAGGCTATCCAAGCGATGGAATGCCCAGGATCCAGATGAACGATGGAAAGAGATCGAACAGGCTCCAAGTGCGGCTGCTGATGCTACTGAAGGTTAAAAATCTAGACACACAGAGAAACGATGGATGTCTGCATCCTCAGTGGCATTGTTATATGTGCACAGATCGATTCCTCCGGACTCCAGATACGATGAGGCACGGAGATGCCTTAAACGCTAGCTGATTCGGAGCCTGAGAAATGACTGTAAGCAGTGGTGGATTGCGAAATGTAGGGGTGTGGCAAAAATTGTGGCAATTGGCTACAGCCGCAACCTTTTCCGTCTGATTAGTCAAACCGGCCCACGTAAATCAGGAGTTAGCAAACTAGGCAAACGGGTGAACAGCTCACTGATTCAAGCTCAGGAGCGTCGTCTTATTCGCTGAACAGAGCATTTCGAGATACAGTTTAATCGGCCTTCATCCTCTTCAGGTTTGATCACCAGTGCAATGGGTACAGCTCTTTTTGTAGATACCAGTTCTCTGTCAGAAACGGAGATTCTTCGTGAGATAAGCTATCTTAGACGACATGAGGCTGCAGGACCGAATGGGTTGCCTCCGCCTATTTTTAAAGACCGTGGCTCAGCACTTTTACTAGAGTTGACGAAACTCCTCGGTTTGATATGGGAGAAGGAACATGTTCCAAAGAGTTGGTATTAATCGGTGATCGTACCGATTTATGAGAAAGGCGACAGGTCATCCTGTGAAAACCAGAGGGGAATAGGTCTGGTTAGTATTGCATCCAAACTGCTCGCTGGTATTATTCTCCACCACTTATCTAACGCTTGCGAACAGCGCTCGCGCGAGAATCAAGCTGGGTTTAAACCTGGACGTGGTTGTATTGATCACATCTTCACTCTGACAAATCTTAGAAAATAGACACACCTTCCGCAGGCCCACTATCTCTGTTTTCCTTGATCTCAAAGCTACCTTTGACTCAGCTGACTGTACAGTTATCTGACACTGTCTCTTGTATAAGGGTGCACCAGAGAAATCCATTTCCATCGTAAAGTCCCCTCACGTTATTAGCCGAAGCCGAGTTCGGGCTTACGGTGACCTTTCACCCGAGTTCACCACAAAGTATGGTGTACGTCAGGGTTGACTCTCTTGCCTCATTCCTTTAACTTTATGACTGATATGGCTTTAGAGGCCGTACTCTTGTCAGATGAGGATAGCGGATATCGCGTAGCAGTGTTCGGTATACGTTTCGCATCTTCAAAGTGCAAGATGCTGCCGCAGGACTGGGTTGGTCCAACGCCAAACTCTTCAGTGTCTGGAGAGATTATAAACGTGGTAGACAAGTTCTATTACCTGGGAAGGTGCATTTCACCCGGAGGTCGGATATCGGATGAGGTGTCTCTGCACATATAGAAGCCTCGTTTGACATTTGCCAGCCTGAGCCATCTGTGGCGTCAACATGACATCTGTTTACCTATCAAAGACCGAGTGTACGCTGCAGCAGTCAGGCCCGTACTTGTATGGATTGGAGACATGTTCACTGTGGGTGGGCGACATACAAAGATTGTCTACACTTGAACACCAATGTCTTCGCAGTATTGCTCGAATCTGGTGGGAACATTGTGTGAGCAGTGCTGAGGTTCGTCGGACAGTCTTAGATTCAAGGATCAAGTTATTAGACGAAACACTTAAGCTCACCAGGTTAAGATGGTTGGGACATGCGCTACGCATGTCCCCTGACAGGATTACTCAGCGTGTTGTGTTTGCTGAAGCAGGTACCGGTTGGAGGATGAGCAAGGGTGGTCAGTTCATGACACGGAATAGAGGTATGAAAAGCTCAAATAGTGGATTTGGCCATGCAGGGCGTGTTAGACATCCTGAGTGAGGTCCAAGAACCCCCCCCCCCACTCAATGGTTAGATACGTTGAGTGATATGGCTAAGCGCCGCGATCAGTGGCACTCTTGCGTCCACAAGCCTTCTTCACTGAATTAATTCCAATAATGTAGTTCTCCTCTTACTCCTTTCATACTCTTTTCTCCTTTATTATTTCCTTTTGAGATTGTCGTTAGGAGATAGCAACCAAAGCCACCACTTCAATTCAATAACAAAGAGGCATGTATATGTAATATATTATATATATTTATATCCAAAAAACCCTGGAAATCCTTCCTAAAGCCAAGCAAAAGATATTCTTATTACTATTTGCGTTGCAGATGCGTGCAACTAAGGTTTAGGTTTCGCCGTCGACTGATGCTCTTTAGACAGCCGGATGCATCTTCCAGGAAATATGGAAGAATCGGGCACATTGGAAAGATTTTCAGCTTTCCAATCGAGTCTTTCTTGCAAATAATTAGATAAACCAATTTGTCAAAAGCAACCTTATTTGTCCAAATATTTAGCCCCGTTGAAAGTTAAACGTGTGAGGCATTACATGAGAAAACGTTTATGTCAACAGTACGACGTTTCTGGTGGAAAAGTTATAATTAGTCGTTTTTTCTGGTTGTTGCCGGTAGCCTTTATTTAGGCAGTTTTACAATTAAAAGATTCTGGGGAACCAGCTCCCACAAAAAGACGTAAATTGCAATTCACGCCGAAAACCTTCGGTGAGACAAGAAATGGCCCCTTCGCTGTAACAAGAATTGAAAAATATTTCAAACAAAAAAGTTAACTTACTCAGTTTATTAACATGTACCATCTTGAAGAATCAGAAAACCGAATTCTCTAAGTATAACAACCAAAGAACAAAAGTATTTGCTGCAGTAAAACAGGAACGTTCTATTAGCATCCCCAAGGCTGGTAAAGGCAATATCACTGTCACTTTGTATAGATCGGACTATAAATCGAAATATTTGGAACAGCCTAAAAGCGAACTGAATGAAAAGATTGTAGGGAACAAAGAAAGTGCCGCCCTAGTCAATTTGAAAATACAAGACAAATTTCTTTGATGCTTTAGTGAACACTGTAGCTCCTTTAGTTTTACAACCGAGACAGAAGACACTGAGAGAGTATAAAGTTTTTCAGACTACCATCTGAGGCTGAATGACTCCCAAATATTCACAACTAGTGTTCACGGAAAACTCACGCTCTCTGATAAATATTTACGTTTTGATACAGATCATTTTTTGTGCGCCAGCGAGCAGAGTTGAAAAATTCTATAATAAAGATACCACCGTGAAAAAGAAATGATACCCTTGAACAAAGTGCTTCATGTTGACCTTTATCCACCAGGAATAATAAGTTAACGGAGGAGAGGTACACCAGCAATACAAGCTACCAGATAAAAGACTATTTGGTTTCCATCGGTATTCTGTACAGACTAGGCAAATCTGAGGTAATCACAAAAGTTTTCGGCGATTATGATAGCCGCACATTCTTTCACACTGTTAACATTATGACCATCTACCTCACCAAGGTCAAGGATTCAGTTAACTGGTAAAGCCTTGAAGACTGCATTTAGAAAATCAGTTTTAAGGAAAGCGTAACAAAATATATCAGACAAACGTCCAGACAACCTGAGATTGGAACAACGGAACACAAGAGAGAATAAATCACAAGGCAATCAATATGAGAGCCTTAGCTTGGCTAGATCCCAATTCAGCCATGGCTCTCGACGACAGAGTCGGAAGGCTCAGCGTAGACTAGTAAAATACGAAAATCCTCCAACTCGGATTGAAAACATGTGCTGGGCGCTTGTATGCCAAGGCTCTGGCAATTACCACCCACCCTACATGTTTTAACTGAACTGAAGAAACAAAGATTTCCGGGCTTGGGACCGCACTGATATCACTATCGAAAAGCAACCCAAAGATCAGATCAGTATCTGACCTCGCCAACACTAACTCCGACAGTGGGAGCACGCGTGACTAAAAACAATCATTCTAATCGACGAAATACTTAACACACACATTTACCAACTTGTGGCTGGTTTTCCAGACTCACCTAATTGTGAAACTTCCTTGGGGAAGGGTACCCACTGTAACCGGAACGCCAGCTAATCATACTTTTTCCACCAACAACTCCGTCTCATTGACATTAAACACTTATCGTTTAACTTGCCACATGGCGCATCGTTTTTCTATGAATTCCTAACCTCATTCCGCCCTGCAACATTGGGCATAAAACATCAATTTACGGATCGTTTATTTTCTTGGATCAAATTATGTCAAACATATTAGTCCCGGAGTTTCAAAATATGTAATTCATGGTGCTGTTCTTCCGAATCAGTACCTGAAAAACACGGTGCCTATGCAGAACAAACCCTCGCTAATACTGGCAACTATTGACAAACCTTTGTCAACTAGATGTTTCGAAAATGAATCAGCTATTTTAAAGAACCGCCACCGCCGTCGAACATTCGTATTTTGCTATGATTGGATTTATATACTAACGTGGTCACAGCAAACCTGACTGATGTGCGGTACAATAGAACACTCATGCCATATGGTCATCGTTTGAATTTCTGACTCGCAATTTATAGACTGAGTTCTGACTGGCTAAAACTACATTATGCTATTTACATTTTTGCACAAAAAACACATCATTATATATGCCTTCGGTGCAACGAGTATTCTAGATGTTTGTGGTAACTGAAATTTTACTGGACAACAAAGCAGCTGTGATCCACCACTCATGGGTATAAGGCGGTAATGAAGTGAAATCAGTAAAGATATCGTCCTGAAAGTTTGCAAAAATAACCAAAGAAGGAATACCACCTGATCCCAACTGCCACACCTATGAAGTAATATTTCGTAGGATTGTTGGTTAATTAAAATATATAATTTCATCTCAAAAGCATCGATTGAGATATTCCGAATGTTACAAAGGAGCGTGTAGCTTACAAGCAATTTTATGGGAATTATCACTTTTGCCACCGACCCAGGTAAAAATTCCCGTGGATATTTGGATGAAAAGGAGACAGTGAGCCCAGAAGGTTCAATTACCATCACTTCCAGAGGAATTCCACCATATGTTCTTTCATTTTGGACACGGAAGAAAAACCAAGGGAAAACAACAATCAAAACACAAGCAGACCTAAACACCTCAGCGCCGCCAGCCTTAGAAAATAAGTCTTTAATGCTGACGGATGACCGGCCAGTTTGAAAGCCAAAAAATGACAAAATTGTGTTGGAGTCAAAGAATGCCGTATGTCATTTACGTTTTGATTTATATAAAATCGAGATGATGTTTCGACATGAAACGTGAGTTAGCCATCATGAATCGCCACTTGCAATTTGGTGGATTAACTCAGAAACCTCTCATTATTCTTCCATTAAAAATCAAAGAAGAATATGAGCTGCTATTGAATAAGTTGGATGACATTGTTTATAATAACATGGTAACAGTTTATTAATTTCATTTTTAATCACCAATAGTTACGGTTCATGAATAAGCTAAGAAAGGGATATCAACGAATTAATGTATCTGTTCACCTTCGACGACCATTTTTATCGGAAAAATGAATAAGACATATCAATGAACGTGGTGTCAAAAGTGAACAACCATTTCGCAACATCAGGTTGTGTAAATTGATCCTTGATATTTTTCTATGTGAATGCATCATCCATAGGTGACGTAAAACAAAGCCACTTTCTAGGTACCACGGAACATCCGGACAATTTTAAAATTCAAAGATGAATACAAAAAACCAAACCGAAATCGAAAGATGTTCTATGCAAAAAGTAAATGGATGCTGCCTAATAAACCAGTTAATCATAATTAAATTAAGTTCTGTACATCATCTACAGGGTTACATTTCATCATTTTAATTTGAGGGATCAATTTAAACGTTTTATTAAGCAAAAAGGCATTTTCGTGTACCATAGCAAATTGATTTTTAACTAAAACTCACGTGTCCACATAACTTTGGTTAGTAGTTTTATTATTTTGTTTAAATAACAGCGTATTTTGAATTTCGTATTAAAAGAGTTTGTTGTTGTCCTTCATAAACGTTATCAAGTAACTCTCTGTTTTATTTCAGAATAAAGTGACGAACATGCACCAACTTCTAACTAATCGGGCGATTTTAAGTGCCTTTTACCAATAACTGTTTCATACAAAATTTTCATACCACCACTTTCTGTTTTGTTACTGGCAATTTTGGATAACTGGAAGAGTAAGAGTAATACGCATCAAAAAGGTACCCTCGTAGCACACACTTCGTTCGCATTATCGGTTTTTGAGCGGTTTTCGATAGGTGTATTTAGCAGCCATTTTCCATGGATCAGAAGTGAGCTGATGCAAAAGAAGTTGACGACCGAGGTGATTTGCGCTGCTTAAAGGACATAATGATTTGAATACACTAAATTTCCCGTTCTGCTTCACATGCTTAAGGTGGCCAAAGCGGGAAAGATTATTAAGAATTTATAATTTGAGAGATAGAAGTAAACAAGAGAGAAAACGAGATTTGGAAAAATGACGGAAACTAACGATGCATACTAGGTATTTCATAGGATTTGGATAAACCGCTCAAAAGCCGTCCAGAGACCTCTTAGAAACCAATGAAAAACGTTCGAAAACCGGCCAAAACCGATCGGTTCTGGGAGGAGGGTGTCTGGAGTGATTTTCTTACAAAGGTGATTACTAAACATCTGTCAAGTAACAAAGATGTATCATTGTTATTATTCATTATTGTCATTAATGAACAACTAGTGGCCATGCAAGACCGAGTTCTTTGTGATTTTCCCCGCAGATGTAGAATTCCAACGGAAGTTGATTTGTGGAAGGCTTCCGAGTCTCGGCAATTTTCGCTATATTTGGGGCTTGTAGCGCTAAAAGAAGTTCTACCCAGGGAAATGTACGAAAACTTTGTTTGTTCCCCTACCTTTATATACACCGTGAGCAGCCAGAAATGGTTGTTTCATTGTTTACCCTTCGCACAAAGTAATATCTGGTTGGTTGTTCGACAGTTCATCGGACTCTTTGATGAGGGAGAAGGTGCGTTTTGCGTACGCAGTTGGATCCATATTCCAGAGGATGTGGCGACCTTTGGTCTGCTATACAACTGTTCAGCTCTCCCGTCTGAATCTCTCATGCAGGTAATTCGGCAGAATATGACATCAGAAAGTTTGCTGTCAGAGTTATCTCGTCGGATGACAGAACAAACTTCGGAAGCTTGCCTGTATGCAAATGTGACATCGACAAACGACATGGAGTCGTAAACAATTGCAGGAATATCACCATGAGCGCCCCAAATCTACCTTTAGAAAACTGTCACCAGTTCATTCTGTCTGGATAATGCAATTTGGTTAAACAACCGACTATCCGTAGTTGTTTGCACAGACATTTGGTGGTAAGATCATAGAGCAAGATGTCAAACTTCTTCTATGAGCCGTTGGCATCGTCCAACTTACTAAGGCTTCTACGCATGGAACTGGATAGCGCTATCCAAATGATATACACCCGTGAAGATCATTGTAAAGCAGCATTACTGCCGCACGTAAATGGCCATCTGTTTTATACCGTTCTGCATAGTTGGAGATGGTGATTGTGAGGAAAATATGTCGTTCATTTTTTATCATTATGCATTTCTCTTATTCATTCATTTCAGATGTTTGTAGTTAGCAAGTTTAAGCTGGACAGCACTTTGGCCAATGTGCACCATCCTTGGGTCGAGGGTGGTCATAGAGCCAGGTGGGTGCGCCTGTCATCAATGAAATTGAAGATGACAAAGCAAAGCTTGTGTCTACCGCCCGGCTGCAGCGCCTATGACGTTAATGTGCAAAAGTTTGTGGGTAGATGGAAGGATTCCTTTTTTGTGAATTTTAGACAAATAAAAGGAGGCCACAAAGTACTTAGAAATATCTGAGGGGGTGTTCGAGTTACCATTTTCGGACGCAACGGAAACCATGGGTCGTTACGAAAGAAGAAAACAGTACGCTTGGTTGTTATTCCTAAATTTTTAGAAGAAAATCCCCCAAAGTCCACAGTCAAGTGAGGAAGATGAATGATTGAAGGAGAGAACCAATGGTCATGTCAACTTGGGTGTTACATCACCGCCACCAGATATGGAAGACATCTCTATGTTCTTGTCTGATGACCAATCCCAGCCACATCAATCCAAGGAAAGACAAATATTCAGTCCTGTAGAAGACAGCTAAGCTATTGGTATTCTTTCATTAATTCCTTTACCCAATGTAGTCAGATGCTGTGAAAGCCCATTCTTGTATCTACTCTCATACACAAGTAAGGGCTTGGTCTCAAAATGCTTTGTAACAACAAACTGTGTCCGCTAATAATAGGTTAGGTTTGCTTCGGTGCATAACGGTTATTTTTAAGATTTCATATCTAAGCACAACTTCAAAGATGCCACGGTGCATACTATCCCTTTGAAAATGCAACAATGGATTCAAGGAAGGAGGCCAAAGTCGACTGAGCATGTAGGTAATAACCGTTAGTGTTCATCAGAAAGTAAAAGGAAGGGTTGTAACATCATTCAACATATCCCTAATAGCACACCGGATCCGGACCGGCACCGGACCGGTTCCGGTAAAGTGCCGGTTTGATATATCAAACTAGATTTATTTTGGTTCTTCCCCTATTCATTTCAGTTCACTGTTCAACTGTATGTCCTTTGCTGTTTTCTGCTATCCGCCGTACACAACTAGGTTCACCATGGGTTAGTTTTGTACGTGTGGTTTACACTCAATATGAGTTATAACCTTTTCACAGTGGATAGGTCGGTAAATACCTTCAACGAGTGTACATTCGGCACGTTAGTGCAGTTTGATGTGGTTTGGTTCTAGAAAATAAAAAACTTTCGTACGTTCTGTCCTGGGTTAATGACACGTTTTTCCGACAGGGCGAGTTTGGAATGCAAAAAAGGTTTGTAACTGGCAGGAGGATTTGAAGGGCTAAATGGAAACCAAAATTACCGCTGAAATCGACAGTCCCCTGAGTGAACCTTTCTTTGCTTCATTAGAGGTCACTCAGTGATATGGTGAGGGTATCCCCGATTACTATCGATAGGATAGTCGTTCCGCTTGGGTGCTTATAATTGTTACGATCGAAACTTCGCTTTTATTTCCAGATTTTCGGCCATTATATATATATATATATATATACATAAATGAAATGTGATATTATGTACGGATGTCCCGTACTAGAATGTTCTAATTTTCGAAGCATGAGGTGAGCATTCTTACCCACAAAGTCTGATTTGAATGTAAAACTAACCTGATGATCGAAAGCAAGCCAAGTTGGAAGTTGCATTCCAACGCCGGGCGGATAGACGCTAGTTGGGGCATCTATCCTTTGTCCTGGGAGCTTTTCACCACCAATTCCTGGTCTGAAGTTTCCATATTGATAACCTACATCGTCCCTCTTCTCAAAATAATGAGATTTATGGAACTTGTCCTTCCCCAACTGATGGAAACGTACATGGTGAGTGAAACATGGGATGGCTTACATTTCTATTGAACGTATTCCCAGGCAGAAATGGAAGTGCCATTCTAAACTTTTTCTTCTGATTTCGAAATTTCGGGAGAGGGTTACTGTAGTAGTGATCAGTTAAACAAACGGTCTGTTTGCTTGGTACGGGTATTTTTTGCAGAAATTGGATGGCTCATCATTCATTTGGTTTCACTTTGAAGTTTGGAGAACGTTTTAGAGTGGCTCATGGGTTGGACGACTCGGCATGTTGAAGTCTTGAAATAGCACATGGATTAGAGGCTAAAGTCCAAATGTTCCCGGATCTTTTGATTACCCTGTTGTATGAATGTCGCTAGTGATCTGGAAGGTATTTCGCTGGATAATGGGGAAATTGGAAATCGTGGACGGGTTCAAAATACAAATCTTGATAGTTTCTGCATCTGGTATTGCCGGCGAACTGGAAGGTAGACAACTGGACAATGCGGAAGGGTTCAGGACACTAGTCTTGACGGCATTTTGAGTCTCGTATTGCCAGTGGTCTGGAAGATAGGTTGCTGGACAGTGGGAGAAAGTTCAGTCTTGCGGTAATCCGTTCGGCTGGAGTAGCACGAAAGACTTCGTCGTGGAAAATCCGTCGAACGGAAGGCCGCGGGCTACACCAAGACGTTGCACAGAAAACGACTCCTGAGTCCTAACGGAGTAACACCAAGATTATAGATGAAAGGAAGGGCAATCAAGACGGGTCCTGGTGGGCGAAAAAGCTACCACAAGTTTTTCCTGAAGTCTTGAAGTAATTCACAAGTACGAGACCTGAGACCAATTGCTTCCGGATCATGTGTTCACCTTCTTATCGGAAAACTGCCAGTCGGTTGGATTATAGTTCACTGGTTTGTGTCAATCGGAGAGTGGGAGAATGCTCAGGATAAAAATGTTGACAGTATCTTGTTTATGGTATTGCAGGCGAGCGTCAAGAGGGATCACTGGGTAACAGAAGATGCTTCATGATTATGACTGGACTGCGTTTTGTGTTTTGCACTTTCATTTGGCTAAAAAAATAGGCTGCTAGACAACGGCAGCTGTTCGAGCTTCTGCGGCATACCTTTTGGCTTGCTTGGCAGGAAGGTTTTCACCCCAGAAAATGTAACGGAAATCTAGTGACGAGACTTTGAACTGCGTTTCTGCACGGCCAAATAGTTCGCAAGGTGAGCCGCCTAACCCTTTTATACCGATTTGTCAATTCTCCTCGCAGTTACTAATATATTTAGCCCGTCTCGAGCTTAGATGTGTTTCCCCTGATATCATAGACACACTCCTGCAAGCTTTCCGAATTTGGTAGCGCAGTTATTGATTCTTGACAGTATGGGACGAGTTACGCGCACCTCAGTATTCAAGGCTAATTCCTTTTTCAGATTTATCCCCTTGGATACCAGTAAACGCTATAGCAACTTGTCAAATCAAAGACCTAATCACAACCAGGTGCAAAGAAAGAGTACAGAAGAAAAACCTTTGGATTCATAGTAATCGTACCGTGTTGTTAGAACCAAACAGTGACAAATGCGTGAGTGCGAAGCCCGACAGTAGGCCCAAGCCACGACAACGCCTAAAACCGGAGATAAGTAGAGGACGAGGGAATGACACTTTTAAGCCGCGGTAAAAGAAGCTTGTTTTTGTAGGGTTTGTATAACAAGCTGCGGTCAGTCGTGAAAGCATTAAGACAGAGCGCGTCATGTCAAGCAATCTTGACGTAAACGGACTCCACAACATAACAAGCAAGCAATCTCAACTCCGCTTGCTCACCCGTGTACACTGTCGGTAAGCTCTTGTTTTCTTCTAATACACACTTCGTCCCGCTTCAGCGTTTCCAGTTCTGCTTCTCGAGCTGCCGAGTCTTATCGTCATCGTGTTACCAACAGAGGGCCAAGGACCATGTACACTATAAGAGGCAGGTCGTGATCAACTTTGAAACGACCCCATACCAGTGCCCCTGAGCAACAAACAATTCAACAAAAAACACTATGTCGTAAAATGATGAGGCCTCAGTGGACTCAAAACAAACTCACAACGGTTCTACTCCTGCTCCAGGTCCTCTCTTTAGCATAACCATGAGTCAAGGACCGAGATTCTTGGTCCCAAAAATACTAATAAAACTCCAGTGACTATAATGGAGCATACAGAGGCGACGACGCATCATCTTTTCTGAGAGCAAGCAGCAACTAAGAAGTCTATAATATCTGAGGACCAGTCATTATCGTTGTGACTGAGGAGCTGCGAGAGTTTGATATTTGGCAGTAACGCCTTATTATTATTCAGGGTCGCTTCGACAAGAAAACTGCCCACACGGAGATGGCTAAACACAAGCTTGGTCCTCTCTCATAGTCTGAGATTCAAAACCCAGCCGGCGCTGGTGGATCATCTGCCTGGCTAACAGACAAATTCCTGAGTTACTAGTTGGTTTCACGTCATCCCAGAGAGTGATGTTTTTCCCCACGCAAGCTGCTCAGACAGAGGAAGTTAGCAGTGCAGTCCCGGGAGGCTCAAGGCTAAGCCTTTACATGTAACATGTCGAAACAGAAAACCAGAATCTGTATCGAAAGTTGTGAATGATCGGAAGCTTAGGCTTATCCCGGTCTTATGGCCAACTCCCGTTGACTTGAAAAGGAGCCCCGCGTAAGACGATAAAGAGTCGCACCAATTGGTTGCACCTGAATCAGACAAGCACCAGCCTCCTTCTGTGCCCGCCTACAGCAGCGCCTATCATTGGCAGCCACGAATACGATATGGTTACCAGATTCCATCCACACGAAGTCCTGATATTGCTGCATACGCCTCGCTGAGGGTTACTGTGAAATTTCCACCACGAGATACTCCCAATATCAAAGCCGTTCTAACCATCATGCAAGGGCACTCAATCATATAGCGAACGGTCCAGATTCGGTTATGCCCTCCACTTTCACTGATGAAAAAGCGGACACAAACTGCAGTAATCTCTCGCCTAAAATGACCAACACAGATACAGGAAAGCCACGAGAAACTCAATGCAATAATGTATTTGTCATTTATTCAGCGTAACCTGTCCTATTGCAAGGGCTTTCGCCCTTCCCTCTCTGATCTTGCCTTGTGCATGTATCTTGAACACGGTCAAGAAACAAACCGCTATCATTATCGTCATTATCATCGTCATTATTTTGCCCCTCGTGGACACGACATTCCGCTTGCCGATTATTCTTCATTATTCATGAAACTCCATACTTTTTCCATCAGCTGCGAATTTCCGACACCAGATGGTACTTGAAAATTCTCACGAAAGTTATTTCACTTTTTTAGGAGGTTCCATTATTTTTCATATCCACGAATCTATAAAACTTGGCGTTCCTCTGCTTGCCTCCACGAAATTCCTATCTGTCTTCTTTCCTCACCACAAGTTACCATTTCAATTAAAGTATCACCGACTTTTTCGCATCATCCTCGTGAATATTGTATTTTCTGCATCCTATTGTAATGGCCATCTTAACATTCTTACATTTGTCTGGTTCCCTACCACTACCCACACCTATTCGAAATTAAATCAGAGTCAACGTTTAGCCCGTTGTCACTTTGCTTTGTTTTAACTCCCACCACCAGTATTCATCTGTTGCTAAGGTGTGCGACTCTTGTGAGATTTTAATCGTATTTGATGATATTGTAAACTCTGATAACGCTTTCGTGCGTGCCTCCCGACCATGATCGACAAATGCACCAATAAAATTAGTGGTGTTGTGAGGAGCGATCTTCTCAATACAGCCAGGGAATTCGAAGAACCCACGACTGGCAGCTGTGATACCCCCAAGTAAAGTTCGAAGTGCCTCAAGAAGAAGCCAATGAAGTCTTCCTTCACTCACGTGATTAACCGAATGACTACCGATGTGCCGGGTGATCCGAAGTCACGTCCCTCCCTGAGCCCTCAAAATAAAGTAAAGGCAAAGAAAGCAGCTGAACTGCCCCCTACGAACACCACCAGGCTAGCACTGCTTGGGATCATGTAAGGAATCTACGCCTATCTTACCCCATTTTCTTCACCTTATGGTCTCAAAAACCCCAGAACCATCGTGGCTAGGCTGTGTGAATATTATACCACATCAACACCCGTCTTACGCGCGAACCCTCCGGGAATCCCGTCCAAACCCAGCAGTTCCCTCACTTTGCATCCATTGCCACCACATCCAACTTGCCTACCACCGCATGTTTCAACAACCCTATCCCGTGAGCTCCTGAATCAAAGGTTTCCTCAGTGTCTCTCAAAAGTTTCCCAAAACGTTTCTCCACCAACAGTCTCAGCACTTAGAACAAGGTCTTGGAACAGCTGCGGTTGATGGCCGGTGCGAAACCTCATTCACTTGCCGCCCCCGAGACGTGGCTCACATCGAGCCTTTTCGGCGGTGGAGTATGTGTCAGGGGTTGCAAATTGAACGGTAAGGACTCAGTTTGATGCCCATCAGATGGAGTCGCACTTTTTCTTAGTATCCTGTTACTCCTAGTCTTGGTCCTACATTTGATCCCATTCCGTTTGTGGGCTACCTGTGGGCCATAATTTTCCTGCTTTCTAGTGTAGTCCGGTAATAGTAGCGGTCTTCAGGTCTTCAGCTTTCACCGCAGAATCCAGCAATGAGCCCACCGAACAGATGCTTGAAATAAGGGCCTGACAATCGGCAAATCATCTTTTATTGCCAGGTGATTTCACTGCTTTTAAAGTGGATCGCCCTAGTGTCGACTCCCGAAATGTCATCTTTGGGAATCCTCTGGTTAGGCTGATAGCAGAGCTTGCTCGGACCCAGCAATTACCGTTTACCAGCAGATACAGGTTAGGACGAGACACATCTTTAGATTTCGTTACCACCATCGAGTATCACCTAGTAGGCGCGCTCTCCCCCTTCCCTCCACTTCAAAAGAGCGACATCATAGTAATAAAAGCCGATATTTTAACTAGTTGACCCTTGTGATTTCTTGAAGCTCAGTGCAAGGCCCTTCAATCAGACTAACTTTTAACAGATTAGAAGTTACTTACGGTTCCAGTGCGCGAGTATCAACAGGGAACTACAAGTCGATAGTGCCAACAAGCCAATCCGGCAGTACATGGTAGCCGCCGACCATTTGTTTGTGCGAAGAAATTGCGAAACGGAAGAGAGTGTACGCCCACTTCCCAGAAGCACACTTCAACCGTTAGAACAGAGTGCTCGGAAGATTGCAATCCATAGATACAACGACGGACGCGAAAGCTTTTCAGGCATCAGAAAGTTGCGCAAATATAGGATCAGGCAATATTTTTGAGGCCAGCAAAATGATTTTTTTGCTCGAGCTCAAGGCAGTAAGTTCATTGTTCACCAATACCTCAGGCATTGTTGGGAGCCTTCGAGCTGTCTTCTTGCCTTTTAGACACTAGACTGCTCTCCTTCTACCTCTCCAAGCCTTCAAATCTTACTTCAGCTCCACCCTCAAAGCTTCTCCCATTGCTGTGCATCCAGTGATCCGAAATTTCGCTACCCTCCCCAACACTGCAAAACACTGATGTCCCTTTCGCTGACGAGTACAGAAGGTCACCTTCCCAACTTTTGTAGTTTTATGAGCCTGGACATAAACCGTTTAGGAATATTTCAGGGAGCCGCCGAAGTTATGCTCTTTCTATGTACTCTACCTTTCCTTAATTCTCTGGGCACCGGTGTTCCCATCAGTGGTTGGAGTAATTCAGTAATAGCTCTTATTTTCAAAAAAGGAAGCCAGCATCTTCCGGAAAGTTACACACCAATCAGTCTCACTGGCATGCCTTGTAAGGACTTTGAAAGAATTCTCAAAACTGCCATTCCAGATCATCTTGTGGGGATGGACTACATAACAGCAAGTCTCCCTGGCCCACTGAAGTGGCTTTGCCAACTTGCTGACTGTGGCTAACAGTTTAACAACCTTTAGATAACGGACGGATAGCCCAAGCTACCTACGTAGACTTGCCAAAACCTTTGATCAACTGCCCCATGTTCTCCTCTCGTTAAAGTAAAGGAGGTATGGAATTTCGGTCGTCGGTCATCCGAGGCTTTCTCGCAGGTTGATTCCTCAAGGTTAGAGCCAAGCCTTCCAACTCCTCTCCATCTCCGATCCCCATCGGATTGCCTGCGGGATCAGTAACTAGCTCGTTTCATTCTCATATACTAATGACCTACCTGATATCATCCCTATCAGCACAAAATGAAGGCTGATTGTGTGGCCATATACTGACAGGGCCGTTTATGAGCGCAAGTGGCTAAGGCTGCGGCGAAGCGCTGATCTCTTGATTAGGGCCTGCAAATCAGTGAAAACCGATGCATCTCATCGACGTGTGGCAGAACTCCCGGCCTTTCTTTCTGGATCAAGGGTGGGTATCCTGTCGGTAATGGAGATCAGCTTAACATTATAAGAGCCTGCGTTCGCAATCTTGACAAAATTCTCACCGAGAAAAAATAAGCAAAACTGGTTTCCGGATTCGCCTTATGATAGGTTTCTTCTTCCCTTATACGCCGATTTTATTCGAATATGTGTCAAATATATGAAAGCGCTCTGTGGAGTTGCTTCGGTGTAAGGTGAGGCCAGATCCACCGCTTTTGCAGACGTTCATCGGGCTGGCATGAGGACTGTAAGGACCTACGAGCGCAACTAGACTGGCGGATTGCAAGCCGCGTCACCGGAAGTGGTTTTCTGGCTGGGTACCCAGCGAGGATTGTAAACCTACTGTGTTTAAGCTTGCCCGGCTGCTGCGGTCAAGTCACCCTTATCGTGTGTCCCTATCTTCATTGGTTCGCCTAGAGCAAGCTGTCTGTATTACCACCATCGTTCCGCTTCGAGGCCCGGTAAATACTTCTCACTCCATCCGTGAGATTAATTGCGCGTGCTCTTACATATGGCCAACAACTTCTTTTATTGGAAAGCTGATCGTCTATACAATCAGTTCATCGCCTTACCATATGCCCTGTTAACTGCGGTCCACAAGATTTGCACCTGACTAGTCACCTATCCCATTCGCACTCGTGCCATTTCCTCAAGGAAAAAGCTGTAGCTATTTTCGATATGTTCGCTCGTTTGCATTGTTATGGCTGCTGTTTACTTTTCAATCATAAGGACCAACTGACGCCCTTGATAAAGTACATTTCCGCAGCCCTTCAGAAGTCATCGATGCAACTGTTCGCTATCCATGGTCCTCATCAGTCCACCGTTCTCCTCTAACGCTCTTCCATCGCTTTATTTTGAAATTGCAGTGCATCATATTTTCACCGTGAGGAGAGCAGTTCAGGTATATCGATCCCATATTTTTAACTCTTCTTTGCTGTCGCATGATCCCACCTAAATAATCATCGACAAGTGTACAACTACTTTTTACATTCTAAACTACCATCTTCGTTTGCCAGTAGACTTTACAACCGACATAGCCGTAGATCCCAGGTTGTCTTCTTCCAAGCTATCCTTTTTCATGTTTAAATATCACCACCCATCTACCATAAGTGGCCAATTTTCCGATCAATTACCAGTTTTCCTCCGGCACCTTCCTTTACCACGAATTTGGCAGTGCGCTCTCCTCCAGATGTGTCACATTTCTGCTCGTTTACTCCTGCGTGCATAAAACCGCCAACCCTTTTAACTTACCCTGTCGATTGATTAATATTATTATACATATGTCGCTCCAACCACTTTCCCCAATATACTAGAGACCATTTCCTTATAAAAAACCTATCATCCTCAGAATTGGTGAATCTGTTTTTACACCTCCAAGTTTGGAAACCCTGAGCTGACATAGTAATCTTTTAAGCCCCATCCTGCCATACATATGCACTTAAATTTCTTCACCTGCGAGAAGATGTCTTTGTAGGATAATCTTCCAAAAGAAATTGTGGAGGCATCATCGAAAGCAGCTCTTAAGGCCCTTTCGGATGTCAACCGGAGTTAGGTCCTAGCCTACTCCCAAGCCAATCAAGTCCCCCATCAGTCCTGCCTTTTAATTGTATCTATCTCCCCTTTCACCCAGTCCCAGAACAGATAAACCAAATTAAAAAGTGAATCAGTAATGTATAAAAGAAAGAGGAGGGGCTGCATTATATTAGGGTTTTCCTTTTGACGTACTGTTTTTCTATCATTCCGCCAAGAATCTCCCTCAGAGTAGTTGAAAAAAGAATACGCATGCACACGTGGGACAGGAGTAAGTGTTACCCATATCTTCCCATTTTCTAATAATAAAACTAAATGCATATTTCCCGACAATAGTCGAGAGGCAAGCACGAAAGCGTTATCAGAGTTTACAATATCATCAAATACGATTAAAATCTCACAAGAGTCGC
This sequence comes from Fasciola hepatica, assembly GCA_948099385.1. Taxonomy (NCBI): domain Eukaryota; kingdom Metazoa; phylum Platyhelminthes; class Trematoda; order Plagiorchiida; family Fasciolidae; genus Fasciola; species Fasciola hepatica. The sequence goes on from CANUEZ040000083.1 coordinate 7,105,646, forward strand.
ACACCTTAGCAACAGATGAATACTGGTGGTGGGAGTTAAAACAAAGCAAAGTGACAACGGGCTAAACGTTGACTCTGATTTAATTTCGAATAGGTGTGGGTAGTGGTAGGGAACCAGACAAATGTAAGAATGTTAAGATGGCCATTACAATAGGATGCAGAAAATACAATATTCACGAGGATGATGCGAAAAAGTCGGTGATACTTTAATTGAAATGGTAACTTGTGGTGAGGAAAGAAGACAGATAGGAATTTCGTGGAGGCAAGCAGAGGAACGCCAAGTTTTATAGATTCGTGGATATGAAAAATAATGGAACCTCCTAAAAAAGTGAAATAACTTTCGTGAGAATTTTCAAGTACCATCTGGTGTCGGAAATTCGCAGCTGATGGAAAAAGTATGGAGTTTCATGAATAATGAAGAATAATCGGCAAGCGGAATGTCGTGTCCACGAGGGGCAAAATAATGACGATGATAATGACGATAATGATAGCGGTTTGTTTCTTGACCGTGTTCAAGATACATGCACAAGGCAAGATCAGAGAGGGAAGGGCGAAAGCCCTTGCAATAGGACAGGTTACGCTGAATAAATGACAAATACATTATTGCATTGAGTTTCTCGTGGCTTTCCTGTATCTGTGTTGGTCATTTTAGGCGAGAGATTACTGCAGTTTGTGTCCGCTTTTTCATCAGTGAAAGTGGAGGGCATAACCGAATCTGGACCGTTCGCTATATGATTGAGTGCCCTTGCATGATGGTTAGAACGGCTTTGATATTGGGAGTATCTCGTGGTGGAAATTTCACAGTAACCCTCAGCGAGGCGTATGCAGCAATATCAGGACTTCGTGTGGATGGAATCTGGTAACCATATCGTATTCGTGGCTGCCAATGATAGGCGCTGCTGTAGGCGGGCACAGAAGGAGGCTGGTGCTTGTCTGATTCAGGTGCAACCAATTGGTGCGACTCTTTATCGTCTTACGCGGGGCTCCTTTTCAAGTCAACGGGAGTTGGCCATAAGACCGGGATAAGCCTAAGCTTCCGATCATTCACAACTTTCGATACAGATTCTGGTTTTCTGTTTCGACATGTTACATGTAAAGGCTTAGCCTTGAGCCTCCCGGGACTGCACTGCTAACTTCCTCTGTCTGAGCAGCTTGCGTGGGGAAAAACATCGCTCTCTGGGATGACGTGAAACCAACTAGTAACTCAGGAATTTGTCTGTTAGCCAGGCAGATGATCCACCAGCGCCGGCTGGGTTTTGAATCTCAGACTATGAGAGAGGACCAAGCTTGTGTTTAGCCATCTCCGTGTGGGCAGTTTTCTTGTCGAAGCGACCCTGAATAATAATAAGGCGTTACTGCCAAATATCAAACTCTCGCAGCTCCTCAGTCACAACGATAATGACTGGTCCTCAGATATTATAGACTTCTTAGTTGCTGCTTGCTCTCAGAAAAGATGATGCGTCGTCGCCTCTGTATGCTCCATTATAGTCACTGGAGTTTTATTAGTATTTTTGGGACCAAGAATCTCGGTCCTTGACTCATGGTTATGCTAAAGAGAGGACCTGGAGCAGGAGTAGAACCGTTGTGAGTTTGTTTTGAGTCCACTGAGGCCTCATCATTTTACGACATAGTGTTTTTTGTTGAATTGTTTGTTGCTCAGGGGCACTGGTATGGGGTCGTTTCAAAGTTGATCACGACCTGCCTCTTATAGTGTACATGGTCCTTGGCCCTCTGTTGGTAACACGATGACGATAAGACTCGGCAGCTCGAGAAGCAGAACTGGAAACGCTGAAGCGGGACGAAGTGTGTATTAGAAGAAAACAAGAGCTTACCGACAGTGTACACGGGTGAGCAAGCGGAGTTGAGATTGCTTGCTTGTTATGTTGTGGAGTCCGTTTACGTCAAGATTGCTTGACATGACGCGCTCTGTCTTAATGCTTTCACGACTGACCGCAGCTTGTTATACAAACCCTACAAAAACAAGCTTCTTTTACCGCGGCTTAAAAGTGTCATTCCCTCGTCCTCTACTTATCTCCGGTTTTAGGCGTTGTCGTGGCTTGGGCCTACTGTCGGGCTTCGCACTCACGCATTTGTCACTGTTTGGTTCTAACAACACGGTACGATTACTATGAATCCAAAGGTTTTTCTTCTGTACTCTTTCTTTGCACCTGGTTGTGATTAGGTCTTTGATTTGACAAGTTGCTATAGCGTTTACTGGTATCCAAGGGGATAAATCTGAAAAAGGAATTAGCCTTGAATACTGAGGTGCGCGTAACTCGTCCCATACTGTCAAGAATCAATAACTGCGCTACCAAATTCGGAAAGCTTGCAGGAGTGTGTCTATGATATCAGGGGAAACACATCTAAGCTCGAGACGGGCTAAATATATTAGTAACTGCGAGGAGAATTGACAAATCGGTATAAAAGGGTTAGGCGGCTCACCTTGCGAACTATTTGGCCGTGCAGAAACGCAGTTCAAAGTCTCGTCACTAGATTTCCGTTACATTTTCTGGGGTGAAAACCTTCCTGCCAAGCAAGCCAAAAGGTATGCCGCAGAAGCTCGAACAGCTGCCGTTGTCTAGCAGCCTATTTTTTTAGCCAAATGAAAGTGCAAAACACAAAACGCAGTCCAGTCATAATCATGAAGCATCTTCTGTTACCCAGTGATCCCTCTTGACGCTCGCCTGCAATACCATAAACAAGATACTGTCAACATTTTTATCCTGAGCATTCTCCCACTCTCCGATTGACACAAACCAGTGAACTATAATCCAACCGACTGGCAGTTTTCCGATAAGAAGGTGAACACATGATCCGGAAGCAATTGGTCTCAGGTCTCGTACTTGTGAATTACTTCAAGACTTCAGGAAAAACTTGTGGTAGCTTTTTCGCCCACCAGGACCCGTCTTGATTGCCCTTCCTTTCATCTATAATCTTGGTGTTACTCCGTTAGGACTCAGGAGTCGTTTTCTGTGCAACGTCTTGGTGTAGCCCGCGGCCTTCCGTTCGACGGATTTTCCACGACGAAGTCTTTCGTGCTACTCCAGCCGAACGGATTACCGCAAGACTGAACTTTCTCCCACTGTCCAGCAACCTATCTTCCAGACCACTGGCAATACAAGACTCAAAATGCCGTCAAGACTAGTGTCCTGAACCCTTCCGCATTGTCCAGTTGTCTACCTTCCAGTTCGCCGGCAATACCAGATGCAGAAACTATCAAGATTTGTATTTTGAACCCGTCCACGATTTCCAATTTCCCCATTATCCAGCGAAATACCTTCCAGATCACTAGCGACATTCATACAACAGGGTAATCAAAAGATCCGGGAACATTTGGACTTTAGCCTCTAATCCATGTGCTATTTCAAGACTTCAACATGCCGAGTCGTCCAACCCATGAGTCACTCTAAAACGTTCTCCAAACTTCAAAGTGAAACCAAATGAATGATGAGCCATCCAATTTCTGCAAAAAATACCCGTACCAAGCAAACAGACTGTTTGTTTAACTGATCACTACTACAGTAACCCTCTCCCGAAATTTCGAAATCAGAAGAAAAAGTTTAGAATGGCACTTCCATTTCTGCCTGGGAATACGTTCAATAGAAATGTAAGCCATCCCATGTTTCACTCACCATGTACGTTTCCATCAGTTGGGGAAGGACAAGTTCCATAAATCTCATTATTTTGAGAAGAGGGACGATGTAGGTTATCAATATGGAAACTTCAGACCAGGAATTGGTGGTGAAAAGCTCCCAGGACAAAGGATAGATGCCCCAACTAGCGTCTATCCGCCCGGCGTTGGAATGCAACTTCCAACTTGGCTTGCTTTCGATCATCAGGTTAGTTTTACATTCAAATCAGACTTTGTGGGTAAGAATGCTCACCTCATGCTTCGAAAATTAGAACATTCTAGTACGGGACATCCGTACATAATATCACATTTCATTTATGTATATATATATATATATATATAATGGCCGAAAATCTGGAAATAAAAGCGAAGTTTCGATCGTAACAATTATAAGCACCCAAGCGGAACGACTATCCTATCGATAGTAATCGGGGATACCCTCACCATATCACTGAGTGACCTCTAATGAAGCAAAGAAAGGTTCACTCAGGGGACTGTCGATTTCAGCGGTAATTTTGGTTTCCATTTAGCCCTTCAAATCCTCCTGCCAGTTACAAACCTTTTTTGCATTCCAAACTCGCCCTGTCGGAAAAACGTGTCATTAACCCAGGACAGAACGTACGAAAGTTTTTTATTTTCTAGAACCAAACCACATCAAACTGCACTAACGTGCCGAATGTACACTCGTTGAAGGTATTTACCGACCTATCCACCGTGAAAAGGTTATAACTCATATTGAGTGTAAACCACACGTACAAAACTAACCCATGGTGAACCTAGTTGTGTACGGCGGATAGCAGAAAACAGCAAAGGACATACAGTTGAACAGTGAACTGAAATGAATAGGGGAAGAACCAAAATAAATCTAGTTTGATATATCAAACCGGCACTTTACCGGAACCGGTCCGGTGCCGGTCCGGATCCGGTGTGCTATTAGGGATATGTTGAATGATGTTACAACCCTTCCTTTTACTTTCTGATGAACACTAACGGTTATTACCTACATGCTCAGTCGACTTTGGCCTCCTTCCTTGAATCCATTGTTGCATTTTCAAAGGGATAGTATGCACCGTGGCATCTTTGAAGTTGTGCTTAGATATGAAATCTTAAAAATAACCGTTATGCACCGAAGCAAACCTAACCTATTATTAGCGGACACAGTTTGTTGTTACAAAGCGAGTGCTTGCCGCTGACCTCTAGTCAATTGAGGTTCGTCAGAAATTTTCAGACAAAAAGGTCTTTATAATTGTCCGAATGCACTGGCCGGCAGAGGTACCTCCAATACTATCTATGAACTGTAACTAAAGGGGATTAAACAGCTTCGTCATCCAAATTGCCATGTTTCCGTAGATACCTTTATCTTCCAGTTTTTCCAACATAGCTTTGTACTGAGATATATTTCTCGTTGGAAGATTGACAGGAAAAATCTGGAAAGCTCGTGCGTATGTTATTTATCGACGAAGCGTTGATATTTCCTACGTAATTTGGCTCTGCCATCTAAATATTGCGCCATTGAATTTTCTACTGAAGCTGAAAGCAATAAACGAAAATTCCTTAGAAAGTGCGTATTGTTATATTCAGGTTTTTGTGTATGCGTTTCACGTCATCAGCATTTGATGGTTCTAAGCCTGTGCGGATCACGGACGCGTTCACTCGACGACCATGGCCAGTGGAAGGTTGGCCGCGTTGGAGAAATGAAGCATTTTGAGACCAAGCCCTTACTTGTGTATGAGAGTAGATACAAGAATGAGCTTTCACAGCATTTGACTACATTGGGTAAAGGAATTAATGAAAGAATACCAATAGCTTAGCTGTCTTCTACAGGACTGAATATTTGTCTTTCCTTGGATCGATGTGGCTGGGATTGGTCATCAGACAAGAACATAGAGATGTCTTCCATATCTGGTGGCGGTGATGTAACACCCAAGTTGACATGACCATTGGTTCTCTCCTTCAATCATTCATCTTCCTCACTTGACTGTGGACTTTGGGGGATTTTCTTCTAAAAATTTAGGAATAACAACCAAGCGTACTGTTTTCTTCTTTCGTAACGACCCATGGTTTCCGTTGCGTCCGAAAATGGTAACTCGAACACCCCCTCAGATATTTCTAAGTACTTTGTGGCCTCCTTTTATTTGTCTAAAATTCACAAAAAAGGAATCCTTCCATCTACCCACAAACTTTTGCACATTAACGTCATAGGCGCTGCAGCCGGGCGGTAGACACAAGCTTTGCTTTGTCATCTTCAATTTCATTGATGACAGGCGCACCCACCTGGCTCTATGACCACCCTCGACCCAAGGATGGTGCACATTGGCCAAAGTGCTGTCCAGCTTAAACTTGCTAACTACAAACATCTGAAATGAATGAATAAGAGAAATGCATAATGATAAAAAATGAACGACATATTTTCCTCACAATCACCATCTCCAACTATGCAGAACGGTATAAAACAGATGGCCATCTCCGTGCGGCCGTCAACCGCATCTGTTCCAAGACCTTGTTCTAAGTGCTGAGACTGTTGGTGGAGAAACGTTTTGGGAAACTTTTGAGAGACACTGAGGAAACCTTTGATTCAGGAGCTCACGGGATAGGGTTGTTGAAACATGCGGTGGTAGGCAAGTTGGATGTGGTGGCAATGGATGCAAAGTGAGGGAACTGCTGGGTTTGGACGGGATTCCCGGAGGGTTCGCGCGTAAGACGGGTGTTGATGTGGTATAATATTCACACAGCCTAGCCACGATGGTTCTGGGGTTTTTGAGACCATAAGGTGAAGAAAATGGGGTAAGATAGGCGTAGATTCCTTACATGATCCCAAGCAGTGCTAGCCTGGTGGTGTTCGTAGGGGGCAGTTCAGCTGCTTTCTTTGCCTTTACTTTATTTTGAGGGCTCAGGGAGGGACGTGACTTCGGATCACCCGGCACATCGGTAGTCATTCGGTTAATCACGTGAGTGAAGGAAGACTTCATTGGCTTCTTCTTGAGGCACTTCGAACTTTACTTGGGGGTATCACAGCTGCCAGTCGTGGGTTCTTCGAATTCCCTGGCTGTATTGAGAAGATCGCTCCTCACAACACCACTAATTTTATTGGTGCATTTGTCGATCATGGTCGGGAGGCACGCACGAAAGCGTTATCAGAGTTTACAATATCATCAAATACGATTAAAATCTCACAAGAGTCGCACACCTTAGCAACAGATGAATACTGGTGGTGGGAGTTAAAACAAAGCAAAGTGACAACGGGCTAAACGTTGACTCTGATTTAATTTCGAATAGGTGTGGGTAGTGGTAGGGAACCAGACAAATGTAAGAATGTTAAGATGGCCATTACAATAGGATGCAGAAAATACAATATTCACGAGGATGATGCGAAAAAGTCGGTGATACTTTAATTGAAATGGTAACTTGTGGTGAGGAAAGAAGACAGATAGGAATTTCGTGGAGGCAAGCAGAGGAACGCCAAGTTTTATAGATTCGTGGATATGAAAAATAATGGAACCTCCTAAAAAAGTGAAATAACTTTCGTGAGAATTTTCAAGTACCATCTGGTGTCGGAAATTCGCAGCTGATGGAAAAAGTATGGAGTTTCATGAATAATGAAGAATAATCGGCAAGCGGAATGTCGTGTCCACGAGGGGCAAAATAATGACGATGATAATGACGATAATGATAGCGGTTTGTTTCTTGACCGTCTTCAAGATACATGCACAAGGCAAGATCAGAGAGGGAAGGGCGAAAGCCTTTGCAATAGGACAGGTTACGCTGAATAAATGACAAATACATTATTGCATTGAGTTTCTCGTGGCTTTCCTGTATCTGTGTTGGTCATTTTAGGCGAGAGATTACTGCAGTTTGTGTCCGCTTTTTCATCAGTGAAAGTGGAGGGCATAACCGAATCTGGACCGTTCGCTATATGATTGAGTGCCCTTGCATGATGGTTAGAACGGCTTTGATATTGGGAGTATCTCGTGGTGGAAATTTCACAGTAACCCTCAGCGAGGCGTATGCAGCAATATCAGGACTTCGTGTGGATGGAATCTGGTAACCATATCGTATTTGTTGTGGCCAGCCAAAGGCGCAGTTTTATTCGGGCAAAGAAAGAAATAATCTGCGTGCGCGATACAGCGCTCCCAAGCGACACGATCTGGTGACCAGGTTTCATCCACACGAATTCCTGATATTGCTGCATACGCCCCGCTGAGGGTTACTGTGAAATTTCCACCACTAGATACTCCCAATATTGAAGCCGTTCGAACCATCATACAAGGGCACTCAATCATATAACGAACGGTCCAGATTCGTTTATGCCCTCCACTTTCAATGATGAAAAAGCGGACGCAAACTGCGGTAAGCCCTCGCCTAAAATGCCCAACACAGACACAAGAAAGTCATGAAAAACTCAGCAAAATAATATATTTGTCACTTATTCAGCGTAACTCGGCCTGTTTCAAATGTTTACAATCTATTTTACTCTGTTTCTCTCGGACACATCATTCCGCTCGCCAAATGCCCCGTCCTGGAACGCCACCATTTTTCCACCAGCTGCATATTCCCGACTGTATAAGTTACTTGATAATTTTCAAGCAATTTATCTTACCTCTCTAGCCATCTATCCATCCATCTATCTTTTCATCTCTCCCCTTCCCTGTCTCTCTTCTTCTGTCTCTCTTGCTCTCTCGCTCTTTATATGATGCCCCTTTGTTTGATTCTCTACACGCAGATCCAGGAACTTCCGCAGAATTTGCAATCAATGACTTAAGACTGCTCGCGCCCTCCACTGATGCTTCAGTTTAGAGTAAGTGCTGTGGTCAATGGAACGGAAGTGCTTTACCAATGACGCTATCAGGGGAAGTCGACTGTCCGCTTTCTTATTCGTTAGCGCAATCTCCATTAGGAACAAAATGGAAGGCATGCAATCAGCTTCATTATAAATGAGTAAAACTTGACTTTGTTGACCGAGTCTCGGTTAACGGACTCCTCTCTTGTAGCTGACATGGCATGCTTGGCTACGAGCCCTTCATTAAAGGCAGAACACGTCAACGTAAGGAAGCTGCCCAGTGTATTCAAGGGGAGCCCCCGAAGCAACAAGCTCTCATCACTGTACCTCAGACGGCATTGTTGATTCTCTATGGTTGAGTGTGAAAGTCGAACTTCAGGAACCTCCACTAGGTTGAGTATTCCTTCCGCCCAGACCTAATTCTGATGGCTTTCTGCAAACTATCAAGGCACACAACTTAGCTAGTTACCTTCCAACGGGTCCAAAAATGATAGCGGACTACCTTGCTGCTCCAGGAACATTCCGGACATCATTCGCAGAACCGCTCCACTTACTAAGGTTTTTAAACGTAGTTCTTTTTTGAGGATAGATACATCACGTCAAGAACCCTACCAGCTGAGACAACACTTCTCATTTATCCTGTCACTAAGATCAACGGAAGACAATAATACGGTTTAGGACCACCTCTCCGAGCGTGATCACATCCTCGCCACCGTAACTTACCGCTTCTTACGCCCGAAAAAACCTACCTTCTTTAGAACATAATTATCGCGGGGTTAAAAGACCGTTTCCGTACTCGGATTACCGTTCATGATTCTTTTTCCTGAGGATTCGTGCCAAACCACCCGCTTGTCCCATTCGCAAACTCAACCAATCTCCGAGATAAAACTCGCTCTTATTTTATCATAGTTATCGATATATTTGCAAAAGTCACATTTAATGTTGCCATACACGTCCGTCCCACAAATTCCAAACAGTATATTTCACTGAGGAATATTTGTCTCCAGAGCATCCCATCAGTCGGCTATATTGTGATAGTTCGCTTTCTCTATCAGTCCTTCTGTTCGCCCATATGCCTGTAGCACCACAATATCCTCACCTTGCAAAGAGTCATGCCTTTCCCATATACTGACATCTGTATTGCAGATTTTTGATCTTTCGCCATCACAGGATCCATCTCTTACAAAGAATACCAGCAGATAGTATTTCGCCTGTCAACTACTTCACCGTCCAACTTTGCAACTATATTCATCGGTTGTTTGAAGCTTTTTCGTATCCGGTATTCTATCTTGGTAAATCCTCTCAGACAATTTTGATTCTTGCACCTCTCTGGTCTTCATGTTCAGCCCTTAGACAACGATAATCGAACGTAAATACTTACCTGTCATTTAAATACTCATCTGTGCAAACCGTGTATCTGCGACTATCATGGCTACGCATCACGAACTGATTTGTCGCCCAGTTCCCATTTCCGTTTTGGGGCGTCACATTCCGCCTTTGTGAAAGTGAACAATGTGCGCAACGATTTAACGGACTCAGCCGATATTTGGTCGCTGAACGTTACAAGGAAAATCTTCAAAACATGTTGATTGTTCTTTATCTGCAAATTCAGTCCTTTTATCGTCTGGTTTCAATCCAGAGCCGCGCCACACTCCGCGGAGCGCTATAGCTGGTTCATGTCTCACTTGGAAACTTCTTTTTCCTCAAGGTGAACAAAACTTTCGTCAATTCTGTTTGATTCTCTCGTTGCATAGCTCCTCTTTTTGTACTATTTCAGGAAGAGTCTACTTCCTCCGACCAGCTCCACCCTGGCTTGGCCGGGCTGGCCACCTAACCTTTAGTTCAAATTTGCCGGGCGCCGCTCAAAAGAGTAACCTGGATACTTTCTCTTGTACAATATTGGGTGCTTATACCTGAATCATCCTCTGGGAATTCGGACTCTACGTCCAATGGTACCGTTTGATCTTGCGTTACAGCATGCCTCGGGGTTATCCGAAATAAACCATTATTATTATTATCATTATTATTATTATTCGTTCAGTGAAGCTTTACAGAGACCACAAAAACGACAGCTGGCACCCTCGTGTAGACACGGACAGCTGATCGCTCCATAGCTTCTTCTCAGGTCTTTACTGCTTTATCTTCACACGCGCCTCCTTTTCTTCACAGCCGCCCATTGTCTCCTTATCTGCTCGCGCACTGGACTCCTTAAGATCTGATCTCATTATTGTTTGTCTAGATGTTTCCGCTTCTATTCTCGTACAGCCACCCAGTAAAAGACGCCAATTATTGCCCCGCTCCCCAACTTCATCGCCTGCTATGTACACCCCCAACCGTAATTCGCTCTTTGTTCCCTCAGGCGATAAACTACTCGCCGTCCAGAGGAATAGGTCTACCAGTCTTCCAACCCCGCTCACAAAACCCCTCCTTCATTCAACTGTTTCCTCTGTAACTTTTAGTATTTCCTAAAACAGCTGAATGAAAAATATATCAACAGCAGCAAGCAATACGACCTGGTGTAGCGCAGCTGAGCGGAGGCCATCAGAACGTTGAGCCCCGATAAAACAGCGGGGTCGGACAGCCTGCATTTTGTCATCATTTAGCCACTGAAAGCAACTACATGTGAACCCCTGACCCGGTTATTCAACATGCCCTTGGAAACTGGTACACTTCCTTTGAACTGAAAGGTTGCCGGGGCCGTTCTCTTTAATAGTAGCGGGTCCAAGGAAAAAGCAGGAAGTTGCAGATCAGACAGTCTCCTATTGGTTATACTGAAGGTCTTCTTAAAGACCCTAAGAAATGTTATGGCTAATCCAATGCAAGGTAGTCTGTCATCCATTAGAGAGCGTAGGTTCACGGAGAACCAATCGTGCTCTTTAAACTTGCCGTCTTCCCCGGACGAGGATGTATAGGTTTTGGACTGGAGTGAGCTAGTCGGAGTTTTGCTATCTGCAATTTCAGAAGGCCCTGGGATTTGTGAATCGCCGACTTTTGCTATTGAACTTAGGAGACACGGTCACAGCCCCCAAAGAAATCGCGTGGACAGGAGCCTACCTGTGTGATAGTTCGTTCCACTTTCTGGTTTAGGATGGTGCATCAAACCTGGTCAAGGCCTGTAGTGAGGTACCTTGGGGATCGGTGATAGGACCATCACTGTTTCCAGTCTACATAAAAGATCTAACGCAGGAAATACGGGCCTTAGCTTTCTATTGGCCGACGACTCGAACACTGTGAGAAATCCCCCGGGGCTGGAGCATACGAGGAATCTATCTAGCGTCCATAAGCGGACGAACAAGTGGCATCTACCTCTAAACGCAGGAAGCTCGAGTATTGCCTTGCCAGCGGCTACATGAGGAGAGGAAGGAAGTGGAGGAGCTTGACCGCTGCACAATCTGGGGGGTGTAGCGAATGGAGGGCCCGGAAGTAAACGTACACAAGTCCTTTAAGCCCGGTTTACGATGTACTTCCGCCGCAGAAAAGGCGTCCCGTTCACCTCACCGACCAATCAGTACAGTTCGCTCCAGAGAACCGTTTGCAGGCAACATTTCGACCACACGTAAAATTGTGTCCATGATTAGGTGCTGTCGCCCATGTGACAAACAAACGGTAGAAAAAGGACAGCAGAGTTTCACAAGTTTCACTAGTTTCACTAAGGGGTTTTTAAGAACTGCCGTGTCCTACCAGGCTGGAACAGCTGAGCCTGTCCTCGCTGGAAAGCAGGAGCCGGAGAGGAGAACTCTTTGAGGCATTTACAAAGCCAAGGGAACTATCGAGATTGAGCTCCCCTCCTCTGTTTCTTAGCCCCAACATGACTCTCAGGGGGCATGAACTGAAGCTGGCCAAATCGCGAGCATATTGTTGTTTCTTGGCACGGGCTTTTGCATACTGTGCGACGTATCCCTGGAACCTTCTTCCAGGGGATTTTGTGGCCGTCCAAGCTGCGGCAGTAGTCAGGGCTTGCCCAGAACGTTGTTGGTTAGGAATCTTTTCTGACTGCATCTAACTTCTTCCCCGGTAAAATTTCCTTCCAGCTCAGCTTTTATCCGTAAGCCCACACTTGTTTCCGGTCCCTGTCTGAGTCTCGTTGACCAGGTGTTGATGGCCATTGGAAGGTTTTTCGCTGTTTCACTTCTATTCGCCTTTTTCCTATCACTTAATTTTACTGCCGTTTTTACGCCTGTCCTTTAAGATACCTGACGTCAAGGGGGTCATCTGCTCGGAGAAACACATGGGGGTTGTGACCATGTACCCAAGCCCTTAAAGGTTGAGTTCGGAATTGACGGAGAATACGGTACGCAGCAGATCTGTTTTTTAGTGCATCAGTGGACGCTCAATTAAGCAGGCAAGCTAAATGTTGAGGAGACAGCCATCTTTCTCCACGGTATTTGGACCTTGCTGCATGGATCTTGTTGATACGGCGCCACTAGAGTGACCGAAATCTAGGACAGTGGCCACAACCCGGCTTGCTGCAGATGGTTTATGCCGGTGCGTAGAGTCGGAAATAAATTGAGATAGTCGACGGCGGAAGTCGAGGACACCGGCTTATCGCAGTCACTGAAGCGTGGTTCGGCAACCACGTGGCAAAGACAGGTTGTCACCCAGCGGGGTACTGCTCCATCAGGGCGGACACACAAGACGAAAGGGGGGAGGACTGCACTCTTGCTCTTTGCCGACGAGCGTGAGAAAGTGGCACGAGAGGTGATGGATACACCAAGAACACAGGTAGACTTGTGCGTCTACAGGTTTCTTCAATAAACTGCTAACGGAGACACAACTTTACTAGGGCATTTGGCTAGAAAGGTCATCCAGCCTTATGGGTTAGTGTCTGTCGGTAATTTTAAATAACCGGAAGGTGATTTGGAGGGTTTGTGTGCACCGTGAGTAGGATTTGTCGATCGGTCGTGGAAGCTGGCGTGCAGATTCACACTGGCTCGACACAAGCCAACCAACCTAGTGGAGACTGAGCCTGACACCAAGCCTCCTGGGCCCCGTAATTACTCAACCACCGGAGGAAGTCGGCCAACTCGAGGTTCACGCACCTACGGGCTAGAGCTATCGTGGTGATCAAGTCCATTTTCGAGGGGGATTCTCCAGAGTCCCTCCAAATCTAGGGAGGAACTTCATAAAAAGTGATTACTAGACACTGAGGATAGCAGAGGAGAGTACACAATGGGCAGCTTAAGACCTCACATTAGACGATGGGTGGTCACACATAAAAGGCAACTTTACGCGACTCACTGTTGAGTTCGCTCCGATGAGATGGTGAGAAGGGAAGGCTGACCACTTTGGTGGGCCCGCAGAGCCGGAAAGGAGCAGGTAGGCAAGAGAAATGCATGGAGATGCTTCCATAGCCCGGGGGGGATACCTCCAGTTTCTGAAGTTTCTCAGAGTCCGCGAACACTCCAAGAGCAAAGAAACCCTGCCGGGTATGATACTGGGAAAGTTTAGCGCAAAATGGTAAAACGTGCTGTAGAGTCTAGTCCAGTCATGCGCAATCTTAGGCCCAGTCACGAATGGCAGTAGGAGACGTCGAGGATGAGAAAGGTAAGCATGCAAGCAAAGGCAGAGAAATGACCGATGTACCGAACTGCGGTACACCAGCAGTGCGGTCGTCTCCCTCGGTGAAAGTAGCTGTTTTTGAAATTTTTAGAACACGCAGCTTTTCCCCCTCCATTTAGGCTGATCTTCACCTGTGCTGACTGGATCCTGAATATTGTCAATGCCCCTCACCATTGAAACAACCGCTTGCTCAGACGGGGCTACTTTCCCCATGAGGTAATGTGATTCCCCCTCTGTGGCCAATGTCTCATTTCTCAATCAGGACGAAACGGTCCTTCGTAAAGAGCCGGCAACGGATGCACTAAAATGTGCAGTCCAAATTCAGGCTACTGAGATAGCTGAGATAAGAGCCACTGTCCGCACCCTTACGGATGGGTTGACCAGCCTGAGTAGCTTGGTTATCAAATCCCTCCCGGTGTCCCAGGCAACTGATCAGGCGTGTTAAGTTGCTGAGCAGCAAATTCTTGATGCCGCCAAGATTTTACAAGACACCGAGAATTGCTCCAAGCGTGTCGTCCTTTGGCTCGCCTCCTCAGCTCGGATCACCCTCATGACACCTACGCCCAGGTGGTTGACCGCCTTAAGCTCCCTTCCCCACTTAAAGGTCGGCCCACTTGGTTGGTAACCAAACGCACCAACCGGGTACACGGCGTTCTCATTGAAATGGGCTCCACAGATGCAGCCAATCAAACTGCTTTTTCAGCCGCAAAGCTCAAGGAGGAAATCAAAGGGCTCAAGAGAGTGTCCATTGACAAGCCACTTCATCTAAGGCTCCGCAGTGAGAAGGCTAAACCAGCAAAACCCAAAAAAACCGATCCCAAGATCAGAGTGCTGCCTGTCGCGCAGGTAGCTCGCCTTGAGGATCGAGCTGCATGCCCACCATCCGCTGCTTCCCTACTTACTCCATCCCCCGTCGCGGAAAGTACCCCCAGTGGTAGACCTAGTTCTACTAAACGTCTGACGCCTACAGAAAGTATCCAAGACCCCAGCATTGCAAATGAGACTATTAACGGGCAAGACTGACCCATCCTTGAGCCCAGACACAAACCTGCAACCCGTTTCTGCCGAAAGTTGTATTGAGGAGGTTAACGCGAAAGAAAAGATATCTGGTGCTGTCATGCAAAACAAGATCAATAACAAGAAAACTCAGAGCTGTGAATCACGCAGTACGCACAAAGGTAAACCGCACAAAGCAGTCCACCTTTTTCGGAGACCGAAGGATGTAGACCGTCCGCCTGGTTTGATACCCCCGGGTTACTAGGCGTCAAAAACTACCGATCCCCCCAACAGTCTGCTTACTCTTTAGCTCCCCAATATCTTCAGCCCCCGACTCCCCCAGGGCCTTCTTTCCACCCCCAAACCCCCCTCCTTCCCAGTCCTCAAACCCAAAATAGCTGTCTCTGGCGATTCTGCAACAACTCCTGAGCATATGCTCAAGTGTTTTTACAGCAGTTGCCTAAGTGTGCTGAATAAGATCCCGGAGCTTCGGCAGCTTGCAGTGGATAAGAAACCTCAGATCATAGCCCTAACAGAAACCTGGCTCACCCCTGACATACTTGATGCCGAAATATCCATTCCGGAATATTTCGCAGTAAGGAAGGACTCCAGTAGAGGTCGTGCCGGTGGGGTCATCATATACTACGATAATTCGATCCCTCCTCCCACAATACTGACGGCCCCTACCTTTTCATGTATTGATTGTTTGTGGGCTGTGTTTACTCTCTCTACAGGACAGACACCCTACTGCTTGGTGTAGTCTATCGTCCTCCTGCATGCAGTTCAACTGATAGCATGGGTCACACAGACTAATTAGGCTCCCTGAAATCTACACAGACTTCGCCCATCTGTTAGTCACTGGTGACTTCAACTCACCTGGTACCGACTGGCAAATAGCTGATGTTTCTGATTTCACCTTTGGTAAACCCCTCCTAGATCTCGTACTGAAGAACTCATGGGTGCAGAACGTTAGAGATCCGACCAGATATCGCACAGGACACGCCCTGTCCCTACTAGACCTGGTCATCACCAGTGGTCGGTTCCAAATAAATGTGGTGCATTACTTGCCGCCCCTCGGCAAAAGTGATCACATTCTCATTGGATTCGATTATGTCGTGAAATGGCCTCTTCTCCCCCCAGAAACCAAAATTTTGCTATCCCTCAAAAGGACCAATTTTGACCAAGTCCGTGCACTTATTTGCTCCCAGCTAAATTCAACTAGCCCAGGTAACTCTGCTGATGAAATGGCAGATAATCTTACAGAGCGAATCTTCTCAGCTAATAGCCTATTTGTCCCCAGAATTCGCCGTCCACAGACCGCTAAGCGACCCCCCTCGCCCCATTAGGCGCATTCTAGACGAACGCACACGCCTCTTTGTTAGGTATAAAGCCACAGGCCCTGCCCATGGTGCAGAAGACTTCAGGATCATACGGAACATATGCAAAGACGAGAGAAGGTCCTATCAGAATGCATTCCGATGATCTGTACTTGATGGAGCACGGACCAATGAGGCATTTTTCTTTCAGTACACGCAATGTCCAATGGGCACAGCTCCGACGCCACTAGCTCTCAAAGATAGTGCCGGATCTCCAATCACTGACCTTAGCCAAGTAGCCGAGGCATTCAGCTCCCACTTCCTAAAAATGTTTAGCTCCATACCCGTATCATCCTACTTTACCATGCACCCGATATCTCTGGCCGCTGCCCTTAGCCGCGTCACTATCCTCATTGGTGCAGTCGCTCAAGGTTTCCGACGGCTCAACCAATATTTCTCCCTGGTTCCTGACCTAATCCACCTCCGTATTCTCAAGAAAGCCACAGACACGTTAGCTGCTCCTTATGCCTCTCTTTTTCAGCGATGTGCTGACGATGGAATTTTCCCCAGTAGCTGGAAAAAAGTGGTGACCACACTCATCTATAAGAAGGGTAGTAGACATCTTGCTTCTAGTTACAGACCCATGAGTCTCACTAGCATCACCAGCATAATTTTTGGGGGAATTCTTAAGAGTGGGGTCCTTTCCGATCTGCATAAAAATAAGATCCTCTCTCCGTCCCAACGATGGTTTCTTCCTGGCAGATCGTGCATCACCAATATGCTCACTGTCATGGATAGTCTAACGAAAGCCTATGATGATGGCCGGCTCTCACACTCTGTGTAAAGAACAAATACTGAAAATCCTTTCCCATGTTCAACGTGCTTTGTGAATTTGACTATATTTAACATAACTTGAAAAACTTGCTCACACACCACACTTTTTCACGCTTGTTTATCCATGTGGGACATTTGAATTTGGCCTTGAACCGTTTATGACTGTTGTGCTTGAGCCACGGGGATTTGGACCTTTGGGCTTTACTGTGAAGTCTATTTGGCCGCATACTTGAGGTTTGTATATATTTGTATTCCTTGTGAATTTCAATTTAGTACCGTAGAAACTACGAATCAATCTAGTTCTGGTTTTGGGGTTCTTTTGAATTGGCTACGCGTTGCTCGATTTGCGAGAATTGGTTTATACGCTGTATTCATGGATTTTGCTAAGGCCTTCGATAAGGCCCTCATGCCCTCTTCTTTATAAGCTGCAGACATACGGGATCACAATCCTCATGTTGGCCATCCTGCGCAGCTTCCTTATCGACCGCACCTTTGTGGTTAAAGTCGGGAATGTTTCGTCTCAACCCTCCTCAGTAACAACTGGGGTCCTCCAAGGGTCGGTCTTAGGTCTTCTTCTTTTCTTGATCTACGTAAACGATCTTCCGACAGCCTTTCCTGCGAACATTGCCATGTACGCAGACGACGTAACTCTATGGAGTTCATGCGTTGAAGACCTGCAACTTGCAGTTGATGAAACAAAACTGTGGTCCGAGGATTGGAACCTCCCAGTTAATAATAATAATAATGATGTATTTCTCGACCATGGTCGAGACGCACGCGCAAGCGCATGATCATGGTGTACAGTGTTACTCAAAACAATGAACTATACACGAATTTCACGAAAGTGAGTCAAAATCGTCAGAAGTAAAACAATATAGCTTAAGCTAGTTTTAATCGACCGAAATGATAATGGTTTGTGCGGCAAATACGGTTTTGTTTCGAATCCGAGTTGGTTGGTGGTGGCCCGTGGGAATGCAAAATGTCGTGAAAATATAGCGCTAAGGATGCGTTATGAGCCAAAATAATGCAAACTGCGGATAAAGGAGGTCTATTGGGGTTCTATGAATGGAATAATTTACGAACATGAACGCCTCCCGCTATCTCAGTCGCCAAACTGGATAACCAAACTTGCCACTATGACTCGTACCGACGGGAACCCAAGTGGGACCTTTCATATCATCTGGGACTGCAAGCAAGCCACGCGGCAGAATGCACCCCCAACTGCCTTTCGTATTAATTAGGGTTTTCTAGCACAAAACCACTCCCGCTGATATCAACATTACAGCCAACACAAGTAACAGTTCACGCGCAACCTGCTAAAATACCAGTCGCAATTTACATCCGTCATGTCTCGCCACACTGGACTGATTGACCGACACATATCCTTCACCCCGCCAGACGAACTATACCCATAGAATGTAGTACATTACCAGTAATGACTCTGAATACAACGGAGGCTCAATGCGTCGATGCATATATATATATATATATATATATATATATATATTTGTCAGTGAAACAGCATAATATTGCCCAAGTCAATGTGGAGATTTTCCACTTAAGTATCTGTTGCAACAGTCCAATTTTCCCTCGATCCGTGTCCGGCTGGAAATTGATCCTCCAATTTCCCAGGACCCTCCAGTTGCACTTTCACATTTCTGAATGGTACAGGTTACTGATCCTGAAATTTAACTCACCCTTATATGGAACATTGTACTTGCACATTCACCAAAGCACAATGGAGAATGAGACCACTGAGAGAGTCATCAGTTTCCTTGACTGTCGACTACAAGTAAACAATTCCCGTAGGTTTACAGTGAACATTCACAAGAAACCTGCACATTCCGACAGATATCTTGACTTTAACTCAGCCCATCCACAATGCATAAAACGGGCACTCGTATCGTCACTAGCCAACAGAGTCGACAAATTGTGCAACGACGGTGTCACTCATAAACAGGAAACGCAACGCTTACACACGGTTCTTCAAAACAACAACTACCCACGAAGACTAGTAACCGATGTGTTAAGAAACAAGTCAGCAACACACGACGAGAAGGACGTAAACTGGCTAACCTCCGTTGGTATCCCGTACAGATCGGGCACATCGGAGGCAATCAGGAAAGTGCTTGGTGCGTATGGTGTTTGCGTTTTCTTCCGAATAGATAACACGTTGCGACGCCATCTCACAAGAACCAATGCCTCTCAACACATACACGAACAGAACAACTGTGTTTACATGATCAACTGCAAAGAATGCCCCGCTCAGTACATTGGGCAAACATGCAGACAGGTCAAAACCAGAATCGCAAAACACAAAAATAAAGAAAAATGCAGACCGAGGGACCAAATGGCTTTAAGAAAGTTAGAACGCGACTCTGCAATCGCACTTCATGCCACATCCGAAAACCACACCATCGACTACGAAAACACCAGAATCCTCCTATGTGGGTTCCGTACGTACACCGAACGTTTCTACGCGGGGGCTCTGGCAATCAACGCCCATCAATCGTGTCTCAATCGCAACGACGGGGCAGAAATTTCAAGTATATAGATGGCACTTACGACGCGGATGGATAAACACCAAAACGGGTCATAGCACCTTGTTGACCTCAAATGACCCCACTAACACGGACACATAGTATGGACGGAGATTCAACCCACCCGCCCACCCCCTACACTAGAACAACATCACAAACACACAGACCAACACACGAACACACTGTGACTAACACCCAATTGCTCTAAGTTATTATTCCAGTTTCATTCGGTTGTAAAACCAGTCTTGAAAAAGGTTACCCGTGGTGACCGAAACGTCGACAACCTACCAACGATCTTGACTACGCTGTGTTATTGAGCAATAAAATTCTACCATACAAAAATGTACATTCATAAAATCAGTTTCATGTCTTCTTTTTTCATATCTGATTACTTTTGTTGAACACCAGTATAACCGACATTCAGGGTTTGCATCAGCTTTATGGTTTGCTGTTCTCCTCGCATGCATCAATTTCCCCGAGTGTGCTGCCATACAATCTCTTTTTCTTCATATTTGGAACTTCGCTGTTCGCAGATACCCGGTGACCCGCAGTTTTCCATGGATTGTATAATTTTCTTTGATAATGCACCCCTAGCAGCACGAATGATCGAACTATTCGACATGCATGCAGTGCGCCACCGCCCAGCGCCTAACCGGAACCGGTTCAAATCTGGCGCGCAAACCATTATTGGAGTGATCCGTATAAACTATCGCCGGCTTTGTTTTTCTACAGCTGGCATTCTTGACTTTTATACCTGAAGTTTATGATTATTTCATTTTACTGAGTAACGCTGTACACCATGATCATGCGCTTGCGTGTGGGTCTCCGCCATAGCCGAGAAATATACCAGTATTATTAATATTATTATTTATTCTTTGAAATGCAGACGCAGCAGCTCACCTGGTTTACGCTATCTTGCAAGCCTGTAGTAGCACTTACCAACCCCCTGCAACCCTACGTTACTGAAACTCTCGAATTAAAACCCAGACCAGAATATGAAATTTGCCAATGACAGTCCACATGAACCCAACCAGGTCATGATTAATTGTCGCCATTTATTATCATAACTCAGCTGGAACCACGTCCAGAGCGCTAACATCATTTATTTCAGGTTTGTCGTCGACCACTCTCTCGGGCTCCACCTTCGGTGACCAAGGTCCACCCTTTGACCCGTACCGACAGAGACCTAAATGGAATCTTTTATACCAAACGGGATTACAATCGATCCACATGGCCTAAAACGCTTCCAGCTGCTTACCAGTAGATTGATAGGCGTCTTCTAACGCAACACCTCTACTACTGATGTCGCTGCTGAAGTCTTCACAAATAACAGTCCACAAGCTACCTTCTATTGATTGATTGACACGTTCCTTACCCCGCCTGATGAACCATACCCACGGGAAGCTGCACATCACCTTGGTCTCATGTGAAACAATCCAATAACAGAGCCAGAATACGCAACACAGGAATTTTTTACTCACCAAATTTCAATACGCCACCCAAACGCAGGTCCACTTATCCCCCTCATCCGTGGTTTCCAATGACGACGCCGAATATCACTGAGAATCAATAAGTGAGTATATTCTTGTCAGCTTAACAGAGCAAAAAGGCGCGGGACAACGCTGAGGTTTTTCACTCAGTTTTATCTTGCCAGACTTCATTTCTCTTTCGATCGGTATCCGGCTTGAAATTGATTCTTCATTATTTCAAGGCCTTCAAGTTGCGCTCCCTATTTTTCTGAATGATACGGGTTATTGATCCCGAACCTTGATCACCTATCATATGGATTGTTGTTTCCTCCACATCAATCAACGTTTCCTAGTTTACTTTCACACAGTTTGTTCATGACTCCACAATTCATGACGCACCTCGTTTATTGAGACCGGGAATATCTGTCATTCCGGGCCATCATCGTCTTCATAGGGAGCTGTTCTCCTCATATTCACCAAAGTTCACGAGTGTACTCTCATTCATTTTTTTTATCACTCCATGTTCATAAATTATTCCATTCATAGAACCCCAATAGACCTCCTTTATCCGCAGTTTGCATTATTTTGGCTCATAACGCATCCTTAGCGCTATATTTTCACGACATTTTGCATTCCCACGGGCCACCACCAACCAACTCGGATTCGAAACAAAACCGTATTTGCCGCACAAACCATTATCATTTCGGTCGATTAAAACTAGCTTAAGCTATATTGTTTTACTTCTGACGATTTTGACTCACTTTCGTGAAATTCGTGTATAGTTCATTGTTTTGAGTAACACTGTACACCATGATCATGCGCTTGCGCGTGCGTCTCGACCATGGTCGAGAAATACATCATTATTATTATTATTAACTGGGAGGTTCCAATCCTCGGACCACAGTTTTGTTTCATCAACTGCAAGTTGCAGGTCTTCAACGCATGAACTCCATAGAGTTACGTCGTCTGCGTACATGGCAATGTTCGCAGGAAAGGCTGTCGGAAGATCGTTTACGTAGATCAAGAAAAGAAGAAGACCTAAGACCGACCCTTGGAGGACCCCAGTTGTTACTGAGGAGGGTTGAGACGAAACATTCCCGACTTTAACCACAAAGGTGCGGTCGATAAGGAAGCTGCGCAGGATGGCCAACATGGGGATTGTGATCCCGTATGTCTGCAGCTTATAAAGAAGAGGGCATGAGGGCCTTATCGAAGGCCTTAGCAAAATCCATGAATACAGCGTATAAACCAATTCTCGCAAATCGAGCAACGCGTAGCCAATTCAAAAGAACCCCAAAACCAGAACTAGATTGATTCGTAGTTTCTACGGTACTAAATTGAAATTCACAAGGAATACAAATATATACAAACCTCAAGTATGCGGCCAAATAGACTTCACAGTAAAGCCCAAAGGTCCAAATCCCCGTGGCTCAAGCACAACAGTCATAAACGGTTCAAGGCCAAATTCAAATGTCCCACATGGATAAACAAGCGTGAAAAAGTGTGGTGTGTGAGCAAGTTTTTCAAGTTATGTTAAATATAGTCAAATTCACAAAGCACGTTGAACATGGGAAAGGATTTTCAGTATTTGTTCTTTACACAGAGTGTGAGAGCCGGCCATCATCATAGGCTTTCGTTAGACTATCCATGACAGTGAGCATATTGGTGATGCACGATCTGCCAGGAAGAAACCATCGTTGGGACGGAGAGAGGATCTTATTTTTATGCAGATCGGAAAGGACCCCACTCTTAAGAATTCCCCCAAAAATTATGCTGGTGATGCTAGTGAGACTCATGGGTCTGTAACTAGAAGCAAGATGTCTACTACCCTTCTTATAGATGAGTGTGGTCACCACTTTTTTCCAGCTACTGGGGAAAATTCCATCGTCAGCACATCGCTGAAAAAGAGAGGCATAAGGAGCAGCTAACGTGTCTGTGGCTTTCTTGAGAATACGGAGGTGGATTAGGTCAGGAACCAGGGAGAAATATTGGTTGAGCCGTCGGAAACCTTGAGCGACTGCACCAATGAGGATAGTGACGCGGCTAAGGGCAGCGGCCAGAGATATCGGGTGCATGGTAAAGTAGGATGATACGGGTATGGAGCTAAACATTTTTAGGAAGTGGGAGCTGAATGCCTCGGCTACTTGGCTAAGGTCAGTGATTGGAGATCCGGCACTATCTTTGAGAGCTAGTGGCGTCGGAGCTGTGCCCATTGGACATTGCGTGTACTGAAAGAAAAATGCCTCATTGGTCCGTGCTCCATCAAGTACAGATCATCGGAATGCATTCTGATAGGACCTTATCTCGTCTTTGCATATGTTCCGTATGATCCTGAAGTCTTCTGCACCATGGGCAGGGCCTGTGGCTTTATACCTAACAAAGAGGCGTGTGCGTTCGTCTAGAATGCGCCTAATGGGGCGAGGGGGGTCGCTTAGCGGTCTGTGGACGGCGAATTCTGGGGACAAATAGGCTATTAGCTGAGAAGATTCGCTCTGTAAGATTGTCTGCCATTTCATCAGCAGAGTTACCTGGGCTAGTTGAATTTAGCTGGGAGCAAATAAGTGCACGGACTTGGTCAAAATTGGTCCTTTTGAGGGATAGCAAAATTTTGGTTTCTGGGGGGAGAAGAGGCCATTTCACGACATAATCGAATCCAATGAGAATGTGATCACTTTTGCCGAGGGGCGGCAAGTAATGCACCACATTTATTTGGAACCGACCACTGGTGATGACCAGGTCTAGTAGGGACAGGGCGTGTCCTGTGCGATATCTGGTCGGATCTCTAACGTTCTGCACCCATGAGTTCTTCAGTACGAGATCTAGGAGGGGTTTACCAAAGGTGAAATCAGAAACATCAGCTATTTGCCAGTCGGTACCAGGTGAGTTGAAGTCACCAGTGACTAACAGATGGGCGAAGTCTGTGTAGATTTCAGGGAGCCTAATTAGTCTGTGTGACCCATGCTATCAGTTGAACTGCATGCAGGAGGACGATAGACTACACCAAGCAGTAGGGTGTCTGTCCTGTAGAGAGAGTAAACACAGCCCACAAACAATCAATACATGAAAAGGTAGGGGCCGTCAGTATTGTGGGAGGAGGGATCGAATTATCGTAGTATATGATGACCCCACCGGCACGACCTCTACTGGAGTCCTTCCTTACTGCGAAATATTCCGGAATGGATATTTCGGCATCAAGTATGTCAGGGGTGAGCCAGGTTTCTGTTAGGGCTATGATCTGAGGTTTCTTATCCACTGCAAGCTGCCGAAGCTCCGGGATCTTATTCAGCACACTTAGGCAACTGCTGTAAAAACACTTGAGCATATGCTCAGGAGTTGTTGCAGAATCGCCAGAGACAGCTATTTTGGGTTTGAGGACTGGGAAGGAGGGGGGTTTGGGGGTGGAAAGAAGGCCCTGGGGGAGTCGGGGGCTGAAGATATTGGGGAGCTAAAGAGTAAGCAGACTGTTGGGGGGATCGGTAGTTTTTGACGCCTAGTAACCCGGGGGTATCAAACCAGGCGGACGGTCTACATCCTTCGGTCTCCGAAAAAGGTGGACTGCTTTGTGCGGTTTACCTTTGTGCGTACTGCGTGATTCACAGCTCTGAGTTTTCTTGTTATTGATCTTGTTTTGCATGACAGCACCAGATATCTTTTCTTTCGCGTTAACCTCCTCAATACAACTTTCGGCAGAAACGGGTTGCAGGTTTGTGTCTGGGCTCAAGGATGGGTCAGTCTTGCCCGTTAATAGTCTCATTTGCAATGCTGGGGTCTTGGATACTTTCTGTAGGCGTCAGACGTTTAGTAGAACTAGGTCTACCACTGGGGGTACTTTCCGCGACGGGGGATGGAGTAAGTAGGGAAGCAGCGGATGGTGGGCATGCAGCTCGATCCTCAAGGCGAGCTACCTGCGCGACAGGCAGCACTCTGATCTTGGGATCGGTTTTTTTGGGTTTTGCTGGTTTAGCCTTCTCACTGCGGAGCCTTAGATGAAGTGGCTTGTCAATGGACACTCTCTTGAGCCCTTTGATTTCCTCCTTGAGCTTTGCGGCTGAAAAAGCAGTTTGATTGGCTGCATCTGTGGAGCCCATTTCAATGAGAACGCCGTGTACCCGGTTGGTGCGTTTGGTTACCAACCAAGTGGGCCGACCTTTAAGTGGGGAAGGGAGCTTAAGGCGGTCAACCACCTGGGCGTAGGTGTCATGAGGGTGATCCGAGCTGAGGAGGCGAGCCAAAGGACGACACGCTTGGAGCAATTCTCGGTGTCTTGTAAAATCTTGGCGGCATCAAGAATTTGCTGCTCAGCAACTTAACACGCCTGATCAGTTGCCTGGGACACCGGGAGGGATTTGATAACCAAGCTACTCAGGCTGGTCAACCCATCCGTAAGGGTGCGGACAGTGGCTCTTATCTCAGCTATCTCAGTAGCCTGAATTTGGACTGCACATTTTAGTGCATCCGTTGCCGGCTCTTTACGAAGGACCGTTTCGTCCTGATTGAGAAATGAGACATTGGCCACAGAGGGGGAATCACATTACCTCATGGGGAAAGTAGCCCCGTCTGAGCAAGCGGTTGTTTCAATGGTGAGGGGCATTGACATTATTCAGGATCCAGTCAGCACAGGTGAAGATCAGCCTAAATGGAGGGGGAAAAGCTGCGTGTTCTAAAAATTTCAAAAACAGCTACTTTCACCGAGGGAGACGACCGCACTGCTGGTGTACCGCAGTTCGGTACATCGGTCATTTCTCTGCCTTTGCTTGCATGCTTACCTTTCTCATCCTCGACGTCTCCTACTGCCATTCGTGACTGGACTAGACTCTACAGCACGTTTTACCATTTTGCGCTAAACTTTCCCAGTATCATACCCGGCAGGGTTTCTTTGCTCTTGGAGTGTTCGCGGACTCTGAGAAACTTCAGAAACTGGAGGTATCCCCCCCGGGCTATGGAAGCATCTCCATGCATTTCTCTTGCCTACCTGCTCCTTTCCGGCTCTGCGGGCCCACCAAAGTGGTCAGCCTTCCCTTCTCACCATCTCATCGGAGCGAACTCAACAGTGAGTCGCGTAAAGTTGCCTTTTATGTGTGACCACCCATCGTCTAATGTGAGGTCTTAAGCTGCCCATTGTGTACTCTCCTCTGCTATCCTCAGTGTCTAGTAATCACTTTTTATGAAGTTCCTCCCTAGATTTGGAGGGACTCTGGAGAATCCCCCTCGAAAATGGACTTGATCACCACGATAGCTCTAGCCCGTAGGTGCGTGAACCTCGAGTTGGCCGACTTCCTCCGGTGGTTGAGTAATTACGGGGCCCAGGAGGCTTGGTGTCAGGCTCAGTCTCCACTAGGTTGGTTGGCTTGTGTCGAGCCAGTGTGAATCTGCACGCCAGCTTCCACGACCGATCGACAAATCCTACTCACGGTGCACACAAACCCTCCAAATCACCTTCCGGTTATTTAAAATTACCGACAGACACTAACCCATAAGGCTGGATGACCTTTCTAGCCAAATGCCCTAGTAAAGTTGTGTCTCCGTTAGCAGTTTATTGAAGAAACCTGTAGACGCACAAGTCTACCTGTGTTCTTGGTGTATCCATCACCTCTCGTGCCACTTTCTCACGCTCGTCGGCAAAGAGCAAGAGTGCAGTCCTCCCCCCTTTCGTCTTGTGTGTCCGCCCTGATGGAGCAGTACCCCGCTGGGTGACAACCTGTCTTTGCCACGTGGTTGCCGAACCACGCTTCAGTGACTGCGATAAGCCGGTGTCCTCGACTTCCGCCGTCGACTATCTCAATTTATTTCCGACTCTACGCACCGGCATAAACCATCTGCAGCAAGCCGGGTTGTGGCCACTGTCCTAGATTTCGGTCACTCTAGTGGCGCCGTATCAACAAGATCCATGCAGCAAGGTCCAAATACCGTGAAGAAAGATGGCTGTCTCCTCAACATTTAGCTTGCCTGCTTAATTGAGCGTCCACTGATGCACTAAAAAACAGATCTGCTGCGTACCGTATTCTCCGTCAATTCCGAACTCAACCTTTAAGGGCTTGGGTACATGGTCACAACCCCCATGTGTTTCTCCGAGCAGATGACCCCCTTGACGTCAGGTATCTTAAAGGACAGGCGTAAAAACGGCAGTAAAATTAAGTGATAGGAAAAAGGCGAATAGAAGTGAAACAGCGAAAAACCTTCCAATGGCCATCAACACCTGGTCAACGAGACTCAGACAGGGACCGGAAACAAGTGTGGGCTTACGGATAAAAGCTGAGCTGGAAGGAAATTTTACCGGGGAAGAAGTTAGATGCAGTCAGAAAAGATTCCTAACCAACAACGTTCTGGGCAAGCCCTGACTACTGCCGCAGCTTGGACGGCCACAAAATCCCCTGGAAGAAGGTTCCAGGGATACGTCGCACAGTATGCAAAAGCCCGTGCCAAGAAACAACAATATGCTCGCGATTTGGCCAGCTTCAGTTCATGCCCCCTGAGAGTCATGTTGGGGCTAAGAAACAGAAGAGGGGAGCTCAATCTCGATAGTTCCCTTGGCTTTGTAAATGCCTCAAAGAGTTCTCCTCTCCGGCTCCTGCTTTCCAGCGAGGACAGGCTCAGCTGTTCCAGCCTGGTAGGACACGGCAGTTCTTAAAAACCCCTTAGTGAAACTAGTGAAACTTGTGAAACTCTGCTGTCCTTTTTCTACCGTTTGTTTGTCACATGGGCGACAGCACCTAATCATGGACACAATTTTACGTGTGGTCGAAATGTTGCCTGCAAACGGTTCTCTGGAGCGAACTGTACTGATTGGTCGGTGAGGTGAACGGGACGCCTTTTCTGCGGCGGAAGTACATCGTAAACCGGGCTTAAAGGACTTGTGTACGTTTACTTCCGGGCCCTCCATTCGCTACACCCCCCAGATTGTGCAGCGGTCAAGCTCCTCCACTTCCTTCCTCTCCTCGTGTAGCCGCTGGCAAGGCAATACTCGAGCTTCCTGCGTTTAGAGGTAGATGCCACTTGTTCGTCCGCTTATGGACGCTAGATAGATTCCTCGTATGCTCCAGCCCCGGGGGATTTCTCACAGTGTTCGAGTCGTCGGCCAATAGAAAGCTAAGGCCCGTATTTCCTGCGTTAGATCTTTTATGTAGACTGGAAACAGTGATGGTCCTATCACCGATCCCCAAGGTACCTCACTACAGGCCTTGACCAGGTTTGATGCACCATCCTAAACCAGAAAGTGGAACGAACTATCACACAGGTAGGCTCCTGTCCACGCGATTTCTTTGGGGGCTGTGACCGTGTCTCCTAAGTTCAATAGCAAAAGTCGGCGATTCACAAATCCCAGGGCCTTCTGAAATTGCAGATAGCAAAACTCCGACTAGCTCACTCCAGTCCAAAACCTATACATCCTCGTCCGGGGAAGACGGCAAGTTTAAAGAGCACGATTGGTTCTCCGTGAACCTACGCTCTCTAATGGATGACAGACTACCTTGCATTGGATTAGCCATAACATTTCTTAGGGTCTTTAAGAAGACCTTCAGTATAACCAATAGGAGACTGTCTGATCTGCAACTTCCTGCTTTTTCCTTGGACCCGCTACTATTAAAGAGAACGGCCCCGGCAACCTTTCAGTTCAAAGGAAGTGTACCAGTTTCCAAGGGCATGTTGAATAACCGGGTCAGGGGTTCACATGTAGTTGCTTTCAGTGGCTAAATGATGACAAAATGCAGGCTGTCCGACCCCGCTGTTTTATCGGGGCTCAACGTTCTGATGGCCTCCGCTCAGCTGCGCTACACCAGGTCGTATTGCTTGCTGCTGTTGATATATTTTTCATTCAGCTGTTTTAGGAAATACTAAAAGTTACAGAGGAAACAGTTGAATGAAGGAGGGGTTTTGTGAGCGGGGTTGGAAGACTGGTAGACCTATTCCTCTGGACGGCGAGTAGTTTATCGCCTGAGGGAACAAAGAGCGAATTACGGTTGGGGGTGTACATAGCAGGCGATGAAGTTGGGGAGCGGGGCAATAATTGGCGTCTTTTACTGGGTGGCTGTACGAGAATAGAAGCGGAAACATCTAGACAAACAATAATGAGATCAGATCTTAAGGAGTCCAGTGCGCGAGCAGATAAGGAGACAATGGGCGGCTGTGAAGAAAAGGAGGCGCGTGTGAAGATAAAGCAGTAAAGACCTGAGAAGAAGCTATGGAGCGATCAGCTGTCCGTGTCTACACGAGGGTGCCAGCTGTCGTTTTTGTGGTCTCTGTAAAGCTTCACTGAACGAATAATAATAATAATGATAATAATAATAATGGTTTATTTCGGATAACCCCGAGGCATGCTGTAACGCAAGATCAAACGGTACCATTGGACGTAGAGTCCGAATTCCCAGAGGATGATTCAGGTATAAGCACCCAATATTGTACAAGAGAAAGTATCCAGGTTACTCTTTTGAGCGGCGCCCGGCAAATTTGAACTAAAGGTTAGGTGGCCAGCCCGGCCAAGCCAGGGTGGAGCTGGTCGGAGGAAGTAGACTCTTCCTGAAATAGTACAAAAAGAGGAGCTATGCAACGAGAGAATCAAACAGAATTGACGAAAGTTTTGTTCACCTTGAGGAAAAAGAATTTTCCAAGTGAGACATGAACCAGCTATAGCGCTCCGCGGAGTATGGCGTGGCTCTGGATTGAAACCAGACGATAAAAGGACTGAATTTGCAGATAAAGAACAATCAACATGTTTTGAAGATTTTCCTTGTAACGTTCAGCGACCAAATATCGGCTGAGTCCGTTAAATCGTTGCGCACATTGTTCACTTTCACAAAGGCGGAATGTGACGCCCCAAAACGGAAATGGGAACTGGGCGACAAATCAGTTCGTGATGCGTAGCCATGATAGTCGCAGATACACGGTTTGCACAGATGAGTATTTAAATGACAGGTAAGTATTTACGTTCGATTATCGTTGTCTAAGGGCTGAACATGAAGACCAGAGAGGTGCAAGAATCAAAATTGTCTGAGAGGATTTACCAAGATAGAATACCGGATACGAAAAAGCTTCAAACAACCGATGAATATAGTTGCAAAGTTGGACGGTGAAGTAGTTGAC
This sequence comes from Fasciola hepatica, assembly GCA_948099385.1. NCBI lineage: Eukaryota > Metazoa > Platyhelminthes > Trematoda > Plagiorchiida > Fasciolidae > Fasciola > Fasciola hepatica. The sequence continues at coordinate 7,135,842 of CANUEZ040000083.1, forward strand.
AGGCGAAATACTATCTGCTGGTATTCTTTGTAAGAGATGGATCCTGTGATGGCGAAAGATCAAAAATCTGCGATACAGATGTCAGTATATGGGAAAGGCATGACTCTTTGCAAGGTGAGGATATTGTGATGCTACAGGCATATGGGCGAACAGAAGGACTGATAGAGAAAGCGAACTATCACAATATAGCCGACTGATGGGATGCTCTGGAGACAAATATTCCTCAGTGAAATATACTGTTTGGAATTTGTGGGACGGACGTGTATGGCAACATTAAATGTGACTTTTGCAAATATATCGATAACTATGATAAAATAAGAGCGAGTTTTATCTCGGAGATTGGTTGAGTTTGCGAATGGGACAAGCGGGTGGTTTGGCACGAATCCTCAGGAAAAAGAATCATGAACGGTAATCCGAGTACGGAAACGGTCTTTTAACCCCGCGATAATTATGTTCTAAAGAAGGTAGGTTTTTTCGGGCGTAAGAAGCGGTAAGTTACGGTGGCGAGGATGTGATCACGCTCGGAGAGGTGGTCCTAAACCGTATTATTGTCTTCCGTTGATCTTAGTGACAGGATAAATGAGAAGTGTTGTCTCAGCTGGTAGGGTTCTTGACGTGATGTATCTATCCTCAAAAAAGAACTACGTTTAAAAACCTTAGTAAGTGGAGCGGTTCTGCGAATGATGTCCGGAATGTTCCTGGAGCAGCAAGGTAGTCCGCTATCATTTTTGGACCCGTTGGAAGGTAACTAGCTAAGTTGTGTGCCTTGATAGTTTGCAGAAAGCCATCAGAATTAGGTCTGAGCGGAAGGAATACTCAACCTAGTGGAGGTTCCTGAAGTTCGACTTTCACACTCAACCATAGAGAATCAACAATGCCGTCTGAGGTACAGTGATGAGAGCTTGTTGCTTCGGGGGCTCCCCTTGAATACACTGGGCAGCTTCCTTACGTTGACGTGTTCTGCCTTTAATGAAGGGCTCGTAGCCAAGCATGCCATGTCAGCTACAAGAGAGGAGTCCGTTAACCGAGACTCGGTCAACAAAGTCAAGTTTTACTCATTTATAATGAAGCTGATTGCATGCCTTCCATTTTGTTCCTAATGGAGATTGCGCTAACGAATAAGAAAGCGGACAGTCGACTTCCCCTGATAGCGTCATTGGTAAAGCACTTCCGTTCCATTGACCACAGCACTTACTCTAAACTGAAGCATCAGTGGAGGGCGCGAGCAGTCTTAAGTCATTGATTGCAAATTCTGCGGAAGTTCCTGGATCTGCGTGTAGAGAATCAAACAAAGGGGCATCATATAAAGAGCGAGAGAGCAAGAGAGACAGAAGAAGAGAGACAGGGAAGGGGAGAGATGAAAAGATAGATGGATGGATAGATGGCTAGAGAGGTAAGATAAATTGCTTGAAAATTATCAAGTAACTTATACAGTCGGGAATATGCAGCTGGTGGAAAAATGGTGGCGTTCCAGGACGGGGCATTTGGCGAGCGGAATGATGTGTCCGAGAGAAACAGAGTAAAATAGATTGTAAACATTTGAAACAGGCCGAGTTACGCTGAATAAGTGACAAATATATTATTTTGCTGAGTTTTTCATGACTTTCTTGTGTCTGTGTTGGGCATTTTAGGCGAGGGCTTACCGCAGTTTGCGTCCGCTTTTTCATCGTTGAAAGTGGAGGGCATAAACGAATCTGGACCGTTCGTTATATGATTGAGTGCCCTTGTATGATGGTTCGAACGGCTTCAATATTGGGAGTATCTAGTGGTGGAAATTTCACAGTAACCCTCAGCGGGGCGTATGCAGCAATATCAGGAATTCGTGTGGATGAAACCTGGTCACCAGATCGTGTCGCTTGGGAGCGCTGTATCGCGCACGCAGATTATTTCTTTCTTTGCCCGAATAAAACTGCGCCTTTGGCTGGCCACAACAAATACGATATGGTTACCAGAGTCCATCCACACGAAGTCCTGATATTGCTGCATACGCCTCGCTGAGGGTTACTGTGAAATTTCCACCACGAGATACTCCCAATATCAAAGCCGTTCTAACCATCATGCGAGGGCACTCAATCATATAGCGAACGGTCCAGATTCGGTTATGCCCTCCACTTTCACTGATGAAAAAGCGGACACAAACTGCAGTAATCTCTCGCCTAAAATGACCAACACAGATACAGGAAAGCCACGAGAAACTCAATGCAATAATGTATTTGTCATTTATTCAGCGTAACCTGTCCTATTGCAAGGGCTTTCGCCCTTCCCTCTCTGATCTTGCCTTGTGCATGTATCTTGAACACGGTCAAGAAACAAACCGCTATCATTATCGTCATTATCATCGTCATTATTTTGCCCCTCGTGGACACGACATTCCGCTTGCCGATTATTCTTCATTATTCATGAAACTCCATACTTTTTCCATCAGCTGCGAATTTCCGACACCAGATGGTACTTGAAAATTCTCACGAAAGTTATTTCACTTTTTTAGGAGGTTCCATTATTTTTCATATCCACGAATCTATAAAACTTGGCGTTCCTCTGCTTGCCTCCACGAAATTCCTATCTGTCTTCTTTCCTCACCACAAGTTACCATTTCAATTAAAGTATCACCGACTTTTTCGCATCATCCTCGTGAATATTGTATTTTCTGCATCCTATTGTAATGGCCATCTTAACATTCTTACATTTGTCTGGTTCCCTACCACTACCCACACCTATTCGAAATTAAATCAGAGTCAACGTTTAGCCCGTTGTCACTTTGCTTTGTTTTAACTCCCACCACCAGTATTCATCTGTTGCTAAGGTGTGCGACTCTTGTGAGATTTTAATCGTATTTGATGATATTGTAAACTCTGATAACGCTTTCGTGCGTGCCTCCCGACCATGATCGACAAATGCACCAATAAAATTAGTGGTGTTGTGAGGAGCGATCTTCTCAATACAGCCAGGGAATTCGAAGAACCCACGACTGGCAGCTGTGATACCCCCAAGTAAAGTTCGAAGTGCCTCAAGAAGAAGCCAATGAAGTCTTCCTTCACTCACGTGATTAACCGAATGACTACCGATGTGCCGGGTGATCCGAAGTCACGTCCCTCCCTGAGCCCTCAAAATAAAGTAAAGGCAAAGAAAGCAGCTGAACTGCCCCCTACGAACACCACCAGGCTAGCACTGCTTGGGATCATGTAAGGAATCCACGCCTATCTTACCCCATTTTCTTCACCTTATGGTCTCAAAAACCCCAGAACCATCGTGGCTAGGCTGTGTGAATATTATACCACATCAACACCCGTCTTACACGCGGACCCTCCGGGAATCCTGTCCAAACCCAGCAGTTCCCTCACTTTGCATCCATTCCCACCACATCCAACTTGCCTACCACCGCATGTTTCAACAACCCTATCCCGTGAGCTCCTGAATCGAAGGTTTCCTCGGTGTCTCTCAAAAGTTTCCCAAAACGTTTCTCCACCAACAGTCTCAGCACTTAGAACAACGTCTTGAAACAGATGCGGTTGACGGCCGCACGGAGATGGCCATCTGTTTTATACCGTTCTGCATAGTTGGAGATGGCGATTGTGAGGAAAATATGTCGTTCATTTTTTATCATTATGCATTTCTCTTATTCATTCATTTCAGATGTTTGTAGTTAGCAAGTTTAAGCTGGACAGCACTTTGGCCAATGTGCACCATCCTTGGGTCGAGGGTGGTCATAGAGCCAGGTGGGTGCGCCTGTCATCAATGAAATTGAAGATGACAAAGCAAAGCTTGTGTCTACCGCCCGGCTGCAGCGCCTATGACGTTAATGTGCAAAAGTTTGTGGGTAGATGGAAGGATTCCTTTTTTGTGAATTTTAGACAAATAAAAGGAGGCCACAAAGTACTTAGAAATATCTGAGGGGGTGTTCGAGTTACCATTTTCGGACGCAACGGAAACCATGGGTCGTTACGAAAGAAGAAAACAGTACGCTTGGTTGTTATTCCTAAATTTTTAGAAGAAAATCCCCCAAAGTCCACAGTCAAGTGAGGAAGATGAATGATTGAGGGAGAGAACCAATGGTCATGTCAACTTGGGTGTTACATCACCGCCACCAGATATGGAAGACATCTCTATGTTCTTGTCTGATGACCAATCCCAGCCACATCGATCCAAGAAAAGACAAATATTCAGTCCTGTAGAAGACAGCTAAGCTATTGGTATTCTTTCATTAATTCCTTTACCCAATGTAGTCAGATGTTGTGAAGGCCCATTCTTGTATCTACTATCATACACAAGTAACGGCTTGGTCTCAAAATGCTTCATTTCCCCAACGCGGCCAACCTTCCACTGGCCATGGTCGTCGAGTGAACGCGTCCGTGATCCGCACAGGCTTAGAACTATCAAATGCTGATAACGTGAAACGCATACACAAAAACCTGAATATCACAATACGCACTTTCTAAGGAATTTTCGTTTATTGCTTTCAGCTTCAGTAGAAAATTCAATGGCGCAATATTTAGATGGCAGAGCCAAATGTTATCCTTCCTACCGGCCAGACCCTCATCAAAGAGGTGGCCTACGAAAAAAAGTTTCATTACTAGGATTTTCGTACCAGAACTTTCGTTTCTCGCCCGATGACAAACGCCAAGGCCACTGTTTCCTTTTACGTTATATTTCATGCAATCTATACTACGGTAGCTCCATTTTTCTGACTTTTGTAACTATACCTAGTGTAATGCTTGCCGGTTCTCCTAATTTTAGACAATGTTCGTGTTCTATTGCCAACCAGTCTGATTTTCTTAGCCTTAGATTTCTCTGCAGCGAATAGGTATGGACCTCTGGGATACTGAGTTCTGCCGTCTACCACCCTACTTGATCTTTTCACTCCTTTCTCAATCATTCTGGCTGCCACCACCTGCCCGGGTTTTGTCCGGCCTCATTTCACTTTTCTTAATCGTCCCATTCCAGAACCTCTTATCCCAGAAGCCCACCTGCTAGTACCTACTTGGTGGCGTGTCCTCTCATCTCATTTCCGTATCCAACATCCACCAACTACCATCATATTCCCTCGTATACACCACACAATTTCCCGTCAGCAGGGCTAAACTCATCCACATCAGCTAGTTCGGAATGGTCTCTGATGGTCTTAGGCATGGTCTGGTGCTGTATGAGGCTGACATACATATGCCAGCGTGTGCTATACAACGTTCATTTTCCTACTCCGTGTGTTTGCACAGTCACACTCTGCATTTTCCCAGCCAATGCTAGCAAAACCCCTGATGTCAACGGCACCCATACCATAGCGTCGTCCGAACTTAAGGAAAACAGACCACTCCCAGCAGTTTCAAAAGAAGACAATTACGCATAAAATTACGATCGAGCGGAGGGGCTGTGGAAAGTTCCTATAGGGGCTCAACCATCCCTTTGTTAGGAAACAATAAAAAACCGGAAAAAAGAACAGTGGAAACAAAAAACCTCGTGGGATCGACTCGATCTCCAAATGCTATTGACATCGGACTGTGAAGGAATTGGCCAACCTCCTTCTGTAGGTATGTCTCCCATCAGCTCAGACCTGATCCTGCTAAAGGGAAAACCCCGCATTGCCTTAGTTTGCTCGACAAGCTTTTGGTTTTCACGCACGAGACTGACGGGGGTGACAGTGCATTGGACTTTCCAAATACCCTTACCCATCCCCCGCCCCAACTTTCAACCACACCATGCCCTCCCCAGGCGCACCTAGCATACATGTCGACGTCAAACACAATCGCTACCATAGCCCTGACTTCCAACCCATTGACTTAGACAGCGTGTAGACGTACTGACGAATAACGGAAACTGTGGTGAAGCCCGGAAAAGGAGAAAAACAGAAAAGAACATAGTGGAAACCGATCACCTTTTCCATCCATACCCCTTCATCTTCCGTCATCTTTCTTAGAAAGCGGCCTTCTCGATTTCCTAGCATCCAAGCCACGCTTAGGTTGACGACCCCACCTAACAGTAACCACAGCCTCCTGCCAACTACAATCACTACCGCAGCCTGGACTTTAAGCCCACCGACATGGATAACACATGGAGGCAACAGATGACCAACACCAGCCTCACTTGAGTCTACAAAAAATGAACACGGAGAACTGTTCACATTTTCCATTTCCTACTATCTCTCCTCACTTTTATAACAAATATGATATTCATGCAACCACCATGTCATGAGATTTTCCTGCTCACATTCAAATTAAATCTCAGTAGGCCGGCACTACCGAGTAGGAGCGTAGACGAACGTACGTCTACGTTTCTGCGCATGATAACAATCTTCTCTAACTCATCACCACCGATGCCTTAGTGGCTCTTTCTGCATTCTTACTTAATTGCTCTTCGGAACTTCTAATTGCGACATGTTAACCACAAATGCGTGAGCATGTCTTTCGGCAGAGAGACTGGTCACAAGTTTTCCATTAACGGAGCAACCACCCTTCTAAGGGTTGACCGGCACAAGGTGCTCGGTTTCTGGCTAGATTGTTCCTTGTCCTTCTCTCATCATCAACTTGCGTGCGAGTCTGCCTTTCGAGTCCTAAATATGATTCGAAGGTCCTTCCCTCACATATCTAGAGATGGTTTCCCCATAATTTTCGGCACGTATATCCTACCTATGCTAGAGGACGGTAGTCTGATAGTGCACTCTGGTTTTGTCCAAGACCTTGAGATCTTAGAGAAAGTTCAGAGGGCCTCCACCAAAGCAGTAAGGGGTCTATCGCACCTACCTTACCCCGTCCGCCAATCACTCCTCAACCTCTATCCCCTTGACGTACGAGGCCTAGGAGGTGATCTGTTTTTGGTGTTCCACGTTTTTAGTCAGGTCAAAGCGATTGCTTCTTCTCCTTCTGTCCAGCCTCTTCTCTCTGTGGTCACAACAGAAAGGCTTTCAAACCCAGGCCACGCGTTTCACTAAGGATTAACTTTTTCAGCTAAAGAGTTATTAACATGTGGAAAGCACCTCCGGAAGATGTTGTTCTCTCGCAGAACAAAACCATCTCCAAGAAAAGGCTAGACCTCTACCTGGGTCTCTCCCAACAATTCCTTGTCAAAAAGTTAAATAGATGTCTTTTATTGCATATGTTCATGAATGTCGCACCCCCACTCCGCTTAAGGCACTGTCCACAGTGAGACACTGCGTGATGTTATGTGCATTTTGTTTTCGCTGCTACCCCCCTTGCATCTTTTTACTCTCCTTTCATTCCGGTGAATCCGACAGAAGATAAAAGATTTCCTCGAGAACCGGAACAACTGGGCTCAAAGCCTCGAACCCTTGTAGTACTTCAAGACTTCAAGACTACTTAGAGAGCTCCCTGAGCTGGTACACACTGCGGATGCCATCAGCCCTTTGCATTATCAGAACATCGTCGCTTGCCGCAAATGGACAAAGTCGTTATAAAACCCATGGAGGAGCGGCAAGCCCTCAGTAAGGTAATGCAAATTCAAGCTGCCGGGTCAGACGCAATCCACCCCGCCTTCCCATGTCTGCTGAAGACCGCAGTTTCCCCTGCATCATGGCCTTTATTCTGCAGGTCTTTAGCCTCGACCACGGTATTTTCCGTCAGGTTGAAAGCCGGAGGAGTGCCCATCTACAGGATAGACAATAGGGAAAATGCATTCGACGGCAGGACCATTAGCCCTTTCTCGGTGGCGCTAAAGTTGCTTGAGGGCATCGTCAAGGATAAGACCACAAGGCATGTCGAACACCACAGGATAACCGCGGCAAGGCAGCACGGGACCGTAGGGGGGAAATCATGTCTAACGAGACTCTAATCACTTCTACACGGGGTGACCGGCAGACTGGACAGAGGTGAGCGATTCCAAATGTGTTATATGAGTTTCCTGAAGGCTCTCGACTACGTGAACCACCGGCTGCCTTTGCAAACTTGCAGAGCATGAGGACTGCACGGAGGAGGGCGAGCTGGACTGGAAAATACCTCATCGGTGGAAAGTTCTACTCTCGGCAGATCAATCGTTGGTGGTGTTGATGTTTTATATTCGACGACCAACGTGAAGTTTCCTATTTTAATTTGTCCTGCTCTGTCAGATAGTCCGTGGTCGTTGGCCCTCTACTCACGCTCTTTCTGTCTTTACTTCTCTTCTGCTTCCTAAGTCTGTTGTCTGGCTGATAACAGTTGTTGTTTTATGTCTAATGTCATTAGCTTAAATAGATCGACATTCTTACAATCCATATTACCCTCAGTAATACACGAGCTAGCACTGACAGGACTCGGTGACCTAGCAATAATAATAATAATAATAATAATAATAATAATAATAATAATATAATAATAATAATAATAATAATAACGGTTTGTTTCGGAATTGCCAGAGGCATTCCAGGCGCATGATCAACTTTTACAAGTGATGGAACGGACAGACAAAATTCTTGAAAATGTAGAAAATTAGGTGACAGGTGTAGGATAAAAGAGGCTTAGAGGAGGGAGTAAAGTGGGATGAAAGTATGACAGATGTATGCACACCAAGGAAAATGTAGCGATCTTAAATGAACCCATAGGCGGATTCAAATCGATGCCCGATGAGCTTGAAAGTCAGCGTCAGGTGGAGGGTCTGACTGGTCCTAGTGGGGACACCTGAAAGCTGACTTATATATATGAGAAAGGCTAGAAATCGGCATAATATACTGTGTCAGTGGGAGACAATGGAGAAAAAGTTGGATGCACTGCAAAGGACTAGATGGCCACGGTGCATTGGTACTCTGCAATAGATGGTCGGCGAACAGGGCACAAAGCTCACTGTAAAACAGGGAGCGAGCAAAGTAAGACGTAAAGGGTGGATCAGATAAAGAAGATGGTTCATCAGAATTGGACACAGTAGTTGCAGAAGAAACGGACGCCTTTATCTTGGATCACTTCCTGCCTGTCGGACTGAACCCAGGTTTTACATGCTAATGGTCATCCATCGCAGCCGGTGCCTGCCACCAGTGGGGCCATACAAGAAATTGTACTTGGTCCGCTATTTTTCTTACTCTATATCGACGATATTTTTTCGACTGTGCAACAAGGTACACCTTTCCTCTTCGCCGACGACACCAAAATCGTTTATGAGTTCTGCCATCAAGATTTGAGCACAGCGCTGTCTGAAATAGATAATGATCTTGAGAAACTTGATCAATGGCGCACTTCATGGCAGATGTGCTTCTCGACATCCAAAGGCTTCCACACAACCTACAGATGTCAAGTCCCTCTCGGAACTCTGTCACTGAACCAAGTGCTCATCGCCCCAAGCTCATCAGGGAAGGGTCTTGGGCTTCGATACACCAACAATCTACAATTCTCGGAAAATATCTCATTCCAGACGGCCATGGCCAGATAAATAATAGGCCTAGTTCTCAGATCATTGAAAATGCAACATAGTACTCTCCTTTCATACCAATCCCATGCCAGACACTACCTCGAATATCGCCCTATAATCTTCTCTGGAATGTCCTAATCGGACAGACTAGGCCCGAAGAAAGTCCAGCGCATCTTCACCAAGAAGCTAATAGGATATTTTTCTCCACTGAGTTATTAAGAGCGATGCACTCTACTAAAACTTGACCCCGCATGGCTTGGACATGTCAGGCTTAACTTGTGTTTTCCATATGGACTTATCCATCGTTCTGCCCCCACTTCTACTAACTCTATACAGTTTTCGCTACCCTCATCTTACCCTCCGCGCCACAGAGACTTCAGTCTGACCATCGCACAGTCCAGGCTGGCAATAAGATCTAACTTCTTTCTCATTGAATATTCAAAGCTTTGGAACAAGCTGCCCCTGGCTATTCGCAAGTGTGCTTCAATAACCCAGTTTAGCCGGTCCCTAAAATCCCAGCTTACCGTTAGCCACATGTTGTTTTTGACTAACGCCAGGATATTTGAGGATCGAGCCTATGAAGAAGGCATCGAACTCTAGAACCTTAGCCTCCGTCTCCCCTCCGGCTCTCTGCCATCCTTCGAGCTGGCCTTCGAAAACGGTTCCGCTACTGGGATCATGGCACCATATCCAAAACCTACCATTTCCTGCCTAACGACAGATGCTAGGCTCACCAGTTATAATTACTTTTTTACGCATACCGCACACAACCCACATTGCAGAAGGATACAGCTTTGTAGTTTACAACTATAACTAGCTAGATGCGTGCCGGTTCTTGCTACTCACCCATGTTCACCTACCATCACCTAACCCCTATAAAACTCTGCTTTATCTCATTCACTATCCGGACCTCACAACTATGTCTAATCAATTACTGCCTCCCTCACTATACAGTACTAGGGCAGCTATATAAAACAACCTTCCTCTAGCTGAAGGTTTTTAGCCATTGATGTTTTTCCCCTAGCACCAAGTGGCTCAATGGTGCTGGATCCTAGGACATTAAGTCCCACCACCCAATACTTCACTCCTTGATCCTTCGACTCTTCTATTATTTATTCTGGCTTCCACTCCTCTCAGCTTTCTTGCCCGGCCATAATTTGCTTTTCTTAATCATCCCGGTTGAAAAGCTTCCGTCCCATACATCCACCTTCCAATAGCTACCTGTTGGCCTCAATTTCCTCCTTTCGTATTTCCCGACATGAACGCTTGTCTGTTCCGCCAAGATTCATGTATCAATCACCTAACTCAGACTGCTATCCTCTCTCCATATGTGCAATAACATCTACTGGTGCAGCCTAACTCAACCACACCAGAACGGTCTCTGGCAGTTTTAGGCACGGTCTGGCGGTGTACGAGACTAAAACATATATGCAGGCGCGTACAGTACAACACTCGTTATCCTACTCAGTGTGTTTTCTTAGCTCCACTCCGTTGTTTCTCAGCCCATGCAAGCCATACCCCTGATGTCAACGCACCTTCACCGTAGCTGGGTCCGGATGTGGGGGAAACAGACCACCCACAGCAGTTGCAAAAAACGACATACGCGGAAAATTACAATCGGGCGGAGGGGCAATGATAAGTTCCTATATGGGCTCAACCACCCCTCTGTTAAAAAAATAGTGGAGAACAAAAAGGACGTAGTGGGATCGATTTGATCTACATATACCGTGAATATCGGGCTGTGAAGGAAATGGGCAAACTCCAATCATGGGTGCCTCCCATCAGCTGACCATTTTCTTGCATAATTCTTGTGAATATTGTATTTCCTGCATCTTAAGACAATGTCCGTCTGAACATTCCTACATCCCGTCGATTCATTACTATTGCCGTAGTTGACTCCAAATCAATTCGTATTCATCGTGTATTTTTTGGTTATTTTGATTCATTTGAGCTCCACTCAGCTTTATTCCATTGTTGCTGTGATGTCCGAATCTCTCTTTGAAGTTTGTGAATTTTTCATCTTATTCAGTGATATTGTAAACTCTGATCATGCTAACATGCGTGCTTCTCGACCACGATCCAGAAGTATACCATTGTTATTATATCATGACCGTCAGCGGGATGATAGCAAGAGAAATGGCTTGTGAGGAACTGCAGAATACAGAGCGAATGCATATATACATATAAGCGCATGTCTATGTATATATATGTTCACATATATATAAGAAAAACCGGAGCAATAAGAACGGAGTCTTAGAAAGAAATAATCTGTTATTAGGAGGGGCAGGTAAGGTTAGATCGAATGGTTGTAGAATTGACTTTGGAATATCGTGGTGAATAATCTTCATGACGGGTGAACTCGGCGGATCAACAGAAAGATTAGAGAATGTTGAAGCACAGAAAAGATGACGATTGAAGAGCAGTTAAAAAAAGGGGAGATTAAGGAAAGCATCAAAGAGAACAGGTAAGAATGGATCTAATAATCTGATTGATATAGTGAGACATGTGGTGTCGGTCGAGAATGGGCAAAGCATCAATAAATGGGTTTGCTTTATTCAGCTGGAAGATAACGGCGATGAAGATGGCTAGGCAGCGCACAGCGATTGTGCATGCAAAGTGGAGAAAGGTACCCGGGAGGTGAAACTCCCCTTGGTGCAAGATGCAGCAGCTGTGACGGAAAACAGCGTGGGAGAGAAACCAGCAAAAGGGGTACCAGAGGGGCCCGGTAATAGCGGATCGGACGGACTGAAACTGATTGAAAACCATGAAGAAACAATAATTTCACATTAGGTGGCACGTTAAAAAGCAGAACGGTCTGAAGTTACGGGTAAAAGGCCTGTGGCACTCAATAGACGAAACGGGAGGTAGGAGCACGGGCCGAAAATGACAGGTGAGACATATCCAGTAAGATCATCATATTGCAGGTGGAACATCAAAAAGGCTGAGAAGAAAGAAGCACCGGGACAGGTAAACCGGTGGACAAACAGAACGCATGAACAATAGATGCTCGTCGGAGTTGGAGACATGGAATTTGGGAGCCGCATGCCAGCAGGTTATTGTCCATGTGGATGCAACTGGAGGATACTAACCGGAGCACTGCCAAGTGGAAGGATCCATTGAGGAATTGCGGAGCCAGGCAAGGAAAATAGAGTGATAGTGACTGGATAATAAATATGGCTGTGAGAGATGCAGAGTTTGGAACGGCAGTTCTAATATGAGAACTGGTCATGGGTGCTGGCGGGACTGGTGTGTTATGGTATTAGGCATGAGAAAGGAAAACTGGTGAGGGTTTGACAGAGCGGCAGGCAGTGAGGCATAAGAATGCGATCAATGGGCTTTATGGGCATAGGGTGATACCAAATGAATAGATGATACCAGCCGGCCACGCCGAGATGGGTGAGGAAAGAAATATTAGCGGTCGTCGGCAGAGTAAAGTGGTTAGGACGATAGTGACGTGTAATGAGAGGTGACACAGTGAGAGTCGATGGGAGCAAGGATAGAATGGGTGGGTGTGCACACCATGGAAGAACGAGGAAATGGATGTGATCAGAGTGATGGCAAGAGTGATGGGTTGGCTTACAGTGGTGAACAAGGATGGTTGGATCATGCGATCTGCAGCTGACAGCATTGGAGTTTGCGATCCGCTAGGTGACTTAGCAATAACTAAAGAATCAAAAGCACCCAATACCTCCCCAGTGACTTGCCGTACTACTTCTTGTTCAGATTCCAATTGCCTCGATCCCTTTACTTGGCATGTTGCGTAATTTCTCTATCCACTTCGATCAATTGAGTATTGCGAGGTACATTTGAGAACTGCGTAGCCAAATTCGCAACGGATTCCGAAATCAGAAAGCGATTATCCGTGAAATTTTACGATACTAGATTATCAGGTGAACAATGACACCAGGCAGGTACAAACCTCAATTATGCGATCAAAACGGCTCAAAAATGAGAACCGAATCGCTGCCTGCGAGAAAGGAGCATGTGCGTCGTGCAGGTTCGTAACAAGAATAGGACAGAGCAACTCGCTGGGCGCAAACAAACAAGCTTTGGTCCGTAAAAACGAACAGTGCATAAGACAAGTAAATAGTGCAAATAAGTGAGTGATGTTAGGGAATCATGGAAACTGTGGTGGTTTTTGGGGGATATCCAGAGACCGGTCATTAAACTGACCGCGCCCCACACCGTTGGGATTGGCATGAGTATTTTTGGTGGGACCAAGCAGCAGCAGATGTCAAGTAGTCCGCGATCGGACGACCGGACATCGGGAGATCCCGATAAGTAACCAAGGGAGCATGGGTCGGGTAAAATACGAATAGCCGACGTCCACGTGGATGCATGGGCCTGGTTAGTGACCGCTGTGTTCTCCAGAGTATTACAAGTCACCGATAGAAATTCACTCGCAAATGAAGGTCTGGAAATAGAGAAAGAAAAGCAGAGAAAAGCAGGCTGGGATGCTCCCAGCTGAGTATAAATGGGAATCGATAAAAAGAGACAAGATTATTTGGCAGTGACCCTCCGGGACTTGTTTCTCGATTGCAGAAGGCAGAAAAACTGAGAATTTTCATTCAATGTCATCTGTGATAGACCGCCGGTGTCTCCACAATTCGAAAGTCTAGACCCTACTCATAAAATTGGTCATTGGGTATGTCTACATTGAGGGGCTCTAAGGTTTGAGTAACCGTGAGGAATTTATCCGACGCACTTCTAAACCGGTGGCTGGAAGTAGAAATGCGTACGTCTAACGGTAATTCATTCCAGAAGCCGGAGTACTCTGTGGTGAAGAAGTGTGAAAGTATGCTAGCCTTGTTAATGGGGTTGAAAGAGCAAGAATTCCAGAATTTAGAGGATAGCTAGAAATAGGCCCAACGTGCAACGGATTAGAAGTGTACGTCCGGCTGTGAAGGATGTTATACAGGTAGGTAAGGTTCAGTTTCACAAGTCGAGGCCATAAAGGGTCTAGTTTGAAAAATAAGCAGTGCTCCTAATAGGTGGGGAGTAAGCTTCATCCAATCAGCCGCTTAGGAAAACTACTTTGGACTGATTCGATACCAATTCTGTCTGATTTGCGCCCGCTAGAAAATATCAAAAATGAAGACCTGGTGTGATATTTGTAGAAGATGAGGATGCAGTCTCGAAGTCGCATGAAGCGGAATGTTAGCCTTAAACTCTTTTTAGCCTCAGCGACTTGGAAGGCCAACTATTCCGAGAAATTGAAATTGCAGGAGTGGCTTAAGACAGGGTTCCAAACAGCTTGTTTTCTAGCAATGGATGAACCAAAATGGCTAAGGGCTCCGGAGGTAGGTTGCTTTTATGTGTAAGTACCTCACGTTTGTCAGCAGAAAAATTCATCTGCCAAGTCGAGCACCACCTATCGACAGCAGATGTTTTCAGAGACATTTAAGATGGTCGAGGTGAAGCAATCAGGCTCGAATGAGTAGATGTTTTACTGTCATCAGCAAAAAAGAAGTGGGGTGCCATGGCTCACTGAGAGAAATATGTCTTTTATATACATGAGGAACAACAGAGGGCCAAGGATGCTACCCTTTGTAACAGCCCTTGTCATCGGTTGTGCCTAGAACAGTGTCAATAAATTGAGACAGTCTGAGAATGGTTGGACAGGTGAGAATTGATCCAAGATAGTGGAGGGTCAGTAGGGTCAAAGGATAGGATTTTGTCCAAAATATGAGGGTGTGGCATGCTGTTAAAAGCTTTTGAAGTATCCAAGTAAAGTAATATATGAGCCATTTTATAGTCTGCCTTCTCAGTAATGAGATTCACAAAATCAAATGGGCACTGTGCGCAAGATCTTTACCGAAGGAAACCGTGTTGCCAAGGCATAACCATGTCTAGTTGAGAGAAGTACTTCACAATGTGTTCTTTTACGATTTCTTACATTAGCCAAGAAGGAATGGGTGTATGGTTAATGGGACGGTAGTTTGTTATCTCATGCTCTGGACCTTTATTGTGATGCAGGATTATGACTGAGCATTTCCAGTTTGTCGGCACCGGATCGGATTTCATTGATAGGGTGAATAGACTGGGTAGTAAGTAAGGTAAGTCAGGTCCGCATTTAACTATTGCAGCTGGCGGTAAACCTTCAGCCCCTGGTTAAGATGATGGCTTGAAAGTGGTCAATAATTGGGAGACAGCTGGAGCTTCCAATTCCACTGTGGACGGAACTGAAGTGGTAACTGGTGGAAGAGGCTGAGGGTCAACATTGGTAATAAGGGCCATAGTTGAGGCAAAGAATGGGCTGAAGGCCTCAGCAATAGAAAGGGGAGTGGAGGCGGATACATTGTCCGTTAAAACAGAGTGCGGGATATCTCTGAGTATTAAAGGTTCTAGCCTTGTATAGTAGTGACGGTTGAAGAGATCTATTTGGGTGTCGTGGAGCCTTCAGCTCCTGGTTGAGCAGTGTAGTTGCACAAGCCTTTGAATAGTAGAAATGAGGAGAAGAGTTGAATAAGAATGGCAAAGTCGTGTTCAGTTCGACGAATATTTTGAAGTTTGGCATACTTGGCCTGCAGAGATGTCACGTGGGATGTCCTGTTATTCCTTTGCTGAGGAAGGTGGGTAGTCCTCTCAAGACAACTGGAGAACCGTGTATGGACAATGTCGGTGGCCTGCTGTGGACCATGAGAAAGGAAAACTCAAACCAGTAGGCTTGTCGAAAGGTCAAAGGTCGAACCTTCCAGTCAGGGATAGTAGAGGCATTGATACGGTGTGATTTAAGGTTAGGATGTGGGTGAGTGGGGATGCGGCGGTTAACCGTATTGTGATCGCCATTTTAGTCGAACGCACGACTTGTGGACTCAATTCCCGTCCAGCGAATACAGATGCAGAACGACAGCGATTGATGGTTTTTGTACTTGTATTGATTGCCCTGTATAAAGTACAGGAGAAGGGAGGCTGATCGAGCTAATCACCAGAGCTGATGAGCTGGAGCGCGCCTTGCCGTTTTGACGTAGTGTGACCAAGGTTCTTCTTCTTTTTAACGTGCTCTTATTTTTTTTACACCGGTAGACTTAAACAAGGCGCGCCTAAGCTCTAAGCTCGCGATTGTATTTTATTGAATTTGGTGTCTGCGAAGCCGCTACATCAGTCCCCCTCCAGAAGGACGACCGAGTAGGAGAACTTCGACCTAAGAGAGCGTCGTGAGTTGAGCCAAAAACCAGCTGAATAGTTCCAGCTGGAAAAGGTTTGTGCTCAGCACCTCTAAGGTGATCTAAGGACCTCTGGGCCATAGATAGCCGCAGAGAAGGTTACTCACGCGTGAACTGGTGGGGTATCCTCTCCCCGTGCTCTCTATCTAGAAACCTTAAGTGGGGACAGGGACGTGCCGAACCATGTACAAGGCACGTAGGCAACAACAACAACAAAAAATGGTAATGTTCATATAGTGACACATGTCCATTGTTAGTGGTGTGCCAGATCCTTCCTAGGTAAACAACGACTGACCCTAGAAGAGATAAGAAAAACTGGATACAGTATGCAATCAAAAGGGGAAATCTATGTAAGAACAATAAAGTCAACGAATCGTGCAGGGAAACGAACATGTCTACCAGACCTGGTGGAACGTGATGGGGGGTCGACCTGTGACTCACGCGTGCTGGAGCTAGATGTTGTTGGGGTCGGGCAAACGTCTGTGTTTTTACCATCGACGGGCAACGGCGTAGGCTGGGTTTCCGAGTCGACGAACGCTGGCTTAAGGCGGTCGATGCTGACGGTTTCTTGCCGACCCTTGAGATCGATGATGAACGTTTTTTCTAAACGCCGAATGATTTTGTGCGGGCCAGAATAAGCTGGAGTCAACGGGCGGCGGCTCGGCGTACGCAGAAAAACGTGCGTGCACGTATGTAGATGACTGGGAATAAACGACGGCCGATCTGTCGAACGGACAGGAATACCAATCTTCTGACGCATGTAGATCATGAGACGTTGAGTGTAGTCTCCAAGGTTGGGGAAAGGTGCGCTCACCTTGGGTGCGACAAATTCACCAGGGAGACGAGCGGTGGTGCCGAATGTCATGGACGCAGGTGTGCAGAGAGTGTCGCTGCGCAACGTATTGCGAATGCCCAATAAAACCAGTGGTAAGACGTCCGTCCACTGAGGATTGTTGTGAGCACTGAGCGAAGTTTTGAGGTGCCGGTGAAAACGTTCGACCAAGCCATTTGCCTGGGGATGATAAGCTGTGGTGCGAATACGCTTAGTGCCAGTCAGTTGGAGGAGATTGTCGAAAGTGGCAGATTCAAACTGAGCTCCTCGATCGGTGGTTACTGTGGTAGGACAACCAAAGCGGGAAATCCAGTGTTCCATGAACGCACGGGCGACAGTTTCACTGGAAACATCCGGAATGGGTATGGCCTCGGGCCAACGAGTGAAACGATCAATACAAGTGAGTAGGTAGATCATACCTCGGGATGGTGGCAAGGGTCCCACAATGTCGACGTGCACGTGAGCGAAACGGGCGTCTGGAGTCTCAAAATTTCCGACTGGACTGGTGGTATGTCGCTGAATTTTGGCTCGCTGACAAGCAATGCAGTTACGTGCCCACTGACGAACGTCGCGATCCATGTTTGGCCAAACAAATCGGGCACGGACTAGTTTGCATGTGGCCTTGATACCCGGATGGGATAGACCGTGCAACACATCGAAAATCGGACGGCGATGTGAAAGTGGTACGATTGGCCTTGGGTGATCCAAGGTGGTGTCGCAGAGGATAGTGCCAGCAGATGACGGAAGAGGCAAAGCCCGCACTCGGAGACTTGTATCGCGAATGGTTTGTTGAAACTCAGGATCCTGCTGGCTTCGTGCCAGGTCCTCGAGATTGATACCGAGAGCAGCGGGCGACCCGAGACTGTGGATCCTGGAAAGAGTATCTGCAGCCACATTAGCTGACCCGGAGATATGACGAATGTCAGTAGAAAATTGTGATATGAAATCCAGCTGGCGAATTTCTCGTGGAGAATGACGATCAGACGCGTTGCGGAAAGCATAGAGTAGTGGCTTGTGATCTGTGAAAATGATGAATTCCCGTCCTTCCAGAGCGTGGCGAAAGTGACGTATGGCGGTGTAGACGGCAAGTAACTCACGACCAAACGCACTGTATTTGGATTCTGCGGAAGACAGGCGGCGTGAGTGAAAAGCCAGAGGCTCCCAGGCGCCGTCCACGGCCTGCTGGAGAACGCAGCCAAGTGCGACATCGGAAGCATCAACAGCGATACTGACGGGAGCATGGGGATCCGGATGACGGAGAAGAACCGCAGACGACAAGGCCTGTTTGAGCTGAGAAAAGGCCTCCTGGGCTTGATCGGTCCAGATGAGGGTTCGTTGTTTGCCCCGCAAAAGGTCAGTGAGCGGTTGCATCAGGGTGGCGCAGTGTGGAATGAACCGGCGGTAATAATTGACAAAGCCGTTAAAAACGTTTGAGCTGTTTGAAGGACTGTGGAAGTGGAAATTCAGCAATATCACTGACCTTGGTTTCAGCCGGACGAATGCCGTTGGCGTCGATGATGTGACCGAGGAAGAGCAATGACGGCTTCCCTTATTCAGTCTTGGCGGCATTGATGGTAACACCGTGCTCTGTTAACCGCTGAAAGAGCTGTCGAAGATGAAGCTGATGTTCGTCAACGCTGGGGCTAGCGACAAGAATATCATCGATGTAAGAGTGAACGAAGGGCAGCCCGCGGGTAACACCGTCAATAAACCGCTGGAACGTTTGGGACGCGTTGCGCAAGCCAAATGGCATACGGAGAAACTCAAATAGACCAAACGGAGTGGTAACGGCGGTTTTTGCAACGTCCTCGTCGGCGACCGGAATTTGATGATAGGCCCGGACCAGGTCGATTTTGCTAAAGATGGTGGATCCAGCCAGAGCAGACGTGATATCATGAATGTGAGGCACAGGATATCGATCTGGCGTTGTGACCTGATTGAGGCGACGATAGTCACCACACGGACGCCAGTCGCCCGAAGTTCTCTTCGGCACCATGTGCAATGGAGAGGCCCACGGGCTGTTCGAAGGACGGATGATGCCTAGGTCCAGCATTTTCTGGAATTCAAGACGGGCGACGGCCAGTTTGTCTGGGGCTAGGCGACGAGGACGGGCAAACACAGGAGGTCCAGCGGTACTGATGTGATGTACAACAGCCGAGCGCACCACGGGTAAGTGGTTTGCCGGTCCGGTTAGAGACGGAAACTCAGCTAAAATTTTGGCGAAGGTATCGTTGGCGATAGGAGCTACGGACGGTCGAACAACGTTGACCAAGCAGACAGATCCAACAACAGCACGATGAGTCACAGGGTCGGTTAACTTACGAGAAGCGGGATGTAACGAAAGGTTGAAATGATGCAGAAAATCAACTCCTAAGATGGGCTGGGAAACGTCAGCAATGACAAAAGTCCACTGAAAAAACGACGCAACCCCAGATCTAACTTGAGACGCCTAGTATCAAAAGTGGATATACGAGACCCATTGGCGGCCTGAAGCTCTAAAGTGTGCCGGTGCTGACGATCAGAAGGTTTAGGGGGAACGACACTGATCTGTGCGCCAGTGTCAATCAAAAACTAACGGTGGGAGATGAGGTCCTTGATAAATAGAAGACGGCAGGTTGTAGGGAGGCCAACGAGCGCTGCCGTACCTACACCCTGGCCGACGAGTTTCCCTGGTTGTCGTGGAACGTGCACGGGGGTGTACACTTCCTGGCGCTGGCACGATACTGGCGGTGATACCAACACCATGTCCAAGTGTGTGCATCGGGAGAGGCTGGCCTAGGTGGACTGCGAGCGGCAATAGGCCGACGGGTGCGAGTTGGGGAGCGGCTACGACGTGCCGAACGTGAAGACTGAATGGCGGTCACGTCCTCCCGAAGGGCACTGAGTTGTGCAGCTAAATCTGTGAGAGTCGCCTCCGTAGTGGTTGTGGACAAACGAACACACTGACTAATTTGGGCGGAGGCGGTTTCCATGAAACGGTCCGCCGCCAAAGCCAGTCTGTCTAGTGAGACTTCATCTACGAGAAGGGCCAGAGTGCATTGCGCTTGTTGGGGTAGCTGCTGCATCCACAATTCTCGCAACATCATGTCACCAACTTGGATGCCCTTGGCCAGCTGTCGCATACGACGCAGAAGCTGTGAAGGCTTCTGGTCACCGAGGGAAATGCCACTAAGCAGCTGACGAAGACGGTTTGAGTCGGAGACCCCGGTGCGTTCTAAGATAGCCTGGCGAAGCATATCATAAGGCTTGTCCGTGGGTGGGTTAAAGATGATATCCTCGACAGCTTCAAGAATATTTAAAGGAAGTTTGGCAGTGAGATGCACATACTTCTGTTGCTGGGAGGTGATTCTGGAAGCAGCAAACTGTGCTTCCAGATGAGTCAGCCAAAGAGAGGGGTTACCCGGAATGAAAGGTAACGCTTTCACTGGGCGCGCAATAGAGAGCGTTTCAGGCACCGCGGGGTCAGATATAGTTAACTTAGCGTCGTCCATATCAAATAGACAGCAAAATAAATATACGATGGCTGATCGAAATCAACACCAAAAAAGGCTCAATACGTATGTGCACAACGAAAACAAAAGGAACGCTGAAGGGCACGGACGATATACTAAATAAATAAAAATTATTAATAACTTGGAACGGGCTCACCAATTTAGTCGAACGTACGACTTGTGGACTCAATTCCCGTCCAGCGAATAAAGATGCAGAACGACAGCGATTGATGGTTTTTGTACTTGTATTGATTGCCCTGTATAAAGTACAGGAGAAGGGAGGCTGATCGAGCTAATCACCAGAGCTGATGAGCTGGAGCGCGCCTTGCCGTTTTGACGTAGTGTGACCAAGGTTCTTCTTCTTTTTAACGTGCTCTTATTTTTTTTACACCGGTGGACTTAAACAAGGCGCGCCTAAGCTCTAAGCTCGCGATTGTATTTTATTGAATTTGGTGTCTACGAAGCCGCTACACCATCGTGAAAACTTTGGGAGATTGGGACAACTGTGTGAAGGAAGCCATAGGTGAAAATGAGATCTTAAATACCGTTTTTCCTCGTAGGAGAGGTCATACGTCGTACCCGCCCTCCTTCTGTAATACTTGTTACAAATGGTAAAAGGCTAGCGGGTGCAAATAAAAATGGCCAAGCTATCGTGAAAAGGCTAAAGGCCCCAGCAATAACCTTGAGGGCAGTAAGGGTAAGTATTCAAACGCATCGATTAGGTGTGGAAGTCCGGATTATTCTTCACTCGGTGGACGGCGAACACATTCAACGTGAAGTTGGCAGCCTGGAATGTGGAAAGTTGGCCAAATTGATCCGGGAACAGAGTCGAGTAGAGGGTGATGAAATGTTGTCGTATTAAAGGTCTGCTTGACAAATGCCTAACAGCCTCTACTGTGCTAATTTTTCTTACTACCCAGAAGATGTTGTAGCCTACAAGATAAATCTGGTCCTTTGGGACGTAATCGGTGAACTATGTTTCAGTAATCAAGATTATATCATAATGAGACCTAGTGACCAGATATCGTAGGTGCCAAATTTTGTTTGTGATGGATCGGTTAACAAGAGGAACCAGCGATTTACTGTTTTTGGTATTTAGTTTTTGGTGAATTCGGTTGATCAAGTAGGTTGAATAGTGCGGAACAGTTTAGGTTCGTGGTCTGACTAGAAAGCCCATATACGGGCAGAAAACCAGCATCGATGTTTGGAGGGTTTGATTTGTAAGCTGTTTGGTAGTGTGGTGCTCTATGGGAAACAGAAGGGCCGATGACGCTATGGTGTGACGGATAGCTGGAATGTGTGGGTTATTGACATTTCTCTCACATTCAATAGCGAGCACATAACTGTACAATCCTTCTGAAACTCTGATCCAGCTTGCAACTGTACTGTTTGGTCTTGCTTTGCGGCAGGCTTGGGTGTTGTCCAAAATAAACTATTAGTATCATTTAAAAATAAACGACCTTGTCAAGCGACAAAAACCGCAACAAGACGAGCCGGCTTTTTGTGATGTAATAATGGGTCATTTCCCTCGTTATTGGTTGATGTCAAGCTGAAACCTGTCGTGTTAGGTATCCTTCGGCCTCCCAGGACCACTCGTATTGACCCTCCTTTTCAGTTAGACTTGCAACACGGGCATAATAACGGACTAAGACTGTGACCATGCCCGGTAAATTTGAAGGTCAAGGTTAAATGATCGGATCGGGTGGCGGTAATTGCAGTCGGTTGGAAAAGTGGGAGTATATGCGTAAATAGTACCGGAAATAATCACAACAACAAAAATTCCAGCTGAGTCAGGGATGTGTCACAAAAACGGACTGGGGAGCAGAAAAATGTTCACCAAGGGGAATTCAAAGGGTCGTTTGCATGTAGCACGGTGTGGAAATATGTGAATAGAAAACTCGAAGGTGTACAAGAATGGATCTTCAGATATTGCTTTGGGAAGGAACCGGAATTTTGTAGTTCGCGGAATTCCGGAGCCGTTGAAGAAGGTTGGCAATCGGAGGAACAGGGTGATCAGACGATATCCGGTCAATTTGTTTTGAGTGATGGAAGTCCCGGGGCATTAAGCCGCGAAGGGAGTTTTGAGACTGGAGCAATGAAGCGGGGGAACTGACTCTAAGGTGTGCAAACCAAGACCTATGCTTGTCGAGTTCACCAACCCTCGTCAAGGTGAACTCGTCTTAGCTACACCCCGGGCATGTTAGGCAAACCTTGAAGGGAGAAACAGATGTAGTGCCTGATGATAAAGCAGCTCTATTCAGTCAGGAAGGGGTAAAAAAACCAGAACTCCGGGTTTCAACATGGCCTTCTTAAAGTCTTTGAGAGTGAACGCAAGAAAAATTAAGGAGCTACGCATCAAGGAGCTCATGGCCTGGGTAAATATAGCGCTGTCCTTCTCTGCTGGTGAAGGAACAGGCTGCCGCAACTCCGAGTGAGGAGAATTGGGACAACAAGCCCTCACCGAGACAACAAGGAGGGCAACGTTTGAGGCAACCCAAAAGGCGGAAAGGGCAATAGCCATCAGTTGCGCCGGGAATCGCACCATGATACGTAAAAGTGGTCCTAGTGCTCGGGTTCAGGAACCGAGCACCTGCCGCCTCCCTCTAGGAAAAGCAGGAAAATAGAGGAGGGGGCTGTGATGCTTTTGATATACTCAAATGTTGAAAATACCGGTGAAAAATGGCCAGAGCCCAAGGCCAGGACACCGGGAACAGACGTGATAGCAATCACTGAGTTGTGGCTACGACCAGGTAAAAGCAAAGATGGGCTGATCCCGAATTTCTACTTAGGCTCTGGGATGAATGGGCCAGACAGTCGAGCCAGAGGTGGTACAATGGTCCCCCTAGAGAAGTTGTACGACAGCTGTGAGAGCAGACGACTTGATACGCCGAATTTACAAGCGGTGGAGGTAGTAACAGCTGCGGGCAGGCCGAAAGCGTCCTTTTTGCACTTATCGAAGCCTAAGATCGAGAGGTGCTGGGGACAGCAGTGTGCTTGATTTTTTCACTGCCTTTGCTAGTGCCGAAAGGAAGTTACTTATCATGGGTGATTTCTCCACACCTGAAGTAGGCTGGACCGCAGAATCCGCTCCGGAAGGCACATTTTGAAAGAAAGAGTGTTCCACCTAATCCTCAGGTAGGCTGTCGCCAAAAACGGCGGTCAAGTGACAAGAAGGCGGTTTGGTTAGTCACCGTCAACCCCTGACCTGGTAATGACCAGAGCCCCAGATGACCAAGAACAACTAGAATTCGGGAAACCCACAGGTTAGTGTGATAATGGAGCACTCCAGTTTGGGCTAAGCCCTCGGGGAATAATAATAATAATGATGGTATATTTATGGGCCGTGGTCAAGAGGCGAGCATGAAAGCATGATCAGATTTTACAATATCGCTGAATAAGATGGAAAATTCACAAATTTCAAAGAGGGATTCGCACATTACAGCAACAATGGAATAAGGCTGAGGAGAGTTAAAATGGAGCAAAGCGACAAGAGAATACTCGGCGAGTACGAATTGATTTCGAGTCAACTACGGCAATAGTAATGAATCGGCGGGATGTAGGAATGTTCCAACAGACATTAGCTTAGGGAGCAGGGAATACAATATTCACAAGAATGATGCAAGAAAATGGTCGGTAATGCATACTCATTTTCACTTAAAAAGGTAGTTGGTGTTGAGACAAGGGACGCAGGGAAGAATTTCATGAAGGTTCGCCGAAGAATACTAAGTTACATGGATTCGTAGATATGAAAAGGAGTAGTACCCCTTGAAATTGTGAGAAAATTTCCATAAGAATTTGTGCCTCATTTAGTGCCGGCAATTCAAAGTTGGTGGAAGATTGATGAAGGAGGAGGAATAATCAGCAACCGGAAGGCAGTGTCCCTAAGGAAAAAAATAAGGCAGGGCAAGGGTGAAAACCTTTGCAATCTGCCAGGTTACGTTGGTAAATTGACGAATACTTTATTCTGTTGAGTTTCCTGTGGATTTTCTGTGCCTGTGTTGGGCTTTTTGGGCAGGGGTTGACTGCGGTTCGTGCTCGCTGCTTCATCATGGGAAGGAGGAGGGCATCATTGAATCTGGACCGATCATTATTTAATTAGGAGTCTTCGCACGGTGGTTTAAACGGCTTCGACATCGGAAGGGTCTTGTAGCGAGAGTTTCCCAGTAAGCCTCAGAGGGGCATATGCAGCAGTACTAGGACTTTTTGTGGGTGAAAACCTGTAGCTAGGTCGTGTTCGCGGAAGCCGGCCTTTGGTGCGGTTGTAGACGGGCATAGAAAAAGACAAGCTGTCTGCACTATATATTACAGCGAAGAAAAGTGATGACCGGGTGGTTCTGAAATTGAGAAAGGGAGGATCGCTCTCTGAGGGATCTTCCAGCTGAAGGTTAGTGTGGGCAAAATAAGAGGTAGGAGTACGGAGGTTGGAAATATGGCAGAGTGGTCTTGGTGAAATGAGGAGTTGTAGGTTATGTGAGTCGGTGTTCGTGAGGACTAACTGCGCTTGCACTACTGGGTAGAGGTATTGATTACCAAATCAGCCGTTCACCGGGAAGTCATATCTTCCGGGGTTAATGAAGCCGTGGAGGTGCGCTTGGATTATAGGCTCTGGGAGCTACGTGTGGAAGCAGCTGGGCAACACGAAGAACCTGAATGGCATGTTTGCATAACAGATGTAAGGGATATATGACAAATCCCACAGTGGAGTTTTACAGGTCACAAGGAAGCAGCTTGGACACTAAGAACCCTAATGGCAAGTTTGTATGATAGATCCAGGGGATATATGATAGATCCTATCATGGGATATCTACAGGTAAATTCAGCAGGAACATCTCGAAGATGGACCGGAATAGCTTGATAGAACTGGATCTCCGGGGTTATTGGGAGTTGGCGAGCAAAGACTACATCGTAGAACACCAGTGTAGTTGGATCCAGTTCAGACTGTTGGAAATAACAGAGGCCGCGAAACCAATTAAGAGAGCCTAGTGAAACCGGTTGCCACCGTGGTGGACGAGCGGAGTGAGAAAGGCTCCATAACAGAAGCAAAGAGCAATCAAAATGTACAGAAGCACCATCGACAACCGGGTCTTTTGCAGTTCAAGGCGGCGAGAACTGGACCAGTCCAGATATGGAAGCAGTGCAGGAACAACTACGAGGAAAGTATTGTATGGAAAGCCAAAAGCAATCCGAAAGCATTCTACAACCACGTTCTATCCAGGGCAGCATTGAGGAAAGCCGTATGCAGAGCCAAGAACCCATAGGGAGTGTGGGCGAAAAGCAGGCAGGAAAAAGCAGAAATACTGTTGGAATTCTTTCAGCAGGTATAAAGACAGGACCAGGGTTCTCAGGGGCTACCTGGGATCAGAGGCAGGGATTTCTCGGAAATGGAGGGTGGGGAAGTCAGTGCGGGAGATGTAGTGAACAGCCTGAAGCAGCTAAACGTGTCCAAGGTGGTCCGGCCGAAAGACATCCACCCAGCAATACTGAAGCCGCTAAAGTCCATCCTGGGTGGAGCACTGGCTAGGCTGCTCAACGCATCACTGGACAAGAGTATACTATATAAAGACTCGCTTGTATCAATCATCAACCCGTTTATGAAGGTGGAGATAGAGACACATGTACCGGTTACAGGCCGATTAACCTGAGGCCAGTGGCGCTCAAAGCTCCCGAGAGGATTCTACGAGGTGGAACAGTGAGTTATTTAGAGAGGAATATGCTGGCGACTAGCAACCAGTGTAGTTTCTGACGCAGGTGTAAAGACCGGCCTTGGAAAATCACCCTTAAACCTTTGCGATTCAGTGTTTTTCTTAACATCACTCACTTGCTTGCACTATTGACGTGTCTTTACGAACTGTTTGTTTTTATGGGCCACTTGTTGTTTGTTCGCGCCCAGAGCGCTACTTTGTCGTATCCTTGTTCCGGACCTGCGTGACGCACGTGCCCCTTGCTCGCAAGCCGCAATTCGGTTTCTCGTTTGTTGAGTCCTTGTGATCTCAATATTGAGGTTTGTGTCTTTTTGGTGTCATTGTCCATTCAGTAGTCTAGTATCGCAGAATATCACGGATAATCGCCCTTTGATTTCGGGATCCGTTGTGAATTTGGCTACGCATTGTTCAAACGTGTGTTGCAATACTCAGTTGACCAATCTAGAACGAGAAAACATGCAAAATGCCGAGAAAAGGATCGAGGACATTGGCATCTGGACAGGAAGTAATACGGCAAGTCACTGGGGAAATTTTGGGTACCTTTGGTTCTTCAGATCGCCTAGTCCTATCAGTACTCGTTCATGTGTTACTGAGGGCAATATGGACTGTAAGGATGTCGATCTATATAGGCTGAGGATATTAGACCTAGAACAACAACTGTTATCGGCTAGGCAACAGGCCCACGAAGCAGAACGGAAGTGTAGACATAAAGAGCATGAGCCAGAGACCAACGACTACGACACTTCCGATAGATCGGGGCACAATAAAACAGAAAACTTCACGCCGGCCGCCGACTATAAAACACCCACGATCGGTTTGCCAAGAGTAGAACTGACGGATTTTGACGGGCGATCTGGACGCTGCTGCAAGTTTGTCGAGCAGTTCGAGACGTTCGTCAAAAATAAGGTAACCGACCCCGGGCAAATGCCTCTCTACCCAACCCACTACTGTCTAGGCCGAGCAAGAGAATCTATCGATGTGTGCACCATGCTCGATCCGGAACAGGGCTACACCCGAGCAAGAAAGATTCTAAGGGACTTGTTTGGCCAACCTTTAAAAGCAGCCCGTAACCTAATAGAGGGCTTGATGGTAGAGGCGAAGAGAACCAAGGGCGACGTCTACACAATGGCCGACCTGGTTATCAAGATGTAGAACTGCTCAATAACCCTCGACCATTTAGGTTACGGGACTGACCTAGATGCTATGCACACTTTGGAAGGCATAGTCCATCACCTCTCTCCCGAACTACAGGGTCGGTGGGCGGAAGAAGCCGAGCGGATGAGCCGAAGCGACCGGGAGGCTAACTTCGAAGATCTAGCCGAATACTTGGACAGGCAAACCAAGATAGCCGACGGCAGATTTGGCCGACTTATCCGGAACAGCAACCGAGCAAACAGGTCTAGTACTAGCCAGGCTAAAATCATTGCTCGGGAACAGCAGAAATATGGACCTTGGACCAAAGCACACGTCATTTCACGCGAGGCTATAGCGCAACCAAGTTGCAGATTCTGTGATGCTAGCCATGGACTACCAGAATGCCCCAAGTTCGGCAACGCCACAATGGACGAACGGTGGGGACTGGCGAGGATGGCAGGAGCGTGCTTTGTTTGTCTCAACACCACGCACCGGGTGGTAGCTTGTAGAACAAGGAACGGATGTGGTTACGAGGGCTGCACAGGCAGACATCATCGATTGTTGCACCAGGCGAGAGAAGCCATGCCCGAGGTGAGCACCAAGCCCAGTGTGATTTGTTCAACTTCGCGGTCTGCCAGTAAACCGGTACTCTTAGGAGTAGTTGCGTGGGAGTAGTGACCCCAACTGAGGTGGTCAAAGAGTTGACGTTCGTCGACAGTGGACCTGACACCACCCTAGTGAAAGAGCGGTTGGCCGAGAAACACCGGTTCGCTAAAGGTGCGACGTTCTTAGCAGTGAGCACGGTGGGAGGAACACAAGTAATGACTGCCGGCCGGTTGAGGTTGCATCTCATCTCTTTAGACACTAAAGACAAATCAAACCAAAGGAAGCATTCACATTGGCTGATCTCCCCATGCGAGCACCAAGGTCGGTCAACGCAATCCTGACTAGGTGGCCCCACCTGCAGGATGTAGCCGTTGTAGACAGGGGAGACGTTGAGATGGATCTCCTCATCGGCTGCGACGTGCCAGAGGCGCATTGGGTACTTGATCAGGGAGTGGGCGACCGCCAAGCACCTTACGCCTTACGCAAGGCTCTGAGATGGATGTTGTATAGTCCCGTAGGGGTGCGTGGTTCCGTGAATTATTTATCCGCCGAAACGGACCGCATAGAGTATCACCTGCAGTGGCTGTATGAAATGGAGTTTCATGACGTGGAGACAAAAGACCATCGTAGTCTCAGGAGGATAGTTTTAGTTTACAAACGGTGCGGCAAGGCACTAGAGGCCTTAAAAGCAGCTCGAGGCCCCCTTCCAATGGCGCACATCTGCTGACCCGTGGACTGGTAACAGAAACTATGTTCTCCAAAGTCTACTACGACTGAAGGAACGCTTCATTCGAGATCATGATCTGTGGGACTGATACGCAGAATAAATGGAGCGAAACGAAGCTCTCGACTACGTTTAAAAGGTGCCTGCCAACACCGACGGCCGAAAGGGTATCTGGTATCT
This sequence comes from Fasciola hepatica, assembly GCA_948099385.1. Lineage (NCBI taxonomy): Eukaryota > Metazoa > Platyhelminthes > Trematoda > Plagiorchiida > Fasciolidae > Fasciola > Fasciola hepatica. Next base: position 7,164,995 of record CANUEZ040000083.1, read on the forward strand.
ACCTCACCACCCGGTTATCAACCCCAAGAAACCCGAAAAACTGCGCGTGGCTTTCGACTGTGCTGCCAAGTTCCAGGGCAAGTCGTTTAACCAAGGCCTACTACAAGGACCTGACTGAACCACCCCACTAATCGAAGTTCTGTGCCGTTTCAGAGTAGGTAAAGTGGCCTTTTCCGCCGACGTTAGGGAAATGTTTCATCAGGTGAAAACACCGGTAGGAGAACGAGATGTGTTGCGTTTCCTGTGGTGGGAAGAGAGCGACCGGGACAACGCAGTGGCAAATTACAGGATGACCGTTCACCCCTTCGGAGCCATATCCTCACCTTTATGTGCGAACTACGCCCTTCGGGAAGCTGTGAACAAACATGGAGATCTGGTCCGTCAAGCGGTGGTAGATGGCGTCAGCAGGAACTTCTACGTCGACGACTACCTTGGGTCATTCGATGATGTGGAATCAGCTCTAGAGCGGTTCAGGGGTCTGACGAGATTGCTGGAAGAGGGCGGCTTCCATCTAACAAAATGGATGTCGAAAGCTGCAGAAGTGCTCGAGGTCATTCCATACCACGAGAAGGCTGAAAAAGTCAGAGGTTTGGACAGCTCTGCACTCCCTACTGAAGGCACTTTAGCAATACAATGGGGCGCGGAAATGGACGACTTTGTTTTCGAGCTAAACGTTCCCGAGTTGCCAGTAACCCGTTGAGGCATACTATCCGCTGTCTCTAGTCCGTTCGACCCGCTCGGTTTCGGCCCTCCCTGGTTGCTACCCGGAAAGATCTTGCTGCAGCGGCTGTGCCGTAAGAAAGTTGATTGGGACCAGTCAGTGGACCGAGAGGACCGGCTGGACTGGGAAGAATTTTGGAACGCCTTGAGGAAATTAGGGGACAGAAGAATTCCACGATGTTTGACTCCTGGCCATACAATACGGACGAGAGAACTACATGCCTTTTCCGATACATCCGAAGTCGGTTATAGAGCTGTGGTGTACGGACGATGGTGCGCATGAGATGGACAATACCACGAGGATCCTGTTCGCCAAAACCCGCGTTGCTCCACTGAAGTCGGTCTCAATCCCACGCCTTGAACTCAGCGCAGCCGTGTTGGCAGTCAGGGTGGTGCAAGCTGTGAAGAGACGTTTCGATCTCTACATTTGGTCGGTGAGCTTCTGGACGGATTCAACGATAGTACTTTACTATATCAACAACGTCCGGAGCCGGTTTAGTACTTTCGTTGCTAACCGGCTCACGATTATCCACGATGAATCAGCCACGCACCAGTGGAGTCATGTCAGGTCTGGCGATAATCCGGCCGACCTGTGCTCCCGAGGTGCGAACAACTTCAGCAACTGGACACGTGGACGAGATGTCCAAACTTCCTGCAATTGCCCAAACAGGACTGGCCCGTGTTCGAATTAAAACCCCCTACGGAATTGGAACTGGAGATCAAAGGCGTAGTGATAGCAACCAACGTCGTCGAAGCGTCGTCCATTCTATCGCGACTGGTCAGGTTTTCTTCCTGGATGAAGACGCTTCGTTCGCTAGTTTGGTTAGCCAGGTTCAAGAGAAATTTACTAGTCATGAAAGGGCTACGGCCCTCAGGTCGGATACGGGTCGGCCCAATAGGTCCCGATGAGCTACAAGCGGCAGAGTACGATATTTTCAGAATGATACAACGCGAGGCTTTCGCCGGAGAACTCAAGAGGGCGGAAGAAGTGGGGCCGACCAATGAAGACATGCCATCTCCAAGAGGCGAATTGAGGCTTTTAAACCCCAAACTCATTGATTGACTGCTGCTGGTGGATGGTAGGCTGACCAAAGCCCACCGGAGCTTCGACACAAGGTATCTTATACTGCTGCCTGCGAGACAACATGTAGTAGAGCTAATGATCCAACACTTCCACGCCGAGGATGGACATGCCGGGGAAAGTCATGTGACGAGCGTCATCCGAAAGCGCCTTCGGTCGCTGAGAGGACGAGAAACTGTAAAGCGCGTAATCCGACGTCGTGTACAATGTAGGAGAAGCAATGCCACGGCGGGCAAACAACTCATGGCCCCGCTACCAGAATGCAGGGTGGCTGCGGGCTGGTGGCCGTTTAGCGACACTGGGTTGGGCTATTTCGGGCCCTTGTGGATCAAGTGCGTAAAGAGATTAGAAAAACGATATGGATGTATCATGACGTGCATGAAGTCGCACGTGGCACACCTATAAGTCGCACTTTCGACGACGACTGATTCTTTCCTACGGGCCTTGCAGAGATTTATCAACCAAAGAGGCGTACCGGCCGATATATACTCAGATAATGGGTCGAACCTTGTGGGCGCTCACCAGGAATTGCAGCGTTGGCTCAAGAACACAGACAGGGACGAACTGCAGGATCGAGCCGTGGCCTACGGCATACGATGGCATTTCAACCCCCACAGGCCAGTCACCGCGGCGGTGAATGGAAACGCATGATCCGGTCCGCCAGACGGATATTGCTGTCAATCATGGAGCAACAGCTACCCGACGACGAGACGCTGAACACCGTCATGAGTGAGGTAGAGAGAATTCTGAACAACCGCCCCCTGGTTTCAGTAATGAACGGCGACTCCACCCACCTGGTGCTCACCCCGAACGACTTATTGACATTAAGGTCGAACTAGGGTTTCCAAGGGCCGGTAAACCTTCGTGGGAGCTATCTGCATGGATGGAAGCGGGCAAGCTATCTTGCCAAGGTTTTTTGGAGGCGCTGGCTGCTGAAGTACCTATCGGCTCTGCAGACTCGACAGAAGTGGCTGGTCAAAACAAGACCATCCCAGGTTGGGTATGTGATGATGATCGCAGACGATCGAGCATATTTCAGCACCCAGTCCTTGGGAGTCACCATGGAAACCATCGAATGTACTGACGGAATGATAAGAACGGTGAAGGTGAAGACCGCTAACGGAGCGCCAATTCGTGACATACGCAGTATTAGCCTACTCGAGAGTGGAGGCGGAGAAGCTGATAAAGCTGAGGCCCGGTAGACTATTTGGCATTCGTCTTCAAAGTGGGTAATAAAACCCATATATGGGAGCATTCAAGACACACTGACGTATCGAACCATCATACACCCCGAAGCATACACATCTTCATTATACACTTTTATAGTACATGATCTCCGTCAAACACGTTACAGTGCCCACAGTCATTCATTGACGTTACAGAAGGTTCTTCCGATATGTGGTGGTGTATGCGATTCCATTGTACATCCAGACACATACGCATATACCCGATGCACGCTATGTCCCGCAACCCCTATCAAACATGTGGCGGTGTTCACAATTTGTTTTTGTTGCTATTACTGAATGTCTTTTGCGTATGTGGAAGTAGCGGCGAATACACCATACACACACTCACGCCAGCACATACAACCAGTGCATGGCGGTCCTTCCAAGGACAGCATCTGTGTTCCCCCTTCACGCCCGCCATCAGTCAGGTTTTCTCGTGGAGGATGTAGAATAGCCTAGCGTCCATGTGGCCACTGGATTAAGCGCGACCATGAGTAGAACGATAAGCATTAGGCGCTCGCACTGATGGCAGGGCCTAGGTAGGTAGTAAGAATCAGTACCTTTATACTAAGCCTTTGACTCTGCTAAGGATTCGGGAGGATTTTGGTGGGCGGTGTAACGACTGATCGTGGAAAATCACCCTAAAACCTTTGCGATTCAGTGTTTTTCTTAACATCACTCACTTGCTTGCGCTATTGACGTGTCTTTACGAACTGTTTGTTTTTATGGGCCACTTGTTGTTTGTTCGCGCCCAGAGCGCTACTTTGTCGTATCCTTGTTCCGGACCTGCGTGACGCACGTGCCCCTTGCTCGCAAGCCGCAATTCGGTTTCTCGTTTGTTGAGTCCTTGTGATCTCAATATTGAGGTTTGTGTCTTTTTGGTGTCATTGTCCATTCAGTAGTCTAGTATCGCAGAATATCACGGATAATCGCCCTTTGATTTCGGGATCCGTTGTGAATTTGGCTACGCATTGCTCAAAAGTGCGTTACAACGGGCGCTCTTTTCTCTCTAACCTGATACGCTTTTTGGATGAGGTAGCCAGTGGAATGGGTCGAGGAGAACGGGTGTAAATCTGTTACCTGGATTTCCAGAAGGCAGTTGATTCGGTTAACCACAGGCTGCTCGAAGCAGAGATGAAAGCTTTCAACTTACGACGAAAATGCAGAAGTGCTTTATACAAGGCCTGAAGGAGACAGTTGTCTGAGTGAACGTAGAAGGCTGCTTGTCGGACAATGGGAAACTACATCGTGGCTTTCCGGAAGGGTCGGTCCTGGGACCGATGTCGTTCCTGATTTACGGTAACTACCTGGAAGGCAAGTCGGAAAACCCTTGCTTCTCGTTGGCTTACGACTTCAAGATGGTAGGAGCACTAGATGATGCGGCTGTTTTGCGTGATCTGGACAAAATATATCGGTAGTCGGTGGAGTGGGGTCTTCCCCTCAGTCTGAGCAAATGCCACCGTCTCGTCAAAGAAGAGGGATCACGGCCCACACGATATACGGTGCCACCGGTCAACCGGGAGGGGCTAGCTCAGACCACAGAGGCCCGGGACCTCGGGGTGATATTAAGCTCTGACGTTAGGCCAAGTCGCCAATGCCAGAAGGTAATAAAGAAAGCACGCAGAGCCCTGCACTGGCTAAGAGGGGCGGCCAGCTCTAGGAAGCCGGGGGTCACATTCCCACTGCGCAAGGCCTTTATGAGATCTCATCCAAAAACCTGTGTCCAAGAGTGGAGGCTATATTCGGCAAGAGGCACAAGTGGCTCTCGAGCAGCTACAACTGCGATTCACGCGATGATTTGGAGAATACAAACATTTCTGCTACGAACAGAGTTTGGATTAACTAGGGTTATTTTCCCTAGAAAGAATTAGAAGACGGGGTGACCTCATGGTGGCCTTCAAAATATTAAAGGGATTTACTGAAACAAGTGGTCACAGAGGGGCCCCATTTGAGCTGCAAGGGAGTGGCTGCCTGAGGGGCATGTACTGACAACTAAGAAAGAGAGAACTTTGACTCCAATCAGAAGTCAGCCTCCTGCAGTTAGGGCTGCCGACGACTGAAATAGGCTGCCAAAGGATGTGATAGGCGCGAGCACAGTATCTCAGTTCAGAAGGAGTCTCATAATGTGTGGATGACCGTATTTAGATAAATATGACAGTTGGGTAATCTATCTTCGCCTTATAGTGCTAGTAAATCCTCGGAGCCACTACCCCCGAAACCGATATGGCTTCAGCGGGAACCGCGGGTGCGGGTCTGCCCTCACCACACATTACAAGAGCCCCAAGCTTCACCCTAACCTTGAACTCCGTTTTGCTCATCCTCAATGCAGACCCGTCCTCCGAAAAGGACCTCGAATAGGGTAGCCTCACAGAAGGTGAGGCTTCCACGAAAGGCTCCGCGGACGAGTGCTAACAAAGAGCGCCACCTGTAAGATCCTCTATCTGCTCTTCTCCTCCCAACGGCAGTCCCCCACTTCCTGAAATCTCTACTGGTCGTGCTTTGAGATGTCTCTCTACCAGCTATCTCAGTATCTCTAGTGAGGTACTAGAACTGCGGCAGCTGGTGGCCGACATAAAACCCCACATTCTGGCAGCCACAGAAACTTGGCCTACTGTAGATAACCTAGATGGCGAAGCTTCTGTCACCCGATAAAACTCAATTCGTAGGGATTCTCTAAGATGCAAATCCGGTGGGGTGGTCCTGTATGTCGGCAAAAGTTTTTCCCCCCACATCATTTATTCTGTTCCCCAACCCCCCCCCCACTACAAATTCTGCATGGGTGAGGAATAGAATTTCTCCCTCCGAATTTCTCCTGGTAGGTATGATATATCTTCCTCCAAACACTAGTATGGAAGAATCTCTTCATATCATAGAAAGGCTGCGAGTTCTGAAAGCCCTCCGTCACTTTACCCATATATTGCTATTAGGGGAATTCAAAGCTCTGAGAGTAAATTGGGAGAGAGAAGCCGCTAAGGGTCCCTTTGGCAAGGCACTAACAGACCAATTAGCCGAAATTTCTCGGTCGCAGCACCTCGGTGAACCCATTAGATACCGTGCAGGGCACGCTGCTTCACTACACGATCTGGTGATGTCCAACGATAAACATCAAGTAGATACGGTCAGTGCATTTCCTCCTTTAAGCAAGAGTGACCAAGTGGTACTCCAATTGGGCTACGTACTTCTTTGGTCAGCCAGCACCTCCCGGTGCAAACCCATCCGAGCCTTCAGGAGAATCAACTTTGATCGTCTAAGGTTTTCATGGCTCAAAACATTAGCACTTTTGATTGACTAGCTGAGGCAGAAACTCTCAACAGTTGCATTGAAGACTTTATCCTTCAGGTTGATCTCCTTTAAATCCCTAGGAAGCAGGTCACGGCAACAGTAAGCCCCACTACGGCGACGCATCAGAGGTCTGTAGGATGAAAGCTCAAGAAGGTCTTCCAGGCTTGAATCTAAAGGATAAGGAACGGACGCGGCGGAATTCAAGAACATTCGTAATGTTTGCAAGGTTATATCAGCGGAGTTCTTTGGTAAACAGCAAATGGCTATCATCGCGCGAGCGAACTCAGACAGATCCGCCCTTTTCAGGTCTATGAACATAACCAGGCAGCCAGGTGCCACCCCAGTTGAACTTTGCCTCGGAAACGGTGCTCAGGCCAAAACATTTTCCCAGGCGGCAGAAATTTCTAGGTCGCATTTCCAGACCGTCTATAACTAACTATGTATCTCGGTCGATCCCCAACTCCCAGGCCTGCCAGAGGGGCCACCTTTATGTGGCACACCCTCTAGAGGATAGGAAGTAGAGGGCCACCTCTATCGACTTCGTCTATTTAGTTCCATTGGCCCGGGCATAGTCCACCCTCGAATTCCTGAAGAAACGTCCTTGACATTAGCAGAAATCTGCTCGGAGCTCTTACAGAGATGCTTGGGCCCTGGTACGCTCCCACCCCCTTGGAAGAGATAGAGACATTTTGCCCTATCACCAAAAAGGGTGATCGTCATCAACCAGGGAGCTACAGATCCATTACCCTGACTAGCAATCCCGGCAAGATCTTCGAACGCACGATAAAGCTTGCCATACTGACACACCCGCCCAGGAATGGATTGATCTCCCCTACTCAACATGGCCTTCTGCTGGAAGATCATGTATTGTCAATACGCTCTCCGTCATGGACAGTCTTAGTCGGGCCTACGACGAAGGCATGACTCCGCACACCATCGTTATCGACTTCGCAAAAGATTTTGCCAGGGTGCCGCGTATTCGTTTTATGCAAAAGCTGGAAGATTACGGAACTTCCGGCAACATTCTCTCTCTTCCTCGTGTGTTCTCCCCAATCGGTCATCCAGGGTCGGAGCAGGTCCTTGCTTTTCAGGACCAGCCCCAGTACACTCTGGAGTTCCCCAACGATCAGCGCTGGGTCTTTTATTGTTTCTCCTTTGTATAAAAGACCTTCCAAACAACATAACAGTGAGCATTGCAACGTACGCTGAAGACGTTACGATCTGGGACAACAAGGCCAAGCAAATGGCCTACCGACGGCAGCTTGCCAATAAATGACGACGGACATGTGAGCATGTCATTTGATAATTCCCTCGTTTAACCTCTCCGGACGAATAATGCCACAGCAATTCGGGAAGTGGAACGGAATGAAGTCTGGGTCTTCTGGCCAAACAAACCGCTTTCCTTCTCCGACCACCATCAACTAGCCAACAGGTCTGCCTTTTGGGTTCTCAAAATAGTGAGGCGAAACTATTCTTCGACCGTGGAAGAAGACTTTCACTCCTTTTATAGGACTTACATCCGACCTCTTCTAGAACACGGCAGTCAGATGGCACACTCTGCCTGGTCAGGGACCGAGACGTCTAAGAATGGGTACAAAGGAAAGCCACGAAACTAGTTCACATGTTTTCGCGCACCCCTTAACCTCAGTGGCTGGCTGGCCTAAAGCTGTACCCGTTAGAAAACGGCAGAGTTGGGGGGATCTTTTTCTAACACACAACCCTTTCACCACAGGGCTTTCAGATCACCGTTCCACAAGCTCTAGCCTGGACACCCTTAGAGGGCGCTCTAAAACGTATCCAAGTTCCTTCATCGTACAAATGTCAGCAAGAGCCTTTTACTCACAGAATAGTCTCACTTTGGAATAACCTACCGCAAAAGATTATCGAAGCTCCGAGCAAAGAAAAGCTGAAGAGGCCGCCGGACAAGTTCTTGCGACCAACGTTTCCTCTTCGAACCTTTGTAGCATTTCAACCGGTATCTGCTGCCCTTCGAATTTCCCTCACCCGGTCTGTCTTTCTGTGCTCTGCCTCCTCAAAATTATGGATATATATAAAGATATTTTAATAAATGACGAAACATAAAAGAAACCTGCAGTCACATTCCCTTCCGCTTCGATGTACAGGTGTTGAGCCATCGTTATTCTATTTTATCGTTCGCGATCATGCTTGCTTCTGAATGCAACATTCATTTAGCCTTACTGGTCACTCTTGACCTCTACCTGTGCTATCACCTACTGCATATGTCCCTGGTAATTGTCCTCCGCTGTCCAGCTCTCTCGATTTCAGCGGAACGACAAATACAGACAGGAAGATGCCACAAGGGCCAGGAACGTTTGGGCCCCAGCCTCGAACCTGTGTTCTACTTCAAGACTTCAAGACAGATTTTGCAGGCAACTGACTGGTTCCCTTCACTCCAACCCTTATAAAACCCTTAGCTTGTACGTGCTACCTCCTACTATACTATCCTTATAACCGGGGAGTTTGGTCGTGAGGTTGGAGCGACTAATGGCTGTGATCCGAAAAGCGGTCGAAGAGAGAGGGGACTAGATGTCTAACCTGAACCCCCCCCCCAATGTAGCCAAGTATTCAAGAAGAGTCGTTTCTACCAACAGCCGAAACACCGGGGGATCCAGGAAACTGATCAGTGAAGGAGCCTAGACATTCAGGCTTTGAGATGTGTTTGATTATTGAAAGGTTCCTTTCGCTACACAATGACTAAGTGAACACTGACGGTGCACAATGACGCTAGCAGTCGATGTGCGATGAGGTTTTACATTTCCCTACTATTTTAGTGGGGATTCGATGAAACAAACTGCACGGTAGTGGGTTCCCACCTAGTGTGCATGCCATCAAAGGAATTCTGGAAGCTTGATTTGCAGTGACCATTACCTGTCCAGTGCAAACTGAACTGAACTGAATACCAGATATAGGACTTGATGCATTCCATCCATTGATGGACCTAGCAATAACGAACTTCCCCAACGACGTGTCTGGACTGTATTATTGTGCACAGCTGGGCAAGAGTGACCACATGTGTGTCAAAATAGTCCTATGCATGCTGCACCCCAAGGTACCTCAAGTTTGGTCGGACATTTCGGTAGTATGGACATAGATAGGCTTCGTAATAGGGCGATGGGTTTGACCTGGGACATGACGGAGGAGGCTATGTCGAGGAGCGCTGGCAGGCCATAAAGGGAACCCTGACTGCCCTACAGGAGGGGTTCGCGCCTTTAAAACGAAGAAGTGGGGAGGGCAAACCCATGTGGTGGAAGGCTACAATAGACAAGGCCATCAGACGTAGAAACCACTGCTGGAACCAGTACAAAGCTTCCGGCAGTCAGCTAGCCTGGAACCGCTATACAAAGCTGAGAAACGGGACTGTAAGCCTTTTGAGAACTTCCAAGCGGGAATTTGAGCTCAAATTGGCCCAGTCTGTAGGACAACAGCCGAATAAATTCTACAGCTATGTACAGTCTAAAGGCCCAAAAAGAAATGCCGTAGGTCCGCTATCCACTAGAGACTATGGTAGTGTCACTGATGACCGGGGCAAAGCAGACGCCCTAGGGGAATACTTTGGTAGTGTACATAGAATGGATAACGGGGTACGAGTAGATTTGGCTCTGGTGCATCCTTCTCCTCAGTTAAACGAGCTGAACCTCTCAGAGGAAAGCGTGCGTAAGTACCTACAGGAGTTGAACAGCTACAAGTCAGCGGGCCCAGATGGCATTCATCCAGCTATCATCAAGCCGTTGGCGGATATCACAGCTCCATCGGTATGCAGGCTGTATAGATCCACGTTGGACCAGGGTAAGCTGCCTGAGGACTGGAAAGTCGCGGCAGTCGTGGCAATACATAAGAGTGGGCCTAAGTCGGCTGTGCAGAACTACAGGCCGGTAAGCCTAACTAGCATCCTATGCAAAGTCCTTGAGAAGATCATCCGTGCCCATATCTACTAGCACTTACTGGAGCACTCCATGTTAAGTCCGGCGCAGCATGGATTCCTGAAAAATAGATCTTATCTAGCCAATCTCCTGTTCTTCTTAGATGAGGTAACTCGACGACTGGACGAATGTAAGGAGGTTGAGGTATGCTACCTGGACTTTAGCAAAGCGTTCGACTCCGCTAATCATCGTCTTTTGTTATGCAAGATGGAGACGTTCGGCATAGGTGGGCCAGTATTTAGGTGGATGGGGGACTTGATCTCCCACAGGACGTTTTGCGTCAAAGTGGGGGACAGGTGCTCCAGTTTGGTGAACGTCACCAGTGTTGACCTCAGGGATCCGTCCTAGGCCCGGTCATATTCTTGTTATTTATTAACGACCTGGCATCCACTCTTCAATCGCCCAGCTTTATTTTTGCGGATGACGTGAAGAATGTTGGATCTGGGGGTAGGGCGGACTTGGGCAGGGAAATAGGTACCGTCCTGAACTGGGCATACAAATAGGACTTGCCTCTGAACGCCGAAAAATGCCATTTGTTGTCAAGGGCAACAGAGAGCCTAACTGTCGCCCATGATCAACGGCTGTTCGCCGTAGAGGCAACCAGTAGGGTTAAAGACCTTGGGGTCATCATGAACAGTGACTTCAAATGGTCGGAGCAGTGCAACGCTGCTGCGCATAAGGCTCGTGGGGAGCTCTTTAGGCTGTGATCAGCTTTATCTTGCCGGCAGTCGGAGGTATTCGTACCCATTCACATGGCTATAGTACGACCTCACTTAGAAGGTAGCTTGCAGGCTTGGTCACCGTTCCACAAAAAGGACGCCACCCGCCTAGAGAAAGTCCAACGTCTCGCCACGCGAATGGTTGAAGGGCAGAGGGGTAAGACTTACGAGCAGAGACTCTGTGACCTGAACCTCTTCTCGTTGGAAAGGAGGAGACGTTGAGGGGATCTCATGGAAACGTTCAAGGTAATGAAGGGCTTTTCTGGCGTTAGACCAGATAGTCTACTCCAAGTGGCCGCAGATTCCAGAACAAGTGGACATAAAAAGAAGCACAAACCCAAGGTCATCGTTTTGCAAAATTAGGTTGCCTTCGTTTTCTTGCTTTTGAGAGTTAAGGTCAATAATTTAGCTGGTGCTAGTATCTATTGCTACTCTAACCTATTTACTGATCCGATGGTAGCATTAACTGCGTCACACTCGGCCGTGGTGGTTACACCCGTCAATTGTGGGTGCATAACTGGTGTGCGTACCATCGAAGGAATTCTGGACGCTCGATTGGCCGTGGCCATTACCTGTCCTGTGCAAACTGAACTGAACTGAACTGAACTGAACTGAACTGCGGGCATCATTTATTATCGCGAATCAGTGCAATAGAACGACTTGGAGATTCGTGGCTTCCAATCAACTTAATCAGTTGTTCAAAACTCTCCCTAAGTAGTCTCTTTTTATCCGACCGTTCAAACTTAATTAGTCACTTTTTCTCTCTCACCTTTTTGATACCCCGCAATTTATCATAGTCCGTTACCTCGCCCATTATCTGTCAGCAGTCACTACTTTTCTCCTTGCGATATTGCTTCGAATTAACTACCGATCACTCCAACAGCTAAGCTATGCCTTCCACTGCTGCCCACCGGCCCAAAATCACAGCTAGCACTCGCCGTTGTAAGACCCCTCACCTCCAAGGCACGCTCAAAATTTGTTCAGTTTCCCTCGCAGATATACTTGGAAATGCTACCGAAGCAACCGCCGAAATAAGCAAAACCATGAATAGTTTTTTCTCTCGGCTTGACGTTTTTGATCAAACCGTCGGTCATTTAGGTCCACTAGCGTTCCTGCTTGACCCATCTCTACACCACACTCAGCAAACCTAATCTCAGCCACGAAGTCAATCGATACCATTGCCTCTGAAATATTTAGAAGCATCAAGAAATCCAACAATGCAGTAGTATTCAGCATTCCAGATAAGTTACCTCTCTCAACTTTTAAAAACCTAATCTTAAAGGCTTGCAACCTGGATTCGCAACCTTGCTACTGTGTCAGACGCCGCAAACCTTCATCGCAAAATACATGCCCACTCCTGTTTCAGTTTAATACTGAACCCAAGCAGCACTGCCCAACGTTTGCCCAATTGGGCTAGGGTTGGGCAAACTTTCGGCTATCCCATCGCAACTTTGGGCAACTCCATTGAAATGCGTTGAGCAGAGCTACCAGCGCCCATTTATGCTAAGGTTGGGCATGCCCAAAGCATCGAAAAAATCGCGAAAAACGGCTATTCACTTTTCGCTAATAAATCCGATTTCAATCAGTTTCCTAATGTCGTTAAAGTATTCTCCTTCCTTTCGAGCTCAACCACTAAATTACCCCTATATATATGAGCGAAATGAACATTTTATTAAAAATAGTAGATAAATTTATTGAAAACAATGTCGAATTTATTTGACGAAAAAGCCGCTTTTCCATCAATCCATCCTAAGTGAGGATGTTCCTGGCTCTTCTTCTCGATGTTCACGGGATCTGAAAAAATAAGGCTCGGAAATGCTGATATTAGTTACGTCATTGGCAAATAAAGTATAAAAAAATTTGTCGTGAGTTTTAAACGTTAGGCATTTAGAGAACAATAGTTCCGCACTAGATTTCATATATATATATATATATATATACATATATTCAACTATATTATCGGACACTGAACAAAATTTCCACTCAGGAAACTGCTAAGTTACAACGAAGAAACCTATGATAAAACCCATGTCTAAGTAGGCATACAAACTGATGTAAACTGTAACAGCTAAAGTATTTAACGAAGCAACTTGCAGGAAATAAAACTGTTAAGCGACACCATATGTAAGGGAATAGCGTACCGTCTTAGCCGTCTTCCTTTGCCTCGATCCCGAGCGTTGATAAACCAGCGCTTTATATGTCTGTCAATGACAGACGTTGGCTCTTTGGAGAATCGCTCTATTCCTTTTATAACATCTGATGTTTTGTATGATAGTATATGTGAACAACCTACCCTTAACGGCGGTGGTCAGCTTATGGTCGTTTACGGCCTTTCGTTGAGGGCTCCCTAGCCAACGACACTGAAGGGCAACTCCGTCCCCGATGGATGCGAACAGCATGCTACGCACGGTTTCAGCCAAATCGTAATCCGCAAACCGCTCGAGCGTTGCCACCTGAAGACGTTACGTTAAAATCGATATAATTGCCATGCTCGCATACACCTCGGGCGAGCCTAGAGTCTCGTGGAGTTTCTGAAATTCCCCCCACGTCTCGGCTCTTCGCGCCTTGGACGGCACAGCTGATGCGTGCGTGGCACCCAAAGCGACAGTTAGCTCATCGAGGGCAGGTATGACCTTGCGGAAACGGTTGCTCATAGCGTTCATCGTGCCTATAAACATACATGAATATATGTAGTTGTCAATGACGCATAACTTCATGCAAATCCTTGCTAAATCTCCCCATTGGCGCTTCGCTTGTCGCAGTAGCAGAAATGTTACTATGTGATCAGTTGTTCATGACATTTGATAATTACGGTTATCCATAGTCTTTCAACGGTCTCCGGTGAATAAGAGTGGTTTGAGGTGCGCGTGCCGCAGTTGGGGTTGGCGTGATATTCGGCGTCGTGCCAGATAAACTAAACGCGCAATTTTTATAGGAACAAAATAGTTGTCTAACAATGGAACGCCAAGCGCTCCCTCCAAAACCGGTGGCTGAGACGGCGGCATTTCGGAACATCCATAGGGTTCACGAGATACCAACGTGCGCCCCTCCTCATAACTATCATCCGACGTTAACTGTGTTGGTACCCTTTGAACAGTGTTAACTCATAATCCTTCCTACCTCCTGCGAACTGAGTAGCGCTGGCCAAACAGTGTTTGTGGCACGGTGTCATCAGCGCTGCAGATTGAAGATTCGCTTAGCAGCCTACTTTCGAAAACGAAAGCATCCCCGAAATTTTCTAGGAGAGTTACGTTTAAAAACATTTACTTGTGGCGAACATCTCCACAAATTCGTGTGCCGAAACCGAATCCGGCAGTGACGCACACAAAAGCAGCAACTGCCGGTACTCGCCCTTACATTTTGTCCGCGGCCACCGGACGCGGTGGCAATCGACCATCCAATTGCTGTGAACCACAGCATACGAAACGTCCTCTACAAACTTGACTACGACGTGCATCTAAACAAGATTGGTTATACGTAGAAAACGGGTGCCACCCTCGTCGGTGCTTTCCACGGACAAAAACTGCCGTATATATATATACATATATAGTATAAAGGAAGAACAGCAGTAAAACCAACAATTTCATAAGAAGGTATGTAAAATGGGGATGCACATATTGTAAGAGTTGACCGATAAGAGTAAACATTTGCAGGAGACAATGTGAACGGGAGCGATACGGATGCCTGACTGCAATCCGTTTACCAAAAAGATAAATAAACGCGTTGAGCGCAATGGGTGCGTAAAAAGTCTCCGACGCTATTAAAATAGGGAAATGAACTTTATCGTTCAAAATATTGGCTGCAGTTGCAGGTTTATTGTCTGTCACAATGATGTTGTTGAGATGTACATTACGGAAAAATATCCCCTTAACGACACACGAACACGGAGTTCTAGAGAAACGAGGTATAGGCAGGAGCGTGTCATCGAGGACCAAAGTTTTTGGAGATGATGGTGAACGGTGTTCATTTCGTGCAGCCGCTTGTATAACTGCTCCGCTGGTCTAGCCGGCCCTTTTATCAGACATTTTAGCTTGCCCAAATAAGATTCATAAGATTCATGAAAAGCGGCACAAAGTTCCACGTCTTCTCACATCCTCTGCTCGATGAGTCAGACAATTAACAGTGTACACAACTGAGTTAAAGCTATACAACGTTGACATCTCCTGCACAAAAACACGCAAAATCCCGTGGGCCAAGTCTAGTAGGTGAACATGTAAAACGGGATGCGAAAAAATATATATAGAAACAAACAGAAGTAAAAGGTGGTCATAAAAATCTCGAGGTAATAAATCAGGCAAACACACAGGACCAAGGTAAAGGAGGAACTGGCGAAATTCTGTCGCCTTCTAACGTTCGATATCACGCGTGTGACGGCATTTGCGCTGGTAGTCACAAGTAAGAGCGCAGTGGGTTCCAAGGATTCGACCGCCAAGTTCCTCCGCACCCGACCTACTCAGACGGCAACGTAATGAATGACAGCCTTTCAGCTAGGTGCTAAGTAGTTTCTGAGTTATTCAAAGGCATATTAAATGCATATAATCTCACGGTCACAATATCGATGGGTAGGGATAGGAACGGAGTGGCGCCTATGTGGTGATGATGATACTTCCCAGCGAGAAACTTTTCATCCGTTCGTGCGATAGCCTCGACGACGGGGAACGTCATCCTCCCATCAATATGCAAGCCGCGTTGGTTGCATTTATCACAGCCGAAATAACCAGCAGGGCTTTTAACTTGACGAACAAAAGCCCTACCTAGATTATCACAGATAACGGCCTTCAAGCAGCATCGTATGGAAGAATTACGATAGCTTAGGCCATTTTGTAGCAGTTGGTCCAGTTCTCTCACTGTGTGACATAAGTAATCATGTGCTGGATATGGCTATTTAACACCACAATAAAATCCAACAGTCATGATTTGCGCACATATTGGCTGCGCTATCCTTGCCAAAATCGGCCACATCTGAACGGAAGATGCCCGAACCAACTACAGTCCATCTATATTCAGGTGCAGATCGATAGAATTTGGAATAAAAAATCATGCTTCTAAGGCGCATATTTATTCCATCTGTCAGTCCAACGTGAATATATATTCCACTGTATAACTGAATTTTCTCCCACGAACGTGGTGTACGAGAAATAGTCCGTGGATCACGTGGGAGACCCGGCACAAACTTGCCCACACAGGAAAGTACATTTCGCTGCTGTTTCATGCTTAAGTTTGAGATGACGAACAAATCAGACAGCGATTGTTGCACCACATCCATGTTAACCTTAATGGATGTATTTCTTCCAAGCTGCACATCTTCCGTCGCTTGAAGAAAACGCAATATAGAAAAGATGCCATCTCACCCGATGGAACAATTCCCACGGATACGCATCCAATAGGAAGCGCATCTCCACTTATCAGGTCCCCGGGGCACTCCTGTTTGTGCCTCCGGCGGTCGTGGCCCCGCTCCAAGAAGTGCGCCAAAAGTGCTAGCTGTACCTGCTGTCCAACAACTCAAATAAATAAATCCAATTATAAGAGAATACTCCAGGTTCTTTCTTTGGGACACGAAGTTCTGTGCTCCCACAAACTGGCATCGTGACATATGGGACACAGCACGGAGCCCAGTTCCCTCTTTCTCCTCCTATACCTTTGCCATTTACTCTCTTTTGGTATAACGAAATGTTTCCTGTGGGATTGAGAAACGATAAAAGAATGGGTTTCGAAGGGGAACCACTTTAATAATGAGATTTATTTTCCAGGAGATACTGATTACCTCCATAATGACAACGTCGAAAGAAACTTCTACTTTTATATGAAGTATGGAATGTTTCAAGCAAATAATATCCACAATACAAGAATTAGACGACAGAAAGGTAACAATACAGTCTAAACGATACTTATCCATGACACCTAGACAATTAGACTACCTACCGCAACTAAGCACCGATGAAAACACTCACATGCCGACAATCAATGAGCGAATCCCATGATGGTCACGAGGACAAGCAGTAAAACCAAAAGTGTGCAAATGTCACACAAATGTTTGTTACTTATTTGTATGAAATCTATATATACAAACGTCGCCCTGCAGTTTAGGAAGATCTATGCGGTTTTTGTTGAAAAGCATCTTCTTCGCTCGCCACCCCAACGCTCCGTTGGGCAGTGCCCAACAGGGTTGGGCAACGTGCCACTTGGGAAGTTGCGGCCAAGGAATTTATTCGCCGACAGTCTTTTGTCGTTGCCAATACAGGTTTCAAGCGGGGAAAAATACTTCCCGATAAAACCCCTCTACAAAAGGAGGTTTACAAAAGCCATGCGATGAACCATAACCCTGGTAAACACTTAGCCAGTAGTCCTTCTCAGGTAGTCGATCTACCAAGCGTCGGCCATCATGCAAGGGCCTCTTCTGTGGTTAGTCGCAAAATAGTTGTCGACCTAGACAGTTCATCAGTCTCCACTCCATCGGAGCCGCGTCGCAAACGTCAAAACTTGCAGAATATTCTCAATGAAACGGTCCAAATTAATGTGCTTCTTGACGTCCACAAAACTGAGAAAAGTCCCCCTGGCCCCAAGACTAGTAACAAATTACCATACAAAAACCCGATTGACATGATTCCTTCGACTAGCTCAAGAAGTGTCTGGTCGAACCTACAGGCTACTCCCACAGAATATAGTTCGAAAAAACGGACGCCGACCCTTGCAAGAATCCGAAATCCAAAACCGGATCGGGAAAACAGCCCAATACCTGAAGTAAAATCAGTAATCCCTCAACTGTCGACATCAGAACTAGCCATTCCTTGCATACCTAAGAAAGGCGCGGGACTAGATGTATTTGCACCGGTACCCGTAACGAATTCGAAAATGAATAGAACAGCTTTATCGGCAAAATCAGTCATCTTAACTCGGGGATCCGGACCTCGCTGTCCGAACCCAATCAGTCTTTTGCCTCCAGGTAGAGTGAACCATAAAGACACTTCTTCCAACGACGAAAAAGGAAGTCTCGGCAAGACTGTTCAGATCGTTATACCAGTACCTTATCCAAACGCAGTTCCCGTTGGCTACTTACGGCCTACCCAACCACATGCATCCTGCTCTCCAATCCCATTTAGTCGTCAGCCTTTGGACCTAAAGCCACCCCATCCAAAATTGCCGGTTTTTCCGTTCCTTCTGAATGTCCTGCCTCCTCCCATACCATATCTCTCCCCACTCCATCCCACAGTCCGCCAGTGACTACATTTTCTCCAAAACTGGCATCCAGCTTAAGGGGTCATAAATTCAGTGTACGTCGTGGTCATGATAATGATAGATTCACAATTGCGTTTTTCAATGCTCGCTCCCTTGTAAGTAAACTTACATCCGTCCGCTCCTTTGCACTGCAATCTCACCCGGATGTAATCCTCGTAACTGAAACCTGGCTTACTGATAAAACTCCCCTCCGACACATTTCCATACCCGGTTATAATATATTCGCTACGAACAGATCTGAGATACGTGGTGGTGGATGCCTTGCTTATAGTAAGAGCAGTCTTGGAACACACTTACTCCAACTTCCTGTCCTTGATAAGGTCCAAGACTCTGTTTGGATCTCTATACCCCTGCTTCAGGGGCAGCTCGTCATTGGTTGTGTTCACTGTCCGCCGGGCTACAACATGGGCAACGTAAATGCAATCACCGGTGCTTTCTGTCACGTAGCTGAAATCCCGCATGCTTCTAAAATCATAGCGGAGGACTTCAACCTCCCTGGCATTTGTTGGACAACCCTGAATTCCTCTCCGAAGTTATGCAATTTTATCTCATGTATCCGTGCTGGCGGATGGACACAACACGTAAAATCACCAACCAGAGGGAACAATATTCTTGACCTTATCTTTACTTTAGGCCTCCGAAATATAAAGGCAAATGTCCTTAGCCACCTTTCTGGTTGTGATCACAGGGTCATAACGTGTGAATTCTCCGTTCAGCCGCATCACCAGGAAAGTCCTCAAGATCGAAAATTTTTCCGAAATGCAAATTGGGATACTTTACCCACCATCCTGCGTAACCAGACATGGGATGAATTTTTTCAAACATCTGATCCTCAACTGGCGTCGGATGTGATGTACTCTAACCTATTCTGCTCTCTTAACATCATATCTTCCGAGATAACTGAATTCAGTGGGAGAAAGACCGATCGACAACAAAAGTTGCAACGTAAGTTCGAAACGTTGCAGCTTGCCTACGAAAGGACCAACGATCTTTCTATCTTCCTTTGCCTCAGCCACCTCTCACGCCAACTACTAAGCGAAAATGAGAACAAGCTGGAGAAGCAAGAACTGTACGCTTTCAACCAGCCGAATAAAATAGCCCACCTATCTGGCCTTAATAAAACTCGAAACCTCCGCTGTACAACCAAAATACCATATTTGCTGCTATTAGAGGACATTTATATAAGCTCGCCTCAGTTAATCGCTGAGGCATTCAATAACTTCTTTGCTGCTACCTTCATAACAGACCACAATAGTCCAACCCAGGATCTCGCCTCCTTGATTGCCGACACCTTTTCAACCGTAGTATTCTCAGCCAACGAAGTCTGAAGGCTGTTGAATATCACCCGGCTTCTGGCCCGCCCTGGACCCGACGGCATCCCACCAGCTCTTTTTCGTCTTCGCGGCCCGGACATTGTGATGTTTCTGTTAAATTTATTTACCCTGTCCATGTCACAAAGCATTTTCCCATCCCAGTGGAAAACTTCCGTTATCATTCCTCTCCATAAAAAGGGTGCTTTACATGACCCTGCTAATTACCGCCCCATAAACCACACTCCCATTATATCTAGGATAACGGAAAGAGTAATTAAATATGAGATTGCCAATTTTATCCTCACCCGTGGGTTAATAAATAAAAACCGACACGGCTTCTTAAAGTCTAGGTCTTGTCTCACCTGCCAACTTGACTTCCTTAATCCAATCACAACGTCAGCTGACTCTGGAATGGCACTTATCGTTATCTTCCTTGATAGGAAGAAAGCATTTTATCGCACGCCTCACGCTCAGCTGCTTACCAAGGTTAAATCTTACAGCATAACAGACCTATTTTTTTCTTGGTTGTCATCCCGTTTTAGCATGAGATGGCAGGCAGTAAACATTGAGGGTTAC
Source organism: Fasciola hepatica (assembly GCA_948099385.1). Classification (NCBI taxonomy): domain Eukaryota; kingdom Metazoa; phylum Platyhelminthes; class Trematoda; order Plagiorchiida; family Fasciolidae; genus Fasciola; species Fasciola hepatica. The sequence goes on from CANUEZ040000083.1 coordinate 7,185,089, forward strand.
CTTTCATCACCCCAGCCAGTCACAAGTGGTGTTATACAGGGCAGTGTGTTAGGCCCACCTTTATTTCTTCTCTACATAAACGACGTATTCAAAGTAATACGCCATGGCATCGCGTTTCTATTCGCCGATGATATCAAGATTGTATATTCCTCTGAACCCCATACTTTGACCCATCCATTCACCGAAATAGCTGAAGAACTGAACGCTCTTGACATGTGGTGCAACACTTGGAAAATGAATTTCTCCGCTGCTAAGAGTGCCATTCTCACATATAAAAGTCAAATTCCTTCTGATTCCCTCGCCTTAAATGGCTCGTTCATTCCTACTACTCCGCTAGTACTAGATCTCGATCTACAGTATTCTTGCATGTTCGCCTTTAAGGAACAAGCCACCTACCAGGTGGCTAAGACTAAGAGAACGATAGCCCTCACCTGCGGAACTTTTAGAATGCGCGACAGCCAGCTTCTGAACTTTAAATCTCACGCCAGACCGCAGCTCGAGTACCGCCCTCTGGTATACAGTCACATGTGCAAATCTGACAGACTTGCGATCGAAAGAGTTCAGCCATCCTTCACCAAGCACTTACACTGCCCATCATCCCCCTTGAATTACAAAGAGAGATGTGAGCTACTAAGGCTTGAACCCCTATGGCTACGACGTATGAAACTCAATCTGTATCTTCTGTTCAGCCTCCTACGTTCTAGAGCGCATACGTCCATAACTGATCGAGACTCACCCTACCCTCTTCGTAACCGAAATCATACTACTAAAGTCCCATATACCAAGACAAAACTAAGAGAAAGATTCTTCATCACCGTCTATTCCCGCATTTGGAACAGACTGCCTGAAGACTTTTGGGCCTACCAGACACTAGACCGTTTCAAAATTGTCCTTACAAAATATTTAGATGTCGCCAAAGTACTAAATTTAACCCATACGTGCAGCACGTTGGAACAAGCTTATGAGGGTAACCTAGATTTTTGAATAGAGAAGGAAAGCACGACCCGGTTAACATCCTTTGCAACGTCGATATCACCTACCCCATATGACTTCTCCATCGCCAGCATATTAGTATCCCCTAGAATGACTTACATCACTGACACTGCCCTTGGTAAATTCTCCCTAATTCACGTGCTCTTGCGTCTCTTATCTATCTCCATCATACTTAATTCGCTTTACTCGGTCCGAACTGACCCCATTCCCCTCCATTATTTTGCCCTAACGTCCAAACACTTAATCCAATTCCGGCGACCATCGCTTACCTCTAAAACATCATTCTTATTCCTATTTTACTCATTATTTTTGTATTCTCATTCACTCCAAATGGCCCATAGTCCTCATTCTTCCCAAAGTAGTCTGTGCCTACATTACTAGGTTTCTGTTTTCACCATTGACTGTTGATCCTCAGCTGGAAGCATCCCAGACTGTCTCTCTCTACTCTTATGCTTCTAGACACAAACCGGCACGCATCTTCTTTTTGGTGTCTTGGAATGATCAGGAGGTAACACCAGCGAAATATGTGGCCCACACTTCCGGCTGAAAATCTTATACCCGCCCATCATTCCGTCGCTAACTCATTGACCCTGCTCTCCAGGATCCCCCGCAATCTCCTAGACTACTCCATCTCTACATCTTCATGATCTCGACCAACATCACTTGTGCAAATCTCGCCGGTGCGGGGCGCGGACAGATACCCCGCTTTGGCCGGTGCACATCGGGCGTGCAGGACGTCTGCTACGATGTGCGGGCACAAATAGGTGGATCGTACCTCCTGCCTCCACAAGTGGTTTTCAGGTTGGGTGTCCAGCGCGCCGTCAGACCCACCCACTAGCACCGGCTGCGGATTGAAAAAGAAGAATACCATCCATATACTCAAATTGCCGCTAATATGCTGCTGTCTCCTCCAGCTAACATGGACTCTCCATCGCGCTTGCTTCCAAATCTGCCTTCATAACCTAATGTTTTTTCTTCCGGCAAAATTTGTTTTCTTTGGTATAGACTTATCGCATACTTAAAAACCCATCAACATTCTTGGCTCATTATTCCCGGTCCACTTCCTACGGTTTCACGCTAAACTACTCACCAGTCTTATTTGCAAACTTAACCACTCTCTAAGTTAAAGCCCACCCTTTTTGCTACTTTTACCGATATACTCGAGAAGTAACGCATTTATTGCTGCCACTAGCTTCCGTACCAAAATCTTCAGGCAGTATATGGCACTGCGAAATTTATCTCTAGAGATTCCCAATAATCGATGACTCTGTGTTTGTTTGCTTCCTCTGCCAGTTCCGCTGTTTGTCCACTTAGGGCTTTTGCATTGCAATGTCCTCATCTTGCAAGGTATCGTGTCTCACTTATGCACATCCGATAACCTCTTGTGCCTCAGAGTTCTGCTCTGTCGCCACAAAGTGGTCCGCCTTCTGTATCAAACATAAACTGATAGTCCTCTACCTGTCTCTTCATCGTTTTTGCCAGCTGTGTCCATCCTACTGTTGTAAGTGAGCACCACGCATCGATTTTTCGCTAGCTCCTAGTTTCATGCTGATGCATAACATTCTTTTTTCTGAAAGCAAAACCATCCGTTCAAAGGTTATATGTTTTATCCGGCCACTTCTTCCGCCACCAATCTGACACCCACAGTCCAGTGTGTTGTCCGTTTTGTTTCACAATTGGCTCAACCGACATACGGTCGCTGAACCTCAAAATTGCAATCCCCGACCGGTTTTACTGTTCATTATGTTCTATGCCACAATATTTATCGTCTAATTTTACATCGTAAACCCCCTCATATATCGCAAAGCTATACTGCATGAATACGTCTCATATGAGACGTTCCTGAATAGTCAGGAATGTTTCTTTTGAACCATATCCATGTACCCTTAAATCACGTTCGGTTCTCCGACAGGACAGTCTCCCTTCTATAGGATTTGTGTGATTGTGCACCAGTCCCCGCCCATCACAAACTTTGGCAGAATAAAGGAACATACTCCCATCCGCATCGACCACTTGACTTTGAGTAAAATTCACCGGGCTGTACCGCAACAATTTCAGTCCAGTTCAGATCGGATCAGTTTGTACAGGACAGATAACGGCCACGGCCAATCGAGCGTCCAGAATTCCTTTGATGGTATGCACACCAGTTATGCACCCAACACTGCCGAGTGTATTTCGTCAAATCCCCGCTAAAAATGAGAGGGAAACGGAAAACCTTATCGCACTTCAACTGCGGGAGACATTATGCATCGTGAGCGCTCACTGAGACAGTATGCAATGAGGGAAAATGTCTGGTAAAACATACTCCAGAAGGACCACAGTGCTACCCATCATCCATCTAGTTGGTATACTCAAGGCTCACCGCAAGGAAAGATCTTACACCACTTGCGATCTAGGGCACATTTGAAGGATTGGACTGTCCGCAGATCTACCATTCCACGAGGCAGACCATTCCAACTGTTAACAACCCCGTTGTTGAAGAAGTGCGATCTAGCCATCAACCTAGCTCGGGCTTTTATCAGCTTCATTTCATGTCCACTTGATCTGGAATCTGCGGCCACTTGGAGTAGACTATCTGGTCTAACGCCAGAAAAGCCCTTCATTACCTTGAACGTTTCCATGAGATCCCCTCAACGTCTCCTCCTTTCCAACGAGAAGAGGTTCAGGTCACGGAGTCTCTGCTCGTAAGTCTTACCCCTCTGCCCTTCAACCATTCGCGTGGCGAGACGTTGGACTTTCTCTAGGCGGGTGGCGTCCTTTTTGTGGAACGGTGACCAAGCCTGCAAGCTACCTTCTAAGTGAGGTCGTACTATAGCCATGTGAATGGGTACGAATACCTCCGACTGCCGGCAAGATAAAGCTGATCACAGCCTAAAGAGCTCCCCGCGAGCCTTATGCGCAGCAGCGTTGCACTGCTCCGACCATTTGAAGTCACTGTTCATGATGACCCCAAGGTCTTTAACCCTACTGGTTGCCTCTACGGCGAACAGCCGTTGATCATGGGCGACAGTTAGGCTCTCTGTTGCCCTTGACAACAAATGGCATTTTTCGGCGTTCAGAGGCAAGTCCTATTTGTATGCCCAGTTCAGGACGGTACCTATTTCCCTGCCCAAGTCCGCCCTACCCCCAGATCCAACATTCTTCACGTCATCCGCAAAAATAAAGCTGGGCGATTGAAGAGTGGATGCCAGGTCGTTAATAAATAACAAGAATATGACCGGGCCTAGGACGGATCCCTGAGGTCAACACTGGTGACGTTCACCAAACTGGAGCACCTGTCCCCCACTTTGACGCAAAACGTCCTGTGGGAGATCAAGTCCCCCATCCACCTAAATACTGGCCCACCTATGCCGAACGTCTCCATCTTGCATAACAAAAGACGATGATTAGCGGAGTCGAACGCTTTGCTAAAGTCCAGGTAGCATACCTCAACCTCCTTACATTCGTCCAGTCGTCGAGTTACCTCATCTAAGAAGAACAGGAGATTGGCTAGATAAGATCTATTTTTCAGGAATCCATGCTGCGCCGGACTTAACATGGAGTGCTCCAGTAAGTGCTAGTAGATATGGGCACGGATGATCTTCTCAAGGACTTTGCATAGGATGCTAGTTAGGCTTACCGGCCTGTAGTTCTGCACAGCCGACTTAGGCCCACTCTTATGTATTGCCACGACTGCCGCGACTTTCCAGTCCTCAGGCAGCTTACCCTGGTCCAACGTGGATCTATACAGCCTGCATACCGATGGAGCTGTGATATCCGCCAACGGCTTGATGATAGCTGGATGAATGCCATCTGGGCCCGCTGACTTGTAGCTGTTCAACTCCTGTAGGTACTTACGCACGCTTTCCTCTGAGAGGTTCAGCTCGTTTAACTGAGGAGAAGGATGCACCAGAGCCAAATCTACTCGTACCCCGTTATCCATTCTATGTACACTACCAAAGTATTCCCCTAGGGCGTCTGCTTTGCCCCGGTCATCAGTGACACTACCATAGTCTCTAGTGGATAGCGGACCTACGGCATTTCTTTTTGGGCCTTTAGACTGTACACAGCTGTAGAATTTATTCGGCTGTTGTCTTAATAATAGTTTATTTCGGATAACCCCGAGGCATGCTGCGAATCAAGATCAAACATTACATTTGAATGCAGAGTGAAGGTTACAGAAGGATTGTACGATCATGTGAACGCGATTGAATATAAGAGGAAGCTTCCAAGTCAAACGCGGTGGTGTTACATACTGACGCGGGTAGTATTAGAAACAAATGGGTGGAACCCGCCAAAACCGCTGGGGTTGGAGTAGCAAACCTACTTAGAATGGCTGCATGCCAATGCGGTGCACCAGCATATTGGGGAAAATACCAGATATAGGACTGGATGCGTTCCATCCTTGATGGATCTAGCTATAACGAACTTCCCCAACGACGTGTCTGGACTGTATTATTGTGCACCGCTGGGCAAGAGTGACCACATGTGTGTCAAAATAGTCCTATGTATGCTGCACCCCAAGGTACCTCAAGTTTGGTCGGACATTTCGGTAGTATGGACATAGATAGGCTTCGTAATAGGGCGATGGGTTTGACCTGGGACATGACGGAGGAGGCTATGTCGAGGAGCGCTGGCAGGCCATAAAGGGAACCCTGACTGCCCTACAGGAGGGGTTCGCGCCTTTAAAACGAAGAAGTGGGGAGGGCAAACCCATGTGGTGGAAGGCTACAATAGACAAGGCCATCAGACGTAGAAACCACTGCTGGAACCAGTACAAAGCTTCCGGCAGTCAGCTAGCCTGGAACCGCTATACAAAGCTGAGAAACGGGACTGTAAGCCTTTTGAGAACTTCCAAGCGGGAATTTGAGCTCAAATTGGCCCAGTCTGTAGGACAACAGCCGAATAAATTCTACAGCTATGTACAGTCTAAAGGCCCAAAAAGAAATGCCGTAGGTCCGCTATCCACTAGAGACTATGGTAGTGTCGCTGATGACCGGGGCAAAGCAGACGCCCTAGGGGAATACTTTGGTAGTGTACATAGAATGGATAACGGGGTACGAGTAGATTTGGCTCTGGTGCATCCTTCTCCTCAGTTAAACGAGCTGAACCTCTCAGAGGAAAGCGTGCGTAAGTACCTACAGGAGTTGAACAGCTACAAGTCAGCGGGCCCAGATGGCATTCATCCAGCTATCATCAAGCCGTTGGCGGATATCACAGCTCCATCGGTATGCAGGCTGTATAGATCCACGTTGGACCAGGGTAAGCTGCCTGAGGACTGGAAAGTCGCGGCAGTCGTGGCAATACATAAGAGTGGGCCTAAGTCGGCTGTGCAGAACTACAGGCCGGTAAGCCTAACTAGCATCCTATGCAAAGTCCTTGAGAAGATCATCCGTGCCCATATCTACTAGCACTTACTGGAGCACTCCATGTTAAGTCCGGCGCAGCATGGATTCCTGAAAAATAGATCTTATCTAGCCAATCTCCTGTTCTTCTTAGATAAGGTAACTCGACGACTGGACGAATGTAAGGAGGTTGAGGTATGCTACCTGGACTTTAGCAAAGCGTTCGACTCCGCTAATCATCGTCTTTTGTTATGCAAGATGGAGACGTTCGGCATAGGTGGGCCAGTATTTAGGTGGATGGGGGACTTGATCTCCCACAGGACGTTTTGCGTCAAAGTGGGGGACAGGTGCTCCAGTTTGGTGAACGTCACCAGTGTTGACCTCAGGGATCCGTCCTAGGCCCGGTCATATTCTTGTTATTTATTAACGACCTGGCATCCACTCTTCAATCGCCCAGCTTTATTTTTGCGGATGACGTGAAGAATGTTGGATCTGGGGGTAGGGCGGACTTGGGCAGGGAAATAGGTACCGTCCTGAACTGGGCATACAAATAGGACTTGCCTCTGAACGCCGAAAAATGCCATTTGTTGTCAAGGGCAACAGAGAGCCTAACTGTCGCCCATGATCAACGGCTGTTCGCCGTAGAGGCAACCAGTAGGGTTAAAGACCTTGGGGTCATCATGAACAGTGACTTCAAATGGTCGGAGCAGTGCAACGCTGCTGCGCATAAGGCTCGCGGGGAGCTCTTTAGGCTGTGATCAGCTTTATCTTGCCGGCAGTCGGAGGTATTCGTACCCATTCACATGGCTATAGTACGACCTCACTTAGAAGGTAGCTTGCAGGCTTGGTCACCGTTCCACAAAAAGGACGCCACCCGCCTAGAGAAAGTCCAACGTCTCGCCACGCGAATGGTTGAAGGGCAGAGGGGTAAGACTTACGAGCAGAGACTCTGTGACCTGAACCTCTTCTCGTTGGAAAGGAGGAGACGTTGAGGGGATCTCATGGAAACGTTCAAGGTAATGAAGGGCTTTTCTGGCGTTAGACCAGATAGTCTACTCCAAGTGGCCGCAGATTCCAGAACAAGTGGACATGAAATGAAGCTGATAAAAGCCCGAGCTAGGTTGATGGCTAGATCGCACTTCTTCAACAACGGGGTTGTTAACAGTTGGAATGGTCTGCCTCGTGGAATGGTAGATCTGCGGACAGTCCAATCCTTCAAATGTGCCCTAGATCGCAAGTGGTGTAAGATCTTTCCTTGCGGTGAGCCTTGAGTATACCAACTAGATGGATGATGGGTAGCACTGTGGTCCTTCTGGAGTATGTTTTACCAGACATTTTCCCTCATTGCATACTGTCTCAGTGAGCGCTCACGATGCATAATGTCTCCCGCAGTTGAAGTGCGATAAGGTTTTCCGTTTCCCTCTCATTTTTAGCGGGGATTTGACGAAATACACTCGGCAGTGTTGGGTGCATAACTGGTGTGCATACCATCAAAGAAATTCTGGACGCTCGATTGGCCGTGGCCATTATCTGTCCTTTACAAACTGTTCTGAACGGAACTGAACTGAATCTGATCTGATCTGATCTGCTCTTTTCGGCCCTCTGCTCTTTCTCATCTTCCTCAATGACCTAGCATGTAGGCTTACAAACCCCATCCTTATTTTTGCCCATGACGTCAAGATAGCTGGGGTAGATATAGAACTTGACGTGTTAGCGGTACAAAACTGGCCACGCAAATTGGACCCTCCACTAAACCTCACCAAGTGTCAACGCTTGACCACAAATGCATGGGCTAGTGGGAATGGTGTGGGTTCTTTGCAAGTAGTCCCGCAGGTCAAAGACTTAGGTGTTACAAAGGACAACAGCTTTAAGCCGTCAAAACAGTGCACCTCAGCAGCCAATACGTCCAGGAGAGAACTCTTTCGAGTTAGGTCCATTATTTCGTGTACAGATCCGGGGATTTTCGTTCCGATATATCAGGCCATAGTTAGGCCGCATATGGAGTACTGTGTGCAGGCCTGGGCACCGTACTACCAGAAAGATATCGACTGTCTGGAGAAAGTACAAAGGCTAGCCACTAGAATGGTGGCTGGGCAAGGGGGGTTTAGCTACACAGAGCGTCTCCGTGCCCTAGACCTGTTCTCGATGGAAAGACGGCGCATTCGTGGGGACTTCATAGAAACCTTCAAGGTAAAGAAGGGACTGCCAGGAATAAGATGAGAAGACCTTTTCTCTCTGATCCCTGAGAGAGGCACAAGGGGGCATAGCCTTACACTACAAAGGAAGCATTCGAGGCTCCAAATTAGGGCGAAGTACTTCTCAAAAAGAGTGGTACCCTACTGGAATAAGCTCCCGGAAGAGGTCATAAATACCACAAAGGTGAAGGCTTTTAAGAAAGCAGTAGACCTATGTTGGGTGGCAGTATACCCCGAGTTATGTTAATCAGCTTTTAAGGTCAGATGCAATTTACTTATTATTTCCACCTTAATCTGCCGGGGCTGATACTGCACAAAATTTCTGCCTTTCAGAAAAATAAAATCAAGCAGTGTTGGTAGCGACGGAAACGCGCCGACAACACAACTATCTGGACACACGATTGGCTCTAGCCACACCAAGTCCTGTGCAAACTGAACTGAACTGAACTGAACTGAACTGAAGGTCACTTGTCTAGCGCTGCGGTCGGCAGTGTCGTCGTCGGCAACTATGTCTGTTCCTCAGCGAATGAAAGTTCAGAACGAGCGTGCCCACGGTAACGTAAAAAATCGTGGGAAGGTTCCAAAATCCCTGGTATTTTTCTTTTTCTTTTTCATCTCTCCCTACAGAAATCGTCGGATTCTCAAACAAACATGAACGCGTGGATTTTGGGGTTGATTGTCTTTGTGGTTTGTGGTTCCGGTAAGCATTACTTATGAGGAAAACAACGGTTCATTGTTTAGCGGTGTTTGAGATAATCCAACACATCCGGATGGCTTTCTGATTTCATCTTCGCGGTCAATGGAGTCTTCGTGTCGCGTGGTTTGTGATACAGTGACTGTATTTGATTTTCCATTACACTTGATATCTTCTGAACCTAACTGAACGGATGCTTTTGGTTTTCACCTATCAATCAGTATTGTGTTGCTGGCCAAGAGCATTGTCCTGTTGTGATTTTCGGTAGTTGGTCTTATTCTTGATTCGTGGTAGATATCGGGGATCGTGTCGTCGTAAAGAATTGGTTGTTTAGCCGTCATATTAGAAACTACGAGTTTGGGTCAATTCAGGTCAGGTCACAGGACTTGCAGCTTAAGCCAACAAAAGTCCAGTTTGTTGCACTGCGAGCCCAAGGGGTTCCCGCCGTGGTGCGATTTCCTGATATCCAATGTAATTCGGTTTTTGTTATAGCTGAGGGGAAAAAAGAAGCAGGATCGTCCTCGGGAACAGCAACCTCACAGTAATATAGGTTCACTGCTACAACTCATTGCTGTCTCCATATGAAGCATACCACGAGTCCTCAAATAATGTAAATTTACATCATACATTTTAAGATGTAAGTATGGAATGATGATGAATGGGATGATGTGGAGGCTGTTGTGGACATAGTTACAGTAAAGAAGCACTAGAGTGATGAGATGCAGTATAAGGTAATGAGTTGAGAGGAAAGAAAAAAAGACGAAAAGATAAGAATAAAACGGCTACTTAGTTGTAGTCTTGGAATACCTCTGCGCAGCACGCACCCAGTTTGTGCTTGAAAGCAGCGACCGAGGTTGCTGTTACTACGTGTGGAGGCAACTTGTTCCACTAGTTTATGACACGATGAGAAAAGAAACATGCCCTTAGACTCTTGTTTGCTTTTGGTTTGTCCAAGTTATGCTCCTGTCCCACAGTGCAAGGTTATAACTACGAGTCATTAATGGTTTGTCGGTCGTAGTGATTCCCATGTAAAACTCGTGGCACTCCATCAAGTTTTTCCTTAGCTTACGGCGATCAAGGAAGAATGGATTTTGTGCTCTTAGCCTTTCCCGGTACGACTTCTCTTGCATCCCGCTTATCATTCGAAGGAACCTCCTTTGAACGTCTTCCAGTACTTTCTTATCCTTCACTAAGCTCGGTACCCATGCTTGTACATGCATAAGTTTCCGTTTCACTCAGTGAATGTAGTTATTGGTGGTTTCTGCTAAAAGTTCTTTGCGTCTCAGTTTGGGTTGTTGTTGCCGGTAGCCGTATTCAACAGATGTGTCCGATCCTCCTACAGGGCCACATAATCATTAAGTTTGATTAGAATCTAATATGAACCGCTTGCTGGTATTATTCCCCACTGCTTACCTAAAGCTTGCGATGTTGTCCAATGAGTGTGTCCAGGGTGACGAATTTGTCATGCGATGTAGGTTGTCCGGTGTTTCACAGTTTATATTGGATTCTGTTGTCGAAAGTTAGTCACAATTCCCTTCTCTATCAGTTTATCGCTACATCTTTGTGTTATCCTCGGCGCACTTCAGACCCAAGTGTCCAATAGGAACGACATCTCCACTGACATTTTGTAATCGATCGCGAGCACAGCATAGATTACGCTGAAACGTTTCTGCTTGAGACGTCTTTGGCAGTTTTGCTGTTTTTCTCGAGGAAGGCTTTTTAGGAGTTAAATGTTGGGTAGGGAGTGTCGTGCCCGTTTTGGACCGGTTACAACGGAATAAGTGTTTTTGGTTGTCTCGTTAGCCAGTGCACCATAATGAGCGAATGGAATGCAAGGAATCAGTTTAAACGAGCTCTCGATTCTCAGCAGCAAACTGCGCTGATTGCTGTCCCCTGTAATAGTTTTCCAAATAGTTCCACTCAGGTGCTGCACTCTACGGGTTCCTTCAGGATTACTTGGGCTGGTGCGGCTTGAGGTGGCCCTCTTTTCAAGGAGGAAACGTTTAACTCCACTAGACATAAAAGAAGAGTCACAGTTGGACAGTACCCCGGTGTTCTAATTAAGTTCAGTCCGGTTCGTTCAGCCATCAATCTCGCACTTCTGTGGCCTGGTTTAAGTTATTTCGCAGCGTCGTCAAGTCGAGTGCAAAATGGATAGAAGCATAACGTGAAAAAGAACCGGGGAGAAAGTATCAAGCGGGGGTCGCGAAAATGCAGGAATAGACCGGGTTTCAAATAAAGAGAGCAATTGATAAAGGCATTCGACCATCGCTTGACTACTGAAGTCTGGGCTCAAAACTGCGAGTGGAAACGTCGAATATTCAACAATGGCTGTCAGGAAGCATCCATTTTATTTTAAAGACGAAAGTAAACCTTTGGAGAATATGGATAACCTTCCAGACGGTTGGGTTGCATTTATAAAATAACTGGTTGAGATGTGCGGGAGCTTTGGCTTTACTTCAGAGAAAATCTCATGGATAGCAGTCATTTTTTGTATATCCTCAAAGGAAAAAGTCGAATTCTACCCTCACAAGATAGCCCATACGCTAGACTCCTGGGTGGCATAGTGTTATGCAATTACTTTAGGTCCACTCCTGAAAGGACGGCACCACATGATCTGCTAAGACCATATGCAACTGTTCTGTTTCTCTGCCTGTAGACGGCATAGAAACTGTGGGATGATAGTCCCATTTTTCATGGTAATATCTCGTCATTCTGTCAGCAAGTTGCGATAAACCGAAAGTGAGTTGCTAACCACTTCGAGCATGTCAGTCCTTGTCGATTGATCAATAAACCGCGAGACCACGTGAGATTTAATCTCTGCCAGTCGGATAAATGTCATTGTTTCGACATAATTTGCATCAAAGGCCAATGAATCGAACTGGTAGACCTTTTGTCTCTCTTATCGGCCCGCCAAGACAGAAACATGACTGGACGACTGAGTTTGAGAATATTCTATTTTCGTTTTATTCATGTAAATACGCAGTCGTTTGACGCGTCGTGCAGTCGTCTGATTTCCATTTGCAGGCCGGAGCGATCGGAGCAGTGAGCAGAAGTCAAGCCTAAAGGCCGTTCATAAAAGTCACCCAGTGGAACGCGGGTGTCAACGCATTCCTAACCGAACTGGGTTATCGGTGAATATATATATATATATATATATATATATATATATATATATATATATATATATGTCAATGGCAACCTGAAGTAGTATGAAGTAGTATTAATATTGTTGTGTGTAAAAGAGTGGGTGAAAATGGGTGGTTTTGTCCAACCGCCAGCACCTCGGTCATAACTTGTGTCGCTCGAGTGAGCAAACGAAGTCGAGCTTGAGAACGAGTGTTCATATATGTGGAGATACCATGTAAGCATGTGGGCTGGATACTACCCGGTTGCCCAGACCGAAGTAGAGGATTGACTTAGGGGGCCCCACCCCGAGCCTTCGACCAGAATGCCTAACCTACAAGGCAGTAGGACTATATGAGGATCTCGTAGACCTGTGGGGGCCGGTGACTGATTGCTCAGTTAATATGCTCTTCGAGTGAAGCCAAACATCCCGGGTGCCCAGAACACCCCTCCCCCACAGATGCCGGTGAGCATACTGTTGTACGCCTCATGCGTCTCCCGTAGTTGGTTTGAAATCAGGGTTTAGTCATCTCCTCTAGATTGACTGTCTGTCAGTCAGTCCGATGGAGAACGCCAGGCAATACGTTCCTTCGCAATAAAACGCGCCCAGGTGAAGGCGGACAGTTTGACAGTGAAATACTGCTTGATGATTTGTTGTGGTTCGAATGTCGTTCGTTCGATGTGGTGTTTGTTGCTGGGACCTTTTTAAATGCAAAATATCTGGTAGCACAGTCTCCCAATTGTTGAGCTTTAGTCCTGTAGACCGTAGAGTTAACTGAGTGGCTTTCCATAATGCTCCATTCAGGCGTTCCGCTTGACCCTTGCACTGTGGGTTGTGCGCTGTAGTTCTGTTGGTTGTATTTACTTTGTTATGAAGAAGCTGATTCATTTCGTCTGACATGGAGGCTGGTCCTCTGTTCGTGTGAATGTAAGCTGGTGTTCCGAAGACGGGAATGATGTTGGCGGAACATTCGGTGACAATTCATCTGTTCATACGAGAGCATGAATAGCAAACGCAAATCGGGAATACTCGGTAGTAATTGTGAGGATTTACTTATTGTGGGTGAATGAAGGGATTGAGTCCTTGAAATCAACGCTTTGAGTGATTAGGTGGCCTCGATTAACTTGGAAACATTAGGTTTAAGAATTTGAGGCTTAAGCTCGGCACAAAAAGGATTTAATTCGCAAATCTTACATCCTCATTGGAGAACGGAAGGTCCTTAGATCACATAAATTGCCTCATTCCTGTCGCTCCAGGATGACGGAGTGTCGTAAAGTTGTTCCAGGTCGAAATCTGGGGTTAGCGTGTCACTACTCTCGAGAAAGAGTATTCGAAGCTTTATTTTCGTCTCGTGTTCTGTAGTCCACTTCATAGGATAATAAAGCGAGCTCAGTTCGCCAACGCTGTATTTTGTCGTTCTTTATTTTGCCTTTGCCCATCCGTTCGTTCATGAAAGCAACGGAACGTTGGTCGTTCACAACTCGAGGGTGATTTCCTGTGAGATAGTCTCCATTTCCAAGCTGCATCCACCATGGCGCAAGCCTCCTTTTCGATCGTTGAGTGATAGTCTTCGCTTAACGTGAGAATCCCCGAAAAGAATGCTGCAGGTCGCCTGTTTTGGTTCAAAGTGGTAGCAGTGGTGACGTCAGAAGTATCTGTTTCCAAAATCAAAAAGATGTTCCGGTTTATAGCCATGACTGCAACCTGTATCAGTCCCGATTTTATTCGTTCAAAGGTATCACTAACGTCCAGGGGCACCGGAAAGATTCTGTTGTGGACGGGGGTATGAATCTTATCCGAGAGTTGAGAAGTCCAGTTGGGATAATAGTCGAACATGTCCGCGGCCCTCTGTCGGGCTTTATCGCACGGCAAAGGCGTTTCTGATAGCGAGTCGAACCCGCCAGGGTCCAGCTCTTTTGGACTTCGAACCTGAGCAGTCTGACTCGATCTGTGGCGAAGGTAAACTTGTTGGCGGCTGCCAAAAATGTTTGCGGTTTCGGTCGTGGTCCTCACTGCTTTGACCACATACAGTGGCGTTATCAACGTACGCGAGTGTCCATTCCAGACTTGCGTCACAAATGAAGTTGTCGACGACGTGTTGAAAGCAGGCTGTACCGTTGGTAACTCCGAACGGAATTCGACAGAATTGATATAGGTTTTTGCCAGCCTTAAAAGCCATGCAGATCTCATCATCTCTTATGGGGTTTGGTGGTACGCTTTTACCAAGTCTAGTGTGCTAAACGTTTCATGCTGCGATTTTCCCCCAGTCAGATAATCATCCGGTTGGGTGAGTCGATTTACGGTTTGATTGTAATCTATAACTGTTTTTTTCCAGTCGTTCGTATGTTGTCACTCGTACAGGTAGCAGCGAAGGCTCTAACACTCACTCTTCCGTCGGTCGCTGAATTTCTGCTGAAATCAAAACCCCGTCGTCACAACTATGTCGCTTAGGTTTCACGGCTGTATGGTGACAATCTGCAGTAGGATACTGGAATAGTTTGAGTGTCAGTACGAGCTGCTGTCATTTCACAGAGATTCACTGGCAGGCGCTTTCCGTCAAAAAGCGGATTCGGCTATGTGATTTCGGGAACTTGTGACCTAATATTATGTTCGCGCGAAGATTCTGTAGAATAGACAAACGTACTGAAGGATAGAATGATTGGCTTTGCTTGAGTGGTACTGAACAGTGCCCATAAGTATGGCGTTTTACTCGCATAGGCGCAAAAGTAATTTCACTTAAAGACTGTGCGGCGCGTTTGTAATGCTGTACCATATCGGTAGACAGTCCCGAGAAGTTCCGGTGCCCATGAGAGCTTTCAGCGGAAAAGGTAACATCGATGATGGTGGCTACGTGTTTTGGGCTTTCAGTCGCACGACGAACCACTTGAAAGTTCATGATTTCCCACACGCCTTACATATAGCATCTCTAGCTAGGCATTTATGTTTGTGTGATAGACTTATACAAACAGTATCCAGACATCTCAACTATTGAACGCAAAAGTGAGCAAAACTTTACAAATGGTAAGTTATTTGAGTAATTATCCATAGGTTCCAATTGGAGTGTTTCAATAACAGAGTAAAGGAAATTAAGTTGGTTGATTAGTTTTGTAAGTAACTCAACTTTCATATCCCTATTAGTCAAAACCCGAGCAATACAAGGCATAGGAGAGTTCTTGTGCATATTTATTCTCGAGGAAAGTTGACGAAATGCGGAGCGAGTGGATGAATGGGAGCGACAAAAAGACAAGTCCGTGTGTAACGGATGAATAGGGTTTTGGAGTATCTTGTGAGCTAGGTTCAAACTAGACTCAATACATCGACCATCGAGTTCAGTCGAAAGAGTCATTGGGGATCGATGAAACACGACTTAGAATCATCAAACCAAGACACGGAGCTTTAAGGTCGTGTTTCAGAAGGCCGGGGAAAATTGCAGGGAACGGGGAAATAGGATGGGACAAACGCATTGGTATATGAACTTGGAACTAACTGACTGCGGTGTCCGAATCTGCCTGAGTTTCCGTATTTGAAAAAAGGAAACGTCACAGTTTTCCGGTACAGTTTTGAATGAGAGTTGTCCATCATAAATTGTTATCAAAGTTAACTTCTAGGTGCCTGACAGATGAGGATAGATAAGGACTTGAAATTAAGGAAAACAATCTGTAAGGGAAGGGGAACGGGGATAACCGGAAATATATTAGAGGCACCCGGAACGGTTCAGTTTTGGACCAGATCGAGTGGAAAGATGTTCAATTTAAGATGGATTTTCATACAAGATTCTGAAGCCAGAGGGGTCTTAATTAGATTGACAAAAACAATATCGTCGGTGTATTTCAATATTTTGGACGGGGGAGGAATTGGTAGATCGCTGATATCGTTTTATCCCCACCTTAATTAGATGTGAGTAGTGCTTGACTTCTAATCCTCGGGGAGACTTGGGGGCGCGTTCCTTTTGCCTTCTGAGAAACTTTAGTGGCGATGGTGCCGGAAATATCCGAAAAAGAACTAAGACTTGATGAGCTTCAGGGTAGGCTCATCATTGACAGTTTGACTTGTCCCGCTGGTTTTGTGCAAAGGCAGTAGTCGTAACACACCGCAGGGCGCGCACATAGGCAGCTGCAAGCTTGTTTTTGTGGCATTTTCAGGGACTTCGCTTGTTCGAATGCTGTCTTGAATTTCAGAGTTTGGGTTTTCGGTTGGATGTTCGTGGATTCCAGTCTAGATATACCAGTGTCATAATCGTGACAATCTGATGTGTTTGTAGATGGGTGGTGCAATGCAATGCAGTTCTTTTCCTTACGTCGTGTGACCACCGCTGGTTGGAGAGTTCAAACAAAATGAAATTGGACATTTGATACAGTGAAGTCGGGAACGTGTTATAAATGCATAGGTGCGTAATGAACGATAACGTGGCAAAATACTCAGCAGAATCTCTTGGTAACTGTAGCTCCATTTGGAGACCTAAAACCCAAGCAGCCTGGTTTCTTTGGCGCCACATATGGTCTTAGCTTCATCAAAAGTCAGATCACACTTCTGCCTACGTCAAGACACTTCTGAAAATTCGACTCGTGCTCACAGATTGTTGTCCCACAAACGAATATATTATCAACGTATCCTAAATTATCTTTAACTTTCTCATTATAAATGATTCGAACATCGCCCCCTGGAAACAGTAATCCGTTGGCTAATACAAATAGGTTACTATAAAATTGACATAACTACCCACAAGCTTGAAGGAAGTAAATGGCTTTCCCTCATCCAAGATAGATATCTAGTGGTAGGCACTTTTGAGTACTGATGTAGTGTCATACTGAGCTGTCTTTTCAGTCATCTCATCTATTTTTGGTGACATAAACATCTATTGTCGTGAATCTATTAATGGTTTGGCTATAATCCACCACCTTCCTCCGTTTATGATTTTCGCTAATGAATACCGATAATTCACTCGCCAAGGAGAGTTAAAGGGCTTAGTGATGCCACGGGAAAGAATTCACCGTATTTCTTCGCGCCTTACATTTCGTCTTCCTCACTGTGTTGTCGTGACTTGGTAGCTATAGGTTTGAATTCGGGAGGTAGATTTTGGAAGGGTGGTGTGAATTTGACAAGCAGGTTTCAGCAAGTAATCACCAAACTTCTGGCCACCAGATGATATGTTGACGTTTTCGTGAAGTCCAAGAAAATCATGTCCGAGTACTACATATGTGCACGAATTGATTAGGATGAATAGTTTGAATTGATCGAGTGCGGTTTTGGAAACTGACTGACACATGACGGTGTCCATTTCCGTCGGTAAATAAAACACTGGGAGCCATCGGTATTGTTTCATAAAAGTATTCCAATGATTTGCACACAACTTTGAGAAACGTAGCCTATTGAAATTCCGGTATCTCTGCGAACACGGCAAGAAACGCCGTTTAATTCGACGTTTATCGTATATTCGATACCAAAACCAGCCTGACCACGAGCACTAGATATCGAATCACTCGGCACGCGAAGAGTGAAACGAGAAGCCGAGCTTGTATCTGGGGAGCAAAGTGGTAAAACTGAAGTTGGGTCTTGTATGCATGTTTCGGGGACACAACACACGTCTATGTTGAAGGTTTAAAGAGAGCTAGCTAAAGCAGCCTGTTGCTCTGTTTAGCAAAGTGTGCGGACGTTGAAAGCAGCTAATTGAAAGGACTGCTTAGGTCGGAGAATGTATTCTCTTTTTCCCTCTGTCTCTTATTTGCTACCCTTTCCGAGAGCTACAAGTTACGGTCACGACTCATTGTGGCCTCTCGTACGCATTTAGAACTGGAACGTAAAGGATGAAGAGCATATAGATAAGGAATGTTTTCCGATTGACCGTTGAGATTTCTGGTCACATCATACTTCGTGGTCGCCCACATCGCAGAAGGGGTTTTTCTTTGGAAACCCTAGCCGGAGCCTTTGACTCAAAAATCTGACCCACAAGTCAAGGGTGTGTTAAGCCACTACGGGAACGTGACCGAGGCACCCGTGAAGGAACTTCTTGTCTTTCACGTGAGACCTGACTACTGCACAAGTTTTGTTTTGTCTTCTCTGGTGCTTTGTTATCAATCCTTTTTTCGGATTCAGTCCTTAGCCCCATGCACCCAATGGAGCAAGCGGTAGAACCGAAACATCCTGATAGGACATTGACGGTGATCTAACCATTTCCAACGCTCTAGCTTGTTCGAAAGCCCTTTGAGAATTCAGAGTTTCGCTTTCGAAATGATTCTGCCTGATACGATTTGTCAGGTTTCCACTGATAAACGATTAACGGATGGGAACCTTACTGTTCCCCCAGCCGCAGTTGATCCCAAATTACGACCCCTGGCCAACAGCTTCAACTTCTGTGCAAACTGACCAAGCAGCTGTCCGCTTTTTTGATTCACCGTCGCAAGAATCTGGTGGACAGTAACTTCGCTCTTCAGACAAACGAGCAGACCCGTGAGTGTCTTGATGGCATATCCGTGTGTGCCACAGAGAATTTTCTACGAAATACCTTGTCTGGTCTACTAAGCAATGGGGTTGAACTCTCCCTAGGTAACAGAATTTTGACTCGGAATACTGTTGTATCTGGTTAAAGTCACACACACTACGCGTACGTCCAGTCAATATCCCTCTCATAAATAGACATACGCCTGCTTTGCCTTGGTCTTTAAATATGTGCCAGCAGTGTTAACTTACCGATTTTGCTACCTACTGATTGACCTTACTCTTTTGCGCGCGACAACACGTAGTTTAGCTCTTTTTGCGAACTTCCTTGATTGCTTGCTACTTACTTGCCGACTACGGTCGAATTTTGTGTTTACGTCTGAACAAATAAATGCAACGCCGATGATATCGCCTTGCTGAGTGGCAATACACAGGTAGTGCAACACATTTTGGACCACTTGACGTTTGGGGTGTCCAGCTATGGTATGCGCTTTGCGCCTTTCAGTGTCAAAGAGTTTTTACCAGACTGGCAGGAGCCTGTGCCTGCACTCACCCTTTGTGATGATCAGATGGAGATACCCGATAGCTCTGAGTAACTCGGGAGCTTGATCACAGGTAGAAGTGGCGTTTAGGAGATCATAACACAGGTAGCGAGAGCTAGAACAGCTTTTGCCAACCTGCGGTGCTGCCGTGGCATCCGGCTCTCCCTTAACGTCGTGGTTTGTGGCGTTTTACTGTACGGTCGCGAGACCTGGCAACTTCGCGTTGAGCATTCTCGGCTGTTTTCCGTGTTTGACCGCCGATGTCCCCGAAGTATTGTTCGCCTTTTATGATGGTAGTGTGAGCAATGACAAGGTTCTCCGTCGTATGTTAGGTACGGATACTCACCCTTTGACGGATGTGGTCGTTCTTCACCGCTTCCGATTACTGGGACGTTCCGCGAGTACCTATTTGCCGTCTTTTTGCACTCTATTTGCACGTCCTGGAAAAAGCGACGCGGCTGACAGGTCGTAACTTGTCTCCGGGGTATAGAGATGCTGGCTTCCCGCCTTCCTAGGTGGGATGGGGACTGTCGTTGGTTAGAGACCCTGAGGGACATGGCTCGGCCCAAATGGAACGAGATTTGTATATACTTCACAATTGCTTTGTATTTGTACGACAGACTTATACAGGCGATGTGCTTACATTTCAGTCGAAGTGCTTTGACAAAAAACCGGGGTAAATATAAATAAACCATACAATGAGCGCTAAAGGTATACGAGATTGAGAAAGGAAAAGAAAAGATCAGTCAAGTTTAGAAAGTAATTCCGTTTTTCTGTTGTCCTTATTGGTCAATACCCGCGCTAGATAGGACACGAGAGATTTATGTACGGTAATTCTGAAAAAAGTGTCGAAATTCAGATCTGGTGGATGAGAGAGAACGATGGAGATAAGCCAGAGTGTAGTGGATGCGTTGGATCCTGCAGAATCTTGTGGGCCAGAGCTGCGCAAGATTCGATGTGTTTTCCTAGTTCAGTCAACATAAAGTCAAAGGGGAGGGATGAAACTCTACCAAAAATTACCAGTACGCGGCGAAATGTTTTGAATCCATGTTTCAAAGGCTCGGGAAAAACGGGTGAACAAATATGGAGCAATTGTTGGTGGTGTACGAAACTGCCCGAGTTTTCTTATTTGAAAAGATAGGCGTCGCAGTTTACCGACGCAGTACTGAATGTGAGATATCCATCGTAGATTGGTGTCTAGGTTAACACTGAGATACTTGACGGAACTAACTCTGGATGGGGATTTGGAATTCAGTGTAACAGGGTCAGCAGGAAAAGGTGACCAAGAGAGACTGAAAACACATTGAAGACATTTAGATGAATTCAGTTTTAGACCCAAATGGGGAGAGAAACATTCTATTTGAGATAGGTTTTCATCGGATTCCTGGGGATCCGGGTGGTTAGAGATAGCTTGACAAAGGACAACGTCATCAGCATATGTGAATATGTTGGGTGGAGGAGAAACCGGAAAATAGAAAAGGAGATAGCACTGCACCCTGAAATGCACCGGAATTTTGATCAAATGGTTTTTAGTTGTTTTGCTCGACCTTAATCTGCTGAACTCGATTATAAAATAGTTCGACAACCAGGGAAGAAGTGTCGGACAACCGAAAGCTTCAGGCTCCTGGGGAAGAGATCGAGGAAGAGTGAGAGGTTGAAGAATAACTAAGGAATACGTGGTGGACAGATCGCTCACAGTTTTTTCAAGTTTTAGTGATGGAATGGACCAAACAGGCTACAGCATCAAGGGTGGATCCTTTGGGTTTATAAGCAAACTGAAAAGGGTCAGCTGGCATATTGGGATGCATTTGAAGACGAGTGAAACCAGCCTTTTCAGTGACTTCAAGGGCGGCAGATGTGAGGCCAATGAGGCTAAACTGTATGACTCCATCAGAGGTGTTGGAGGCTTTAGGAATTGAAATGACGGTAACTGGACGCCACAGATCAGGAATAGAACATCTGGATAGAGACTCGTTTATCAAAGTGGTAATCGGTGTAGCAAGATGAGCGGCAGCATGCTTGGGAATCGCTGAAGGGAGACCATCAGGACCAGCAGTCGATAAAGTTCTGGATTTACGAAGAATATTTAAAAATTTCTGCAGTAGAGAAAGGTTCAGGATGTGCAGGAACAAGGGGAATATGTAGGAAGGGTGTATAAGTGTAGCATTGAGGTGATTCACATCGACCTTAGCGTTTGCGTGTTTGGTCTTCTGGCCACGTAAAAGTCTTATGCCATGCCAAAAAAGCTTAGGATTCTCGGTCTGCCGAAACTTATTGGCAAAGGAAGCATCCAACTTCTTTATCTGTCTTGATCAGCAGCGAAAGTATCCTGGCTTCTGAACTTCGTCGGTTTTTGTATACGTTTTCCTTCTCTCTTCTTGAAGACGCGAATAATCTATGAACAGTGTGTGAATAGATTTTTGGTCTCAGAAGAAGCAAGCTATGGCCACTTGTGGAGAAAGGGACTTTCATTTTGATACACTAAGCGAGAATGATTGGTAATGACTTTGTCTGATACAGAGTTCCCTTGTGGGAAAGGTACTGATATCAGTTGATCCGGACGGTAAAAGCGGATAAGTATTAGCATGATTAAAATCATCAACGGTCATGTGTAAATTTTTGTCCAGGAGAGGAACTAGAAATGGTATAATAGCGTCATAAAAGGACATTGGATTCTACTCAAAAAGGCGTTATGTGCATGTTAGTGATAATAGTGCTTCTAAAACGAGCAAATCTAGGAAAACACTGCGTAGAAAGACATTCAATACTGTTTGCAGAGTATTTGAGAACCAATAAAATTGCGACTTCATGCTGAGTTGACGTAGGTTACCGCTCCACCTCCATATTTTTTGTTCTTCAGCACCCGATCTTGACGACAACACTGAAGTCCGTCTGAGCGAATCAGAGTCGTCAAGATTCTTGAACACGTACTGCGCCTGTATGAACAAAAATCCAAGTGTGTAAAACGCTTGTTAAGCCCGATAATTTCGAGAACAGAGAACGAACGTTAGCACTGGTCACAGACGGCACCGTCATTTTGGATGCAGTAGCAGAGCTAAGTATGGCTTGCCAACCAGCACTTATCCGTTTTTTAGTCCAATTTCCCTTTATAGTAGCCATACGCAGAAGAAATTCATCGATCAAACAAACAAGATTGTTTTTAATATTCCAAAAATTCCGGTCGAGAACATGAGTGGCGTGTAACCATGATAGTTGAGTAGGGTAATAATAAATCCACTTTTTCAGTAGCAGCACAGGTAACGTAGTGCAGCCAATCGAAGGGAGCACCTTGTGAGTGGTGTGTGGAATTGGTGATACTTTTTCGGCTGACTGTCCTTTGGACTCCACCGTTACTCGCGTTGCCAAGACGTTCGGCAGTCTCTGAAAGGATGGGTGTACGCTGTTGCGTTTCGTAGTGTTTTCTTTACATTCGCGAGACCTGGTCACTTCACGTTGGGGATTCTCGGCTGCTTTCCGTGTTTGGCCACCGATGTCTCCGAAGCATTGCTTGCATCTGGTGAGAACATCGGGTGAGCGACGACGAAGTTTGGCATTGTGCATTAGGTGTGGGTTGTCGCCCTCTGACTGAGGTGATTGCTTTACATCGTCTCGGATGGCTCGGACATGTCTCGCGAATGCCTGCCCACCGCCTTTTTTCTGTGCTGGGCAAGACCGGAAGGAACGACGAGGCAGTCAGGCCATGTAGAGGTATGGGGAAGCTAGCATGAGCATTGGTCTCGGTGGGAGCATCCTGCCTTCCTAGGTGCGGCGCATGAGATGGGAATTGTCGTAGGTTGGGGACTTTGGAGGATATGGGTCTGAAGGAAAGTCAGCGGCACGAAGGCTGTACGCCCTATCTGTTGAGTGCACGTTTCCCATAGCTATGATAAACAAAAAATGTGTACGGCGAAAATAAAAACGAAGAACATTCGTGTTGCTTCTTTTTATCAGTTGTCCTCTGCCGTCTTGTTGTGCCCCATCCTTTCCGTTATTTTCTTGTTTCTGTTCAAGCTGTTGCGTTGGCACCAAGCTCGATTTCAAGCCGGTAATTTATTCGTAGGTGCCGTAATTGACTATTTGATCGTGCATTACCCAAGAAATATACGAAACTAGTAAGTTTAATTTGTCAGGATTCGTATCGCACAAACCTAACGAGAGAAATGGCGTACGGAGACGGTAGACCACTACAGTTACGAGTCGAATGATGCTTCGCTAGTAGTCAGAAAACTCAAGTCGACCTACCGAGATGCTTATGCGAACCTACAGAGCAAAGAGTACAGAGTGAGAAACGATCAGGGAGGACTCACAAGAGCACGTAATTGGCGGCCGAACCAGGAACAGTTTAGTTCGGAGTGATAAAACAAAGCTTATACATGTGGTAGCACTACAGATGTTAATTACCGGCGATGAACGCTATGTCAGTACACAGCCTCCCCACTAGAAGACTGAGGCAGATGTCTTCGAAATGTTAAGTTGTGACTGTTCATTTCTCTTGAAGCAAGTGTCACGACTGAGAAAAAAGACAAAAAAACGACAATAACAAACAGGATGTGGACAACCAGTAGTCTAACGTATGTTGGAGATAGAGGGAAGAGATTCGGAATGGTACATTTGTTCGTCTGCAGGATTGCTTTATGGCTTGATAGTCGCCCTGATATTTATGGTAGATAAATATGTTCTTCCTTGATTCGGGTGTCCAGAGCCGTCGCAGCGGTTTGCGTGCCAGTAAAAAACTGATCGGGTTTGCCAGGAAAAAGGTTAGATGTACCAAAACTCTCACATGTGTACAGACGGCGGAATAAAAGTGGCCTCTTTTCTCCTTACATCCATCGTTGTCGCAGGTAGATGGACTGTTGACAGAACAGTCATTATCTGCAAAATAAACTCAAGGGGCGAGAAAAAACGAAGACGAGCGCATGAGTAATCGTCCTAAGCTGTTCGATGTGTGCACAAAGCTAAAAGAATCCGTTAAAATGTTTTTTTTAAGAAAATAGTGATAAAAATAAAATCTAACTGACGGTTAGTTATAACAGAAACAGTCTCTACGAAAAGTACGGGTCTTCGCACGACCCGACCGCGACATTCGCGTTTCACCGGGGCTTCGTGGTTTGTTGGATCCGTGCTTGCTGTTGCTGTAGACCCGGGTGCAGGTATGACAGTAGGTGCTGGACGTGGTTGGGCTGAATCCAATGGCATCTCCACTTCCATGAAAGACCGTTCTAGTCTGTCTCTGAAAGTCGTTTCCCGTTTGCCCTCAAGTTCGATAATATAACACTGTTCTTTCCGCTCTAAAACTCGAAGTGGGCCTGAATAAGGAGCCTGAAGCGAGTATCATGTAATGTCCGTACGCAAGAAGACGTTTATGCACGTGGACAGCTCCTTGGGCATGTACAGTGGTGTGCTCTGTTTCCTAGTCGATGCTGCGTGCAGGTCACGCATATGCTGAATTAGGCGTTGGGTGTAGTCGTAATAGTTTAAATGCTGCGAAGGTTATGGCGCAACCAGTTCCCCCGGCAACCGAAGCGAACATCCAAATAATAACTCGTCCGGCGTTGAATGCAGGTCGGCTTTCACGGAACTGCGAATGCCTAAGAAGACAAAAGTAAGAGTCTCGTGCCGTGCCGGGTTCGCATGAGCTCTTAAAGCTGTTTTGAGTTGCCTGTAAAAATGCTCAATCAAACCGTTTCCAGTTGGATGGTACGCCGTAGTTCTTACTTGTTTGCATCTCAATACATTCATTAGGGAAGCAAACGAACCTTGGAAATGGGATCCTCCATCGGTAGTCACGATAGCGGGGCATATGAACGGGGCTATCCATCGCTGTAGGAAACCACGCGCTTAATGGTATCGCCTTAGCCCACCTCGAAAAACGGTCGATGCATGTTAACAAGTGAATCTCCTAGATGGGAGCAAGGGACCTACTAGATCGACATGCACATGATGCAACCATGCATCTGATGTAGTGAACGTGCCGAGAGGACCTTTTGTGTGCCTTATACTTTGGATCGCTGACAACTACGTGCCCATTCAGTTGTATCCTTATTTATTTTTGGCTACACGAACCGCCTAGTCATGAGTTTAATCGAGGCTCGTATGCCGGGGTGTGCCAATCCGTGTAGTGTCCTAAAGATGCCCTTAGCGAATGCAAATGGTACCAGTGAACGGGGAGCATTTTGCGAAACGTCGCACAAGATCGTGCCCTCCGATGAACTAAGTGGCATTGGTTCGAGTTGGGGAGGGTTACTGTGACGAAGCTGCTCGACTCCTGGATCATGTGCTTGCGCTGAGGCAATGGCTACTAAGTCAATATCACTGGTTGGTGTAATGAGGTGGATGTGAGAAAAAGCATCTGCCACGGGGTTAAGCTCACCTGTGATGTGTCGTATATCCTCTGTGAACTGAGTGATATAATCTAGGTAACGGGATTCTCTGGGCGAGTACTAGTCTGTAGTCGACCGCGCAGCGAAGATGATTGGCTTGTGGTCCGTGAAGACGGTGAATTGTCTGCCTTCCATCACGAGTCGGAAATAACGGATAGCCAAGTAAACTGCGAGAAGTTCCCTGATGAATGTACTACACCTGGATTCAGCCGGCTGCAGACGTTTGGAGAAGAAGGCTGTAGGTTGCCACGTGCTTTGTACTTGCTGTTGTAAAACAGCACAAACAGCCAAGTCTGAAACATCGGTTGGTAGTGCCATGGGAACCTTTGGTATTGAATGTGCAACGGCGGCCATGTTGAAGACAGCCTGTTTCAGTTCGACAAAAGCAGAACGGACATTCTCGGGAAATCCGGACGTTTTGGTCTTACCGCGTAGTAAATCTGTGACTGGTTGCATCAACTGAGCACACTTAGGAATAAAACGATGGTAGAAGTTGACTAAACCATCGACTGGTCGGGGCGTTTTGAAAGATGATGGTTCAGGATATTTGAAAGTCGTCTGCACCTTATCTTTCATGGGTGAAACACCTGTGACTGATATCTCGTGACCAAGGAATGTAATACATTCCTGACAAAATGAACACTTCGTAGCGTTGATAGTTTCCCCATGTTGGGACAAACCTTCAAAAAGTGCTCGTAATTCACAGTATGATCGTCAGAGGTTGCGCTGGAGACTAAGACGTCATCTGAGTAGGTGTAAACCCTTCGAATTCTTGGCAGACCGGATCTATGAATCGCTGGAATGTTTGAGCCGCATTGTGAAGATCGAATGGCATTCGGAGAAATTCAAACACGCTGAAAGGTATGATTACAGTTGTCATTGGTATGTCACTAGGATTAACTCAAATTTTGATTGTATGCGCGAATCAAATCTATGCGGCTGAAAATCTTGCAACCACTCAAATTTGTTGGGGTCTTGGATATGTAGAATTGGGCAGTGATCGAGCGTGGTGCTGTTGTTTAGTGCCCGATAATCGCCACAAGGTCGCTAATCGTCAACAGACGTTTTGGTACCATATGCAGTGGAGAAGCCCATGGGCTTGAAGATAGCCTAATAGTACCAAGATCCAGCATGTGCTGAAACTCGGCCTTGTCTTTTTTAGTTTGTCGAGTGCTAAGCGCCTGGCGCGGTAATGAACCGGTGAATCAACTGTGATTATATGGTGTAGTACGTCTGTCGACACCTGTGGTAGCACGTTAGCAGGTTGGAATAGCCCAGGAGCTCATGGAGGAGTTTCTGGTAGCGGTCTGTAGCGACAGGAATGCTGAGAACCGGAGAGAGGGATGGCTCCATTGACGGTGTACCGCTAGTTGAGATGTTGGTTGTCTTATCCAAAAGACGAAAACGAGACGGATAAACCATGAAGTTAAAATGTTGAAGAAAGTCGATGCCAATGATTGAATGGAGAAGGTCAGCAATGATACTATACCCGTTGGTAATTACGGCGTAAATCGAGGTTCAGCGTGAGCGAACGCCTACCATAGGTCTTTGTGAACGCATTATTAACGGTGACAAACTCGATGTTTCATTGACTGAGGTGGTCTGTGGAATAATGTTGAATAGTGCTTAACTGTGCGCCTGTGTCTACTAAGAGGGGTGTTCGAGATATTCTGTCGGTCATAAAAAACAGGCCACTGTGAGCGGAAAGGCCTGACACGGTTGTCGCCTGCACCGGTCGGCCTACGCGTTTCCCTGGTACTCAGATTGACACGTGCAAGGCTTGGTCCATTCTTTTGCCTTATCACCGCGGTTGCGGTGGTACCAGCATACGCCGGGGTTTGTAGGACTACGATGCTGTGAATGGTTGAGGCTGCTTGCTCTGCGAGATACGAAAGTTGATCGTAATGCGTTGAGCGCTTTAATTTGGTAGGATAGTAACTTCATCTGCTCCGCTAAACGCTCCATGGTGTTAACCTGGTCTAGCTATGTGCTGCACAGGGGGTATGACATGTGCTTGTACTCGATCAGCGGCTTCCGTTAATTCATCTAACGGTTCATTCCCCAAAACAGCTAAGATAGCTAGCATGTTATTGGGAAGCGTTTGCATTCAAAGCACGCGTAACATTGTATCATCCATTTTGAGGGTAGAGACCTGTCCCCGCATAAAACAGAGAAGTTGCGTCGGTGTTTGGGTGCCATGGTCATTGAGCTTGGTGCCGGACACCAGTTGTTTTAACCGATGTGATACTGATATATCAGGTCTCCCCAGTATGGCGAGCCGCAGTCTATCTTACGGGCTCTCTTCAGGTGGGTTGCATACGGTATCTCTGACTACTGAAGCCAGAGTGGGTGGCAGGCGCTCCACCTGATATGTAGACTTGTTAGATTGGATGGTTATACGGGCCATTTGAAATTGTGCTTCTAGTTGAACCAGCCAAAACTCTGGATCCGCGGGTAAGAATTCGGGAATCCTCATGTGTATTGAGGATATCCTAGATTGTCCTACGTCTACTACGTCTTTAACGTCTGATACCGATGTCTCCTGCAAATTAGCCATTTTCAACAATGAACTGAGCTTAAGTTGTTATGAAGTTTTTTTTAAATGATCAGGTTAATCGATGGGTTTCTGATATACCTTTATCAAATGACGGTTGAAAAACATGAAAACAGGATAATGGAACGGAATCACGTTAGTGATGAAAAATTCCGCATGAACTTCAAAAACTGCTCCTGCTTGCTAAGATCACGTAGGGCTCACCAATATTGTGCACAGGGCTAACGAGAGAAATGGCGTACGGAGACGGTAGACCACTACAGTTACGAGTCGAATGATGCTTCGCTAGTAGTCAGAAAACTCAAGTCGACCTACCGAGATGCTTATGCGAACCTACAGAGCAAAGAGTACAGAGTGAGAAACGATCAGGGAGGACTCACAAGAGCACGTAATTGGCGGCCGAACCAGGAACAGTTTAGTTCGGAGTGATAAAACAAAGCTTATACATGTGGTAGCACTACAGATGTTGATTACCGGAGATGAACGCTATGTCACTACATTCGTCATTTAGGAGATTTTATTGGATTATAAATTGTTCCGTTTCAAAAACCCCACTGCTTGGTAGTATCCGGTACTCTTTTTTATACGTCGAACCACAGACTAATTATCCTGTCCAACCGTGGAGTTTGTATGATGATCAAGTTGTATTTGAAGGGAACAGTAGCAAGATTCAGTAATGAAAACAGAACAAGCGAGATGCCCAATTCTGGTTTTAATCATTTTTCTATGCTCAAATAAGGGCTGGGAAAAGTAGAAGAATAACAACAAAAGAAACTCAGTAAACAGCAATTTGTCACCCGGTTGTCAATAAATTTACGGTCTTAAACCTCACGAATTATAAATTTCTCTTTGGCTTCGAACTTAGAGAATGGCCTGTCATACAGTGTTGACGCTGCATTCACCATTAGGCAATGCTCAACCGTTTCTCATATGTATATCTGTATATCTTACACCGGCTTGGGCACGAGCACGGTGCCAACGCAACGACAGAAAAATTACAAGGTCACGGGGCGAGGGATGAAAAGTCACCATAATGATTACAACAAGTAAGAGCACATTTTTTCAGTATTTTCACTGTACATGTTTTTTAAATATTTTTGTCCGTTTTTCAATTGTTTAATGGCAACGGGAAGTCAAAAGACAGGTCACACAGCATTCGCGCCACTGGATTCGGTTCTGAACCATATCTCTCATCCTCTCTAGCCAACAGCAGTCCTCATCTCTTGGGCCTCAACCAGGAAGGCGGGAAGCACCAACCGAAGCCACACCCGGAACTAACTTCTTCATGCCCCTGCATCAAGTCATAACCTGACCGCCACGCCGTTTCTTCCAGCCTTGCCCAGCATGTGAAAAAGAGCAGGAAAAGGTAAACGATGGGCAGGCGTACGCAAAACGTGCCCATGCCATCGGAGGCTATGTAGAGCCTTTATTTCTGCCGGGGGGCGACTGTCAGCACCGAACACGAGGACGAACCTCGTCATTTCTCACCCGATGTTCCCACCAGACACGAAGAGTGCCTCGGAAACACCTGTGATCGAATACAGAAAGCCGCCGAGCATCCTGAACGCGGAACGGCCAGGTCTCGCAACCGTAAGGAACACTGCGAACTGTTGCATTGTACACCCTTCCCTTGAGAGAGAGGGAGAGAGCCGGGTGTCATGGCGACGCCACAGATGATGCAGGTTCGCGAAAGCTGCTCTGGTTCTGGAAACCGTTTCTTACCAAATGAGATTGATCAGTGAGACGCGTTCGACAGGGTACTCAGAGGTTCTGGTCTGAAACGTCGAATCTTAAATTTCAGCTTGTTTTACAGCAATAAAGAACTTTTTAGTTGAACTTTTCTGGACGCTTTGGTATTGGGCTGACTTCCTGTATCAAGTTGGTAGACTGAATATCTCGGGCTGGCCACATTCGACGCTAACAGTTAGGTGTCTTTGAACTGATGACCAAGCACCAGCCCAGAGTGGAACATCGAGCTATGTGCAGCACGCGGCATTGCTGAGCGCGCATCCTTTTGTTTTACTGCCACGAAAAGAATGTCCCGGACGTGAACCTGTAGCGACGGCCATCTTCGTTCACACTTTTAACACGTTTACTGTTTAGCTGAACGCTAACAGTCGAAGCGCGGTTGCCATTTGACCGTTGCTCTTGCGCACGCTCTCAGATACACGCTAACCACTATCTCTCCCAATCGTCTTCTAGTTCTCACAGGTCGTGGGGAATACCGTTCTGGTTAACGTATTCGTACAGTGTCGAGCATTAGAGCAATGTGCAGATGGTCCATGTAGTACAAAGGACCGAAAACACGTTTAATAAGGAAACCGCGAAGTAAGGTTTAACGACGTTACAAACCTACCCCCAAGCTTCTACACCATTTCAATTAACAACCGTGCTGTCATCCGAGCACATTATTCTTCTAACGGTCATCATCCGGCACCTGACCTATACGATTCATTTACTCCGTCATGACCGAAAGTTGCACAGTCGACTTCCATTCCAGCGAGGCGAATAATCAACAAAAACCTACATCCCGTAGGCTCTCAGACAGACTTGCACTTCTGAACATAAATTAGGCACAACATTCTTTGGGGGTGCAGTATTGCAGCGATGAGAAAATTTTTTAAAGACTTCGGTGCATTATCATTGCGAGACGCATACTAAGTATTCTTCTGTTGAAACATGTCAATATATATAATCAAACTTTGCACCAGAATAGATTTTTTAAATTTGTAATTCAGTTTTGCTAACCAAATATGATGAGTTTGAGAAACTTGACGAACTTGTTACAACTCAATGAATGTGAGCGTGTTGCTTGCACTTCAGTTCCATTGATTCAAAAGATCAAGGTCGTCGCAGCAATTTACACTTGTCATTACGTCTCACTTTGTAATCAGATAACTGATTCGAATAACAGTAACTCCAGTCTAGTTCTTTTCAGCAACTGGTTACCCAGTGGGGTGGTCTCAACTACCGTAGATACGAAACACTCATATCCAGTCAACAGCGCACAAGTGATGGGTTCGCTCCGCGTAGCCTACGTTCGGGTCAGCTCAAGAGCAGAGCAGTTAGTGATACTCGAATTCTGAGTATAAACAATGGTTTACTGCTCGCAGGAACCAACTTCATCACGATGCAGTACCGTATTGGTAGATCATAGATAGACGTGAAAAACGCCCTGACTGACCAAACCAGATAGTTCAGGAAAGGTTGTCTGTTCTCCCGCGCGAGTTCACTCCAAACATGGGCTTCCCGACGGATTCTTGGCCATTTGCTTGCAGGAGAGCAGCTTTATCGACGCGCCGTTCTTGCTGCGTTAGCCCAAATGACAGAATTGAAAATCGCCTACTGAAAGGCTTTGGTGGAAACTAACCATACATCTGTGCCTTTTTGCGGTCTCTATACTCGGAAAAATCCCACACATAACATTGAGAAGAAAACAGTGAGGTGAGCAAGCTCGTTTTAAGTATCTGTACTCATACCAACTCGTTTAATGTTGTGTATTAGCGCGAGTACGGATTACTTAAAATGAGTTCGGTGACCGTACTGTTTTGTTCTCAGTGTCTCTATGCTCCTCCAAATATACAAAGACTTCCGGTATTTGGACACCGATGCCTTCGTTAAATTGCTCGAAAATGGTGGAGACACCGTATAAGCAATTCTGAGTTCCGATGAAGAGTCTTAGGTTCAATGATTGAGTCAATAGATGGAACAATCAAGCTCGCCAGGTTATGATAGTTGGAACATGTGTTGCGCATGTCCCTTGACAGAATTCTTCAGCGTGCAATGTTCGCTGAGGCAGGTAGCGGATGGATGATTGGTACGGGTGACCAGTGCATGACATGGCAAAAAGGTATGGTGGCCATTTGGGGCCTGTTAGGCTTCCCGTGTGGGACCCAAGAGACCCTCCTACTCATGGTTAGATATGTTGGAGGATATGGCTGGATGCCACGATCAGTGGCGCTCTTATATCCACAGACTTTCTTCATCCACTTGATACCGATATTTCTGGTTCTCCTCTTACTGCTTTCATGCTCCCGTTTTTTCCCCATTATTTTCTTTTGTGGTTGCTGCTTGGAAATAGCAACCAAACTTGCCGCATCCAGCGCATGGTTATTGGTTGTCTGAATTGAAATATCTACTTGGTTAATGTACCCTATCGTATAGTATTCCATTTATAAAGTGGTATTGTGTAATCTCATCTTCACTGGACTGGTCATAGATGAATTTTACTGTGGAATGTCATCGGGGAAATTCTGTGCACCAACTTCAACCATTCTTAGGCCGATCGATGCCACGGGGCCTCCTCGGGGATTTACGTAAGCTTTTTTTACCTCACATACCATGCAGCCAACTAAACGCTGGAGTCATGAAGTTAGCCACTTGATTACGTAAACGACTGATTGTGATGAGCATTTCAGTTTACTTAAGATGCAACCGCTTGTTTAATTTCAGCAGGTACTGGTCACGTGAAACGTACTACGCTCTAAAGGTCAGTTTGGTTGGATTCATGTTTCTATGAGCTGGACCCGATTAAATTAATTCGGCATATCACCAACGGACGATTAACCAGGCAATACACCAGGGCCCGGATCAACTGTTGAACTTCGGTATCCACGTTGTTCAGGAATGTTTTGATTGTATCATCGCATCGATCATTGAAACAAATGAACCAGAGACCGATTAGTACATTAGACATCACATAGTACACGTTTTAGTGCCAAGTATATTCAAGTGTATTTTGTTGGTTTTGATATGCCAGTAGGGCTATTGGGGTGAAATTGTTTAAATAACATTATCCTATCGATTGCCGTAAACCGGAAAACAGTTGAAATTCTTGTAAAATCCTCAAGGTACAAATGTTCGGATATTCAGACAGATTTGCCAATGCAGTAAATTTCAAGGTAGAGATGGGGGGTTTGCGCGTCACAAACCATTTGAACAAAATTTGACTCTTTTCTGCCCGCACCATCCACTTACGTCTTCAACTACCGTCGTAAACCACGTATTATCTTTCGAAAACTAGTCGTGCGTTGTCTTTTCACATGAAGTTGACTCTTATCCTGTTTTTCATGGAAATGGAGCAATACCTATCACTGCAAACCACATTAATCACTTGATCCCCGGTACTCTTAGTAAAAACAAACACCTAAGCCAGTCAAATGCTGAACAACCGATCAAGTTTGGTTATTGGATCGACAACCGGCGAACTAGAACACAGTGCATCAGTGCGGGAAGACAGTCGGTTTCCAAAATTTTGATTCAGTGGAAACTTCAACTCTGCAGAGAACCGAACCACCGGAAGCTAATTCCAGTAAAATCGATCTGGGTCAGTTGGCTGTTGGTATTTGATCACCGATTTGCAGTGCTCTGCGAGTGATGGCGGGAGATTGAATTAAAAGAAAAGGACAGCGGTTCACACAGAACTGAAGGTATCTGCTGCATCCGTAAACAAACGTTCGCAACAGAAACAAGAACGACCGTACTTGAGGCGGAAAACTGAACGCTAAGTTTTCAGTTTCACTTTATACAGTCACTAACCTCGCACTTCTGTGGTCCGGTTTCGGTTGCTACCTCACAGCATCGTCCAGTAAAGGGCAAAAAGAAAAGAAGCATAAAGTGAAAAAGATCCCAAAAATCAAAGTGATAAGTGGGAATCACTAAGACAAAGAAAGAGTCCGAATGCAACTACAGGACTGACCGCGACACCTGGCCATACCACTTAATGTCTCCAACCATTTCGTAGATGGGTCGCGTGGACTCCAGCCTAGAAGTCTAACACGTCCTATGTGGTCAAGGTTTCCATACCTTTTTGCCATGTCATAGATTGACCACCTCGACCTACCGTCTAATCCCTATCTGTCTCGGAGAACAGCACACTCCGAGGAAGTCTATCGGTGGACATGCGTAACAAATGTCCTAGCCCCACCCTAATCTGTTGAGGTTCAGTACTTGATCCAGAAACTGACCTCTGGTTCCCAACACCTTACGTCTAGCGTCAGCATTGCTGATACGGTGTTCCCACCATACTCGGGCAATGCTAGGGAGACATTCGTGCTCGAACACCGACAGTCTTCGCCTACTTACTCTCAGTGGCGATGTTTCTGCACCATATGAAAGAACGGACCTAATCGCTGCACTGTACACCTTACCCTTAATCGACAACTGAGGATCACGCCTGTGCCACAGATGACAGGTTGGCCAAAGGAGAACGCGCCTCCTATATACGCGATTACACTTTATCCGATATCTGTCCACCTGGCAAAATGTAACTGCCCGGGTTCTACTTGCTTCTACTTTTACGCGGCTATCCCCTACGAGAGGATATTTCGGCTCCATGGATATCACGGACCATTGCTGACCACACCCGGTGGTCGGAGACGAGCTCGGTACAGATTTTAATCCACTCCTTTCCCATCGTCGGACTCCATAGACCGACCCAAGACCTAGAAGCCCTACGTTTTTTTCTCTGGTACTGGTTCACGTTTTGAGCTGCCCACCAAGGCGACAACGCCAACCAGGGCAGGGAGTGGGGCAGAGTGTTTGTTTGGTTATCTCTGACTCGGGTCGCCAAAAAGTATGACCGAAACACTGCAGTCGTCGACGTTGGAGGAGGACGGAGAGCGCATCGACATCAGAGCATTGTCTCCTTACCTCGTTCTCCGACACCCTGTCGTGCCACTTGACTATGGGGATTTGCCGCATGCACCAGTGGTTGAAAATCCCCAGCTTTCTGGCATCCTCAGCTCGTAGTGGCCGGGTTTCGTAGCCACAGATGGATGGTGGCGGCACGGTAAACACGAACTTTGGTCTTCATACTGATTTCACTGCGAGTCCACAGCGTTCGTCTTAGTTGGAGGAAGACTTTCGTGGCGTCGTCGATCCGCAATACCACTTCATCTTTCGCCTGGCCGTTCGGAAGCAGAATTGAGCCTAGGTATTTGAATTAAGGGGCGTACTCGACTGGTCGGTCATTGATAGACAGATGTTGAACTGTCGGGCCTAGTTGGGTTATGAAAGCTTTTGTTTTGGTTGAATTCACTTCTAGTCCGATAGATCTCGCGAAGGAATTGATTCGGTCGAGGATTTGTTGGAGCGTAGCGGGGCAGTCTCCCAGCACGACAAGATCACCCGTGAACTCCAGGTCCGAGATGTATACGTCCTGGCTAAGCTGAACCCTTGGGTACTCGTGTAATGCATGGCCCATTGTCCAATCAACAGCGTAGTTAAACAGTGCCGGCGAGAGGCGACAGCCCTGTCTAACTCCGGTAGCGAGTGCGAACTAACAAGATTCGTCGCCGTACATACGAACCGTAGCACCAGTTGTCGAGTAGTATCCCTTCAAGAGCCTTGAAATCTTATCGGGCATCCGATCTGATTGAATTATGGTCCAAAGGAACGCGCGGTTAACGGAATCGAAGGCGTCCTGGAAGTCGATGAAACAAGCTGTCGAAGTTGCCTTTCGGACCGGCGTGATAAAGCCAATAAGATATTTCTACTCCCGGGACCTTTATTTGTCGGCTACTTCAGTTGGGCAGGCTGACTTCCGAAAGCCAAGCAATATCTACGTCATAATCATGTAGAGCCCACATCGTGATGCATTGGCTACCGACGTCTAGAAACGCCCTGACGTTCCAAAAGGTGAATAATCCCAGCTTGCTGTCTTATTGTCTAAATCGCCCGGACACGGGACGCGTCGCTTACCGGGGAAGCCGTAGTATGATGAGCGAATGAGGTTCCGTGAATAATCATAGTGAGTCATGGGAGTAGGGTATAAAGCGGTGTCCCCGGCATCGTGCGGCCTTTTTGTTCAAGGTTGCACGTCTAGCCCTTACACACTCGAGTGCAGACTGCGAGGCAGCAGGGTGTTTCCAGAGGAGCCGCTGGCCTGTTAAGCTGTTTATTCCCCTCTTCGGGAATGCCGGGTCAGGTAAATTGGGCAGTTTTACTTTGTAGCCGTTGGAAAGACCGCAGAAGTTCCGGATAAAGTGTATTTGCGTATGCATAAGGTTCGTTTGGCATCTGACAACCTTAGGCGTCTGTGGTATTGACAAGACATCCGTCTATCTATTAAGAGTCAAGTGCGCGCTGCGTCAGTTAGTCCAGTTTTTTATGGTTCGGACAACTGGCCACTGTGGGTGGAGGATATACGAAGAATGGCGGTTTTCCAACACACTTCGCAGCACTACTCGGATCTGATAGAAACACCGTTTGAGCAATGCTGAAGTTCGATGCAGGGGAGTAGACACGCACCAAATCATTAGATGAAACACTAATATGCACCAGGTTAGGACGATCGGGACATGTGTTGCGCATGTCCTCGCATAGGATCTTTCGGAGAGTAATGGTTGGAAGATAAATAATAATGGCTAGTCCGTGACTGGAAACCGCTTCACTACTCTTCTCACACTTCTCACGCTCTTGCTTTTCATTATTTCCGATTGAGGTTCCAGCTGAGAGATAGCAACCATAGCCATCACACCCAGAGCATGGTTACTGTTCGTTTGAACTGAATTGATTCTTTTACAAGCTTTACTTGGTAGTTCCATTAGCGATTCTCCGTTCCAAGTTTCACTGTTGTGATTGTCCGTTTTCTTGAATAATGCCGCGATTCGTGGTGGCAGTGCAGCTACGGAACTACGAGGAATATTGAGGACGAAGAGTGGAATTCTGTGCCGACCAGACAGTTTGTGAGAACCGATCAGTTGTAGAAGTGAAAGGTTATTTTGGTTGTTACTCGAGTGAACTGGGCAGACACAAACAGAATAAATGAAAAACAAAACAGTAGGGCAAAGTGGGATTGGAGGCAAACTGGGAAGAAAAACACTGCGGTTTTCTTGTGGGTTCACAGATCAAAGCGCCGGAGGATTCACTGGCAGAAAAATGGGGAGGACGTGGTTAGAACGTACAGAAGATAGTGAATTTCCGGGCTTGAAATTGTGGAATAAAAAATAAAGTCTTAAAAAACATCAGAACAAGCTTTCGTAGGCGAACAATTGATTCAATGATTTATTCTTCAGTCTGTGCAAATCATATTGGACATGAGAGTGTTGAAAAGATCACAGGATCAAGGGTGGTCAGCGGAACATTCACCTCAGTTCGTGTCCTGTGCATATGCAAGCTCTGATTGACCGAAATTATAATAAGGATGTGCTTCTAGAGCGGGCCATCTAATGGTAGTCTTTATTAGTTATGCGCATGTAACGCAACCTGCATTAATCGAATGTCAAGGAAGTCAACGAAGCGGTTCAAGGACGTATCCGGACAACTGGTCGCCGGATATTTCGATGATTGAATTATGCCATTCTCGGGATTCATAGTTAACACCTGCTAATCGAGAGTTATGAAGCAATACATTGATCAAGAATCGGTGAGCGAAAGGGCTTGAGCTATGCTGTTATGCAAATGCATCACAGTCAAATTCTTTTGACCGTTATGACCTTACAACAGCTTCACATCGGAATTCCTAAAGCCGAAGGCTTGAAACGAAGGTTAGCTGAAATGTTAGTGCGGTTAAGGGAATCGAAGGCGTCCTGGAAGTCGATGAAACAAGCTGCCGTCAACTGCTGGAACTCGTAGTGGTGCTCCAGTATTCGGCGCAGTTGTGAAAATTCGATCCACATAGCCTCTGCCACGGCGAAACTTTCTTGGTTCGGGCGAGTGCGCTGGTCTCTTACCTCGGAATAACGGTTTAGTAACCACGCACCAAAAATCTTTGTGGTCACATCGATCAAGCTAATCCCTCGATAGTTCTCACATGCTAATTTATCATCTTTCTTCAAAATGGACATGCCCCAGTCGGGTAAGAATGCTTCCTCTCGCCCAACGGAGCCAAAAAGTGTACATAACCTGTTAATCAATGATGATAAACAAGCTTTATATACTTCTGGAGGAATGCTATCTTCCCCGGTGGCCTTTCTGTCTTTCCGTTTGTTAATTATTTCTATAATTTCCGCGGTACTGGGCGGGTCGCATTTTTTTACTGGAGCGAAGTGTTGATGTTGGTTGGTGCGTCAGAGGGTTTGTAGGCCGGCTGAGCAGTTGACCAAAGTGTTCGACCCAATGGTCCATTCCCTTGCTCTGTTCGGCCATTGAGTTTCCTATCGCGTCGCGAAGAAGTGAATCTTGTTTACTGTGCCTGTTCGAGGCGTTGCGAATGAGACGGAATAGCTTACCAAATTCACCAGTTCCTGACGCGGTCTCCATTTTTTAGATACTGGACGAATCCGATTCCGTTATAAAGACCAGTAGAGGTACACTGATTGCGGCGCTTCTGATGGGTACTGTTCTTTAATAAGCCAGGCTGACATTTTGAATTTGGCACGAGATATGAATGCTACAATTGGTCGGTCTTCATCCAACGAGGCTCTTTTAGGAGACCCTTTCCTGTCTCTTGGATAACATACAACGATTTCTGGCCCTGTGCTCGGACTGTCCCCGGTTCCTCGCCGAGTACGAACTTCAGACGTTCTAGTCGCCCGCTACGCCACATAATGTCCGCCCCACGTCAGTATTGGACCCATATCGACCACATCGCCATAAACCACAGGTAGCGGGGTTTGCATACGAGACTGTCGCTCGTACTGGAGCACCTCCACTGATTCCAATCACGCATTGTTTGCACTGAGCTCTCCATGTGCTCCGGTAAGCGTTGCAGCGACGGTTAAACTGCAATAGGCTTTCCGATGCCAATCTATCTGTCTTGTGAAACGCGCTAGCTGTAGCCCCATCTGATAACATCAGTCAGCACTGGTCGCTTATAGTGGATGCTTTGCGTTCCGTTGGTTTACACCTTTTTCCACCGAGTTTTAGCGAACTCCCGCAAATCTTCAGTCAGGTCCTACAATCCTGTAGCCACGGTTCACCATCCTTTAGCCACGACCCATTCTATATCCTTGACGCACAACTTCTAGCCGTACCGTTGCAAGTCAATCAAATCAAAAGTATCAGAATATTGTGACATCAAGAGATACTAGAACAATTCTTTTCAAAAGATTGGTGTTGCAAAGTTGACTGAACAAATGAGAATGTGTGACGATCGTATGCTGCGCAGTTGGCCGTGGTAATTGTATCAAATGATGCACCGCAAACTGACTGGAGAAGATGTAAACAATGTGGCCGTGTCGTTGAACCATGTGGCACAGTCCGTATTGCTTTTCGGGAAAAAATTTTGATGTACTAAACAATATAAACGAAATTAAATAGTAAAGTGTTACATGTTTGAATTTACTGAGTGTTCATTCCAGTGGATTGAAAAATGGACTATACCGTAAAAGAAAACGTACTTGATAGTTGGCATGTAATTGTGCGTCTGTAGCGACATGGAGATGACTGAGTTTGAATGTGGAAATTCATGACCAAAAATTACCGTAGATAAACAATCAATTAGCACTTAGCTCTAGGCAGTTTGTATGTTGTTCGATGCCACAGGGCTCTGCGTTGTTTGTCTGCTTGCTGTAAGGACAATTGGTTTCTGCCAATTTGAAAGTACGTCTTTGACTGCTGTGCTTGCGAACGGTTGAACCTTTAGCTCCCTCAGCTAGTATCGCGTCCGGTGTCGCTCCCGAACGTAAACGTGAACGACAGTACAAAATGTCATTCACCTATCCCACCTACTTTTACTGTCTTTTGGCACGCGTCAGAACTTTTGGCTTGCTGCCTCCTCCATAGGCCATTCTCGGGATCTAGTTAGTACCTGGTATCCGGAGTACTAAACGTCCATTGCCCCACGATGAACTGGCGCATTGTCAAAAATAAATATCACTGGAACATCAGGTTGCCGAGTAGCAATAAACGCTGAGCAGCATGAAAGAAACTCATTTAAAGTATGCTACGTAATCTTTGTATGATATTCATACTGGCGACAGGTGAACGAGCTAATGTGTTCAAGTTAGGTCCTTTGCTTGACGGTAGACTTCAGGTGACTTAACTACCTACTTTTGAGCGCCCATAGCTACGACATCACCGTATGTTGTAGTTGGTTTCATCAGTATACAAACTGATCGTTGCTGCATATTCTGCTCTTTTAGATTTGACTGCGTTTGAGTTTCGTTGCAATGGCTGATTAGTCAGCTCCTTAAGTGAATAGTGATGCCCGTATAGCAATTGGTCAATGGATGACTTGCTGGCTGTTGTGTTTAGGAAATTTCTCTTCATCGTCCCGTTCAGCTGCCTCAATGTGCTCGTTAAATTTTCGTCCACCACTTGTATTGTATTTTATTGAAGACTTTAGCAAATTAACAAAAACTCACATTTCAGCCAAATGGGGGGAAAACTGATCAATGACACTTTGAAATACGCATAAAAATAAATACCTTAAAACAAAACTGGCTCAGCCACCGAGGTTAGTGCGAAGTTCCTCTGTGACTTTTATTTTGTCAACCAGAACACGTGCTCAGCAGGACACTGTAGAGATTTATGCGGGATGGGATAAGTCTAAATTCGGAACGTGTGGACGAATGAGAACGGGATGCAAATAAGTCACGGTACAAGGGATGGATGGGGTCCGCAAGAATCTTCTTGGCCAATTTTTCACAGGCTGTAATATGCAAATCACAAACTTTGGGGATAAGACAGCCCATGGAAATCAGAGACACGACTGAGAGTGGCTAGGCCACGGCGTAGAATGATAGAATCTTTCTTAAGCAGACCAGGAAATATTACGGAAGAGCGTTAAAGTAAGATCGGTGGAACATATTGATGGACAAAAGAATGACAGCTTATGTGGAACCAAACTGCCTTAGCCCACGAATTTGAAAAGACAGTCTAAGCAGTTTTTTAACACAAAGGATGTGAGAAGACCATTGTAAATTGGCGCCGATTGTGACGCCTAAGTATTTGACCGAGTCAGCTCTGGAAATCGGGACACTGTTGTTGATTGATTGCTCATTGGGATGAGAGGAACGAGAAAGGGAGAAAGTACACTCAAAACATTTGGAAGTGTTGAGATGTAGCTCTGAATGGGACGAAAAATTCTGAATATTGTATAAGTTCTCTGAAAAAGAGTTAAAGTTTTGTTGGTTGGAGATAGGTTGGAAGAGAATGACGTCATCAGTGTACTTAAAAAGTTGTGCAGGTGATGCAGTGGTCGAGTCGCGAATATATGTGGTGAAGAGAAACGGGGAAAGAACGGCACACTGACGAACACCCGAGTTGTAAATCAAAGGACTCGGTAAACTGATGCCAACTCTAGTACGTTGAGTTCTGTTGGAAAAGTAGTCTTTAAACCACAAGAGTAAAGAAGTGGGACAGCTTAAGGACCCTAACTTTTGAAGAAATAGAGAACGGGGAACCGAATCGAATGCGGAAGAATAGTCGAGGAAAATACGTCGAACGGAATTCATGGAACGATTTAAGTTGTTTGAAATGAAATGGCAAACTGGAGCAACTGCATTTGGAGTGCATCTGGTGGGTCCGTACGCACACTGATGAAGGTCATTGGGAACAGCAAGGGAGGAACACAATCGACTTAGGATAGCACGCTCGGTCAACTTGAGTGCAGAAGAAGTGATGGCGATGGGACGAAAGCGTTTTGACAAAATGTTGGACTTGGAGTGTTTGGGAATAGGCACTACTGTCACGGGTTTCCAGGAGGCAGGAATGGCACCAACACCAACAGTTTTATTGATGAGGGAAGTCATGGTTCCGGATAGCTTACGTGCTTCAAATTTGAGAACTGTAGCGAGTAAACCTTCTGGACCCAAAGCAGAAGCTGTTTTTGAGGTTCGAAGAAGCTTGAAGACTTCTTCTGAGGAAAATGGTTCTATATCTAAGGGAACAGAAGGAAAATAAGATGGTAGGGTATCCAACGATGGATGAATAAACGCGGCGTTCAGGCTGTCCGCATCTGTGTCGCAGTTTTTTGATCGGGCCCATTGTCCACATAGAAGCCGGATTCCTTGCCAGAGAAGTTTGCTATAGAAGTATAAGAGAAGTGGTGGGCAAATGTCTTTTTCAGTCGTCGAATCGCTTGTTTGATCAGGATGGAGTGTCGTTTCACCGAAGCCTGGTCGTGTAGTTTATAGGCACGTTCTTTTTGACTTCTCAGAGATTTCAGCAATGGAAAAGCCTTTCTGCCGTTGTTAAAAAATACAGTCTCCATAGGGCAACACAAATCAAATACCCCACTCAGTGTCTTCGTAAATAGGTCTAGCGGGTAAAGAGAGCAATCGAAGGAAAACCACGAAGTAACAATGGAAAGGGATCTCTGAAGAAGGGTAATGTTGGTGGGTGACAGATTTCTAGAGGTTATCTTCAGCCGTTTTGTCCTGACGAGTGAACAGTGCCCTGAACGTGAATAAACTTTGGGTCTGATAATAACG
The DNA here is from genome assembly GCA_948099385.1 of Fasciola hepatica. Classification (NCBI taxonomy): domain Eukaryota; kingdom Metazoa; phylum Platyhelminthes; class Trematoda; order Plagiorchiida; family Fasciolidae; genus Fasciola; species Fasciola hepatica. The sequence continues at coordinate 7,227,651 of CANUEZ040000083.1, forward strand.
AGAACGTGATCATTCGTTGAAACAGGAGCTTTCAGTTGTAAGTGAAAAAGATCGGGATGGTTTGTGGTAATTCTGTCTAAAACAGCGTTCCCCATAGTTGAGGTAAGACTGAGGTCACTTAAACCAAAAGCAAGTACAGGATACGTAGACTCATGATTAAAATCATCAGCAACAAAGCATAAACAGTCAGACAGTAATGGAACCAAAACGGGTATGAAAGCGTCAAAGAACATGTCTATGTCCTTTTGGGAGCAGAAAGGAGCTATATACAAGTTACTGATAACAGTGCCTCGGAAAGGCGAGAATTTAAAGTGACATTTAACAACCACTCAGTCAACGCCATTACAGGAGGAAGTAAAATAACTTCAGACTTGCCAGACCACTCAGAATTGATGTAAGTAATCACACTACCACCGGTCTTCTTCTTGCACTGTTTTTTGTCAAAGTTCTCAAAGAGAACGAGTTCGTCATCAATACTTCCATCCAACGAAGATCCTTGGATACAGATCACTCAGGTGTTTGTGTTAATCCGAGAGTTCAGGACGTTGGATAGGAGAGACATCTTCCCGAACTGGGACCGGATGTTAGTACTGACCAATGCGCGAACTGCCATCTTCCTCGGCGCTGTGCGACTAACAGCAGCCTGTAGCGGTGGCCATTTTCGTTCATACTTTTACCACGTTTATTGTTTAACTGAACGCTGACTGCCAAGCGCGGTTGCCATTTGACCGTTGCTCTTGCGCACGCTCCCAAATACACGCTAACCAATATCTCTCCCAATCGCCTTCTCGTTCTCACGGATCGTGGAGAATACTGTTCTGGTTAACATATCCGTGCAGTACCGCACATTAGAGTAACGTGCAGGTGGTCCATGTAGTACAAAGGACCGAAGCACGCGTTTACTAAGGAAACCGTGAAATAAGGTCTAATCAGCCTTACAATTGGTGAGACCGACGTGATCCCCAGGTCACGTGAGTCTCCTTGTTTTCTACCGTTCAAGATCCCGTCTGCGTACGTTTTTGTGTTTTATTGTTTCCCTATCCGTTGATTTGTTTGTTTTTGGTCGGTTTACCAAGTAATTTTTTTTCGTCCATACATATTTTTGGTGTCTCTTTCGTCGTGATTTTTTTTTCGCGAAGACTATAATGCCCCATTGGTCGTTGGTTTCTTTTCCCGTCTGTATTCGACAAAGTAATCGCTATGTCTGCTGAACGGAAACCCTGCTCAGATCCCACCGTTGGGGCGATCACGCTGCACATACCGGCATTCACGCCTGCTGATCCAGAACTCTGGTTCACGCTGGTCGAGTTAGAATTCGACAACTGCCGTATAACCAGTGACGCCAGCCGTTTCAGGTGGGTAGCAGTCCGCCTCCCGCCGTAGGTCATAATGCAAGTAAGGGACGTAATAATCTCTTCCCGAAGCTGTGAGGCTTTAAAGGAGGTCATCATTGCTCGCACGACCCCAACGCAGGACCAACTTCGAAACGTTGAGCTTGGAAGTAGGAAGCCCTCCGAACTGCTGCGTGAGATGCAGCGCTTGAGAGGACCGACGGTAGGCGAGGACCCGCTCTTATGGGAACTTTGGCTGCAGCGTTTGCCGCACAACATTCCAGTTTTACTAAGTGCCACGCGCAAGTGCTCGCTGGAGGAAACTGCAGCGATAGCTGATGACATTATGTCACGGAACAACCCCGCTGTAGCTGGAGTAACCAGGTCCTCCGTCACAACGGTGCCTGCCTTGCCAACATCTAACGACCTCGCGTCAGTTTTGTCCAGAATTGACGCGAGCCTGCAACGCCTAGCAGTTAGAAGAAGTGGGTCACAGGAGCGGCACCACGCACGCTCACCTAGGCTCCATAGTCCGTCATTGCGACGACGTTTTGGCTCTTAAAAAGAAGGGTATTGTAAATACCACAGTCGCTTTGGTGAGGGAGCCAAACGATGCGAACCACGGTGTACGTTTCCCGGTGCTCATCAGGGAAACTGAACCCCCGGCCCGTGGTGGCGACCCACGAAGCCGGGTATCAGACTAACAGTCGTCTTTTGAACGTAAAGGAATTCATTTCAAATAACCTATTCCTTGTAGGTACCGGTGCCGAAGTGAGCGTCCTCCCCCGACCGAAAGGCGACAATAGCACACCGCAGGCCCAAACACTACGCGCTGCCAATGGCACGGCCATCCACACGTTTGGCCAGCGGTCGCTCACCTTAAACTTACGTTTAAAGCGTAATTTTCGTTGGGTATTCATCATCGTCGACGTCCCGTACCCAATTCTAAGCAATGACTTCCTGCAACACTTTGACTTGTTAGTTGATGCACGGCGCCGCAGAGTGGTAGATCGTCAGACCACTCTCGCTGTTGCGGTTCATAATTCGCGAGTGAATCACATCACGTTCAACCACTGGCACACCAACCTTATGGCGAACTCATCGCCGCCTACCCGGCCATGTTTCGGCAGGCCGGGCCTCTCCCAGCAGTGACCGCCAACGTCACTCATTATATCGATACTAAGGGACCCCCAGCGTTCAGTAGGCCGCGTCGGTTAGCATTAGACAAGCTTCGTGTTGCACAGGCTGAATTCGAACACATGCTAGAACTGGGTATAATACGCCCTTGTAGTAGCCTTTGGGCTCCCCCTCTTCATATGGTCCCTAAGTTTAGCGGCGACTGGCGACCCTGTGGTGATTACAGAGCACTTAACAAAGTCACCGTCCCTGACCGATACCCAATTCCCCATATTCAGGACCTTACTTCGTCTTCATCAGGTTGCTCCGTCTTCAGCCGTATCGATTTAGTTCGTGCGTACAACCAGATCCCGGTAGCAGAGGCCGATATCTCTAAAACTGCCGTCACTACGCCTTTCGGGCTGTTTGAGTTTCTGAGAATGCCGTTTGGACTCAGCAATGCAGCCCAGACCTTCCAACGGTTCATGCACGAGGCAACTCGTGGTTTGGAAAATGTCTACGTATACCTGGATGATATTTTGGTGGCCGGTTCTTCAGAGCAAGAGCACGCCACACACTTACGAGCACTTTTCGAACGCCTTAGCCAGCACGGCGTTACGAACAATACCTCGGAATGCGAATCAGGCCGGTCTGATATCACCTTCATAGGACATTCTATTTCATCCTCGGGTATCCGCCCTCTGCCAGATAAAGTTTCCACAATTCGCGACTACCCTGAACCCCAATCTTTTCGCCAGTTGCGTCAGTTTGCCGGCCTGGTGAATTTCTACCGCCGATTTGTTCCGCACTGTGCGGAAATGATGCAACCCCTCACCGACCTGTTGCGCGGAGGTAAGCGGAAGTTCGTGTTTCCCGACACGGCACAAGTCGCATTTGCCTTGGTCAAAGATGCTGTCGCCAAAAACAGCACTCCTTACCCACCACGACCCTTTGGCTCCTATTTCGGTAGTGACGGATGCCTCGGACACAGCGGTTGGAGCTTTACTGCAACAGTTCGTAGACGATTCTTGGCAACTTTTAGCATTCTTCTCCAAGTGCCTACAACCCGCCGAATCAAGGTACAGCACATTTGGTAGGGAGTTATTAGCCATCTACTTGGGAATTCGTCATTTTCGACATGCACTCGAAGGCCGTTCGTTCACGGTGATTACAGACCACAAGCCTTTGGTTTACGCACTAAAGTCAGCTTCCGATCGATACTCACCACGCGAGATTCGCCATTTAGACTTTGTCTCACAGTTTACTGTGGACATACGCACGTCTCTGGGGTACTTAAGCCCGTCGCCGACACCTTATCACGCGTATATCAACTAAGTCTGTCACCGACGCCTAACATCAACTTGGACGCAATGGCATAGGCCCAAACTATGGACCCTGACATCGAACAACTTCGACAAAACGGTTCTTTGAGCTTGACGACAGTACCTATCCCAACTTCCCAGAATACCATCGTGTGCGATGTGTCGCAAGGTCGCCCTAGGCCGGTGGTTCCTGCTGCCCACCTTTGTCCCACTTTCCTGACACTCCATAATCTGGCTCACCCGGGTGTGACGGCGTCGGTGAAACTGATAACTGAGCGTTTTGTTTGGCACAATGTCAAACGAGATGTCCGTCAATGGGCTCGTGCTTGCCTGCAGTGTCAACGTGTTAAGACCCATAGGCACACTAAGGCGGCGTTAGCCAGGTTCCCAGAACCTGAAACACGTTTTCATCATGTGCACGTCGACCTCGTAGGACCATTTCCACCTTCGCTTGGGTACGTTTACATACTCACATGCGTGGATCGTTTTACTCGCTGGCCGCAGGCCATTCCTATCCCTCGTCCCACGTCGGAAGAGGCCGCGAAAGCTTTTCTGACCGGTTGGGTTAGTCATTTCGGTTGCCCGGCAATAGTGACCACCGATCGTGGTCCACACTTTGACGGCGCTTTCGGCAGCCTACTCGCTACGCTCGGTTGCCAACACGTTAAGACGACAGCTTACTACCCTCAGGCCAATGGTTTGGTTGGGCGTTTCCACCGGCAATTAAAAGCCGCCCTTCGAGCAAACGGTAACCCCCTCTGGAGTGAAACACCACCATTAGCACTCTTAACCCTGCGTAGTACCGTTAAGGAGGAATTACACACAACACCGGTCGTATTAGTATATGGCTGTACACTTCGTCCGCCTGGGGAGTTGGCAGCCCCCTCACCAACCGTGACCTTCGACTACGGTGACTATGCTCAGCGCCTAACGCAGCACATGCCAGTGCTCAAAGCCAGTCCACCGCGTGAACAACAGTCCACAAGTTATGTCCCAACTGCGTTAGAAACCGCTACTCACGTATTCCTTCGCGTCGATGGCGTTCGATCACCACTACAAGCGCCATACACTGGCCCGTTTCGGGTGATAAAACGTAGGGCAAAAACATTTGTCATAGACATCAGCGGACGACAGGACACTGTATCTATCGACCGTCTCAAGCCTGCCGTCATGGAGTGCGAGCCGCTCGGCCAATTTACACCTACTCAAGCCGCTCAGTCACCCGCATCGAGCGAGTTATTACTCGAACCACCCCTAATTACGCCTAGTGAGGACTCGGCAGCTAGTCCATCAGATTCTCCAACCGCACCCGCAACGCGAAGTAGCCGTCGCGGACGCCAACTACGAAGTCACGTCCGCTTCGCCAACTTCGTGACGATTTTTACAACCGACTGTTAGCAACAAGTTGGGAAGTTCAGCATGGATTTACCAACCAACAGGCCCGAGAAATAACAATCGGTAGTTGATTTCATTTTCTTCTGGTCTCCTAGCGACCACAACAACGCCGAACATCGTTCGTGTATTGTTATTACGGTCCAACATCCACCGGAACCCTCAGGCGCTATTTTGTTCCAGTTTACCTTGCCCTCTCTCAGACGGATCTATACAATCACATTGGTTTCATCAGTAGCCTCGCTGACTCCCGTACACGTTCAAGGAGCCAAATAATCACTGGACAACGGGACGATTCGTCAGCCTGGTACTGGAGACGACAACTGGACGCCCTTTTGGATGGACCTGACGCGGCATCTTCCGGCTCGCATGCGTATGAGACCCGTGGGCGCCAATACACAGTTGGACCTACGCACATCGGACCTCGAGAGTGCAGGCACCGTTAAACTCATTAGCAGTCGTTCGACGTCACCAACAATATAACGGACAAGCTACGAGGAGTTTCTGGACAACCAATAATTCCGGCCTATCATGACGATCGAAGCCCAGCTCCGTCGGACTTCTAGGAGGAGGCCCTTGTAGCGGTGGCCATCTTCGTTCATACTTTTACCACGTTTATTGTTTAACTGAACGCTGACTGCCAAGCGCGGTTGCCATTTGACCGTTGCTCTTGCGCACGCTCCCAAATACACGCTAACCAATATCTCTCCCAATCGCCTTCTCGTTCTCACGGATCGTGGAGAATACTTGTAGAAACTATCCCGATTACTTGAACTTTGAATATAACAGAAAACGTGGTCTCACTAGCTTTACGCACGATATGGGCTGTACACGGCTACGGGCAGCAGAACAAATTCCAAATGTATAACCGTGTTTATCGTAATTTCGTGGTTCTAAACAATGCAATACATAACAATACATAAATGCAATGACTTACAGCCAGGTGAGCAACCAAGGGCAACAGTACAGAAAGTTATCCGAAAAATCGGGACAGCGCGGTCATAAACGGTCCACTCAGCAAGGAGTCATGCGAAACTGTAGCGCAGCACGGTTGCGGTACAGACAGTGGGTCAAGAAGCGTAAGTGTAACGTTCTGCAAATTTTTCTTACAAGGGGAATGTAGAATCATAGAACAATCGAGTCGGGAACATAACGTAAAATGTTCACGCACCATACGTCGGAAAGGGGTAAATCTGAACTGTGTCAGTACAGTAAAAACAGGGAATTGGATCACAAGTATTCGAGGTTCATGAGGGATATACACGCTACTCACGAGTAAGACAAGCGAAGATGTCGTCAAAAATACAAATTACAAAAAGTAATTTACACTGCCCCCGGGGTCAGGGAACCTCACCAGCCATATTCGTAATTGAAGCGTCACCTTCCAGCAAGCACAGTTGTCGTAGATCTCGTCGGTGAATGCCGTTAGCAGTGCGTACAATGACTTCTCTTGTTCGGCCGTCGCTTCCAATGGTGGCGCTTTCCACGATACCCTTACTTGGTGAAACATGGCTTCAGTATCTGCAACCAGGGTGTACCGATACTCCCGGAACCTCGGAAGAACTCCATATAGACTGTTGACGAGGTCTGGACCCGTCAGCAGTTGCTTATTCAGGGACGTTTTGTTGCATTCTGCAGCACAATCGAATACAGCTCTAACCTTCGTTTGATCTCCGTGCTTGTACACTCCATGGTGTGCCAGATACAATACATGCGGGCCAGTCAAGTTCTGTTCTGAGCCGGATACAATCTCAGCGTAGCCTTTCGTAATGTACTCGTTGACCATGGCTGCGCATTTTTCTTTAAGGTCATGGTCCCTTTCGAATCGCTTCTTGAGAAACAGCAGTCTCTTCGGTGCAACATCCTTATTATCCGGCAAGCATGGTCCACCGGGCTTCCATGGCAGGGCTATTTCATAGTGGCCGTTGACCCAAATCATTGAGGCGATCATATGACGTAAAGCTGTTTTATCATCTTCTGGCATACTCCGTTTGATGAAAGACTCTTCCACGAACTCAGAGTTGAACATACGCTCCGAGCTCATATCCAATTCAGTGGCCGTGACATGACTAACATTGGCCGTCGCCTTACAAGGACGTTGGCACGAAGTCGGTCCTAATATCACCCATCCTAGAGGTCCTCTCACGCCATAAGGATCATCTGGACTGCCCGTTCGTTGTTCTAGCACCCAATGTGCCTTTGGAACGTCGACACCAATGAGAATACGGATGTCGGAGTCATCAATGGCTGGCATCAGGACTTCTTGCAGATGACTCCAAACTTCTAAATCTTGCTTTAGGTTGAGTGGTCTCAGTTTAGGCAAGTTTTCTACTGCCCACGCTCGGCGGACTTGGATGACTTCCTGACCGTCTAGCGAAGTTAATGTAAAGGATACAGTGCGCGCTTTGGTTACACAATTACTATCGATGGTCTTAACCGTCAGAAGCTCGGGCTTCCCATTGAGACCCAATTTTGTCAGGAGCGACTGGTCTACGAAAGTTGTGTCCGATCCATTGTCCAGCAATCCATTCACTGTGACCTCCCCTAAAGGACCTCGGAGGCGGACTGGCAATATAGCAAGGGAAATTCGACGGCCGGTGGTACTTTCGTCTGCTAATACGTGACCAACCGAAGCAGTGTTGTCTGTTGGCAGGTTTTGGTCACGATTAGATTCTGGGGTTTTTGGTCGATGTAGCATCGGGTGGTGTTGGCCTACACAGCCCTTCAGGCCACACGTCTTTCGCGAACGGCAGTCTTTAGTTACATGATTAGGCTTTAAGCATGAAAAACATAATTTCAGCTTCTTCACGGCATTATACCTGTCTATTACCTTTAAGTCTCGAAATTCGCTACACTGGTCCACGTAGTGGGGATTTTCACATATAGGGCAAACTTTGTTGGGGGTCGGCTTAGGACTGGTGCTAGATGGCTTAGTCTCGGTTGACATGATTGTGGCTACTCGCTCGGTGGAGTATAGACTGCTAGCGGGCTTTCGAGAATCTGGTTGTCTAGACGCAGAAATGGCCGGTCGCGATACGTAAACAAGGCTAACCAAGGCAGCATCACCCTGATCGCTGACAAAACTCGTTAGTTCGTCGAAAGTGGGCTCCCGTCCCGATCTGAGAATGAAGGATGCCCGGTCGAACCATCTAGACTGAACACTGGTGGGCAGTCGTTGCACAACAGCGCTCAGCGTCCGGCAGGCATTCAGATCAGCCTGGTAGCCGAGGCTCTTCATCGTGGCCGAACACACCTTCATCTGATCCGCCAATTTTACCAGCGCCTTGGTATCAGTTTGCTTCAGCACAGAGCCGTCACTTAGCTCATCGATACATTTTCTGGCAATCACGTGAGGCCTGCCGAACCGGCGTTCTAGTATGCGTATGGCTTCGTCGTAGCCTTCCTGCGGCTCAAGCACCGTGCACCACCGAATGGCTTCAGCTGGCTCCCCCTCACAGGCCGAAATCAAGTAATCGAGGAGGTAGGCGGGGTCGTTATTGTACCTAGCGACTGTGGACTGGAAATTTCTCATGAAACCAATGAAATCCATGGGATTTCCATCGAATTTGATTGATCGGCGAGCAGGCAGGCTCATACAAGCTTGCAACAGCCTGGCGGTTTCGCTGACGTGGTCGAATTCCCTGGATTTAGCGGGCAGAACACGTATTCCCGGTCCGTTCAGTGTAATTTGGTCTTCCTGCCTTGTTTTTGACCCTGGTAAGGACATGACATAATCGTGAACAATTTTCAGTCTTTCACTGCAAGGTGGCGTAGGTGGCAGTATAGGCTCCGATCCAAAACTGCAGTTATCGTCGGACAATTCTTTGACGATTTCATCCTTGACTTCATTTATGCGTTTGGCAGCCTCGGCCTCCAGCTCTAACTGCTTAATCTTCAACCTGGCCAGTCGCAGTTCACGTTGTAGCTCTGGTCTGGAGGTTGAGCCATTTGCTGACTGAGCCTCTCTGTGGTTTGCTGGATGAGCCTCCATGCGGTTAACTGAATAAGCCTCCGTGCAGTTTGCTGGATGAGCCTCCTTGCGGTTTGCTGAATGAGCCTCCATGCGATTAACTGAATAAGCCTCCATGCGGTTTGCTGGATGAGCCTCCATGCGGTTTGCTGGATGAGCCTCCATGCGGTTTGCTAAAGAAGCCTCCGTGCGGCTTGCTGAATGAGCCTCATTGCGGTTTACTGAATGAGCCTCGATGCGGTTTACTGAATGAGCCTCCATGCGGTTTGCTGAATGAGCCTCCATGCGGTTTGCTGGATGAACCTCCTTGCGGTTTGCTGAATGAGCCTCCATGCGGTTTGCTGAATGAGCCTCCATGCGGTTTGCTGAATGAGCCTCATTGCGGTTTACTGAATGAGCCTCGATGCGGTTTACTGAATGAGCCTCCATGCGGTTTGCTGGATGAGCCTCCATGCGGTTTGCTGAATGAGCCTCATTGCGGTTTGCTGAATGAGCCTCCCAGCGGTTTACTGAGTGAGCCTCCCAGCGATTTGCTGAATGAGCCTCCTTGCGACTTGCTGAATGAGCCTCCATGCGGTTAACTGAATAAGCCTCCATGCGGTTTGCTGAATGAGCCTCCATGTGGTTTGCTGAATGAGCCTCCCAGCGGTTTGCTGAATGAGCCTCCATGCGGTCTGCTGGATGAGCCTCCCTGCGATTTTCTGACTGAGCCTCCCAACAGTTTTTCCGCAAACCAGGCAATTCATCATTAAATGACTGTATACTGGACGTAAATGACTTCATTCCAGACAATATTGGTTACTGGCTAACTGTAGAAACTATCCCGATTACTTGAACTTTCAATATAACAGAAAACGTGGTCTCACTAGCTTTACGCACGATATGGGCTGTACACGGCTACGGGCAGCAGAACAAATTCCAAATGTATAACCGTGTTTATCGTAATTTCGTGGTTCTAAACAATGCAATACATAACAATACATAAATGCAATGACTTACAGCCAGGTGAGCAACCAAGGGCAACAGTACAGAAAGTTATCCGAAAAATCGGGACAGCGCGGTCATAAACGGTCCACTCAGCAAGGAGTCATGCGAAACTGTAGCGCAGCACGGTTGCGGTACAGACAGTGGGTCAAGAAGCGTAAGTGTAACGTTCTGCAAATTTTTCTTACAAGGGGAATGTAGAATCATAGAACAATCGAGTCGGGAACATAACGTAAAATGTTCACGCACCATACGTCGGAAAGGGGTAAATCTGAACTGTGTCAGTACAGTAAAAACAGGGAATTGGATCACAAGTATTCGAGGTTCATGAGGGATATACACGCTACTCACGAGTAAGACAAGCGAAGATGTCGTCAAAAATACAAATTACAAAAAGTAATTTACAATACTATTCTGGTTAACATATCCGTGCAGTGCCGCACATTAGAGTAACGTGCAGGTGGTCCATGTAGTACAAAGGACCGAAGCACGCGTTTACTAAGGAAACCGTGAAGTAAGGTCTAATTAACCTTACAAACCTGCCAACCGGCTCTCTTCCGTTTTCTAGTCCAACTTTCATAGAAACGAGTAGTGGATAGTGAAGAGAAACATATTGTCTCTAGTCCGAGTGAATGATTCTTTAAAGTAGCAAATTCAAAGTGTCATGAGTTGATGTTGAGAATAATTCCATGTACCATCAATCAGGTTCACAACAAAATGTAGCGCAGCCATTCTTGGGGCGTGCTTCCGAACTTCACAAAAATTCCCGACAAATTCTCCTTTAAACTTTGTCTTGTAGGACCCAAGTTTGAATGCTGTCTCCCGATCTGTAGCTGCAAAAGCACGGCATGTTTCGATTTTATTGTCGAGATTTAATCCAAATCCCTTCGTGGGATTCGATTATCCGCCGTCGATCCTCAGCGCTGGTGAAGTGATACTATCTTTTCTTCTCTCTATGTTGTCAAGAGATGACGCGTACAGCGCCAGGCAAAGCACGGCAAATATTATCACAAACGGTCGCCGCGTGGTTATATCGCCCGAACGAAATCTCAACCAACCGACAACGAGTCCCTCCGAGTAAGAGTAAAGTGTCACAACCAAGCAATCCCGTAGGTAAATTCCGTAATGTAACAAACGGTACTTTGATTTGAATTTAAAGTCGCAGACAAACCTCAAGACTGGTTATTATGGGGAAATAAGGGTTTGGTTCCTTATACGTTCAGGTGACTGGATACATTTACAGTCCGAGGATAATATAAGCAATTATCGTAAGTACACCCCCATCATCAGTTTATTTATGCGGCAACATTTAACACTATTAGTATCACTGAAGTTACAACAGCAATACGGACTGTGCCACATGATTCAACGACACGGGCACATTGTTTACATCTTCTCCAGTCAGTTTGCGGTGCATCATTTGATACAATTACCACGGCCAACTGCGCAGCATACGATCGTCACACATTCTCATTTGTTCAGTCAACTTTGCAACACCAATCTTTTGAAAAGAATTGTTCTAGTATCTCTTGATGTCACAATATTCTGATACTTTTGATTTGATTGACTTGCAACGGTACGGCTAGAAGTTGTGCGTCAAGGATATAGAATGGGTCGTGGCTAAAGGATGGTGAACCGTGGCTACAGGATTGTAGGACCTGACTGAAGATTTGAAGGAGTTCGCTAAAACTCGGTGGAAAAAGGTGTAAACCAAAGGAACGCAAAGCATCCACTATAAGCGACCAGTGCTGACTGATGTTATCAATTACATGCCAACTATCAAGTACGTTTTCTTTTACGGTATAGTCCATTTTTCAATCCACTGGAATGAACACTCAGTAAATTCAAACATGTAACACTTTACTATTTAATTTCGTTTATATTGCTTAGTACATCAAAATTTTTTCCCGAAAAGCAATACGGACTGTGCCACATGGTTCAACGACACGGCCACATTGTTTACATCTTCTCCAGTCAGTTTGCGGTGCATCATTTGATACAATTACCACGGCCAACTGCGCAGCATACGATCGTCACACATTCTCATTTGTTCAGTCAACTTTGCAACACCAATCTTTTGAAAAGAATTGTTCTAGTATCTCTTGATGTCACAATATTCTGATACTTTTGATTTGATTGACTTGCAACGGTACGGCTAAGGCTAAAGAATGGTGGGTCGTGACTAAGGCTTGATGGGGAGAAGTGCTGTAAGTTGTGGCATGCCTCGTCATGCTGCAAGACCCTGGATTCCCGCACCTTCTCGACACTCGGCAGTCAATCCTAGCTAGGAGGTATAAAGAAGCATGGCTTGTAACGAGGCGTTAACATAACGCGAATCCTCGTGATGGGACTTGAAATCTAGTGGTTCCAAGGTGCTACCGGCACGGAGGATTCCCCACAAGCTGTTCTATCCCATGCAAGTCATCAGCTGGAAGCCACTAGATGTGAGTGAAACAATTTGTGAAGCTGACAGTTTGCCAATGCACAATCGAAACTGGCATCTAGAGCATTTTCAAACGCACTTTAGCCGGACCTCAGTCTCGGCCTGTTCTATAGCTCTCCCGACACACGTCCAGTTGTCCATTTCATCAGACCCACCTACTAAGTCGGAGATCCGAAAGGAAATTCAGGTCTCAGGACGTCATAAAGCGTCGGACTTCTCTGGACTTCCCCACAGCCCTTTTCTAAGATCGTTGGGGAACTTCTATTTTGTTCTCAAAAGTTTCAACTGCTGAACAGGTTCTCTCCTTATGTGTGTGGATCGATTGTTGTCCCCATCTTCAGGAAGGGCTCGCGCAGTGACTGCGCTAACCATATGGGCGTTAGCCCTATCCCAATAGTGTCGTAGTTGCATGTGTCTGTCGCACTGCGCAGGTTGTACCAAACGCGCGAGAAGCACGCTAGGTTTCGTGCCGGACGTGGATGTATCGACCGAATCGTTACACTCCGCCAACTTCTAGAGCATTCGTCTCCGGTAAATTGGGCATTGTTGCCCTATATCCCCGTCCCTCTTGAACTTTGTCATAGAAGTTCCATGGAATGCCTTGTCTGGTCTTCAGACGGTGGATTTGAACTCCTCCCAGGGAACAGTTTTCCACTTATAATGTGCCGATATCGCCTTGCGGAGTGGTAGTACACGAACAATACAACGGACTCTGGACAGCTCGAGGTATCCAGATATGGTATGCACTTTGCGCTTCCCAAGGGTGAAGGGCTTCAGTAAATCTCGACTAGGGTCATCATCCCAAGCGGACAACCCAACATTTTTCTCGCAGGATGTCAAGACAGACGTACTGCTATCGTCTTCAGTAGCATATGTAAAAATCCGACCCTCCCTGTGGGTGAATACGCCGCCGGTGAAAGAATCGTACATGGCGTCCGCATTGATCGCTCATTATCCGATCAATGGCGTTTTATCTATGAAACAATTTACTCCGTGATCATGTACAACGGTGGCACTTTGGCCTTAGAGCCACCTTTCCCATTCTGATATTTTCAAGTTATTTGTCTTTTTAAATTTAGTTCGAGCGCTGAAGTACATGGTTTTGCGAGGGTAGTCACTAGAGTCCTTCATTAATTTTTTCGAATATTTTCAGCCTTGACAGTTGTTTACGTAGCATCTCGTGTATTCGAACCATCAATTGAACTGGTCGCTTCCCATCTCTGGTGTACGCTGCTCACCAGTGAGGTGTTTTCACTGTGGAGCTATATGTCTGAGTCCGTACATTTCTTCAGGAGTTCGGTGTTTTCTTGATTGAGTATGATAGTTCAACAAGATAAAGAATGCAACAATTTTTTTACTACACGCTTGCGCGTGAGTATAGTGGACAGGGTGTACACTGTAACCACGAAGGTCCACTACACTATTGGGGATAACCGACAACCAGACCCTAAGACTTGGACTGAAGAATCATGAGAGGTCCCAATGGGTTGGGTGTGGTAGCGATCCGGACAACAGGGGATTATTGTTCACCACCTAAACAACGCTGGGCACTTTGGAGTTCGGAGTCTCCTTAGAAATGTAATATTGTGGTAGCAACATGAGCCTCTCCCAGACATCTTTTCATGGAATTAGTCATAATGCGACACAATTGATGATTTAGGTGGCTATAATGATTGTGTCAGCTGTCCCCTGGATAGAAAAACTACAGTACCTAAGTTATGAATCTTGTTACCGTAACTCAATTCCCCCTTTTGCAGCCCGCACACCCACTTATTCGCATACATCATACAGTTGACAATAACGCAGCTGATCATCTACTGGCTGGTTTGAAACTCACTATTAGGGTGGAGGAGATGGCAATCGGATTGTGTTTTGATGGGAGCTCAGTTCGCTTGCAATTCGGTGACTGATAGCGGGTTCGTTTTTTGTCCCTTGGGTTCCAACCAATCTACTGCAACTGCTGCCATTTGTTATCTGAGAGCATGATTATGATTCATAGGAATAGTTGTTCGCTCTGTAGCGATTCTTTTCTTACGTGGAAATCTCTACAAAAACTGCTACTGGGACGACATTCCGAAATGCCATACTGTGGAGGGGAATGCTGTAGCAACGGAACGAGAGGGGTATCAAACCGATCGGCTCAACCAGTCGAGAGCTATAGATGACAGAACAGATAATGAATATGTTGGAAGTGGTCTACAGCGGATGAAGAGTTTCGAGGACTTGTGGATGTAACTCAGCGGGATCTCATGTAGACAGTAAGATAGCTCACGCGGGGAGCTACCGATCGAGCTGTTCTCGGAAGCATTCAGACCGAAAAAACGGGAATGGTGTGCAACAGAACCAAACCAACGAGCACTCGTACTAGACTGGGACGCAGCCGTAGGATCGACACTGCCACTACGCGGACTTAAAAAACCACTTAAACCGTTGTACATACTTACCCAATGTGAACTGTTTGGCTGATCAAATACAGATATGCCTCATCCGTCTCGCCTTCTTTGTTACAATATAAACAGTCCCGTAGATGAACACCAAAGTAGTTCTCCTCTCCCCACTAACAGTCACCCTATAAGGACTACTTGAAAACACCACTGGCCACAGAACCTTTAGTCACTAACTCGTCCCCTGTCAAGAGATGCGAAAGCTTATCACAATTCCTTTCATACAAAACGTAACTTGCCATTTGCCTGTGTGTCATTAAGAATGCCACAACCTTCAAGGAAAATAAACAGATGTCTCCGTGCGTGGTCTCGAGGAATGTTATCAAACCGGTATTCAATGCGAGCATAATCATGCAACAGAAACGGAAAGCGAAATTGGGTGTTATTGCAAAATGCGTCGCTTCACATCAAAAACGTGTCGCTTGAATTCCAGTACCACATCAATTTTAACCCGGTCCTGACCCAAAACGTTGATCGCTTCGGTGGTTTTCTTGGCACCTTTTCGTAAAAACTGTTGCACCACCTCTTCAGGAAGATCATCTATATCATAGAAAAGATGAGATAAAAAACTTCAAGTGTTTAACTGTAAAGAAAGAAGCAAGGTAAGGTATATAATAAATTAGTCAGTTGGATTAACAGGATAAGAACAGTGGGACAATTCTGTCTTTAAAAGAAACTAACATCGAATCAATAATAAAAAAATTATCAGGCTATTTGCCATGGACATTTCGAAAAAAATGGCTGTGAATAATCACACTGAATAGAGGAAAGCATGACCTTCTGATGCAGTAAGAACTACAATGACGATTTCTACGAAAAAGCACATAATCGTCAAAACTGGTTGCTACCGTTGTGTTTCTGGCACATCGCTCGATTCGGCATCAGTCGCATTACCACTCGGATCTCCATTAGAACCTCTTGATTTATTTCGAGGAAAAAAACCATCGCTTCGACCTACGACGATTCAGTTCCAATTCCTTATTGTTCGCTTTGAACCCTTTCACCTGTTTCTTAAAATGAACAAAAGATTGGTTTTTAAACGTGCTATCTGAATAATCACCCCTGTTCACTTCCTCATATCGTGAAAAGCTCCAATTCGTTCAATACTTGACTGCTACAGTCACGTGTGGGATGGAGTTGTGACCTTTTTATTTCTTTTCAATCAGACTCATCCGAATCCTCGGCGACCGGTCTTCAATATCAAATTCAAAACCAAGGTACTTCATTACTCTAATTAGGTCCCCGATCGTAGGTTTTTTAATTGTTCCGGGAACGTTTTATTCCCGCTCCCCATCTCTCTTCAAATTTTCCTCCTTCAATCCTAGAAGGGATGGGATAATTCATCCGGAAACGTTTACTTGCACCCTCCACATCCCCGGATCACGTGGTCTATCTTTTGTGCAAACGACTTTGGCGGCATAGGTATTAAACAGCACTTACAAATCCTCAGGGTACAAAGATTTCAAATCCGGTGGTGTAAAAAGAGTAAAAAATACGTGCAACAATCAAGCAGTAATTTAACAAGAAATCAGAAATTGTTGAATGCAATAACTTGGGTTGTTTTAGTTTTCATTGTAATGAACAACGTAATAATCTAAGAACAAAAAACTAAAATACGCATTACCGCATACAATACAGATGCCACACTTATCAACAACCATCAATGAGGCACCTGATTGGAAATTGGAGATCAGACAAAACTGTATTTCATTTATAACTTTTGATTAGTCAATCAGAGGGCCACACGATGAGTCCAGTATGTTTTCCAGGCAATGAAGTTCTTAAGATTGGTTTCAGTGCACCACTAGACTTCAAGATAGCAAAGTGAGGCGTATGCGACATCTTGCGTTTCAGACCGATGCCGCTTATTTATCTGTTGCCCAGTTTCCATTTCCGTGATGAAATGAGCGTCAGTTTGGCAAGCGGGGCTTCAGTGAGAACCGACGAAAAAAGCTCAACAATCACTGTACTGGCAACCAGGAACGCAGGAAGCCCCCACCGAGGCCAATGCTCATGTTAGCTTCCCCATACCTCTACATGGCATGACCGCCTCGTCGTTCCTTCCGGTCTTGCCCAGCACAGAAAAAAGGCGGTGGGCAGGCATTCGCGAAACATGTCCGATCCATCCGAGACGATGTAAAGCAATCACCTCAGTCAGAGGGCGACAATCCACACCTAATGCACAATGCCAAACTTCGTCGTCGCTCACCCGATGTTCTCACCAGATGCAAGCAATGCTTCGGAGACATCGGTGGCCAAACACGGAAAGCAGCCGAGAATCCCCAACGTGAAGTGACCAGGTCTCGCGAATGTAAAGAAAACACTACGAAACGCAACAGCGTACACCCATCCTTTCAGAGACTGCCAAATGTTGGCTAAAGCTGCTCTAGCTCTCGCTAATCGTGAATCGATCACCTCGAGACCCTCTCAATCTGTTATCATGGTTCCAAAGGAACTTAGCAGCCACTGTTTCCAGATCAAAGCTGAAGAAGCTTGTGATTTCCTCCTCATCAGTCTCTGATTTTTCTCAGTTCGCTGCTTCGTTTATTACTATAGCTAACTGACACATGGGTATACTGTTTGCGCATGATCCGATTTTCACTTTCCAGTTTACTTCCATGTGTCTTCTAATTGCTTACTGCACGATCTGGAAGCAAAAACCATCTAATCAGCAACAAATTCATTTTCTCGGGTCATTTATCCTGCGCATATATAGGATCGAGCGTATGTAAATACGCCCCCAATCCGTGATAAGTTAGTCATTCATTTTTCCGAATTTTTAAGTACAAGTTAACGCGGGGATAGACAGATTTCCTTCTAACTGGCGATTTTGGTCACTTTATTTTAAACACAGGTATGCTGACCAATTTTCGAAGGAACTGACCTGTGGACGCAATCAAAGGAGCTGCATACCGTTTGGTTAAGTAAAAACTGATGCGCGAGCATATAAAGAACAGCAAGTGGACAGCTGCTTACCGTTCAGGACAAGACGACATTTGCCACTTTGTCCGAAACTGGAGTCGATGCGACCATTGTAGGTACGAGTACCTGTGCCACTATCTCCAGTTGCCGCGTAGTTCGGCTCTATTAGCAGCTGGGCTCGAAGCCCGACAAAAATGTCCCAATTAGTTTCACGCTTGAATAGTCCGCGTACGATGCAGGTTCGGGGATCTTGAATGCGCTCAACTTGACCTTGACGACGCTTTGGTCGGAAAACCTGGGAACAAGGAATCAAGAAGAAAGGTTTTGATTTCAGTCCGGACAGACCAACAATATATTTTTAGTGTGGAGAAGAGCGTTCTGTTGCACACACGGATGCGATATATTCATAGAGGAACATCGAGTGATGGTCGAGTGGTTTAGAGCGTTTGCTTACTACCTCAGAGGTCCGAATTCCCGCCATCAGCGGTTACTTTGATGGTAGACAGCAGTCTGATGTCGTATGGATCGTTACCACACCTGACCTATCGGGACCTTACATGGTTCTCCACTCCAAATCCCAGGCTTTGGTTGCCGGTTAGTCCCAATCGTGCGGCGGGCCTTCGTGGCCATGGGTTGATTGCTCCTTCCACTGCACTCATACGTAAGCATGTAATAAAAACTAATCTGCAATTTTTTCACGTTCCTACGGTTAGTTTCTCTGGGCCTTGGTTCGTATCTAGTACTCAACTCCCAACAGTGGCCTTAAGTATCTGGCTGACGGGGCGGTGATGATACCCCGGTAAACCGGTCGGCAGTCGGGTTAAATCATACAGGGAGTAGATGGGATGTTCGGATTTCGGCAAAACTGTGCTCTTTGAGCGCGCTTATGGATGAACAGAATCGTCACCTTACGGCGTTTGTGATGGGTGAAAAGCCTCTTTGTGGCTCAATTCACTCTGCCATGGACTCACTGATGCCACGAGGCAGAAACCATTACCAGAGCGAAGGATTGCGGCGTTGGTGGCGAAATAAACTGAGCTGAACTGGCAACTTTTGTGATCCTCTAGCGGTCGGATTGACAAGAAAACAATCTGAGAATCTTAAATCCAGGAAACAGGCGCATATCACCCATGGAGATGTGTGCGGTCTCTACACCCATCACGCCAACACTGCTCGCCCTTAAAATCCGTCTAAAAACTCACTAGAGGGAGATAGAGTTTGGCGGTTCTACAAGAGAGGGTCCGCAGACAACTCCGGACCCCAAGGCGTCTCATTGTTTCTGAACAAACAAGCTAACAACGTCCTTGAAAATCGGTTTTTAATAGAAAGGCCTACGTATAGTTCAAGGAGTCCCTTCGTAGTTTGACGGCAATTGGGATCTACGTTCCTATCGAAGCAGCTGCAGCAGGACGGGAGACGACTCTCGCAGCAGTTCACAACACAGTCATTCGAATCCTAGAAAGGACATCTTCTTCATTACAGGGAACTGGGATTGTCCCACTGCGCCCTCAGGTAATTTCATCGAATATATTTCAGGAAAGTTTGGTTTTAGTCAACGTTACGGGAACGATCACCTCGTAAACCTCGTCAATCTCAACAGACCAGTTTTCGGCAACGCGCGGTTTTACTATCCTGAAAGCACTCACAGATACGGTTTTGATGACTTAGTTCTTCCACCTCGTTAACCTTTGGAGCACAGGCACAAGTTCCAGCGGTCAGTAGTAACTTGTTTCGTCGATACCTAGGCTGCCTTTGGTTTACTTCATTATTATTTATCCCAAGTGATACTAGAAGTTGGTATTATATCCGATAAACTCGTAAGAATTATAAGTCCATATAAATTGTCTACTAGTGTCCACATGTACTCATGGGGGAAGTCACTAGAATTCGTGCGCAGTAATCGGGTAATACATGAATATTATCGGTATAGTTGAATTACATCCTCGAACGGATAATGAATCAGGCACTGATTGACAACCAAACGGTAGCCAGGAGAATTCATATGCTTCGGTCTCTGGTCAGGAGTTGAAACAAGGCTCGCTCAATACACTTCACCTGATTGTTGACCTGAACGACTTAACAGTTAAACGTCAGTAACTTGTCCGTTCCAAGAATGGAGGTGACGAAGGTAAGGATCATGAGTAACTTGGCTTATGATCAGACCGCACCGGGGACGAATAGTATTTGAACTGTTTCAAAGATGGAGGTGAGAATTTATGGTTAAAAGAATCGGAGAAAATTGCTGGAATTGCCCTAACAACCGGCCTGAAAATGAAAATTAATTTTCAGTCATAAAACTAACATCCTATACACAGAGGGCCTCGAGCGTGAACTTTCCTTCACTCGTACTAACAAGTGCCTTGGGCTTTCATTTTCACTAAAGTCAATAGGCAGGTTATCTTCAGGCGTCTGACTTGCGCTTCCGTTAGTACGGTATGCGACCATGGACTCTGGGATCAATTGATCGTAGGGATGGGTGGTAGATTTCCTCCAATCATGCACTGGTGCAAGTGCCGCCATTCTAAATGTTGTGCGGATGTTAACAAGTGGTGCCATTGATCACAACAACTTAACTTGCGTATCAGGTAGTGTAAGTAGAAGCTCCTTTTCGGAGAATTCACTGGTTCCTCAGTGGATTCGCCAAAGAAGAGTTTCTAATCAGACTCCTCATACACAAATCGGATTGTTGTGAACAAACACCTACGGAATTTACAAGTATCAGAACAAGTGGATGGACAGAAGAGTACCGGATACGCATATCTGATGAGCGGCAGCAACCGCGAAACCGGTCGTGTGCTTCCGAAGAGACTTGGTCCACCCATCTGTAAATACAACTTAAGTCAAAAAGTGGTGCCATTCTCTCAAGTCACGAGGACCCATAAGTTCTTAAATCGCGTGTGCGTCTGGCGATACAGCTATTCAGGACACTAGCCGCTATACGACTTCCTAGATCTTGAGTGACTGGTTGCTTTATTAACCGAACCGGTGTGTTTGTTTGGAAAACAGATGTGCGATTATTGTCTAGAATCAGTTATGTAAAGTAGCTGACTTTTCGACCATTCGATGTAGAGCTGCACCGACAGCAAAGCGGGATCCGAGAAGACGTGTGAACCCGAATGACCCACCTAGAAGGTACCGAGGTCGATCTGCATCACCGCGCTGATGACGTGCAGTGCCGGTCCTGACTGCATAGTTGGATGTTCGTATGTAACCGCATGCCTGTTCAATGAACCTATCTACTACAATCGTCCAAGCCTCTATCAGATCGTTTTTCATTCCAAAATCAAGACATAGGTCTAAGAGGCGAGGTCATCGCGAACGAGTTCTACAGATAACAAATCTCGGGATGAATCTGAAAAAGAGGGTCAGAACAAGTGCTGCAAAAGCAAAAAACGATGATCATATAGGTTACATATGAAAATCCATATGATGCACCTACTAAAATCTTGGGCAATGTAGTCAGTCTGTAGTTTTCCTCGGGCATGCGCAAGACAATACGACCGTGAAATGCCAAACGACAAACGTTGCTTGCTGTGCTATCTAGTCGCGCGCCAATAACCAAACCATCTTCGGGGCAAACCAAGATACGTTCGAATTCTAACAGAACCCAAACTTGTCGTTCTGCGGGGCATGCACAAGTACACAGAAAAGACAACGAAAATGAGACAGCATTCGGAAGAAGCCAACGGGGTAAATAATTACTTACTACAATCAGGCAAAAACAATGTTTTGTTATTTCGTGAGTAAGTAAATCAATCTTTTTCCATCAGTTTGCATATTAATAGTGTCCGCTGCTCACATTGATGGTTTTATTACGCTTTTGATCGCCACATCAGCTTCAACGTGTGCACTGATGCCAGGGAATGTGAACTCCTGGAAGATGTACGATATTCCTACATGCTAAGCTTTTCCGAGAAATTATGTGAGCATTGTATAACAGAACACGAGTTGTAGGCGAACATATGTTTTCGGTGATTTCATTCTCAAGCCATTACAATCACATTTATATGAAAACGAATTATTAAGAAGAGTTGGAAAAAGTCTCACTAAGTCAGTGTGGATAATTAAGGGTGAGGAAGGATGGAACCCCGTGTGAGTGACCAGATTATGTAACCGATGCTAATTAGCTTACGTCACCGCTGCGCCCGGTTGTGTAACACAGTTGAGTGTTGGCCATGGGAGTTGTAGTGCTTGGACTAATTTTCGCTGCGCGGAAAGCTCAGGCTTCAAGGGGCGGATGATAATTGCCTCGGCAGTTGCTAGTATCCGGAGCCTAATTGTTCTTGACACATGTTGTGGGACCCGGTAGACGACTTTGAAAGCGAACTGGATGTCGATTGAATGCCCGGTTTCTAACAAGTGCGAGACGACTGAACTTGATACTACTCCACTGTCTCCTTGTATAACACATTGGGAAACCCACTTGTGTATCTGATACCGGCGAAAAACTAATACAATATCGATACAAGCAGCATGCATGCGATTTCCAGACGGAGCTGTCTACACAATTATCTATGCAGCTGGATGTCCAGGACCCAGATAAACAGACCAAGGGAACTTTGTATGCCGCGTCTAGTGCTACACAGGACTCTGGTTCAAGTAAGTCTCACAAACGTTAGATATCTTCGACAACAGTTGCTCTGTTGGATGCTGGCAGATCCGTCCACCCGGATGCTGCATTCAATAAAGCGCGTAGATCCCCGAGACGCCAACCGACAAGGAGCCTGAAAAATGACCGTGAGCAGTGGTGGATTGCGAAATGTAGGGAAGTAGAAAAGGCTGCGTCCATTGGCAATACTGGCAACCTTTACCGTTTGATTAGAACCACCGGTCTACGGAAGCCCGGGGTAAGTGAACTAATCAAGGAATCCGACGGCTCACTGATTCATTCCCAGGGACGTCGTCTGGATTGTTGAGCGGAGCACTTTAAGGAACAATTCAGTTGGCCCACTTCTACAGTGTACTTTCCGAATATACCTGCCAGACAAACGATGCAAGTAGATACCACTCCATCGAAAACGGAGTTTATGCGGGAGATAGTTTACTAGAAAAGGTACAACGCCGCTGAACTGGATGAATTGTCTCAATCTTTTTCTAAGGATGGAGTAGTAGTTTTTGTTTCAGAGTTAACAAAACTCCTCCAGGTAATCTGGGGTAGTAAGCGGATCCTCAGGGAATGGTATGAATCGGTGATTGTACCGATTTATAAGAAAGAGGACAGATCATCTTGTGAAAATCACAGAGGAATTAGCTTGGTAAGTGTCGCGTCTAAATTGTTCACCGGTATTATTCTCTACCGATTATCCAGCACGCGCAAGATGTGTACGCGTGAGAATCAAGCCGGTTTCAGACCCGGTCGTGGTTGTATCGACCAAATCTTTACTCTTCGGCAAACCTCGGAGTACACACATCTTCCATACACCCAGTCTTTGTCATTCTTGATCTGAAAGCGGCGTTTGAGTCAGTCAACCACCCAGTTCTCTGGCGCTGCCTCATTGGAGGGTGTGACAGAGAAGTCTCTAATGCTTGTATGCAAACAGCCAAAGCTGAGTTCGTCCTTACGGCGATCTTTCACTTGAGTTCACCACGGAAAGTGGTGTTCGTCAGGGGTTGCCCTCTATCCTCGTGTGAGAATGATAGCATCGATCTTTGTTCAGTCAATAAACTGTCTGACCTGGAATACGTGGACGATATTGTTCTTCTGAGTGAAGATTCGGGTCATTTGCAAGCTTTCTGAGATAGCCCAAACAAAAGTGTAGCAATGTTTGGGATGTGTTTTGCGCCTTTAAACTGTAAAATGCCGTTGCGGGGCTGGGTTGGCTCAACACCAAACCTTGTGTTGGTCGGGGAAGCTCTAGCTGAAGCGGATAAATTTTGTTACCTGGGAAGTTACATCTCACCAGGTGGACGGATTTCGGATGAAGTGTCATCATGTTAAAGAAGGTGCGTTCGGCTTTGCCAAACTCAGCCATCTGTGGAGTTGGCGTGACATTCGGTTGTCTGTCAATGGTCGGATGTACAATGTGGCGGTTAGATCTGTTCTTCTATACACCTCAGAAAAATGCCCGTTTACGGTAGAAGATAAGGGAAGACTGTAAGTGTTTGAGCACCGATGTCTCTGTAGCATTGCCCGAATATGGTGGGAACACCGTATCAGTAGTGTTGAGGTTAGACGTAGGGTGTTGGGAACCAGAGGTCAGTCTCTGGATCAAGTACTGAATCTAAACAGGTCAAGGTGGTTGGGATATGTTTTACGCGTGCCCACCGATAGACTTCCTCGGCGTACGCTGTTTTCTGAGGTAGGTAATGTTTTGAGGGTAGGTCGAAGTGGTCAGTCCATGACATAGCGAAAAGGTATGGAAACCCTAACTAGTGGGCGTGGCCAAGTAAACATGTGAGACTCCCGGGTTAAGGTCCACGTGATGAGCTTAGCAAACAGTTGGAGGCATTAAGTGATATGGCTAGGTGTCGCGGCCAGTGGCGTAGTTACATTCGGACTCATTCTGTTTTCGTGTTTTCCACTTACTACTTTGGTTTTTGGATCTTCTTCACCTTATGCTTCTATTCTCTTTGCTTTTGACTCGACGATGCTGGGCAATAGCAACAGAAGCCAGAGCACGGAAGTTTGGAGTTATTGGTTGAGTAAACTGAAACTGATAGCCTAAATTTTAATGAGAGTAAAAGCACTATTCGTTCCCGAGTAATACGGTTATTAGGGCTTGGAGTTTCAGACAACTGTTCGACCTGATCCTGACCAACTTCAGCCATCACGTAACCTACGGGTACCTACCGACCTAAAGTCTCGGCAACGTATCGTCGGATTGTTTGTTTACTACTCTTCATGGATCTCATATTTTTCAGACAAAATCCACCAGCTTATCGACAATGGCTTTTTTCCTCCCTCTCCAACCGTCCATGAATCGTTAGAGGAAATCAAGAAAGAAATTGAATGGTCTATTATTGTAACTGTTGATGAAACCATTCCTCGTTATGGAGACGGATGCTTCTGATGTTGCTTTTGCGGCTACTGTGACACAGAATGGACGACCAGTCGCCTCCTTTTTTCGCACTTTATCACCTAGTGAGCGACATCACTCAGCGATTGAGAAAGAAGACCATGCAATTGTTGAGTCAGTTAGAAAATGGCGTCACTACCTTACTGAGTCTAGATTTACTAATATCACAGACCAGGGTTCAGTGTCCTTCCTGTTCAGTCATAATCGTACAAATGAAATAAAAAAGACGACAAAATCCAGCGATGGTGTGTCGAACTTTCCTTCTATACTCTCGACGTCATATACAGACAAGGGAAAGACGACATAACCGTCGATGCTCTATCACGCATTTGTTCTACATCATATGCACAGACATCAAATCTTCAGAAGCTACACAATTCCTTGTGCCACCCTGGTGTTACATTTCATTCTTTCAAGAACTCTACCATTCTCTGTAGGTGAGGTAAAATGTATGACATCTCGTTGTAATGTCTGCTCCGAACTGAAACCCAGATACCTCAGACCATCGGGTATCATTATCTGAACTACTCGCCCGTTGAAGAGGCTCAACGTCGACTTCACAGATGAAGTACTTGTTGACTACTGTCGACGAGTACTCCCGATTTCCGTTTGCCTTTGCTTGAACGGACACATCTGCGTCCTCTGCGATCGATTGTTTCTGTCAGCTATTCGCATTGTTCGATATGTCACTCTGATCGCGGCGCTTTGTTGATGTCTGCAGAACATCGAGCATTCCTTACCGAGAAAGGGATTGCAAATAACAGAACTACGCCATACAACCCACAAGGAAATGGGCAAGTTGAAAGAATGAATGGAACAATCTGGAGAGCCATAACTCTTTCGTAAAAATCGAAAGGTGTTACTGTACCCCAGTGGGAGTTTGTGCTGCTGGATGCCCTACATTCTGTCCAGTCGTTGTTGTGTACTGCAACTCACACCACGCCTCACGAACGACTTTCTCCTTATAATTGGAAGTCGACTTCAGGGATATCATTTCCAACTAGGCTCACTACACTGGGACCCGTACTCTTGCGCCAAAGTGCAAGATCATTGAAGTATGACCCTCTGGTGGACAAATTGGAACTAATCGATTGAAACCCACGATATGCACATGTTTGTTTCTAGGACGGAAAACAGATAACTGTTTCACTGTACAGCTCAGCACCTCCTGGTCAACGTCAATCTGTGCCTCCCGAAAACAGTTTACTTACAGACACCCACGAGCCCATTTGCATTGATGACATTTTGACTGATTAATCCCTACATCCATCTCAGGAAGACAGAGACCATGTCAATACTGAAAATACACACATCCCAGATCCAACAGGTTTTCTTTAACAACAGCAAAGAACACGTCCATACAGCTTACGCAATCAAGAAGCATAACTGTCTTCGTACTGTTGCGATTCACAATTTAAAAGCTGGAGAGAATTTCGTATAATTGTCTGGCTGTTTTATCATTCTAACGCTCCTCTTTTTACCTTACAGATTGCATACATTAAGTTTTTTGTTGAATAAAGCCTATTCTTAGGTTCTTGACAGTTTTCACGACGAGACTGCACCTTGACGTGGTGTGATGGCTTGCGTACCTCTATGACCCAAAGAGCTATACAGGATGGCTTTCCCAAGCCGGAGATACAGTTATGCCTGGAAGGTCAATGGGTAGAGGCCAGACAAAGTCCTGCCTCCTGGTCCCTCAGGGTAGCGGCCGATCTGAGCTGGCAACCAGTCGGTAAAATTGTTAGAAGAATAATTGATCCAAGCAAGTGGGCTTCCACTAAGCCATCCCGCTGCCTTGCGGACAGGCTCTCGTTAGAACTAAAGGCTTTGGTTGAGAGCCCTAATCTTTCTCCTGCTTTGTGGCTGGACACCCTAGCAGTACCCGTCCAACATCTCCCATGAACTGCATGAATACAAAGAATTGCACACTGCATCGTTCGTCGCGCAGGATAATCAGGATCGCGCTGCCCACTGCATCGAGCAGAGTGGGTAGTGATAAATGGGCTACTGCTCAGTTTCCTCTCCGTTATTCAACCTTTGTCTTATGTCCCCAACCACCTCTTTACCCGTCTATCCACCCACAATGCTCCCACTGATAACACGGTCGATACTCGCAACGGTTCATTGTCAAGTAGTGTCGGTAATAATCCGCTATCTGGTAACTCACATTTTCTCAAGCCTCGTCGGCCTCTGAATCTCAGCTCATTCAACGTGCATACACTCATGCAGGCCAGTCAGCCAATCACAATAAATTCTCTGGAGACTGATGTCTGCTGCTTAAGTGAAACGCGTGTACAGGATTCGAGCAGTGTGATTCAACTAACTGCTTCTGCTATCTCATCGAGGTATTTTATGCGCACTTCAGGAGACGAAGCAGCTAGAGCTGAGGGCCAGCGTGGTGTAGGAATAGTCTTGACTGACAAGACCGAAACTGGTCTTTTAGATTGGATCACGGTTAACGGTCGTTCATGTGCTGTGAGACTCCAGCGGTCAGGTTGCATTCGAAAGGATAGCTGTGTTAAGCACAGTTTGTTTGTGATCTCGGCATAGGCCCCAACGGACTGCAGCTCAGACGCGCAGAAAGATGAGTTCTATAATGAAATCGCCACCCTCGTTCGCATTAGTAAAGGTTCCGACATTGTAGTGCTAGCTGGTGACTTCAATGCACAAGTGGGCAAACTTAGTGTGTCAGAAGCCTGTTTGGGTGGGCGGTGTGCTTTACTCGCTGAGCGCACAAATAACGGGGATAGGTTTCTCCAGTTTTCTGCAGACAATCGGTTATTCCTGTCTAGTACGAATTTTCCGTCACAGCTCACGTCGCACAGCGACATGGTGTTCTAACTCTACAGGTACTTTGAGTCGAATTGGTCGTATCGCCGTAAGCTGCCGGCGGCGCAGTTCTGTTCAGAACTGTAGATCTTACTGGTCCACGTACGTAGAGTCGGACCATGCATTAGTTTTAATGCGATTATCTCCCCAGCTCCATGGTCATCGTCGCAAACCCAGTTAGCCGTGCTGCGTTTGTGTGATCCAGAAGTACGTACCCGTCACGAGCAGAATTTGACACATGAGCTAGGATCCACGACGAACAGTAATGTAGATGAGCATTGGGCTCATATCAAACAGGCAATGCACTTTGAAACAGGTTTTGCCTGTGTTCCTAGATCCGATGTCCATCAAAGACACTGGATCTCGCAAGAGTCGTTGAGTGTAATGGAGCAAAAGCGTCAGCTGTCGAACTGTAAGGAGATTAATGATATACAAAGACATATACAGAAACAAGTTACCAAAAGCCTTAAAAAGGATCGCGAAAATCGGTGGGTCAAGGTAGCCGAAGAAATGGAAATAGCAGCTGCTTCAGGTAAGAGTCGAAGACTGTTCAAGCTTATTCGCGACACCGATGGACGGCGAACTCCGGTCAGTGAAACGATATGCGACAGAAATGGAGAGCGTATTCATATAAAGAGCAAAGCCTTGACCGTTGGGCCGAGTATTTCAAGGAACAGTTTAGCTGGCCGCGCGCTAGTATAGTTACTCGGGCGTCAACAAGTGCGATTCCCTGGGGAGTATCACTTGAACTCCCATCGGAAATAGGAGTAAAGTCGTGCAGTCTTTTCAAAATGGGTGGTGGTGCATTGATAAAACCACTTACCACCTTGCTGCGTGACGTTTGGAAGGAGGACCGTATCCCGCTATTATAGGGTGAATCATTGATTAAACCCATTTTCAAGAAGGAAGTACGCAACGACTGTGGTAATCATCGTGGGATTAGCTTAATTCCGATAGTCATCAAGGTATTAGCCTCGATTTTGCTGCGTCGTCACACACCGGCTCGCAAGAGAAATGCCCGCGAACAACAGGCCGGATTCCGCCCAGGTCGAGGATGCATCGACCAGATTTTTACTCTTCGTCAATTACTAGCGGTGCGTCACGCACACCGTCTACCGACAATAATGGTTTTCGTCGACTTGAAACGTGCTTTCGATTCAGTTGAATGGACGGCGCTGTTCAATGCTCTTCACTGGAGAGGTATGCCCCAGAAGTTCGTGAATCTACTGAGCTCATTGTACTCTCATACTTCTGGCCGCATTGGAGTTGACGGTGAACTATCCGGTCGGTTCGAAACGACGAGTGGTGTTCGAGTGGGATGTCGGGTTTCTCCATACTTGTTTAACTTCGTCATGGACGAGATAATGGAGAACGCCTTGGGAGATCTCCAAGATGTAGGCGTCGAACTAGGAAACAGTGGAAAGCTTTGTGACCTAGATTTCGCGGACCACGTTGTCTGCTTAATCGGATCCGCGGAACATGCTCAACATGCACTAGCTAGACTTGCGACAGCTGTAGCTCAATTTGGCGTGCGCTTTGCACCTTGGAAGCGTAAAGTGATGTTGCAAGACTGGACGTCAACGATTCCGAGCTTGATGCTCGATGGGGAGGAACCAACAACTGTTGACCGCTTTAGTTACTTCAGAAGCAGCGTGACGACGGATGGGGGTACGGTAGTAAAGGTGAACACGCTTATATCCAAGGCTCGAGCGGCGTAGGCTGGACTGGAGCACTTGTGGCTCCGACCTGATATTTCACTGAAGTTGAAAGGTTGTGTGTATTGTGCTGCAGTGCGTTCAGTTTTGTTGTATAGTTGCGAGACTTGAGGTCTACGTGCAGAAGATGCTCGTGGTCTTGAGGCTTTCGACCACTAATGCTTGCGTGGTATCGCGAACAAAAGGATGGAATGACAGAGTAAGTGATACTGAGGTCAGAAATCGAGTATTGAGTACCACTTCAGGGAGTTCTCTACCACAGCGTCTCGCGCTTAGTAGGCTTGGTTCGTTAGGGCATGTGTTACGTATAACAGACACGCCTACCGTAACGTGCCCTATTTTCCGTTCCACTTCAGGAGTGGAAGAAACCACGTGGAGGTCAACAGATGACTTGATAGCGAGGAATGAGAAAATGTACAGCGAACCTTGGAAAAGTAGGTGCCTCACTTCTTTGTGGTTAGGGTCCAACAGATCCCTCGAGCAGTTGGCTGGAGACACTGAAGGATATGGCAGCGAACCATGAACAGCAGCGATCGTGTTGTTACTTTATGTCGAATCAGAATGTTTGATCGATGTGCCTCTGTACAGTTAGACTGTGTATTCCGTGTGTTGGCTATTAGGGCGTTCTTTCCTTTTCTCTCCGTTGTAGGTCCACTGCTTGTCCATTTTGTATATTCATACTTTCTAATTCAACGTGCAGCATGGTGAGAAAGGCAGTGATCAGTGGGGCTTGCCCTACTGTTTAACGCTGTACGATTATGGTGATGATGATCCCTATGCAATGTCCGATTTCTATGGATCAACTGAAATCAAAAGTGGGAGGAAAACACTATCATTACCATCTACTATATCAAAAGAGATGCAAGTAAATTTAGTACAGAGCAACAGTTGGTCCACGGTAGGAGATTATGTGGACAGATTCAGCCGACAATGTCCTGGACGATCAAAACTGATAATAAACTGTGAATCCATTGTCTTACATTTGATCAATCGGTCGCGCTTCTCGGTCATTCCTCTGTTGAGGTAGTTTCGCTTCTGACTAATTTACCGATGCTCATGTCCGGTATGCAGCGATGAATACTGATCGTCGCCACACTTATACTGAGACGAGTGGGTGTGAACATCAGATTATTTAACTGACGACCCACGGCAATATTAACGAACGTATTCCATATATTTCGATATCCCGCACCTTTAACGACGTTGTCGGAGTGAAAATACGAACTGATGTTGTCAAGCAGAGATCTTGGCGACTACGCGATTCACTAGAACTGTGATTTTGCCACAGGTTCATTACAATTTATTTTATTTTTGCGAAATGAAATGAAATAGAACCCACCAACATGTCCAACATTCTACCCAGCTACTCGAACTGATACCTAACCATAACTATCGGACTTCCTTAATCGCCGTGTCATATGAACCTAGGGTTGAACCAGGCGCCGGTGTCCGTGCACACAACAAACGCGGTTGCGGTGCATTCCACCATAACTATCTAACGTAATTATCATACCTACTTGACGGACTGAATGAAATTAATGCCAAGAAACTGAAAACTATGAATAATATGCGAACGTTAGTTTCGTCACAGACAGTTACCAGACACAAGACAACAACCAGGTCCAATCTGTAGCTGGAATAGCGATGGCAACTTTACTAATGAACTGTATATCACCTAATAAATGCTATATCAGTCCTTAACATGGAAGGAAGGTACTACAGTCCGAACCATTGCGCTTGGTCATTTACGGGTTGTCAGGCCTCCACAAGATCTGTCCAACCTGTGACTACAGAAGAAAAGATATACTTACGCATCATGACCAGTGAGGCTTTTGTATTCACACAATCCAAATGTCATATTGGTATCGTCATTTAAGTTCTCACCCCACTTTGCCACACTGGCAATTATTTTGATCCCCTAGTTAGGTTACTGTTGAGAAGCAGCAAGCAGAGAACCACTTAGGTCCGTGAACCGTTAACGGCTGTTACAACTAAGCCGGATTCACTGGAGCCTCCCACATTCAGGAGACCAAAGTGATTACACGAGATTAAACCGCAAACAGCTTACCAATAAAGACTACAGTGTGGACAAAAAAAGATATACACCCCGGAGATGTCGAATTTCACAACTCACTACTCTGAACCTTATTAGTAGGCAAAGTGAAACGAATATCACGGAGTAAATAATAAAAAAGTCGGCCAAAAGTGTACTCAAAAATTGGACGATAGAGAAGTAAATCAGCGGAGTTGACCGGTATTGAATGCAGGATAATGGCTCAGGGTTTCGCGCTAACCTTTAACGAAGAGTTCATAGGTGATATATTCCTTCTAAGTATAATGATTCATACTAATGAGTGACACAGCTGAGCAAATACTGCATTGATTGCGATTCGCCTCTAGCGTTCTATGCAAGGCGCTGATAAATTGACCAATATGATCAGCTTATTCACAATAAAAGAGTTTATGTTCGTTCATATACCCCTAACGCTCTCATCGACTGACGTAGGTAGTTCCAGCTGATCACTCTGTGGTCAAAAATAGCACTTTTGGACGTTTGAATTACAAACTTCCGTGTCTTCTCAAGCGGACAAACCGAAGTAATTCTTCTCGCGCAAAATCAGGAAGTCAAAACAAAATCATCGCTACCGTTTTCAGCAGCAATATCATAGGTTATTATTTTTAAGAGTGT
The DNA here is from genome assembly GCA_948099385.1 of Fasciola hepatica. Classification (NCBI taxonomy): domain Eukaryota; kingdom Metazoa; phylum Platyhelminthes; class Trematoda; order Plagiorchiida; family Fasciolidae; genus Fasciola; species Fasciola hepatica. The sequence goes on from CANUEZ040000083.1 coordinate 7,259,824, forward strand.
ACCTACTTCCGAAAAATACACTGCACAAATCACAAAGAGTCATCGCTTATTCTCCGCACACTCAATCACTAGCTGCTCATTAATTCCCCATATCGAAACCAGAAAGGTCCACCAGACCGTACAGTCACTCAACCGAAACAGTCCATCTGGACCAGACGGTATTCCATCCGTCATCCTGGAAATGGATGCCTGAGCTAGTTCCCATTTTACGTCATCTCTTCTATTTTTCCTCTAATCTGGTACTTTCCCTGTTCCTTGAAAAAAAGTTGTGGATCTTACTAGTCACAAACGCGACGACTTTCCGAGCCTAACATCTGCTGACCCGTTTCTCTAACTTCTGTTATTTCGGAAGTTATCCAAACCCCTATTTCTGCCCAACTGCGACCGTTCCTTGAAGTGACCGCTGTCGAAAATCTCCCTGAAAATAGGTCATTACCTGGGTGGCAATCATCATTCTCTCAACCCACGAGCAAGTCCTCTGTTAACGCAAACAAATGACAGGCCCGCGTATTTCACACAACATGACGAATGTGCGCTCCTATGTCAGGTTATCCGACCAAAAAGGGAAGGTGTCAGGAAGTCGGAAATTTCCCTGAAAACACGTCATCAGCAAGGCTGCAGTCCGCTTTATCCCAACCCACGGACAGGGTGTTTGGTGAACACGAACCAATGACAAAGTCCACATGTTCCACGTATCAGTGCATTCGTGACGCGTGCACCCATGAATCAGTTAGTCTATCCCACGTCACTGCTCACATGAACCACTGACAGACAACCTACTGCCAACCCTTCACATCAACCCACCAGCCAATCAGACTTCTGACGTATTGTAGCCCGACTTAACCAATCACATCTGCGCACCATGCAGGGAAATCAGTAAAAGCGCCATGTGTCCATGCATTTCTTGCCTTACGCTATATAAAGTGTTCGTTTTTGGTTACGAAGAATAGTTTCCGCACCTGTTGGCGGTCACTTTATATATATATATATATATATATATATATATATATATATATATATTCACTAGAATCTAATTTGAATCGTCTGGAGTGTGAATGGGTTAGCAGTGACCCAGACACGAATAACTAACAAAAATCAGAGTTGTGATTCATTTATGGACTCTTCAACGAAGAGTATCCATTCACACTCCAAACGATTCAAATTAGATCCTTGTGCAGATATAAAATCGGAGTGTACAAGTATGAAGATGAGTGGGTAGGGTAGCACCGGGTACGCATGCCTGAAGAGCGGCAACAACCGCGAAACCGGTCGTGTGCTTCCGGGGAGATTTCGTCCACACGTTTACGTACTACTTACTATATATATATATATATATATATATATATATATATATATATATATATATATACTCTGCGCCAGGTTACGGAACATCTTTCCTCTGTCACTCCATTCACCTACAATCGCTACCTTCTCGAAACAGGATCAATAGACTAGTTTTGATTTGGACGTTCTCCACAAAATCCCCTTACATTATTTTTTTCACACTATGAGGTTTACCTCTTTATTGTGTGCAATGAAGAATTAAACAGAGGGGAGTTTGGTGAAAATGAATACGATTATCAAGTCTGATATCATGTTGGAGAATGCTTATTTCTGTCTACTTAGTATACATTCACTGAGCACAAATTAATATTTGATAGAATGAATAGTCATCTACGATAAGAACGTTTTCCAAAGGTCTTTTACACACTACACACAGCTCAATGATTTGTTGTACAGAATCCCGCCTAGATTGGAGCATACGAAGGTATCTATAAAATGGGAGAAATCAACAGAATTCATGGAATGGATACCTGTTTCTCCGGGTAATTCTTCCAAGTATTGATAAGACAAGCGTCCTTCTAGGTCTAGCGCCCCCCTGGGAACGGAGTTACCCGAATCTGTAGAGGGGCATGTGACAAAGAAGGTAATTGTCGCTAAAGCTGTCTCCTGACCCACAAATACGTGAAAACGTGCCTTGCTTGAAATGGCCGCTTTGAAATAGGGGATTTTCTTCACCTCACCCAGAATACAAGCGTGACAAGGGATGAGACTTCCGGTGTTTGCCGCGCCCACAATACCACGTTCTAACAGATTAGGATCGAGCTGAGGTACGCAAATTCCGGCTCGATCGCCCTGAAATTCAGAGGTCAGGTGGAATGACGCGTAATAAAAAAAAACCGGTCGGAACGCAAATGCAAATCACATCACGTATTAAAAGCTTACTGGTGGGTATCAATTCAGACTGTCAGAATAATGAGTTTACGTCACTTTGGATGCCACGAAGCAATAGAAACATTAGTTGTTCGGGCTACATCACAAACGTGCAGCGATTTTTAGCATGTGCATTCTAGTTCATACAAAAACAGAAATAAGGAGCATAACACATTGTCACAAGGAAAACGCTAGGCGAAGGTTTGAGTTGGCGAGCAATAGAAAAGTTCAAACGTTGTAACGAGCCGGAGGGGGGGGTGTGGTGCAGCTTTGATCATCACTCAAGCTGACCAGCGTTGATGAGTTTTGAATCCTAGTACCTGGTTAATTTAGTCAGCAATTAACATTGCTCGACCATCGCCAGTTTAGTACTCATCCACTTTTTATTTTGCGATTTGGCCATTGGATTGAATAATAATTCTCTTAGTGATCGGATGGAACTAACCAAGGGTACGCAAACACAATTCAAAAATGCTCTGAAAACTGACTTCAATGTACCCATGGATGCGGAATGGAAAAAGAGACATTTGACACTTACTGGTCCGACAGAGTTCACTGGTTGACGAAACATTTGTATAGATTTGATTTTCTTTTGAATTTTTTGGCGCGGGAGTTCTATCACCTACTGGTTCAAAGTGGGAACAGCACGATAAACGAATAACAGGAAACCGATGACAGTAAACGAATGAATGAAGGTGACTTGAAAACGAATTACCAGTAAGAAGTTTTTTCACTAGCAACTGGACTGAGCGGTTGCTACCTCGGTGATATAACAACAAACTAAATTTGGTAGGAGCCAGATGATTTGGTCATAACAAGGACGGGAAAAAGGCGATTTCGCACACTGGTCATTATCACTAAAAAAGGGGCGCCACAGCGATACAAAGTATTCAATAATTCTGATTCTATATTGAAAATTTCTAATTCTAATTTTTTGTATCGAAAATATTTGTATTGCTTGGTTTTTTAACGTCCGCTAAGAATCCTCTGGGTAAGTGCCCTTTGGGAGTGGGTCAACGACACGCATATTGTCTGTAACTTAAAAAAACAGCATACTCACTACTATGCACATGCCCATCCTTGATATTCGGTCGATCCGAAAACCGAATCGGTGTGACTATATCAAACAGAAATATAATATGACTACCAACTGCATACAGTAGAATAGTACAAGTCACTCGTACCCGGTGGAGCAGGGATGTGGTTCCCTGACCGGAGTAAGTCATCAACTGAACTCTTAAAATAGTTGTGCACAGTAAATTATTTCTAACCGAAGGCTCAATCAATCTTTAAAGGATAAGAAGATAAGTCTTTTGAATTACAATTTATCTGCGCATTACGTTGGGACATTTGATTGAGGCGACCCACCAACAAGCAAACGCACAGTACAATGCCAGGAAACTAAAAAAGGACTACTGCAGAGAACTCATGAACTAACTAACGACTAGTTTCGCGTAAGATGAGGCTTCAGATAGGAACTGTGGGCAATTCTATACTTTACAGGCAGACTTTCTAGCAAGAGCTACCAGTGGGTTCATTCAGTCCACTGGTAAAAGACGAATTCCAACAGGATTCGTTTCAACTACTCCACAGTATGTGGTTTACAAACAACACGGTTGTGGCCTGTTAATTTGACGTCTAGGTTGACTTTCTCAAGGAAATAGAGAGGGACATTAGTTTATTGGCCATTCCAAGTGGTCAAACCGACAACGGTGACAGGACGAATAATTTCTTGTAACCAGTACGAATTTCTCGCACGAAAAGCGAAAGGAGCTTAACTGTTATCTTCCAGCGCCGTCTCAGTGCTAAACTCAGTTCGACCAAATTGATATGGGTTACCGTTGTCGCTTCTTCCACTACAACAACAGAGAATTTGGTTACGTTATAGTCCGCAAGGGCTTTTGTTAGTGTATCGCTGACTGCGAACGAGCACCAAAAATAGTCGCTCTCCTTTCGACAACCAGACAATTATTATTCACATTTTTCAATCAAAATGATCAGATTCTCACTCGATACAGTCAGATCAAGGAAAACTAATGATTTTTTCAAAGACTTATGACCACTAAGCCTGATGTGCAGGAGTGATGCGTTTCATCACTAGTTGAGATGACATCATCACCACTCATTCGTCATGGCAATATGAATGCTGAAGAAACATTTGTCACTTACACACCAAGTTCAGGTACCACAAACTGAGCGACGAAGAACACCAAATTGACCAGCGGTTTAGAGCGTTCGATTACCACATCGGACGTCGGAAGTTCGAAACCCGACTATCACCGGTTACTTTGGTGGTAGACAATATTTCACTGTCTTCCGGATCGTTACCACACCTGATCTATTGGGACCATATGTGGTTCTCCACTCCAAGCCATAGGGGCCGGGTGCTGGTTGAAGTGGGCCTTTGTGGCTGTGGATTATATACCCCATCCACTGCACTCATGCACAAGCATGCAATAAAAAAGAGTAAGAGGCACCTCAAGCAATACGAAAATGTAATTGAGTACAAAGTCACCGATCCCTGGAAAAGGTTTTTTTGTATTCGATGGATTACTACCGTGGGAGGGCCAGAGATAGGATCGAACGCCGAGCATGCAGAATCCTCTAGGATTCGTTTGGACGACCATTCAAGGTAGCTAGAAGTTTGATTGATGGCGTGCTACTGGAGGCAAAAAAGGCGACGGGCAGTGCTGGACTGTTTTCAAATTTGGTGATAAAATGAATAACTGCGGTATACAACTGAAGCATTTAGAATACCAGCCTGATCTGAATGCACTGCACACACTGGAATGCATTGCCCGGTGTCTATCTACTGATTTACAGGGCCCAGGGGCAGATGAAGCTGAAAGAATAAACACGCTTAGTGAGAAGTTACTTTCGATGATTTGATGGAGTTCATAGGTCATCAATCCCTCATTGCCAGCAGCTGATTTGGGCAAATCGTATGCGGGGGAAGCAGGCTCGACCGAACAGCTTGAACATCGGCGCAAACTGGAGGGAATGACTATAGCCGCAGCCGGTCTTGAGCTAACAAGCATACGATAAGTCAAGAGCCCACGAGGTCAATTCAGTGCAAACTATGCAACTCGCTGTATCGGTTACTAGATTGCTCGACTTTTCGGAGGATGAGTGTATCCGATTGATGGTCCGCGGCTAAAGGGATCAGCGCATGCTTCGTGGGCTTGGACGACTCTCATCGGGCCTCAGAAGGCCGCTTCGGAGTGAAATGTGATTGGGACGGATGCCGGGGTAACCATTATCCATTGGTACACGTCCCTCAAAACACCAGACTAACTCATCCGGACAAACCTAGGATTATCTTTTCAACACGACACGGTGATTATAAACCGGTGACATTAGACATCGTGACACCTAAAGGACTAAGAAGGTTGATGGTGTTTTTGACACGTGGTCGGATACCAAGCTGGTTACGCGCGAGCATATAGAACGGTATGTACTGGTCGGCGAGCCTACCTCTCTCAGGATCAGCAAGGTTGCAAGAAATCATGATAATGATTGTTGGCATCCTTGATCGGTGGAGAGACGGTAGACTTACTTTTACTTTTACGCGGCTATCCGCTACGAGCGGATATTTCGGCTCCATGGATATCACGGACCATTGCTGACCACGCCCGGTGGTCGGAGACGAGCTCGGTACAGATTTTAATCTACTCCTTTCCCATCGTCGGACTCCATAGACCGACCCAAGACCTAGAAGCCCTACGTTTTTTTCTCTGGTACTGGTTCACGTTTTGAGCTGCCCACCAAGGCGACAACGCCAACCAGGGCAGGGAGTGGGGCAGAGTGTTTGTTTGGTTATCTCTGACTCGGGTCGCCAAAAAGTATGACCGAAACACTGCAGTCGTCGACGTTGGAGGAGGACGGAGAGCGCATCGACATCAGAGCATTGTCTCCTTACCTCGTTCTCCGACACCCTGTCGTGCCACTTGACTATGGGGATTTGCCGCATGCACCAGTGGTTGAAAATCCCCAGCTTTCTGGCATCCTCAGCTCGTAGTGGCCGGGTTTCGTAGCCACAGATGAGTACGGGGCGGATGGCGGCACGGTAAACACGAACTTTGGTCTTCATACTGATTTCACTGCGAGTCCACAGCGTTCGTCTTAGTTGGAGGAAGGCTTTCGTGGCGTCGTCGATCCGCAATACCACTTCATCTTTTGTCTGGCCGTTCGGAAGCAGAATTGAGCCTAGGTATTTGAATGAAGGGGCGTATTCGACTGGTCGGTCATTGATAGACAGATGTTGAACTGTCGGGCCTAGTTGGGTTATGAAAGCTTTTGTTTTTGTCGAGTTTACTTCAAGTCCGATAGATCTCGCGAAGGAATTGATTCGGTCGAGGATTGGTTGGAGCGTAGCGGGGCAGTCTCCCAGCACGACAAGATCACCCGTGAACTCCAGGTCCGAGATGTATACGTCCTGGCTAAGCTGAACCCTTGGGTACTCGTGTAATGCATGGCCCATTGTCCAATCAACAGCGTAGTTAAACAGTACCGGCGAGAGGCGACAGCCCTGTCTAACTCCGGTAGCGAGTGCGAACTAACAAGATTCGTCGCCGTACATACGAACCGTAGCACCAGTTGTCGAGTAGTATCCCTTCAAGAGCCTTGAAATCTTATCGGGCATCCGATCTGATTGAATTATGGTCCAAAGGAACGCGCGGTTAACGGAATCGAAGGCGTCCTGGAAGTCGATGAAACAAGCTGTCGAAGTTGCCTTTCGGACCGGCGTGATAAAGCCGATAAGATATTTCTACTCCCTGGACCTTTATTTGTCGGCTACTTCAGTTGGGCAGGCTGCCTTCCGAAAGGCAAGCAATATCTACGTCATTGGCTACCGACGTCTAGAAACGTCCTGACGTTCCAAAAGGTGAATAATCCCAGCTTGCTGTCTTATTGTCTAAATCGCCGGGACACGGGGCGCGTCGCTTACCGGGGAAGCCGCAGTATGATGAGCGAATGAGTTTCCGTGAATAATCATAGCGGTGTCCCCGGCATCGTGCGGCCTTTTAATTCAAGGTTGCACCTCTAGCCCTTACACACTCGAGTGCAGACTGCGAGGCAGCAGGGTGTTTCCAGAGGAGCCGCTGGCCTGTTAAGTTGTTTATTCCCCTCTTCGGGAATGCCGGGTCAGGTAAATTGGGCAGTTTTACTTTGTAGCCGTTGGAAAGACCGCAGAAGTTCCGGATAAAGTGTATTTGCGTATGCATAGGGTTCGTTTGGCATCTGACAACCTTAGGTGTCTGTGGTATTGACAAGACATCCGTCTATCTATTAAGAGTCAAGTGCGCACTGCGTCAGTTAGTCCAGTTTTTTTTACGGTTCGGACAACTGGCCACTGTGGGTGGAGGATATACGACGAATGGCGATTTTCCAACACACTTCGCAGCACTACTCGGATCTGATGGGAACACCGTTTGAGCAATGCTGAAGTTCGATGCAGGGTAGTAGACACGCACCAAATCATTAGATGAAACACTAATATGCACCAGGCTAAGACGATCGGGACATGTGTTGCGCATGTCCTCGCATAGGATCTTTCGGAGAGTAATGGTTGGAAGATGAATAATAATGGCTAGTCCGTGACTGGAAACCGCTTCAGTACTCTTCTCACACTTCTCACGCTCTTGCTTTTCATTATTTTCGATTGAGGTTCCAGCTGAGAGATAGCAACCATAGCCATCACACCCAGAGCATGGTTACTGTTCGTTTGAACTGAATTGATTCTTTTACAAGCTTTACTTGGTAGTTCCATTAGCGATTCTCCGTTCCAAGTTTCACTGTTGTGATTGTCCGTTTTCTTGAATAATGCCGCGATTCGTGGTGGCAGTGCAGCTACGGAACTACGAGGAATACTGAGGACGAAGAGTGGAATTCTGTGCCGACCAGACAGTTTGTGAGAACCGATCAGTTGTAGAAGTGAAAGGTTATTTTGGTTGTTACTCGAGTGAACTGGGCAGACACAAAAAGAATAAATGAAAAACAAAACAGTAGGGCAAAGTGGGATTGGAGGCAAACTGGGAAGAAAAACACTGCGGTTTTCTTGTGGGTTCACAGATCAAAGCGCCGGAGGATTCACTGGCAGAAAAATGGGGAGGACGTGGTTAGAACGTACAGAAGATAGTGAATTTCCGGGCTTGAAATTGTGGAATAAAAAATAAAGTCTTAAAAAACATCAGAACAAGCTTTCGTAGGCGAACAATTGATTCAATGATTTATTCTTCAGTCTGTGCAAATCATATTGGACATGAGAGTGTTGAAAAGGTCACAGGATCAAGGGTGGTCAGTGGAACATTCACCTCAGTTCGTGTCCTGTGCATTTGCAAGCTCTGATTGACCGAAATTATAATAAGGATGTGTTTCTAGAGCGGGCCATCTAATGGTAGTCTTTATTAGTTATGCGCATGTAACGCAACCTGCATTAATCGAATGTCAAGGAAGTCAACGAAGCGGTTCAAGGACGTATCCGGACAACTGGTCGCCGGATATTTCGATGATTGAATTATGCCATTCTCGGGATTCATAGTTAACACCTGATAATCGAGAGTTATGAAGCAATACATTGATCAAGAATCGGTGAGCGAAAGGGCTTGAGCTATGCTGTTATGCAAATGCATCACAGTCAAATTCTTTTGACCGTTATGACCTTACAACAGCTTCACACCGGAATTCCTAAAGCCGAAGGCTTGAAACTAAGGTCAGCTGAAATGGTAGTGCGGTCTACCACGGCAGTACCTGGTGAATCTGGGATTCAAGTTTTTGTCCTTTTTGAGGCGACAGACACTTGATCCACTTGACTACCTGAGTATGTGAACGAAATGACTCACCTTAACGATTACATGCGGCAGGCAAAACAGGATTCACCACTGGTCTTGTCGTAACCAATCGGATGCAATTTTTGAGAGACTGAGGTTGGTTTGGGCGATAATTGGAACAATATACAGACTGTGACATTTTGGAAGTACTACACTTCCGCGTTGAAAACCAATGAAAAAGGGTTTGGGACTGGGTTTGTGCTACTTTCTGAGTGTGACATTTGATAGATTTAAGTAGAATATAGCGTAATTCACTCATCCAAATATCTGACGATCAAATGTTCGGCGACGAAAAGTTCGGGAGCCGTTCAGGGAGCATAGTCTGTGGTGGCTCAAACGCGGAAGAATGGCATTCTTGAGCAGTTCGTGGACAGATCACCAAGTAAACATAAGTTTGGTATTCGAAATAGTGTGTTGAGTGCATCATAATCCCCACGAAAATTCGTTGACATACACCGGACGCCGCAGAGGCGGTCGATATTCATCGTTCTGCACATGATCCGTGCACAGAAAATGTTCGTACAAGCCTCCCAATTATCCTGACCACAGAGCGACCACACCCTCAAATGAGTCAGATCTGAATCATTTGACCGTCAGGACCCAGTCATGCAGACCAACACATTTAATCCCACCCGCCCCGCTCGCGGTTTTTTGTCCAATCTGAGTAACTGTTGACCCTGTCAGTACACCAATTTCCAAAATTGTTTATACACGCTAGGGAATGAAACAACGAAAACTACTGTTTGCCTCCGAAAACCTGCTCTGGTGTCGCAATGTGCACACTGCGGAATCTTAAAGAACGGTATTCTAATAAGAAATCAAAAAGTTATTAAAAAAAATTCCAATTGACTGCCGTGCACCAACAAAAGCGTCAGTAGTTGTAAAGGCGAGATGAAGCAAGACGGTGGTTTGATGGGTCGAGTGAAACGGCGAAGGTAGGTAGTGTTGGGCAGTAAAGAGGAAGCGGCAGATATCGAGAGTGAGGACAGAATTACCAGCCCGATTGAGAATGTGACTGGTGGGCCAACGTCCCGGCTTGGGCAGCGGGAAACAGCAAAGGCTTCGGCTTCGCGATACAGAGTTGAAGTGTCTGAAGCGTGCCGAATCCAGTCCCTGTTGTGGACTTAAAAGTGCCCGAGGATGGTAATTGTGCAAATAAGGTCCATTGTAAAGAAGAATAAAGATTAGAAATTGAACGATTTCTACGATTAGCGAAGTGCTAAAGGATACATACCAACGGTGAAAGGCGATTGACATTTTAGTCATATCAGTTAACACTCGTGGTTAAAATAGTTGAGATTCAAAATTTGATACAGAAGGAAGGGATTAATTGGTTGAGAGAATGAAGGTGGATTGTGTCTATCAAGAGACTTGAACAAAGGTCAACATAAGATAACACGGAAGACCGAATTAAGTGATGTAAATAAACAGTACTGTGATTTATACCGCGTATATTGCAGTTTGAAATGAGCGCTCAGAGAGTTTGTTGGTGGGCATGGACGATCGAATGAACATGAGCAGCGAATCACGTGCAGAATGATAGATTTCATTAGAAAAGACGGTGGTATTGTTTCGGGCGATGGTATGAACACCTACTAACAACAGATATCATTCGCAGGTAATGGAACATCCACTTGAATTTTTCACATCCAAAAAGTTCACGCCACGAGCCGCCACAGTTGCTCTGCATGAGTGGATATTCACGCGTTATTTTTGTCCGACTGACTGTGTCCTAAAAGCTCAGTTGGAAAAGCAATGGTCCGGCGAGTGGAAGGTAGTCCGTTCGATTCCCGCCCCCGGTGTACACTTAACGATGTGAAAAATTGAACTGGATTCTTCATCAACTAAGCCATTCTAGCTCCTCGTGCTGTCGATAAATCCTTCGGGTAAAAACGGTGATCAGCAAGTGAGCAATGTGCAAGAATCGCATTGAGGTTTCCCGATTGATAGCATTTCACCGGACAATAATATAAATGAAGTGCCACTTGAAGGATCAACCAGTGTTTAGGTGAAACTATCTGAAATCCTCTTTACTGAAACCTACATAGGGAATATCGAATAACTTCCAATATGATTATGGATATTGAGGACAAGAATGAACTGAATAGGGTCGAGTCGCGGTGTATTTTGACGCCGATGTGAAACAACTGAAGGTGCTTTATACGACCGTCGCTACCGTCAACACAGTGACACTAATCGATGATTGCGAGTCTACCGCTTAGTTTTGTCCCGTTATTTGATGATAAAAAAAGAAAATTTCAGTTGATGGTGTGATCAAATCGATACGAGCCGACTGTCGCTGGAAGAAATTGGTTGCAAAACTCGTCAGTTGTACTGCATCGATAACTGATAACGCAATCCTTTAGGAATATTTTCCGTACACTCACTTCGCCCACACGTGTAGTTCCAGCGATAACAGTTCCCGTCATCACGGTTCCTTGACCTGTCACGGAAAAGCAGTGGTCTACGGCAAACAAAAAATTCTTCCCGGCAACTTTCTTACGCTTTTCCGTCGGGTCAGTCACGGTGTTCAACAGCAACTGGATCAGAGCTTCAATATCTGACCTACTGGCTTCTTGCTTGTTCATCTGATCGAATTCCATCTACGACGAGAACAACGTACAGAGACAAAAAGGCATGATTTAGTTTCTTTACGTGCCGACCTTAGTAGCAGGATTCGAAACAATTCACGTGGTTACATGTGTAATGTTCACGAATCGGGTAGAATCTCAGAGAAGGTGGATCATTTTCAAAATTAAGAGCTAATGTTAAAAATACCGCATATTCGATGAAAAGCTACACAAATACTGTAACAAGTCTGCAGCACAAAAGCCAACCTCATATGAAACTGTTAGTGTCCTGTAACCATAATCGAGGAAATGTTTAATCGTCCCGTGGAATTAAAGTTCTGAATTAAACCATTTTTCAACAGTTCATTGACTTTCTAACTATGAAGGCTAACTTCGGATTTTGAACTTAATTTATGAAGTGGATAATATGAAGAGCTGGATGCACTCGGTTGGTCTGAAATTCGGAAGTGGTTACACCCCACACTTTTGCACTGTATGTGGTTGATGATAGCATCACACCCTCGAAGAAAAAGTTTCCAGTATGAGATACACCAATTAATCTTCTCAAAAAGATGTAACTGAACTGGTACGGCGCAGGCAACACAAAAACAGGGATTCATCTTTTTGATGTGAATAGATTATTGCAGATCATGTTAATGATCAACGGCGGGGTAAGATCATGGCAACCTACAACTACTGTAATCGTAAGAGTGTTAACGTCGAAATATGTAACACTGAGTTATACTTGGTATACTTCCAGGGACTGACTGTTTAAACACAACGATGTACTTGCTATGGAACATGAACCATATGGAACTACAACAAATTATGTATCCAGGCTACATCTGACCTATATGAAACAACTTAGTCTACTCTTACGAGACTAGCGATCCTGCGAAAGGATGAGTTGGCTTCGTGGATATCCCGAACATCACCTGCCCATGAGCGGCGTGTGAAGAGGAATTGTTCATGAAGGATCCTGGGAATTATGTACGAAGTGAGTTCCATAGAGTCATTCGGCATTTTGTTCCAGGCAGCAACTCTAGCCTATGCACAACCAATTTCTACCTGTCGAGCAACAGAAAATTTAGGTATTAGGAGCCGGTGGCCGAACGAGCAGTCTGTACACTTTTTTGATGGCGGTCTGACAGCCGAGGATGCCCAACGCGTTCTAGCGAATCTCACCCCACTAAGGATAGCTGCGTAGGATGCAATGGCCTTATTTGGTGGCGGGCCACATTCGCGTTCGTCACGTTGCTATCCATCGATTTCTGTGGCTTTTGTGTAAAGAATTCGCTCCCAGGCGAAAAACCCAACACGCCCTCTAAAAAGGTCGTATTGCTTTTATCCGGCTACTCGCCTTCGGCCTGTCCGATATGGGTGACCGAGGAGGAGCGCTTTACGTCCCAATCGGCATAGTCCTTGAGGTCATCGTACCACATAAACCCGGTCACCGCGGTAGGTTATCAACATCGATCAGGATTTAAGGATACAAAACAACGGAAGTTGATCATTATAACAGGCTTCTGATGGGCTACTTTAGAAACATCGCATAGCATAGTACGGCTTTGTACAAACGTTGACTAGGATAACGCACCTCAGGATTACTTTCAAATGTGATCCCCCAAAATCATGAGCTTCTGGGCTGACCCAAACGAAGACCACGGTCTTATTGAGCTTTGTGTTGTCAAAGACTCGTAATTAAGTTTGAGGACACAAAGCACCACATATATTAAACTTACATCCCATGTATAAAATCATAATGATCTTGAACACGATCGAAAAACTCATAAATCAGTAAAGATAAAGGACCTAGACTCTAGTCAAATTTTTGACCCACCTGAATGCCACCTGGAGCAGCTGATATGGCGGTTATTGGAGCACCGGAGAATATAGTGGCCTCAAGTGTTTTTGAAACGCGTCTTTTCATCTAGTTATTTTAGAATAAGTTAGTAGTGTGTAATAGCCTCACCTTTTCAACTTGTTGTTCACGAGTGTTTTCTGGTAACAAGTCACATTTGTTTAGAACCACGACCATTTGCTCGCACGTGATTGCACCAATGACTAAACACTCGGCCGTCTGTGTTTGAAATCCTTTTGTTACATCCACCACAAGAAGCATGAGATCAATTATCTGGGAACCTGAATTTCATGTGGTAAGTCAACGAGGCGCTCGTTTTCACAGTCGTACCGCAAAGGACTGTGCGTATAAGAGAGCTGTGACCGGGACAATCAACCAATGTGAATTGGATCTTGTCGTAATTCTCGTTATGGGGCAATGAACCATTAACCACGAAAGATGAGAAACCCAAATCCAGTGTGATACCACGCTTTTTGCTCTGTGGATTTTTATCGAAGGCGCTTGTGCTGGCAATGGTACTTAACAACTTCGCAACACTTGTCTTTCCAGAATCGACATGACCAAGAATGCCCACATTCAAGTTTAAAACGCGGGACATTGCTAGGAGGGAAACATTTGTCCATTAAAACTCATTAGAATAAAAACTAGCCAAGAATGAAAACTGAAAAGGGGACAAAAAACAAGTTTCTCATGCACTGTGTTCCGAAGCACTGACCAAAATAGGATGTTGGAAACATCGAAGAATAATTTAGTTCAGTTTGGTCAGCCATTCACCATGCAGTGAGCGTACTGCTTTTGGTTGCTACTTCTAAGCAGGAACCTCGCTGGAGAATTGAAAAACTTAGAGTATGGAAAGTAAGAAGAAAAATTCGAGTAACAATAACGATTAGATGAAGAAAGTGTGTGCACGCAAGAACGAGACACCATTCCGAATGCGCCAATACCTCTAACCACTGAAGGGTTCTACTCCATGCATCTCACCCAAGAAACTTAGTATGCGTTGCCTAGTCAGGTAGTTGATCGTCTTCGATCTTCTAACGATGCCGACTTAATAGGCACGGCAAATCGAGCACTTTATCTTGTTTTTTGATATCACATCGAGCCTGGAATTAGGCATGTTGTCAACACCATGATTACAGAAAACAGTAACGAGGAGAGAATAATACATGAAAGCAAACTGTTTACTTTGTGTTTTAACCCACACATTTTTCTACATTTTGGAGATCCTCGATATTTATTAGGCTCGAGAGTTTCCTAAGCACATCACACAGCATTCGCGCAGTTGGCTATGGTTCTGAGCCATATTCTTCAACGTCTCTAACCAATGAGTACCCGTCTCATGAGCTACATCTGGTTCCAACCGCTATGCCCCTGGAGAGCGCGCTTCAGAGAATAAACACAGAGAGAAGCAGTTTGCCGGCATAAAAATCTTCCCTAGATGGACGCAGGAGTGGAGTATACGGGGTTTCTTTCGCTGGTGGAAGAAGTTATCGAGCTTCATTGAGCAGCTGTCGCCCACCTAAGCTGGGCAACCCCCATCCCAAAGGATGCTGCCCCATTCGAGTTCCGCTTGCTCCACTGAGTGCATGGGGTTAGGGACTGAATCTATAAGGTGGATCGGTAACAAAGCACCAGTGAAGACAACACGGAGTGTTTGCAACAATCCGATCTCACGTGACAGACCTCAAAAAGTTCCTTCACGGGTTCTTGGGTCACGTTCCCGTAGTGGGTTAACGTCCAACCGTGTCGTTGTTCAGTCTTTTGAGTCAAAGACTCCGGTTAGGATTCCCTAAGAAAAACCCCTTCTGCGTTGTGGGCAACCGCGAAATGATCCACCCAGAAATCTCCAGCGCTTTCTCAGGAAACATTTCTTATTTCTATGTTCTTCACCCTTCACATCCCAATTTTAACTGGATGCGAGAGACCACAATGAAACGTGACTGTGAACTCGTAGCTCTCGGGAACGGTAGCAAATAAGAGACAGAGGGGAAAAGAGAATACATTCTCCGACCTAAGCATTCCGTTCACTTAGCTGTCTTCAACGTCCGCAGAGTTTGCCTAAACGGATAACAGACTACTCTAGCTAGGACTTTTGAAACATTTATCATGGATGTGCTGTCTCCAAAACACGCAAACAAGACCCAAATTCAGTGCACACATTTCGCGTCCCAAAGGCAAGCTCGGTCTCTCGTTTCACTCTTCGCATGCCCAGTGATTCGATGTCTAGTGCTCGTGGTCGGGCTGGTTTTGGCATCGACGTGAACACGAAAGTAGAGCGTGCTCTGCACGACTGAATCCTGTTAGGCAGTCGTTTGTGTGTAGTCCGAACATCACGAGGAGACTGCACCTTGACGTGATGTGATGACTTGCGTGCCTCAATGACCCAAACAACTATACAGAATGGCTTCTCTAGGCCGGAGATGCAATCATGCCTAACAGGTCAATGGGTAAAGGCCAGACAAAGTCCAGTCTCCTGGTCCTCGTGATTGGGAGTCGATCTGAGCTGACAACTCAGTCGGTAAAATCAATGGAAGAAAAATTGATCCAAGAAAGTGGGTTGCCACTCAGCCACCTCGCTGCCTTGTGGATAGGCACTCGTTAGAACTAAAGGCGCTGGTTCAGAACCCTAACAGTTCTCCTGCTTTGTGACTGGACAACTTAGCAGTACTCGTCCAACATCTCCCATGAACTGCACGACTACAAATTTCATGCTGTATTGGCCGTCGCGCAGAATATCAGGACCGCGCTGCCCATTGCATCGAGCAGAGTGGGTACTGATAAGTGGGCTACTGCTCAGTTTCCTCTCTTATTCAACCTTTGTCTTCTGTCCCTAACCACTCATTTTGCCCCATCGATCCACCCATAATGTTCCCACTAATAACACGGTCGATACTCGCAACGACTCATTGTCAAATAGTGTCGGGAATAATCCGCTATCTGATAACTCACATTTTCTCGAGCCTCGTCAGCCTCTGAATCTCGGCTCATTCAACGTGCATACACTCATGCAGGCCGGTCAGCAGGCTTGCCTAGCCCTCACATTAGATTCTCTGGAGACTGATGTCTGCTGCTTAAGTGAAACGCGTATACAGGATTCGAGCAGTGTGATTCAGCTAACTGCTCCTGGTATCTCATCGAGGTATTTTATGCGCACTTCAGGAGACGAAATAGCTCGAGCGGCGGGTCAACGTGGTGTAGGAATAGTCTTGACTGACAAGACCGAAACTGGTCTTTTAGATTGGATCACGGTTAACGGTCGTTCATGTGCTGTGAGACTCCAGCGGTCAGGTTGCATTCGAAAGGATAGCTGTGTTAAGCACAATCTGTTTGTGATCTCGACATAGGCCCCAACGGACTGCAGCTCAGACGCGCAGAAAGATGAGTTCTATAATGAAATCGCCACCCTCGTTCGCATTAGTAAAGGTTCCGACATTGTAGTGCTAGCTGGTGACTTCAATGCACAAGTGGGCAAACTTGGCGTGTCAGAAGCCTGTTTGGGTGGGCGTTTTGCTTTACTCGCTGAGCGCACAGATAACGGGGATAGGCTTCTCCAGTTTTCTGCAGACAATCGGTTATTCCTGTCTAGTACGAATTTCCGTCACAGCTCACGTCGCACAGCGACATGGTGTTCTAACTCTACAGGTACTTTGAGTCGAATTGGTCGTATCGCCGTAAGCTGCCGGTGGCGCAGTTCTGTTCAGAACTGTAGATCTTACTGGTCCACGTACGTAGAGTCGGACCATGCATTAGTTTTAATGCGATTATCTCCCCAGCTCCATGGTCATCGTCGCAAACCCAGTTAGCCGTGCTGCGTTTGTGTGATCCAGAAGTACGTACCCGTCACGAGCAGAAGTTAACACATGAGCTAGGATCCACGACGAACAGTAATGTAGATGAGCATTGGGCTCATATCAAACAGGCAATGCACTTTGAAACAGGTTTTGCCTGTGTTCCTAGATCCGATGTCCACCAAAGACACTGGATCTCGCAAGAGTCGTTGAGTGTAATGGAGCAAAAGCGTCAGCTGTCGAACTGTAAGGAGATTAATGATATACAAAGACATATACAGAAACAAGTTACCAAAAGCCTTAAAAAGGATCGCGAAAATCGGTGGGTCAAGGTAGCAGAAGAAATGGAAATAGCAGCTGCTTCAGGTAAGAGTCGAAGACTGTTCAAGCTTATTCGCGACACCGATGGACGGCGAACTCCGGTCAGTGAAACGATATGCGGCAGAAATGGAGAGCGTATTCATATAAAGAGCAAAGCCTTGACCGTTGGGCCGAGTATTTCAAGGAACAGTTTAGCTGGCCGCGCGCTAGTATAGTTACTCGGGCGTCAACAAGTGCGATTCCCTGGGGAGTATCACTTGAACTCCCATCGGAAATAGGAGTAAAGTCGTGCAGTCTTTTCAAAATGGGTGGTGGTGCATTGATAAAACCACTTACCACCTTGCTGCGTGACGTTTGGAAGGAGGACCGTATCCCGCTATTATAGGGTGAATCATTGATTAAACCCATTTTCAAGAAGGAAGTACGCAACGACTGTGGTAATCATCGTGGGATTAGCTTAATTCCGATAGTCATCAAGGTATTAGCCTCGATTTTGCTGCGTCGTCACACACCGACTCGCAAGAGAAATGCCCGCGAACAACAGGCCGGATTCCGCCCAGGTCGAGGATGCATCGACCAGATTTTTACTCTTCGTCAATTACTAGCGGTGCGTCACGCACACCGTCTACCGACAATAATGGTTTTCGTCGACTTGAAACGTGCTTTCGATCCAGTTGAATGGACGGCGCTGTTCAATGCTCTTCACTGGAGAGGTATGCCTCAGAAGTTCGTGAATCTACTAAGCTCAATGTACTAGATAGTTCACTACAAACCCTTGCACGGCTAGAATAATGAGAGTGCAACTACCTCAGTAGATTCACGAACCTCTGGAGTACACCTTTCAGGTGAAGAGCGTTGAATAGCGCCATCCAGTCAACTGAGTCGAAGGCATCTTTCTAGTCGAGGAAAACCATGATTGTTGGTCGATGGTGTGCATGACGCGCCTCAAGTACTTGACGAAGACTGAAAACCTGGTCGGTGCATCCTCGACCTGGGCGGAATCCGGCCTGTTGTTCGCAGGCATTTCTCTTGCGAACTGGTGTCAGAGGACGCAGCAAAATCGTGGCTAGTACCTTGGTGACCATCGGAATTAAGTTAATCCCACGATGATTACTACAGTCATTGCGTGTTTCTTTCTGGAAGATGGGAATAATCAATGACTCGCCTCATAATAACGGGATACGATCCCCTTTTTTAAAAGTCACCGATCTAGGTGGTGGGTGATTTTATCAACGCAGCACCACCCATTCCGAAGAGAAATTGGAGGAGTTCGTTAGGACCGGCCGCTTTCCCTCGCTTCAGCAGTCGAATGCTCGACTCTGCTTCTACTTCCGATGAAGGCTCAAGTGATACCACCCGAAGAGTCGCAGTTGTTGACACAGGAGTAACTACATTAGCGTGCGGCCAACTAAACTGTTCCTTGAAGTACTCGGCCCAACGGTCAGGGCTTTGCTGTTTGCTATGGATGGGTTCTCCATTTCTATCGCACATCGTTTCACTGACCTGGATGCACCGTCCAACTGTGTCACGAATAAGTTTGAACAGTCTTTGACTGTTACCTGAAGCAGCTGCTACTTGCATTTCTTCGGCTACCTTGACCCACCGATTTTCGTGACCATTCTTAAGGCTTTGCGCAACCTGCCTTTGTAGATTTCTCCGCATCCTATTCATCTCCTTATAGTTCGAGAGATGACGCTTTTGCTCCATTACACTCAACGACTCTTGCGAGATCCAGTGTCTTTGGTGGACATCGGATCTAGGAACACAGGCAAAACCTGTTTCAAAGTGCATTGCCTGTTTGATATGAGCCCAATGCTCATCTACATTACTGTTCGTCGTGGATCCTAGCTCATGTGTTAACTTCTGCTCGTGACGGGTACGTACTTCTGGATCACACAAACGCAGCACGGCTAACTGGGTTTGCGACGATGACCATGGAGCTGGGGAGATAATCGCATTAAAACTAATGCATGGTCCGACTCTACGTACGTGGACCAGTAAGATCTACAGTTCTGAACAGAACTGCGCCACCGGCAGCTTACGGCGATACGACCAATTCGACTCAAAGTACCTGTAGAGTTAGAACACCATGTCGCTGTGCGACGTGAGCTGTGACGGAAATTCGTACTAGACAGGAATAACCGATTGTCTGCAGAAAACTGGAGAAGCCTATCCCCGTTATCTGTGCGCTCAGCGAGTAAAGCAAAACGCCCACCCAAACAGGCTTCTGACACGCCAAGTTTGCCCACTTGTGCATTGAAGTCACCAGCTAGCACTACAATGTCGGAACCTTTACTAATGCGAACGAGGGTGGCGATTTCATTATAGAACTCATCTTTCTGCGCGTCTGAGCTGCAGTCCGTTGGGGCCTATGTCGAGATCACAAACAGATTGCGCTTAACACAACTATCCTTTTGAACACCAACTGACCCTTGGAGTCTCACAACACAAACGACTGTTAACAGGGATTCAGTCTAAAAGACCAGTTTCGGTCTTGTCAGTCAAGACTATTCCTACACCACGTTGACCCGCCGCTCGAGCTATTTCGTCTCCTGAAGTGCGCATAAAATACCTCGATGAGATACCAGGAGCAGTTAGCTGAATCACACTGCTCGAATCCTGTATACGCGTTTCACTTAAGCAGCAGACATCAGTCTCCAGAGAATCTAATGTGAGGGCTAGGCAAGCCTGCTGACCGGCCTGCATGAGTGTATGCACGTTGAATGAGCCGAGATTCAGAGGCTGACGAGGCTCGAGAAAATGTGAGTTATCAGATAGCGGATTATTCCCGACACTATTTGACAATGAGTCGTTGCGAGTATCGACCGTGTTATTAGTGGGAACATTATGGGTGGATCGATGGGGCAAAAGGGGTGGTTAGGGACAGAAGACAAGCTGGTTCCAGACCTGGTCGACAAATTTAATACATGAACACACATTCCGTAGGTCCACCATCTCAATTTTCCTTGATCTTAAAGTGATATTTAACCCAGTCGACCGCACAGTTCTCTGCCGCTTCTTCCTGTTATATATATATATATATATATATATATATATATATATATATATATATATATATATAACACCGGTGTGAGAACACGCATGGTGCTAACGGAACAACAAAATGAAAAAGAACAGAGTCGAGGGTCGGGGCATTAAGAGTTAGCATAAAGATTACAACAAGTAAAACCAAATTTTTTTTTCAGTATTTTCACTGTAGACGTTTCGTGGATTTTTTCGTGTTTTTCACCTGTTTATGAGGGATGGGAAGTCAGATGACGGGCTATATGACATTCGCGCTACTGGATTCGATTTCGAGCCATATCTCTCAACGTCTCCAACCAACGACAATCCTCGTCTCTTAGGCCCCAACCAGGAAGGCGGGAAGCACCAACCGAAGCCACACCCGGACCTAACTTCTCCATGCCCCTGCACCAAGTCATAACCTTCCAGCCTTGCCCAGCATGTGAAAAAGAGCCCAAAAGGGTAAACGATGGGCAGGCACATGCAAAACGTGCCCGGGCTATCGGAGGCGGTGTAGAGCGATTATCTCCGTCAGAATGCGACTATCAGCACCGAAAACGACGACGAACCTCGTCATTGCTTACCCGATGTTCCTACCAGACACGCGCAATGCTTCGGAGACACCGGTGATCGAATACAGAAAGCCGCCGAGCATCCTGAACGCGGAGGGACCAGGTCTCACAAAGGTAGAGGAGAACACTACGAACTATGACACTACACCCTTCCCTTGAGGGAATGTCGGATGTCAGATAACACAAGTTCGCGAAAGCTTCTCTGACTCTTGCAATTCATGATGCGATCTACCTAACACTACAGCTGTGACCAACCTTTAGAGGTACTTAAAGGTATTGACTACCTCTAACCAATCACTACAAAGGGTGAGTGCAGACACAGGCTCCTGGCAGTCTTGAACAGGTACTTTGCACTTCGAAGGCGCAAAGTACATATCATATCGAGACACCTCAGTCGTCAAGCGGTCCAATGCGTATTGAACTGCCTGTGCACTGCCCGTATAAGAGATGATATTATCGGCGTACTCTGAGTCAAAAACTCGGTTCCCTGGGAAGAGTTCAACCCCACGGTTTGAAAGACCAGACAAAGCGTTCTGTGGCACATCCTCTATGGCAAAGTTGAAAGGAAACGGGGATATAGAGCAGCTTTGTCGTACTCCACTGAAGACGCCAAAGGGATGGCGAAAGCTGGCCGTACTCCCTAAACCGACCTGAGGTATGACGATACGACTCTTTGAGGACCGACACATACTTCTCAGGTACACCGTTCCTTAACAAACCGTGCCATAGTGCAAACCCATCGACGAAGTCAAAGGCCGCGCGAATGTTTAGAAACACAACGATCGTTAACCTCTGGAGGGCGTAACGGTACTTAAAAGCTGTCGGAAGGTGAAGATTTGATCGATGCATCCACTCCCGATACGAAACCCAGCGTGTTCCTCGCGAGTTTGCTCATTACACGTGTTATATAACCTGTGGAAAACGATAGAGGCTATCGGGATTAGGCTCATACCTCTATGATTGGCGCAGCCACTGCGCGAATCCTTCTTGAAGATGGGGACAATAGTCGATTGCGCCCACAAGGAGAAAACTTTCTCAGAGTGCCAGACCTTCGAGACTAAAGGTTGAAGTTTACTAACAAGCTCTATTTTGCCATCTTTAAATAGGGTTAGGGAAAGACCATCGCAGCATGGCGCTTTGTGGGGTCCTAGGGCTTGAAGTTCCTTGCGGATCTAGGTCTCAGAAGGTGGATCTGTCGAAACAGACCACGGGACGTGTGCCGGAACAGCTATGGAGGCTGACGCTGGAGGCCAGCTAAACTGTGCTTTAAAGTGTTCCACCCAGCGTACCAGATGTCGCTGCACACTGTCAGCTTCGCAGATTATTTCGCTCATACCGAATAGCTTTCTACCGGTGTCTCGGATAAGATGAAACAGTTTGCGGGAATTTCCCACAGCGGCAGCACGTTCCATCTCGGATGCTTTCTGAGACCACCAGATTTCGCGACCCCCAAGCAAACTTCGTTGAGTTCACGTCTCATTGTGAGCCGTGCTGCATCGTGCTCACTAAGAGCCAGGACAGACTGGCTTACATCAAGATGTAGAGACTCAGCAGGGTGTAACGACATGACGGGTCAGGCCATAACTCACCTCGCCAGCAGAATACAAAGCATTTTTAATAAGCGACCAGTGCTGGTTGATGTTGTCTTGTGGCGTTGATCCCAGCCTTTCCGCTAGAACGTTTCGGAAAGTTGTGAGGCAAGACAGATAAGACAGCATATCGCAGTCTAACCGCTGCCGCATCGTTCGTTTGGCACGCCAAACGGAGCACATGGACAGCTCATTGCACACTAACGAGTGGTCTGAGTAAAGGGAAGCGCTCCAGTACGACGGGCAGTGTTGTATGCAACCCCGCCATTTGTAGCTAATTGCGACATGGTCTAACTGGGTCCACTGCTGATTCGAAGAGGGCGGAACCCATGTGGCATACCGGCGACTAGAACCTCTGAAGTTCGTACAGGCGAGAAACAGACGGCGATCTGAACACAGAGCCAACAACCGTCCCCGGTTTTGTGAACGACAGGAATCGAGGCCAAAATGGTCGCCAAAATGCACCCCGTTCGAAGACAGTCGACCGACTCCCGTATTCGTGTCTTTAGCTAAAACCATATCCCCCGTTTTGCTTTATCTAGGAGGTCATGTAACTTCTGGTCGAAGGTATCTTTGATTGTGCCTGGGCTGCAATCTGTAAGGGCATAAGCCGCGACGACAAAGAAATTTCGTCTCCTTATTTTGCATGAACCTCTAAGTCTTACTGTATACAACCTACCGTCAACTGGGATCCAGTCAGGTAGAGCAGCCCCAGCCCTCTCACTGAGAGCTATACCTACGCCAGCAAGACCAGCAGCCGCAGCCTCGGGGTCCCTAGGCAAACGCAAGTGAGACTTTACAGGAGTGGATGGGAGCATCAATCAAATGCCCGAGCTGGAGTCTTGGATGGGAGTCCCTTGAATACAACACACGTCAATGACAAAGGTCTCCAGCGTACGAGCTGAACACGTCTGTTGTCCCATACACACCAGCGTTCGCACATTAAATGTGGCCAGTTCGAAAGGACGCTTGGGAAGAAAAGCATCAGCTGGTGGAAGCGGGTTCGGCGAGACTTGGATATTAAACGGAGGGCGCGAGAGAACAGGAACAAAACTTCCCTTAGAAACATTACCGAAAGTACGAAAAATGAAAATGTGAGCGTGCAGGGAATAAAGTATGGAAAAAGACAGATCAACGTCTGTGCACGGTGTGAGAGCATTAATGTGAGCATGCGTTTGTCGAGAATAACGAGCGTGTAGTAAGAGATCTATCGGTTTCATTGTTGTTGAGGGGTGTACAAGAGAACCTCGTTTCCATCACCAAGTCCCAATGCATGAACAGAAGCTGAGATCGGGATTACACCCGAGTTTACCACGAAAAGTGGTGTACATCAGGCTTGCCCCCTCTCTGGTTTTCTCTTAAACTTTGTAAGTGATATAGTCCTGGACACCGCACCTTGGTCCAGTGAGGATAGTGGCATTGAACTTTTCCGGGTGGAAAAGGGACAGACCTTGGAAATGCGGACAACATCCTTCTTCTAATTGAAGACCCATTTGAGTTGCAAGCTGTGTGCTGGTTAGAGACAGAAGACAAAGGTTGAATAAAAGAGAGGAAACTGAGCAGTAGCCCACTTATCAGTACCCACTCTGCTCGATGCAATGGGCAGCGCGGTCCTGATATCCTGCGCGACGGCCAATACAGCATGAAATTTGTAGTCGTGCAGTTCATGGGAGATGTTGGACGAGTACTGCTAAGTTGTCCAGTCACAAAGCAGGAGAACTGTTAGGGTTCTGAACCAGCGCCTTTAGTTCTAACGAGAGCCTATCCACAAGGCAGCGAGGTGGCTGAGTGGCAACCCACTTTCTTGGATCAATTTTTCTTCCATTGATTTTACCGACTGAGTTGTCAGCTCAGATCGACTCCCAATCACGAGGACCAGGAGACTGGACTTTGTCTGGCCTTTACCCATTGACCTGTTAGGCATGATTGCATCTCCGGCCTAGAGAAGCCATTCTGTATAGTTGTTTGGGTCATTGAGGCACGCAAGTCATCACATCACGTCAAGGTGCAGTCTCGTCGCGATCTTTCACTCGAGTTCACCATGGAAAGTGGTGTTCTTCAGGGTTGCTCTCTGTCACCCTCCCTCTTCAATTTTGTAACTGAATTGATTCCTGAGGTAGCCCCATCTTCGTGCGAGAATAGGGGGTCGATCTTTGCTCAGGAAGTAAACTGCTTGACCTGGAATATGCGGACGACATAGTTCACCTGAGTGAAGATCCACGTAAGTTGCAAGCTCCATTAGATCGCCTAAGCAACAGCATAGCGATGTTGGGGATGCGCCTTGCACCTTCAAAATGTAAAATGCTGTTGCAGTACTTGGTTGGCTCAACACCAAACCTGTTCTTGGCAGGGGAAGCTCTAGTTGAAGTAGATCAATTTTGTTACCTGGGCAGTTACATTTCAAAAGGTGGACAGATATCGGATGAAGTGTCATCGCGTGTACAGAAAGCGCGTCCGGCTTTGGCCACCCTCAGCCATTTGTGGAGTCGGCATGACATCCGATAATCTGTCAGGGTCGGGTGTACAATGCAGCGATTAGGTCCGTTCTTGTGTACTACTCAGAAACATGGCCGCCAAGGGTAGAAGACAGACGAGGACTGCTGGTGTTCGAGCATCGATGTCTCCGTAGCACCGCCCGAATATGGTGGGAACACCGTATCAGCAATGCTAACGCTAGATATAAGGTGTTGGGAACGACAGGCCAGTCTCTGGATCAAGTACTGAATCAAAATAGGTTAAAGTGGCTGGGACATATGTTAACATGCCCATCGATAGACTTCCCAGGCTTACGCAATACTCCGAGGCAGGTAATGTTTGGAAGGCAGGTGAGGTGGTCAGTCCATGATATGGCAGAAAGGTGTAAAAACCTTGACCACTGGACTTGGCCATATAGGACGTGTTAGAATTCCAGGTTGGGGTCAACGTGACCCACCTACCACCTGGTTGGAGACATTAAGTGATGTGGCCAGGTGTCGCGGCTAGTGGCGTAGTTGCATTCGGACTCTTCCTTTGTTCTCTTGATTTTCGCTATTAATTTAACTTTTTGGATCTTTTTCACTTTATACCTCCGTTCTTTCTGCCTTTCACTAAACGATGCTGTGAGGTAGCAAGCGAAACCAGAGCACAGAAATGCGAGATTAATGGTCGTATAAACTAAAAATTGAAACTCTCTTCTCATCACCTCTTTAGAAAAACACCCTGGTGTAGCTTGACTGTGCTTATTTTCCTCTTTCACCACTTTTGCTGGCAATGCTTTCCGTGGAATCGTTACCCTCATTGAGAGGCGGTATACCAGCGGCAAGCCCACTGATTACAGTTCCATAAACGTCAGCGCAAGGGAAAGTGTCATCAACTGTAGCCCTAAGTCTCCACGGAGAGTACGTCTGGTGTAGATGAAACCACCGCAAATTCTACGATATGCCTCTGAGAACAGTCCGGTGACTTGGGAACGACCTTCATAACTAATCCCACGTAATACAACGACAAGGCGAGTGGCAGCCCGCTGTACTCGTTCTATGTCCGCAACTTCCGTAGCCGTGCAGGGGAATGCGGCAGGTCCACCATATTCCAATCGCGGGCATGCATGGGAAGCGTACATCACTTCGAAGGGTGGCATACGTAGTTGTTTAAAAGACCGACGTATCGCTGTGTACATACTACAGCCTGAGGCACATGCCTTTTCCATGTTGGCTTTGGTCTTCAGAATTGATCCCACCGCTACCTCAAGATCTTTCCCAACTCGATCTGCGGATGGGTGTTCCGCGTAAGTTGTAGGATGTGCCGCTCTCCACTTTTCCCACGCTTATATAAGCGTACTTTTCTGTATTGACGGGAAGTTGCCAACTCTGTAGTGCTACCGACACAACACACGATTACAAAAGCTACCAAGTTTGCTTATTTGGACCAGTACCGAATTTGGTGGTGCCACTTGCTCCGCCTGTGTACACCGTCTGCACGCCGTTGCGCTCCTCCAATATACACGTTGTCCCGCTTCAGCGTTTTGAGTTTTGCTCTTTTGCGCGCTGCCGAGTATATTCTCTAACTCGTCATGGACCGAGGACCAGGGGCTATAGACTCTATACGGGAGCAGGTCCCGACTTAACTTAGGAGAATCCTACGTTGGTGAACCCGAACAACAAATTCAATCCCCCAAGGACATGCGTAAGTCCTTCAATCACATTTATTCGTTTATACATATACTTTTTCCGACATATAAACGGTAAATTTCGATTTATGCTACCATACTCCTTTTATATTGTCCTTTTATCGATATTATAAGTGTTTCATGGTTGCTGAATTGATCTTTATATATTGTTTTATATTTGACATACCATTGCACTTATGGCTAGCAACGACTGCAAGCCTGATCCGGAACCGTTTGCTTTGACAGTCTCCCTATCCGTCCCTGAGTTTTTTATTGATGATCCTCAACTCTGATTTCATAAGTAAGAGGCAGAGCTTGAATCAAATAGAATCACAAGCGAGCGTTCCTGTTACTTGTGGACTATCGGTCGCCTCTCTCGTGACGTTGCTACCCAGGCACGCGAAGTAATATTCAGTAACAGTTCTTACACAGCCCTGAGACGCGGTAATCTCGTGTCTTTTGCCGTCACAATCGTCCAGACTGAAACGGCTGCTCCAAGGGACAGAGTAGCAAGAAGCCCTCCGCATTACTGAGAGAAATACAGCAGCTGGCAGGGCAACTATTAGAGGAAAACGTCCTTGAAGAGTTGTGGGTACAGCGATTACCACCCAATATTCAAGCACTGCTCGAGGTTTCTAACCATCCTAAGCTCACAGAAGCGACAAAACTAGCAGACGGTATTATGGAACGGTACCATCCACAAACTACTGCCGTAACAAACTCGAGCAGCCCCCAGACCACCGCTCCCACCTTAGGAACACACTCCGCGGACACTGAGAGCTGCTTTCGAGCGGGCTTTCAGGCGTTTCCCCACTTTTAGTTGTTCTCACTGTGGAGACCATAAATCTTATCACAGCTCTGACCGACGTGAACGTCCCAGAAGCCCTTCCCCTGACCACCCGTTAGCCCATCTCGATCAACGTACTGTCAATATCACAAACGGTTTGGGAAGAAGGCCCGATGCTGCCAAGCCGGTTGCACCTTCCCATGTACCAAACAGGGAAACTAATATCCCGATGCGTTCCGGCGACTAACGCGGTCGGCAGCCATAACAGAAGTCGTCTGCCGCCTGTTAGAGATTTAGTTTTCAATAACCTGTTCCTAATTGACACCGGTGCAGCAGTTAGTGTCATTCCAAAGGAAGCAGGTGATGCAACGATTCCATCAGTCCAACAACTCCGTGCTGCCAACGGCACTCCTATTGCTACTTACGGCCGTAAGACACGCTCAACTTAGACCTACGTCGCACCTTCCGCTGGGTGTTTATAGTAGCAGACGTCCCCTCTCCCATACTAGGTATTGATTTCCTTGACCATTTCGACCTCCTGGTCGATGCACGATGCCGGAGGGTTGTCGGCGGGTAGACTTCTCTTTCCGTAACCGGTTCGTATTCCTCCGTGAATCACATCACGCCCCCATACATCGAACCTCAGGCCGAACACCCCTACGCAGACCTGCTTTCAGCTTACCCGGCAATGCTAAGACAATTCGGACCCCTTCCCGCGGTGAACACCAACGTCACCCACCATACTGTCACTAAAGGACCCCCAGCATTTAGCCGACCACGTCGCTTGGCACTAAACAAGCTCCGCGTAGCACAGGCTCAGTTCGAACACGTGCTAGAATTAGGCATAATACGCCCGTCCAGTAGCCCTTGGGCCTCGCCCCTTCACATGGTTCCTAAACCTAATGAAGACTGGCACCCCTGCGGCCCTCAACCAGGCTACTGTCCCAGACAGATACCCCATTCCACATATTCAAGATCTTACTTCCTCCTTATCCGGTTGTCCGGTTTTCAGCCGAATCGACCTCGTAAGAGCCTACTACCAAATCCCGGTAGCTAAGGCTGACATCCCTAAAACTGCTGTCACAACTCCATTCGGATTATTCGATTTTTTGCTCATGCCGTTTGGGCTCAGCAATGCAGCCAAAACCTTTCAAAGGTTTATGCATGAAGCAACACGCGATTTGAAGAATGCCTACGTGTACTCAGACGATATTTTGGTGGCAAGTTCTTTAGAAATAGAGCATATGGCACACCTGCGCGCTCTTTTTGAGCGCCTTATCCAACATGATGTGGCCAGTAATCCTACCAAATGCGAATCAGGTAGGACAACCATCACATTTCTAGGTCACGAAATTTCAGCTTCGGGCATACAGTCCCTGCCTGACAAGGTGGCGGCAATTCGTGACTATCCTGAGCCCCACTCCCACCGGCAGTTGCGCCAATTTTATGGCTTGGTTAACTTTTATCGCCGGTTTATCCCACACTGCGCCGAAATGATGCAGCCTCCAACAGACCTTTTACGTGGAGGTAAGCGGAAAGTCATTTTTCCCGACACGGCGCAGGCAGCCTTTACTTTGATCAAGGGGGCTATCGCCAACATAGCACTCCTTTCGCATCCCGATCATTCTGCTCCCCTGTCATTAGGGACAGATGCTTCGGACACGGCTGTTGGAGCAGTGTTGCAGCAGTTCGTCAACAATTCATGGCAACCAATAGCTTTCTTCTCCAAGCGTCACCAGCATGCGGAATCCCGATATATTATGTTCAGCAGAGAACTACTGACAACCTTTTGGGGTATCCGACACTTCCGGCACACACTCGAGGGCCAAACGTCCACAGCGTTCACAGATCATAAACCATTATTGTACGCCCTCCAGTCAGCTTCTCATCCATATTCGCCACGCGAGATTCGCTACTGAGTCGATGTTTCGCACTTCACTACGGACATTCGACACGTCTCCGAGGCCCACAATCCTGTAGCAGACGCACTTTTCCGCGTTCACAATATCGACGACTCACTACCCATGGGCATGGACCTGGAAGCAATCGCCGCAGCCCAAACAACAGATCCTGAGGTCAAGCAGCTCGGAAACAGCAGCTCCCTACACCTAGTGCCAGTGGCCCTTCCAACTTCGGACGTAACTATTATTTGCGATGTGTCACAGGGTCGACCCCGACTACTAGGGGTGTATGGGGTGTCTGAGAGGAGTAGCACTTCTGAGTTGGTTGACTGTCGTGTCCCTTGGGGCATCCTCCATCTCTTTGGTCTCCATCATTCACCCAACTCTCACCTGTGGCTCCACGAAGCTGAAGCATGCATCAGCGGCCACACCCCGGCAAACCGCTCGACAGGCGGGCTAAACCAGGTTGAGGGTTACCGAGGTCAAAAAACTTCGGCGAGACGGTGTTCGGCATGTGAAGACAGATCCTTCTGAATGGGCGGACGAGATCTACTGATCCAACGGCCACAAAGGAGACCTGTTCAACTGCCTGATCCGGCATTCCAGAGGAGGCGAACGAACCGTACAGCAGGTCAACGGCTCCTCTGGGAACACCCTGCTGCCTTGCAGTCTGCACTTGGGTGTGCAAGGGCTAGAGGTGCAACCTCGAACAAAAAGGCCGAACGGTGCTGGGGACACCGCTTCGTACCCTACTCCAGCTACTCTCTATGATTGTTCACGAAACCTCAAGCGCTCATCATGCTACGGCGTCCCCGGTAAGCGACGCGCCTCGTGTCCCGGCGGTCGAGGTGATAAGACAACAAGCTGGGATTATTCGCTGCAGGAAAAGAACACACAGCCTGTTGGAATGTCAGGACGTTTCTAGACGTCGGCAGTCAGTGCATCACAATGCGAACTCTACACGACTATGACGTAGATATTGCTTGCCTCTCGGAAGTCCGCCTGCCCAACTCAGGTAGCCGACAAATAAAGGTCCCGGGTGTGGATACATCCTACTGGCTCTATCACAGTGGCCCGAAAGACAACTCCGGTCTCTACGGTGTCGCGTTTGCTCTGAACAAAGCAGCTAATGATGCAATGATCTCTTGGGAACCCGTCTCATCCAGACTCGCCTTGGCACGTTTTAAAGGCTCCCCGCACGACTTGACGGTGATCGCGATCTATGCTCCAACCAATTCAGCTGATGACGAAACCAAAGACGAATTTTATACTAATTTGCAGGAGGTAATCAACCGGGTTTCGAGGCGCGATGTACTTTTCATCGCAGGAGATTGGAACGCTCGCACAGGTACGGTCGACGAATCTACTCGCCATATTCTCGGGAGATTCGGCCTTGGCCAACGCTGCGAGAACGGTGGCCGACTGATTGGTTTAGCCGACATCAACAGAATGGTTGTCTGCAGCACTCGATTTCAACACCCCAAGAAGCATCTACTCACATGGTACTCCAATGATGGTCGCACTGCACACCAACTCGACCACATCCTGGTGAGAGCCCGTTGGGCCTCGTCTGTGGAGGATTGCCGAGCGTACCGAGGTGCAAAAACGGGCAACACAAACGGCACCGACCATGTCCTCCTACGCTCATGCTTCAAAGTTCATCTGTCCACACGTGCTAAAGTGTCTGCACCCTCTCGGATAAACGTTGCTGCCCTAGGAAATCCAGAGAAGCGAGAAGCGTTGTCACGAGCAATCACAACCCGACTAACCAGCGCAACCAATGCACAGGCAGATGAAGTTTCTGTGGGAGGGCAGTGGACTCGAATGATGACGACAATCAAGGAAGCTTCTTGGACAGTACTCGAGAGAACGAAAAGGCGGACAAAGGATTGGATCTCGGAGAGCACGCTCCAGCTGTCAACCAGAGCACACGAAGAGCGACTGGCAGGTAGTAACGAACGCCGCAGACTGCAACGAGAGGCCACACACTCCGCCAAGGCTGATCGCATAAGATACTGGATAGAAATAGCCGAAAAAATGGAGACCGCGTCCGGAATTAGTGACTTCGGTAAACTGTTCCGCCTTATTCGCAGCGCCTCTAATAGGTTTTGTAAGCAAGATTCCCTTCTTCGTGACACGGCAGGAAACTTAATACCTGAACAGAGCAAGAAAATGGACCGATGGGTGGAATACTTTAGTCAGCTGCTCAACCGGCCTACGGACCACCGGACGGACCAACCAATATCAACCCCTCCAGCCCAGTACGAAAGCAACTGTGACCCGCCAAACACCGCGGAAATCACGGAGATGATAAACAAACTGAAAGACAGAAAGGCTGCTGGGGAAGATGGCATCCCTCCAGAAGTGTATAGAGCATGTTCATCGTCATTGATTGACAGGTTGTGTACACTTTTTGGTTCCATTTGGAGAGCGGAAGCATTTCCACCGGACTGGGGAATGTCCATACTGCTGCCCATTCCGAAGAAAGGTGATAAATCGGCATGCGAGAACTACCGAGGGATCAGCCTGATCGATGTGGCCGCAAAGATCTTTGGTTCGTTGTTACTAACCCGTTTTCCGAGGCAAGAGACCAGCGCACTCGCCCGAACCAAGGGGGTTTCCGCCGTGGCAGAGGCTGTGTGGATCAAATCTTCACACTGCGCCGAATACTGGAGCACCGCTTTAAGTTCCAGCAGCCGACGGTAGCTTGTTTCATCGACTTCCGGGCAGCTTTTGATTCGGTGAACCGCGAGTCTCTTTGGACCATAATCCAATCCGATGGAATGCCCGATAAACTTTTAAGGCTGTTAAGGGGATACTACTCGACAACCGGTGCTAGGGTTCGTATGTACGGTGAAGAGTCCCGCGAGTTCACACTCACTACCGGAGTTAGGCAGGGTTGTCTCCTCTCACCGGTGCTGTTCAACTACGACAACGATTGGACAATGCGACAGGCATTACACAACTACCCTGGCGTTCAGCTTAGCCAGGAAATATACATCTCGGACCTGGAGTTCGCGGATAATATTGTCGTGCTTGGAGACTCTCCCGTTACGCTACAACCAATCCTCGACCGAATCAATTCCTTCGCGAGGTCCATCGGACTTGAAGTAAACTCGACCAAAACAAAGGCTTTCACAACCCATCTGGGCCCGACAATTCAACAACTGTCGATCAATGACCAACCAGTCGAATACGTCCCTTCATTCAAATACCTAGGCTCAACTCTGCTTCCGAACGGCCAGGCAAAAGATGAAGTGGTATTACGGATCGACAGCGCCAGGAGAGCCTTTCTTCAGCTAAGACGAACGCTGTGGACTCGCAGTGAAATCAGCTTAAGAACCAAAGTTCGTGTTTACCGTGCTGCCATCCGGCCCGTACTCATCTATGGCTGCGAAACCTGGCCACTACGAGCTGAGGATACCAGAAGGCTGGAGGTTTTCGACCACTGGTGCCTGCGGCAAATCCTCAAAGTCAAGTGGCGCGACAGGGTGTCCAACGACGAGGTAAGGAGACGATGCTGTGATATCCATGCTCTCCCCGTCCTCCTCCAACGTCGACGACTTCAGTGGTTCGGCCATACGCTTCGGCGACCCGAGTCGGAGCTAACCAAGCAAACACTCTGCCCCACTCCCTGCCCTGGTTGGCGTTGTCGCCTTGGTGGGCAGCTCAAAACGTGGACCAGTACAATCGAGAAAGACGTAGAGCTTCTAGGCCTTCGGTCAGTCTATGGAGCCCGGCGATGGAAAAAGGACTGGATCAAGATCTGTACGGAGCTCGCCTCCGACCGCCGCGCGTGGTCAGCAATGGTTCGTGATATCCATGGAGCCGACTTATCCTCTCGCAGGAGATAGTCGCGTAAAAGTAAAAGTAAAAGTAAGTACTAGTTCCTGCCAGTTTTCGCCGACAAGTTTTTATCAGCCTCCACAACTTATCGCATCCCGGTGTAACCGCCTCAGTGAAACTAGTCACCGAGCGATTCGTCTGGCCTTGCGTCAAACGTGACGTACGTCTTTGGGCCCGCGCCTGTCTTCAATGCCAACGCGTTAAAATATACATCGTCACACCAAATCTACGTTAGGCACACGCACGCTTTTACCATGTGCATGTGGATCTCGTGGGGCCCCTTCCACCATCCAACGTCTGCGTCCTCCTCACTTCCGTAGATCGCTTCACTCGCTGGCCACAGGCCATGCCTATTCCCCGTCCTACCTCAGAGGAAGCTGCAACTGGTTGAGTAAGTCAGTTCGGTTGCCCTTCTATCGTGACCACTGACCGCGGTTCTCATTTTGACGGTGCCTTCCACGAGCTACTGAACGCATTTGGTTGCAGACACAACAAGACGACGGCCTATCATCCTCAGGCTAATGGCATGGTGGAGCGATTCCATCGCCAGCTGAAACCTGCCCTTCGTGCTCGTGATAACCCTTTATGGAGTGAAGTTTTACCGATCGTTCTCTTAGGATTGCGTAACACCGTTAAAGCCCACATGGGTGTTACCGCGGCTTAACTGGATTATGCAAAACGGTTGTCACACCAAACGCGGGTGATAAAGCCCACCCCGCCGCGAGAACAAACTTCCAGCACTTACATACCTACCACTCTAGCGACCGCCAGCCATGTGTTTATTCGAGTAGATGCAGTGCGATCACCACTACAAGTGGCTTACTCCGGCCCGTTCCGCGTCGTCCAGCGAAAGGAAAAGAAATACGTGGTGGATGTTGAGTGCAGGAAAGAGACCATCAGCATGGATCACCTTAAACCAGCCTTCATCGAGGTAGAACCCACCCCGAACAACCCGCCCAATGTCCCCACCTGCTCACAACTTTTGGTCAGTCGTCCTGAGTCCGCCCCCGTTACTCCCACTAACGACTCCCCATTACCTGTTGCAACACCAAACTCTACGGAAGACACAGCTGCACCCGTCAACAGGAGAAATCGACGCGGCCGCGAGCTGCGACAGCCAACGAGGTTTTCTGAATATGTAACAGTTGTATGTATTTAAGTTAACTCTCCATATTCCACTTGTATATAATTTCATTATGCATGAATCCACGACCACGTGGTTATCACGACAAGGGTAGCGGTAGCCTATAATGCGCCGGTATGTCCCCCTCAGTCGAATATCCTTCCGCGCCCCGAAGCGCAGCTTCCATGTGTTTCTTGCCTTCCAGCTCTTCCCGTCGGACAGAACCATATGGAATTCCAGAACCTCGCATGGCTCAAACGAAACGCCCACTGGACCGCGACTGGACTCATTTGACGACGGACGCTGGCTCGTTTACGAAGGCAGTAACAACCAACAGGCAAACGGAACTTTGGGATATGTCGACAACGACAAACACTACGACAAAATCACCACTGCCAAGTCACAAGCAGGATCTACCCCGGTCGGACTCAATGCTAAGGAGGATGCAATTTTGCGATCGACGCACAGCGACCAGTGTGGGTCATGAAGAACGGC
This sequence comes from Fasciola hepatica, assembly GCA_948099385.1. Taxonomy (NCBI): domain Eukaryota; kingdom Metazoa; phylum Platyhelminthes; class Trematoda; order Plagiorchiida; family Fasciolidae; genus Fasciola; species Fasciola hepatica. Next base: position 7,294,889 of record CANUEZ040000083.1, read on the forward strand.
TTATGCTGGTTTTGTTGTTGTGTTCGATTGCGGCGGGGGGCATGGAAAACGTCTCTCGCCACCGAAGCCGACGTACCCACCACAGGTTGAAACCCAACTGCGTCGGCATTCTAGGGGGAGACTCCTATAGTGCTACCGATGCAACACACGGTTACAAAAACTAGCAAGTACCGAAACTTGTGGTGCCACTCTCTCCGCCTGTGTACACCGTCTGCACGCCGTTGCGCTCCTCCAATATACACGTTGTCCTGCTTTAGCCTTTTGAGTTTTGCTCTTTTGCGCGCTGCCGAGTATATTCTCTAACTCGTCATGGACCGAGGGCCATGGGCTATAGACTCTATACGGTAGCAGGTCCCGGCTTAACTTAGGAGAGTTGTAAAAGTCTCGGACGGACGCTCCAGTCATCCCCCAGTAGCACAGGGGTGCACATTTAAGTCCCCTAAAGTTTATTCAAGTAGAGATGAGTTCTGCCGTGTCATCAGATTTAAGAAGGTCTAAATCGAAAGAAAAACCTTAATTTACTGGGAAACATTAGTTTGTCAGCCCGGTCGGCACAGAGATAGAGCATTTATTTGCAAAATGGTCCTCCAAGGGCCTACGACAAATCAAAACATGAAGAAAAAGTTATGAACGTGAACCAAAATATGTAAAATTTATTGATCAACGCAAAGAACACGGGAGAAACTGCAGAATATTAAACGAGCAACACAACCACATGTACTCAGAACACGAGTTGCAGGCGAACATATGTTTTTGATGATTTCATTCTCAAGCCCTGACAAACACATTTATATGACAACGAATTATTAGGAAGAGTTAGAAAAAGTCTCACTAAGTCAGTGTGGATAATTCAGGATGAGGAAGAATGGAAACCCGTGTGAGTGACCAGATTATGTAACCGATGCTAATTAGCTTACGTCACCGCTGCGCCCGGTTGTGTAACACAGTTGAGTGTTGGCCATGGGAGTTGTAGTGCTTGGACTAATTTTCGCTGCGCGGAAAGCTCAGGTTTCAAGAGATGGATGATAATTGCCTCGGCAGTTGCTAGTATCCGGAGCCTAATTGCTCTTGACACGTGTTGTGGGACCCGGTAGACGACTTTGAAGGCGGACTGGATGTCGATTGAATGCCCGGTTTCTAACAAGCGCGAGACGATTGAACTTGATACTACTCCATTGCCTCCGTGTCTAAGCCATCGTGGGTGATGCTCCTTGATGCGTTTTGATAGCTGCCTTGCCGTTCGACCTATGTAAGTAGCACCACAGGTGCACCTGAATTGATAGATGATCATGGATGAGGTCAACAAGGGCAGCTTATCTTTATTTTCACATCGGATTATTGGTGACGTGAAAAACACGCATCTGATCTTGGCAGCGTTGAAGGTGGACTTAACCGTGGCACTCAAAATTTTACAGACTCTATCGGCTGCGACATCTTCCTTTGAAGGGGAGTAGAATGAATAATACTTTCTTTTCTGCTTGTGTGATTCTCACTGGTTTTATCCGTTCGGTCCAGTTTCTTTGGATAAATTTCTCAGATTGACCGTTGCATAATAGCGTCTTCCTTATGTTTGATGGCTCGGCCTTTAGAGTATCTGCAGTGCAGATATGTTTCGCCCTGTGTAGAATACAGCGTATCAGATTACGTTTGTAACCAAGTGGCACAAAACTGTGAAAGTTTGTGTACTGGCCATTCCAGGTGGCTTTCCGATACACCTCCCTCTGGATCGAGCCATCAGATAGTCTGGTTAGGTGTACATCAAGAAACGGCAGGCAATTTTCTTCTTCCATCTCAGTGGTGAACCTGATTGCGGAGTGCGTAGTGTTAAATTCGCGTGATATATCATCTAAGTTGGTTTGTGCATCTGTTATGCAAAATGTACCATCCACATCCTCTGCCGACTTTGGTTTGAGGTCAACAGTTTGTCCTACTAAGTTCTCGAAAGGTATTTCAAAGTCTACCTGGCTTTCTTTTTGACGTGGGCAACAAAACTTCGAACCGAGAGATGAGGCTTCGATCAGAACACGATCGAGTTGTAAACCGGAGAAGTTAGGTACGTACCGATCGGGTTCATTTGGGAACTGAGCTTGAGGTATCAGTTGGCTCAGTGTGCTCTTCAATGACGACAATTTCTCTTCATAGCGGCTGTTTATGATCTCATGAACGTATTTTCATGGCAAACTGGAGACTCAAGCATTACGCAGAACAATAAGTCGATTGGACCACTACTACCGATATGTGGATGGTACATTTTGCATAACAGATGCACAAACCAACTTAGATGATATATCACGCGAATTTAACACTACGCACTCCGCAATCAGGTTCACCACTGAGATGGAAGAAGAAAATTGCCTGCCGTTTCTTGATGTACACCTAACCAGACTATCTGATGGCTCGATCCAGAGGGAGGTGTATCGGAAAGCCACCTGGAATGGCCAGTACACAAACTTTCACAGTTTTGTGCCACTTGGTTACAAACGTAATCTGATACGCTGTATTCTACACAGGGCGAAACATATCTGCACTGCAGATACTCTAAAGGCCGAGCCATCAAACATAAGGAAGACGCTATTATGCAACGGTCAATCTGAGAAATTTATCCAAAGAAACTGGACCGAACGGATAAAACCAGTGAGAATCACACAAGCAGAAAAGAAAGTATTATTCATTCTACTCCCCTTCAAAGGAAGATGTCGCAGCCGATAGAGTCTGTAAAATTTTGAGTGCCACGGTTAAGTCCACCTTCAACGCTGCCAAGATCAGATGCGTGTTTTTCACGTCACCAATAATCCGATGTGAAAATAAAGATAAGCTGCCCTTGTTGACCTCATCCATGATCATCTATCAATTCAGGTGCACCTGTGGTGCTACTTACATAGGTCGAACGGCAAGGCAGCTATCAAAACGCATCAAGGAGCATCACCCACGATGGCTTAGACACGGAGGCAATGGAGTAGTATCAAGTTCAATCGTCTCGCGCTTGTTAGAAACCGGGCATTCAATCGACATCCAGTCCGCCTTCAAAGTCGTCTACCGGGTCCCACAACACGTGTCAAGAGCAATTAGGCTCCGGATACTAGCAACTGCCGAGGCAATTATCATCCATCTCTTGAAACCTGAGCTTTCCGCGCAGCGAAAATTAGTCCAAGCACTACAACTCCCATGGCCAACACTCAACTGTGTTACACAACCGGGCGCAGCGGTGACGTAAGCTAATTAGCATCGGTTACATAATCTGGTCACTCACACGGGTTTCCATTCTTCCTCATCCTGAATTATCCACACTGACTTAGTGAGACTTTTTCTAACTCGTCTTAATAATTCAGTTCAGTTCAGTTCAGTCTGCACAGGACAGGTAATGGCCACGGCCAATCGAGCGTTCAGAATTCCTTCGATGGTATGCACACCAGTTATGCACCCACCACTGACGACTGTATTTGATCGATTCCCCGCTAAAAATGAGAGGTAAACGGAAAACCTCATCGCACATCAACTGTGAGAGACATTATGCATCGTGAGCGTTCACTGAGACTGTATGCAATGAGGGAAAAAGTCTGTTAAAACATACTCCAGAAGGACCACAGTGCTACCCGTCATCCATCTAGTTCATATTCTCAAGGCTCACTACAAGGAAAGATCTCGTACCACTTGCGATTTATGGCACCTTTGAAGGATTGGACTGTCTGCAGATCTACCATTTCACCAGGCAGACCGTTCCAACTGTTCACAACCCTGTTGCTGAAGAAGTGCAATCTAGCCATCAACCTAGATCGGGCTTTTATCAACTTCTTTTCATGTCCCCTTGTTCTGGAGTCTACGGCCACTTGGAATAGACTATCTGGTCTAAGGCCAGAAAAGCCCTTCATTACCTTGAACGTTTCTATGAGATCCCCTCGACGTCTCCTCCTTTCCAACGAGAAGAGATTCAGGTCACAGAGTCTCTGCTCGTAAGTCTTACCCCTCTACCCTTCAACCATTCGTGTGGCGAGAAGTTGGACTTTCTCGAGGCAGGCGGCGTCCTTTTGTAGAAGGGTGACCAAGCCTGCACGCTACCTTCTAAGTGAGGTCGTACTATAGCCATGTAAATAGGTACGAATACCTCCGGCTTCCGGCAAGACAAAGATGATCGCGGTCTAAAGAACTCTCCACGAGCCTTATGCGCGGCAGCGTTGCACTGCTCCGACCATTTGAAGTCACTTTTCATGATGATCCCCAGGTCTTTAACCCTACTGGCTGCCTCTACGGTGAACAGCCCTTGATCATGAGCGACAGTTAGGCTCTCTGTTGCCCTTGACAACAAATGGCTTTTTTGAGCGTTTAGAGGTAAGTCCCATTTGTATGCCAAGTTCAGGACGGTACCTATTTCCCTGCCCAAGTCCGCCCTACCCTTAGATCCAACAATCTTCACATCATCCGCAAAAATAAAGCTGGGCGATTGAAGAGTGGATGCTAGGTCATTAATAAATAACAAGAATATGACCGGGCCTAGGACGGATCCCTGAGGTACACCACTGGTGACGTTCACCAAACTGGAACACCTGTCCCCCACTTTGACATAAAACGTCCTGTGGGAGAGGAAGTCCTCCAGCCACCTATACACTGGCCCACCTATACCGAAAGTCTCCATCTTGCATAGCAATAGACGATGATTAACGGAGTCGAAGGCCTTGCTAAAGTCCAGGTAGCATACCTCAACTTCCTTACCTTCGTCCAGTCGTCGAGTTACTTCATCTAAGAAGCACAGGAGATTGGTCAGGCAAGATCTATTTTTCAGGAATCCATGCTAAGCCCGGCGCAGCATGGAGTGCTCCAGTAAGTGCTGGCAGATATGGGCACGGATGATCTTCTCCAGGACTTTACAGAGAATGCTAGTTAGGCTTACCGGCCTGTAGTTCTGCACATCCGACTTAGACCCACTCTTATGTGTCGCCACGACTGCCGCGACTTTCCAGTCCTGAGGCAGCTTACCCTGGTCCAACGTGGATCTGTACAGTCTGCATACCGATGGAGCTATGATATCCGCCAACGGCTTGATGATAGCTGGATGAATGCCATCTGGGCCCGCTGACTTGTGGCTGTTTAACTCCTGTAGGTACTTACGCACGCTTTCCTCTGAGAGGTTCAGCTCGTTTAACTGAGGAGAAGGATGCACCAGAGCCAGATCTACTCGTACCCCACTATCTATCCTATGTACACTACCAAAGTATTCCCCCAGGGCGTCTGCTTTGCCCTGGTCATCAGTGACAATACCATAGTCTCTAGTGGATAGCGGACCTACGGCATTTCTTGTTCAGCCTTTAGACTGTACATAGCTGTAGAACTTCTTCGGCTGTTGTCTTACAGACAAGGCCAATTTGAGCTCAAATTCCCGCTTAGAAGTTCTCAAAAGGCTTACAGTCTCGTTTCTCAGCTTCGTACAGCGGTTCCAGGCTAGCTGACTGCCGGAAGCTTTGTACTGGTTCCAGCTGCGGTTTCTACGTCTGATGGCCTTGTCTATTGTAGCCTTCCACCACATGGATTTGCCCTCCCCACTCCTTCTTTTTAAGGGTGCGAACTCTTTCTGTAGGGCAGTCAGGGATCCCTTTATGGCCTGCAGCGCTCCTCGACAGTAGCCTCCTCTGGCGTGTCCCAGGTCAACCCCATCGCCCTATTACGAAGCCTATCTATGTCCATACTACCGAAATTCCTAATCAGCCCTGAGGGTACCTTCGGTTGCCGCATGCATAGGACTATTTTGACACACACGTGGTCACTCTTTCCCAGCGGTGCACAATAATGCAGTCCAGCCACGTCGTTGGGGAAGTTCGTTATAGCTAGATCCAGCAAGGATGGAACGCATCCAGTCCTATATCTGGTAGTTTCCCTAATATGCTGGTGCAACGCATTGGCATGCAGCCATTCTAAGTAGGTTTGCTTCTCCGATCCCGGCACGCAGACCTCAGCCACCCAGTCGATGTGCGGAAGATTGAAGTCACCCACTATGAGGGTCTTTTGTGCGTCCTTAACTAGTTCAGTCATAGTCCGCAGCAAACAAACGTCCTCTTCGTGGTTAGTGCTTGGTGCCCTGTAGACACAGACGACGTTAACCCTTCTGCCTGGAAGGATGATCGTAACGGCGCATAGCTGGATATTGCGAGTGCACATCTTGGTCTGGGACTCAAGGTGGTTTGCACCTGACCTAACGAGGATGGCTACTCCACCACCAAGGCGATCTTGTTCCCGATCCTGCCTGTAGACTGCAAAACCGTTACTTATTAGGCCTGGCACATCGTCTTTTCAGAAAGCCACGTTTCCGTGACGGCAACTATTGACGCTTTCTGTTCGTCAGCGGTTTTGGCAAGTTCCGCCCATTTGTTTCTAATACTACGCGCGTTAGTATATAACACCACCGCGTTTGCTCCGTCGCCTAGATGCCTCTTGCTATTCACTCCTGACTGTTTCTCAGGCGCAACGCCTGAGATGATGACACGTTTTTTGCTTCGGATGTCTCCACTGGGGAGCATGAAGTCGGCTGATGGTCCAAAATTTTCGACGACTCCCAATCCATCACTATAGGAGTGGCCACAACATCCATTCAGTTCAGTTCAGTTCAGTTCAGTCTGCACAGGACAGGTAATGGCCACGGCCAATCGAGCGTTCAGAATTCCTTCGATGGTATGCACACCAGTTATGCACCCACCACTGACGACTGTATTTGATCGATTCCCCGCTAAAAATGAGAGGTAAACGGAAAACCTCATCGCACATCAACTGTGAGAGACATTATGCATCGTGAGCGTTCACTGAGACTGTATGCAATGAGGGAAAAAGTCTGTTAAAACATACTCCAGAAGGACCACAGTGCTACCCGTCATCCATCTAGTTCATATTCTCAAGGCTCACTACAAGGAAAGATCTCGTACCACTTGCGATTTATGGCACCTTTGAAGGATTGGACTGTCTGCAGATCTACCATTTCACCAGGCAGACCGTTCCAACTGTTCACAACCCTGTTGCTGAAGAAGTGCAATCTAGCCATCAACCTAGATCGGGCTTTTATCAACTTCTTTTCATGTCCCCTTGTTCTGGAGTCTACGGCCACTTGGAATAGACTATCTGGTCTAAGGCCAGAAAAGCCCTTCATTACCTTGAACGTTTCTATGAGATCCCCTCGACGTCTCCTCCTTTCCAACGAGAAGAGATTCAGGTCACAGAGTCTCTGCTCGTAAGTCTTACCCCTCTACCCTTCAACCATTCGTGTGGCGAGAAGTTGGACTTTCTCGAGGCAGGCGGCGTCCTTTTGTAGAAGGGTGACCAAGCCTGCACGCTACCTTCTAAGTGAGGTCGTACTATAGCCATGTAAATAGGTACGAATACCTCCGGCTTCCGGCAAGACAAAGATGATCGCGGTCTAAAGAACTCTCCACGAGCCTTATGCGCGGCAGCGTTGCACTGCTCCGACCATTTGAAGTCACTTTTCATGATGATCCCCAGGTCTTTAACCCTACTGGCTGCCTCTACGGTGAACAGCCCTTGATCATGAGCGACAGTTAGGCTCTCTGTTGCCCTTGACAACAAATGGCTTTTTTGAGCGTTTAGAGGTAAGTCCCATTTGTATGCCAAGTTCAGGACGGTACCTATTTCCCTGCCCAAGTCCGCCCTACCCTTAGATCCAACAATCTTCACATCATCCGCAAAAATAAAACTGGGCGATTGAAGAGTGGATGCTAGGTCATTAATAAATAACAAGAATATGACCGGGCCTAGGACGGATCCCTGAGGTACACCACTGGTGACGTTCACCAAACTGGAACACCTGTCCCCCACTTTGACATAAAACGTCCTGTGGGAGAGGAAGTCCTCCAGCCACCTATACACTGGCCCACCTATACCGAAAGTCTCCATCTTGCATAGCAATAGACGATGATTAACGGAGTCGAAGGCCTTGCTAAAGTCCAGGTAGCATACCTCAACTTCCTTACCTTCGTCCAGTCGTCGAGTTACTTCATCTAAGAAGCACAGGAGATTGGTCAGGCAAGATCTATTTTTCAGGAATCCATGCTAAGCCCGGCGCAGCATGGAGTGCTCCAGTAAGTGCTGGCAGATATGGGCACGGATGATCTTCTCCAGGACTTTACAGAGAATGCTAGTTAGGCTTACCGGCCTGTAGTTCTGCACATCCGACTTAGACCCACTCTTATGTGTCGCCACGACTGCCGCGACTTTCCAGTCCTGAGGCAGCTTACCCTGGTCCAACGTGGATCTGTACAGTCTGCATACCGATGGAGCTATGATATCCGCCAACGGCTTGATGATAGCTGGATGAATGCCATCTGGGCCCGCTGACTTGTGGCTGTTTAACTCCTGTAGGTACTTACGCACGCTTTCCTCTGAGAGGTTCAGCTCGTTTAACTGAGGAGAAGGATGCACCAGAGCCAGATCTACTCGTACCCCACTATCTATCCTATGTACACTACCAAAGTATTCCCCCAGGGCGTCTGCTTTGCCCTGGTCATCAGTGACAATACCATAGTCTCTAGTGGATAGCGGACCTACGGCATTTCTTGTTCAGCCTTTAGACTGTACATAGCTGTAGAACTTCTTCGGCTGTTGTCTTACAGACAAGGCCAATTTGAGCTCAAATTCCCGCTTAGAAGTTCTCAAAAGGCTTACAGTCTCGTTTCTCAGCTTCGTACAGCGGTTCCAGGCTAGCTGACTGCCGGAAGCTTTGTACTGGTTCCAGCTGCGGTTTCTACGTCTGATGGCCTTGTCTATTGTAGCCTTCCACCACATGGATTTGCCCTCCCCACTCCTTCTTTTTAAGGGTGCGAACTCTTTCTGTAGGGCAGTCAGGGATCCCTTTATGGCCTGCAGCGCTCCTCGACAGTAGCCTCCTCTGGCGTGTCCCAGGTCAACCCCATCGCCCTATTACGAAGCCTATCTATGTCCATACTACCGAAATTCCTAATCAGCCCTGAGGGTACCTTCGGTTGCCGCATGCATAGGACTATTTTGACACACACGTGGTCACTCTTTCCCAGCGGTGCACAATAATGCAGTCCAGCCACGTCGTTGGGGAAGTTCGTTATAGCTAGATCCAGCAAGGATGGAACGCATCCAGTCCTATATCTGGTAGTTTCCCTAATATGCTGGTGCAACGCATTGGCATGCAGCCATTCTAAGTAGGTTTGCTTCTCCGATCCCGGCACGCAGACCTCAGCCACCCAGTCGATGTGCGGAAGATTGAAGTCACCCACTATGAGGGTCTTTTGTGCGTCCTTAACTAGTTCAGTCATAGTCCGCAGCAAACAAACGTCCTCTTCGTGGTTAGTGCTTGGTGCCCTGTAGACACAGACGACGTTAACCCTTCTGCCTGGAAGGATGATCGTAACGGCGCATAGCTGGATATTGCGAGTGCACATCTTGGTCTGGGACTCAAGGTGGTTTGCACCTGACCTAACGAGGATGGCTACTCCACCACCAAGGCGATCTTGTTCCCGATCCTGCCTGTAGACTGCAAAACCGTTACTTATTAGGCCTGGCACATCGTCTTTTCAGAAAGCCACGTTTCCGTGACGGCAACTATTGACGCTTTCTGTTCGTCAGCGGTTTTGGCAAGTTCCGCCCATTTGTTTCTAATACTACGCGCGTTAGTATATAACACCACCGCGTTTGCTCCGTCGCCTAGATGCCTCTTGCTATTCACTCCTGACTGTTTCTCAGGCGCAACGCCTGAGATGATGACACGTTTTTTGCTTCGGATGTCTCCACTGGGGAGCATGAAGTCGGCTGATGGTCCAAAATTTTCGACGACTCCCAATCCATCACTATAGGAGTGGCCACAACATCCATTCAGTTCAGTTCAGTTCAGTTCAGTCTGCACAGGACAGGTAATGGCCACGGCCAATCGAGCGTTCAGAATTCCTTCGATGGTATGCACACCAGTTATGCACCCACCACTGACGACTGTATTTGATCGATTCCCCGCTAAAAATGAGAGGTAAACGGAAAACCTCATCGCACATCAACTGTGAGAGACATTATGCATCGTGAGCGTTCACTGAGACTGTATGCAATGAGGGAAAAAGTCTGTTAAAACATACTCCAGAAGGACCACAGTGCTACCCGTCATCCATCTAGTTCATATTCTCAAGGCTCACTACAAGGAAAGATCTCGTACCACTTGCGATTTATGGCACCTTTGAAGGATTGGACTGTCTGCAGATCTACCATTTCACCAGGCAGACCGTTCCAACTGTTCACAACCCTGTTGCTGAAGAAGTGCAATCTAGCCATCAACCTAGATCGGGCTTTTATCAACTTCTTTTCATGTCCCCTTGTTCTGGAGTCTACGGCCACTTGGAATAGACTATCTGGTCTAAGGCCAGAAAAGCCCTTCATTACCTTGAACGTTTCTATGAGATCCCCTCGACGTCTCCTCCTTTCCAACGAGAAGAGATTCAGGTCACAGAGTCTCTGCTCGTAAGTCTTACCCCTCTACCCTTCAACCATTCGTGTGGCGAGAAGTTGGACTTTCTCGAGGCAGGCGGCGTCCTTTTGTAGAAGGGTGACCAAGCCTGCACGCTACCTTCTAAGTGAGGTCGTACTATAGCCATGTAAATAGGTACGAATACCTCCGGCTTCCGGCAAGACAAAGATGATCGCGGTCTAAAGAACTCTCCACGAGCCTTATGCGCGGCAGCGTTGCACTGCTCCGACCATTTGAAGTCACTTTTCATGATGATCCCCAGGTCTTTAACCCTACTGGCTGCCTCTACGGTGAACAGCCCTTGATCATGAGCGACAGTTAGGCTCTCTGTTGCCCTTGACAACAAATGGCTTTTTTGAGCGTTTAGAGGTAAGTCCCATTTGTATGCCAAGTTCAGGACGGTACCTATTTCCCTGCCCAAGTCCGCCCTACCCTTAGATCCAACAATCTTCACATCATCCGCAAAAATAAAACTGGGCGATTGAAGAGTGGATGCTAGGTCATTAATAAATAACAAGAATATGACCGGGCCTAGGACGGATCCCTGAGGTACACCACTGGTGACGTTCACCAAACTGGAACACCTGTCCCCCACTTTGACATAAAACGTCCTGTGGGAGAGGAAGTCCTCCAGCCACCTATACACTGGCCCACCTATACCGAAAGTCTCCATCTTGCATAGCAATAGACGATGATTAACGGAGTCGAAGGCCTTGCTAAAGTCCAGGTAGCATACCTCAACTTCCTTACCTTCGTCCAGTCGTCGAGTTACTTCATCTAAGAAGCACAGGAGATTGGTCAGGCAAGATCTATTTTTCAGGAATCCATGCTAAGCCCGGCGCAGCATGGAGTGCTCCAGTAAGTGCTGGCAGATATGGGCACGGATGATCTTCTCCAGGACTTTACAGAGAATGCTAGTTAGGCTTACCGGCCTGTAGTTCTGCACATCCGACTTAGACCCACTCTTATGTGTCGCCACGACTGCCGCGACTTTCCAGTCCTGAGGCAGCTTACCCTGGTCCAACGTGGATCTGTACAGTCTGCATACCGATGGAGCTATGATATCCGCCAACGGCTTGATGATAGCTGGATGAATGCCATCTGGGCCCGCTGACTTGTGGCTGTTTAACTCCTGTAGGTACTTACGCACGCTTTCCTCTGAGAGGTTCAGCTCGTTTAACTGAGGAGAAGGATGCACCAGAGCCAGATCTACTCGTACCCCACTATCTATCCTATGTACACTACCAAAGTATTCCCCCAGGGCGTCTGCTTTGCCCTGGTCATCAGTGACAATACCATAGTCTCTAGTGGATAGCGGACCTACGGCATTTCTTGTTCAGCCTTTAGACTGTACATAGCTGTAGAACTTCTTCGGCTGTTGTCTTACAGACAAGGCCAATTTGAGCTCAAATTCCCGCTTAGAAGTTCTCAAAAGGCTTACAGTCTCGTTTCTCAGCTTCGTACAGCGGTTCCAGGCTAGCTGACTGCCGGAAGCTTTGTACTGGTTCCAGCTGCGGTTTCTACGTCTGATGGCCTTGTCTATTGTAGCCTTCCACCACATGGATTTGCCCTCCCCACTCCTTCTTTTTAAGGGTGCGAACTCTTTCTGTAGGGCAGTCAGGGATCCCTTTATGGCCTGCAGCGCTCCTCGACAGTAGCCTCCTCTGGCGTGTCCCAGGTCAACCCCATCGCCCTATTACGAAGCCTATCTATGTCCATACTACCGAAATTCCTAATCAGCCCTGAGGGTACCTTCGGTTGCCGCATGCATAGGACTATTTTGACACACACGTGGTCACTCTTTCCCAGCGGTGCACAATAATGCAGTCCAGCCACGTCGTTGGGGAAGTTCGTTATAGCTAGATCCAGCAAGGATGGAACGCATCCAGTCCTATATCTGGTAGTTTCCCTAATATGCTGGTGCAACGCATTGGCATGCAGCCATTCTAAGTAGGTTTGCTTCTCCGATCCCGGCACGCAGACCTCAGCCACCCAGTCGATGTGCGGAAGATTGAAGTCACCCACTATGAGGGTCTTTTGTGCGTCCTTAACTAGTTCAGTCATAGTCCGCAGCAAACAAACGTCCTCTTCGTGGTTAGTGCTTGGTGCCCTGTAGACACAGACGACGTTAACCCTTCTGCCTGGAAGGATGATCGTAACGGCGCATAGCTGGATATTGCGAGTGCACATCTTGGTCTGGGACTCAAGGTGGTTTGCACCTGACCTAACGAGGATGGCTACTCCACCACCAAGGCGATCTTGTTCCCGATCCTGCCTGTAGACTGCAAAACCGTTACTTATTAGGCCTGGCACATCGTCTTTTCAGAAAGCCACGTTTCCGTGACGGCAACTATTGACGCTTTCTGTTCGTCAGCGGTTTTGGCAAGTTCCGCCCATTTGTTTCTAATACTACGCGCGTTAGTATATAACACCACCGCGTTTGCTCCGTCGCCTAGATGCCTCTTGCTATTCACTCCTGACTGTTTCTCAGGCGCAACGCCTGAGATGATGACACGTTTTTTGCTTCGGATGTCTCCACTGGGGAGCATGAAGTCGGCTGATGGTCCAAAATTTTCGACGACTCCCAATCCATCACTATAGGAGTGGCCACAACATCCATTCAGTTCAGTTCAGTTCAGTTCAGTCTGCACAGGACAGGTAATGGCCACGGCCAATCGAGCGTTCAGAATTCCTTCGATGGTATGCACACCAGTTATGCACCCACCACTGACGACTGTATTTGATCGATTCCCCGCTAAAAATGAGAGGTAAACGGAAAACCTCATCGCACATCAACTGTGAGAGACATTATGCATCGTGAGCGTTCACTGAGACTGTATGCAATGAGGGAAAAAGTCTGTTAAAACATACTCCAGAAGGACCACAGTGCTACCCGTCATCCATCTAGTTCATATTCTCAAGGCTCACTACAAGGAAAGATCTCGTACCACTTGCGATTTATGGCACCTTTGAAGGATTGGACTGTCTGCAGATCTACCATTTCACCAGGCAGACCGTTCCAACTGTTCACAACCCTGTTGCTGAAGAAGTGCAATCTAGCCATCAACCTAGATCGGGCTTTTATCAACTTCTTTTCATGTCCCCTTGTTCTGGAGTCTACGGCCACTTGGAATAGACTATCTGGTCTAAGGCCAGAAAAGCCCTTCATTACCTTGAACGTTTCTATGAGATCCCCTCGACGTCTCCTCCTTTCCAACGAGAAGAGATTCAGGTCACAGAGTCTCTGCTCGTAAGTCTTACCCCTCTACCCTTCAACTATTCGTGTGGCGAGAAGTTGGACTTTCTCGAGGCAGGCGGCGTCCTTTTGTAGAAGGGTGACCAAGCCTGCACGCTACCTTCTAAGTGAGGTCGTACTATAGCCATGTAAATAGGTACGAATACCTCCGGCTTCCGGCAAGACAAAGATGATCGCGGTCTAAAGAACTCTCCACGAGCCTTATGCGCGGCAGCGTTGCACTGCTCCGACCATTTGAAGTCACTTTTCATGATGATCCCCAGGTCTTTAACCCTACTGGCTGCCTCTACGGTGTAGGTACCTGTACATTTCCGACTTTTTCCATGATTTTCAACGTCCCTTGGTGCGACACTCCTTTGTTGTACCGACGTTTTAATGTAAAAACACACACCTTTTGGTCGTCACCACCGCGCAATACAAAAAGGCTGTAAATAAATCTTTCACTCTGGCTCGATCTCATCTTCTGGTTTTGAGTGTCTTGGAATCATATCGGTCGGAACTAACTGTGTGAAACAAAACATTTTAGAAGCTTCAACGGCGTTTCTTGGCACTTCGCTCAATACCATCCTGTTCTGTCCAACGGATGGCTGTCAGACCGAACTGAACTGAAGACATTGGCGGATATTGGCTCTTCGACACTCATCTCCTGATCACAAGAACATTGAACAACTGTGAGTTTGAGTCACACCTTTTGTTTCATTTTAATTCCTAATGTACACACCACTTTGGCCTTTTTATCACCGCACGCTCCTCCGCCCATCTTAGTTTGCTAGTGTCGTCTTAGATATTGTTGACAATAATTTAGTGTACCACATAGACAGAGTAGTACGGTACAAAATTGGTGAGCCCAGGTTGTTTTTCCATCATTTGACACTAGCTTTATTCTCTCGGTCCAAGTTTCACACCATTCACCATGTCTGACAGCGAATCTATTGACATCCACGCGGTTGCTCTGAAACTGCCAGTTTTTGCCCCGACTAACCCTCGAGTGTGGTTTCGACAGATAGAAGCCGTATTTGCCACTCGACGTATAACCAGCGAGCGCGTGAAGTACTCTCACGTTGTCCAAGCACTTCCCTTTGACATCGCTGTTGACGTGGAAGATCTCCTCGATCCCATTCCACCAGAAGCTCCTTACACGAAGCTTAAGGAAGCAGTCATTCAGCGTACCGGAAAATCAGCCGGAAAAATGCTCCGTGAACTGTTCACGTCGGTGGAGCTCGGAGACCAAACTCCGTCCCAGCTTATGCGCCACATGCGGTCGCTACTGGCTGGACGGCAAATGGACGACGCCATTTTCAGGGAGATATGGGTTGATAAACTACCTCTCCCGATGCAGCAGGTCCTGTCAATGCTGGAACCCACTACTCCACTTGACAAAGTTGCACAGCACGCCGACAGAATAATGGAATGCTACCCGGCTGCTAGACCTTGCGTTCACATGACATCACCCGCCGAAACCACTCCGACGCACGAATCCCCTACGACATTACCAGTTCCTGCCCCAGATCGCCGTGGCGACGTCTCTCGCAGTCCTGATTCCCCATCCCATCACTCGCATATCGATAAGGACATTACGGACCTAAAAGAAACCGTTCGCATATTGTGCAATCAGGTCAGTGCAATGTGCAGCGCATTTACTACTCATCGATCTGTGTCCACCGAAGTACCTCATCGACCTAGATCACGGTCCAGAAACCGCCGATTACAAACCTGGTGTTGGTACCACCGCACTTTCGGCTCCAAGGCACGCCGCTGCGATCCTCCATGTTCATTCCGCACTTACACTCCACAGTCAAACGACCAGGCCAGCCAGTAACGGCGACGACTAGGGCTGGCCCTCCACGTGAAAGTCGCCTATTTTATATCGTTGACCGATCCAGTGGTCTTCGATTCCTCATTGATACCGGCGCCGAGATCAGTGTAATCCCCCCACCCAAACATCACAGCCTCAAACCATCTCACTTTACACTGCAAGCAGCAAACACAACAACTATTGCTACATTCGGCCAACGGTCCATCACTCTTGATTTAGGCCTCCGACGCTCTTTTCAATGGGTTTTCATCCAGGCAGATGTTCAGACTCCCATTATTGGCGCGGATTTCCTCTCACACTTTGGCCTAACAGTGGACCTCAAAAATCGCAAGCTGGTAGACACCACAACCAAACTTTATACAGTCGGCATTGGTAAATGCACCAACTCTCTGGGTATTCGGCTGGCGATCCCGCAATCGCCGTTTGCTGACATTTTGAAGGAGTTTCCATCCCTCACTAAACCGTGTCAGTTCACCGACCCAGTCTCTCATGCTGTGCAGCACCACATCGCCACAAAAGGCCAACCTGTCTACTTTCAACCACGACGACTCAACGCCGACAAACTCCGTATCGCACGCCTTGAATTCGAACATATGATGAATCTTGGCATCATTCGACCGTCTTCAAGCCCATGGGCCTCGCCTTTGCACATGGTTCCAAAATCATCTGGTGATTGGAGACCCTGTGGAGACTACCGTGCTCTCAACAACGTCACCGTCCCCGACAGGTACCCGATCCCACACATTCATGATTTTGCACAGAATCTCTCTGGGAAGACAATCTTTTCCAAGGTTGACCTCGTAAAGGCATATCACCAAATCCCCGTGGCCGAAGAAGACATTCCCAAGACAGCCATCACCACGCCTTTTGGCCTGTTCGAGTTCATTCGCATGCCATTTGGATTGAGAAACGCTGCCCAGACGTTCCAACGATTCGTCGATGAAGTGCTTCGAGGTCTACCCTTCGCGTTTGGCTACATCGACGACATATTAATTGCCAGCGCCTCTCCATCGGAGCATGCCAGCCACTTGCGCCAACTCTTTCAACGTTTCCAACAATACGGACTTCAGCTGAACCCTAGTAAATGCGTGTTCGGTGTTCCGTCCCTCGACTTCCTCGGGCACCATATCGATCAAAAAGGTTTGACACCCCTCCCAGATAAGGTGCGCAGCATCCTGTCATTTTCTGCACCTCAAACGATCACACAGTTACGACGTTTCTTGGGAATTTTGAACTACTACCGTCGCTTCATTCCCCATTGTGCGACCATCGTTTCACCTTTAACCGATCTTCTCAAGTCCAACGTCAAGACGATCGATTTCACTCCCGAGGCTGAGACAGCTTTCGCAGAAGCCAAAAAAGCTCTCGCGGATGCCACCATGCTGCACCATCCACATTCAGATCCAAATACTGAGTTAGTCCTAACGACTGATGCATCAAATACTGCAGTCGGTGCAGTGCTTCACCAAATAGTGGACAACCAATTACAGCCCTTAGCGTTCTTCTCGCAAAAACTCCAGGCGGCACAGACAAAATACAGCACATTTTCTCGCGAACTCCTAGCCATTTACTTGTCTATCCGTCATTTCCGCCACCTTTTGGAAGGACGACAATTTCGTGTGCACACTGACCACAAACCCCTGACACACGCACTTCATGCCAAGCCTGACCGACATTCACCCAGAGATATCCGCTATTTGGATTATATTTCTCAGTTCACAACAGACATCCGCTACGTGCGTGGAGTTGATAATGTTGTGGCTGATGCATTATCCAGACCTGACATCAACACGGTGCAGACTAAATTCGATCTTACGGAACTGGCAAATCTCCAGCATGATGATCCATCCTTGCTCGAACTGCGCACATCCTCCACACTCCAGCTCAAGGATTCTCCCCTACCTTTAGCCGATGGCACAGTCCTATGTGACTGGTCTACAGGTAACCCTCGTCCTATCGTCCCAACTTGCTACAGGAAGATCGTTTTCGATCATTTTCATTCTCGTTCCCATCCCGGTATCCGGGCATCTCGCAAACTCATTTCTGCCAGATTTGTTTGGCCCAATATGAATTCTGACATTGCATTATGGACTAAACAGTGTTTACAGTGTCAGAGAAACAAAGTCCACCGCCACACTTTTTCTCCTCCCAGTACGTTCACCGTTCCCGACGTCCGTTTCACACATATTCACGTCGATCTTGTTGGTCCACTACCACCATCAAATGGACATACCCACTTATTAACCGTTGTTGATCGTTTCACACGCTGGCCGGTGGCAGTACCCATTTCCGACACCTCGGCAGAAAATATTGCGAAAGTACTACTCCAGCACTGGATTGCTACATTTGGCGTACCGTCTACCGTCACCACAGACCGTGGCAGCCAATTCCAATCGACTTTGTTTCGTGAGTTCACTAAACTGCTTGGCTGTAAACACATCACAACAACTGCATACCATCCTTCATCCAATGGCATGGTAGAGCGCCTACACCGTCAACTTAAAGCAGCACTGATATCACAGCAAAACCCCAATAACTGGAGCGACAACCTGCCACTAGTTCTCTTAGGTCTGCGGTCATCAGTCAAAGACGACCTCCACAGCACGTCAGCTGAGCTCGTTTTCGGTACCACCATATGCCTTCCAGGTGAGTATGTTCAACCTAGCACCGATGCCAGTCCTAACCCATTCCAATTTGTCCAACAACTCAAAGACCGTATGTCACATCTACGTCCAACACCCACTCGCTTGTCATCCACACACGTTTTTGTACACAATGATCTATATACGTCACCTTTCGTTTTTATTCGTAACGATGCTGTTCGCAAACCACTCACACCACCGTATGATGGTCCATTTAAAGTGCTTAATCGCACAGACAAATATTTCGTGGTTCAAAAAGCCGATAAGCCAGACACAGTTTCCACTGACAGATTAAAACCCGCGCATTTTGATACACCTCCATCACCAGCAACGCCGACACCATCACCATCCACAGACACACCACCAACAACTCCTGTCGATGATCCACACTCTATCATCACACCAGACACTACACCACACCCGCCAGCACCACCACAGCAAAAACCTTCCCTGGTAACCCGCCGTTCCGGCAGAAACGTTCGACATCCTGTCAGATTTCAAGACTTTGTTAGTTGACGTTTTCTTTCGCTAACCGTTTCCTCTTTCTATTTTTCTATCGAGCGTTTATTTTGTACAACAAACGCTCTGGCGGGGGAGTTGTGTAGGTACCTGTACATTTCCGACTTTTTCCATGATTTTCAACGTCCCTTGGTGCGACACTCCTTTGTTGTACCGACGTTTTAATGTAAAAACACACACCTTTTGGTCGTCACCACCGCGCAATACAAAAAGGCTGTAAATAAATCTTTCACTCTGGCTCGATCTCATCTTCTGGTTTTGAGTGTCTTGGAATCATATCGGTCGGAACTAACTGTGTGAAACAAAACATTTTAGAAGCTTCAACGGCGTTTCTTGGCACTTCGCTCAATACCATCCTGTTCTGTCCAACGGATGGCTGTCAGACCGAACTGAACTGAAGACATTGGCGGATATTGGCTCTTCGACACTCATCTCCTGATCACAAGAACATTGAACAACTGTGAGTTTGAGTCACACCTTTTGTTTCATTTTAATTCCTAATGTACACACCACTTTGGCCTTTTTATCACCGCACGCTCCTCCGCCCATCTTAGTTTGCTAGTGTCGTCTTAGATATTGTTGACAATAATTTAGTGTACCACATAGACAGAGTAGTACGCTACAACGGTGAACATTCGTTGTCATATAAATGTGACTGTAATGGCTTGAGAATGAAATCACCGAAAACATATGTTCGCCTACAACTCGTGTTCTGAGTACTATGGTGGGCTTATTCCGCAGTCTAAAACAACCACACGTACCCTATACGGACGACAATGGGCGAACAAAAAGGAAGCCTCGGTGGCCTTGACATCGTCTGCAGTCAGTTCAGTTCAGTTCAGTTCAGTCTGCACAGGACAGGTAATGGCCACGGCCAATCCAGCGTTCAGAATTCCTTCAATAGTATGAGCACCAATTATGCACCCACCACTGGCGAATGTATTTCGTCCAATCCCCGCTAAAAATGAGAGGTAAACGGAAAACCTCATCGCACATCAACTGTGAGAGACATTATGCATCGTGAGCGTTCACTGAGACTGTATGCAATGAGCAAAAAGGTCTATTAAAATATACTCCAGAAGGACCACAGTGATACTCGTCATCCATCTAGTTGATATATTCAAAGCTCACTGCGAGGAAATATCTCGTACCACTTGCGATTTATGGCACCTTTGAAGGATTGGACTGTCTGCAGATCTACCATTTCACCAGGCAGACCGTTCCAACTGTTCACAACCCTGTTGCTGAAGAAGTGCAATCTAGCCATCAACCTAGATCGGGCTTTTATCAACTTCTTTTCATGTCCCCTTGTTCTGGAGTCTACGGCCACTTGGTATGGACTATCTGGTCTGAGGCCAGAAAAACCCTCCATTAACATCTTGACAGTATGTTGCTCCTGGTATTGCCAGCGAGCTGGAAGATAGACCACTGCACAGCGCGAGAGTTTTCCGGACCCGACTGCTGGATGCCTGAATGTCCAAATTCTTGCACCGATGAGCTCCTTGAATCCCCCGGTGCTTCAACAATTGGAAGAGAGGGCTCTCCTTGAGCTTGACTATATTCAGTGAGGGTTCAGGTTAGACCTCCAAACTCCATTCTACTCAACTGCATTTCTGATCACAGCCGTTAGTCACACACACCTCATGGTCAATCTCCCCGGCAATAATGATGGTGTCGTATGGGGTGGAGGGTACTAGATAAGGGTTCCACGAGGGCTGAAGTGAAAGGAACTAGTCAGTTGTCCACAAAAATGGCATCAGACTCATTCTTCATTCTTGGTTCTTCATATTGGAGACAGCGAAAGTCATCTGTACAAGCCTGGTCACAATCCACTCATTGGCGCATACTGAAGACTGATTAGAACGCCATAACCCCAACAAAGACTGGTCAAGTTTCCTTTCCAATGCTTTGTCGTTTACCACTTCCACCACTTCAATCTGTAAAGAATTCCAGTGGTTTGTGGCCTCCCGAGACAAGCGGTAGTCTAACGAAAAACTGATAGAATGCATCTTCACTAGCGCCGAAGAGTGCGCGCGCATACGAAATGGCCTGCGGAGCGGGAAATTCGTTTGCATTTCTGGTCCCAGATCACCCCGAGTAATACGAAGGATGCAGGTGAGGTCACCACGCCTCCGCCAATAGGCTGCTGTAAACAAACCAGTTGCTTCAAGAAGTCCATCGTAATTGGCCCCGCGTAGTTCAGAGGTGAGACGGGCAGCCGACCTCTGCGCCCTCTCTAACTTGGTTGGTTCTGCAGCTGTACGTGGATAGGCAGCAGCAGCACCACATTCAATCCTAGGACGTACGTATTAAGCATACAGCATGCGGAAAGCATCTTACGGTAGGTTCCCAAACGATCGACGAAAGGGGCTAAGGATACTCCAGGCGGAATCACACATTCTGTCCTTGTGACCTTTGGTTCTCAGCGAGGAAGAGACCAAAACTCTGAGATCACCCTCGCAATCTGTTGTTCGCAGCAGGCTCCCAGACCCGTGGTAACTCGCCGGCAGCTGAGAGCAACTCGCACACATGTGAACACACTTCGGCAGATTTAGGGGCAACATCCACCCACAGGACCAGCTCAAAAGCGCACTTGGCTCTTCCTGTAGAATATGGCTATCTCCACCGGAACGAATTGCGTGCCAAAGTTTCAGATCATTTGCATACAGTAGACAAGAGGATGAGAAAACTGGGAAAGGGTCGTTTATGTAAATGAGAACCAGTAACGGTCCAAGGACAGACCCCTGGTAGACACTGCTGGTCGCTGAGTGCCACCTGGAAGTGATTGTTGAGACCCTGAGAGGAAACCGACGATCTCCTAAAAATCTTCGATCCATATTAGCAAGGAAGCAGATATTTCTAATAATCTGAGCTTTTGAAGGGCAGGGCCATGGGGAACCTTACCAAAGGCTTTGCTGTGGTCATCGGAGGTGACGTCCGTGGAATATCTCTGCCTACGCTTCAACCCAGTGCTCACGAGGAAGCGGAAGATTCGGCAAGCAGTGCCGGGAATTCCGGATGACATGTTGTTGGAAACTGAACGGATGATGATTTTCCAGGTATTCCTGCACCTTCTTGGTTATGAGGCATTCCATGATCTTGCAGGCAACACAAGTCAGACCCACAGGACTGTAATTAACAGCCACAGTTTGGTCACCACATTTGACTGGCGGAACAGTAATAGCTACTCCGCAGTTATCCGGTAGTTGCCCTGCTGTAACGACCGGTCATGGAAAATCCCCCTAAAAACCACTGCAGTTCCATGATTTCCTTAACACCACTCACTTACTTGCACTATTGACTTGTTTTATGCACTGCATGTTTCTATGGGCCAACCTTTGTTTGGTCGCGTCCAGCACGCCGCTTTGTCATATCCTTTTTCTGGACCTGCGTGACGCACGTGCTCCTCTCTCGCACGCTGCAACTCCGTTCTCGTTTTTGAGTCTTCGTGATCGCATAATTGAGGTTTGTATCTGTCTCGTGTCATTGTTCATTCAATAATCTAGTATCGTAGAATTTCACGGACAATCGCTCTCTGATTTCGGAATCCGTCGCGGATTTGGCTACGCATTGCCCACAGGTGTCTCACAATGCTCGGTTGATCAAGTTGGAACAAGGTAGTTTGCAACGTGCCAAGAAGACGATCGAAGCTATTGGAAACTGGACAGGAAGTAATACGGCAAGTCACTGATGAGGTTTTGGGTAGTTTTGTTTCTTCAATCTATGCTAGGCCACCTGGCTCTGTCAGTGCTAGCCCATGTATTACTGAGGGCAATATGGATTGCAAGAATATCGATCTATTCAAGCCAGAGATATTAGACCTAGAAAAACAACAATTATCGGCTAGGCAGCAGGCTCAGGAAGCAGAAGAGAAGTGTAGACAAAACGAGCGTGGGCAGGTCAGCGACTACAACCTATCTGACAGATCAGGACAAACTAAAATAAGAAACTGCGCCAGTCGTCGGATATAAAACATCAACGCCACCATCGATCGATCTGCTTAGAGTAGAACTGACAGTTTTCGACGGTCGATTTGAACAATACGGCAAGTTTATCAGGCAGTTCCAAACCCTCGTCGAAAACAGGATAACCGACACTGGGCAGAGGCTTCTCTATCGGACTCATTACCATCGAGGCAGAACAAGAGAAGCTATCGACGGGTGTACCGTGCTGGACCCGGAACAGGGCTACACAAGAGCAAGGGGAATTTTGAGGGACTTTTTCGGTCAGCCATTCACGGTAGCCCTTATCCTAGAAGAGATCGTGATGGTAGAGGCCAAATAACCAGGGGCAACATCTACCCAATGGCCAACCTAGTGACCAAAATGCGGAACTGTCCAACAGCCCTCGACCACTTAGGTTACGGGGCTGGCCTCGATGCAATGCACACCCTGGAGGGCATAGTCGGTCACCTCTCTCCCGAACTACAGGGTCGGTGGGTGGAGGAGGCGGAATGCATAATTCGAGGTAACTGTGAGGCTTACTTCGAGGACTTGACCGAATACTTGGACAGGCAAACCAAGATAACTCACAGTAGATTTGGCCGACTCATCCGGGACAGCAACCGATTAAAGAAATCTGGTACTAGCCAAGCTCCGACCACTGCTTGGGGATACCCGAAATATCAGCCTTGGACCAACGCACAAGCCATTTCACGCGACGCCACGGCGCAACCAAGTTGCAGGTCCTGTGACGCTGTTCGCGGGCTACTAGAATGCTCCAAGTTCATGAATGCCACGATAGACGAGCATTGGGGGATGGCGAGGAAGACAGGAGCGTGCTTTGTATGCCTCATCACCGCGCACCGGGCGGCAGCCTGTCGAACAAGAACCAGATGTGGTCACTATAATAATAATAATGATTGTGTATTTCGGATGTGCCCGATGCATGCTACAATGCATGATCAGATGATTATAGTTATGCTGGAATGAGAATTTACAAAAGGGTACAACATCTGTATGCAGAGTATCAAAGAGAATGTTGCAGTGGACTAAAACGGTAGTAATGCCCGGCAGATTTGACGGTCAGGGTCGAATGATGTCGGCTGAAGGTCTAGAGTACATGCATAAGTGGTATAGGAAATAATTACCACTGGTGGAAATTCAAACATATTCAAAGGACATGTTGTTGGTGGGCTGCAGAATATGAGAGGCATATGGATAGAAATCTCGTCGAAGCGTTCTGTGAATTATTCACTTTACGACAGGTATGTCAAGAAGTATTAACATGGAAATATATCAGTCTGCGAAGATGGTAGTATATAAAGTGGTGGATGTACACCGGAGGAATCATATCTGTGGCAAACAGTTGCGTATTTCGTGGGAGGGAGAATACCAGAGTGCTGGTGGTAGGGAGCGGCCGGAGGAAAACAGGTGAGCGTGCAGCAAATTGTTTACTTTATACAGGGTTGGCATGAAATGTCAAAGCGGAAGTGGAAGACAAATCAATATTGACTGTGTGGTTACAGCCATTATACAGGTGTTCACTTCTGCGAGAGGGAAGTGTACGTCAATAGACGAACGCTGCATGGTGTGTACCAAGCAAAAATGACAGATCAATAAAACTGCCCAGGTATATCGCGGGAAGCGGCCGTGGATCACCGAATATAGAAATGAAATGTATCAGCCGGTGAAGATGGAGATGTGATTTAGAGGCTGGATACGGGGTCAGTTTCGGTAATACAACACGAATGCGACATCTGGAAGATCAAAGGTTGCAATAACGTTGATGGTATAGTAAGTAGACGGTGAGTGTCACATTTCTGATAACCAATTTGACAAGTGTAACAGATGATGGGAAAGGAGCGGCGATGCTGCATGAGAAGTGTATCGAAGACTTTCAGTCATGGAGGGAAAGTGGTGGTCTGCAAAACCCGAACACTCGATGCAACAGCATTGCTGATGCGATCGGATGGACCGATGAAGAGTGCAGGTAGTTACTAATTACTTTGCTGCCCACCTGATGACTACCGAAAGATATGTCAGGGCCGGACGTTTTTTTGGTGACCGTTGAGGCAATGAAGATTGACAATAAATGTGGCAGTGATTGAGCGGTATTAGCGAGTTCTAACACGGAACGGGCCTAATGATATATGGGGCAGAAGAATTGATAGACGTGTCACTCCGGGAAGGTAGGTAAGAAGTAACTGCCAATGTCGGTGAATGCTTGCATAAGCAACAACTGCATACGGAGGAAAAGATGGATAGCGGGTAGGGATGAAAGCAGTTCATTGATGCGTGCACAGATAGTGATAGTTTGTGCTGGGCAAGATATAACGTCAGTATAGTAAGTATGCTCGAAGGGAAACCGGTAATAACCGGAGAGGAATGGAGCGAACGTTTACCGTAGCAGTGTGAGCATGAAGATAGAACTTGTAATCACGAGGGTTGCGCAAGCAGACACCATCGGGTTTTGCACCAGGCGAGAGAAACCACATCGCGGTCTGCCAGTAAACCAGTACGTTTAGGAGTAGCTTTCATGGGAGTGGTGACCCCAACTGGGGTGGTCAAGCGTTGGCCTTTGCCGACAGTGGATTGAACACCACCCTAGCGAAAGAGCGGTTTTCCGACAGCCACCGGCTCGCTAAAGGTGCGACGTCGTTAGCCGTGAGCATAGTGGGCGGAACACAAGTAATGACTGCAGGCCAGTTGAGGTCATAGCTCGTCTCCTTAGACACCAACGAGCAAATCGAATCAACGGAGGCATTTACATTAGCTGGTCTCCCAATGGGAGCACCACGGTCGGTGAAAGCAATCTTGACTAGGTGGTCCCATCTGCAGGACGCAACCGTTGTAGACTTAGAAGACAACAAATTGGACCTTTTCGTCCGCCGAGACGTTCCATAGGCACACTGGGTAGTTGGCCAGAGAGTGGGCAACCGCGAGGCACCTTATGCCGTGCTCAAAGCTCTGGGATGGATATTATATGGTCCAGTAATAGGGACATGGTTCCGTGAATTGCGTATCAGCCGACACGGACCCCATAGGTTATCAGCTACAGCGGCTGTATGAAAAGGAGTTTCACGACGTCAGAAACGAGAGACTATCGTTGTCTCAAGAGGACCACTTCGCTCCGCAAACAGTGCGGCAAGGAACTAGGGGCCTTAAAAAACAGTTCGAGGTTCCCTTTCCGTGGCGCAGACCAGCTGACCCTTGGGTTGATAACAGAAACTATGCTCTACAAAGACTATTTCGACTGAAAGAACGATTTGTTCGGGACCGGGATCTGTGGAAACGATAAGCAGAGTTAATGAAGCGAAACGAAGCTCTCGGCTACGTTGAAAGGGTGCCCGCTACCAACGACTGCCGGAGGGGGAACTGGTATCTAACTCACCACCCGGTTATCAACCCCAAGAAACCCGAAAAACTGCGGGTGGTTTTCGACTGTGCAGCCAAGTTCCAGGGCAAGTCGTTAAACGATCTCCTACCACAAGGGCCCGACTGAACCACGCCACTGATCAACGTTTTGTGCCGTCTCACCGTGTGTGGAGTGGCCTTGTCCGCCGAAATCAGGGAAATGTTCCACCAGGTAAAAATACCGACAGGAGAACAAGATGTGTTGCGTTTCCTGTGGTGGGAAGAGAATAACCGGGACAAAGCAGTGATGAATTATAGGATTAATGCCCACCCGTTCGGAGCCACATTATCACCGTTTTGTGCGAACTACGCCCTTAGAGAATCAGCGAACAAACGCGGAGATTCGGTCCACCGGTCGGTGGTAGGTAGCGTCAGCAGAAACTTCTACGTGGACAACTATCTTGGGTCATTCGATGATGCAGGCCCAGCCCTAACGCACTTCAAGGGTCTAACAAGATTGCTGGAAGAGGGCGGCCTCCATCTAACAAAATGGGTGTCGAACGCTTCAGAAGTTCTCGAAGTCATTCTGTATCACTAACGGGCCGAAAGGGTTCGAAATTTGGACGACCCTCTACTCCTTACCGAAAGCACTCTAGGAATGCAATGGAAAGCGGAAAAGGACGAGTTTGTTCTCGAGCTAGACATCCCCGAGCTGCCAGTAACCCCTTCGTGGCATACTTTCTGCCTTCCCTAGTCCGTTCGACCCGCTCAGTTTCGTCTCTCCCTGGCCGTTACCCGGAAAGACACTGCCGCAGCAGCTCTGCCGTAAAAAATTCGATTTGGACCAGCCAGTGGACCGAGAAGACCGGCTGGACTGGAAAGAATCTCTGAACGCCTTAAAGAAACTGGGAAACATACGGATCCCACGATGTTTGTCCCCTGGTCACGCAACACGGAAGAGGTAGAACTACACACCCTTTCTGACGCATCCTAGGTCGGTTACCGAGCCGTGGTATACGGACAATGGAGCACGGGAGATGGACAATATACTACCAGGATCCTGTTCGCTAAAGCCCGCATTGCCTCACTGAAGTCGGTTTCGATCCCGCGCCTTGATTTCAGCACAGCCGTGTTGGCTGTCAGGGCGGTACAAGCGGTAAAGAGATGCTTCGACTTCTACTTTTGGTCGGCCGGATTTTGGACGGACTGGAGGATAGTACCGTGCTACGTTACCAATGTCAGGAGCCGTTTTAGTAATAATAATAATAATAAAAGTTTATTTCGGATAACCCCGAAACATGCTGCAATGCAAGGTCAAACGGTACAGTTGAAAGCTGAATGAAACTTATAGTGGGACTGTACAATTATGCAAACGCGATTGAATATAAGAGGAGGCATTCAAGTCAATGCTGCGATACCGCCCGGCGAATTTAAACTCAAGGTCAGGTGGTCAATCCGGCTGGAGGTAGGCGTAGTTATTCTGCCAAAATGTGGGGTGGGTGGAGAATGGTACAAAATCACACAAATCCTACAGAAGGAAGACTGTCCTGTCGGAGAACTGAACTAGATTGACGGATACGTGGATATCGTGAAGAAGAAACATTCCGAAGGGGACGTATTCAATCAATGGAGCTTCACAATGTATGAGAGGAGTTGCGGTGAAAAATTAGATGATAAAAAATTGTGGCATAATACATAAAGACCAAGAAAATCGGTCGAGGATAGCAATTTTGGGGTACAGTGACCGTATATCGGTTGAGCCAGTTGTAAAACGAAACGGACAACACACTGGACTGTGGGTGTCAAACTGATGGTGAAAGAAGTGACCGGATAGAGCATATAGACTTTGAGTGGATTGTTTTGCTTTCAGAAAAAAGGAATGTAATGCATCAGCATGAACTAGGAATTATCGAGAAAATCGTTGTGTGGTGCCTAACTACAACAATAGGATGGACACAGCTGGAAAAAACGATGAAGTGATAGGCAGAAGACTATCAGTTTATGTTTGATACAAAAGGTGGACCACTTTGTGGCCACAGAACAGAACTCTGTGGCACAAGAGCTTATCAGATGTGCAAAAGTGGGACACGATACCTTGCAAGATGAGGACATTGCAATGCAACAGCCTTAAGTGGGCAAACAGCGGAGCTGGCAGAGAAAGCAAGCAAACACAGAGTCGTCGATTATTGGGAATCTCAAGAGATAAATTTCGCAGTGTCATATACTGTCTGGAGATTGTGGTACGGAAGTTAGTGACAGCAATAAATGCGTTATTTCTGGAGTATATCGGTAAAAGTAGCAAAAAGGGGTGGGCTTTATCTTAGAGAGTGGTTAAGTTTGCAAATAAGACTGGTGAGTAGTTTCGCATGAAACCGCGGGAAGTGGACTGGGAATAGTGAGCCAAAAGTGATGATGGGTTTTTAAGTATACGATAATTGTGCACCAAAAAAGCAACTTTTGCCGGACGAAAAAAGCGTTATGTTATGCAGGCAAATTTGAAGCGAGCACGATGGAGAGTCAATTTTGGCTGGAGGAGACAGCAACATTTTGAGTATATGAACGGTATTCCTTTTGTTCTATTTTCTTTTTTTCAATCCGCAACCGGTGCTAGTGGGTGGGGCTGACCGTGCGCCGGACACCCAACCTGAAAACATCGTTGCAGACGTCCTGCACGCCCGATGTGCATCGGCCAAAGCGGGGTATCTGTCCGCGCTCCGCACCGGCGGGATTTGCACAGGTGATTTTGGCCTAGATCATACAGACGTAGAGATGGCGTAGTCTAGGAGATTGTGGGGGATCCAGATTTAAAGCCTGACGTTTGGGCCAGATATTTCACTGGTGTTATCTCCGGATCATTCCAAGACATCAGATGGGAGATGCGCGCCGGTTGGTGTTTGGAGGCATAAGAGTAGAGAGACGCAGTCTGGGATGCTCCCAGCTGAGGATCAACGGTCAATGGTGAAAAGAAAAATCTAGTAATGAAGACACAGACTACTTTGGGAAGAATGAGGGCTGTGAGCCATTGGGAGTGAATGGAAATACAAAAATAATGAGCAAAACTAGGAATAAGAATGATGATTTAGAAGGTAAGTGGTGGTCACTGGAACTGGATTAAATGTTGGGACGCTAAGGCAAAATAAAGGAGGGGAATGAGGTCAGTTCGGACAGAGTAAGGCGAATTAAGTATGATAAAGATAATAGGTAGGAGACGTTGGAGCGCGTGAATTGGGGAGAATCTAACAAGAGCAGTGTCGGTGACGTAAGTCATTCTAAGGGGTACTAATGTGTTGGCGATGGAGAAGGCATATGGGGTAGGTGATGTGGACGTTGCAAAGGATGTTAACCGGGTCGTGCTTTCTTTCTCTATTCAAAAATCTAGGTTACCCTCATAAGCTTGTTCCAACGTGGTGCACATATGGGTTAATTGTAGTACTTTGGCGACATCTAAGTATTTTGTAAGGACAATTTTGAAACGGTCTAGTGTCCTGTAGGCCCAAACGTCTTCAGGCAGCCTGTTCCAAATGCGGGAATAGACGGTGATGAAGAATCCTTCTCTTAGTTTTGTCTTGGTATATGGGACTTTAGTAGTATGATTTCGGTTACGAAGAGGGTAGGGTGCGTCTTGAGCGAAACATAGATCAGTGATGGACGTATGCGCTCTAGAATGTAGGAGGTTGAATAGAAGATAAAGATTGAGTTTCATACGTCGTAGCCATAGGGGTTCAAGCCTTAGTAGCTCACATCTCTCTTTATAATTCAAGGGGGATGATGAGCCGAGTAAGTGCTTGATGAAGGATCGCTGAACTCTTTCGATCGCAAGTCTGTCAGATTTGCGCATGTGACTGTATACAAGAGGGCGGTACTCGAGCTGCGGTCTGGCGTGAGATTTAAAGATCCGAAGCTGGCTGTCGCGCATTCTAAAGGTTCTGCAGATGAGAGCTATCGTTCTCTTAGTCTTAGCCACCTGGTAGGTGGCTTGTTCTTGAAAGGTGAACGTGCAAGAATATTGTAGACCGAGATCTCGTACTAGCGGAGTAGTAGGAATGAGCGAGCCGTTTAAGGCGAGGGACTCAGGGGAATTTGACTTTTATATGTGAGAATGGCACTCTTAGCAGCGGAGAAACTCATTTTCCAAGTGTTGCACCATATGTCAACAGCGTTCAGGTCGTCAGCTATTTTGGTGAGGGTATAGGTCGAGATATGAGGTTCAAATGAATATACAATCTTAATATCATCGGCGAATAGGAACGAGGTGCCATGGCGTATTACTTTGAATACGTCGTTTACGTAGAGAATAAATAAAAGTGGACCTAACACACTGCCCTGTACAACACCATTTGTGACTGGCCGGGGTGATGAGAGGTAACCCTCAATGCTTACTGCTTGCGATCTCATGCTAAGATAGGATGGCAACCAAGAAAAGGGCGGGTCTATTATGCCGTAAAATTTAACCTTGGTTAGCAGCTGAGCATGAGGCACGCGGTCAAATGCTTTCGTCATATCAAGGAAGATAACGACAAATGCCATTCCAGAGTCAGCTGTCGTTGTGATCAGAATAAGGAAATCAAGTTGGCAGGTCAGGCACGACCTAGACTTTAAGAAGCCGTATTGGTTTTTATTTATTAACCCACGGGTGAGGATAAAATTGGCAATCTCATCTTTAACTACTCGTTCCATTATCCTAGATATAATAGGAGTGTGGTTTATGGGGCGGTAATTAGCAGGGTCATATAAAGCACCATTCTAATGGAGGGAAATGATAACGGAAGTTTTCCACTGGGATGGGAAAATGCTTTGTGACATGGAGAGATTAAATAAGTTCATCAAAAGCATCACAATGTCCGGGCCGCCAAGACGAAACAGAGCTGGTGGGATACCATCGGGACCAGGGCGAGCCAGAGGCCGGGTGGAATTTAACAGCTTTCTGACTTCGTTGGCTGAGAATACTACGGTTGACAAGGTGTCAGCAGTCAAGGGGGTGAGATCCTGGGTTGGACTATTGTGGTCTGTTATGAAGATAGAAGCGAAGAAATTATTGAATGCCTCGGCGATTAACTGAGGC
Source organism: Fasciola hepatica (assembly GCA_948099385.1). NCBI lineage: Eukaryota > Metazoa > Platyhelminthes > Trematoda > Plagiorchiida > Fasciolidae > Fasciola > Fasciola hepatica. The sequence goes on from CANUEZ040000083.1 coordinate 7,325,950, forward strand.
GAGCTAATATAAATGTTCTCTGATAGGAGCAAATACGGTATTTTGGTTGTACAGCGGGGGTTTCGAGTTTTGATAAGGCCAGAAAGGTGGGCTATTTTATTCGGCTGGTTGAGAGCGTACAGTTCTTGCTTCTCCAGCTTGTTCCCATTTTCGCTTAGTAGCTGGCGTGAGAGGTGGCTAAGGCAGAGGAAGATAGAAAGGTCGTTGGTCCTTTCGTAGGCAAGCTGCAACTTTTCGAACTTACGTTGCAACTTTTGTTGTCGATCGGTTTTTCTCCCACTGAATTCAGTTATCTCGGAAGATATGATGTTAAGAGAACAGAATATGTTAGAGTACATCACATCCGACGCCAGTTGAGGATCAGATGTTTGAAAAAATTCATCCCATGTCTGGTTACGCAGGATGGTGGGTAAAGTATCCCAATTTGCATTTCGGAAAGATTTTCGATTGTGAAGACTTTCCTGGTGATGCGGCTGAACGGAGAATTCACACGTTATGACCCTATGATCATAACCAGGAAGGTGGCTAAGGACATTTGTCTTTATATTTCGGAGGCCTAAAGTAAAGATAAGGTCAAGAATATTGTTCCGTCTGGTTGGTGATTTTACGTGTTGTGTCCATCCGCCAGCACGGATACATGAGATAAAATTGCATAACTTCGGAGAGGAATTCAGGGTTGTCCAACAAATGCCAGGGAGGTTGAAGTCCCCCGCTATGATTTTAGAAGCATGCGGGATTTCAGCTACGTGACAGAAAGCATCGGTGATTGCATTTACGTCGCCCATGTTGTAGCCCGGCGGACAGTGAACACAACCAATGACGAGCTGCCCCTGAAGCAGGGGTATAGAGATCCAAACAGAGTCTTGGACCTTATCAAGGACAGGAAGTTGGAGTAAGTGTGTTCCAAGACTGCTCTTACTATAAGCAAGGCATCCACCACCACGTCTCTCAGATCTGTTCGTAGCAAATATATTATAACCGGGTATGGAAATGTGTTGGAGGGGAGTTTTATCAGTAAGCCAGGTTTCAGTTACGAGGATTACATCCGGGTGAGATTGCAGTGCAAAGGAGAGGACGGATGTAAGTTTACTTACAAGGGAGCGAGCATTGAAAAGTGCAATTGTGAAACTATCATTATCGTGGCCATGACGTACATGGAATTTATGACACCTTAAGGTGGGTGCCAGGTTTGGAGAAAATGTAGTCACTGGCGGACTGTGGGATGGTGTGGGGAGAGATATGGTATGGGAGGAGGCAGGACATTCAGAGGGAACGGAAAAACCGGCAATTTTGGATGGGGTGGCATTAAGTCCGAAAGCTCGCGACTATCTGGAACTGAAGAGCAGGATGCATGTGGTTGGGTAGGCCGTAAGTAGTCAACCGGAACCGCATTTGGATAAGGTACTGGCATAACGGTCTGAACAGTCCTGCCGAGACTCCCTTTTTCGTCGTTGGAAGAGGTGTTTTTATGGTTCACTCTACCTGGAGGCAAAAGAGTGATTGGGTTCGGAGAGCGAGGTCTGGGTCCGCGAGTTGAGATGGCTGATTTTGCCGATAAAGCTACTCTATTTATTTTCGAATTCGTTACGGGTACCGGTGCAAATACATCTAGTCTCGCTCCTTTCTGTGGTATACAAGGAATGGCTAGTTCTGACGTCAACAGCTGAGGGATTACTGATTTTACTTCAGGTATTGGACTGTTTTTCCGATCCGGTTTTTGATTTCGGACTCCCGCAAGGGTCGGCGTTCGTTTTTTCGAACTATATTCTGTGGGAGTAGTTTGTAGGTTCGACCAGACACTTCCTGAGCTAGTTGAAGGAATCATGTCAATCGGGGTTTTGTATGGCATTTTGTTACTAGTCTTTGAGTCAGGGGGACTTTTATCAGTTTTGCGGACGTCAGGAGGCACATTAATTTGGACCGTTTCATTGAGACTGTTCTGCAAGTTTTGACTTTTGCGACGCGGCTCCGATGGAGTGGAGACTGATGAACTATCTAGGTCGACAAGGATTTTGCGACTAACCACAGAAGAGGTCTTCGCATGGTGGCCGACGCTTGGTAAATCGACCACCTGAGAGGGGCTACTGGCCAAATGTTTACCAGGGTTATAGGTCTTCGCATGGCTTTTGTGAACCTCTCTTTGTAGGGGGGGTTTTATCGGGAAGTATTTTTGCCCGCTTGAAACCTGTATTTGCGACGACAAAAGACTGTCGGCTAATAAATTCCTTGGCAGCAACAGGAGTGAGCATGTATTTTGCGGTGAAGTTTTGCGGAGTCTGACACAGTAGTAAGGTTGCGAATCTAGGCTGAAAGCCTTTAAGATTAAGTTCTTGCAAGAACTGCTTGACGTCAAGCAGGAACGCTAATGGACCTAACTGACCGGTGGTTTGATCATAAGCATCAAGCCGAGAGGAAAAACTATTCATGGTTTTGCGTATTTCGGCAGTTGCTTTAGTAGCATCTCCAAGTATATCAACGAGGGATACTGAACAACTTTTGAGCGTGCTTTGGAGGTTAGGGGTCTTACAACGACGAGTGCCAGCTGTGATTTTTGGCCGGTGGCCAGCAATGGAACGCATAGCTAAGCTGTTGGAGTGATTGGTAGTTAATTTGGCGCAATATCGCGGGGAGTAAAGTAGTGACAGCTAACGCAATGGGCGAGTTTTCGGACTATGGTAAATTGCGGGGCATCAAAAAGGTGAGAAAAAAAGTGGCTAATTATCTTTGAGAGGCCGGATAAGAAGAGAGAATACTTAGGGAGGGTTTTAAACAATTGATTAGGTTACTTGGAAACCACGAATGTGTAGTGCTACCAATAAAGCACTCGATGACGAAGACTAACAAATTTGTTTATTTGAACAATGACCGTTTTTGGTGGCGCCACTTGCTCCGCCTGTGTACGTCGTCTGCACGCCGTTGCGCTCCTCCAATACACGTTGTCCCACTCCAGCGTTTTGAGTTCTGCTTTGCGCGCTGCCGAGTATATTCGCTATCGTGTGACATACCGAGGACCACGGGCTATAGACTCTATACGGGAGCAGGTCCTGACTTAACTGAGATAAATCCTAAACTGGTGAGCCCGAACAACAAATTAATTCTCGAAAGACATTCGTAAGTCCCTCAATCAAATTTATTCGTTTACATATACACTTTTCCGATATATAAACGGTAAATTCCGGATATCAGTTACCATATCCCTTATATACATATTCTCATATCCATATTATAAGTGTTTCACTTTTGCTGCACTGACCTCTTTATATCATTTTACATTTGATATACCATTGCAACTATGGCTAGCAACGACCGTAAACCTGACCCGGAACCGTCCGTTTCGACAGTCTCCCTAGCCGTCCCTCAGTTTTTTATTGATGACCCTCAACTCTGGTTTCATATGTTGGAGGCAGAGTTTGAATCACATAGAATTACAAGCGAACGAACCCGTTACTTGTCGACTATCGGTCGCCTTCCCCGTGACGTTGCTACTCAGATACGCGACGTAATATTTATTAACAGTTCTTACACAGCCGTGAAAGACGCGGTAATCTCTTGTCTTTTGCCGTCAGAATCGTCCAGACTAAAACGGCTGACCCAAGGGACAGAGTTAGGTAGCAAGAAGCCCTCTGCATTACTGAGAGAAATACGGCAGCTGGCAGGGCAACTTTTAGAGGAAAACGTCCTTAAAGATTTGTGGGTACAGCGACTACCACCCAACATTCAAGCACTGCTCGAGGTTTCTAACCATCCTAAGCTCACAGAAGCGACAAAACTAGCAGACGGTATTATGGAACGGTACCATCCACAAATTACTGCCGTAACAAACTCGAGCAGCCCCCAGACCACCGCTCCCACCTTAGGAACACACTCCGCGGACACTGAGAGCTGCTTTCGAGCGGGCTTTCAGGCGTTTCCCCACTTTTAGTTGTTCTCACTGTGGAGACCATAAATCTTATCACAGCTCTGACCGACGTGAACGTCTCAGAAGCCCTTCCCCTGACCACCCGTTAGCCCATCTCGATCAACGTACTGTCAATATCACAAACGGTTTGGGAAGAAGGCCCGATGCTGCCAAGCCGGTTGCACCTTCCCATGTACCAAACAGGGAAACTAATATCCCGATGCGTTCCGGCGACTAACGCGGTCGGCAGCCATAACAGAAGTCGTCTGCCGCCTGTTAGAGATTTAGTTTTCAATAACCTGTTCCTAATTGACACCGGTGCAGCAGTTAGTGTCATTCCAAAGGAAGCAGGTGATGCAACGATTCCATCAGTCCAACAACTCCGTGCTGCCAACGGCACTCCTATTGCTACTTACGGCCGTAAGACACGCTCAACTTAGACCTACGTCGCACCTTCCGCTGGGTGTTTATAGTAGCAGACGTCCCCTCTCCCATACTAGGTATTGATTTCCTTGACCATTTCGACCTCCTGGTCGATGCACGATGCCGGAGGGTTGTCGGCGGGTAGACTTCTCTTTCAGTAACCGGTTCGTATTCCTCCGTGAATCACATCACGCCCCCATACATCGAACCTCAGGCCGAACACCCCTACGCAGACCTGCTTTCAGCTTACCCGGCAATGCTAAGACAATTCGGACCCCTTCCCGCGGTGAACACCAACGTCACCCACCATACTGTCACTAAAGGACCCCCAGCATTTAGCCGACCACGTCGCTTGGCACTAAACAAGCTCCGCGTAGCACAGGCTCAGTTCGAACACGTGCTAGAATTAGGCATAATACGCCCGTCCAGTAGCCCTTGGGCCTCGCCCCTTCACATGGTTCCTAAACCTAATGAAGACTGGCACCCCCGCGGCCCTCAACCAGGCTACTGTCCCAGACAGATACCCCATTCCACATATTCAAGATCTTACTTCCTCCTTATCCGGTTGTCCGGTTTTCAGCCGAATCGACCTCGTAAGAGCCTACTACCAAATCCCGGTAGCTAAGGCTGACATCCCTAAAACTGCTGTCACAACTCCATTTGGATTATTCGATTTTTTGCTCATGCCGTTTGGGCTCAGCAATGCAGCCAAAAACTTTCAAAGGTTTATGCATGAAGCAACACGCGATTTGAAGAATGCCTACGTGTACTCAGACGATATTTTGGTGGCAAGTTCTTTAGAAATAGAGCATATGGCACACCTGCGCGCTCTTTTTGAGCGCCTTATCCAACATGATGTGGCCAGTAATCCTACCAAATGCGAATCAGGTAGGACAACCATCACATTTCTAGGTCACGAAATTTCAGTTTCGGGCACACAGCCCCTGCCTGACAAGGTGGCGGCAATTCGCGGCTATCCTCAGCCTCACTCTTACCGACAGTTGCGCCAATTTTCTGGCCTGGTTAACTTTTATCGCCGGTTTATCCCACACTGCGCCGAAATAATGCAGCCTCTAACAGACCTTCTACGTGGAGGTAAGCGGAAAGTCATTTTTCCCGACACGGCGCAGGCAGCCTTTACTTTGATCAAGGGGGCTATCGCCAACATAGCACTCCTTTCGCATCCCGATCATTCTGCTCCCCTGTCATTAGGGACAGATGCTTCGGACACGGCTGTTGGAGCAGTGTTGCAGCAGTTCGTCAACAATTCATGGCAACCAATAGCTTTCTTCTCCAAGCGTCACCAGCATGCGGAATCCCGATATATTATGTTCAGCAGAGAACTACTGACAACCTTTTGGGGTATCCGACACTTCCGGCACACACTCGAGGGCCAAACGTCCACAGCGTTCACAGATCATAAACCATTATTGTACGCCCTCCAGTCAGCTTCTCATCCATATTCGCCACGCGAGATTCGCTACTGAGTCGATGTTTCGCACTTCACTACGGACATTCGACACGTCTCTTAGGCACACAATCCCGTAGCAGACGCACTTTTCCGCGTTCACAATATCGACGACTCACTACCCATGGGCCTAGACCAAGAAGCAATCGCCGCAGCCCAAACGACAGATCCTGAGGTAGAGCAACTCAGACACAACAGCTCCCTGCCCCTAGTGCCAGTGGCCCTTCCAACTTCGGACGTAACTATTATTTGCGATGTGTCACAGGGTCGACCCCGACTACTAGTTCCTGCCAGTTTTCGCCGACGAGTTTTTACCAGCCTCCACAACTTATCGCACCCTGGGGTAACCGCCTCAGTGAAACTAGTTACCGAGCGATTCGTCTGGCCTTGCGTCAAACGTGACGTACGTCTTTGGGCCCGTGCTTGTCTTCAGTGTCAACGAGTTAAGATACAGCGTCACACCAAATCTACTTTAGGCACATTCTGCTAACCGGACGCACGCTTTCACCATGTGCATGTGGATCTCGTGGGGCCCCTTCCGCCATCCAATGGCTGCGTCTACATCCTCACTTGCGTAGATTGTTTCACTCGCTGGCCACAGGCCATACCTATTCCTCGCCCAACCTCAGAGGAAGCTGCAAAAGCATTTCTAACCGGTTGGGTGAGTCAGTTCGGTTGCCCTTCTATCGTGACCACTGATCGCGGTTCTCATTTCGACGGCGCCTTCCACGAGCTACTAAACGCATTCGGTTGTCGACACAACAAGACGACGGCCTATCATCCTCAGGCTAATGGCATGGTGGAGCGATTCCATCGCCAGCTGAAACCTGCCCTTCGTGCTCGTGATAACCCTTTATGGAGTGAAGTTTTACCGATCGTTCTCTTAGGATTGCGTAACACCGCTAAAGCCCACATGGGTGTTACCGCGGCCTAACTGGATTATGCAAAACGGTTGTCACACCAAACGCGGGTGATAAAGCCCACCCCGCCACGAGAACAAACTTCCAGCACTTACATACCTACCACTCTAGCGACCGCCAGCCATGTGTTTATTCGAGTAGATGCAGTGCGATCACCACTACAAGTGGCTTACTCCGGCCCGTTCCGCGTCGTCCAGCGAAAGGAAAAGAAATACGTGGTGGACGTCGAGGGCAGGAAGGAGACCATCAGCATAGACCGCCTCAAACCAGCCTTCATCGAGGCAGAACCCACCTCGAACAACCCTCTCAGTGTCCCTACCTGCTCACAACCTTCGGTTAGTCGTCCCGAGTCGGCCCCTCTTACTCCCACTAACGACCCCTCGTTACCTGTTGCAACACCAAACTCCACGGAAGACACAGCTACACCCGTCAACAGGAGAAATCGACGCGGCTGCGAGCTGCGACAGCCAACGAGGTTTTCTGAATATGTAACAGTTGTATATATTTAAGTTTACTCTTCATATTCAACTTGTACATAGTCCTACTATACATGAATGCACGACCACGTGGTGATCACGACAAGGGTGGTGGCAGCCTGTATTGCGCCGGTATGTCCCCCTCAGTCGAATATCCGATCGCGCCTCGAGGCGCAGCTTCCTTGTGTTTCTTGCCTTCCAGCTCGTCCCGTCAGACAGAACCACATGGAATTCCAGGATCTCGCATGGCTCCAACACAAGGCTCACTGGATCGCGACTGGACTCATTTGACGCCGGACGCTGGCTCGCTTACGAAGGCAATGGCAACCACAGGGACACGGAACTTTGGGATATGCCGACAATGACAAATCCTACAACACAATCACTACTGCCAGGTCACGAACAGGATCTACCCCGGTTGGACTCAATGCTAAGGAGGACGCAATTTTGCGATCGACGCACAGCGACCAGTGTGAGTCATGGAGAACGGCTTATGCTGGCTTCGCTGTTGTGTTCGACCGCGGCGGGGGGCATGGAAAACGTCTCTCGCCACCGAATCCGACGTACCCATCCCGGGTCGAAGCCCAACTGCGTCGGCCTTCTAGGGGGAGACCCCTGTAGTGCTACCAATAAAGCACTCGATGACGAAGACTAACAAATTTGTTTATTTGAACAATGACCGTTTTTGGTGGCGCCACTTGCTCCGCCTGTGTACGTCGTCTGCACGCCGTTGCGCTCCTCCAATACACGTTGTCCCACTCCAGCGTTTTGAGTTCTGCTTTGCGCGCTGCCGAGTATATTCGCTATCGTGTGACATACCGAGGACCACGGGCTATAGACTCTATACGGGAGCAGGTCCTGACTTAACTGAGATAAATCCTAAAAATGTCTATAAAGTTCTTTTGTACGGATTCGCGATAATAACTGACGCCAACAGGTTGGTGTGCCGCAGTTATTGCTACTATCGGATCAATAAATCAGTTTGAATAGCAATAAGTAATGGTAACAGCTAAATTATTGATATTAACGCTAAAAAGCAAAAAAACCTGAGACAACCTGATTTTGCGTCACGATGACCTTTGCTGACCGGCTCACGATCATCCACGACGAATCGGCCATGGACCAGTGGAAGCCCGTTAGGCCTGGCGATAACACAGTCGATCTGTGCTCTCGAGATGCAGCCACCCTCAGGCAGCTCGAGGCATAGACGGGAGGACCGAAATTCCTACGAGTGCCAAACAGGACTGGCCCGTGTGCGAACTAAAACCCCCTCTGGAATGGGGACTGGAGACCAAAGGCTTAGTAATGACGGCCACAGTCGCCGAAGCGACACTCATTTTGTCACGATTGGTCAGATTCCCTTCCTGGATGAGGACACTTCATGCATGAGTTTGGTTAGCCAGGTTCAAGAGACACATACAAGTCATGAAAGGGGTCCGCTCCTCCGGCCGAATACGCGTGGGTTCGATAAGTCCCGATGAACTACGAGCCGCAGAACACGATATATTCAAGATGGTGCAACGGGAGGCTTTCACCCGAGAACTCAGGAGGGCGGAAGAATTGGGACCAGTCGACAGAAGGATATCATCTCCCAGAAGTGACTCGAAGCATTTAAACCCCAAACTGGTTGATGGGCTGCTACGGGTAGATAGTAGACAGACAAACTCCCACCTGAGCATTGACAGGAATTACCCCTATTGCTGTCAGCTTGACAACCTGTGATGGAGCTGATGATCCAACACGTCCACGCCGTGGAGGGACATGCCGGGGAAAGTTATGTGACAAGCGTCATCCGAAAGCGCCTTTGGTTGCTGAGAGGACGGGAAACTGTAAAGCGCGTAATCCGACGTTGTGTACAATGTAGGAGACGCAATGCCACGGCGGGCAAACAACTCATGACCCAGCTACCAGAATGCAGGGTGGCTGCGGGCTGGTGGCCGTTTAGCGACACTGGGTTGGGCTATTTCGGGCCCTAGTGGATCAAGTGCGTAAAGAGATTAGAAAAGCGAAATGGATGTATCATGACGTGCATGAAGTGGCGCACGGTGCACTAAGAAGTTGCACATTCGGCGACGACCGATTCTTTCCTACTGGCCTCGCAGCACTTTATCAACCGAAGAGGCGTACCGGCAGATATATGCTCCGACAGTGAGTCGAACTTCGTGGGCACTCACCGGGAACTGCAGCGTTGGCACAAAAACATGAACAGGGACGAGCTGCAGAATCGAACCGTGGTCTGTGGCATACGATGGCACTAGAATCCCCCACAGGCTAGTCATCGCGGCAGCTTATGGAAACTCGCGACCCGGTCCTACAGGCAAATATTGCAGTCAATTATTGGGCTACGGCAGCCAGACGAAGAAACGTTGAGCACCGTCATGACTGAGGTCGAGAGAATTCCGAACAACCGCCCGCTGGTTCCAGCAACCAACGGCGACCCCACCCACCAGGCGCTTGCCCCGAACGACTTACTGACATTAAGGTCGAACGAGGGTTTCCAAGAACAGATAAACCTTCGCGGGAGCTATCTGTATGGATGGAAGCAGGCAAACTATCTTGCCAAGATTTTTTGGAGGCGCTGGCTGTGGGAGTACCCCCGGGCTCTACAAGCTAGACAGAAGTGGCTGATCAAAACAAGACCACTAAAGGTGTGGGATGTGGTGGTGATCGCAGACGAAAGCACGTATTTCAGCACCTGACCTCTGGGCGTGGTTATGGAAACCGTCGAAAACTCTGACAAAATGATAAGAACTACAAAAGTGAAGATGGCCAACGGGATGGTAATACGCGACGCACGCAATATCAGCCTCCTCGAGAGTGAAGACGGAGAAGGCAAAAACACGGAAACCCAGTAGACTACCCCTCATTCGTCTTTGAGTTGGTTAAAGGAACCCCCATACGTGGGGACATTTACTACACACTGACGTATTGTACTATCATACACCCGGACACACACACACTTACATGGTACACGTTTATACTTCATGACCTCCAGCAAACACATCGCACTGCTCGCCGTTCCTCGTTGACGTTACGGAAGGCCTTTGGCATGTGTGGTAGTAGCTGTGATTCTATCATAAACCCAAACAGACACGCGCACCGGCACATACAGCCAGTGCACGAAGGCTCTCCCGAGAACACCACCTATATTTCCCCCTCACGCCGGCCATCGATCAGCCGTCCTCATGGACGACGCAGAGTAACCCCGCGTCGGTGTGACCACCGGATCAGGTGCGATCGTGAGTAGAAAGCTGACGGCAAGGTATTAGGTACGCGCACTGACAACAGGGTCCAGGTAGGTAGGAAGAATCAATACACTTGCGCCAAACCACCGACTCCGCTAAGATTCGGGAGGATTTCGGTGGGCGGTGTAACGACCAGTCGTGGGAAATCCCCCTAAAAACCACTGCAGTTCCATGATTTCCTTAACACCACTCACTTACTTGCACTATTGACTTGTTTTATGCACTGCATGTTTCTATGGGCCAACCTTTGTTTGGTCGCGTCCAGCACGCCGCTTTGTCATATCCTTTTTCTGGACCAGCGTGACGCACGTGCTCCTCTCTCGCACGCTGCAACTCCGTTCTCGTTTTTGAGTCTTCGTGATTGCATAATTGAGGTTTGTATCTGTCTCGTGTCATTGTTCATCCAATAATCTAGTATCGTAGAATTTCACGGACAATCGCTCTCTGATTTCGGAATCCGTCGCGGATTTGGCTACGCATTTCTCAAACTTGTGTAACACCTGCTGGCAGCGAGGTGTTGAACAACCTGGCGATTGGTGAGGCAATGATGTCGGCGAATTCACTTGGCACCGGAGAGTGAATTCCACCGAGACCAGCTGATTGGTGAGACCTGAGAGATCGTACTTGTGCCGTTATTTCGTCCACATGAGAATAACAAGACAGGTTACGGGTTCCGAAAATGGCTAACCAGGCGAAAGGGTTACCGCAGATACCACTGTATGCACTGATGCACAAAGCCGTGCCAAGACGTCAGCCTTAGCCTCGACATAGTCAGCGATGTTCTCGGCTCTTGTACTATAATCCGCGCCGCCTCTCTCATATCTTCAAAGTTTACATGCCAGACTTTTGGTACGCATCGTGGACTAATCGATGTTTGGATGCTACTTCTCCGGTGTATATACGGAACAGAGTGGTAACTTCGATTTAATGGAGGTAGAACATCAACCTCGGAGACGTCCGACACCGTTGGAGTGAGAACAAGATCGATAATAGGCGACTGCTCAACTCGAAAGAGATTTGGTCGAGCTACTTTTGGTACAGCTCCAGATAGCATACTTTGGTAAGCAGACTTCGGGAAAAGTTGTAAAGCAGGTTGCAGCCCAGTCTTTGTGGGGTCTCACTGAAATCACCTGGGACGAGATGATGACCGTAAGACCCCCAGCGCCTCGGGGAATCCAGGACTTCCGGTGTCTCTGTAGCAGGAGTCCTGTAGGAAAGCCCCAAAACCACGGACCCACTTCTAACTAATTCCACCTCACTCCAAAGGGCTTCACCAAGCCCTTGAGGATCCGAATAAAGATCAAACAGATGAGGAGATATGCCTTCCCCAATATAAATTAGTGCGCCGCCACCACCTCTGATCCCAGTTTGATCTGGACGAAACATGTGGTACCCCTGCAGATCAACCGCATTGTCCAGAACCTCTCCATGCAATTAGGTCTCAGTCAGAGCCGTAACCGCAGGTCTACGGGCTACGGCAAAAGCTTCACGTTTCTGACTTTTGTTCAGCGGCCCTCTGGCACTGCTCAGAACCATATTTGCTGTCCTCCAGTTCACGACACACTGTCGTGATTCAAAATAGGGATTCCCAAAGGGCTGGAGCTGGTAACCTCATCGCAGTTATCGGTGGCCACCACCGGCAGTCTCATCTTCTTTACCCAGAAATCCGGTACGTAAAGAGTGTTCTCACCAATGACATTGCTTTCCCGGAGTACAGTGCAAGCTTGCTTGAATTTCCGCTGATCCTCTGGTCCCAGTTCATGCAACAGTCAGGGAGCCTCGCCTATTAGAGGCGGCTGTCGCCGTAAAATCTCTTGTGCCTCTTCGTGAGGAGCAAGAATAACCTTCAGAGCTCGAGAATCTCCAGGCTCGCATATCTTGTCTAATCAAAGAGCTTTTTTAGCCTTATGGACCCAGCCAGCATCTCTTCATCCGCAGAGAACAGGTTCTTAAATATACTCCGTAACTGAAGAATGTCGTGATCCAGAAGCCGCTGGGAGACCGACATCGATGCCATCGGAACTCCAACCACCAGAAAGCACTGATCTCGCGAAGGTGATTTCTTCTGACCTGTGTTCCCCAGTAGCCAAGAATCTCTGTGGTCAGGGAGTGTATTTAGCTCAGAGGCCGATGGAGAAATGGCTGCCGGTATGACAGCAGTGATGTCGTTGCTCTTACCTGGGACGGTGAGCTCCTCGTCTTGTTGTTGGCTTTCCTACGATTGGCATTTCTCGTCCCCAAAATCGTAAACTCCTAAACACCGGGCTCAGAGGAAACAGAAAAAGAGACTTGCGCACTGGGAACTACCAAGATATTGGAAGCCGCATCAGCCGCGAAAGCTTTCCCCTCTGACGGCGATGAAGGTGGCAATGATGACATCGGTGAAGATGATGACGATGATGACGCGCTTGCCTCTAAAGCTGTCGCTATTCATGGTGACAAGCAAGTGGATGATGGCAGAACGACGATGACAACGACGATGATGACGATATTGTTGATGTAGATGATGACCCTGATTGATAACTTTCATCTGTGGTGGAATGCGCCGTCTTCACGAGCTTCTTTGCGGGCCATACAGCTGTTGATAGCTCAGTGCATTTGACTCATGGCACTCTGAGCAACTCCGCATGATCTTTATCTAGAGCTTTTTAAAGGTCATTATCCATTTCGGGGCCCTCAAGGTGGATCCAACCATCACACCTATCATGTTGAAAGGATTTGTAGAAGGGACGGAAAACCTTTGCGCAAACCATACATATGGACTCAACACTTTTGACTATTTTCGGTGCGTAATACTCCGCTGATTGAAAGAACCACGGGGATATAATTCCAAGTATCTCCCTGAAATACTAGCCGATGAAGCTCAGCACACCTGGTCACATTTATCCAAACACAGTTATCCACATCTTATCTAACCTCCTTTTGGACTCAGACAGTGCTCGCTCCTACCCCACCCCCTGATAGCTCATTCCACTCATTAGCGACCCTTACTGCAAGAGACTGATTTCTGCTCTGAGTCAAAGTTTTCTCTGTCCTAATCGTTAGTACATGCCCCCTCAGGCAGTCATCCCCTGGCAGCTCAAATAAGGCCCCTCTGTGCTCCCTTGCTTCAGTGAATCCCTTTGGCATTTTGAAGGCCACTATGAGGTCGCCTCGCCTTCTTCTTCTTTCTACGGAAAATAACCCTGGTTGCTCCAAATTCCGTTCTTGGAAAAATATCTGTATTCTCCGAACCTTCGCGTGAATCGCTGTGGTAGCTTCTCGGGAGTCTTTAAGTCCCGCCGAATATGACCCCCACACTTGGACACAGTTTTCGGATGTGACCTCAAAAAAACCTTGTGCAATGGGGATAAGACCCTCGGCTTCCTAGAGCTGGCCGCCCCTCTTAGCCGGTGCAGGGCTCTGCGTGTTTTCTGTATTACTTTCTGGCATTGTCGACTTGGCTTAACGTCAGCGCTTAATATCACCCCGAGGTCCCGAGCTTCTGTGGTCTGAGCTAGCCCCTCCCGGTTGTCCGGTGGCCCCGTATATCGTGTGGGCCGTGATCCCTCCTCTTTGACGAGACTTTGGCATTTGCTCAGACTGAGGGGAAGACCCCACTCCACCGACCACCGATATATTTTGTCCAGATCACGCCGAACAGCCGCATCATCTAGTGCTCCTACCAACTTGAAGTCATCCGTTCAGGAGGAGCAAGGGATTTCCGACCTGCCTTCCAGGACGTTACCGCGCATCAGGTACGACAGTGGCCCCCAGAACCTACCCTTGCGGAACCCCACTATGCAGTGTCCAACTGTCTGACAAGCAGCCCTCCACATCCACTCGGGAAACTCTCTCCTTCAGGCCTTGTGCAACCCACTCCTGTTTTTTGGCTGTAAGTTTAAGGGATTCCACCCTAGCTTCGAGCAGTCTGTGATCAACAGAATCAAATGCCTTCTGGAAATCCGGGTAGCTGACTTTCACCCGTTTCACTCGATCCACTCCACTGGTTACCTCATCCAAGAAACCTATTAGGTTGGAGAGACGAAAGCGCCTGCTTCAGAAACTATGCTGCTTATTTCTCTCTTACTGTACCACTATTCTATCTCGTATTATTCTCTCGAGAGTTTTAAGCGCCACTGGCCTCAGGTTAATCGGCCTGTAACTGGTACATGTGTCTCTGTCTCCACCTTTATAAACGGGTCGATGATTGATACAAGTGAGTCTTTGGGTAGTATACTCTTGTCCAGTGATGCGTTGAACAGCCTATCCAGTGCTCCAGCCAGGATGGACTTTAGCGGCTTCAGTATTGCTGGGTGGATGTCTTTCGGCCCGACCACCTTGGACATGTATAGCTGCTTCAGGCTGTTCACTACTTCTCCTGCACTGACTTCCACGTCCTCCATTACCAAGAAATCCCTGCCCCTGTTCGCAGGTAGCCACTGAGCACCCCGGTCCTGTCTTTATACCTGGTGAAAGGGTTCCAACGGTATCTCTGATTTTTCCTGCCTGATTTTTGCCCGCACTCCCTATGAGTTCCGGACCCTGCCTACAGCTCTCCCCAATGCTGCCTTAGATAGAACGTGGTTGTAGAATGCTTTCGGATTGCTTCTGGCTTTCCACACAATACTTTACTCGTAGTTGTTCCTGCACTGCTTCCGTATCTGGACCAGTCCAGTTCTCGCTGCTTTGAACTGCAGGAAGGCCCGGCTGCGGAAAATGCTTCTGTTCTCTTTGAATGCTCTTTGCTGCTATTATGGAGCCTTTCCCACTCGGCTCATCCACCACGGTGGCCACCCGTTTCGTTTTGCCCTTTTGAATGGAGCAGCGGCCTTTGTTTTATCCAGCGGTCTGATCTGGATCCAGCTCCATTGGTATTCTACGTTGTAGTGGGCGCTCACCATCTCCCAATCTCTCCGGAGGCCCAGTTATACCAGGCTACTCTCGTCCTTCTTTGAGAAGTTCCTCCTGAATTTATCACGCGCACTTATTCCCTGAAGGTTTTGCCTAAAATGGAGAACACAACTCCCACTCCTTTTGGGATTTTTGACTTCTAGTGGTTCTAGGTCATTTGGGTCCCTGGTCATTACCAGGTCAAGGATTGGCGGTGACTGACCAGACCGCCTTCTTGTCACTTGACCACCGTTTTTGGCGACAGCCTACCTGAGGATTAGGTGGAACACTCTCTCTTTCAAAGCGTGCCTTCCGGAGCGAATTCTGCGGTCCAGCCTACTTCAGGTGCGGAGAAGTCACCCACGATAAGCAGCCTCCGTTCGGCACAGTCGAATGCAGTGAAAAAATCAAGCAGACTGCTGTCCCTAGCACCTCTCGCTCTTGGGCTTCGATAAGTACAAACCACCGATGCTTTCTGTCCGCCCACAGCTGCTGCCACCTCTTCCGCCTGTATGTTCGGCGTAACAAGTCGACTGCTCCCACGTCTGTCATACCGCTTCTCTGGGGGGGAACCATTATACCACCTCTGGCTCAGCCGCTAGCCTTTCCACATTAAAGCCTAAGAAGTTTGGAATCGGCCCATTAGTGCCTCCCCCTAGTCCTAGCCACAATTAAATGACTGCTATCACGTCTGTTCCCGGTGTACTAGCTCTGGGCCCTGGCGTATTTTACCCGTACTTGCAGCATTTGTGTAGATCGGGGGCACCACAGCACTCTCCTCTGTTTTCCTGCTCTTCTTAGAGGGAGGCGGCTGGTGCTCGGTTCTTGAACCCGAACGCCCGGACCACTTTTTCGTATCACGGTCGGGTTCCTGGCTCAAATGTCGAATAATACCCTCTCCTCCTCCTGGGTTGCATGACAAATCACCGTCCTCTACCTCTTGGTGGGGGTCACTTGTCTCAATTCTCCTCTCTCGCAGTTGCGTAAGTCCAGTGATTTAGCTAATTGGCCGGACGAAGCTATCTACACCCTGACCATGAGCTCCCTGGTGCTTGGGCACCACATCTGTTTCTCCCCTCAAGATTTGTCTACCGTGCCTGGCTGTAGCTAAGATGACGTCACCTTGAAGAGGGTTGATGAACTCGACAAGCATAGGTCTTGGTTTGCACCCTCTAGAGTCACCCTCCCCGTTCTACTGCGCCAGTCTCACAACTCTTTTCACTGCTACGTGACCGGGAATTTCCGCTGCTCGGGGCAACTTAACCAGAGATTGTTTCATTGCTCCATCCCTCCGCTTGCCAACTTTCATGAAAGGTTCCGGAACTCCGTGAACCACAACATTCCGGTTCCTTCCCAGGGCAATATCAACTTTTCCTCAATGTCGGCATAATTTTTAGCAGTATTAGCCGAGTCTCGTTCTAACTTACTTACTCACCCATTCAGGACTCCCGAACACTCTACTGTGTCACTAGTTGACAACGCAGCATCCGTCTGCTGTCCCTGATTTGCCCCTGAGCTCTTCGGGTTTACAGGCTTCGCCTGATGTCCGTTGCTGTCCCTAATTGGTGCCAGCCTTTCTTGAAAGGGCTTATATGTTTCCGCTTTTCTCCTAGTGACCTCTGCGTCCCTGGTGGCTTTACTATCTGACGTGATTAGCTTCGGGTTGATTCCAGGACTGCACGGCAGATAGCCAAGACGCCCAGTTTCTTTCACAGGTGGGCTCCACGGATTCTCCGGTGCTGCGACTATATGAGCAACGAGTTATTCGAGTTTCCTTTCTTGTATTCGCTCAAGTACGGTTCGCCGTTGGTGAAGGTGGACCACCACGTGGATTGACCTTTTAGTTAGGTTTGTGAGAAAGAAGGCAAAGATGGCAGACCAGGTGACTGAGCGAAAAAGGTAAAGCCAAAGTTAATGATGGCGTGCATTGCATGAGGACGAGGAAGGTGGAAGGAAAACCACGTATATAGAGAGCACTGGCTACAGATGAGGACTGACGAGCGGACATGTAGAGGGAAAGCAAGCCGCAACTTAAGGACGGAAGGCCAAAGGGTGGGTGGAATGGAAACCCAATAAACACGGGGTTTAACGAACTATCGCGGATCCACTCACTGTTGTATCGTCAGTCATTGTGGCCTATCATGGAACCCTCGGATCCACGCCCTGTCCAGTGGATGCTTGAATTCAGCCACTTTGGTTGCCTCGACCACTTCCCCCGGCGGTCTGTCCCAGGTGTTACCCACAAGACAGGTGAAGAACGGGGTCCGAAATCATGTCCGTGACCCTTTCCTCCCTAGTCTGAAGACATGACCTCTCAGGTTGGGGTTTTATCCCGGCGGCAGGAGGACATAAATGCGAGTCCCCAAGTTGATCCTGCTTATGATGATTTTGTACACTACTATGAGGTCCCCTTTCTCCTCTGTTCCACGGAGACTAAGTCGAGTTACTTTAAGCCTTCGTTATTGGTTTCCCCCTAACTTGGGAAAGAATCTGGCGAATCTTCTCTGGATTTTCTCTAGTAATTGCTTTTCCCTAACTAGGTATGGACTCAGGGCCTGAACAAAGTTCTCCAAGTGAGGCCTTAAGAGAGTCACCTACAGTGGAACAAGCACCCTTGGTTTCTTAGATCTGATTGTTCGATGGAGCTGGTACAGCTCCCCGAAAGCGATTTTTGTCGTTTCGTCACAGTGGATTTTGGGTTGGAAACCAGACCTAACCATGAACCCCAAGTCCTAAACCACACCTTTCGCTGTTACTTTTACTTCATGCCCCTCTTTTTAATTACCATTAGTCTGCGATGTAACCCTTCGTCAACTAGAAGCACGTACTTTTGCTTGTTCCATGGCATGTCCCAACTTGAAGCCCGTTCTTGGATTCCGCCCAGGTCCCTCTGGACTGATTCATGGTTGACCACTCCTACTGTTTTCACATCGTCGCCATACTTGGAACGCGAGTTTTCTAGACCATGTACTATGTTGTTTGCATACACGACAAATAGCAGGGGTCCACGGACAGACCCTTGTGGTACTCCACTGTGCATGAGTTCCTCTGGAGACAAGCTTTCCCCTATTCTCACTCGGAAGTTCCCGCCAAACAGACAACCCCTAATCCATGTCGTCATCCAGTCCGACAGTACAAACCATCGTAGTTTCTCCATGATTAGACGGAGTTCACTGAGTAGAAGGCCTTCTGGAAGTCCGGGTAAAAGGTCTCAACTCGACTTCCATCATCTGTTTTCTTGGTTACTTCCTCCAAGCAGCACGGGAGATTGGAAAGACAAGAGCGTTTCCGCACGACTCCGTGCCGGGGTTTCTGGACGAGGCTGCTTTGCTTTAGGTGCAGTACTTTCCGGTACCCAATAACCCTGCCAGTGACCTCCAGCTCTTCAGTTCAGTTCAGTTCAGTCTAGTTCGGTTTAGTTCGGCTCAGTTTAGTTCGCGCAAGAGTAATGTGGCCGAGACCCATCGGGAGTCCAGATAGTTGGTTTGTCGGCGAGTTCCCTTGGCTCTCAACACTGCTCATTGAATACTTTTCCGAAAAGCAGAATTCTCGAGGCAGTATCGCCTTAAGAGACATAAGTTTACTGACAAAAATACCAGCGACTCATTGCCTCACAAGTCGTTCACGCAAAGAGCTCTGGGAAGACTGTGTTCCAGCTTGAATCTGGAATGAACAAATCATCTACGTCAATACCCGACGGACACTTTATAAACGTGAACTCTCATATTAGATCACCTCGCTGTTAACGATGCTCGAAAAAGAAAAGATTAAGATCCACCAGAAGCCGGAGGTGGGACTTCCACTTCGGACCGGTAATCATTTACTTGCTGCACCCCCTCCAAACTCTCCTTATCTTTGCTACAATAGGGAGCCCGTGCATGCACACAATACTCCAGAGGGGGTCGCACCACAACCTTGTAAAAAGGGTGGAGACTTTCATTACTTTGCACGTGATAGTACGGCATACTCTAGTCAGTATCCCTCTGACCATACTTGCAGCTCCCTGGCACTACCTTAAAGGCTCAAAGTCCTGTGTGTCTGCCGCACTTGAGTCCTTTACCTCCGACCCTCTTTGAAAAGGAATGCTCTTCATTTCGTCTATGTCGGTGTTTAGAATTTGGCTTTTGGCGAGATGCAAAGGTGAATCCTATCGTTCTGCTCGTCTGAGGACAACGGTTATATCCCGCGCTAAATTGCTTCACCCTATCTTTACATCATCTGAAAGTGTGAGGCACGGGTTTGTCAGTTCCTCCACCAGGTCTTTTTCGGACAGGGGAAACAACAGAGGCTCCAGTGCTAAACCCCGTGACACACTGCTGGCAAACTTGTCCGGCCTCGATGGATGATCACACACTTTGACATAGAAACTAGGATTCCGAAGAGTGTGCTACCCAATCATCCGCTTCCAGGACTATACAAAAGTTTTACAACTACTACTCCAGCGGCTGGTGACCCACAGAGTCAAAAGCCTTCGTACCATGGGCTCCTTCCAAAATGGCTTATCCAAAGTTGGGTCAATCTTCTCTATATCCCGCTGACGTCTCTGACTGCACTTCGATAACCTCATGTGCACTTTATTCTTAACCGTGCCTTCCCGTAACAGTCACCCGGTTTCCCGATATCGCTCCTTCAATGATCCTGTTGGCGCATTCTCGCGTCTCTTTCTACATGTCCTGACCCTTCTATGAATTCCTCTTCCACCCCACGCACCCCCTTCTCGCCGCTTTCACACCAGTCCACCGCACACCAAATTCCGTAGATCAGTGTGATCCGTTCTGGTCTACCGGACCCGTCGTAGCCGGTCTTCGCCTCTTGTAAAGCACATTGTGTATTATTCCTGCCTCAACTACCTGTCCATGTTGTGCCGTCCGACACCTGTTGCCTTACTGGTTCTTGAAAACAGCACGTTTAACATTTTTACATATCACTTTTACCCGCTTTTCCAATCTTGGCTAGCTATCCAAAAAGCCCTTCTCCCGAATTCGGAACCGATTTACAATCGCCGCTTTACCCATCTCCACCTCAGTTCACTCAAACTCTGTCGAGCTTTACTATTTTATTACTGCAATTGTGTGACCCTTAAGTTTTAAAATTGTGAAACCCCACTTCGCTGTGTATTGGAGTATTCTGGGATCGTGGCTTATGCGTGTGTGTCGAACACAGTATAGGAACTTATTTTATCATTATTACTATTATTAGTAATAATATTATTACTAATACTACCGAAGTCCAGATAACAAACCTCCACTCTCGTACCTTTACATCGTCTTGTGGCCTCGTCTAAGTACATCAGGTATGCCAAACGACCCTTTTAAACAAACCCCTGTTGTGCAGGTGACAGCTTGTGGTTGTTAACCAGGTGCAGGCATAATTACTTTCTGGTTATTATTTCCAAGCCCTTACACAGCACTGATATCAGACCTGCTGATCATTAATTCTCCGCCTTCTGCCTGGATCCCATGTTACGTATTGCCAACACAATGGTCTCAAAACAGTCACCTTGCGCCCCACTCTCCCCTAGCGACGCTTCGTACAGCTGAGTGATAGTCCCTGACAGTGTCGGAAAAAGGCCGAAGAATTTCCGGACGTATTGCATCCGGTCCGGTTGCTCGGTGCCTGCACAGATACTAAAGTTCCTGGAGCACCTTGTCCACGCTCACGGTGAGCTCTTGAAGTACCGACGCACTCCTCATACTTGATTCCGCCACATAAAGCATCTGGTCCCGACAACATATGCTCTCCATGAACTCAAGTTGGGTTTCCGCCTTGTCCTTATCATCAAGAGTAGTGCTTTTGTTGGGCACTTCTAAGGTTCCTACGCTCTCACTTTTCGTTTTCTTGGGCTATATATAGGTGAAGAACTTCTCACGGCCTGCTCTCACACTGTTGGCGAGTTTCTTCTCATACTCGTACTTCACTTCCCTTTGCAGAGCTGAGGCCCTTTTTCTGGCTGCCCTGTAGGCGGCAGTGCCTAGCGCATGCTCTTACCTTTGTAGCGAGCCCATGGCCTTTCGCTAACAGTTAACTTTGTCGCATTCTCTATCCTCCATTAAGGCGGCCGGATCCCATTCCTTTGATGTGTTGACTGAGCGAGCTTGCTCGTGAGGCTTAGGGGCCCGGTTTACATCGCTGTCCACGTTTCCTTCACAGATGGCTCCGGCTTTTCCGGGTATCAACATTTGATTCCTGTCTTTATCTTCATCTGATGCTCACCCACTCCAGGGTATTTCCCAACCAACCTAGACCCTGATCTGTTGTGCCTTACGGGACTTCGTGATCTGTCTTCCCCAGTGGCTGCCCCATCCCCAAAGCGGTGGAGTCAAATCGATACCCGGTGACTGGTAGATCTAGTACAGATGAACGATACCTTTTGCCGAAGAGTATTGATTCTTTTACGTGTTGTTTGATAGTGTAGGTGCAAAGCCACATCAAGAGAATTTGTTCCGTGTTTCCCCTCTTGGCATATTCATCTTCCTAGTTTATTTATGGTAGGTTCAAGCCTCCAACACAATAAGATCGTGTGATCTGCTGAGAACCATCTGTATAAGTTGGATTAGTTCAGAGTATTCCTCCCCATCTGCTTGAGGCTTTCCAAGGACAGGGGCCATCCCTACCGGCACTCAGACTAAGCTAAAGCGACATGCAGTGTCTTGTATTTTGGGCATAACAAGTGAAAACGAGACCCCCCACTGAATATAACCAGGTGTTACTAGTTGAATATCCCTCTACAGACACTACCGTCCATCGTATCCTCTTCGTAGGTGGAGTAGCCAAGAAACTGCATGGCAATCTGACCCTTTTTTGGCCGTGTCCAAGTGACAGCCATAATCACTAATTCACTCTTTCTGGCCAGTAATTCTACTCATTTACCTGCGAAGCTGCAGACATTTGCGCACAATGAGGTGGCACCTATTGCCATATCATCTGCTTTGATTATACCCTTTTAGGCCGTTTTACCCTTGGGCTCATGTCCCGAAGGTATGCCCCGTTTATTTGCACCGATAGCCAATTGGCTGGCTTTTTCTTAAACCTCCAAGGCCACACCGTGCGTAGAAATTGTAATGCTGTCAAAGGAAATGCCTGATGCCTCCCTTGTCTCATTACTTGGCATTCTGTTGCCCCTCAAGAGCCCCAGGGACCTACCGCTCTCCAAATGTGTATGTGTTCTTGCAGCGACTGTTTTCCGGCTTCCGTCCGTAAGACGGACATAGTCTGAACTGGACCGGCGTTGCTGCCAGTTTCGCATCCATTCCGATCACACACCCTCTTCTGAGGGCAAGCAGTCCCTGAGTGTTTATCCGCTTTATAACCTCTGTGCTTAGTTGTTTGCCCACCGCCTCATCCGCTTTTCTTTTATTAGCTGTTACGCTGAGCATTTGCTGCCCTCCCTGGCCGTTGCTAGTGATGACGGCTTTAAGTGCAGAATAGAGTATGGATGTATCTTCAGTCTTCGGTTTCTCCAGAATTGGCTGCTTGAGCTTTGGCTTTAGGGGAAGCTGTAACAAATATAATTATCAAGCGTACAAAAAATAAAAGGCTTTGGAAAAATGCAATGTTTAGTTAAGAATGGACCAGTTGGTGTAAGATTGTGAAAAGTGTACTTAAGTAAACACTGCGATGAGCAGTTTATGTGAAGTGACTATAGTCTTCTCACTTCCAGGGCGACCAAATGAGGGCAGGAAGAAGCGCTCTGAAGGTACAAAACTCCGCGTCAACTCACACAGAACGGTTTTTGCAGATTCTTGCACCTTGGGCTCATTGGATCCCCCCCATTGACGAATAGAAGCCGGCATTTTGAGTTCGAGCCCCGCTTCACCTAACCCAAACCGAAGGCACTGGGTTCCAAGTATCTTGACATTAATAGTTTTATTCGGATAATTTCGAAGCTTGCTGTAGAGCAGGATCAAATCGCAGACACTTGTCCTTAACTGCTACGCAGCTCTCCACTGGACTAGACTTCCTATACACGATATCCGCTGGTGTCCATAGCCTACTGCGGAAAAGGCCACGGTGTTTCAGCTGCTAGCTCGCAACAAAGCTGAAAACTTAACCATGTTTCCCTCGGCTAATTTGCGGCCCCTGCACTTCCCATCCTATCGCTATGATGAACATCTAAGATCGCGTCTGCATTCCTGAGAACACAAGATTACTCATCCATCTAATAATTCTGCCTCAAATTTGCACTCATAGAAACCTGTTACACCTACTTCCCGTTTTAGGAATGTGGAAGCGGCAAAATACCACATGCGATGTACAGCATACCTTACTGATTGCCTTTAAATGAGCCGAGATCCTGTCTAAACCAAGCCACTTACGTGGCACAGTTCTAACTGCCGAGCATTACTCTAAGATACGCTGATTACGCGGAAGAGCACGAAATACACCAAAGCCCAACCCACTGTTATTTAATTAGTTTTGCACCCGTCATGGGAAGTCACTGAACCCTTGCTAGAAGTTCACCACCTACGAGTGAAACTAAGGAAATGAACTCAACCAGGGACTCAACACAAACCAATTTGCACCTTCCATGCTCAACAGGCAGACCCTGGTCTAGTTTCCCAGGTTCATAGACACTAAACAGGCTTCCTGTTCTCACCGACCAACCGAATGAGGCTGCTGAAGGCGCCTCGTCCCTCCCCCTTATTGCTCGACGGCACCATTTGTTATTAGTGGGGACGGTTATCCCGAATGAAGACAAAGCGCGACTGACTATTCTTCTTTATAAGGCCTGTTGTGAAAACAAAAAATGAAATAATGGTATGTCCCAGTTGATGGTGTCAAGTGGCGCCTTATTTTCTCCATTGCGGAGGCATCACCACTGGCAAGGGAAATGTACTGGCGGTATTTGCCATCACCTTTTGCTTTTAGCCGTACCGCACAGCTACCATCGTACTGCGCTTTGCAACTTGATGGGTCGTGCGTAAGTGGTGCGGCTTGAAGAAATCACTTCATTTCAGAGTCCAGTACCTGAAACAGTTGGATTCAAACGGTGCGCTCGCTGTATAAATAAAGTAGGTTGCTCTTCGGAGCTGCCGGAAATCCCGTACTAAGCGCCGACCAGTAGGTTACTCGGGCACGACCCGTTCCTTCGGGAACCATGTTCTGTGTGCATGTGGGCTGATGTCACTTAAAATGCTTCTTGAGAAGAGGGGCCACAAGGGGCTCCATAACCCTTCCATCTACGGGAGTGAGGCCGACCCGGCCATAGTTGGCGACGGTGAATTTCGTTCCACCTTTGACAACGATGTAATCTCAGAGTTTTTTGACCTTTTGGCGGGCTACCTGTTGATACGGATAGGTCGAACAATTAGATCCGTAATGCGATGGGTTATGTAGTCAGGTCAATCCGGCCCAGGAGACTTGTGAGTGCTTACGGAGCAGCAAGAAGCTTCCACCTTTGGCTTTGAAAAGACCCTCAAGCAGATTGTCGGAGCCCTGTTCATACCCGGCGGTAATGAGATCAACTCCAGGCTGTGCACCGACCGACAGGGCTCGGTAGATGTTTCAGCTCTCCCTTCACCCGTTACCGTCAGTTCCTCCTTGTTCAATACGGGCGATGTACCAATTTTTATCCTTGTGTGCGGTTGAAAATAGGCTAAGGGGCGCCTTGGTGCTCGCACATGATCTGTCGTAAGTAGTTTCTCAGATGCAATCCATCTTGTCTATTCCACTTCAGTAAACTAGATACGGATCCCGTGATAGATGTTTCAACCATCACTTTTGGATTCGAACAACCGCTGTGCCCGACGCCTCCATTTCAGCGAGAGCCTAAGCTCCGATTCAAACCCTTGTGGGCCCATCACATGGGTTCGGTGACAGCTGGGTGGAGTGCAGCCACTCGTAAGTTTCAAGAATCCACCACGAATGACTCTAAAGTCCACTTTCACACCGCTATCATCGTCCGAGTTAGTTGGAAACCATTTATTGTCTGGGGCGGCTTTCTGGACACCCCTGAATGGTGTGTCCCAAAAGTTACTTTCCACTTATGCTCCGGGGGTGGGCAAAGCCCGCTGCACAGTGAGCTGCCAGCCAAGGCAATCGGTGCACCCCTTGAAGGAAGACTTTCAACCCTATCGACATCAGAGCCCCCAGGGTATGTTACCAGATCCAAGATAGGGCCTTCACAGGACCCACTCCGGGTTGGCTTCTCAGCTTGTTGGTATAGGGCCAGTTCTTAGAATGCTGTCTGTGGGACCCCAGAAGAAAATTCTGCTCCGGCCTAGGCCCCGCCTAAGATCTAATCAACAAGTGGTGCATTGAAGTCACCCGCCTCTGCAATGAATTCAACATTTATATAGAGGCAGCCGAGAGTGTCCCATGAATATCTACAACTGTCATGAAGCCTCCGGCTGTTTGCTCGAAGCGGCACAAAATGGCTTCACCAAATCCTAATTGGTCGGGTTACTCCTCCAACTGCACGACTGAAATGTCCGACGGCTCGAAAAATGCCAAGCCCCTTTCCCCCCGACCAAACCGATTTCCTGTCAACTCGGAAAAGAGTGCAGCCGAGGAGGGCCCCCTAGAATCTGGGATATTGTTACCCAGGCACATCTCCATCAGTGTCACTGTAGCAGGTGAGTTAAGATAAAGTGGGTTTCCCAATATGTTTCTCCTAATCTGCAGGCCATGGACGTTAGACGTTAGGACGAGGGCGTTATCTCGGTTTGCTGCCATCATCTGTTCCTAGTGTGCCAGCTTGGGAGACTGACAGGGAACTTAGCACCAACAGCCCCCAATGAAAATGAGGTTGCAGTTCCTGCACCCAAAAGTCCTGAATCCCTGAGTGTGTTCCAGGGTTGGCTCACAGCACAGGGAATTCATTGACTTTTTTATCCCTGTCGGTCTTAGGGTTCCGCACCTGGGGAGAGCCATGTTCATCCATATCCTAGCCGGCATGATCGTCTTGTCAAGGAGTTTGCCTCATCCTCCGATTCAAGGACCACTTAGGGAGATCGTGATCTTCCGGTTTCATCGCCCTTACCCAACAGGGAGACCGAATTCCCCCGGATATGTCCGTTAATTATCAGCAGCCAGCAACAAGCAGCTTAGTAAAATCCTCGAGAAGCTCTGAACTGTTCTGGTCCAAGCTCGCCTGATTCCTGATCTGGTATGTCTCCAGGAGTTCCACTACCAGACAGCAATATTTTCGTGGTGAAGGGGCCTTACTTTGGTTCTACTAAATCAATTTTTTATCACGGGTCTACCCTCCCACGAGGGTAGTATGGCTACTAGCCCAGCCGGAACTGCTGTGGCCTTGCTTTTCTGACGATTGTGAGGTCTGTGGTCTCTGCAGCTCTGCCGCAGTTGCGGGCCTGATGTTCTTGAGTGAGAGCAGCCTTGCTAAAGTGGGAGCAAATAAGAAGTCGAAACAATACCTGAGTATGTGTTGAAATAGACTAAACCGAGTGTCGGAAGCACAGCCGTATCCATATAAAAATTCTGATTGCCAGCTCTAACGTGAGAGGAACAAGTTTGGCACACGCCTTTGCCAGTAAGACACCCTTGTCCAAGACAGTGGAAGCCTCGCTAACTGGGGACGTATCCTGAGGGGATGTTCAAATTTTGTCCCCAGGATCACCTCGTATGAGATTCATGGGCACAGCACATTGTTTACTCCGAAAAAAGGCACCGAGTGTGTCCTTAGGCGCAAATCACACTCCATACAGCCGAGAGGCGCGTCTCACTCAGTAAAAGTGCGTGACTGTCTCTGCAGACTCCACCAATCAAATATATAATTCCACTCAAACGGCGGTGTCTCTTTGATGCGGCTTGCCTCTGCTATGATCGCACCAGACAGCTGTGGTACCGAGTGTAATAATATTAATAACAATAGTTTATTTCGGAGACGCCCGAAGCATGCCTTACGCATGATCAAAATTTTACAGACCTTGCTATATTACACTTTAATTTGCATACGGATACCTAGCCCGCAATTATAAATCCAGTTCTAAGTTCCATCAAGACAATACTTACCTGCTAGACGTCACCTGACTTTGACTCACTATTACGCATGGGGCTCAGGGTTTTGTGATAGCTCTTCACCATCAATCTGCTCATCATACAATGCCTTATTTTTCTAAGCAACACTCACCCGCGACTAATCAGGAAGTTGTGTCATCCGGACCTACAACCTACTTCCTACCGAAGCCATTCTCTCTCTTATTTACCAGTTTTTGGTATACTGAATGCTATGATCTTTACAGTTCATCAGTTCTCATCTTCAGCTTGCGCCTTTCGACCGAAAATCGTTGGCTTGTCTGTCCTAATCAGCCTTCGCCACTGCACTAGCTAGCGGTCATCCTCTGCACAGCCAGTGGTGATACATTTCCACCAACTTCGTCGTGCCAGTGAAGTTGCCCTGCATATCAAAATCGGCGGTGCGTTCACCAGACGGCTCGCATACATATTGGAACCCGTCCGACTCTGTTATTGGCAAGAGCAAGCTGTTAAGTGATAGCCCCAGGAATGCTGCGATTATCTGAGTGATTGCTCCATCCTATCTCTTTTTTTCCTTCAATGCTTGTGGCAGCAACACCCTGAAGGTTATGACATCTGGTCTGTAGCGGTCTCACAATAAGGGGAAACAGCCATCCCTATCAGTCTCGGACCCAATGGGCCACGTGTAAAGAAAGGCGGGTCAAGGAGATAAGGGAAGTTTACCCTACGGCGTGAATTTTCTCTCCCTCTCCTCAGTAAAAAAAGAAAAAATTCACTTTAGGCTGGGAAGGTATTGGGCTAATGCTCTCTGCCCCCTTCATTACAGATGGACTTCTGATAACAGCCTAGACCGGACCCTGCATATGGGAAACCCCACTCTTTTGAGTTAACCTGCAGTTCTTTTTGTCTAGACCAGTGTGGGGTGACAGCACGCCGTTCGAGCTCTCCACGTATACTTGCCGACCCCGCCTTACTCAGCTTCAACCCTTTTGGGTTCCCCGCAAAATCCTTGACCAGCTTGCTGATGTTTAATACAGTAGTCGATACGCGGTCTAGATAGTTACATCATGCGACCTCTGCTCTGACGACACCCCGGCCTTGATACGCCTGCGCCTAACAGCTATGGGCAAAGCCTCGCCTGTATTGGTTGTCGGAACGAGGAACGCAATCATTGCACATTTTTAGTTTACTACCCACAAGTTTACTTTTTCTATCCCCCTCGAGCTCAAACACTAATAATGTTGTCCAAAGTCAGCGATGAATTGTCTGCTACCATGTAGACTCAGTTACAAAACCAGAATTCTTACTGACACTAATTCCATTAGTAAACTGTTGTTCCTTTAATGATAGGTGCTCACCTTCAATTAAACCTCTTGTCCCAGGCTGTAACTCAGTGGTCTCATCGCCTTTTTCTTGCACTCCTCCGTTACTCGAGTCCTACCATGCTGATTACCAGCCTTTAATAACCAATACTCACCGATCAGCGTATTTGCTCACGGTTTGTTAGCACACCATCCCACCTAGCTAGCTTATGTATCTGATTACGTATTACCCCACCTACAGCCGGGTCAACTACCTGATTGATGTCCTCCCTTTCCCATTCCCATTTCTGACCCCACCCTTCTCCACTGTTTTATTTTTGTCCCTCAACTGAGCCCCTTTACTATTCTACCACCTATCAACCTAACCATTTTGCACTCTGGCTAAGCATGCGTTTAATATCCCCATCATCAACTGAACGCCCTTAAAAAAAACTACCAGTCTCCGCCCGTAAGCCCCTAGTAGATCGGCCCACTGGCCATCAAGTGGCATTATCACTCTAATTTCCGCTAAGCCGTTAATCATAACCCTCAGCTGGAGCATTCTCCAGACTGCCGCCTTTCTCCTCTATTCCAGAACTCAGTGGTTACCTGGGTAGCCCGTTAACCAAATCGACGTTATCCCTGGATTATATAACGGACTAAACGGTTTGATCGATCGGACTGGCCGTGATTAAACCTACACTCACACCTGGTGACGCTTTATATGGAGCACCTTACATGGCTAACTGGTGATCAAAATCCCATAACCAGGATTACAATAATTCATGATAGTCTCACCGGACCGCCGGACGGTTTCCTGTTATCACCCATCAGCATCCATTTCCCGTACTCCACACGAATAGTTCAATTCATTCTGTGTGCAGAACTTGAGTCCGGCCCTTGCCGTTGCGTTCCGTACCTACTCTCCCTAGTTCGTCAGCCTAGCCCTTTTTGACTGCTGCCCTCATCTTGCATTAACTGCCATCAACGGCTACCAGTGTTTTCATGAAACAAAATACCAAACACTTGGTTATTCATTCTTTTATCACGTATGCAGAAAATCTCACTTTTACACTCAACTCCCTCTGTTCCATCGGGTCTGGCCTCTCCAAGTTACCGCGGTCCTCATTTCTCTTCGCCACCCGTGCATTCTTGCTTGGTTGCATCAGCAGCGTGTCACCAAGTGTTTCCTCGACGGCTTGCTGAAACTCCCAGTTGTGTCCATCCACCATTTTCGCTCCTTAAAAGCTCACTGCACTCCTGGTGAGAGCTTCTGCCTCCATGTGATTTTCTATATAATATCGGAAATACCTATACAAAAAGACCAATCTGATTATCCCAGTCGACTCACTTGCATTTGTATCACAGGCAACCCCCACAATGGTTTATCCACTGGGGGGTCAATCTTCTCTATTTCCAGTAGGCATCTCCGAATGCATTTTGATAACACCATGTTAACCCTATTTTTGATCTTCTTTTGGTAACAATCTCAACCAGTTTCTCTGCACTGATTCCTCAGTTATCCAGTTGCTGCCATACCGCGACTCCTTCTACAATTTCCGACTTTTGTTTGAATCTCGTTCAGTCCACCGCTCTCTCTATCTTCATCGACTGCACACCAAATTCCACAGATCGCCGTGATCCATTGTGGACTAGCGGACCGGTCGTAGACAGTTATCGGCATCCATAAGGCAAGTTGTGTGTTATTCATGCGTCAACTCCCTGTTCATGTAGTGCTGTCCAGCACCAGTTGCTTTATGGGTTCTTGCAAACACTGTACTTTTACCCTTCTTCAGTATCGCTTTTTCTGCATTCCCACGTCCATCCCGCTAACCGTATCGTCCCAGTCCCGAATTCGAAACCGATCTGCATTGGCCGCGCTAACCTTCCCCTATTTAGCTCACTTAAACACCGTCCAAGCTGATCGTTTTATTACTGCAATTGTGTGAACCATGAACTTCAAAATTGTGGTTACCCTACATTACTGTGAACTGTTTTGTTCTCTGATTATGCCTTGTGCATGTGTCCTGACCACGATCAAGAAACATACCATTATTATATTAAACTGAGTGACAAAAATTCGTGAAAGATTTAGAAATACGTGAAACAAGGGGGGGGTAGGAAGAAATAGGGGAGATATGAGAGGGAGATAAATGTATGCACTCTTGGGAGTAAAGTGGGGAGTTTAAGTGAACCCTGAGATCCATTCAAATTTGGGCCCAGTGAATTTGAAGGTCAAGGACAGACGGAGCGGCTGGCTCAGCCGGGTGGAGAAGAACGGAACCTGGAGGTTTTACATGAAGAGGACTGAAGATCGGCGTGAGAAACTCTCGTCATGAGAATAGATGAAGAAAAATGGAAGAATGAAGAGAAGAAAGGAAGAACAAACGATTGAGTTGTATGGCTGGGGACTGGGTAGCCGTGAGCTAGGCGTTATAACAATAAACGGACGGTGTCAATTTGGAAACAGGGAGCTGGCAATGCAAGACTAAAAGAGTGCATCAGATGGCATCAATGCCGCGGAAAGATCGAGATACGGTAGATGTGGGGCACAGATGTAGACAAAATGAAAGTTTATCATTAGGGGCGGTGGCATGGTGGCAAGAGAACTGGCCGGCAAGGAACTGGAGGAGGTGAAGGAACGTTGTGATTACAAAAATATATAAGTGTATGTATCAATATATATCAGAGCGGGAGCAAATAGCGGCCAGGAGGCGGGACTCGGAAGTAGCAGTGCTTGGACGAGACAGGAAGGGTTGGGTCAAATGGTACGGAATTAACTTGGATAAGCTCCGACGAATTTGGTTATGACAGGTAAACATAGGGGACCAACAGCAAAATGAGACCAACTTTGGAAGCACAAAAGTGATGGCTGTGAGCAAAAGTTGATAAACGAGGGAACATGAAGGAAAAAATCGACGAACACAGGCAAGAGTGAATGTAACAGTGCAATTATTACAGGTGTGGCATGTGGTAACGGTCGACCACAGGTGAAGCGGTCTTAAACGGACTTACATCATGCAACAAGATGGCCGTGAAAGTGGCTGAAGAACGTGGGGCGAATGGGAGTGCAGGGTGGTTAGAGAGGCGTGAAAGATAACTGAGGAAGGGTAACTTGGAGGTTAGAAGCACTGTGGTGCGAAGATGCATCAGTTGTAACGGCGAATAATATGGAAGAGAAATAAGAAAGTGAAGGATCAGAAAGATCGGGTAATGGAAGGTCACATGATTTGAAACTGTAGGTGAGAATGATAAAGTTACAATGACTTTACACTGGGTGGAACGCGGAAATGCAGCGCAGCCTGAAAGTCACAATGGAAATGACTGTGGCGAGCAATAAGCGAAGCGGACGAGGGTGTTAACCAAAGAAAACCAGGTAAGATATGATGAATCAGATTGGTTCACTGCGGATGACACAGGATGAAGACCGAGAAGAAGAAAAGAACCCGGACGGGAAAGTCTGTGATAGAATAAAAATGTACGAAAAGTAGTTGTGTTCGGAGTTGGGCGAATGGAAGTGGAGAGTTGCGTGCTTGCAGGCCATTGCACCAATGGATTGAGCCAGAAATGGCTAATCGGTTCACTGCCTGAGAGGACGATCCACAGAAGAATTACGGATTCAGATATGGAAAATATGGAGGTGGCAAAAAGATGATAAGTTTGGTCGTAAAAGAAATGCAAAAGCTGGAACGGCGAGTTCTTATATGGCGATTGGTCATAACTACGGATGTGTCTGGTGCGTAATAGTGGGAGTTATAAGATGGACAAAAAATGATTTCGCATTATGATAGCTAGTAAGGTGTGCGATCGGTGAGCTTTATAAGCATAAGGAGGTACCGAGTGAATACTGATTAGGAGCCGACAGCGGCGAAATGGGTGGAAAAAACATGTATCGGGCTTGGGCAGAGCAGAATGGATGGGGCGACAGTGATATCGCGCAGTGAGGGTTGTCATTGTGAAGCACGATAGGAACAAAAAACAGAAAGGATTGGTGTGCATACAGAGGTAGAACGACATGGTGCTGACAAAAGCGATAGATGAGCGAAAAGTGGCGGAAGAATGGTAGAATCACGCGGTCCGCAACCAGCGCTAGTGGGTGGGGCTGACCGTGCTCTGGACACCTAACCTGAAAAACACTTCGTGAAATGAACACAGGAGGTGTGATCTACCAGCCTAATTGTGCTCGCACATCGTTGCAGACGGCCTGCACACCCGATGTGCGCAGGCCAAAGTGAGGGATCTGACCGCGCCCCGCACCGTTGGGATTGGCGTGAGTGTTCATTGATGGTTGTACAGAAGGATGAGCAACCACGATAAGGGTATACGATCCGCGACCAGTTAGTCAGGTTATGTGAACTTGGAAAACAGTTCCAACGGGAACAGCGATCGACAGACGGCCATACAGCACTATTATCCAGGAGCTCCAGTCAGGAAGGTGGTCAGTGTGGTGCCCGAGGTGGTTGACCGGCTGTGAGAATAACTGGAAAGGAAGTGAGAAAGAGAGACGCAGTCTGGGTATAGCCCTGCTGAAGATCAACTGTTACCGGAAGGAGGAACAAAAGTGAAGCACGGGCTCATCGATGCAGCGGATCTCTAAGACAGATTGAGGCCATGAAACTTGAGACTAAAAAAGGAAGCGCATAAGAGTGGCCAAAACTTTCAATGGAAAATATAGTATTTCACCTAGAGTAGTCATTCAGCAGAAGAAAAGACCAAGTTTTGCATGAAATAAGGGATGAAACTTAGCTGGGGGATAAGGTGGGGGCAGAATTGGTGACGTCATAACTAGGTGTTGATTTCAGTTAATGAGCCACGATAAGTGAGATAAATGAGACTGGATTTTCCAGTCCAAAATCGCAGAGGCGGTGGGGAAAGTTTATGTGGTGGGACCTGGTGTGGAAAAGAGGCCATGTAAGCTTAGATATTTCGAGCGGCTTTGAATTACTCACCGTGCTTTTGTTAATAATTACGGGACAGTAATCAGTATATATATATATATATATGTATATATATATATAATATGTGTACGTATATATATCCGACTGGGGGTTGGTTAGTGATGCAGTTTTTATAGCGTTGTTGAGGTTGGTTTGATTGCCGCAAACGCGATATAACTAAATAAAGGTAATAAATCGTGGAGGGGATGAGGCATATTGACAATCAGTGGTAAGTATTACGGTGGTATCTCTGTAAATGCAAACGCATCTGGAAGGATTTATTTCAAAGTTAAATTGGCAGGATCCTGTAAGTTGGTATAAAAAGACAGTTAGTGGTCGCAGGCATGCTTTACTTATGTCGATGGCGAAGTCTAAGGAGAAACGGCCAAACAAGGCAATCAGAATATCAAAGGCGGTGAAGTTATTTAGGAAGGTAGGTTAAAGCGAGAAAGCAGAGCAATGGCGTAAAAGTAGAAGCCTTTGTCGTAAGCTGGACTTTCGATTATGTGAACGTTGAATAAACGCAAAACAGTTGGGACAGAAAAAAATTATCGATGGCATGCTCGAATGCGTACTCTGACTGAGAAGATCTGATGTGCAAAGGAAGTTCGTTCCAGATTCTGGAGTACGTGAAGAGGAAGAACTTAGAGCGTAGAACAGTCCTCGCGGAGGGTGTGGTGATAGTATACTCTCTATTACGGAGTGAATATCCAGTACCCGAGGAGAAGCACAACTGGCTGGAGGAGTAAGATAGCTTAGTCAACAGCTTAAATATAAATACCAGGTTTAGCTTGATGTGACGAAGCCATAATGGTTCGAGTTTGAGAGATATGCATCGTTCCCTGTAGTTTAAGTTGGACGACCAACCGATAAGCTGCTTTGTGAATTTTCTTTGAATACATTCGATAATAATCTTGTCGGATTTTCTCATACTAGTGAAGATTAGGGGACAATATTCGAGAAGGGGCCTGGCATGTACTTTGTACATGTAAATATTACTCTTCCCAAGCTGAAAGGATCTGAACAGTAGACCGATACACTTTTCAGCCCTCGCCGTTTGGAAGGCAGCATGTTTCGAGAAGCTGAAAGAGCAAGAATAACTTAAGCCAAGGTCTCTTACTAAGGGCTTGCTGTCGATGGATGGACCGCCGATGCATAAAGAACCAGAAGGAACCTGGAATTTGTGAGTAAGAAAAATACACTTGTTGGCGGAGAATTTCGTCGCCCAGGTTGAGCACCATTCAATAAGAGCAGCTAAATCGGCGGAGATTTTGGGGATAATGGTGCCGAGGTTGTCAGGCGAAAAAAGTAGACCATCCTAATGCCATCCGCAAGCAAAAACGGCTTGCCATTAAGTATTGTCGGAAACACCACTTATATATAGGAGGAAAAGAAGGGGGCCTAAAACACTGCCCTGCATAACACCGCTGGCAACAGGCTTAGGATGTAATGGGAGAACCAAGAAGGAAGTAGATAGATAATGCCAAATGACCGCAGCTTTGTTAAAAGGTGGGGGTAAGGTACACGATCCAATGCCTTGGGTAAATCAAGATAAAGAACAACAAAAGATTTCCCACTTTCAGCAGAGTCGGTGACGAGATTCAGAAAATCACACCGACAAATCATGCAGGACCGTGAACGGAGGAATCCATGTTGGTTGTGATCAATAAGGCTGAGGCTTAATAAATAGTTAATAATGTGATCTTTGACTACTTTTTTCGTTATTCTGGATAACATGGGGTATGGTTTATAGGGCAATAATTGGGTATCTCATGTAGAGGTTCTCTTTTATGAATGGGAACGATAAACGTACACTTCTGATCAGCAGGTACGGTGCTGCCGTCAAGTGAAAGAGCGAAATGGTTAAGCGACAAAAGAGGGAGATCCGGTCCACCAGTGGCAAGTGCAACTGGTGGTAAGCCATCGGGGCCTAGTCGAAGGGAGGGTTTGCTATTGGGTAGTAGCTTGGAAATACTCGTGGCCTCGAAGGGTGTCGTAGAAAGGACGGAGTCAGTAAGTGGTGAAGATGGGAGAGGGACAGTGACAGTAGCTGGAGCCATGGCTGAAGCAAAGAATGCATTGAAAGCTTCGGCTATACAAGGTAGGGGGGTGATAGATGAGTAATTATCCAGAATCAGAAGTTGGCAGTCGGCCTTAATATCAGCGTTTCTAGACTTGTGTGACATAGAAAGAATTTGCGAATTTCTGGGATGACTCAATGCGTTAGCTTCTTGGTCACGAAGTCGTGTATTATCTTGTCGTTGATTAAGTGTGGAGAGATGGTTTAGACGAATAAAGATTGAAAAGTAATTGGAGTTATGTAGTTGTTTGAGAAGTTTATGATACTTCTTATGGAGTGACGAGACAGGCGACCTTTTTTAGGTATAGCCTGGGAAGTATTAGACATTATTTTAGACAGTCGGGAAAGAAGGAATAGAAAATGTCCGCAGCAAGCTGGGGGTCACGGGTGAGGAAATAGTCACCCCAGTCTTTTTGGCAAATAAGCGTGACTAGCAAGGCCCAGCTTCTTCATAGGAATGTATTGCTAAAGGGATGTGCGGGATTGAGTGGGCCACTAAAGGCCACTAATGTGTATTTCGCCTATTCTATCGTTTCCTACTCACTGCACCGTACACAATTTTCCACCTTTTTATCAGATTAATCAAGGCATTTTCGTTGCACCCACAAGTGATTCCGCTGATTTTCCTCTTCGAGCCGCATGTGAGCCTTGTGAGACCTGTGGCGATAAAAAAAGAAACCCCTATAATCCCAAAGGCTAGTTTGAGCTCACCTACCACGACTTGGCAGGCGGCACTAGATTTACTAGTATCCATTAAAATGGCGCACAGCAGCCTGACTAAAAACTGCACGGGACCAAACATGAGAAGGAAATTTATGTGGCTCGCCTGCCACCAATTTGTTGAAAACTGTAAGCGCTACGTGAGTTACCTTTTCCTGCTTCATCTGCACTACTTTTCTGCAAACTAGCATTTTGTCAACGCATTTCATTTTCTCCCCTATCTTCATCGCGACCATCAACGGCTTCTGAGTAAATCAAAAGAGGGGTTTTCGCAAAAGCACCGTTTTCCAGCTCCATGTTGTTATAAAATCCAGATCATAGCATAGGACACGGTAACACGTATCCTATGCATGCAGTGTAAATCCATCCTGGATTATCTCAAAGCCCCCGCTTGCTAACCAATTACAATGGAATGAATGCCAGGCCCACCAGGATAGTGGTTGCTGCAGAACATGGCATCAACGACCGTCCCAGTAAAGTGGGAATTTTACAGTATACAAAGCACATACCAACGGCGCATCTGACTAATAGTATTAGCATGTACGAATAATAGTTGCTCAACAAAAAGGACGCGAAGCCAGCTGTGGTTGAGGAAGAGTTGGACGTTCGCCCGCTACCAACATCCTGTAAGGTATCGCACGGGTAACTGATGCAGAAGCTCGGGGCCCTTGGCGTTGAGGCTCTAGTCATCCACTGGATTGGAGATTTTCTAAATGAGGGGGCTTTTGCCTTGAGAGCCTTGGAGTCGCTGGCGCACCCTTTCAGTGCCCCCAGTGGGGTCCCACAGATATCAATTTTAGGGCTACCAGTTTCCTTGGTGTGTATAAACGGTCTACCGTTAGTTTTCCAAGCAACTTGACTCATCTTCGCGGATGAACTTAATATCCGGATTGAAATCCGGTCAGGCTGCATTGGCAAACGACTTGGCTTGCTCGTTATTTGCATATTATTGTTTATCTGAACTCGTGCTGCTATGCATGGTGGCTAGTTGACCGTTGCCCATACCAGCTACACGAAAGCTTCTCCAATATACGCTTGCCAAACTCCCCTACCGATAATGTTCTCAGGGGTGGTGGGAAAAGTAGCCCTGATGATGGTAGTGGCGTAGTGCGGAGTACCTTTGCAAGGGACAGGTAGTCCACTCCTAGCGGAATGGACTAGAGAAAGCACGTATTGAGGAAAAAGCCCGGTAGGATTTAAGTTTCCTCACATCTGGTATGCCCGAATTCTGATATCAATCCCTAGGTAGGCTAAAAAATTAATAATCGGGAAAACTTCATAACGAAAGCTTAAACCAACTGCAACTACCTGGTGCCCCTGAGGACATCTTTCAAAGAGGGGAACTCAATAACTTTGATAAGGAAACCTCGGAACTTGAGAAATGGGAGAAAATCGCTGGCCAGTCGTAGGCCACTCTCCAAGTCAACAGTAAGACCGTCCTCGGATGCGGAGGAAATGTGGTTGATGGGGACATCCCTGAACCAGTTACGAGAGGCAGACAACAAGAAGGAACAGCGGGCTTTCCCGTGGTTGGTCCCCTGAGGATGATCGGCATGTCTGGACATGCGACCATCAAATGCTTCCCCAGGCCCGGCAAAAGAAGGGATCCCCAAGGAGGTTAGGTTAAGGATCCTAGGCCGGTTGTTGTGGAACCCTGTAATTCCAGATGCTGGGATAGGTTTCCATCGGCTGCCCACGAGACCAACATAGCCACGGTGGTTTCAGTGGTGGTTCAACCTCAATGATGCACCTCTCTGAGTTGGAGAAAGCCTTCCGACCTGAACTTTTTCCCTCAAGGGCCTCAACACAGTTATTCTGCGCTCGTCTGGAGTTCAGGTAGCCCAGCTGCAACTATTGCCGTTCACCTGTCCAGGCGAAACCTCAGCGAGACTCGAAGCAGCGACCAGGAAGTCGTTACTGGATGTAGATTGTTCAACTTCGTCGAGAGCGTGAACTTCGTGTGCCACCCTAGCGGGTGCTTCCATAAACAGAAGCTAAGGCTTCACTGAAGTGCCAGTCCAGAAGGAAGGAGAAAACCACTCGGACCTCACTTCCTAGCAGCCTTGGGCCCCCAAAAACTCAATTATTGGGCAGGAGACTGCGCGGCTGCTAGCTGAGCATACAAACTCGGGAAGTGCTGGTGACATAAAGGACAGGGCTTGAGGCCACACACAAGGCGTAGATGTGATGGGGGTCACTGAGACCTGGGTTTGAACTCAGGAGGAAATTGCAAACAAAAATCCTTAGAACTCTGTAGTCGGCCGCTCCGGCATACCGAGCGAACAGCAGGATGAAAGGGTATTGCTCCTCACGCGAGGTCACTATCACCAGCGAGAGAGGTCCAGATGGCGCCTACCCTATATACAGGCTACTTTGGTTGCCTCCACGACTTACGACGTAGAACTAGGAAAATGCTGTGTGTGCCGAAGCTCTTCGTCTTTAACAAAGTAAGGTGGTCAGCCAAAACAGTACTTGCCTCTTCTCACAAGTTTTAGGGAAAGTCCTGATAACAAGGACCTCGAAGTAACAGAGGTAGGCCGGGTAAATGAGATAGCTTCTGTGAGTCGCTCAGTCACGGTCTGCTAGGCAGCATACATGGTAAAAGCCTGACCTAGAATGTTACTGAGGCGACCAGATGGAGGCAAGAGAAGCTTCCATCCATCCTAGGCCGTGTGTTCACGAGGTTCTCACGAGACTTATCAGACCTTCACTTTGAGGTTCTGCCAGGAAGCAGTGACGAAGGGGTACTTCGTCTAACACGGAGTCTTGACAGGCTAGTGGAGGACGCGCCTGTTGGCCTTAAGTGTAAGTCCTGTACCGCTCACCAATGACGCACCGCATTCAGATCTAGCCGAACGGAATCCGCTTCTACGTTGCCAACTAACTTTGTGTCACATTTAAAAGGCAATGAATAGTTTTCTGAAGCCCATGGCCAAGCCGCTATTCAACAGAATGAACAACACGGATCCGAAGGCAGGGCCACGTGGTACACCGCTCGGCAAACCTGCCCCCTGGGATATGCTGTCATCCCTCTTGATCTAAGCAGTCCTAGTTGTCACAGGTCTACTGACCCACGCAATGGTTTTCGGAGACAGACCGAAAGCAATCAACTTCTCCAGCAACAAATGGTGACTGCTTGAATCAAATGCCTTCCGGGGTCGAGGCAGAAGACCCCAACTCCCGCCCGTGTTCCAAATTTCGGGCAACCTTTTCCATGGGCCAGATGAGGGCTAAAATGCAGGAACTGAAACAAAGAAACCTGGGCTGGCTTTTTGCAGTCACCCCGTGGGCGGTCACAGGATCCTAATCCTGTCTCGCAAAACCCACCCGATCGCCCTCAATAATACAGCAGTCAAACTAACTGGCCTGTATTTGAGACAGATGGCTCTCTGTCCGGCTTTGTAAGTCAAATCTCGCAAATCGAGCAACGCGTAGCCAATTCAAACGAATCCCAAAACCAGAACAAGATTGATTCGTAGCTTCTACGTTACTAAATTGAAATGCACAAAGGATACAAATATACACGAACCTCAAGTATGCGGCCAAATAGACTTCACAGTAAAACCCAAAGGTCCAAAGCCCCGTGGCTCAAGCACGACAGTCAGAAACGGTTCAAGGCCAAATTCAAATGTCTCACATGGATAAACAAACGTGAAAATGTGTGGTGTATGAGCGAGCTTTCCAAGATAATGTTAAATAAAGTCAAATTCCCAAAGCACGTTGAACATTAAGAAGGATTTTCAGTATTCGTTCGTTACACCGCCGGCCAAAATCCTTCCGCGAAAATGGTTGTCTAAGGTTCAGGAAGGGGTCATGATTCTCACCCTACCTACCTTTAACTTATTGTCAGTGCCTGTGGATACTACCTTCCTGTGTTACCTGAACGTGAAACAGGTTTTTGCCGTAGTCATCATCGCACAATCCATAAGGAATCAATTCCAAATCCCGCTGCACAACTTGAGATTGACATATTCATCAGAAAACCGGCGCATATAGTCAGACGCACGATGAAGATGAAGGCTTCGCAGAGTGAAGTGTTTCGCCGCACGAAATAAGTCTAAGCATCACAAGCAGTAACCCATTGCAGCAACTGGTTAGACTAATTTTGTTTACAAGCTTGAGCGCAGAAGTTGAACGCAGGTGCAACGCCTAATGAGATATCGCGTAAAATTGACAGGTCACGAACCAGTGGAATTACATAAAATTAACGCACGAAATCTTCCGAAAGAAATGAAAACCGGTTTCTGATTATGAATAAATTTCGAAAACAAGTGTACGGCGGACAGTATCGAAATACACATGAACACGGAGATTGATCGAATACTGGCATCTATCAGAGTATTTCAAAGTTTTTCTGTGCACAAAATATGTGACAATCAATATTGTATAAAATGTAAATAAATGTTCTTCTTTAAAGATAATAATAGTTTCACAATGTGCTCGCAGCTAGTATGCCTCACCTGAACTGTTCAAGTGAAATACTGGTGAATTTCTCCTCTTCACCTATGTGCACGCTAGATAGAAACTGGAACTAAGTACATTTGCAACCTTTCAGAAAAAATGGGTCCAGTTGATTAGTTGTAGGGCATGATATGCAATAAAGTGCTGAGTAACTCGGAGCGAGGCGATCTGCGAGCTACTTTGTCTTTTGTATGTGGTTTCGAGCTCGAATCATCAACATTTTCCTCGCTGTTTCCTGCTACGAGTGGATTAACTCTCTGATGTCTCGAACACATTCTTCGTTTCTTCCGTTTCCTGTAATGTAACACAACTGTAGGATCTGTCCAATAGGCAAGGCTCAGTTCGGCGGTGGTGCAGTTCTCTTTTAGCATTCGTGCTACCTTAAAACCCAATACCAGTGCAGTCGTTTTGAGCTCGTTTAGGGATACTGACTTCAGCTCAGCAATTTTTGTTTTGGCAAAGGGTACTTT
Source organism: Fasciola hepatica (assembly GCA_948099385.1). Classification (NCBI taxonomy): domain Eukaryota; kingdom Metazoa; phylum Platyhelminthes; class Trematoda; order Plagiorchiida; family Fasciolidae; genus Fasciola; species Fasciola hepatica. Next base: position 7,367,158 of record CANUEZ040000083.1, read on the forward strand.
GTTTCGCTGCCGGCCATGCAGTTCCACCCAGGTACCGTACACTGTCACTGGGTCGGCAAATTTCAAGCTGCTTTGGGTGACCTGCTGGTGTCCTTTTTTAAGATATTTCAAAAGCCTCCGGGCAACTTCTCTTTTTCTCAATAAGTGACTTGACGGTGGTCTCTCGGGTATAGCAACTTCATGTTGCCCACTGTGAAGTCCCGTCTTTGAATTCGCCATCGAAAGCGCCGACTGATCCTTCGAGTGAACTTCGCTTTCCTGAGATGGACCGTTGGATTCAATATCGAAAGGCTGATCGTGTTCTACAGAGGCACTTCTCTCAGCAACATTTGAGCAATTTATTGATGCCAATTGTTGGAGTTCGCTCGTCAGGGGTCCGAGAAGTGTCCAGCCTAGTATCGTTCGCGTAGCGAATGGTTCTTTTCGATTGCTTATGCTCTGTTCAAGCACCCAGTGAGCCTCTGGTACATTGCATCCAATTAGTATGTCGACGTGGGGGCTAGAAACTTCTTCGAACTCTATGTCCCTGAGATGAGACCATCTCTTGGCGATCGATCTAACAGAGTCGACTGGTCTCATTGGCAAGCTGTCTATTGCAAAAGCTTCCGGAATTTCTACGGTCCCCTCATCAGATAAAGACGTTAACTGCAGGGTCAGCCTCTTAGAATTGCTAACATGACCCCCTGCAATCGTGCTGATAGTGAGCGAGGTAGGCTCGCCTACTAGTTCGCAGCTTTCTACAAGCTCGCGAGTAATCAGCGAGGTATCCGACCCCGTGTCCAAAAATGCATTGACCCTCCTCAGTCCTTTAGGTGTCACGATACCGACAGGTACGATGCCTAATCTTGCCGGTTTGAAATCATCATGTCCCGTTGAACAGACAATTTTGGGTTCATCTGGCTGAATAGGTCTATTGTTGAGAAGGCCATGCAGTAACGAGTGATGATTACCCTAGCATCCGTCTTGGTTGCATTTCACTCTTAAGCTGCATTCAGAGGCTCGATGAGAGTTGTTCAAACACATAAAGCATGAGCCAATCCTTTTTACCGCGCACCACCGATCGGGTACACTCATCCCATGAAAGGTCGGACAATCTGGTAACCGATGCAGGGAGTTGCATAGCTTGCATTCAGCTGACCTCTCGGGTTCTTGACTTATCATGTGCATGTTAGCCAAAGACTGGGTTTGGTTACAGTCCTTCTCCACAATTCGAGATGTTGGTTCCCTTCGCGCCAGTCTGCAACTTTCGCGTACGATTTGTCCAAATCGGCTGTTGGCGATACGGGATTGACGACCTATGAACTCCGTCAAATCGTTGAACGTAGATTCCCGCTCAAGCATATTTATTTTTTCAGCTTCCTCTGCCCATCGGCTCTGTAAATCAATAGATAGACATCGGACAATGCATTCCTGTGTGTGCAATGCATTCAGATCAGACTGGTATCCTAAGTGCTCCAGTGCTATACTGCAATTCTGCATTTTTATCACCAAACTCGACAGTGATTCAGCCTTGCCCTCAGTCCTTTTCGCCTCCAATAAAACACTATCAATTAGGCTTCTAGCCACCTTGAATGGTTGTCCAAACAAATCTTTCAGGATTCTGCGCGCCCTGATGTACCCCATCGGTGGATCAAGCATCGCGCAGCCTTCGATAGCACTTTTGGCTCTCCCACGACAGTAATGTAATAAATACAAAAACCTTTGACCAGGATCTGCAACTTTGCACTCAACAAAATTTTCGAACTGTTTCATGAATATACAGTATTGCTCGGGGTGCCCGTCGAAGTGGGACAGCTCCACTCTCGGCAGGTCAAGAGCCAAAACCTCGGTAGTTTCAGGCTGTCTCAAGGGTTTATATTCGTCGATCACAGTGCCTTTTCGATGTTGACATTGTGAACTACGTGGACTCTTTGCTGGCTCTCTGAGACCAGTTCCTTGTGTAAGGGGCTCTGCTTCCTTTCTGGCTAACCGCAGCTCGTTTTCTAATTCTATTACTCTCATTCTATAAGTACTAATATCGTCAAACGCATCGCGGTTAGAAAAATATGACCTGGCACTGACAGAGCTAGTAAACTTAGTATTATCTAGAGAATCAATAACACCCGAACCATCCCCAGAGACTTGCCGAGTTATTTCCTGTTGTCTCAAAATGTCCTTGCTTCCTCGTCTGGGCATTCCCAATGAGTTTTCTTGTCCAGGTTCCACTTGAGTACTGTAAGTCAAATCTCGCAAATCGAGCAACGCGTAGCCAATTCAAACGAATCCCAAAACCAGAACAAGATTGATTCGTAGCTTCTACGTTACTAAATTGAAATGCACAAAGGATACAAATATACACGAACCTCAAGTATGCGGCCAAATAGACTTCACAGTAAAACCCAAAGGTCCAAAGCCCCGTGGCTCAAGCACGACAGTCAGAAACGGTTCAAGGCCAAATTCAAATGTCTCACATGGATAAACAAACGTGAAAATGTGTGGTGTATGAGCGAGCTTTCCAAGATAATGTTAAATATAGTCAAATTCACAAAGCACGTTGAACATTAAGAAGGATTTTCAGTATTCGTTCGTTACAGGCTTTGTGGATTGGGGTGACCAAAGCCTCGGACTAATGCCGGGGAAAGCAGCCTTCGTTACGGGACGTTTTGAACAATGTTGTCGGCTCCGGGCCTAAAACTAAGCCAGAGGTTGAAGGACTGCCAGATGGGCATCACCGGGCCCCACCGCCTTGGTTCTTACAGACTACTTGGAACTCCGAAATCTTGCTTTATCAGGAGGCTTACTCTGACTTCTGAGCGCAGTTGCCGTGTCAATTCTTGGAAGACCTGAGGTCCGCTAGTCTCGTTTATACACCTGCTGGAAGTAGTGCCTAAGAAATTCAGCCTTCTCGAGGTTGTTGGTGGCCGCTCAAACTTGGGTATCTGTTACTTTTCCAAATGCCACCGTTAGAGCAGTCTTGGATCTCGAGCAGTTGTAACACTCCTTCGGGTTTATCCTAATGACTTCGACTAAAAGCTACTTTTACTTCTTTCTGAGCGCGCTCTAAATCCTACTCGACCCGGAACCTCCTGCTAAATACTGTAGGTAACCTCTGTGACCATTACTGTTTCGCTATCCAGCCCAAGCAGATTTTCTCCTCTGAAAAGCTCTCCGGACCCGACTAGTCCACAGCGGCTAGGCGCCGCTACAACAAATCATCCTTAGGAGGGGGAAGGAGGCTAAGGCTTAAGTGCCCCCAAAACCGCCCTACACATTCCTCGCCCAGTTCAAACTGCCTTCTGATCTCAGCCCCCAGTTCCTTCAACTTTATCAGGTCTACCAGGTGGTAGCTATGATTTTGCTGGCCCGTGGGTACTAGCCTGTTAAGACTCTGTGTTAGACGAAGTACCCCTTCGTCACTGCTTCCTGGCAGAACCTCAAATTGAAGGTCTGATAAGTCTCGTGAGAACCTCGTGAACACACGGCCTAGGATGGATGGAAGCTTCTCTTGCCTCCATCTGGTCGCCTCAGTAACATTCTAGGTCAGGCTTTTACCATGTATGCTGCCCAGCAGACCGTGACTGAGCGACTCACAGAAGCTATCTCATTTACCCGGCCTACCTCTGTTACTTCGAGGTCCTTGTTATCAGGACTTTCCCTAAAACTTGTGAGAAGAGGCAAGTACTGCTTTGGCTGACCACCTTACTTTGTTAAAGACGAAGAGCTTCGGCACACACAGAATTTTCCTAGTTCTACGTCGTAAGTCGTGGAGGCAACCAAAGTAGCCTGTATATAGGGTAGGCGCCATCTGGACCTCTCTCGCTGGTGATAGTGACCTCGCGTGAGGAGCAATACCCTTTCATCCTGCTGTTCGCTCGGTATGCCGGAGCGGCCGACTACAGAGTTCTAAGGATTTTTGTTTGCAATTTCCTCCTGAGTTCAAACCCAGGTCTCAGTGACCCCCATCACATCTACGCCTTGTGTGTGGCCTCAAGCCCTGTCCTTTATGTCACCAGCACTTCCCGAGTTTGTATGCTCAGCTAGCAGCCGCGCAGTCTCCTGCCCAATAATTGAGTTTTTGGGGGCCCAAGGCTGCTAGGAAGTGAGGTCCGAGTGGTTTTCTCCTTCCTTCTGGACTGGCACTTCAGTGAAGCCTTAGCTTCTGTTTATGGAAGCACCCGCTAGGGTGGCACACGAAGTTCACGCTCTCGACGAAGTTGAACAATCTACATCCAGTAACGACTTCCTGGTCGCTGCTTCGAGTCTCGCTGAGGTTTCGCCTGGACAGGTGAACGGCAATAGTTGCAGCTGGGCTACCTGAACTCCAGACGAGCGCAGAATAACTGTGTTGAGGCCCTTGAGGGAAAAAGTTCAGGTCGGAAGGCTTTCTCCAACTCAGAGAGGTGCATCATTGAGGTTGAACCACCACTGAAACCACCGTGGCTATGTTGGTCTCGTGGGCAGCCGATGGAAACCTATCCCAGCATCTGGAATTACAGGGTTCCACAACAACCGGCCTAGGATCCTTAACCTAACCTCCTTGGGGATCCCTTCTTTTGCCGGGCCTGGGGAAGCATTTGATGGTCGCATGTCCAGACATGCCGATCATCCTCAGGGGACCAACCACGGGAAAGCCCGCTGTTCCTTCTTGTTGTCTGCCTCTCGTAACTGGTTCAGGGATGTCCCCATCAACCACATTTCCTCCGCATCCGAGGACGGTCTTACTGTTGACTTGGAGAGTGGCCTACGACTGGCCAGCGATTTTCTCCCATTTCTCAAGTTCCGAGATTTCCTTATCAAAGTTATTGAGTTCCCCTCTTTGAAAGATGTCCTCAGGGGCACCAGGTAGTTGCAGTTGGTTTAAGCTTTCGTTATGAAGTTTTCCCGATTATTAATTTTTTAGCCTACCTAGGGATTGATATCAGAATTCGGGCATACCAGATGTGAGGAAACTTAAATCCTACCGGGCTTTTTCCTCAATACGTGCTTTCTCTAGTCCATTCCGCTAGGAGTGGACTACCTGTCCCTTGCAAAGGTACTCCGCACTACGCCACTACCATCATCAGGGCTACTTTTCCAACCACCCCTGAGAACATTATCGGTAGGGGAGTTTGGCAAGCGTATATTGGAGAAGCTTTCGTGTAGCTGGTATGGGCAACGGTCAACTAGCCACCATGCATAGCAGCACGAGTTCAGATAAACAATAATATGCAAATAACGAGCAAGCCAAGTCGTTTGCCAATGCAGCCTGACCGGATTTCAATCCGGATATTAAGTTCATCCGCGAAGATGAGTCAAGTTGCTTGGAAAACTAACGGTAGACCGTTTATACACACCAAGGAAACTGGTAGCCCTAAAATTGATATCTGTGGGACCCCACTGGGGGCACTGAAAGGGTGCGCCAGCGACTCCAAGGCTCTCAAGGCAAAAGCCCCCTCATTTAGAAAATCTCCAATCCAGTGGATGACTAGAGCCTCAACGTCAAGGGCCCCGAGCTTCTGCATCAGTTACCCGTGCGATACCTTACAGGATGTTGGTAGCGGGCGAACGTCCAACTCTTCCTCAACCACAGCTGGCTTCGCGTCCTTTTTGTTGAGCAACTATTATTCGTACATGCTAATACTATTAGTCAGATGCGCCGTTGGTATGTGCTTTGTATACTGTAAAATTCCCACTTTACTGGGACGGTCGTTGATGCCATGTTCTACAGCAACCACTATCCTGGTGGGCCTGGCATTCATTCCATTGTAATTGGTTAGCAAGCGGGGGCTTTGAGATAATCCAGGATGGATTTACACTGCATGCATAGGATACGTGTTACCGTGTCCTATGCTATGATCTGGATTTTATAACAACATGGAGCTGGAAAACGGTGCTTTTGCGAAAACCCCTCTTTTGATTTACTCAGAAGCCGTTGATGGTCGCGATGAAGATAGGGGAGAAAATGAAATGCGTTGACAAAATGCTAGTTTGCAGAAAAGTAGTGCAGATGAAGCAGGAAAAGGTAACTCACGTAGCGCTTACAGTTTTCAACAAATTGGTGGCAGGCGAGCCACATAAATTTCCTTCTCATGTTTGGTCCCGTGCAGTTTTTAGTCAGGCTGCTGTGCGCCATTTTAATGGATACTAGTAAATCTAGTGCCGCCTGCCAAGTCGTGGTAGGTGAGCTCAAACTGGCCTTTGGGATTATAGGGGTTTCTTTTTTTATCGCCACAGGTCTCACAAGGCTCACATGCGGCTCGAAGAGGAAAATCAGCGGAATCACTTGTGGGTGCAACGAAAATGCCTTGATTAATCTGATAAAAAGGTGGAAAATTGTGTACGGTGCAGTGAGTAGGAAACGATAGAATAGGCGAAATACACATTAGTGGCCTTTAGTGGCCCACTCAATCCCGCACATCCCTTTAGCAATACATTCCTATGAAGAAGCTGGGCCTTGCTAGTCACGCTTATTTGCCAAAAAGACTGGGGTGACTATTTCCTCACCCGTGACCCCCAGCTTGCTGCGGACATTTTCTATTCCTTCTTTCCCGACTGTCTAAAATAATGTCTAATACTTCCCAGGCTATACCTAAAAAAGGTCGCCTGTCTCGTCACTCCATAAGAAGTATCATAAACTTCTCAAACAACTACATAACTCCAATTACTTTTCAATCTTTATTCGTCTAAACCATCTCTCCACACTTAATCAACGACAAGATAATACACGACTTCGTGACCAAGAAGCTAACGCATTGAGTCATCCCAGAAATTCGCAAATTCTTTCTATGTCACACAAGTCTAGAAACGCTGATATTAAGGCCGACTGCCAACTTCTGATTCTGGATAATTACTCATCTATCACCCCCCTACCTTGTATAGCCGAAGCTTTCAATGCATTCTTTGCTTCAGCCATGGCTCCAGCTGCTGTCACTGTCCCTCTCCCATCTTCACCACTTACTGACTCCGTCCTTTCTACGACACCCTTCGAGGCCACGAGTATTTCCAAGCTACTACCCAATAGCAAACCCTCCCTTCGACTAGGCCCCGATGGCTTACCACCAGTTGCACTTGCCACTGGTGGACCGGATCTCCCTCTTTTGTTGCTTAACCATTTCGCTCTTTCACTTGACGGCAGCACCGTACCTGCTGATCAGAAGTGTACGTTTATCGTTCCCATTCATAAAAGAGAACCTCTACATGAGATACCCAATTATTGCCCTATAAACCATACCCCATGTTATCCAGAATAACGAAAAAAGTAGTCAAAGATCACATTATTAACTATTTATTAAGCCTCAGCCTTATTGATCACAACCAACATGGATTCCTCCGTTCACGGTCCTGCATGATTTGTCGGTGTGATTTTCTGAATCTCGTCACCGACTCTGCTGAAAGTGGGAAATCTTTTGTTGTTCTTTATCTTGATTTACCCAAGGCATTGGATCGTGTACCTTACCCCCACCTTTTAACAAAGCTGCGGTCATTTGGCATTATCTATCTACTTCCTTCTTGGTTCTCCCATTACATCCTAAGCCTGTTGCCAGCGGTGTTATGCAGGGCAGTGTTTTAGGCCCCCTTCTTTTCCTCCTATATATAAGTGGTGTTTCCGACAATACTTAATGGCAAGCCGTTTTTGCTTGCGGATGGCATTAGGATGGTCTACTTTTTTCGCCTGACAACCTCGGCACCATTATCCCCAAAATCTCCGCCGATTTAGCTGCTCTTATTGAATGGTGCTCAACCTGGGCGATGAAATTCTCCGCCAACAAGTGTATTTTTCTTACTCACAAATTCCAGGTTCCTTCTGGTTCTTTATGCATCGGCGGTCCATCCATCGACAGCAAGCCCTTAGTAAGAGACCTTGGCTTAAGTTATTCTTGCTCTTTCAGCTTCTCGAAACATGCTGCCTTCCAAACGGCGAGGGCTGAAAAGTGTATCGGTCTACTGTTCAGATCCTTTCAGCTTGGGAAGAGTAATATTTACATGTACAAAGTACATGCCAGGCCCCTTCTCGAATATTGTCCCCTAATCTTCACTAGTATGAGAAAATCCGACAAGATTATTATCGAATGTATTCAAAGAAAATTCACAAAGCAGCTTATCGGTTGGTCGTCCAACTTAAACTACAGGGAACGATGCATATCTCTCAAACTCGAACCATTATGGCTTCGTCACATCAAGCTAAACCTGGTATTTATATTTAAGCTGTTGACTAAGCTATCTTACTCCTCCAGCCAGTTGTGCTTCTCCTCGGGTACTGGATATTCACTCCGTAATAGAGAGTATACTATCACCACACCCTCCGCGAGGACTGTTCTACGCTCTAAGTTCTTCCTCTTCACGTACTCCAGAATCTGGAACGAACTTCCTTTGCACATCAGATCTTCTCAGTCAGAGTACGCATTCGAGCATGCCATCGATAATTTTTTTCTGTCCCAACTGTTTTGCGTTTATTCAACGTTCACATAATCGAAAGTCCAGCTTACGACAAAGGCTTCTACTTTTACGCCATTGCTCTGCTTTCTCGCTTTAACCTACCTTCCTAAATAACTTCACCGCCTTTGATATTCTGATTGCCTTGTTTGGCCGTTTCTCCTTAGACTTCGCCATCGACATAAGTAAAGCATGCCTGCGACCACTAACTGTCTTTTTATACCAACTTACAGGATCCTGCCAATTTAACTTTGAAATAAATCCTTCCAGATGCGTTTGCATTTACAGAGATACCACCGTAATACTTACCACTGATTGTCAATATGCCTCATCCCCTCCACGATTTATTACCTTTATTTAGTTATATCGCGTTTGCGGCAATCAAACCAACCTCAACAACGCTATAAAAACTGCATCACTAACCAACCCCCAGTCGGATATATATATATATATATATATATATATATATATATATACAAATAATATATATATATATATACTACAAAGATGCCTTCGTTAATGAAGCTGAGTAAGATGTTAAGCATGCGGCTTGCAGTCTTGCACATTGACAACCCACGAAGAGGAGGAGCACGTGAGGCTTTGTGGGTGGCCCTAGCACTATTAACGAACACAGCTTGCGGGAGCTGGTGGGCATCGTATGTTTTTGACAGACTCTTCTTGACAGCAAGCTTATTGATGGAGCGTGATCTGCTGGCAAGAAACTCAAGTTGGGACAGAGTTGTGATCGCATTTGTAAGCAGGTGGAAAGACTGCACTTTTAAGAATACTCTCGGAAATTTTGCTGGGGATGCCAGGTAGACTCATGGGCCTGTAACTAGAAGCAAGATGCTTGCTACCCCTCTTATGGATGGATGTGATGACTGCCTTTTAACAGCTTCCGAGAACAGCTCAATTGTCATCACTCCGCTTGGAAAGAGGGGCATAAGGAGATGCCAATTCGTCTGCCTCCTTATGAACGAGGGGATGGGTTAAGTTAGGACCCATGAAGCAGTATTTGTTGAGCCGATGGATACTTTGTGCGGCTGCAAAAAAGTGAACGGTGGTGTGAATAACGATAAGGATAACAGATATTGGGTGGATGACAGGTCAGGATGATATGGATATGGAGCTGCAAACCAGTAGAATGTGGGAGTTGAGGGTCTTGGCCGCTTGGATGAGAGACGTGACTGGGGATCTGGAATGATCCTTGAGAACGAATTGCTTTTACGCCGTAATCCTTAGGCCACTTGCTTATTGAAATGGTGTCTCACTGGTTCGTGCTCCGGCAGGTACTAACCCACAGACTGCCATTTATTACCATTTATTCTTACCTTTGCATCTGTCACTGATAGCCCCTAAGTTTTTTGCATCAGGCGTGGATCTATGCCCGGCAATTGGGTGTGCGCTCTTGTCTAGCATGCTTCTGATGAGACGAGAGATGGAAAGTTTACTGGTCCATGGTAGACAAGTTTCGGGGACAAATGGACCACCACCTAAGGAGGTCATCTCCCTGATAACTGTCATCCCACCAACAGAGTTGTCTAGATGGACCGGGTTCAGCTGGGAGCGTGGTCATGCGCTGACTTGGCCAAAAGTGGCCATTTTAAAGGATATAAGCATTTCAGTTTCACGGGGAATTGGAGGCCAGTTTACAGTACAATGCAGCCCAGCAGTAATGTGACCACCTCTACCGAGCGGTTGCATGGTGAGCTCTACATCTTTTTGGAACCAGTCGTCAGTGGTGACCAAACCTATTGGAGGGGATTTTGTCCTGTGCGATATCCGGTCGGATATTGTACTTTCAGCACCTGTAATTTCTTGAGAGCGAGATCCATAAGGGATTTACCAAAGGTGCCTTCAGGGGCGCTAGCTCTTTGCCTGTCAACATTGGGTGAGTTGGAGCCACCATGGGTGACAGTTGGGTGAAATATGTATAGTTTTTCAAGGAGTCTAATAAGTCTGGGACCCAGGCTATAGGTAGAATTGCACCCCGGAGGCTGGCGAACCACACCAGGCAGCAGAGAGTCTGTACTGGAGAGAGTAAAAATACTCCACAGACAACCAACAAATGAAAAGCCTGGAGCTGGTAGTGTGGTGAGAGGAGAGATGGAATTATTGTAGTACGTGATAACCACACCAGTGCGACCTCTACTGGAGCCCTGCCTAGCCATGTACTAAACCCGAATGAAAGGTTCAGCAACGTGTCAGGGATGAGCCGGGCTTCTCTGAGGAATGTGACCTGGAGGTCCCTACCCACTGCAAGCTGCCGAAGCTGTAGCACTTTGTCCAGCTGGCTCAGGTGAATGCGGCAGAGACACCTGGGCACATGTTTGGGAGTTGTCGCAGAATTGTTAGAGACTGCTGATTTTGGGTTTGAGGAGAGAGAAGAAGGGGATACTGGGGGTGAAGGAGAAGCCCTTGGGGAGTAAAAAGCTGGGGACAGTAGGAGGCTGAGGGAAGAGCCAACTGTTTAGGGAGATGGTACGTTTTGTCTTCTAGTGACCAAGGCGGCAGCGTACCAGCCGGGAGATCAAGACCCCTCAACTTCCAAAAAGAACGGCCTACTTTTCGTGGTTTACCATTGTTTTTACTTCGGGGTTCACTGTTGTGAGCCTTCTTATCCGTTATCTCATTCAGTATGACTAAATCAATTGTCCTTTCTGGTTCTTTAACATTCTTAGTGTGACATCCAGCCAAGAGAGGTTGAAGTTTGGTATTCAGGCTTGGGGATAAGCGAATCTACCAGTTAAAGCGGCCAGACTATCGTCTGTCCGTCCATATCTTTTTTGGGCCTTTGGGATCTTGAAGCATTCCCTCCAACACTCATGCTCCTTTCTGTGACTAGAGGTGGAATGTTCAGGGGTTTATCAGATGGTGATCTTTAAACTCGATCCTCATGGAAATTTACCTGGACTACCGGCAGCTCACTGTGTTTGGGATCATCTTTTGGTGGGGCTACTGGCTCAACCCCCTAATTACGAAGCCCCAGGCGAAGTGGCATGTCGATGGGTGCTCCCTTGAGCCCTTTACTTCATCCTTGAGCTTTGCCTTTGGGGAAGTACTTTGTTTTACTGCCTTTGTGAGGTCTATCTCGATTGAGGTTCCATTTACCCGGTTGGCCCGTTTGGTTGCCAGCCAGCCGCACCAACCTGTTAACGAGGGATGGAGCTTAAGCCGATTAAACACCTGGGCATAGGTGTCATGAGGATGATCCTAAATGGGAAGACGGCCTCAAAGAATGACACCCTCTGAGTGTTTCTCAGTGCCTTGAGGAATCTTAAGGAGCTTGACACTCGAAAATTCTACGCACATGATAGGCCGCCCGGGGACGCCGAAGGAGTTATGATAGCCAGGCTTCTCAGGCTAGACCTCATCTCTAAGAGTGCAGCCAGTGGCATTTTTCGTCCGTCTCAGCGGCTTGTCCTTGGGAGTCACTTTTTAATGCACCCGTTAAAACGGCAACATGAAGAACTTTCTCGTCTGGATTTAGGGGTGAAATACTGGCCACTGGTGCATAATTACCCTGCCCGCGGGGGAGAGTGGCCCGGTGCATAGAAAAAACCACATCCACGGCAGAGGAAGCTGACGATAACTACTGGCAAGTCACCACAGACAAAAATTAGTATAAAATTAGGGGGTGTGTGGTGTTCCAAAGGTCTAATTTTTCTAAAACTGCGTGAATCACAGAGAGAGGCACAACCGCGCAGCTAGTGTACCACATCCCGGTCAGTCTTCACGGTCAGGGGTCAGGTTGGATTCGCACCAGCGCTTCCTCCAAAATCCTTGTCGCTGCCAGCGAAGTAACTCGCCTCTGTCAATGTATTCACTAAGGCAGGAAGCAGCTAGATACTCTAGCTCCTTACCAACCACAGATGTCAAACAAAGGGGACGATAGCTGACGGCAGCCACTTCTGAACCGGCTTTAAACAACAGAAAGGTGATGTCTTGGTTTAACCCTCTAGATATTCGTCTGGCCAGAAACGGAACCAGTACCCCAGCCAGTTTTTTGTCACCAAAGAAAGAACCCTGCCTGGTCTGGGAGACCACCGGGTTTAAACTGAGTGAAGGTCTTACTCTGCCTCATTCTCGACGAACTCTGAAACAAGACATAATAAGAGCATCGGTCTGCATCCTCGGAAGCGGCTGACCTTTTGGTGCATGCATAGATTCGAAGTGCTTCTCCAGGACATCAGCTTTGCGATCATCAGTTTCGACCAGTGAATTATCCCCCGCCAATGCTGGGATGCCAACTGTGGTTCTTGTTATACTTTGGACGCGTGATCCAACGTTTCGGAGCACGCGTAGAGCCAACATTAACTGTCCACTTGGGTGCACTCCACTTTAGGAGTCAGGTTTAGAGCATTGATTGTGAACATCTCGAACATGCTTATATCCTGCCCAGGTTTGCCAGGCTCGATTTCTGCGCCAAAGGAAACTTCCGGGCTCCGGCTGAATCTGCGGGGATCTCTGTGCGCGTGGATCACGCCGGGACTGAGCTGCAAATACACGATACGAGAAAAGCACCCCTTCTCTGATGGTTTCACAGGCCTGGTCATTTTCAGTCGGGCCAAAAGGGTACCAGACTTGCGTGCTCCATCAAATGGCGCACAGCATGTCAGTTGCGCCCCCCGCTCTGAGCTCAACCCGAGCTTCTTGTTGCCCGTGCAAAACCAGAACCGGGCTTTCGCCACCTCCGAGAGGAGATCCGGACTGGGCGGTTCTACCACTGGGCTTTTGGGGGATGCGACCAGTTCCAAAATGGAGCTGCGATCCTCCTGAGTACTCGTCAGTTGAGCCAGATGCTCACACAGAGGTAGATCGTGGAGAGTCAAAACGAGTTCTCGAGTAGGTGTTTCGGAAGCAGGCAGGCTTCGCTGACTTCCCAAGCAGACGTTCGGCAGCCATATTTGCCGTGAAGTAAACAATGGAAGTCCACCACCAATCTCCTCGTGCGCGATAGGGTGTTTGGCAAGCCCATCGATGGGGTCCGACGGAAAACCCAAACGGATTCGCACCCACCTGTCGCCAGCCTCAGAACACACCATAAAGACCCACCACAGCCTTTTAAGTCTGAACAATTATCCAGTTGTAATGCTGCTTCACCTAACCTGGCAAACACTGTGACAACTCTGCCGCCTCTGCTTTGGTTCCCGTCCACACGATGGAGAGTATCGCCCACAATAACCATTTCTGAATCCAGAAAGTATCGGCCAGGGCAGTCAGTGCTGGTATATGCAGTTATATCAAACACTCTTACCCACCTGGTTTCCTCAGAAGACCCCGGGCCCTTGAAGGCATGGTCTAGGGCCTTCTGCCTCTCTCAGCGGGCAGCATGCAATCCTCTCCCAAGAGTCTGATGGTAGGTGCTGTTAGAAATTTGCGATGAGCCGCTGACGCCTGATCATTAGTCTCACCTTTGAACCCGAAAATGCTTTTATCATGAGTTCCTCTCCTATTTGTTCGGTGCTCTCGAAGCTCCATGGTCAAAGTCTTTATTTTGTCTCTCGCCTGAAGATCTAAGTTCCGTTGAAGTCGCCTTTTTATCTTTACACGTGCAGGACCGCCGTAATACCAGGCTAGACTCTCCGTCCGAAGTAGATCAGCCGTCTTTCTTTATTCGTTCCAGCCTAAGTGCGGCTATGGTTGGCAAAATGTTTGCCCATTCCTCTGTTAAATAATAGGTTTTTCGTGCTCTTTGCATGTAAGCCCAAAAACTGCTATCAAGGCCTTCTTTTTGGGGGTTCCTCGCAGCCACCTGAAGATCTATTACTCAGGAGCATTGTGCCCTAGGTGGAGGAACATTTCCCTGCCGACCACCTGTCGCTTTAGTCCACGAGTTAGGCGATTGCGGCTGAGCAAGGCTGAGTCGCACTCTCCTGCCCATAGCAGCCGCCACACCGCTAAAGTCAGAAGTCTTGCCGGACACATTTGTCGCCGTCGCCGAGACTGCGACTATGATCGTAGCTTTTCTCCTGTGGCTGGTTTTAAGTGGCATTTTAGCCTCTTGGATGGCTGGAGTAGACATGGCTCCGGAATACGTACCGGCCTTTGAGCAGCCTTGGCTCGGGGAGGGGGGGTGGAGATCTCAGTAAGTGATAGAGTATCCTCGGACGCGGCGTCAAGTGTCCAGGAAATTAGTGCAGAGTATATCCGGCTCCGAATATTGTGTCCACAGAGCGGAACCCCATGTATCCTGGAGCAACACACAAACTTTGTCCTTTGGCGGAGCGCCCGAGGTGTTAGATAGTTTTAGAAACTTCAGAGATTTTTTACCTGAAGAAGCACATAACTTCACAATAATGGTGATTCCTTCTAGGCGCAGCTGAATTAAACAGAGATAAAACTGTAGAGCATTCCTACGACTGCTTGCAGTTTTGGAGAGAATGAAGCAGATAATTTTAAACTGGCATAGTTGTTGAAAAATCTTGCTTTTTATGAGCCTTCGGTGAGTTGCTGCCACAACAAACTAGGTGCACTTCTATTGCATCGTTTCAAACCCAATAAGTTTACTACAACCGAAGGAGCCAAGTGCAATTCTATCCTCCGCACACAGAACCATTCCCCTCGTGCATTCATCCTTGAACTTCAATTGCACGCTTTGAAAGGTTATTATGGCCTACCCTTTCATGACCAATTTAGAGATTGTTTGACTACCGGAATAAATATATCATAATTACGGCAAAGATTACTAATTCAAGTTTGCCAAACGTTTCAGGGCTTTAGAAGTATTCGAGGGCAGTAATAAGATGTCCAACCCCTTGACCGCACCTGGGAAAAATACGGCTTTATGCCATTTCAATTAGTCTTCGTGAAGACGTACGAGCAAAGCCTCGGCAACGGGTCATACCTTCGAATGGTGGCGCGCTTGTTGAAGGTAGTCATTCTGCTGTTCTCTGAAGTACTTCTGGGTTTGCTCGGTGCATTTACTAGGCCTTGGCTCATGGGGATTCTCCTCTTGCGTTTTGCAGACTACCCGCTTGCAACTTCCACGGAAGTTACTGGTCTTGCATATTACGGAGTGGCTACCATGTCAATAGCGCACCTCCCACGGGTCCAAGCAGTTCTTATACTTTCTTGCGGAAATGGCTGGGAAGATTCGTTTCATGTGGACACCCACACTCCCGGTTTTCTCGTCCATACCGAAAAGTTCGGTGTTTCCTGTGGTAAGCGCGGTCATATATAGAGCGTTTATCGACAGCTTGGCCGGTAACCCGGATGCCACCCTAGCTCCTTTGGGAAATGAACTCTGTCCCATTACTCTGGCCGTCATTCGTAAAACTCCGTCTCATGTTAGTCAGGATTTATTTCTTTCGGAAGGAAATTCTCATAACTTTATTGGTGAAGCTGGCAGTACCCAGTCTGTCGTTCCAAAGTCTCATCTCAAGCTTTCAGTCTCTGATATTCGTATTAGGTCTACTGATATCACAATAAGGGGTACAACTGGTCATCCTCTAGCGATTCTAGGTCCATCCACCGTTTTTTTTCAGGCAACCGACTCCTCTCCTCCCTTTCCGCGTAAGTTTCTCATTTCTGATTTTGGTCCATCTGTCCTAGGTCTCAAACCATTTCGTTGGTTACATTTGAATGCCTCGTTTTTCTTCAACCGGGGTGATGTGTCCCGCCCTCGACAACTTATTCTGGAAAGCGTCAAGGTTGCAAGTGAGATGCAATTACCACCTTTTAAGCCGAAAGTGTCTGGGGGCCCCATATTTGACAAGCGGAGCATTATACAATTTTGATTAGGTAAGCCATTTCACCCCATTATACTACTGTGTGAAAAGGGCACCATGTCAGTTGAATCCTCCAGCAAGGCTGCTCCCATTTTAACCCACGTCAGGTCGGGGGGCAAGCCTCGCAGATATACAGTGATTATCGGCCAACCCCAAACAAAAACTACTCCAGCGCTTAAGTATCACGAAAAAACCAAAAGATGTGCTTCATCGTCTTTTTAGCTTCATGTTACCTTCCAACATTGACCTCAGGGATGCATATTTGCGAACACCATCTGACAAGGAACATAGTTTGGTGAAGGTGCTCAATGCTCCATCCGGTCCTCACATGTACAGTTTTCTTAGTTTAAAATCGTGTATGTCACCTTCCACATCGCAGCAGTCCCCAAGTTTTTTGATTGTCGGTGTCTATGGAGTTTAATTTCTACAGGACAAGACTTACATTTTTGGTCCATCTAGGGCCATGAAGGGTTCCCGTAATCGTTATAAATTAGAGAGATTTCAACAGTTCAACGTTTCAATAAACCAAAACAAGTTCGTTTTTGATGTTTCACAGACTTCATGGCCAAGATAAACTTTAAATTCTGATAGAGATTTTCCAGCTTGAAAAAGCCCACTACCTCCAGTTGTCGTTTCTCCGCCTTTTACCATTCACGAACCTAGATCTATTTTGGGCGTGCTACAGTATCTTTCTCGGTTCTTTTCAAATTTTTCCCTAGAGACTAGTCACTTGACCTGCTTTCTTTCTCCGAATTGTTTTCACGGTCCTTGGTTCACGAGAAAACTTTAAATAGCCTGTCAGCTTTTCCGTAGTCAGATGTTGCTCTTAAAATCTTCTCACCGGAGGACCGCGTCACTGTAGTTAGTGATGCTTCTGCGACTGGTACTGGTACCGTTCTTGAGCAATGTGGCCGACGAGAGTCTTGTATTTCAGGGCGACTCAAGAAATTTAGGTTGGTTATTTTTAAACCCGAGTAGAGTTAGTAGCCCTCTGTTTATGGGTTAAACGCCTGCACAGATAGCTATTTAAAACCATGTTCCTCTTCGTCACTGGCCGTGGGGCGATTTTAATCTGTTTATCACTCCACCCAATCACTGGCACAGTGATCAGCCATGGTAATTTGACACTGAAGCGTCGCATTCAGTTTTTAAAACTGAGACGTTGCTCTTGGAAGTGCTAAAAACATCTAGCATACAGAATTTCAATTGCAAAATGCTCTTGTATCCGTCCTGTCTTGTACGTTTTATTGCTTTTGATACCGCCACTTTCTGCGAATATAGAAGACCTCAGCCAGGAAAACCCTAAACACTTCAACTTTGTATTCTCGGTGTTGTATCGTGGATAGTGCAACGACGTATAGAGGAGATTTCCGGATTTCTTCACTCGCGCAAAGAGCCTTTTGGTTACTCCAGATGGACTGTTGTTCTTTGGCGGTCGTATTATTATTCAGTCGACTGTCTGATCAGCCGTGCCTTAAGATTCTCGTTTCGGATACCCATAAATTGACGGTATGAACTCCTTGACCTTGGTGATATGTTGACGATCTCAGATAAGCCCAGACGTCATGGCCGTTGCTGTGAATTTTCGAAGTCCCTCGGGAAGCAACAGGCAAATCTCGGCCAATGGTTTCCGTGGCCAGGTTCACGGAAAACATGCATACTTTTTTGATCCACTTCTGGGCGGTCATTATTCACTAGTAGTTTTTACACATTTTCTCGCCGCCCAGGCGTATTTTGGGCGGCGCCATCCGCAGTTTAATTCATGAAAACTGCATTGCCTCAAACGTTCAGTAGGAAGGGAGTACCCCAGCAATTGTGACAGATGGAGGTACTTATTTCTCTGTAAGGATCCTTGCCAACTGATTCAAAAGGGTTGGTTGTCGTCATTTGCATGCTTCACCCCGCCATTCTCAGTCTGCAGAACTAGTTGTGAAATTCGCTCACAACCTCATATTATTACGCTTTTATTCAGTCATCGGACTTTCTTCGAACTAGACCGAGCTACTGATAATTTCTTGAGGCATTGCTGAGGTGCTTCTCATTATACCACCGAAGAAAATCTGCGGCGTCAGTCTAATCTCGTTGCTTGAAAGAACGTTTTTGATGCACTACTTCTGATAAAAATAGCCTCCTTAGAAGAAATGATGTGCGGCCGTCTAGTTGCGTATTTTCACCGCAAAATCAAAGGCGAATGGTGATTCTGCCTGATTGTCCTGATTTGTCCGTCCACCAAAGACTTATCAATCGTATGGAATGCAACTCAGAAGGTCAGCAAGAGAAAATCTCTACTGTTGTTTTGCCCACCAGGTTACTATTCCAGCCGTTGAAACGCGGTGTGGATCCAGCGAGTCGTCAGAATAACCCACCGGCAGCCGACTAGTAAGAATACAAGCAGTACCTGCGGAGGAACACAAGCATCCAGAGCTAAATTCAGCGTGTTTTTGGCGTGGTATTTACATTTGTCTCCATGTGTGGCTCTTACCACTTCTATCGCTTTCACTAACCTCGATACAGTATATGCTTGTGCACTCCGCTGGAAGTACTACGGCAAGTAGTGTGCTATATCCGCGTTCTAATTCTGTGGCCCCTGGGTGGGATAGTATTACCTAAATCCGTAGAACATCATATCTGTTTTTGGAGAGGACCAACTGAATTTTTCCTTAATAGCAGTGCTGGAACAAGGTGGGAACACAATGTATTGATCCGCTACAAAAGAGTTAGAACAGACTTCTTGAAATGGGACCAAATGTAAGGCTTCATTCAGCTTCAGAAGAGCTCATGGGTAGGACATAAATGGGCAGTTTCTAAGGGGGGCTAGGCTTAGCATAAGAGATGTCAAAACCATTAAATGGAGGGAGATTCAGTGATCACATTCACCCCACCTAAAACACCCACCACAAGGTGAAAGTTGACGTATAAACTGATGATTGATCAGATTCAAAAGAATTATTGCTTGTTCATCTGATATGCCTTCACGTTCATAATTCAGTTTAAGGATTATGCCTTTTTACTTCTCAGACAATAGGGAATGATTTTTTGCTCGAATTTACACGTTTACCTCATTAAAAACCTTTAGTGGTTTTAATTTTTTTAGGTCCTTGCAAATCGAGGGCCGGATGTGATTGTGATGTGGGGAGAAGTTAGTCAGCTGGACTACGTACCATTTCTTTTTCCTTATTGTGACCTAATTTTTAAGCAGATCGCTCGACAGCCAGTGAGAGGTTTCTGAGCGATATGGTGACCTCTCTTCCATCATCGAAGCAGAGGTGGACGTAGCTGGAATTGCATTCCAGCAACTCATCTTCATTGAACGATAGGTCCTCTATGGATAGTTGAGCATCCCGACAGAGTACCTCATCGGAAGTCACCAAGCAGCTGGGGGGTTGAAGTGCCTGCAGTACCCTTTTGGTAAAGAGGACACTTTCCCCCTCGAGGAGTACAAATCGTAGCCTTGCAGAATAAGAGGAGAAAAGAATGAGTGGTGCCACAAGGAATATTTGTCTACTGGCGAATCCCTAGATCTAAAAGTCCCAACAATGGTAAAGGCCTTTTAGAGGCTAAGTGTGACTCGTGACAAAGCCTCTGGTACTCGGAAAATATAATACCCTTTTTGGCTCAAACGATGAATCATGGTGAGAATGTACACAGAAGAATATATAAAAGACAGAAAACAAACCAACTAGACAACCGATCACAGAAGCAACAGCTGTATTCAAGCAGGCATAAGCGATGAAAAATGTGAAAAATCAATAATATTAAGGAAAGTATTTTGTGGAGCTAAATGGGAGAGGTTCTTTGAAATCTATGCTCACCCTTCCAAATGGCGGTGTCGCGTTGACCATTGAGACTTGCCGAGGGTTATAAAGAGTTGCTTTATCTTTAAATGTATACACAATGAGGAGCGACTGGCTTTAGCTACCCCGGAAAGAATTTTGGGTTACTACTTCAAACTTAACGCGTCATTCTGGTTACGCCAAGATAACACAGAAAACCATGGAGACCTTGCAGACTGAGTGAGAGGAAATCCCCATAAGCAGGGTAACAAGTGTCTGCGACACTACTTCTAGGGCAAAACATGAAATCCTGACAGAAGTCAGGTAGTTCAGTTAGCAAGCTCTGGATCTTTATTGTTTATTTAACCTCTAGATGTCCACCAAACATAAGCGAACTTACGAAACGTTATTTCGTGCATTCGTGCAGACTGGTGGATGCATTACAACATCACCTACCAAGGGAAGAATATTTTTGACCTTATCTTTAATTGAAACCTCCGGAATATAAAGGCGAATAGCCTTGGTCACTTTCCTGGTTGTATGCATAAGGTCATAACACGTAAATGTTCCGTTCAACAGCGTGACCACAAAAGTCCTCAAAATCGGAAGTCCTTCCGAAGTGCAAATTAGAACATTCTACCCGCTATCCTGCGTAATCAGACCTGGGTTGAATTCTTCCCAGCATCTGATCTTCAGCTGGCGTCGGATGCGACGTACTCTAACGTACTCTGCCCTCCAAACATCACATCTCTCGAGATAGTCAAAGTAAGTGTGAGAAAGACCTATCGGCAGCGAAAAATGCAAACTAGAGTTAAGAGTCTGCTACACGCTTACGAAAAGACCAACGACCTCCCTACCTTCCTCTACCTCAGCCATTTCTCACGTCAGCTAATAAGAGAAAAGGAGAACAAGCTGAAAAAGCAAGGGCTGCACTCTCTTAGCCATCCGATTAAGATAGCTCACCTCTCTGGCCTTAGTAAGACTCGAGACCCCCACTCTACAACCACAATAGCATGTTTGCTCATATCAGAGAAAACATTATGTTAGCTACCGCAGTTATTGGCTGGGACATCCAGTAATTTCTTCGGTCCTACCTTCATAAAACTCAGGATCTCATCTCCCTGACTGCCGCTGCCTTGACAACCGTAGTATTCTCAGCCGGTGAAGTCAGAAAGCTGGTAAATACCATCAAGCATTTGGTTCGCCCTGGGTCCGATGGTGTCCCTCCAGCTCTGTTTTGTCATGATGGCCCGGACTTTGTGTTACTTTTGCCAAATTTATTTAACCTTTCTATGTCACAAAGCGTTTTTCAATCCCAGTGGATAGCATCCGTTATCATTCCACTTCACGTGAAGGGGGCCTTGCGTGATCCTGTTAACAACCGCTCCATAAGCCACACTCCCGTTATATCTAGGATAATGGAACTAGTAGCTAAAGATAAGACCGCCCGTTTCATCCTCACCAGTGGATTAATCAATGGCAACCAACATGGCCCCTCAAAGCCTAGGTCGTGCCTGACCTGCCGACTTGATTTCCTTAATCCAACCACAATGTCGGCTGACTCGAAAAAGGCACTGATCGTTGTCCTCCTGGAAATGACAAAAGATTTGACCGCGTTCCCCACGCCCAGCTAACAATCAAGGCTAAATCTTACTATACAACAGACCCGCTCTTTTCTTGGCTGCCATCCTATCTCAACATGAGATCTTAAGCAGTAAACATTGAGAGTTACTTCTTTTCACCCCAGCCAAGCACTAGTGGTGTTACACAAGGCAGTGTGTTAGGCCCACTTTTATTTCTTCAATGTAATAAAGACGCATTCAAGGTAACACGCCATGGCACCGCGTTTCTATTCGCCGATGATATCGAAATCACCCATTCCTTTGAACCACACACATTGAACTATACCCTCACCAAAATATCTGACTATCTGAACACTCTAGTCATGTGGTACAACACTTGGAGAGTGAGTTTCTCTGCTGCCAGGAGTGCTGCTCTCACGCATAAAAGTCACAGTTCTCCTGAACCCGTCATCATGAACGGCTCGTACATTCCTATTACTCCGGTTTTGCGGGATCTTGGCCTACTATATTCCTGCACCTTTATCTTTCAAGGACAAGCCGCCTATCAGATGGCTAAGACTTGGAGAGCGATAGCACTTATCTGCAGAACTTCTGGAATGTGCGACAGCCAGATCCTGATCTTTAAATCCCGCGCCTGACCGCAGCTCGAGTAATGTCCTCCGGTATACACTGACATGCGCGAATCTCAGATTTGCGATCGAAAGAGTTAAGCGATCTTTCACGAAGCAATTACTCGGCTCATCATCTCCGTTGAATTACAGAGGAAGATGTGGGCTACTAAAACGTAAATCTCCGTGGCAGCGACGCATGAAACTCAATCTTCAGCTTTCATTGAACCTCCTACATTCTAGAATGTATACGTCAAACACTCATCTATGTTTCGCTCAAGGCGCACCCTATCCTCTTCGTAACCGAAATCATACTACTAAGGTTTCACGCTCCAGGACAAAACTAAGAGGAAGGTTCTTCATCACCGTCCATTCCCGAGTTTGAAACAGACTCACTGAAGATACTCAGGCCCGTCAGACACTAGGCCGTTTCAAAATTGCCCCTACAAAACTTCTAGATGTCGTCAAAGTACTGCAGTGAACCCATACGAGCACCACGTCGGAAAACGCTTATGAGGGTAACCAACATTTTTGAATAGATAATAATAATAGTAGTTATTTCGGATAACCCCGAAGCATGCTGCAATGCAAGATCAAACGGTACAGTTGAAAGCTGAATGAAACTTATAGTGGGACTGTACAATTATGCAAACGCGATTGAATATAAGAGAAGGCATTCAAGTCAATGCTGCGATACCGCCCGGTGAATTTAAACTCAAGGTCAGGTGGTCGATCCGGCTGGAGGTAGGCGTAGTTATTCTGCCAAAATGTGGGGTGGGTGGAGAATGGTACAAAATCACACAAATCCTACAGAAGGAAGACTGTCCTGTCGGAGAACTAAACTAGATTGACGGATACGTGGATATCGTGAAGAAGAAACATTCCTGAAGGGGACGTATTCAAGCAATAGAGCTTTACAATGTATGAGAGGAGTTGCGATGAAAAATTAGGCGATAATAAATTGTGGCATAATACATAAAGACCAAGAAAATCGGTCGAGGATAGCAATTTTGGGGTACAGTGACCGTATATCGGTTGAGCCAGTTGTAAAACAAAACGGACAACACACTGGACTGTGGGTGTCAAATTGATTGTGAAAGAAGTGACCGGATAGAGCATATAGACTTTGAGTGGATTGTTTTGCTTTCAGAAAAAAGGAATGTAATGCTTCAGCAAGAAACTGGTAACTGACAAAAAAAATCGACGCGTGGTGCGTAGCTACGATAGTGGCAGAAACGTGGCTCGCAAGAAGGATGACCGGTTGAATGACAGGTAAGTATTCACATACTGATAATTCTCAGCAAAGACTTCACATGGTGAAAAAAATGTATCAAGTATCGGAATTGTCTGAGACGATCTATCGGAATGGAGCATGAGAAAGGAAATACACAGAACAACCGATGAATAGGTTTGCGAAGTTCGGCAGCCGGATATGGGCGGAGTGTGCGTGATAAACCAAATTGACTACACATCTGGACCGTGGTTGCCAGAGTGATGGTGAAATAAGTGACCGGATAAAACATACGGACTTTGAGTGGATTGTTTTGCTTTCAAAAAAGGAGTGTAATGCATCAGCATGAACTAGGAATTATCGAGAAAATCGTTGCGTGGTGCTCAACTACAACAATAGGATGGACACAGCTGGAAAAAACGATGAAGTGATGGGCAACCTGTTTACAAACTCAAATCACTCCACCCTTTTCGCTATGTGATCTCAACCAATATCGTTTGTGCAAATCCCGAGGGTTCTGGCAGCGGTCAGATTCACCGCCTCGGCACGTAAACATCGGGCGTGAAGGATGTCTGCCACGACGTGCAGGCACAACTAGGTTGGCGAGTCACACTTCCTGCCTCCAGAATTGTTTTTCAGGTTGGGTGTCTGGAGCACGGTCAGCCTAACCCGTTAGCACAGTTTGCGGATTAGAAAATAATCGAAAACACCATTCACATGCTTGAAACGCTGTAAATATGCTGCCTTCTCCTCCAAGTTCGCCATCACTACTTACCAATTTTCACGCTTGGGAAAATCACCATTCTTTGGTGCATAATTATCGCACTCTTGAAAACCCATTGAAATTCTTGGCTCGTCGTTCACCGTCCACTTTTCCGAGTCTTCATGCTGATTTATTCACCAGTTCCATTCGTAAACCTAACCATTCCTCAAGACAAAACACACCTTTTTTGCTACTTTCATTAATATATTCAAAAACGAATACATCTGTTGTTGCCATCCATCTCCGTGTCCCAATCTTCAAGCAGTATATATCACCGCGAAATATACCCCTAGAGATCCTTAATACCGGATGATTCTGTGATTGTTCGCTTTTTCTGTCGGTTCCTCTATTTGCCCAATTAGGCCTATCGCATTGAAATATGCTCATTTGCCAGGTGTAGTGTCCCACATGTGCAAATCTGATAAGCACTTTTACCGCAGACTTCTGCTTTTGTCGCCGTCAAGTGGTCCACCTTCTGTAAAAAAACATAAATTGGTAGTTTCCTACCCGTCACTTTATCGTTTTTGCCGGCTGTCTCCTCGATACTGTTGTAGTTGGGCACCACACATCAATTTATCGCTAGTTCCTACTTCCATGTTGGTGCAAAATATTTCTTTCTTCTGAAGGCAAACAATCAGCTCAAAGTCTACATGTTTCTTTCCGGCCACCTCTCTCATCACGACTTTGGCAACCAAAAGCCAAGGTGTCATCCGTTTGTTACATAATTGGCTCAGCCGATACACGGTCACTGGACGTTACAACTGTAATCCTTGACTGTTTTTTCTTGCTCTATATCCGTAATACCAACTCTACCCATCGTATAAATTTCCGTCCCAATTATTCTCATGCACAGCGAAGCCCCATTGCTGGACTACGTCTCCTCCGGGAACCTTTCTTGTTTTTTCGCGGTAACCATGTATTTTAGCGGCCTTGCAGACACCAAATTCAATAAAATACAATTGCGAGCTTAGAGCTTAGGCGCGCGTTGTTTAGGTCCACCGGTGTGAAAATAAGAACACGTAAAAAGAAGAAGAACCTTCGTCACACTACGTCAAAACGGCAAGGCGCGCTCCAGCTCATCAGCTCTGGTGATTAGCTAGATCAGCCTCCCTTCTCCTGTACTTCATACAGAGCAATCAATACAAGTACAAAAATCATCAATCGCTGTCGTTCTGCGTCTTTATTCGCTGGACGGGAATTGAGTCCACAAGTCGTGCGTTCGACCAAATTGGTGAGCCCGTTCCAAGTTATTATTAATTTTTATTTATTTACTATATCGTCCGTGCCCTTCCGCGTTCCTTTTGTTTTCGTTGTGCACATACGTATTGAGCCTTTTTTGGTGTTAATTTCGATCAGCCATCGTATATTTATTTTGCTGTCTATTTGATATGGATGACGCTAAGTTAACTATGTCTGACCCTGCGGTGCCTGAAACGCTCTCTATTGCGCGCCCAGTGAAAGCGTTACCTTTCATTCCGGGTAATCCCTCTCTTTGGCTGACTCATCTGGAAGCACAGTTTGCTGCCTGCAGAATCACCTCCCAGCAACAGAAGTATGTCCATCTCACTGCCGAACTTCCTTTAAATATTCTTGAAGCTGTCGAGGATATCATCTCCAACCCACCCACGGACAAGCCTTATGATATGCTTCGCCAGGCTATCTTAGATCGCACCGGGGTCTCCGACTCAAACCGTCTTCGTCAGCTGCTTAGTGGCATTTCCCTCGGTGACCAGAAGCCTTCACAGCTTCTGCGTCGTATGCGACAGCTGGCCAAGGGCATCCAAGTTGGTGACATGATGTTGCGAGAATTGTGGATGCAGCAGCTACCCCAACAAGCGCAATGCACTCTGGCCCTTCTCGTAGATGAAGTCTCACTAGACAGACTGGCTTTGGCGGCGGACCGCTTTATGGAAACCGCCTCCGCCCAAATTAGTCAGTGTGTTCGTTCGTCCACAACCACTACGGAGGCGACTCTCACAGATTTAGCTGCACAACTCAGTGTCCTTCGGGCGGACGTGACCGCTATTCAGTCTTCACGTTCGGCACGTCGTAGCCGCTCCCCAACTCGCACCCGTCGGCCTATTGCCGCTCGCAGTCCTCCTAGGCCATCCTCTCCCGATGCACACACTTGGACATGGTGTTGGTATCACCGCCAGTATCGTGCCAGCGCCAGGAAGTGTACACCCCCGTGCACGTTCCACGACAACCAGGGAAACTCGTCGGCCAACGTGTAGGTACGGCAGCGCTCGTTGGCCTCCCTACACCCTGCCGTCTTCTATTTATCAAGGACCTCATCTCCCACCGTCAGTTTTTGATTGACACTGGCGCACAGATCAGTGTCGTTCCCCCTAACCCTTCTGATTGTCAGCACCGGCAAACTTTAGAGCTTCAGGCCGCCAATGGGTCTCGTATATCCACTTTTGGTACTAGGCGTCTCAAGTTAGATCTGGGGTTGCGTCGTTTTTTTCAGTGGACTTTTGTTATTGCTGACGTTTCCCAGCCCATCTTAGGAGTTGATTTTCTGCATCATTTCAACCTTTCGTTACATCCCGCTTCTCGTAAGTTAACCGACCCTGTGACTCATCGTGCTGTTGTTGGATCTGTCTGCTTGGTCAACGTTGTTCGACCGTCCGTAGCTCCTATCGCCAACGATACCTTCGCCAAAATTTTAGCTGAGTTTCCGTCTCTAACCGGACCGGCAAACCACTTACCCATGGTGCGCTCGGCTGTTGTACATCACATCAGTACCGCTGGACCTCCTGTTTTTGCCCGTCCGCGTCGCCTAGCCCCAGACAAACTGGCCGTCGCTCGTCTTGAATTCCAGAAAATGCTGGACCTAGGCATCATCCGTCCTTCGAACAGCCCGTGGGCCTCTCCATTGCACATGGTGCCGAAGAGAACTTCGGGCGACTGGCGTCCGTGTGGTGACTATCGTCGCCTCAATCAGGTCACAACGCCAGATCGATATCCTGTGCCTCACATTCATGATATCACATCTGCTCTGGCTGGATCCACCATCTTCAGCAAAATCGACCTGGTCCGGGCCTATCATCAAATTCCGGTCGCCGACGAGGACGTTGCAAAAACCGCCGTTACCACTCCGTTTGGTCTATTTGAGTTTCTCCGTATGCCATTTGGCTTGCGCAACGCGTCCCAAACGTTCCAGCGGTTTATTGACGGTGTTACCCGCGGACTGCCCTTCGTTCACGCTTACATCGATGATATTCTTGTCGCTAGCCCCAGCGTTGACGAACATAAGCTTCATCTTCGACAGCTCTTTCAGCGGTTAACAGAGCACGGTGTTACCATCAATGCCGCCAAGACTGAATTAGGGAAGCCGTCATTGCTCTTCCTCGGTCACATCATCGACGCCAACGGAATTCGTCCGGCTGAAACCAAGGTCAGTGATATTGCTGAATTTCCACTTCCACAGTCTTCAAACAGCTTAAACGTTCTAACGGCTTTGTCAATTATTACCGCCGGTTCATCCCACACTGCGCCACCCTGATGCAACCGCTCACTGATCTTTTGCGGGGCAAACAACGAACCCTCATCTGGACCGATCAAGCCCAGGAGGCCTTTTCTCAGCTCAAACAGGGCTTGTCGTCTGCGGTTCTTCTCCGTCATCCGGATCCCCATGCTCCCGTCAGTATCGCTGTTGATGCTTCCGATGTCGCACTTGGCTGCGTTCTCCAGCAGGCCGTGGACGGCGCCTGGGAGCCTCTGGCTTTTCACTCACGCCGCCTGTCTTCCGCAGAATCCAAATACAGTGCGTTTGGCCGTGAGTTACTTGCCGTCTACACCGCCATACGTCACTTTCGCCACGCTCTGGAAGGACGGGAATTCATCATTTTCACAGATCACAAGCCACTACTGTATGCTTTCCGCAACGCGTCTGATCGTCATTCTCCACGAGAAATTCGCCAGCTGGATTTCATATCGCAATTTTCTACTGACATTCGTCATATCTCCGGGTCAGCTAATGTGGCTGCAGATACTCTTTCCAGGATCCACAGTCTCGGGTCGCCCGCTGCTCTCGGTATCAATCTCGAGGACCTGGCACGAAGCCAGCAGAATCCTGAGTTTCAACAAACCATTCGCGATACAAGTCTCCGAGTGCGGGCTTTGCCTCCTCCGTCTTCTGCTGGTACTATCCTCTGCGACACCACCTTGGATCACCCAAGGCCAATCGTACCACTTTCACATCGCCGTCCAATTTTCGATGTGTTGCACGGTCTATCCCATCCGGGTATCAAGGCCACATGCAAACTAGTCCGTGCCCGATTTGTTTGGCCAAACATGGATCGCGACGTTCGTCAATGGGCACGTAACTGCATTGCTTGTCAGCGAGCCAAAATACAGCGACATACCACCAGTCCAGTCGGAAATTTTGAGACTCCAGACGCCCGTTTCGCTCACGTGCACGTCGACATTGTGGGACCTTTGCCACCATCCCGAGGTATGATCTATCTACTCACTTGTATTGATCGTTTCACTCGTTGGCCCGAGGCCAAACCCATTCCGGATGTATCCAGTGAAACTGTCGCCCGTGCGTTCATGGAACACTGGATTTCCCGCTTTGGTTGTCCTACCACAGTAACCACCGATCGAGGAGCTCAGTTTGAATCTGCCACTTTCGACAATCTCCTCCAACTGACTGGCACTAAGCGTATTCGCACCACAGCTTATCATCCCCAGGCAAATGGCTTGGTCGAACGTTTTCACCGGCACCTCAAAACTTCGCTCAGTGCTCACAACAATCCCCAGTGGACGGACGTCTTACCACTGGTTTTATTGGGCATTCGCAATACGTTGCGCAGCGACACTCCCTGCACACCTGCGTCCATGACATTCGGCACCACCGCTCGTCTCCCTGGTGAATTTGTCGCACCCAAGGTGAGCGCACCTTTCCCCAACCTTGGAGACTACACTCAACGTCTCATGATCTACATGCGTCAGAAGATTGGTATTCCTGTCCGTTCGACAGATCGGCCGTCGTTTATTCCCAGTCACCTACATACGTGCACGCACGTTTTTCTGCGTACGCCGAGTCGCCGCCCGTTAACTCCAGCTTATTCTGGCCCGCACAAAGTCATTCGGCTTTTAGAAAAAACGTTCATCATCGATCTCAATGGTCGGCAAGAATTCGTCCGCATCGACCGCCTTAAGCCAGCGTTCGTCGACTCGGAAACCCAGCCTACGCCGTTGCCCGTCGATGGTAAAAACACAGACGTTTGCCCGACCCCAACAACATCCAGCTCCAGCACGCGTGAGTCACAGGTCGACCCCCCATCACGTTCCACCAGGTCTGGTAGGCATGTTCGTTTCCCCGCACGATTCGTTGACTTTATTGTTCTTACATAGATTTCCCCTTTTGATTGCATACTGTATCCAGTTTTTCTTATCTCTTCTAGGGTCAGTCGTTGTTTACCTAGGAAGGATCTGGCACACCACTAACAATGGACATGTGTCACTATATGAACATTACCATTTTTTGTTGTTGTTGTTGTTGCCTACGTGCCTTGTACATGGTTTGGCACGTCCCTGTCCCCACTTAAGGTTTCTAGATAGAGAGCACGGGGAGAGGATACCCCACCAGTTCACGCGTGAGTAACCTTCTCTGCGGCTATATATGGCCCAGAGGTCCTTAGATCACCTTAGAGGTGCTGAGCACAAACCTTTTCCAGCTGGAACTATTCAGCTGGTTTTTGGCTCAACTCACGACGCTCTCTTAGGTCGAAGTTCTCCTACTCGGTCGTCCTTCTGGAGGGGGACTGATGTAGCGGCTTCGCAGACACCAAATTCAATAAAATACAATTGCGAGCTTAGAGCTTAGGCGCGCGTTGTTTAAGTCCACCGGTGTGAAAATAAGAACACGTAAAAAGAAGAAGAACCTTCGTCACACTACGTCAAAACGGCAAGGCGCGCTCCAGCTCATCAGCTCTGGTGATTAGCTAGATCAGCCTCCCTTCTCCTGTACTTCATACAGAGCAATCAATACAAGTACAAAAATCATCAATCGCTGTCGTTCTGCGTCTTTATTCGCTGGACGGGAATTGAGTCCACAAGTCGTGCGTTCGACCAAAGTGTCCCTCAACCTAGTCTGGTTCTCCGTGCATTAGAGTCATGACTGTCTCTTTCTTCCGTTCATTCGTCTTGTTCACCTGATGAAAGCAAATTTCCTGATTTGTCAGCATGGCTTCTTCGTCTGAACACTTAAGCCGGGTTGTTGTTACAGCAATAGGATCGATGTGGTCCGCCCCAAAAATAAGCTCTTTCCTCTCGTTCTCAATGATGCAGAAGTTGGCACTTGGCACTACAACCCGCTTCGAGTTTCCCGGCCTAAGTTTGATGCATTAGTAAATCAACCCCAAATTCCCATTTCTGTTTTGCCCCCTCGGGACATAGAAAGGAGGATGAAGGTAAATTGGCCCTGGCGACGAGTATTAGGTCAGATATGGGATTCCAGTTTTCTAGCAATGTTTAAATCAGCAGTAGCTTGGGTAGCCTGACCACCAAGTCCCCTTGGTTTGGGATGGTACCCACAGCCGTGGTGTACATAACCCCCAGTTATACCTTAGCACGTGATGCCGGATCCACTGCTGCCTGACATCTAGTACTGAAGATTATTTCTTCGGATGCCGCGAATAGTCTATTCCCGAGCGGAAGACTGAAAAGTTTACCTGAATCGGCCTTGGATTCCGCAAGACAGCTCCGGTCCCCTCCGTTTACACAGCAAAAATACCCTTTTTAGCCCACTGCCACTGGCAACCCAGTCGGCCCAATTTGGTTAAAAGCTAATCTCCCCTACTCCCTTTCACGAGTTTTGGTTATCCTGCGCACTGGTTTATGAACATCCTTGGTCAGTAGATTTTGATGTCACCCTAGGTCGACATCCTAAGCTGCGGTTAGCCTGGCTGGAAACCCGTCAGTGTTAACCCCCTTGGCCTTCATACAGGCAAGCTCTATCTCTGACCAATTCGATCTCAGTAAAGCTCTGCCAATCGGGTTGTTGTTTAGTGTCACCGAGGGTGTGCTCCGAGTCGTCTGTGATTTCAGGGCAATTGGCTTCCTCCCTAAGTTTTACACTGTATCGGGCGGAAGAACCTCAGATTTAGAAGATTTCATCATTTGGTTTCATTACGTCTTATTTTTGGGCACTTTCTTTCTATCCTTTGTACATTCTGAGCGCTCCATCTTGAACATTCATCTTCATTATACCGCCAGAAAGCCTTTTTTGGTAGAGTCAAATTTCTGGTTGAGCTACTCACGGCAGATACGGCAAGTGATACCCCTTCGACTAAGTCTACACATGGTGGGCGTCGGCATGAGTGATACAGTAGTTTGAGTGTTGATGGTGCCACATTTTTCACTGGAGTGGGGACTTATTCCAGATCATATCAAGAAACTTTTGGAAGGAGGAGACAAAACATTTATAGTAGAATGTGTTCTGCCAGGCCTGAATAAAAATGTTAGGGACAGAGTACCGATCCACATGACGCAGCTCGCCCCGGAAAGTCACGAAATCCCGGGCTTACCCGCTCTCTTGCCGATAGTCTTTCTCGTGTCTGCCCACGTCGCCCACAACGAATGCTTAGTTCAGCTTGTCGAGTTTCCGTTTTCCAAATCGATGTCCTTCCATTATCAGATCCCCCTCTCTAAATGCTTCCCACCTTGGCTTTACTTTGTTTGAGTTTTTGCTCATTATGACCTGATGCCTCTAGCTCCGAACGGCCTAATTTGGATGCCTTCTTTGGTGGTTTCCACTCCTCGTGATCCTTCTTTTGCCGAAGAATACTCCAAGGTGGTTTTCAGAAAAGCTGCACACCACAGCTTGGGGCAGGTCTGCGATTGTATCTTAGTTCAGTTTGCGCCGGACTCAGTGGTGGAAACCATTAGTGCATACAAGTATTCGTATCGTTAGTTTGTTTTCTTGGCTTCAAGTACTGCTTTTTTGGGACGGAAGCAAGTGAGTTACTGACCAAATGCAGACGCCTCAGGCACTTTAAAGACCCGTTACTTCAGAATTTTGAGCTGTTCTACTAGCTGAACCTGTTTCGTGTTGGGAACTCCGTAACACTATGAATGCGGTGTTATTTTGTTGGGCCTAAAGAGGCACAACCTGCATAGAGGAAGAAAGCAAAACCGGCGAACTAAAGCTCAGTGGGTGCATATGCCGACAATAAAGCTTAAAATACAGGAGATGAGCATGAGGATCTATATCGGAGTAGGATAAAACCTTTTACGGCTCGAACCGTGAGCACGGCAAGTCTTGGATTCTTGATGCAGTACATGGGTTTCAGAATGAAGCCCAAAATTTTCTGAACCTAGCTTTATTCTCGCTACTTGAATATTTCAGTTGAACTGCAAGATAGTAAACTGACTACTGGAAAAATTCTGCAATTAGAGTTTTCAGGATTATAGTCTTGGCTGCACCATGTACTACCGGTAAACCGGGGGACGGGTCAGTTCACAGGAAAGAAGGCTGGGGCCGGAAGATCAGACCATACTACTGTACAAGCGAGCTTTGGCTGATTTTCACTGGGATACGAATTTTGTTCGTCTCGTTGCTTCTTTCCCGCCTTTTGTCTTTTTCGTATGCATGGAGAGACGAGGTTTGGACTGGGCTGGCTGCCATGAGCGCAGCAAATTCAAGATTGCAAATTGTTTCATCGTCCAGGTCTAGCCCCCCAACCAAGAAGGTCATTCATAGAGCGGCTTCGGCGTAAGGTGCTAAAGGGTAGGGCCAGGTGTAACACAGATGGCGGGAGGCCTTGAAGGGGTTCGCGGTGTCTACTTGGAGGAAGAGTGACCGGTATGAGAACGACGGCGGAGGAGAAAAAGGGGACTTTGTCTATTTTTTGCGCTAAGCATGCGGAAGTGACTGCTTCCACGGAAAATGCGGGATCAGCAAAGGTCCAGGCGGGCCTTCACTCGTGACCTCGAGCCCGCAGCCGCTCCGGCTACTAGGTCATTTTACCCGTTGAAGACGGTAGGCAAAGGTCGCGCTCTAATTGTAGCCCGTTCTCTTGCCCAAGCTGCAAGACCGTCACCTGAGAGTCCTCTGAACGTCACCTGAGTACCCCCTGGCCGTCCCCTTTGAAATAAAAAAGAGACACTCAGGTGATGGTCACGGAATCTTATCGAAGCGGTCTCCTCTGATCCCATTGAATATGTAACACTAACTACAACATCGATATACGTACATGCTAAATAATATACTGGTAATCTACGGAATTGAAGAAGTTCATCGCAAGGGCATAAGCAAGACCATCTCACAATAAACTTGGCCACAATCACGCATACAAGATTTAGCGGAATTAATCCCGGGAGTTCAAATAAAATACAGGTTTTACGGGTGATAATTATATATTTCTCTATCTGTAAATCTTTGAACACGGCTCGCCAGCGAACAATCTCCATCCAACTATGGGTTATTTTTTGTACTTTGCAATACCTGGAACAATGGAAAGAGGATACTTGTTGAATGGGTGCAGTACAAAATATCGTTGGGATTGTCAACGGTAGAAATCGGCTTATGAAAGGGCTAAGCAATACATAATATAATAACGATGATCAAGTCAAAAGCCGACCTTAACACTTTCGGTTTGGACTGCTACTTCCTGAAATGGTGAATCAGTGCTAACAACATCAACCGGTCTGCATATTTGAATCCAACTTTAGACCTCTTCGTTTATAAAATGTGTCGTAGCTCCGGGAAAATTGTGCTTCGTACCTTCGTCTACGAATACAGGATAGGATGACACAGAACGGCATACCCACCGGAAGTTATTCTACATAATCTTGCCTTGGAAAATGATTGACGCCCGTGGACACCGAGCCAGTTCAAGTTGTGCAAAATGCAATCGGAGATCAGTCTGCGCATTATCTGACGTACATTATCCACAATTGTTACGTTCCCGTTGCATAGAAGAAATGCAGCTGCCAGCCCGAAAGTTACGAACAGTATAAATTACCATTTGTTCGTAGAAATATTTATCTTTCAGTTTTACATTCAACCTCTTGAACTCCTATGCTTTTCGCACGGGAAAAGCGCACTGCATTAACTGCACCGATGCACCGGCACAAAGTTCAGATTTGCACAGTTTGGACTTGACGTCCTTCTTCGTTTGCTGCAGTTCCACAACCCGAGTGGTAAGATCATTCATCGTGGCCGCAATTGATGAGAGTAACATCCGAATTTGAACACACACATCAAAGGTTTTCCGTAAGTAATGTGTTTCGAAACTAGATCTGTTGCGTTTTTTAACTCCGTTACTGTCTTCGTATTCCTAAACATAGAAAAGGTGACAACTTATTTTAAACATGCACATACCGTACAAAGTGCCTCCGAAGATCTCGGACAAGGGTTGCTGTTGCTGGTATAATGGAATGAGTTGTGACTTGGGATCTGAACGCGTCATCAAAATAGTTAAATACGTACTTGGCGACTACTGGACACCAAAGATAGCTGACATCAGCAGTTGCTTCCAGTTGACTCCTTTTCGTCAGGAAGCAGGGCTATCATCCACCGGTAGTCCTTCGAACGGAGGGCCGCCAGTATGATGACTACCTTGGCTACGATTTAGAAAGTCAACGTCACTGCAATAACCTTCCTGTGGTTGATGGGAAAATGAGACGGCGCCGGAAGCAATAGCCACGTTGTGTGCATCTGTGACCCAAAATGATGCTCGATCTGCTTAAGCATTGTCTTGGTTAGATTATCTGCCACAACATTCCGCAAACCAATTCTACAATAAAGACCACTCCCACGAATAATGATGCCATCGGATAGCAATGACGCCAATTCCTGTATCAGGTCTTCCAAATATTGATGCACGTCAGTAGTTTTGGACATTCCACAATATGGACCAACATAAAGTACTCACGAAGTGGGGTCCAAGAGGCAACACAATATTGGTCACATCTGGTATGATGAGCCACGAAACAAACCCATACCGTCAATGTGCAACTGGACGTAAAAGCAGTGGCCGGCTGTGACAGGTCTACACTCCAGAACTAGTTGAAAGTTTTCACTTAGTCCAAAATAAATGTATCTACCGGAGCCAACGTTTTTCTTTTGGATTCTCCTTGGCGTCCCCAGCGATGACCTCGTATCTAATGGTAAGTCCAGCTTTAACTGTCTTAGAGCTCATGGTAAAATCCTTAAGTCGGCCATTGATGATTTTATTTGTATAGCAGCCTGTCTCACAAAATCTTTGGCAGAAGGAACAACTGGAAAGTGTAGGTTTAATAATTCAGTTACCTTCTGTGAGGGTAATTGTCATTTTGATCGGATTTGTAAGTTTCACTTCTCCATCTATCAGCGATGATTCTCTTGTATACATTGCTGATCACCCTGAAGCTTGCTTTTTGTGAGGATGATTGCAGCCAACTAAGTTGACTCCCACTTCCTGGTACGCACGTGTTATCCTCCATCGTGTTCTCACAATTACCCACATTCAGAAATTCGGTGTGCATTAGCTAACAGCGGTAGAGGTTGTAGCAGATGGAACTTGTTGCTCCTCAGCTGCTGCCGATGAAACCGTCGGCTTTTCAGGACAGTCGATGCCATCAATTAAAAAATCGGACTCGTTGTTCATCGGAACGGAGCAATTGCCTGAAAATGTTTAACGAACTTCATAGCAGCCAACTTTTTACACCATCCCGTATGAGGGGTGAGTTGAAATCGCCCCAAAAACCTTGCGAACTGCGCTGTGCTTCTTGCGCCTCCACATTTCATTTCTGGAACAGCCACGCAATTTCGAGTGGGCCTTTCCCATCTACAGATAAGGAAATAAATGGAGATAAATGAGATTCACCCTCCGAAGAACATCAGAAACCGACCAAATGCAGTGCAATATTTAACAGCGTGGCCTGAGAGGAGACAACGAACAAACACCGTAACGGACTGGCAGCCATGACAGGCATGCAATAAAACAAACAGAACATCCAGATTTATAATACACAGTGAAATGGACAGTTAATGTCACAATCTTTCCTTATTACTGTTTTAAACATGGTATATCAGGTTCGAAATTCTCGTACATTCATGGTTCGAGAGACCTATGCATCTAAAGCTAGTGGGGACCAAGCTATTAAATATTCAGAAGTGTGGATAAACACAGAGTGTTGTTCAAAATGTTTTGCCTTTGTGACGAGTTCTTCGGTTTGTACAGAGGTTCCGATTGTTTTTGAGGCTTTGCACTAATTTCCTGCGACCATCTCCTAGGGGACACTCAGGTGATGGCCGAGTGTCCTTTTGTGCTACCTGGGTGGTTGGACCAATTTTTATTCGTCGTCCCCCAATCGGGATTTGATTGCCATCAATTTCATTGGCCCCTTGCGGTGAAAGGCCTTCTTATCAATTTGAACACCTCTGAAAGTTAACCGTCAGATTATCTACGCTTTGAGGGGAACAGGTTTGAAGCCGATTTCCCCGGCATGTTTTGTTCCTCAGTCCGTTTACCATGCCAGTAAAATAACACAAGACCTTTCCCAAAGTTGCAGCTTTAAGCGTAGGAGCAGGAGTTTATTCGTGGATGTAAAATCTAAGGTGAAGTTTGCTGCTGTTTGGCAGATTGTTGGTAATATATGAGCTTTTCTTGATGCAAATACACGTAATAGTGGGTGAATGAGTGGTACCCCGGATTACTAGGTGCCGACTTAATGTTGAGCATGGCCTGAGGGAGGGGCTGCTGCAAAAATGTTCCAGCCGTTAACAAAGGCGGTAAAAGTCAGCAGAATAAGTCAAGAAGTGTTGGCATGGTAGCAGCTTGGATCACACTTGCGTATTAGGGTGAGACAGGACACGAAGTCAGTTAACGAGCCAATGCTAAACCTCCGGAAAGCAAGGCAGTCTGCTACGTGTTTTTGAATTGGCAGAAGCCACTTGCACTCGGGGCAAGTTGACAAAACAGAGCAGTCCTGCGGTCTCGAACGGAGTGCAAAATGCCTAGAGCCAAGTATGGGCAGCGGGGTTCAAGTACTATGGTTTTATTCACAGATTTACTCACCGAATATCAGTCTTCGCCGAGCCGCTTTACAGCTGCTCCCTGGAGGTGACTACCGAAGTGACCCCCCGATGTAACGGAGAAAGCACAGAGCTCCACTCTTTGTTAACCTCAGGAGCTTCTTATATCATCATTCGCCTAGAGTGCCACGTCACGAAGCCACAAGTGATTTCGGGTAGGCTCAATTTAATCTGCACAGAACAGGCAATGGCCACGGCCAATCGAGCATCCAGAAATCTTCCTGTGCTACGCCCTCCAGTTTTGCACCCACTGCAGCACAGTTTATTTCGTCGAATCCCTACTAAAATGAGGGGAAACGTTAAACCTCATGGCACACAAGCTGCAAGAGATACTGTGCATCTTGAGAGTTCACCGAGATAGTATACAATGAGCAAAAACCTCAAACACAATACACCACGGATGGACCACAGTGCTACTCGCCATCCATCTAGTGGACAAACTGGAAGCTCACTACCAAGAAGCTTCGCGTACCACGGCACGGAATGTATGCAACATGGCCCATCACGCGCCGTAGTAGAAGGCTGCTGAAGCGGTCACCACGACAACCCTGCCCTCTGTTCCTTTAGTTTTCCAACCAGATAACAGCCGTTCAGTTCATCAGTCTCTGTCAAATGATTGCTGCGGCTGAGTCACTTGAAACATGAAAATACTCGCCAATAGACTTCCTCTATAAAAAGAGGTGTTCCGCATGCAGAACAGCAAACCAGCGCCTTCCGCAGGCCCTGATCCAACAGGGCCCGTAGATGCATCAAGGCCTACTCCTATGAACAGGAATTAAGCCAGAACATCTTTATCACTCTAGTCCCCAGGATCCCACGCAAGTTTAGTGCAATTTATCCCAGGCTGCTGCGCAGTACTCTTGTGACAAGCCGGGAAGGCATCAAAAAACGATCCTGTAAAACCCATTAGGACCGAGTGGCGGAAACCCAGGACAGCGGGTCTGTAGTAACAATGCATCGGCACTACCTTCTGTGCACATGACCCCAACAGTGACCGTGGACCTGGACAGATCGCCATATGTGTCACCGACCCAACCACCCAGACAACGTAGGCAACTTGCCTCTCCACGTGCTACGTCCGCTAGAATAAATGACAAAACCAACCTCATCTAACCCTTAATCCCACATTTTCAGGGCTTCCGACAAGTTTCCCCAGCAGTTCTCTCTCCTTTTAGTCACATGACAACCGATCTACCGGTAGAACCATTTCCACGGTCTAATACGTCTACCTGGAGGCTTCATGATATGTCTGCGACGAAACAGCGACTGCATATACCTGGATCCACGGTGACAAAGCCGGTAAGCACGGCTCATTATGCATGCAACCAACTAACCCCCCAAGCCCCTATCAGCAGCTACCACCCTTGTCTCAAGCCAGCTACTAAGCCATTACCCCTCTTCATAAACCTCCCTATTCAGACAGCAGCCGCCGAGCTCAGGCAGGCATCGGGCCCCACAACCACAACAAAGGCACGTCACCTCAGCTCCATCTGAATAACAAGCTCGTCACCCGTATAGGCCCTGAAACCTTTTCCACGTTGGAGGCCCTATTGAATCCACGAACGCCAAACCAACCCAAGACAATGTATGGTATGCCCTCAATATTCCTTATACCCTCACTCCCGTGGACAAATCATCTTACTCCCTACGATAATAGTGCACCAAATAATGGCCGTTGCTTCCTTAGGCATATTGCACCACCGTCTGTGCCCCACCCATGACAATTTCGCATGTCGAGGTTATCGGCTGTCCATTCGTCACCTATGCCTCTGTGTAAAAATGTGCATCCCAAACAAGGGCTGTTAACGTACTACATTGTTAAGAAGTCTCGCATTTTAACCCTCCCGGGACAAATGGAAATGTCGTCAACCCAGACATTCCAGCTATTCCTCACATAATGAAGGGCTCCTCTACATCGCACCCTAGCGCCGCACGACACCTTAGCGTCACCAGCCCTTTCGTTTCCCACAGCGCAACAAACAGCTTACAGATCAAAACCCTCCAGCTCTCGGTGCTGGTTTGTCATCCGCATATGGACCTTCTGGCCAGGCTACGAATCTAGACTATTCCGCACTACACAACCTACCCGACCAGCCGAACTCCTCGAGACGGGATGCCAATAACAGTATCTCTCTGGTTCTTTTTAGTAGCTGGTCCGTCGTAAACAAAATTCGGCACTTACGATATCTGGCCACTAGTTCTAACTACGATATAATCTTGATTATTGAAACCTAGTTACCCGATTACATCTCAGCGGACCAGATTTTTCTTGCAGGCCGCAAAGTCTCCAGAGTAAATGGGAAAACTCAGCACGGTGGAGGCTGTTAGGCATTTGTCAAGCGGACTTTTAACACAATAACAAATCATCACCCTCTACTCGACTCTATTCCCGACACACTCTGGCTAACTTTCCACGTTCCCGGCTGCCAACTTCATGCTGAATGTGTTTGCCGTTCACCGAGCGAAAATCTACCCGGAATTCCTCAACTTATTGATGCCTTTGAATACCTATCCTTACTGCCCTCAAGTATTAAGGTTATTTCTGGTGCCTTTATCTTACTCAAGGTAGCTTGACCATATTTGTCTGCACCCGATAACCTTTTACCACTTGTAACAAGCATTAAGGTAGGAGGGTGAGTACAGCATATCCGCTCTCCTACGAGGAAAAGCAGCGTTTTGGATCTCATTTTCACCCATGGCGTCCCTCACATGGTTGTCTCAATTGCCCAAAATTATCCCGGTAGCGGTCACGATGCGGTTGACTACCGCAATCTCACTCACTCACAGCCCACCCTGAAATCACACTGCATCGAACCCTTTCCTCCTCACGACTGGAACGTTCTTCCTACTACCCTTCGACAAGCCGATTGGTATGAGATTTTCATCCCTCGTGATCCACAACACGCTAACGATATTTTCTATGCAGAGTTGTTAGGGAGTCTTTAGAGGATGGCCTACCTCCCAAGCAACAGAAAAACAGGGAATCCCATATCATCCCCCTGCAAGCAAATATGCCAGGCTCCAAAATATTCATAAAACTACACACGACTTTGCCGTTCTTATCCAACTTTTTCACCTCTCTTCTATGATTCAAAGGCTTGAAAAAAGTGCACCACCTAACCGAGAACTGAAGGCACTGCGACACCCAAATAGAATACTATCCGCCACACCAACTAATCTATAACTTTACCGCTACCCGGTCACTCCCTGGGAACCATCTCCGTGCTCCACCTAGCTACCCACTCCCACAAGACCCATCTACGTCTCTTGGCCTAGTAGTGCCATCCGTCCGTGGCCGCTTTTTCTTGCCGGCCCCCTCCAAGAATATTCCCCGCATTCAAACTACTCTCCCAAACAGCACCTCCCCATCCCTTTTCTTACACTGTCCCCCTCCAGGCTTCATCTCATAAAACCCGTGGAACAACTGAGGTCCTCCCCCCATCCTTGCCCTATACAGGCGACCACACCGTACCCCACAAACAACTACCATGTAACCCACCTGCCAATCCCCCCAGCCCAGTTACTACTCCCCCTGGTGACACCCTTCTGGCTGACAACCCGGCTGCCGGAAGCATACTCGGCCCCAATAGTCTTGCACTACCCTCACGCGGAGCTTTAGCGCCTTGTAATCTCAAAGATACAGGCAGAATTTCCCTCCTACTGTTGAATTCCCGTTCGCTGTTGATCAAAATTAACCACTTGAGGAAACATGTACTTGCTTCTAGCTTTGACATTGTTCTGGCTACGGAAACATGGTTAGCCGACCACACCCCAATTGACGTTGTCTCGTTGGTAGGCTATAACTCCTTTCAAGTAAGCAGAGTGAACCGCCAAGGCGGTGGTTGTCTTGCATACATTAAACATAGATTTACCACCACCCAGTGCTTGACTGTATTCCCGACTCTCTTTGGCTCTCCGTCCTAATTCCTGGAAACGTGTTGCACATTGGATGCGTCTACCGCGCACCTGCCTCTAGCTGCTCTGATTTCCCGCATATCATTAGGGCTTTCGAGTACATTTCTGCTCTATCCTTAGGTCCGAAGATCATAGCAGGAGACTTTAACTCTCCGGGTATTTTTTGGAATGCGACGACTGCTCCATCCCATCTACCCAATTTCCTTCTGGACACTTACGCTGCAGGATGGACACAGCATGTCTCCACACCAACAAGGCATAACAATATCCTCGATTTGGTGTTCACTCATGGCTTCCGTGACGTGAACGTCTCCGTCGCACAAAACTTCCCCGGTTGTGACCACAAAATGGTCATATGTCACTTCAATGTTACACAAGAATCGTGCCTACCTGAAGTAATTGAAATCAAAAATCAAAACACCTACGGACTGACTAACTGGGCCCAGTTGGCTGCCTCCATCCGGGGCATTGACTGGTCTGACTTCTTCCTCACATCTGAACCACAAAAAGCAGCTGATGTGTTCTATGTCGAGTTGCTTTCCTCCATAAATTGTCTTACCTCACCGTTAGACATATTAGAGCCAAGACTACCACAATTGACAGACTTCGACAAAAATTTGTAAGCTCCAGAACCCTGTCCTCAGGAATCGAGACTTCTCTTTGATACTCAGAATAAGCCGACTCTGCAGTGATCTCTAAGCAGCA
Source organism: Fasciola hepatica (assembly GCA_948099385.1). Taxonomy (NCBI): domain Eukaryota; kingdom Metazoa; phylum Platyhelminthes; class Trematoda; order Plagiorchiida; family Fasciolidae; genus Fasciola; species Fasciola hepatica. The sequence goes on from CANUEZ040000083.1 coordinate 7,408,890, forward strand.
ACCGAGAATAAACTCAAAAAGCAAGAATGGACTGCCCTACAGCAGCCTCACAGCGTGAAGCTTCTCTCAAGACTGCTAAAATCTAGCAACTCGTGCAGCAATGGAAACAAAACCCCTTTCCTTATCCAAAATGGCACCCACCTTGTCTCGCCAGAAGATACGGCTGAAGCTTTCAACTGCTATTTCGCCTCAGCTCTTATTACGGACACTAGACCTCCACCATTCTGCTATCCGATGCTCACACAGGACGAGATATCAACCATAACATTTACCGCGGCCAACATCAGGAAATTCCTGGCCAACACGAAACCCTCCAATCACCCAGGGCCTGACGACCTTCCACCTGTCCTACTTCGATCTGGGGGACCTGACCTATGTCTGGAGTCTACCCAGCTCAATGGAAAGCGTCCTGTATAATTCCAAAACACAAAAATGGGCCTTTGCATGATCCGGGGAACTATCGCCCCATAAACCACGCTTCGATTGTTTCCAGGCTCATGGAGAGGATAGTAAAGGACCAGCTTGCAAATTTCCTGACTTCTCGAAATCTCATCAACCCAGCTCAGCATGGGTTTCTTAAGTCCCGTTCATGCCTCACTTGTCAGGTGGACTTCCTCAATTTAATCACTTCTAAAGCTGACAGCAGCAAGTCAATTATCGTCATCTTTCTCGTCATGAATAAAGCGTTTGAACGTGTATCTCACGCCCGCTTACTGCCAAAAATTCAATCCTACGGAGTCGCTGACCCCCTTCTGTCCTGGCTATCCTCTTACCTCTCCAAACGTTCTCAAACCGTCATTGTCAATGGAACATCCTCTCGGACCAAGCGAAAAACTAGCGGGGTCGTACAGGGTACCGTTTTAGGTCCTCCCTTAGTTCTTATGCACATAAATGACGGCTTCTAAGCAGTGCGTCATGGCACGACATTCCTCTTTGCTGACGACATAAAACTAGTCTATACTTTTGAGGCGAACGCCATGCACTCAGCTGTCAGTGATATTTTGTCAGACTTGAAGTCCCTTGACGAATGGTGTGCTCGATGGCTGATGAAGTTTTCCGCAGCTAAGAGCTCCCTTCTTTCTTACAAATGCCACGTTCCACCTGGCTCCCTTAAAACAAATGGTCTGCCGATACCCACTACTCATGTGGTAAGAGATCTGGGCCTGCATTATTCATGTTCCTTCAACTTTCATGAACGAGCATTGACCCAAATTGGCAATGCAAGAAGGATGATTGCACTTATCCACAGGACATACCGTACTCAGGAGAGTAAGCTCCTGATATTCAAGACACACGCCAGGTCGCTACTGGAATACTGCCCCCTAGTCTTTACCCTGATGCGAAAGGCCGACCGGGTCAACATAGAGAAAGTGCAACGCTCCTTCACCAAAAAATTACTGGCCACCCCTCCCAACCTTAACTACAGAGCCAGGTGCGAACTACTCCGGCTTGAGCCATTATGGTTACGTCGTATCAAGCTCAATCTCTCATTTCTCTTCAACCTCCTGCATTCAAAAGTCCACTCATCTGATTACCCACTCGGTTTCTCTAGTGAGACTCCCTACTCCCTCCGTCACAGGCAATTCACCATTACAACCCCCCAATCTAGACTCTCAATCGGATCTTGATATTTCTCGTTTATCTACTCGAGCCTCTGGAATAAGCTTCCTGACTCACTGCGATCGTGTCGCACATTGACACAATTTAAAGGAGCAATATGCAAAATCCTAGACACATCTTCTGTAATTAGCATGACCCGTGATAACATCAACATAGACCAAGCATATGAAGATTGCCTTGATTATTAGACCACGATGTGACACAGTCTTTTGAGTTCGACCGCTTTCTCATGACCCGTCCGATGATCGTATCCACGTACATATATATATATATATATATATATATATATATATACTCAAAGTTATGGAGTAGACCCCCGCTAAACATCCGCGAGAGTCTCTCAAATTTCCAGTTGAGAGGCTCGCTGGATCAATCCTCGACTGTTCTCAATGTGATCCTTCTTACCGGCCAGACCGTCACCGAAGAGGTGGCCTACGAAAACGGGTTTGATTACTAGGATTACTGCACTAGAACCTTCATCTCTCGCCCGATGACAAACGCCAGGGCAACCATTCTCTTTTACGTTATATTGCACACAATTTATACTATTGTAGCCACAGTTTGCTGATTTTTATAACTATACCTAGTTTAATGCTTGCCGGTTCTCCTAATTTTCGACTATGTTCGTGTTCTATTGCCAACCAGCCTAAGTTTCCTGGGCTTAGATGTCCCTGCAGCAAATAGGTATGTGGCTTTGGGCCCTAGGACACTGAGTTTCGCTGCTTATCACCTTATTTGATCTTTTCACTCCTTTCCCGTTCATTTTGGCCTCCACCACTCGCCTGGGTTTTATGTCCGGCCTCATTTCACCTTTCTTAATCGTCTCATTCCAGAACCTCTTATCCCAGAAGCCCACTTGCTAGTACCTACTTGGTGGCCTTTCCTCTCGTCTCACCCCTGTATCTACCATCCACCAACTTCTATCATATTCCCTCTTATACTCCACACTATTTCTCATCAGCAGAGCTAAACTCATCTACACCAGCTAGCCCGGAATAGTCTCTGATGGTCTTAGGCATGGTCTGGTGCTAAATGAGACCGACATACGTATGCTAGCGTGTGATATACAACGTTCGTTGTCCTACTCCGTGTGTTCGCACATTCCCACCCTGCATTTTCTCAGCCAATGGTAGCAAAACCCCTGATGTCAAAGGCACCCATACCATTGCGTCGTTGGAACGTGGGGAAAACAGACCACTCCCAGCAGTTTCGAAAAAAGACAATAACGCGTAAAATTACGATCGGGCGGAAGGGCTTTGGAAAGTTCCTATATGGGCTAAACCACCCCTCCGTTAGGAAACAATAAAATAGAAAACTGGAAAAAAGAACAGCGGAAACAAAAAAGACCTCTTGGGATCGATCCGATCTCCAAATACCACTGACATCGGGCTGTGAAGGAATTGGGCAACCTTCATCTATGGGTATGTCTCCCATCAGCTCAGACCTGATCCTGCGAAAGAGGAAACCCCACATCACCCTTGTTCGCTCGACAAGCTTTTCGTTTTCACGCACGAGACTGACTGGAGTGACAGTGCACTGGACTCTCCACGTAAGCTTACCCACCCCCCGCTCTAAGTTTCAACCACCCCATACCCCCCATAAGCTCACCTAGCATGCATGTCGACGTCAAATACAATCGCTATCATAGCCCTGAATTTCAACTCATTGACCTGGACAGCGTATGGACGTACCTGACGAATAACTACAACCGCGGTGAAGCCCGGAAAAGGGAGAATAAATAAATAAATAAATAAGAGATGAAAACAGTGGAAACCGGTCACCTTTTCCATCTATACCCCTCCACCTTCCGTCATCTCTCTTAGAAAGCGGCCTTCTCGATGTCCTAGCGTCCAAGCCACGCTTAGGTCTACAACCTTACCTAACAGTAACCACAGCCCCATGCCAACTACAATCACTACTGCAGCCTGGACTTTAAGCCCACTGACATGGACAACATATGGTAGCATATTGGTAACACTACAGAGGCAACAGATGGCCAACACCTGCCTCACTTAAGTCTACAAAAAATGAACACGGAGAACCGTTCATATTTTCCATTCCCCACTGACTATCTCTCCTAAATCTTATAAAAAATATGGTATTCATGCATCCACCACGTCATGAGGTTTCCCTGCTCACATTTAAGTTTAATCTCAGTAGGTTGGCACTACCGAGTAGGAGCACAGCTGAACCCACGTCCACGTTTCTCTGCATGATAACAATTTTCTCTAACGCATCACCATCGATGCCCTAGTGGTTCTTCCCGAAATCTTACTTAGTTGCTCTTCACAACCTATAATTGCGTGCAAACCATTTACCCTTTGAAATGCAGAAGCAGCAGCCCACCAGCTTTACGCCATCTTGCTAGCCTGTAGTAGTACTTATCAACCCTCTGCAACCCGACGTTACTTGAGCTCGCGAATTAAAACCCAGATCAGAGTATAAAATGGGCCACTGACGGTTCACATAAACCCAACCAGCTCATTACTAACTGTCGCTATTTATTATCATAACTCACAGCTGGAACCACGTCCAGACTGCTAACATCATTTATTTCAGGTTTGACGTCGCGCACTCCCGGGCTCCACTTTCGGTGACCTATGCCAACACTTCGACCTGTACCGACAGAGACCTAAATAGCACCTTTTATACCGAACGGGATTGCAATCGAGCTACACGACCTGATCACTCCCAACTGCCTACCAGTAGATTGATAGACGTCTCCTAACACAACACCTCTACTACTGAAGCTTCACAACTAACAGTTCGAAAGCAACCTTCTACCGACTGATTGACACTTCCCTTACCCCGCCTGATGAACCATACCCACGGGATGCCGCACCTCACCTTGGTATCATGTGAAACAATCCAATAACAGAGCCAGAATGCGCAACACGGGAATCTTTTACTCATTAAAATTCGATACGCCATCCAAACGCGAGTCCACTTATCCCCCCGTCCGTGGTTCCCAATTATGACGCCAAATATCACTGAGAATCAATGGGACAATATATTTTTATCAGCGTAACAGAACAATAAGGAACGAGCCTACGCGGAGGTTTTTCACTCAGTTTTCTCTTGCAAAATTTCATTTAAGTTTCGATCGGCATCCCGCTTGAAATTGGCTCCTCACCAATTCAAGGCCTTCAAGTTGCTCTCCCTTTATTCTGAATGATACGGGATATTGATACTGAACCTAAACTCACCTTTTATATGGATTGCTGCCTCCTCCACATTCATCGTTTCCTAGAACACTCCCATAATGTTTGCTCATGTCTCCCCGTTTCACGACGCACTCCGTTTCTTATAACCGGGAATATCCTTCATCGTCTTCACAGAGAGCCGTTCTCTTCATACTCACCAAAGTTTACGAGTGTACTCCCATTCATTTTTTTCATCTCTCCATGTTCATAACTTAATCCGTGCATAGAACCCCAATAGGCCTCCGTTACCCACAGTTTGCACTATTTTGGTCTATAATGCATCCTTAGCGATATATTTTCACGACATATTTTGCATTTCCACGGGCCACCACAAACCGACTCGAAACCGGACCGTATTTGCCGCGCAAACCATTACCACCTCGGTCGATTCAAATTATTTGTAGCTATACTATTTTACTTCTGACGTTTTTGACTCGCATTCTTGAAATTACTGTATAGTTCATTGTTTTGAGTAACGTTGTGCACCATGATCATGCGCTTGCGCGTGCATCTCGAACATGATCGAGAAATATACCATCATCATTATCATCATCATCATCATCATCTCTTCAACTGTCACTACTATACAAGACTAGAACCCCTAATACCCAGAGATATCCCGCACACGGTTTTAACGGACAATGTGTCCGCCTCTATTTCCCTTTTTATTGCCAAGGCCTTCAACTCTTTCTTTGCCTCAACTGTGGCCCATTTTACCAAAGTTAACCTTCCGCCTCTTCTCCCGGTTACCACTTCAGTTTTGTCGGTGGTGGAACTTGATGCTTCAGATACCTCCCAATTATTGGCCACTTTCAAGCCATCATTTCACCCAGGGCCTGACGGTTTACTGCCCGCTGCAATAGGTAAATGTGGCACTTTACTTGGATACGTCTAAGGCATACTACCGCATGCCACACCTCCAGCTACTGGACAAAATCCGATTTTTTGGCTTTACTGACTCCTTACTATCTTGGATAAATTCCCATTTGTCTAATTGCTTTCAGTTTGTCCCAATAAATTGACACTGTTTCAAGCCTGAACCCATTACGAGCTATGTTGTACAGGGTAACGTTCTCGATCCTCTGCAGTTCCTCATGTATATAAACCACATATTCCTCTCGATGAGCCATGGTACCCCATTTCCTTTTGCTGATGACATTAGGATTTTTCACCCATTCAAGACTGGCTGCCCCGCTTCGGCTATTTTAACATCTCTGAAAACATATCTGCACTCGATAGACGATGCTCAACTTGGCAGACGAGCTTATCTGCTGACAAATGTGAGGTACTTACATATAAAAGCAGTCTACTTGCAGGGTCCTTAGCCGTTTTGGCTCATCCATTGCTAGAAAACAAGTTGTTCGGGATCTTGCCTTAAGCTATCCCCGCACTTTTAATTTCTCTGAATACTCGGCCTTCCAAGGAGCTAACGCCAAAAAGTGTTTAGGGCTAACATTCCGCTCCCTACGACTTCGAGACTGCATTCTCTTGGCCCATAAATCTCGTGTCAAGCCTTTACTAGAATACTGCCTGCTGATATTCTCCAGCATGCGAAAATCAGACAGAATTGGTATCGAATCGGTCCAACGTATGTTCACTAAGCGGCTGATTGGATGGACCCCCCTCTCAAGCATAAAGTATGCAGCTTATTTTTAAACTAGGTCCTTTAGGGCTACGCCGTGCCGAACTGAACCTTATCTTTCTGTATAACGCCATTCACAGCCGGACATGTACTTTAAATTCATTGCACTCTGCTCTTCTATCTATCTATGAATTACGTTCTAGAATTCTCACCCCTTCAATACCATTACCAGCTCTAGCCCACTTTTTCACCTATTCATCACAGCGTACTCTCAATTGTGGAATAAATTACCGTTAGATGCACGCATTTCCACTTCCAGCCATCTGTTTAGAAATGAGGTGGATAAATTCCTCACGGTTACCCAAATCTTCCAGCTGCTCAATGTAAACTTACCGGGTAACCAATCCCATCAGGAGGGACTAGACTTTTGAGTCGTGCGAACGCTGGCGATCTATGAAAGATGAAACCGAGCAAAAATTCTTAGTTTTCTTGACCTTTGCAATCGAAGAGCTAGTCCGAGAGAGCCACTGTCCACTAATGCTGCTTGTCCATATCGACTCCAATTAATCCTCAGCTGGGAACATCCCATACTTCTTTCCACTAAATCCTTACTTCCAGAACGTGCGTACGTTTCTCTCGGTGACTTTTATCACTCTGGAGGCAACTTCGGCCACAAACCCGACCAACGGCCATTCGTACGCTACCCGACCGATGCTCCTTTGGTCACGTGCCGGGATCCCCCGGTGCCTGGTCGCGGGCTACCCGATACCTGTGGCCGTTTGGCCCCACCAAGAAAACTCGTCAGTCCCAACGGCGTTGGGCGCGCTCAGATCCATTGCTTTGGCCGGCGCACATCGGGTGTGCAGGCCATCTGCAACGACGTACGGACGCAATTAGGCTGGCGGACTGCACCTCCTGTCACCAGAAGTGATTTTCAGGTTGGATGTCCAGCGCACGGCCAGCCCCATGCCCTAGCACCAGTTGCTGATTGAAAAACAACGTCCCCTGCGTCGTATTGCCGCCACCCATTGCCTCCTCCAACGTTCCTGAACAAGGTTTGCCACACACCCGGTAAAGTTCCAGATCAGCATGTGCACACATACTCTCTCGGCTCAGAAATGTACCCTACTATTTGATGCTACTGACATTTATTTTCATCGACTTGTCTTCTATCTGTCTGAACTGATCCCATGTTTACAATCCCTCTATCTCGTCCGGTCATCGGATTCTCTACCTTGAAAAATGAAACGATTTCAGTGTTCAGAAATCTTTATTATAAACATCACAATTCCTGATATACTCTTGAAGAGACCATTCATCCACTGGGCAATTTGTGTGTCATCACTCCACTTATCTAATCAAAACCATCACTTGAAGATTCGTTTCTCATCTGTTAACAACACCACAAAACACGAAATGGTCCTCCCCAGAGCTCTTCGTCTGCGCGACAACAGCTCTCTGCTCCATCGTATCCTTCCTCTGAATCTCCTGTCACTCAGCCATTTGCATTTCATGACAGTTGAATTGGCAACGGAGCATCGGCAATCCAGGATATAAACAAATCGATTGCCTCCTTAGCTTTTCAAGTCAGATTTTCTTCAGCATATCCAGCTATGCAACCACCTGCACCTCCTGAGAGCTGTCCATATGAACTACTTTTACACTACTGTATCAGCCCATTATGTGTCCACCCCCCGCACCCTCTTTGTTACCAACTTTAGATGCTCCCATGCTTTTCACCAACGAACCCAGACAAATCTTTAATTGTATCACATTTCACTCATCTGTGAACCACTGCCGCCGTTCCACTAAGTTATCATGATTGGCCACCTGCATCACAATCCATCGAGTGCCTTTTCTATTTATTTGGCTGGAAATCAACCACCCACAATTTAGGCTGCCGTTACTCTGTTTGTGCCCCTCAAGTCTCAGGTTGGACTTTCTTCAACGTACCCAGTCACACAATTATCTGCGCTTTTCGAAGGTTCCAGTATTGCGATACCTACTGTTGGTTCCGTGGGATATCACACGTATATACCACTATTATGCCCACTTCATTGTAAACTTGTATCCCTCATCTGTCACTCTTGGAGTCACCCCCGATAAACCAATAGTTGAAACCACCTCACCCACTTATTACCTATAGCCACTTTCCCCATCAGTCTACCACAATCGGACACTAATGCCGAATAACACTTCAAAAGCAATTTCTCTAACCCTTTGCTAGAAAATATTTTTACTTATGCCACGTCACCGACCCTCCGGTTGATACCAAAATGCTTCATGTCAGAAGCTTACCAGCACATCCCGTTGAGCAACCGTCTGCATGTTTTGACAGTATCGCTTATGCACCACCCCGATATGACCCCATAAGATCATCGTATATCAACTCCTCCGTCCAGCCTGTTGTCTACTTGTGTTCACTAATTTCCTTTATTGAGCCCTTTACTCGAATTGTATTTCACTCGCCGGTCAACCTTCGTCACTCGGCTCCACCAACTTCCCAGGCTCGGGCATCTACGTACACCTATTTATGAGTGCGTCTTCCACAACCCCTTGATGGATAGTAAGCACTTATTCAGTGGTAAATAGGACTCTGTTTCATTGACGCAATTCCCCTCCTCTGAGAACACCTTGCAGTTCCTCTGGTACTATATTTCTTCCATTTCTCTGGTCATTTGAGCTGTGGTTCAAGTGTATGTTCGCCATCACCGAGAATCCTTCATCTTTTCACCGGTGCCTTTTCGGAGGTTTTTGTTAGTTTACTCATCCCTGCTAACTTACATCGATGCTATTCATAATACTGCAAATGTTCGCTCCACCCCCGCTTTACTTCACTACGTATCTCGACCGCGGAGCTCATTCCACTCACTATTGGAAGATGTGTCCGCCTGACCTTCGAATTCAAGTTTGCTGGGCACTCGTTTATGCAACCACTAAGACCTTTACACCATTTTGTGCTGCATGTACCTAACTGAATGTCCAAGGATCCCTTTTGTGACTTCAGTTGTACCATATGATCATGCAATCAGGCACTCTCCGGGTGTCCTCGAAGTAAGCCAGTATTATTATCATTATTTTATATTATTTTTATATCGCTTTCTAGAGGTTGTGGTAGCCCCACCGTCAAGAACTGGGTCCGTTTTCAAGTTCATCCCAAAAAACTGTTGTTGCAGTCGCGAGCAATGCTTGGATAAATTTGGCAGTGGGATTTTGGGTGGGAAAGGAGTAAGACAAGTGGTGGATGAGGAATCGTGCGCGCGAAATTCAGAGATGGGTGCAATAATGAACAAAAGGGTCGACGAAATTGCATTCAAAATTTCTGCTTAATAATCTGGCCTTAGATGTACCCGGAAACAGTATCAGGCCAGCAAAAGACTTGCCTTGCTTAAAGCCATACCAATGACGTGGCAGAAAGCACTACTCGCAAGCAAACGACAATGTTGTTGAATTCTTCAATGCTCTTTGTTTTGCAAGCCTGAACCCCCGTCCTCTGGGTCTGTATTTCTGTACTAACGCTGTGGAAGACCCCTTTCTGGCGGCTAATTTTCTAAATTACTTGTAGTCTTTTATTGGATCCTACTGACTCTTCAACGTCTCACCGAAAATTGCTACCAGGCCAACAGCCCCTCCAGGCACTTTTCATGCTCGGGCTCCACTACCACCCATGTAAGCCGCCGTTGAACTGTTTCAGGTAAAACAGTGTCCGGAAAAAGGGCCGGTGCCTAGGCTTGGACACAATACGCTGGGGGTGGTCTGAAGGAAGTTTCGTAGAGGTGCAAAATTATGGTTTGGCTGTGATCAGTAATTGATGGAATGCACATTTAACCTCGGCCGCTACATCAAAACACTGCTGAGATGCTCGTTGTTATGACCAAAGCACGAAAGGCCTGGTACTGATAACATTTTGCAAAAGATTCAAGGCTCGAGTCACCAGATAACAAGATTCACTCATCCTCGATAGCACCCTGAAGCCTCGAGGTAATGCCCGGCCTCGATCGGCACGGGATCCAAATAAAGAACAGGGCTGCTTTTCAAAGCCCACTGTGCCATTTGTGAGGTAAAATACAAATGCACTGAAATCACCCAATTCAAAATGAGCCTTATTCACTATCCAGCCCATATATGGTCAAATCGAGAACACAATCTGTACAGAAGTAGCGGCTGACCAAAAAAGAATAAAACCGCTCTTGTTCTGTAATCCGGGCAAATTCGGCACGTATTCCCAGACCCAAGAACGCGATTTCCTGTCCTTGGCAGCCAAACGTTTCAGTAAAATAACAGAACTTCTAGAGGAATGACAACGCGAGCTAGTTGAGGCAGAAGGGCAATGGAAAAATATTTCTGCATTCAGTGTGAGTCCCTACTATATAGAAGTCCGCAAAATTAACTCAGTCGGGAAGGAAGATCACGAAAGTAAATGGAAGCGCATCAAGCTTAGATTATGTGTCAGCCCTAAAAGTGTCGGCACAAATGAGGATGGAGGAAGCAGTCAGAAATTAAACGGGATGTTTATGAAGATATGCAAATAAGGAATTACCAGTCAATATAGATGTCACGCTGGTGGATGTACATCATCCGAACTTTAGGGTCGGCGAATTCCGCTATGTTCGGTTTCGCCTGAGTGCTTTGTAGGCCTACAAATCTTGAATCTGCGCCAACTTCCAAGTGACCTATTCTCAATTCCCTATGTAACTGCGAAGTAACGTGCTGGTGAGCTGTAGTTCACCTAGTCACAGGCCTCTTGGAAGTCCAAATGGCAGATGCCGACTCGTCTTTCTCTATCTGGCATGATCTCTACCTCAATAAAGACAGAGGTCAAGTGAGACGCGCGCTATCCGATTTAACCAACCCGTTTTCCTACTGATAAATATTCAGCTTTCTTCCAGGAGACTGGCCACATGATCCCTTATCAGTCCCCACTGTATATTAGGGTCAAAGATAACCAACTTACCCACCGATAGTTTTGTTTCTCTCTCTTCAACCTGCCTTTGTGTATTAAGGCAACTTCGGCCTTCGGCGAAGTCAAGAACAGTTGCGATGTGTCCATCAGCCTGATCCAAAATCGAGCAAGCTGGCGTGGCACCTTAATATCAGTGCCGTACGGGCCGGCTGCTTTGTGTATATGAAGTCTCTTCTGGGCTTTTCATGATACCAATGCGGCCAATCATATCAATGGTCAACTCTCCAAAACACAACCTGGCAAAATGGTCAGCCAAGTTACTGAAGCCAGTCAGAGACACGGTTGCGAACCACGCAGTGAAGGACAGTTTCGAAATGTGTAACCTATTGCAGAAAGAAAATATCCAGAACCGACATATGCTTACTATGGATATTACATCACTATTTACAAATATCCCACTGGAAGAAACTATCGATCTTATATGACAAATAATCGACAAGCATAATATTTCTATCGGACTACCGAATACCGAATTGACACTTTTACTGCTGCTATGTACATCTAATATGAAGTTCCGCTTTCTCAATGAAGGATATCGACAAATTGACGGAGTCGCCACGGGCAATCCATTGGGCCCTATTCTGGTGGATACTTGTGTTGCTCACTTAGAAAACAAGATTGAGAACAAAATATCCGACATGATACTCCATCGCCGTTACGTGGGTGATATTTTTTTCATCACAAAGAGCAAACAAGAACGTGAAGAGCTGCATGTCTTGCTTAATAATTTACACCCAAATATAAAGCTGACAATCCACAATGAGGACAATGACACCATAAGCTTCTTAGACATCGACATTTTCCGCAGAAAAGATTGTTTAATCAGGAGGTCCGTTTATCGAAAAGACACCTGGTCGGGGCAATATCTCCACTTCAGCAGCTACGTCCCGATACAGTACAAGATAAACACAGTGCAAACAATGTTTTGCAGAGCACAGAAGATTTGCACGGCGGACACTTTGGATGAAGAAATAAACTACATCACTAAAAATGGATACCCAACATCATTCTTGACAAAGTATCGTCACCTGAAACCAAGAAAGGATATTTCAACTACAGTGTCTAAGATGAAAGTATATCTAAAACTCCCCTACAAAGGTGACAATGTAAGTAAGCTGATCAAAAAACGCTTGAAATCAGCTGTCAGCCGCAACTACTATGCAGCCGATCCGGTGATTATATTCACATCTAATCGGTTAACTAGACCATCAATGGAAGAACCCTTGCCTTTCCACGCCAAATCAAACTGCATATACCAATTCAAATGTGAGTGCTCAACCAACTACATAGGCAGAACGGAAAGGCAGTTACGTCATCGAAGGGCTGAACACATTCTAGTGTGGCTTCAGAAGACAATGAGCAACGATTTTACCACAATTGCATCATCAACCGAGCAAAGGTCAGTCTGACCATCAATTGCTCGGCATATTTACGAGACTAATTGCGTCAACGCAAGTCAAGCGTTCAAAGTGATCTGCTCGACCACCAGTACCAAACTGCCGGACATTAGGCCTTTTGTTTTTACTGTTAAGCTGAATTAGTCGCATGCTCGAGGTTCGTACGTAATTGTACATTTGTAGTTTCCAGTTTGGTACCTTAGAGCCTACTAACCAGTTTTACTCTGGTTCTGGGATTCATGTAAATTGGATGCTTTCTGCCCGAATAGAGATCCCTGTGGCCCACATGGTACTCCGTGGTTCTCACTCATTCGCATCCCGAAGCCTTTGGCAGGGAAGCAAGCTAACCCTTAGGAAGGGCACCGAAATGAGGCCAGTCCTTCTCTCTGGAAGGGAAAGTGATGTAATTTTCGGTGAACAGTCGCACGAAGGTATCGATCGAGCCCAATTCGAGAAACCGTCAGTACGTGCTGATCGATAAAAGATCCGTCAGACAGATTCAGGGTGCCTACTAGATTGAGTTACCCACGATAAAAACGTACCCCCGGTGCAGTGGGAGTGCTGAGAGGACATTTTGTGTCGGCGTGCTCCATCTAGCTGATGTTCTAAATAATTACTTACAACTTCACTTATATGTTTATTTGTTTTTGGCCACACGGGAATCCCACCGAAGAATTTAATCGATGCTCCTATGCTGGGAGTGACCATCAGTGAATTTCCTTGGAGGCACCCTTCAGGAATGCAAATGTTTCCCATGGACGGGGAGCACTTTGAGACACGTCATAAAAGATCGTGCCCTGATTCTGTTGGTGGAACTGGATTGAGTTGGGGAGAGCTTATGTGAAAAGGTTTTTGAACTTTCGGGTCATGATGTTGTTTCAGTGAAAGACTAATAGGTTATGGCCGCCGATCGGCATAATAGGATTAGCATGAGAAAGAATGTCTGCCGCAGGGTTAAGTTTGCCTGAGGCGTCCCGCATATCCTCGGTGAACAGTCTTATATATCCAATTTCGGGATTCCCTGAGAGATTACCGGCCTGTGGTTGACGGAGCGGAAAGGATGGCTGACTAGCTTTCGGTGAAAAAATGCGTCGTCTGCCTACCAGCGAGCCCCAGAAAGGCGAGGATTTCCCCACCGATTACATCTTTCTTGGATTCAGACAGTTGCACACTTGAGGAAAAAAATGATATACGATGTTGGTTGCCCTCTATCTACTGTGGAAAGACAATAAAAGCTCAGTCTGAAACATCGGTTGATAGTATCTGGGGCTCTTTTGGTAGGCATACTCAAAGGTACCTATGCTGAGGACGGTCGGTTTCGGTTCGATGAAAGCGCAACAAACATTCTCAGGTAGTTTGACTGCCTTGGTTTTACCGTTAAGCAAGTCTGTGAGACTATGCGCCAACTAAACACTTCTAATAACAGAATGAGGGTAAAAGTGGACCAAAAAATCGAATTGTGGAATTGTTCTGAAAGATAAAGGTTCGCGATATTCATGAATCGCCCGCACTCCATATTCTATTGGTTAAACGGTCATAAATTATATTGTGACCGGGAGGATTATTACTTTCTTAAAAGTAAAAATTCTGCGGAGTGCACAGCTGCCCAAAGGTGTGACAAACACTTAAGAAGCACTAGCAAATCAAAATTATGGTTATAAACGTTGGCTCTAACAGATATGATATGATCTAGTGGCCAAACTGTGTGGTTAAGGTTGACTTTTGGAGGCCATTAGGATAAACAAAACTTGATTGCACTCTCGGACTGTGTGAGTGAGCCGCTTAAGCTAGTTGTAGGGCCCTAGATATTTGGAATTGGGCACAGATTGAGCTTGGTCTCACCGTTTGGTGCCTCATAATAACCGAAAAGTTGCTAATCTCCGTCAGACACTTTGTCTCCAAGTGCGGTGGAAAAGCCTGCTGACTTGAAGTTGGTCTGGTGACACAAATATCCAACAGGTGCTAAACTCAGCCTCGGCCACATTGAGTTCGTCTGGTGCTGAACACTTGGAGCTGCAATTATCGGGTGGGCCACCTGAGAATATATGGTTTCTTGCATTGGTCACTACCTGCAGTGGAACGTTAGTAGGGTAAAATAGTCCAGGAAATTTGTTGAGGAACTCCTGGTGGCAGTCTTTAGCGACAGCTGTGCCGAGGACTGGAGAAGGCGCTGGCTCATTTGACGGTTTACCTCTAGTTTTGACGTTGATGATGTCAGCCAAGAGAAGAAAGCTGGACGGATCGACCATGGGGTTGAAGCTTCAAAGAAGGTTGATGGAAAGATCGAGTAAAGGAAGCAAGTTTCATTAAGTGCCCATAGTGGGTAGCGGGGTGAACGGATGTCCGCCTTGAGAGAATGCATACCGCAGGTCGTGGTGCTTGTATTACCAAATGCTATCAACTCGATGTTTGGCTGATGGAGGTGGCCTTTGGAGTGGGACCGATGGCACTTATTTGCGCCGGAGTCTACAAACAGCGATGGTTCTGAAGTCTTACTGCTTATGAAGAAGGCCGACGTGAGCGAGGGGGTCTGATAAGTTCGTGCCACATAGAGTCAAGCAAGGAAGAGCTTGGCCCGGATTGATGAGACTAAGCCTTCTTTTGGAGTGGCAATGCGAATTGTAATACTCAGGATTAATTACAGTTACCAAGAGTGGAAATCGGCAGAAATGGCCATCTGGGTGCGGAAACTTTTCGACACCCGAAAGATAACTAGACAAGTCTATCAGTCGACTGGACAGCGAAGCACTGAAGCGAGGCAGCAGGTTATCAGCCTGTGGAACCACTCGGGTGTACCAAAGAGGGCTATACTTACTGGAGTTTTATGGCCTGGTCGCTTGTCAGAAAACCACGGCTTGAATCGTCTGTCTCGGTTAGTTCCAGTGGAGTATGGTAGTCTATGCTTTCGTTGTACATTCTTAGCTGCTTAGGATCTAATCAAAAGACTGACAGATGGAAGGATGTGCTCCGGGCCGCATCGATCCGGAATGGACTGAATAATAAAACAGGCACCCTACCTGTTAATAAGGGAACAGCTTCGGCGACAACAGTGGTCAATGATCCAGTACCAAATCCCGTGATCATTGAAGGGGCTTCGTGTAAAGAAGCAGACTTTAACGCATGGAGAATGCAGGCGGTGTCATCGGGAGGGAGCCCGGTCATATATAAGTGCAATGGCACAGACAAAAACGGGGTGAGATCACGGGCTGTGAGCCAAAGCATCAGTTAGGGAACCGGGAAAAATCGATATAAAGGCGGCTAAGCCAGTACATTTTACCGGAGGGGGGAAGGGGCAGTGTGCACTAAGGCGGGCTGCATGGAAAACAAGTGGAAAGATTTGGCCTTTCTGACACAAGAGGCCAACCACATTGAGGCCTTAGAGGCTGGGTTGCATCAGATGGCGGCCACGGTGCCTCCACCCAAAAAGGTACGTTTCTTCTGCAAGGGGGATATGAAGGATGGCACGGGAGAAGAAGCTATCCTGCCTGTAAATGAAAACTACGAATGAGGGTCGGGGGCGGGTTTCTGGTCCTCAAGTGTACAAGCGCTTCCTTGTCTCGCTATAACTCCGCATTCTTCAGTTGATAACGTGTTAAACACAGCAAGCAGGCGGCTCACCATATAAGCTTCCGTACTATACATCATTTCATTTACGTTACCAAAGAGAAGAATCCGCTGCTGGTTCTTGGGGGCTGAAACTCTTCGGAAACGGAGCGAGGTACATTGAAAGCCCGAAAACTACTTCGACAGAAGACAGATGGAGCTATTTGACCGCCTGCCGCTTCTTCAGCAAGTGGGCTCAACAGCTAGGTACAGGAGGCAGTACTTTCCAAGCCTGCCTCGTTTGGTGTTCACATGACTCCCGGGAGAAGTCAGCGACCTGGATTACAATGCTCTGGCAGAGTATCGTGTGGACATTAGTATTCTGCCCCAAGAAGCCCCCAGCTTGCCAGGTAAAGTAACCTCGGGGATTTGTGGGAGCTGGGTCGGGCGGTCGACAAAGAAGCAGCAGGGAGGACGTGCTTGCGTGCCAGCTACCATAAAGATGAACAGGAGCGGAATATTAAGCAAAAACTCCTCGAGCTAACAGATTAACCTACCCCAACAAAAAGAGTAAAGCGGCTGCGCAGACCGCCAGGGCGGTCAGGGAAAACAACAAGTGCATATGGGGAAAGACACCAGGCATCGGGTCGTTTACGATCAGGAGGGGGCCGTTGTAGCATGTTTCGATACATAAAGGTAAGACACCGTACCTCTGAATGGCAGCTGCAGTGTCGAGCAAAGTACGGAACAGGTCTTGCGCGTAACACCAAGACTCGTCCACAGACTTGTTTGAACTTCTTTCAGTTCAAAGTCTCAAGGATCTGTGTAGTTAGTAAAGTCAACGAAAACAGCGAGAAAGCAACCGTTGCCCACGACAAAGTGCAGACATTGAAGGATCTCCTCCAGGGGATTCACAGCACAGGATACTGAGAGACCGTTCTGGATCACCTCTGCCCAGTCCATTACCAAAGTGGACTCCGCGAACATCAGTGTCACTGAAGGTGAGCTCGCCCTACTGCTACCATACTGGCCAACCAACTTCAGCAGCTTTTCAATGTTTTGCTTGACGCGGTGGTTTTACGGGGTTGATCGGAAATTGGCAGAGGTGGTCAAAGTACACAAAACAATTGCTGTCAAGAGGTGGCTGAAAACTACCCACCTGTAAGATTCCTGTCCCCGGTGTTGAAATTTCTGGAAAACGAGAAGTGGACCACCTGAACGAACGAGCAGTCCACCACCACTTGATGGCCTCCAAGCAAGCAAGGCTCCGTTAAGAGTGGATCCCGCTTGACCAGTATGCCATCCCACTTCGAGGAAGTGGCTTCCATACTTGACGGAAGAAGGAAAAGACGGTAGGTTCTCTGCTCTGACTTCAAGAAGGCCCTTGGCTCCGTGAACCTCGAGCCGTTGGTTGCCAAACTGGGAGTCTTTTGGGCGGCCCTGCTGTACTGGGGTGGATCGAAGCTCGTCTAGCCGGAAGATCCTTCTTCGTTGGGGCCGGAGGAACTAGGTCCAATCCAGCGAAGGCTTGCAGCGGTATGCCTAATGGGTCGATGCTCGCCCCCGCTGTACTTCTTGTAGGTGAGCGACCTGGTGGCACCTCTCGGTCTTCCCGGCTCTTCTTTACGGATGACGTCAAACGATTGGGTGAATCGGGGCCGATTTGATTGTGAAAAATCTGGAAAAAATCAGTGAACTAGCCATAAGGTGAAAATTCCAATGAATACCGAAGAAGGCAAGCACTTTCTTGTAGTCCGACAGACACTGAGGGAAGATTCAAAGAACCAAATGCACCGTACCAGGTTGATCGAGTTATTGCGGAAAAGGGGCTTCGGAGTTTGCTTTCGCGAGAGCTTTGGACCCATCCGAACCCATATCTCTGCAGTGACTAACGGGGCGCCTTTCAGCCTTTGAAGGGCAGAGGTGTCCCGAAATGCCCGAGTACTTTTACTTTTTCGCTAGATTGGGGGCCTAATCTATTGAACTGCCTGGAGGTACTTTAACTAGTAGAGCAAAGATTTATCCGGATGGTTATAGGTTTACGAAGAGCCTCACACTAGGCAACGCCATCCTTTCTGGTTTCATTCCGGTTTGACCTCGGACAACCCAGAGAAGAAGTAATGGCGCCTCCACGCCCGACCACAATGTCGCAGTCGTCAAGTGGCCCCTTTTGATTCGCAATCATAAGCTCATCTCGGTGGACACGACGATAAACTGGCCAATCTAATGCTAGACTCGACAGTAGGGACTGAATTCGTCTCCCACCGGACCGCTAGGCGGAAGAAGCTACCTAGATATGCGGTGAAAGCAATCCCGGTTGCTGCTCTCAAACACAAGCTGGATGCCTACTGTCCAAAGGTTTGCCCGGAACACAACTAACAAGTAAGATGGTACTACTTCTTTCATGCCCATTTTCTCAACCCAAACCTATTTTTTCACCCAATCACCTAGTCCAGGGCTTTGCAATAAGTGTGAATGTTTACACTGTCCCCTGCATTCACATCAATCCACATCATTTACTTCCAACACTTGGCTATTCGAGACAAGTCCCACTTTCGGGATGGCATCTGGATAGGGCGCCAAATCTATCCCGTTGTAGAATCGGCTGTCTCTGAGTGTAAGCCTGCATTCACCAGCTTCCGCATCCGACAAAGTAACTGCAGACTGTGCGGAATACCTGCCATCTGACCTGATCCTGCCTCTTCATCTCACCTTTTGGGCAAGTGGCAGCCGCCACGTGAGCTCTGACTGCCCAATAGCTCGGTCCCTTTTGCTCCAGGTCTTGAAGTTGGCCTGCAGGACAGCTGAATCTTTGAGTAGACTTTTCCTCCGGCTCCCAAAATAATCCTTCCATGGTATCCTCTCGTTTAGCTCCCACCATTTTTTTGAGGACCCTACATCTTTTAAGTTCAGTAGCCCTTTACTCAGCCGGTTCCACAATCAAGTTTCTCTGGTGATCACGCTTACCAAAAATTTGCGCCGCACCCTCTTGTCCTTTTATTGGGTGCCATCTCAGTTATATTCACAGCGTCCGTTTTCATTATATCTTTCACGATTTTGAAGGCTTCCAATAATTATTCCCTTAGTCTCTCTCCTTCTTGAGAAAATAGTCCCGTATTCCACCGTCTGCGGCTGTGGGTCCTGCTCCACGGACCCTCCACTATCATAGCCAATTGCCATTATATTTTTTAAAGACAGGTCGCCTATTTCTGTGGACATTTGCCCCAGCTTGTACAGAGTGTTCAAAGTGAGGCCCTGACGCAAGTTTGTACAAGGGTAAAAACCTTCTGCTCATTAAAGGATCGTTGCTGATTCAGGTCTGAAAAAGTGCCCCTTTGAGCTCTGCGGGCAGCCTGCTCACTCCGCTCTGTTTGTTTGAAGCTTGCAGTCATAACTGCAGCTGAGTTTTTCATCTAATGCACCACTTCACTGGTGAACGGCCTGTATTCCCCTCCGTGGTTAAACATTTCGACTTCCTTACAGGTGATGGATCCGGATTTTATTCAGCTGCATACCCCGTGTCTTTTAACACCTCCTAAAACCTGTAGCTAGCAGCTCTCGCAAACGTGATCCAACAATCTTGACCTCGTTGGCAAATATGAAAATCAAGGGCATCATATCTTTCGCCAACGCATTCATATGAAGGAGAAAAATAATTGGTCCTAGAACTTATCCTTCAAGGACACCACCTGGTACATATAACGGCTATCAGTTTGCATCTGCTGCCGTAACGTAAAATGCCCTGTTAATCAGGCGGTCAGCTACATAAATGGGTAGGTTTTTCTGTCCGGTAGACCTTTAGTTCACTGGGGCATAGGCTTTGGGTGACTGAATGAAAAAACTTTGCTGAAGTCTAGAAGGCAAACCAATCATGTTTCCCTCAAACAGCTTTGTTGTGATTTTGTCCAGGAAGACAAGAAGGTTGCGGAGACGTGATCTGACATTTGAATCTCACGATGTGCTTCACTTCGCTGTTGATGTTTCGCCGTATATCTACAGAATTATTCTCCTCACAGTCTTTCCAAGCGTTTTCAAATGGCACGCACAAATCTTAGACGTATGTAGTTTTGCTGCTTTGATCGCGATCTTCCTTGTGATTGGATTCCACCGCTGCCCCCTTCCATTGGGTTGGCCGTATTTCTTGACTAGTTTGCGCAGAACTGCCCAAATCATACCTACTTGATTCACCAGCCAGTGTTTGAATGTTCCGCTGGTCTTGTGTTTTCTGGTCCGGCTGAATTGTCTACTTTCAGTCCCTTTGCTGCTATTCTCTTTGCGAGCTCCGCCAGGAAAATGCGGCTTGCAGGGATCTCTCAGTGGGCCTCCTTAGGTGCCCGATGCCTTCAAGCTTGGCGGTTCACACCCTCAAAGTGCGTACTAGCAGTCTGCAATTTGACCCGACCTCCAAACATTTCGCTTTCTATAGATTTAGACTGGCTCTTCATCTGGCCCTTTTACTGCACCATTTGGTTAGGCATATCCGGTATAAGATTTTGGGTTTCGCTTAACTACCTCTGCCCCTGCCCGTTCAAAAGTTCCTTTAGCTTTCCTTTGTACCTTGAAAGTTAAGTCTCCGCTTCTGACGTAATGCAGGAAAGATTCCTCAACCACGGCTGCCTCAAAACTTCTCCACTCTGCCGAACTTCGTAATAGATTTTCTAAATGCTACGGCTTACAAATCTAGCCTGCCTCTGGGCTTATCTCCTTGTAGTCGAGCGAACCTGTTCAGCAGCAGCAAGTTTCACTTTACCCCCCGTTATCTGTCTTTTGCACTGCATTTTTCCGATCTACTCCTAGTCCAGGTGAACTGCTCTCACAGTAATCCTTCTGAAATCCCCACGCCGTATCTCTCTAACCTCCCGCCCGCATGAGGTGAGGCTTGAGGTCTATCAACTCATGATCACTCTTGCGCGAATGTAGATAAAAGCCTGGTTTACCTAGTTTACTTTCATGCTATGTGTTCACTCGTTCTAGTAGAAATGGCTTATCCCTTGTTCTGTAAACGACTTCTCCCCCTGCCTGCCGAAATAAAGTTTTCTTGTACAGCCAGCTTGAATTTTAAGCACTCCTTATCAGCATTACTGATTCCTTGCTAGTTGGTATCTCTCTGAGCGGCTTTAAAGTAATCGGCTTTGGGAGGTCTTCGCCTTGCAGCGGACATTCGTCCTAACCCCATTTTCCATTACACCCCACTTTACTATCACCTTCTCTTGGCCGTCGGAAAGTAAGTTGTACAGACCCTGGGGCAGTGTCCCAACAGCCGATTAATTTTCTCCCGCATCTCTCATTGTACTATCTGCTTACTCTTATTTCCCATGGTATTCTGCATCCATCAGTCTTCTTACTCCGTTTCCAGAGACAACTGGTAAAATGAGGTATCTGCCTTTGTGTGTCAAAAAACTCACCCAACCGTGATAGAAGCTAGTCCCTACTGTCAAAACCTATAAAATCTGCTTTTTTCCTGGATGGGACCATTTGCTGCCGTGGTCCCCGTTGATTCTACGTTCACACCGGGGATCTTTCTTAATCCGGTTGTACGGTTTACACCCAAAATCGTGAGGAGGTCCGCGACACTCTTTTAGCTCAAATTACTCTTCGAATTGGCATTTCTTATGGTAAACCCGCCGTTTTTAGTAGCAATCAGACACATCCGCCTAAATTGGACAGGAACCTATTTCTGAGTGTTGTCTTTCGCCATTCTTCACTGAGGTCTTCGAATTTGTCTTCGTTCTCCCGCAAGTGATCCTTACCTATATCTTGAGGCCGTCACCTACTACCGTTTTGTATGTTTTCTTTTCCTGTTTTTCTCGGTTCCTCTTCACAGTTTGTGACCCTGGAAGTAAGTGCATGAGCTTTTCCATCACCGTATTCTGCTTGATCGCCCCTACCCCTAAGCAGGCTTCCCTGTAATGTGGGCGCAACAGTTTTCATTCCTTCCTTTTCAATTCCCATTTAAAAACGACCTTGCGGCCTAACTTGATCGTTTATACTATTTACCATTTCCGTTTTACTGATGTATTTGCAACCCTTTTTCGAAGCAGCCTTACACAGAAGGCATGCCCATCCGCCCCAGTGTTTTGAGGGGCTGCACTTCTCCGTGGGCTGCCTATGGAATAACTTATTTCAGAACCCCTTATTTAGCTCACCATTGGCACATCGTCGCTCGTAGTAGGTCGAATCAATTTATGCTATAGATCAAAACACGCCTGGACAAAAAAGAGCGCACCCAGTATCCGAAGTCCGAAAATGGAGCCATCATGCAAAGAAAAGCAAAAGAGCTGGGGCGGGCTGCTGTTAAAAGCGCAGTACCAACCGCTTGACTGTCCCTGGTATCACGTGCAAAAATGTGCTTTCACTACCCAGTGAGCGACCGAATCTTACACACTAGCCCACGGCCCGCAGCTTTAGAATCACCCGTTTTGTATGTTCACAAGGAACATGGGTGAATGATGGTATGGATAAAGCCATGGTTTATATAGAAGAATCCACCTGCGGCCTCCAAGACCTTAGTTATTATGGTAAGGGTAATGGTGGAGGAGTCGCCACCTCTGGTAATTCCAATTGTTGCAGCAGGTCCGACTTGTTTTTCCCACTCATGCAGAGGTAACGATTGTTTTTCTGTACCATGTTGTATTGGGTTCTCTGGCTGCAGTCAAAGTATTGCCAACATTTACACAGCATCAAAATGCTCATAAAATTCAGTTAACATTTTCTACGTCTCATTTGTTCTTGTGGCTGTGCCTAAGCTTTATGAAAATTTTCACATTTTGCCGAGTGGCTTCAATTACGCGTCGAAACTTCCCTTTTATCTTCCATTCCCAATACCCGTCACTCCGGCCCGTGGCTGCTCCTAGTTAGATCGCTTAGTGACCAACCTCTTAGAACGTTTCTCTGTCTGTCTGAATGCTCTCGTTGGGGCCAGTGATCACTGTCCATTGCACCTCAGACGAGTAATATATTCTCATCGTGGTCATTTATTGCACATACATACAAAAATGAGAATCTACGAAGAACCATTTATGAACAGAGTTTGATACTCCTCAGCCATTAATTTTCTGTGGTTATTTCAGGAATGAAAGACTTTTCACTCAAGTATTTCCGGTAGGTTTTACGAAGGAAGTGATTGAGTGGACTTTTAATACTCCCTGTCCCATGGAAACTGTTTATCTCCGGTCTGGGACGGCGGTTCCTCCACACCGCAGGCAGTTAAGCGAGAAGCACAAACAGGCCAACAAGAAGCAAAACAAACCGGAGGTCCGTCGACTGCCACTTCTGGTCAAATCTGAGATTACAAGACTTGTTTGTACATTCTCTCGACATTCCCTAGACTCCCGGAACATGAAAATGGGTGGAGTGGAATAAGGCTCCTCTGCGGTCGGACGGGAAAATCTCTGAAGTTTGACAAGGGTGTAAGCCGTACCAATGTCCAGTTTCTTCAGAAATCAGGCGACCCAACTCCCACTTTTCCGCTTTCTGTCTCGTCTGAATTTCAAGAGGTATTAGCAACAGAGGTTTTGAAGTCACTTAAACTAACAAGAGTAACTAGGTGAACTGGTCCAGACAGTCTTCCAGCAGAGCTGCTAGAACAAAGGGCCAGTTTGCTATGTGGTCTGATGACTTTGGTAATTAACAGCTCACTGAAACGGCATTTCAACCCCGGATTTTGGCTTCCTGGGGCAATAATTTTTTGCGCCAAAACAGCATCAAGGCCAGGTGTGGCCCCAGAAGCCCCATTGTTTGCCAGCTTCAAACCTTGCAGAATGCTTTTTGCTGCTGTTTTAAAACCGCGGCCGGGAGTGCAACAGAAAATTTACAGTTCGCGTACAAACTTGAGCTTTCTGCAGTAGACGCAGTAGACAAACTTTTGCAATAAATAGCTAAGGCCATCGATGACCCTGGCAGGTCAGTAAGATGTGCTTCTCTAGACTGTGAATTGGCCCTTAACAGAGTGCAGGGCTTGATCCATCTCAAAGAGCTGGGATTGTTTGGCAGTCACGCGTATTACCCAAATTAGTTGAAGAGTTGTTTCTGTGAGAGAACACAAGGCATCAAACTGGGCTTACTTTTCTTCAAATATCTCCTAACCAGTACTGAAGCATTTCAAGATGCTGTCCTGTCTTTATATTTGTTCCCAGTATTCATTAGAGATTTTAAGTCTCCCACCAAGTCCTCATCTTTTGGGACACTGATGACGTCATTTTGGCTAGGTCCGTCTCAAACAGATCATGCCTCGAAGAAATCACTGCAAATGTTTTACAGATTCAGAGCTTTTCTCATCATTCCGGTCTTCTGTTGAACGGTAATAAACTTCAGACTGTATTCTCCTACCACTCGCTTTTGATTCATCATAGACAACTCGACCATTGTTTCCGTTCCTATATAAAGTGCCTTGATATTACCCTGCAGCATCATCTGCACTAGTCTTTGCACGCCAAAATCACAGTGGGAAAACAGCATCACTCACCTTGCCACATGGAGAATCAGTATTATTGGTTCTGGCGTGGCATCAAATTCCCTAGATTTGCAGCTATACCCTAGCCATATAGTAGCATCCATTGCTCTTGCACAAAGAATCATTCATGACGCTTACCATCAATAGCGTTTTGATCCTACCCTTTCTTGTTCCCAAGCATCGACCCGGTCTACGTAAAACCTGCCTCCTTGTGAATGGTCTTTGTATGAGGACTCCGTTTTTCCGTCACCGGCACAAATCCTAACAAACAAGGATATCATTCTATCTGAAATGAGATCTCGTTCAGCTCTTTGAATCATTTTGGCGTATTTATGGATGGAAAGCATTGTACGACCGTGCTCAAATTGGAGCATATACGAATATATTGTGTGGCTTCACACTGGTTAGTGCTAGTTCCTGATACCCGAGCGGTCTGCTTACGGCAATCTCTGAAATCTGTCGGGAGAAATCTCGTTGGCCACAGGCTCAAAGTACAATTCTTACAATGACGGACTTTGGATACGTTAGACTGGTACAGGTCTGACAGAAGTTACCACAGAGTATACTGAAACAGTAGACAGTTAATTAATTTTAAGATAAAAGTCTGCTCCAGCGAACAAAAATACACAAACGTTTTGTGTTACATTTATACGTTTTGGGAAAGGCGCATAAAAACAACCTAGGGACACATTTCTCACTGAAGTACCAGATATTATATCTCAAAATGTAGGAGTAGCCATCCTTAAACCGGAAGTGGAAGTGCCGCCAGGTTCATTTCGTCGAAGTTCGGCTTCGTTCTTGTTTCGAATAATGGGCACGATGAATGGAGCCTCCAAAATAACTTCGAGAATATAAGCATAGATGAGGTGCCCAATAATGGGCTGCGTATTCTATCTACTTTTTGCTAAGATCAAGAGAAAAACATGATGCCGCGGCAGACGTACACTGCTGAGATGGTTTGAAGCTCTCTTGAGCAGGTAAATCCAAATTCTTTGCAACCGTGCCAAACTCAATCATTTTTGAGACCCACAGTCCCACATACGTTTTCGTAGCTTCTCCTATCTAACAGCGAGTGTTTTATTTTGAGTACGTTTAATGAGGAGCGCAATTTTCTGCCTGTAAGCTGATTCTCTTCAACTTGGCCCACAGTTATTATAGGTCAACTAACCTACTTATCTTAAATAGTCTGCATGCGGAAACCCCAGGCAAGCTAATGTGATTACCAGATCATTCACATGTGATAAGAACAACAGTGGTTGCTTGGGAGGGCCTGGAAGCATACCACTGCATGCTTGGGACGGTGTGGAACTGGTGTCCTCGATCAACAAAAAGCTTTATTAGTTATGCAGATATTAACTTATTCCACCACCTGTTCGGGCCACTCTTTGTACCCTTGGCAGGCCCGGCTAGAAACGGGGGTTTACTGGGTCAAAAGCCGTGCAGTTCGAAAATCTCATTCATGATATCCGGTAGAATTTTCAATGCGCAATCTTTTGCGCTACTCACTCGCGAAGAAATGCCGTAAAACCAAACCTTCCGCCGCAGTCCATTGATCAATCTCCCGGCCCATAGGGAATGCAGGAAGCAAGGTATAGTGCAGACTGTTACCCAGAACCCTCTCACACTATCTCACTACTCCACTATTCCGTGGAATACGTTCTGGCTGACTACGGTTTCCAGCTAGTCGGGCAGACACAAGATCCGAGAAGATATGAGCTTCGGCATTGCACCCATATATTTCCTCAACGCTCTGAGATTTCACTCGTTCCTCTTAGGTCATCCACCTAGCAGCCATATCAAATGATAATTGCAGGTTTTTAGGCAGGATCTTTACCTATCTGGCAGTTGTTGCTGTTTTACTATAAATCAATGTTTTAGTAAGTGCTCAGTTACCCAAAATCAGGCTAGTCCCTCTAATACTTTGAGTACAATTGATAACAAACTTTCCACAGCTTGAGGGCTACGGAAGTTTGCCTTCCTTTTGGAAGGAGACAGCTGGTGTGAATCAGCAGTAGGCTGGTAGCACCCTGCGACTATGCTTGCGTTAATATTTGTGTTAGCGGTTCATCTGGTATACTGGCGAAGGCTCCAGAAAGGATGGCATGAAAACCACCCGGTCCCGCAGCCTGGTTGTAGGTCAGCCTGATCAGCTCTGGTTCAACCTCATCATTACTACTGTACGCCATCCATGCTTTTGGTTTACTGAGATTTCGTGTCTTCTACCTGTGTACTCTCCTTGCATCAGCTAAAAGAGGTCTTTTGTGTTTTGCCATTTCCAGTAATTGCTTGTCAGTTGCTTTATTCTGCCGTTAAATGGAAATCCTACGGCAAATCCTGCCATGGATTCATAGTAGACGCCATTACAGTGGGCCTCAGAGCGTGCTTAAGCTCCGAGGGCCAGGGCTGCTCCTTATCCCACCAGTTTTTTTTTCTGTGTGCTTCCTTGGCGAGCCGATGGACTCTCGTATACTGGACGGCATTCTGGAATCCCTCTGCTGGCTACAAAGGACTCAAAGGCTTGGAATTGGTCGGCTCTCCTTTACAAATCGGCCTGTTTACAATAGATCTGCATCAGGCCCTTTTAACACGTGTACATGAGGCAGACACATCGGTTTAACCGAAAAGGTGGTCCCTGACGACAACCACGCCCTCTTTCGCTGTTTGCTAGTGAACATTCCAGTCCGCCCCTCCTGCTACCTTCCTGATCCCCGCGACGTCGAGAGATTTTGTGTCTCACTTGACAACCCCGGGATGCCTTCCTCATCGAAAACAGGGGAGTCATATGCTCAATCCTCTTAAGCGGAGCCGTAAATTTTACCCCAATTCCTTTTGATATCTAGTGAATACTAGGTCATGTACGCCCGGAGTTCGCCATTCCTCCGACGAGTCTGTTAGTTGATGTGCAAAACGACTAGTCCTCGACCCACCAGCTCGAGCAATTGCTAGCTACAGTGGGTGTCCGGCGAAGAAGAAGAAGGGCTCTCCCAATCTATTTGCGGGGGGAGTTGGAGTCGAGCACCAATAAAATTTGGGACTCCTGTGAGGCAACGTCGGTTGAGTGCCAAAATATTTCGGAGTCATCACCCGTGGTTGAATTCGCCCTACAATATAAGCATGCTATATCCATAGGTCGTCCCAGAGACAATAGATGGCAAATTATATCTGTACATTTCTGGTTTATAGAGCTTCTCAGGGTTGCCGTTAAAAAGTTTCTCTGACCACCAGCAACGTTCATTTTCCCACGTCGTCACTTCTCCTGTCCCTCAGGTAGACGAAATGTCCCTTGTTGGATGGCGGCTCCGTGGCTGCCCTGTGGTTTTACCAAGTCTCAGTTACGGTAATGACTTCGACTCCGTTTGCATTATTGTAGATTCTCGTCAGCTAGTTTCGTATTCTGCACGCGCTGGTGTGCATTACCCTGAACTCTCGTTCGAGGAGCATTGTACAGCCCACTTCCAAGTTTTTTCCAACCTACGTCTCATGAACTTTTTGGGCTCGTCTCCCAATAAATAGCCCTGGTTCTTGCCCCTGGACTAAGGGAACTAGCACGCGAAACTAGGCTGTTGCTGCTCCAGACATCGTCATTGTGATTATGTCACTACAAAGCAGGTTTTCTGTTCCTTGTGGAAACGGGTTGAAGCGGCTCATTAGTGGTTACTATCAGCCAAACACTTACCAACGGGGAAGACCCGATTTCCCCTAGGTAATAACAACAATAACAGTTTGTTGCGGAGAGGCACAGGGCGCGCTTCAGATCACGATAGAGAGTAACAGTTGGTGGAAGAATCTGGTTTTGGGGTATACCTGCAGGGAAAACGCTCCACGGAGTTGCTGGGAGCCTTTCAAAAGGAAGCCTTTCTGATTGCGTCCGGCAAAGCTGAACTTCGGTTCAGGTGGCCAGAAGGACCAAGACCAGGTTAACCTAGACAAAGAGATGTATCATATACACAATTCAATCAAAAGTGACTGGAGTGAGTGCGGAATCGTCAAAAAATGGCAAATGCTTTGTTTGTCGGTGTAAAAAAAGAATTTTGCAGAATAAATATGAGAAATGGAGAATTTTGTTGTGAGAGTGGTCCTCAGTGAAAATTCAAGGAAGAACAGGAATGGAACAATGGATATGAAATAAAGCTGATCAGTCGACAAGTATATTGGTGAAATCTAATGCTAAAGTATTGACCAGACCAAACATGTACTAAATGAACAATGTAACTAGTGAAAAATTACCACTGTGAGAAAGCAGATGTTCGGAGAGAAACGCAAAAAGGTGAACAAGCTGCTCAATCTAAAATGGGTCGATGTTTGGGTAAAGATGATGAACTAGGAACTAAATGGCAGATCTGTGTAGAATGCCTACGGCTATCAATCGCTTATGCGACTAAGTTGCTAGACTGACGACGAGGTAAATGATCGTAGTTTGATAGTAGCCTTTCACGCGGACCAATCTTTCATGATAATGCAAGGAGCTGCTTGAGAAACAGCATAGGTAAACGAACATTGAGGGGACCCGATGGTTTACGTAAGCGGTGTGACGGAAAGCATGGGCCTCGTTTTGACTAAAAGTTGGGTTTACGGAGGGAAAGGATAATGGCTTGGCTAGCTGGGCTGCTTCACGGCTAGAGTTATTGAGGATTTTGTCCATTTTTGACCGTACTTATTCTAGGAATGTACCGCCTGAAACATTTCTACAGGCTTGACCATCGCCTTATATGGGGTCTCCGTCTAGCGTCAAAACTACTGGCCCCTACAATTCGCGTGATCTGCCTTGGGTTAGCTACAAAACCTGTAGGCATTAGTGGTAATTATCTGTCCCTGGGCTAACTATTCAGTAGTCAGTTGCATAGGCAGTAAAACCTTCCATAACTATTTAGGAAAATATAATAGTAAGGCCAACCGTCAAAGGGTCTCAGCCAACAGATTCCTGTTCCACCATATCTCAATAACTCAAACGACCGGAACACAAAGATAAATTTGGTATGGCTGGGCAGTGACTGAGGCCTACTTTGGAAGGCATGTTGTTTACTTCACCAGATCCTGATCCGTCTGACCTCACTGAAATGTTAGAACTCACTCTAATCCCAACGGCTCTGGAGGCGGCCGGATCCATCGCTCTGGGCGACGCACATCAGGCGTGCAGGATGTCTGCAACGATGTGCAGGCGCATCTAGATTAGCAAGTCGCACCTGCTGCTTTCAGAAAAAGATTTTACTTCGGGTGTGCAGCTGGCGATCAGTCCTAACCATTAGCGTTGCTCCTGGATTACTATATTCTGTTTTTGAGCTTGTATGGTTGCTGTGCACTTGTTGATCGCTCCTTTCCCCACCATTTATCACCGGTTTTCCTTCAAACTCATCCTTCATTTGGAGGTTAAAGCTTATCTTTGTCAGGCCTTGCAAAATTTATTACTCAGCCTTTGTTCTGTTCATCGTAGAGCCTTCATCACTACCATTTGGCTATCCTTTATCTACATACAGTGGTTGCTTTTATAGACACTCGTCGATCTGGGCATGTCATTCACAGCCGTCCTTCCCTGAGTGACACGTCTGCCTATTCTTCCATTACATTTGCAACCGTGTCCACGCCCCATGCTAAAGCTCGCTGCTACTAATCAATCACTGACATGCTCACGGTCCCTGTTCATTCCCTTACCACAATCCCCAAACAACATCACGCGCCAAAATATTTTTTGAGGTCCTCCAGTGGCTAGGGAGTGGAATAACGGTGGCATGCCTTGGTCGTTAGCCAAATTCATCGTCTTCGCAGTGCCTTTCCATAGGTGCGTCCTGATTTTGCAGATACTCATGTTCTACCGTATTTGCACACTTCAGGTGCATTTTTCGCGCTGCTTCGACCCTCCGCCACCATCAAATACAACACCCGTCAGAATGGTGGTTAAGAGTTGTACGCTTACCGTCCATCTATCATATAATCAATTTTGCCTGCTATTTATTCCTGCAGCAGCAACACAAAGTTCCCTGGTCCACTTATCACCCACCCACCACCTCCATGTTGGGCTATCGTTATCAACCCTTTTGTAACGAACTCCTAGCAGTCGTTGAGGCACGCGTAACACAATCCAAAAAACACCAAGCGTCCAATTGTGGTTTTCAATACGGTTCTTTATAAAACAATCATGAATACGACATAAAACTGTACAAACCCCAACGGTAACCGCTCCGTGAAACAGAGTCAGCCAAATGCGAGCAAATTCAGGTTCGCTTGAGGTTCAAGCGGTCAAGTCAACGAAATGTCTACGGGGACAGCCAGCGGTCAATGGTCATAAACGAATCAACGCACGCACCAGCCAGCGGTCAATTAGGTCAATGTCCGGTGTGTGGTTCAGCGGATGAGCAAGTGTGGCGCAAAACGTTAATGGAAAACATAAATTATAGTGAGGGTAGGGAGGTCAGATCGATCCTGAGTTAGTGCCTCGAGTTTGATTGTTCTGTCGATTACACCGCCCACCAAATCCGCCACGGATTTCCCTAGTCGACATGTTCAAATCAGAATCGAGTCCTGGCTCCCCCTTCTTACCTACGATTCTGCACCCTCCAGCTTCCATTGGGATGTCATAATTTACAGCAGTACACCTGCGCACCCCCTAGCCTAAGGTACCGTCGCTTCTGCCGCACCCCAGCACAAATGGTACAATTTACTCTTGCCACAAGCGCTGAAATGCAAACAGAGCGGCAGCACCTGATCAACACACTCCTTCCAGCAAACACACCTTTCGTATATCCCGGTTGATGAGCCCATCCTTGTTTCGAACTGACACGAGACGCACGAGGCCATCAACCGAAGGCTTACATTCTACGGGGGCCATTGCTTTCTTGGTCCAATGTAGGATGCAATCATTACCAAATCACTGACCTTCAAGTTCCGATCTTTCGATATACACTTTTTTCTTTTTTGCAGAAAGGGAACATATTCCTTAGTCCATCGGCGCCAAAACACGGCCGCCAGGTGTATGACTTGTCGCCATTTTTGGTGTATAGGCATCCCTGGTTGCCATCACTAGTGAGACTATGAGCAACTTCTATATGTATTGCTCTCGTCTGCAGGCAGGAGAAGAGGCGTGCATAGCGTTTCTCTGTAGACCGTCCGCGTCGAACAGGGAATGGGCCGAAATAGTCAACACCGACCTCGTGGAACGGATACTACCCAGCCTCAACTCGCATCGGCGGCAAGGGTGCCATTTGTTGGGCACTGCGATTTTGAGATGTACGGCAATGCCCTTCCATTGCATGGTAATGACGAATGATTAAATCCGTTACCGGATGTCCCTTCGGCAGGACTGCAGGATGTTTAAAGCTCGGCTCATGACTGGAGTAGTCCAGCCGCCCGCCGACACACATAATTTCATCAATTATTACAGGACATAAGGTCTTCAAGTGCCCGGATTCTGAAAGCCGAGATTTCCAAGGTTTGAAAGCACTAGACTTAAGTCGACTTAGGTCATCGGCAAATTCACTACTCTGCACTCCGCGCACGGTATCTTGTTCGGCCTTAAGAATTTCATCGAGTGTTATCCGTCCTACTGATACTTCACTGCGAGTCTTCGTACTCATGCGGTACAACAGATAATCTTTGAACCGAACTAGCCAGGCCATAATCTTCAACAGTTTCGTCCAGATAAGAAACTTGACAAATAACGGATTTGGCTCTCGGCTTAATGAATTACCATCTACCGTCGGTTTATTGAACTCAATCTCTGTTGTCATGTCCACATTTGGCAAACTAATCGGCCATCGTGAACGTGGAAGAACCCAAATTTCCGGGTCAGAGATCCACTTGTCTCTGTTTCCTTGCATGACCATTTTATACCTTTCATAGAAAGCTCTATCTCGCTGTAACCTTCGACCAAGTAGGTGAAACCTCCGGGCAGCTACTTCACAGTTGTTGGGCATAGTTTCAGCGGTTGTTTCCCATGGGATGGCCAATTGATAATGCCCATCAACTAGTTTCAGGTATCGTTCAACAATCGATAGCGCTTTCTGGTCCTCCACTGACGGTGCTTGTTTCGTAGGTTCATTGTCAGAGAAGTCCGCATCATACAGCCTTCGAAGCTGTTCTGAGATGGTGCTTTGTTCCTTTATCAGGTTGTTCACGGTGGAATCCCGGTCGATGGATGGTCCCAGAGGTCCCAGGATCATCCACCCCAAACGAGTTTTGACTGCGTAAGGTTCGCTCCTGTTTCCAGTCCTCTGCTCTAAAACCCAGTGAGCCTCTGGTACGTCAGAACCTATCAGTACTCCAACCTTCACCTCTCCAGTGCGTTCCACGGGAACATCGCTCAGGTGTGGCCATCGACCCTTGACCGACCGCAAGTCCATACGTGGGGATCTAGAGAACAGCCGGTTGACACAAAGGGCGCGCTCCACTGAAACGTTGGTTGAATCATCCGAGGAAACCACACAAAGATTCACGACCCCCGATTCTATCTTGGAGCGTCCACTCACTGTTCTAATAGTCATACAGGAAGGCACCTGAGACAGGCCAACCTGTTCCACCAGACCTTTTTCTATCAGACTTACGTCGGAACCGTTATCTATGAGTGCGTATGTTAGCGCGGTCCCTTTCGGTCCACTGATTTTCACGGGGATGATGCCGAGTGCTACGTCGTAACCAGCGGTGCGATTAGCTGCACACTGATACGTTTCTGGGCAAGCTACACTCAGTTTGTCGCGATGTAGTAATTCCTGGTGCCTGGCACTACCCCCGAACTTTCCACATACCGTGGCCGGGGTACAATCCGCTGCACGATGTCCCTCCTGCAGACATACGAAACAGCCACCGTTTCTTCGAAGCGAATTCCTTCTGTCGCTAACTTCCATCGCTGCGAATTTTGAGCAGCTATCTGCGTTGTGTCCCTCCTTGCGTACAATACATATTTGTTCTTTTCTACTCATAAATTTCGAACAAGTAAAGTTTACTTGACGATCACTCCTGTACGCTGAGTTACGAGGCGGGACTAATGATTTCGCCGTAGCTGACAGAGCTATCTGCCCAAATTGACTTCGGGCTATTCGAGCTTCGGCTGCTACGAAACTCATCAGTTGTTTGAAGTTCGGCACACCTGACGTCTCGGATGTTTCGTCTACCAGTCGTGTCCATCGATGTTGCAGTGGCCGAGATAGCATACGAACGACCCTCTCTTACGTGACTACTGAGTTAAGATCAGCATCGTATTCAAGCTGAGATAGGGCAATTTCGCAACTCTGCATTTTTATCGTCAATTTTGTCAGTGACTCGGCATCGTCGGCATTAGGCATTACGGCTGACAACAGACCTTTCAACAGGAATCGTGCAACGACATGCGTCTGACCGAACGGATCCTTGAGGATTTCTCGAGCCTTTCGATAGCCCTGGTTCGGGGGCAACATGATGCATTCTTCTATTGCCTCTTTAGCTTTTCCCTTGCAGTAGTACAGAAGACACAGCAATCTCTGGCCTTCATCACTGATTCTGCCATCGATATAATACTCGAACTGTTTCACAAACCTACAGTATCGTGTCGCCTCACCATCGAACTCAGCTAGTTCTACCTTAGGTAGCTGCATTTTGCATAAGACATCTCGCGTTTCCTCTGGTAATGGAAAGTGGGGCTCACGGAGTAGATTGCGGTCCTGTTTCTCACGGTCGTTGAGAAACATTTCGATCTTCTCTGACTGATTAACTACGTCTGCTCTAACAAGATCACAAACTTCATCTTGTTCTGAAAATTCGAAGTTCATTCGTGCCATCTGAACCTCATTTCTTGCCTTCAAAAGACGGTGCTCATTCTCTAATCGAATTTCTTCGATTAGCTGCTTTTCCTTCAGCTGGGATAGTAGAAGTACATTCTTTGCAGAATTTAAACTAGATGACGCTCTTGACTTAAGACTAACCCGTGAGCCATGACAAGAAACCTCATCAGAGGCATGGGACAAAGGGGGTTGGACTTGCCTCAGATCCTCGGGTTCAATTATATGCGATCGGTTAGGACCGGGCATTCTTTTGGCCGGCATCTTGATTCCAAGTTCGTTGAGAACGGTAACGAACTCCTAGCAGTCGTTGAGGCACGCGTAACACAATCCAAAAAACACCAAGCGTCCAATTGTGGTTTTCAATACGGTTCTTTATAAAACAATCATGAATACGACATAAAACTGTACAAACCCCAACGGTAACCGCTCCGTGAAACAGAGTCAGCCAAATGCGAGCAAATTCAGGTTCGCTTGAGGTTCAAGCGGTCAAGTCAACGAAATGTCTACGGGGACAGCCAGCGGTCAATGGTCATAAACGAATCAACGCACGCACCAGCCAGCGGTCAATTAGGTCAATGTCCGGTGTGTGGTTCAGCGGATGAGCAAGTGTGGCGCAAAACGTTAATGGAAAACATAAATTATAGTGAGGGTAGGGAGGTCAGATCGATCCTGAGTTAGTGCCTCGAGTTTGATTGTTCTGTCGATTACACCTTTCTATAATAATCTAATCTCTGAATGCTCACCCGTCCCATTCCAGCCCCTCCTTCATCCTCCCACTGGCAGCCTTTCTTTCCCCCAGATGTGCCGTTCGTACAATTCATATCTGGAACTGCTTCTGCATTCAGCCTTTTGAATCTACCACTATATTTGGCTGCTAAACTTTAATCTATAGCTGTTTTTCCACTGCAGCCTCCTCCGAAGCATTTTACGCGGCTTTATTTGTCAGTTACTTTTGCGAGGAACGCATTACACAGCTTTCATCTATCGATCTACACCTAGCAATCATCTATTATATCATCCCTTTTGCTAAACCAAGCGCCCTCGTGACCGCTGTAGTTATGCACCTCATGTTTATTTGTCATCCATTACCACTTTGATATTTCTTGAGCTACTCTACATAAGGTGCGCGCTTACCTGTTTTCCTGCGGCCTTTCCCCCTCACAGTCACTCTGTCGGTCTCTCTCGAGCTGTGTAAGTCGCTTGCAGCATACCTGATTCCGCTAGCATTCAGCCTCTTATTTCCACCGCCAACTCAACTGACTGATATGATTTATTTCAAAGCCGACTTCCAATTTTCGTTCGTCGTCTGAGACTCATTGGTCCTTTAGCCGTCTTGCTTTCCCCATCGGCCTGAGGCCTTGGTAACTGGTGGGCACAGACCTAAAACAAATCTTTTTCTCCAAGCCTTAGTTGCGCTCAGTCACTGGAGCGGACTGCGGCCATCCCTTCAAATCCATCGGAACTGCCTTTCACGGTTTCATGTCGCGAGGGTCTCTTAGGCGGTCAGCTTGATGTCGCCCTCTCGATGAATTTTTGTTTTGAAAGCAGCTTTTACTTGTCCGGATTTTCGGGAGGTTTCCTGGCACTCACCCAGGTCAAAAGCTGTCTGCCACGTAGGTGACCTGCTTCCAGCCTCTACACTAGTCGTCTTTTGTGCTGCGCCACCCAGTTTACCTCATTCATCCCGCAGCAACTGCGGACCGCTTGTAATTTGTGCCGATCTTCCCCTGCCATCAAACCAAAGAGGGACTATCAGTCAAGGACCTAGCATTCTCTCAACCTCAACAACACCACTATACCACCTCTGTTTACTCATTTTCTGTTCCTCAGAAAGCACCGATAGCTACCTGCTTAGCAAACCAGACATTCCCTCTCGTACTTCCCCCGGCGGCTCAAAGCTAGGGGGGTTTAAGTGCCAACTTGTACCCTGACTGGCTAGGTGGTCGTTGATGCCCCCTCTGTCCCAAAGCTTTAATTGGCTCCTGAGCTCGGCAACGGCTCCCACGAAATTAGAGCCGCTGTTGCCATATATTTCTGTTTGTTTTCCATCCCTATGAATAATCTTGACGATGGAAACTAAAAACTAATCGAAGACTAAACTAACTCTGATTTCCAAATGAATAGCTCGAGTTTGTGGACACGTAAATAGACAGCGGTGCCATTTTCCTGACCCACGGCCTTACGACCAAATAAGGGGCCAAAGTAGTCTATTTCGGCCGAGCCGAAGCAATATCACCCATTTTCTGCAAGACAGTGAAGACGCTTGGAAGTTTAATGCCGACCAAGGACAGTGGTAATCTACGACAAGTTGAGAGTTGCCTTTTCTCCTGTTTTACTGAGCCTATTCCCCAGAAAATCCAGTGCTTCTCGTACATTTTGGCCGACAGTTCTCTCAACACTATGGCGTTGGTAGTATTGAATTTTGTCTCCGGTTGTCTGTTCCATCAAGCAGCAGGGCACCCAAAGGCATCTGGATATTTAGCTTAGCCTAACCGTCCACCAAGGCACAAGGGGTTTCGTAAAGTGACCGGAAGTAGTTTTGTTAAGGGACTGGGAGCACTTCGGCTTACCTCACGTAAATGGTCCTTACTGCGGAAACTCCACGAGTGGCTCTTTTTGAACCATTGCTTTCGCTGTTATTCTGGCCTTGTCTGTGTCTTTGTAGGATGAGTGACCTACTTTTGGAAGGCCCTCACTTTTTGAGGACAAGACAGTTTGAGTCTAGAAGGTGAACCGAAAGAGCGAAGCAACGGCCTTTAAAAGCTTGGACCGGTCGGAGTACCGAAAAAGGATGGGGGTTGTGCCAATATGCGGGCTGGCTGTATTTACAGAATTGAGTCCTCTCTTCGCCTCATTACCACTTGGTGGGACTTGCGATAAAACTTATGATGAATTATAATCCTTTGGAGATGAGAATCCTCTTAACCAGGTATACATTTTCCTTTCAGCTGAAAGCCTTTTGAGCCCGGATCAGCAACATTATTCCCTGATAGTACGTGCGGCCAGTGGTATAATCCAGCGTGCTGGTGAGAAATTGCCAAGTGGTTAGCGAGGAAAGTATCACAGCATTCTCCTCGTAGTATCTGACGGCCGTTGAGACTGTCCAAAATGCGCTCCATCCAAATAATTTTACAGACTTCCTCTCAACTTCCTACCCATCGAACATCTGGGATCTCTGCTGCCAGCTCCGGCCTTGTTATCGTAAGGGTTTGGACGGGTGCTACTCACGATTCACCGCGAAGAAGCACTCGAATTTGGGCTGTGTCCACGGAGGGTAGCGTGGCGTATACCACAGCAAAGTACACTGTTTCTGGATCATCAGATAACATACGCCGCTCATTGTGTCTTGACTTTTCTTGGGCTCTAATAAATACGCTCCTCAGAAACACTATTTTGCCGACATGGTTGATGGGCGACAATGAGCTTACCTAGAACAAGACATCCTCTGAGCTGAGTAGGCTATTCTACCTTTTTTGATTTACATAACCGCCGCAGCAACTTCTATGCCCAGAGGCATAACGAGAGCAGTATTCATAGTGGGTCAGATAGGAGACTAACATTTGGCTGTATGCCTCTCCCTGTTGATGGCCTATCAATCAAGTGGAAGTGAAAAGCGAATTTTTCGGAGGCTACATCAAAGTGAAGGCCCGGTGCCCTCTGGCCGGTGCTGATCTGCTGAGAGGGCGGAGCCAAAATGTCCCTCACACCTCGGTCTGGTTCTGGGGCTATAAACTATCGTGAGTTGTGAAACCACTCCCTCGGCTTGAAACCGGTGTGCGTTGATAGCTCATTCATCCCTCTAGCGAACTAAGTAGCCTTAGCCCTGTTGGAAAGATCGCGAGGCAACCTGGGACACACAAAACTGTTTTCTACGGACTTCAGGACCAACCGTTCACAGCTTATTCCAAAATCCTAGCAGCTCTGGTTGGAACAAAGGCGGAGTGAAAGGGTGAAGGACTGGCCTTGAAAGGTTGGACTTTTCCTGTGGCTTCAGCGATGGATTTCCTTGCGGCCATCTTGGGAACCGACAGCGACCTCCGCCACTTTCGGAATAAATCACCTAAGTAAATACTTCCACGTTCGCTGAAACGGTGACCATTTCTTGTGGATCCGCAAGCATGGTCAAGGGGTCAACCGTATCATCCAAGCCCTGATAAGGCACCTCAGTAAATGTCCCTCCCTTATGTTCGGCTGCGCACTCCGGCTCATTCGGGTTTATGACAGCGTGGCGCGATGAGCAACACCATGGTCGATAGTCACTAAAGCGATGGAAAAGGCAAAAGTTCTGGTCCGGATGAAGTCTGATCAACGATTCAATGCTCAACCCAACGAATAACAGGCTTTACCTGTTCTGAAGAGCACCTCGGACCCTCGAAGCAAGGCGCCACCTGATGTCGTGCACAACCCAAGTCAAAAACACGACGGTTCTGAAAAGTCTGTGGTGCTATTTGTGTCAGATTATGAGTACATAACGATCATGCCCTCGACAGTTGACCTCAGTCTCTTTTCAGTCAAAAGGCAGTCAGAACTAAGACAGAGAACAAGTAAATCTGTACAAATGAGACTTGGTGCGTTAATAAAATTACTCACCACCGTGGTCCCCGACGTTTCATAACAGGACCACTTCCCGTTATGATGGGGTGAGTCGTTGATCGTACCCATCTTTTCGCGAGGAAAGTGCAATGGGTGCAGCAATCATCGCGAGATCAGCTAAATTCCGACGGCTTCCAAGGTGTTGGCTTTGATTTTTCTCCGCCGTCTAACACCAGGTTGCAAAAGGAACGCTAGCAAACAACAGATGGGTTTCCGCTCACGTCAACAGTGCTTCGACCACATTTTTAATCTTCGTCAAATACTTGAGACGCTCCACGCGCACTGTAGACCAGCAATGATGGCTTTCCTTGACTTGAATTGCACCTTTGATTCAGTTGACTGGATGGCGCTATTCAACACTCTCCACTTGAAACGTGTGCCCTAGAAGTTCGGGAATCTACTGAGGTCGCTGAGCTCTCGTAGCTCTGACCGTGCAAGGGATCACGGTGAACTATCTAGTCCATTCGAAACGACGAGTGTTGTTCGACAAGTATGTTCCATTTCCCCATTCCTGTCTAACTTTGTCACGGACGAAGTAAGGGGGAGAGCCTTGGGAGACTTCAAGGATGCTGGCTTCGGACCAGGAAGTGGTGATAAGTTGTGGGCCAGATCACGCGAACAACCTTGTCTGCCTGTTCGAATGCGCGGACGATGCGCAACTTGCACTAGGTAGACTGATGACAGCTGTATCTCCGTTCGACGTGCTCTTTGCATCTAAAAAGAGTAAAGCTGTGTTGCAAAATTGGACGCCAAAGATTCCCAGCTTGAAGCTTGACGCAGAGGAACTAACAGTGGTGGGCCGCTTTAGTTTCATCAAAAGCAGCTCAACAACGGACGGAATCACGGTAGCAGAAGTGAGCACGAGTATATCCGAAGCCCCAGCGGCTTACTCTGGACTGAAGCACTTGTGGTACCCACCTGATATTTCGCTGGAAATAGAGGGTCGTGTGTATTGTGCCACTGTGCTTCCAGTATAGTTGTATGGTTGCGAGACTTAGGGTTTACGAGAGGAAGATATTCGCAGCCATCAGGTTTTCTTCCATTGATGTTTTCATGGCATCGCTAGGTCTGGGTGTAATGACCGGGTGGACAACGCTGTGGTTATAAATCGTCTACTGGGCACCTCTTCAGCGATTCCTCTATCAAGGCATATTCAGAGTAGTGGGCTTTTTTGATTAAGTCACATTACGAAAGACAAACACACGCGTACCTTACCGTGCCCTGTTTTTCCTTCCTCCCAGGGGCTGCAAGAAACTACGTGGAGGAAAACAGATGAAGTGGCAGCAGAAAACGGGAAAATGTACGGCGAACTTAAAAAGTAGGTGCCTCCCATCTTCGTGGTCTAGGTCCTGTTGTATCCCTAACCACTTGACTGACACACTGATGCTGTGGCAGCGAACCGTGAAGTGTGGCGGTCGTGCAGTCACTTGCTGCCAAATTAGAAAAATTTATCATTGTAGGTTCGTGCAGTCAGACTGTGTATTTCTTGTTCTTGTTGGTTTCAAGGGGGCTGTTCCCATTCCCCATCCGTGTGCTTCCCCACTATCTTTTGCGCCTAGTTGTTCTATTTCCACACGCAACATGGTGGGAAATGTAGTGTTTATTGGAGCTTGCCTTTCTACTTGCCGCCATACGATGGCGGCGACAGCGACGAAAGATAACGGTTGACGAAAAAATGAAGTACCTGCTGTGAGGTCCACGTGGATTCTTCATGCTCATTCAAGCATAGTGGGTGTCTTCCTGAGGGAGGCAGCCAAAATTCAACGTAAACGGACTGAACCTATACAATCCACCAAAGAGAGCAAGAAAAGGAAGCTGAACAGCAATACGACGGAAATGTCTCTGGCAACCGTCGAACAATTCGCTGCCGTGATCAGTGGATATGTCCCTCGTCTCTACCGTGTCCCAAATAATCAACGGCCTTTACCGACAGACAAGGAGACAACAAGGATTGCATCCATTCGCCAGGGAGAGCCACGGTAAGAAAAGAGGAGTTACGGTCGTGTATGTCTGGCATACCTTCTCTGTAAGTGTTTGGAACTTTTGGTGGGCAAACTTGCAAGTACTTGATAAAAAGCAAATGGCTCTGCAAAAAGCAGCACGGGGTTTGGGCGGCGGACTTTGCCTCAGACTCTAAGGGATACCCAAATGAAGTCACTACCAAAGTTGATGAGGGACGTAGTCGAAGTTTGTTACACAGTCAGCAACGAGGTTTTTGACACACATCATCCACTGAGGGAGAAACTGAGGATGCTTAGGATACAGTGAAGGTTAAGCAAGTGGTTATCACCCTTCCTGTCCGACAGGATATTTTACGTCATAGTAGAGACCTGGAAGTCAAAAGTAGCGGGGGTAACTAGCAGCGTACCTAGCGGCTCATCTGCAGGCCTGCTGCTTCTTCTTCCTTACATAGACGGATTACCAATAAATTTGCCTCTATCATATTTCATTTTTATGGAAGAGATAAGATTTGTGGGACCAGGGGAACTGTGAGGACGTGGCCCGAGGTTTGACGCAGCTGGCTAGCTGGACAGGCAACTGAGATACCCTTCAAAACGAAATCAGGGGTTGCCTACCTATCAGAGCTATCATGGGAGAGGAGATTGTAAAAGATAATGAACCACCACCCAATAAGGCGAAGCAGTCCATAAGGAATACCCGTGTCTAAATGACTGCAGACTTCAATGGTCTGAAAAGCACAGGCCAGCCTTTGGCGGGGTACATTTGGCTGCGCCAAACAGTTTCCTACACAAAGCTTGGGGTTTTCACACCCATGCACAAGGGAGCAGTGACGCCAATACAGAACACTACGAGCTTAAGCTGCGACTTGCGTTACACCATGACCTGCCGCTCCCCAGGGAGTCGGTAGGGGCATTTTCGAGCAAAAGCGCCTGGAACCGGGATACGGAAAACAAAAACAGCAGAGAACATCAACCGCTGAAAAAACCACCCAAGTTTTCAGATAAAATATCAGGTCCAGGGTGACTCAGCTGCGGGCCACCAGTTATCACTCCCATCCACGTTGTACTTGGGTGGGTGAAACTTGAAACCGAAACAACCTGATTGGGTCTGCCAGGAGTTATACCAGAAGAAGCACCCGGGGGAACTGAGGTTGACTTTGACGGATATCTAGATAAGCTGTTTTCCAGGGTGCTGGTCACTGAGTTACTTGGTGCACCACCTGACAGATCTGATCACACTCTACCATATTCCGCAGCCACTCCGTTTTTGCACTCAGCCAGACTAGGTCTCCGTTTCTAAGAATTCCCTTTCCTAGTCTGTTTCTACGATACATCTGATCGCAATGTGTCCAGGCAGCCCAGATCCTTGCCATGCCAGACTGTAGAAGGAAACGTGGGATCACACCTCCCGTCAAAGTTCTGCTCCGGCGAAGCCTGTGGTCCTGAAGTTCAAAATTGCATGAGATGCGACCTCTGCAAGTTACAGTTCCTCAAAAAGTGCGGCGCAAGATCGGCTGGGGTGTTGGGCCTGTATAGGAAGCGCCAGGTAATTAATTGGGTACACTCGGTGTTGATTACTGCGTGCGAAGAATTTCTAAAACCACCTCCAAAGAGTTCAGCGGGTCAGATAGGCGCCCAGACACCGGGTAACGAAGCTCGTGCACAGAGCACGATCACGATGGGAAAGTGGGTATTGTGGATAGCGGTAGTCATCGAGGGGGAGGGTATGTGGACATGAGGCAGATAGACGACGAAAGGAGCAACTATAGAAAAAGGGGAATAATGTGCCCCAGAAGCAGTCACCTTGTGACACTACAACACTTTCCCCTCCCGTTGTCTGACGACTGAATGAAGTGAAGAAGCCCCCATTTGAGGTCTAGACTCTCATTAGAGAGGTACTACGGTTTAGGTCGCATGCCAAGATGGCCATGGGCAGGCTGAGAAACTTGGTAGTTGAGGACATTCATGCAACGTTCTGTATGTCATCAAACAAGGGCAACGGGAGCTCCATCAGCATGTGGTAGATCTCCTTAGACACGTGAGTATCCCAATGCACAAGTTACTAGAGCCGGCCTTGTGTCTGGGAGAAGGGAAGCTTGACTTACACGGAAACGAAACTCATGCGCGCCCTGTTCCGGTGGAATTTGAGGGTCCCCGCCATGGGAATGTTTTCTTGGCAGCAGCCAAGGAGATCCACCCGCCCCCGGTAGGCACACTGGGTTTGATCTCGATAATGCTACTGAGCGCGTGAACAGCTTCATGGACTCAGCACAAATGCAAGAATGTCGAAACCTGACAGGGGAAAAGGGTGCTCACACACTTATCGAAAATCTCCCATAATTTATCCGACAAGGTGTGATCAGAACTTTGGCCCTCGTCAGAGTACTCTACATAAAATCACTATGCCGTGGACTCAGATCATCCGAAGGGGAACATCTATGGGCAGGCTCGTGCAACATCAGAGTCCCTCCATCATCCAACTGTTAGCTTGGGTGCCGAAATACGGGCTTCGTTCTCGGGCTTAAAGCTGGAGCGCAGTAGCTCCAGTGAGAGATGCTGCCCAGAAAAGCAGAAGCGATTATCGATACACTAAAATAATATCTGTAGTGTAGGCAACAAGAGGAAGGAACTTAATGCGGAGGCCCCCAAGGCGGATTGTGTTGCACTCTGCGAAACGCGGTTAAAAGAAAAAGTTGAGATAGAACCACTTTGCCAGCCGGGGTACTCAATCTATAATGACGGTTTATTTCAAGGACACTGGAAGCAAGCTCGGCCGCATGATTACATGATACGGGTTCACAAAAGGAATTCTTGAATGGCCCACTGGATACTTGCAGTGCTAAAATGATTGGAGGTTCAAAGGGTCGCTTGAAGAAAAGCCCGGCAAAGAAAAATTTAAATTAAAATGTTCAAATATCGGTGGCGGGCTGAATTAGCTTCTAGAACGGGACACGTTTTCAGTTACAGCAAGAATGGAGGAAAAGTGCCCAAAATTTAGAATGCGGTCTATATAAGGTAGCAAGGATGAGTACGCCGATAAAAGACTCCTGAAAGTACCACCGACCAAAAATTGGAAAAATTATTTGTGACGACAGATACGCACTTAAACCAATGGCTCTAATGAACCGAGAGAAAGCAGGAATTTTATTCAGAAGGACTGACACGATATTTCCGGGGAGCGGAAGTGCTCAGGTGAAAAGGTAAGTCCGATTCATCACAACTTGTATACATCATAGCTGGCGAGAGGTTGCGGAGACAGCACGCATAGCTGGGTGAGGAGTAGGTATCCATTCATGGAAATTTGATGAAGCAGACAGATGAAAGTCGACAGATGTGTTAAACGGAGGTCAAGTAAATGATCTGTCTAGGTTAATAATACTAACAGTAATAGTGTACCTCGGATGGGTCCGACACAAGATGCAGTGCTACGCAAGAGGTACAAGTGATGACGGAACCAGAATTTACAATAGGATAAAATACGTTCACAAGAAGGAATACAGGATAAAGTTGAAATGGACTAAAATGTTTATAACTTCCGGCAAATAAGAGACCCCTGGTCAGGTAGTTAGTTCGGCTATTTTTGAGTGTGGTCGGCTGAAAGTCTGGAGTACATGCATAAATTGTATGGGAATTAATTACTACTGGTGGAAATCCGAACATCTTCAAAGGGTAAGTTGTTCATCTTTTTAAAAGACGAATTAATCGAGCGGATTATAGAAATTGTACTTGCTAGCTGCAGGGTATGAACAGCGTATGAATAGAAAACCAGGGGATAGAGCCCGGAGAATTATTTAATTAATAACCTGTATGTCATGAGGTATCTTCATGGAAAAACATCAGCCTTCAGAGAAAGTTGTAGAAGGTGGTGGACGGACACAGCCGGGATCAGATATATAGCGACCAATGAAGGCATCTCTAGGGAGAAAGGTTACCAG
This sequence comes from Fasciola hepatica, assembly GCA_948099385.1. Lineage (NCBI taxonomy): Eukaryota > Metazoa > Platyhelminthes > Trematoda > Plagiorchiida > Fasciolidae > Fasciola > Fasciola hepatica. The sequence continues at coordinate 7,453,885 of CANUEZ040000083.1, forward strand.
AAACTGTGGGAGGAAACGGCCGGAGGAAGGAAACTGAGCACTGAGCGAACTGGTTAATTTGTACACTGCTTGGCAAGAAAAGTCAAAGCAAAATAAGAAGAAATCAATACAGTGGTCAAACAGGTGTCCACTTTTGCTGGCGAGGTGGTAGAGTAGTTGACAGGTAAGTATGGATCAATGGATGAAAACTACGTAACATGCACCGCGCAAAAATGACATGAATAGAGATGCACAAGGTGTATCGCGAAAGGCGGCAACGGATCAACCGCTAAAGAATAATAATTGTCAACCGGCAAAAGTAGCGATGGAATTCAGAGGCTGGATACAGCCTTGGTTTAGGTGATATAAAGTACGAATGCCACATCTGAAGGCTGCGAGGAAATACCAGATTGGGGGTGTAAAATAGACGTTGGAGTAGTAAGGGGAAGTTAAGCCTACAATTTTCACCCACCATTTTACCGGGTGTGAAAAATGATGGTGACGGTGCGGAAAAGCTGCATGAGAAGTATATTGGAGACGCTCGGACATGGAGAAGAAGTAGTGATCTAGAACGTTAGAAAAACTCAATGAGATAACACTGTGGAGGCAGTGGGATGGACTTTTGAAAGGTGCAGTTAATCAGTCATCATTTTACTGACCACTGTAGGACTATGGAAAAATATTTCAGCGCTTGAAGTCCTTTGGAGACCTACGAGAGAAAGAAAGGTGACAATAAATGTGTCAGTGACTTAACAGGATTGGCGAGTTCTAAGATGGGGAACGGAAGTATTTACGAATGAGACAGAAGAATAGACGGAATGGCGACTCATGGGAGGTGGGCAAACAAGCAATTGCTAAGGTCAACGAGTAGTTGCATAAGCAAACACTGTATGCAGAGGGAAAGACCGTATAACAGAAGCTATCACATAATCAGTAATCAAACACTGCCCTCGTAAAATCCTCTTTTTCATGAAGCTTCCGTTCAGCAAACATGTGATCAATGATTCAATGGCGCTCAGCTTGTTTTGTTTAGATTGGTTCTCAATTAGCCAATCCCATGCGTTTATGAATCGTACCAAGGTCACACGTCGGGCGACACAGCAGTTTGTTCAGCTTTCGAATAAAGCGTTACCCGGCACTGCGGTGTTTCTGGTTTGTGAGTTATCGGCTTTAGCAGTCCGGCGACAGAGATGGAGGAACAGGAAAGTGTGATCCAGTTAATTCAATAGCAACGGGAGCAACTCCATCTACGGCAGCAGACAATATTAAAACGAGAACAGAGTAAAACAAAGCCGTTTAAATGACTAAAATAATCATGTCAATGCCGTTGAGCAGTTCCCAGACCAAAAGTGAATCCAAGCAGGGTTTGAAGGAGTCGTTGAGCTCTTCAACCCAGGAATTCAGTTACGATGCATGCAATGGAAGACTTTTGCTTTTTGGCACGTATGATATGAGGATTTATTTTTTGTGGATGGTGCAACTCCGCATGAAGCAACCAAAGTTTGCCTTCTGATGCAGAAACTGGGCACTCCAGAAAACATCCAGTACCTCAACTGCATTTTACCGAAACACCCAAACGATCTCACTCTAAACGAGATAATTCCACACCTCATCGCTATCTTCGGCGAGCGAGAACCAATATTCAGCATTCTTTACAACTGCCTAAAGATCAGTGGACGGACTGATGAGGATATTGTTTCATTTGCAGACGGGGTAATTGTCGGGTGCGAGATATTTTAACTGAAACAATTGACTGACCTTGATATTTGTCTCAGGGCAAAAGTTTTGTGATGACGGTGATATCAGGACCAGTTTGCTCGCTCGATTAGACTCAGTGGACTCTTTTTCCTCGCAAGACCTCACTAATGAATACCTCAGATTATTAAACCGGAAGAAAGAATCATAAAAGCTCCAAGCATTAGATGTAAATGCAGACCTCTTGAAAGGGGATAAAATCCCCAAATCCAACCTCTCACCTCGAAACAGTCAAACGAAGCCAGAGCTTCAAAGATTACATTCCTCTCGTTGGTTCTGTGGTGCATGGCATTGCGGTGTTCTGTTAGTCCCGGTGCCACAAATGCAAATGTGGTGGCGACAAGGGCCGTAAAAAAGGTACTCGTGAAGATTTACTCAGACGAACAGAACGATATCTTACACTGTCACTTGATCTAGAGGACAATTTAACCTTGCGTTTACTACGCTCGACAAAACAATACGTCGGGGGAAAAAATATATAGCCCTTTGGAATAATGCCTCCGCGGTGGCCCCGCAGGTCGACATCGCTTCCGACATTGCCACAATTTTGAAATCTACCTGGCAAAGTATTGGCAGCCCTACACTCGAACCCGCGAGCCGTGGCGCTGAGAATGCCTCAGAAAAGCCCATTTCATTTCTTGGCGACTTTTTGTGTAATTTTTTTTATTTCGTGATTCTAATGGAACAGATATTTGTTGTGATGCATCTTTAGATGAACTGAACCCATCATTAATTGACTGTATGGAACTACTGCATCCCTGGGATGTCCCTATTATTTCTGTTTGTAGTTTACCCATCCCATCTTCACCGCAATTTTTATCAACCTATGAAGTTGCAACTGTCGATTTAAACCCAAAGAAGCACTTTTTGTCGGCGTTAGAAACAAAACATTCAGACATTTTCAAACCCAGCTTAGGCCAGGGCACAAAAGCGAAAAACAAGTTTTCACATCCCCCCGGGCGAGCACACACATTTTTTGTCCCAAAGGACCTGTCCCTTATGCGGCCACACCACAAGTCGATGACGAACAAAAACATTTTGAACACTTGAACCTAATAAGCAAAGTCACCTATTCTTCCTCGGCCACCCCATTGGCAGCCGTTGGAAAGCCCAAAGGAGTTGCACCCATCTGAGGCGATTTTCCATCCAGTTTAAAAGACGCACTTCAGACTCGTCATCACCCACTCCCGGTCTCTGAGGATCTTCTTGCAAAACCATTTGGAGGGCCTGTTTTCTAAACTAGACTCCTCAGATACTTTCCCGCAAGTAGGACTTGAAGACCGCTGCAAAGCACTAATGACAATGAACACTCACAAAGGATTGTGCCAGTATAATCGGCTTCTTTTAGGCGTTGAATGAGCACCAACAACTTTTCAAAATCAGTGGACAAAGTGCTGAGCAGTCTGTCCTACTCCATGGCTAACATGGACGATATCACTGCGGTCAGTACTTCCATAGACGAACACCGAGTACATTTGAACGAGATTTTTGGACGCACTCAATAATAGGGTTTTCGTCTCCGAATGAGCAAACGTCTCTCCTCGCTACTGCGTATGAGTTAATTCGGGGCTACGATAGATGAAAAAGGTCAGCTTCCGGACCCAAAGAAGATAGCCGCGATTAAAATTTCGCCGGCTCTCGCCTTGGTCGTTCTCAGGCTTGGTAAATTATTACAACATTTGTCACACCAAATATGCTGCCGTCACGTGACCTTTTAAAGAGGGACACCAAATGGTTCTGGTCATTAGGCTGCCAAGGCACCTTCTAGAAGACCAAGAAGAAGCTTGCACCTTATGTTACCACATTACAATCCAAGGCTTCCCATCACTGTTGCCGCGGACGCTAATGACTACTGCGTAGGTGCAGTTTTACTTCAGAAACTCCCATATGATAGCCAGTAAGCAGTACGTCACATGTCTCATGTACTGACTGCAGCTGAAAAAACACACATACGGATCAGAAAAAAAGAGTTGGCATCAGTTTCTGCTGGTAAAATGTTTTACGAAATGCTACTCGGACGACATTTGACAGTGTGTACAAACCACGAACCATCACTCACTATTTCATACTCCAAAGAGGAGTATCTATGCATGCGGTCACCCTAATACAGAGCTGGGCGACTATGCTGACTGGCTATGATCTCAACATACGGTGCATACAAACGGAGCGCTCTGACCACGATGATGCCCTATCGCGCCAGATAGCTATCAACTCACAAGGTCAACCGAAGGATGACGTGATCATTTCAGTAATAAATACTGATGCAGATTCCATACGCTGCCTGCCAGTAACTTTTGGTTCCACCCCAAAAGCAACTCAAACCAGCACCACTATGCAGCGAGTCAGGTCTCACTTACAAGAAGGTCGGACAGCCAACTTTAGGGACCTTGAAATTTGGCACTTCTACTGACGAAACGAAGCACTCGCAGTAGTGAGTGAATGCCTGACGCTGTCCCACGGTGTGGCAATTCCCTTAAAGCCTTAGAACATTAGTCCTTCTCCAGCTGCACACAGGCCCTCTAGAGAATACGCGAATGGAAGCCAACGCGTGCTCCTTTGCTCTCCAGCCTAATATGGACTCAGGCGATTTTGAACTCTTTCTCTGGTGCGGGCAACGCGCCAGCAACCAAAGCACCTGTAGAATGTGGGCTTCACATAAGGTCATTAGTTTCCGGGCCTTGGGTACGAATTCATGTAAACTACTCTGAACTTGTGATAAATCGGTACCTTCTAATCGTGGGTAACCAATAAGCCAAATAGCCTGAAGTAATTCCAGTGAAGTAAACATCCACATTTATAACAGTAACCACATTCAGCCGTCTTTTTCTCAGTTTGACGTCCCCGAAACTTATGTCACGGATAATAGTATGCAGTTTTCCCCAGGGGAGCTTTGACAGTTTTGTGGCGGTGAGGGTGCGCATCATATACGTAGACTGGTGTACCATCCACAACACAAAGGGTGAGCGAAACTATTCGTAGACACCTCCAGGAGGAATCTCCAGATTTTGCAGAAGGGAATCCTAACGTTCACTTTGGATACTTTCTTGCGGACCTAGCGCTCGACACCCAACCCATCGGCGCTAAATTTGAAGTCACCAGCGGAGCTGTTCTTGGGGCGACGCATGAAAACACCACTTAACGCGATTCTACGAGGTAATTCCTTGGGTCCCAGAAATCTCATAATGGAGGCTCAGTCCAATCGGATACGGGTTTTCAAAACAGGTGACCCAATTTGCGTGCTAATGTTAGAAAGTCAAAAGATGTGGATAACCGGTGTTGCTGTGCCCCGGTTGGCAGTGTCTCGTACGCAGTCAGCTGTAATGGGTGAACCTGAACAAAGCGAGTAAACCATTTTCAGCATGGATATGCATTCAAAACTAGCCATCATCCCAACGGTCAAGAACTGCCACTTGAAGTATTGTTAGACACATTGGCACTCCCACAATGGCGCACCGAGTTCTGAAACCAATACTAAGTCATCCGTAGGGAGCAGGCATTCGACAGTAACACGTGCATCAATTTAAAGTTTGAACATCCAGCCGCAGAAAAACACATGTGTGTGACACCTCACCTTCAGGTAGAGGTATTGCAAAGGCATTCGCATAACCAGCAATCAAGCATTGCTCTCTTAAAACCCACTTTCTCATGAAGCTTCCGTTCAGCTGACATTTGATCAATGATTCAATGGAGCTCAGCTTGTTTTGTTTAGATTGGTTCTCAATTAGCCAATCCCATGCGTTTATGAATCGTACCAAGGTCACGTGTCAGGTAACACAGCAGTATATTTAATTTTCTCAGCAGGGCTCTGCTCGGCACTATTACTTTTCTGATTTGTGAGTTACTGTCTTTAACAGGTGGATAGTAGATGAAGGCGAAAGCTACCCACATTTGCGTACATGGATGGCTATAAACTGCGCCGGGCATAAAATGGGAATATATGGCGTCAATATGGACAGCAAGGTCAGCGGGGAGCCGGTGATAGTTGGAGATGAATGGAGCGGGTGCTGTGTTTGCAGCAGCAGTGCGACCACAAAAAATAGAGCTTTGTAATGCGTAAGCTATGCTTATGGATGGGACTGACCGTGGGCAGGAAGATTAACAATAAAACCCCTTTTGGACGTAGGAGGTGCTATTTAGCGACCTAGTTACACCCGTTCATCTTTGCAGAAGTCCCGCAAGTCCGAAGAGAGCCTGCAAAAGCTGTGGATCTGACTGCATCTCGCGCGGTTGGAACTGAAATTGGTTGTACTAAAGTAGTAAGATCACTAAGTCCAGGTTCTGGCAGCAAGATTGTGTGAATCCTGGGGAAGACGGTTGTGTGGCAGGCGAAGATCAATCCGCATGTAGAGTTCAGTAGCAATAAAAGTTCCAGGTTATTCATGGAGTGAAATGGTCAATAATCGTCCTCAGGAGGAGAAGTTCTGAGAGCAAAAATAAAATGCTGCAGTCTAGCCGTCCTGCCAATTCTGGATTTAGGGAGATACAAAACGGTCAGTCCATGTCAGAAAATTAGCAGTAACAGAGCTTAGCCGAGGTTACACTAGGGCCTGGCATTAAACGATCGACGGAAAGTAAAATAGAACAGTACTAGGAACAGAGTATCGTGAGGCTTAGAGAGAGTTACCGACAAAAAAAGGAGGCGAGAATGAGTGACACTTGGGGCAGATAGTTATTTGTGCTACAATGGATGGTGGATGAAAATTCACGCAAACTGTGACGGTTTGTTTGTCAGAACGAGGTCTGAAATCTCGTGTGGTGAAATGGGAGTATCAATGAGTGAACAGTTGATGCATGAATGAGGCTGGTACGGTGAGAACACAATTCGGTATAGGTCACTACTTATCTCAAGCATTAGCAATATTCCTATTCCTGAAAGCGGCTGACACGAAAAGACATTACCAGCAGCGGCCAGAACTGGCGGCTTAAATAGAAGGACCAGAGGAGCAGCAGTGGCCAGTGGGGGTGTCGAGGTCAGGAAAGGTGGAAATAAGGAGGGGTAAACAAACACAAGAAAGGTGTTGTTGACTATCATAGGATACAGGCTCAACGGCTTCTACCTGTCTGATGCGATGCAGAATGAATCCACATGCTCATGAGCTTCCATCTGTGATTACTGCCTACTGGACAAGAGTTGTTAGGTTCTCATTAGTATCCCAAGCCAATTTCGTTAGCATGACAATAGGCAAGTGGGGATCACGCATTAGGATGAGTTTTGCACGGTCAGATGTTTGCTTATTTCTTTTACGATGAAAAAGCCAAAAGTTGCGAGTTACTTGTCGCGAGAGCTTATTCCAAGGGAAGAATATTTAATAATAAAAATGTTAGACCGCATTGTAGTCCCAGGTACTGAAATCAAGACCTTGGAGGCCCTATGTCGTTAAGAATAGTTAGAGGCAGTTTTGACTTGAGAGGCAGAGTTCCATGGTGCTCGTCTTATAGTATTACAGGAGAAAAACATGTTCATTCTTAGTCTATGTAGACATAGGGGCTCTAGGTTCAATATTTCACATCTTCCCATTTAATGAGGGGTGAGGAAAATCATAGTAGTTGCTTGGTGAATCTAAGCTGTGCATTCTCAGCTGCTGATCTATCAACCTGCTGCATGTTAGATAATGTGGCAGAGCTTTATTCCAAAAAAGGTCCGACAGGATTTCTAAAAGTGCTTAGGTTGCCCTCCGGAAGACCGAAGACCCAGTTGATTGAACAAATCTGCCGTCTAACTTTAGCAGCCCGAGAGGCCGAGTGTTCGAAGAAACTAAATGTACTCGTCTATTGTAATCCCAGGTCCTTTACCTCGTGACTGTTGAGGATGAACTGGTCACTGATTCTAAACTTTCCCGCTGGAAAGTGACACCTATACAAAGGAATACTACTTTCGGCAGCGAAAATTCTATCGACCCCTGATTGCTCTGTGGATCTAGCGGAGGTAAATCGCTTGTTGCTTCCGCTATGGTAGATGCTGTGGTGCTGGGTTCAAATAGGTACATAAATTTAGTATTGTCTAAAAAAGACTCGGCTCCGTGAATGCTGACGGTAAAAATACCGCTTACGTACATGAAAGAGAAATTAAGGGATCTAATACGCTGTTCCGGCCAACCCCACTAGGTACTGGTTGAGGTGATGATAAACTGCCGTCAATGCCCAACACCTATTTTCAAGATGTTAGATATGGAGGAAACGGAGGCAGAATTTTGTCAACAGCTCTCTGGGTTTTCATGTTAGCCGTTAGCCTATTTTGGGGCACTCGATCAAAAGCCTCGGTTATGTCAAAGAGAATTACAATCACTGATTTACCACTGTTGGTAGCCAGCTATCAAGAGGGGGAAATCACTCATATAAGCGGCACGAGACCTTTTCCGAAGAAAAGTGTGCCCTACAGAATTCATGAGATTGTTGTTCTGTGGATCAGACGTTAGCTTAATGATATTCAGTCTTTCCATAATTCGGGAACCTACGGTGATGTGGTTCACTGGCCGGTAATTGGTTAGGTCTCGTCGTGAACCTTGCTTAGGAAATGGGATAATAACTGATGTTTTCCGATGGAAGGCGAGGGTGCTACTGCCATAGGTAAGTTAAAAAAACTTTGACAACAAGAGTGGGGTAATATCTCCACCTAAACAGAGAGTAGCCCACGGTACGGCAACTGGCCCGGGGCTGCTTGACTGCCCAATTTTAGTAAGCCTTGTTGTTAAGTCGTTTAGGCGGAATGAAATCTCTGAAGACTGTTCAGATGTCAGCTGCTCAAAATGTTGTGGGCATAGAGAGTAATCAGTCGTTAGAGGCGAATTAAAATATGTACTGAATGCTTCCGAGCTCTCCTTGGAGTACGTTATATAATTTTTCTTATGTATAATCGCTGAGACAGGAGAACACTGGCTGTTTCTCAGTTTCATGAGCTTGGGTAAAGCTTCGGCCTTCTTGGGGTGACTCAGAGACTTTTTCCCTGTTTTCTTATTGGAGGATATTTCAATCATTAATAATAAATGAGATAAACGGCTCGTTTGTAGGAACAACGGAAAATCACTTGCTCTAGAAGACTGGCCCCATAATATAGAAAGCTTCTTTTGTAATCGACAAACGTTTTTGGTTCATCGCGTCTAGGTAGTCCTCGGGTTTGGATGATCACCTCAAGATGTGCATTTAACACAAAGTAAAGTGGATCCACCCGGTATGCAAGTCATCAGAATAAAAGAAAGTGTCTTAGTGCTGGGCTCGAATAAGTGAGGGCAAGCGATCCTAGCTGGCTCGGTGGGACGGTCTTTTGGCTGTTGGTTTGTGGACTGTTCGTCTTGGCCCTGGAAATTCATACCATACTGTAGGTGGTCGAATCCCGGGAGGCTCGTTATGAACAATATGTGTACATTAGGTAAGTTCACCTTAAAAATGGGTTCAAGAAGACCACTGCCCCTAGTCGGCACATCACCTGTTGAGTCCATCCCCCTAAAAGGATGCTAGCCAAGGAGTGCAGTAGGTGATGTGGGGCGTCCAAAATGGGCCAAAGGCTGCCTGGTGCGCCAAAGTCACAGGTTACCATTTTGAAGCCGAATAAGTCAGTAACAACGTTTAACGTTTCTATGATACATTAGAACACAGAGAAAACGTAATTCGCGAGATGAAAGAAGTCGTTCTGACCGGCTTTAGGGGAGAGGTAGATGCAGCTAATAATAAAGTCAGGGCACCCCGCAGTGACCTGCAGCCAAAGTGAATCCGGCAAGTCATTCAGTATAGCAGGCTGACTTATTCTCGCTCGCATGTTGCGCCATAGGTATGTATGGCAGCACTCCGCTCTCTGGGTTAGTCCAATTTTCCTAAAAGCTCAGTACATGGTGATAGTGATTTTGTCCTTTGGAATGCCGTCCGTCAGCCAGTTCCCGTAATTGAAAAGAGCTCGTAATCAGGCGTGGACCGTAACGTGCTCAGCATTCTCACCTTGTTCACTATTGAGCTTGCATCCACCCCAAACAGTGAAGGTCGTTTTCTGGAGTCAACAAAACTTTGAAATCTTTGTGGGATTCCGGCATAACATCCACTGAGGGAGAATCGGATAAAGCGATGTTGCTTATGACAGAGTATTTGGTGGTGTGGATAAAGGAATACGAACCACCACGGGTGGTGAAATAGGCTTAGTGTGCCTATCTGGCGAGGGAGTCAGCTCGGTTGTTATGTTAGGCTGGGTACGAGTAAGGCTGGTACTGATTAGGATCGTTAGATTGGAAGGAGGTCGGCGGTTTGTAAATCTACTTCAGGCGGATCTACGCCGTGGAAGCTCACTAGGGGGAGCCCTGCCGCTGGTGAATACAGGTAGCTGGGGAAGAACAATATGGGAAGAGGGGTATAAGTAACTAATGAGGGGGTATGAAAAAGGAAGTATGATATTATCAAGCACCTTGTCGCCTGCCTTATTAAGGACGGTAACACAGACGCCCTCTCCACAACAATAAGTTCGTGAGCTGTGACCTGGAGGGGGAATATGAGATATTAATGGTATACACTGGTGTTCGTTAGCGCAGGGATTGGAAGGTCGCGGGTTATGTTGTATGTGGCCTGCGGTAGGGAAGGGATTCAGTGTGGGCGATTTACGTGAACGATCAAAAGTGGGCGATTCACGGGAAAAAATATTCCTTATGTTAAGAGGGAGGTTAGGTTAAACACCAAAGTAATCTTTTGGCATGGAAAGTGACGTTATTGAAAGAGCATGAGGGTCGGTAGTAGCGGTTTGATGAGAAAGATAACCAGAGGGTGTAGAAAACGCACGACTGGGTGGTACGTACAGTTCGACTAGTAGACGGTGGTTTTGAATAGAAGGCTAGGTCTTGAATAGCCTTCTTTTGTCCATTGTTGGTCTCTGGATAGCTTTGCTTGAGGAGCTTAGCATTGGGAGAGGTGGCTTTATGAGCAAGTTAGATCTAATGAAAGTGGCCACAACTTGCGTTCCACCGAGTGACGACTTTTTTGCTGGTCTACGGGATGGCCTGGGTAAACTTAAGTTGTGCAGAGTACGCTGTAGACTGGTTATTGGAGCCGGGGGGCGAGATGTGCTAGAAGAACATGGTGTGCTTTCATTGATGGACTGGGGATTTCCGGGTATAATCAGCAAGCTGGTTGGGCAAATCACATCGTCATCGGTCGTGGTTAATATTCCGGTGATAGGTAAGGGCGAAATCGAGTTGATAGGCTCAAAGGGGTGCAGTTTGCCAGAAGTAAAATCTCAATGCTTCTTGGTTTCTTAGGCTTTGGTTGGCGAGAAGAGGTAGAAGCGGATGTATCCGAGTAGACGTCAAATATATAAAATCAATGTTCTGGTTGGCTTGAAGTCTAACTGATTTTGCATGTTCGTTGCTCACCTTAGGACGGTGAAAAAGCAGAGGGCGGAGGGCGGATAGTTTCTGGCGTAGCCGAATACGTGCTGGCTGACCTGGCGAATTACCTTTGCAGCCAGGTTTTGTATGCAGCAATAGTGATATTCTTGAAGGGGTTTTTGGAGCTATGGTGTATTGGTTCTTCATGAATTCCTTGGCAGATTCTCCTTCAGGGAACTTGAGCAACGGCGGACAAGAGTTGCTTTGAAGGTACTTTCGAGCCAAAAACACTGGCAGAGGTGATGTGCCATAATAAAAGCTCCTTAAAGGCTAAATTTTGCTCCTTCAGCAAGCATTCTTCCGGGGCTTACTGATCACAACAGCTCTTTTTGAGTGGCCGAGCCTTTGCACTTTTTCCGAGGCGACGACATCCACCAAGAGCCTAGCAGCGACTCGGTCTTATACTGAAGGATTTGTTGTAAACCAGAAGAGTACGTGAGGGGGATTAGCCTGGGAAGGGTCTCATTGACCGACGAAAGCTGACTGTTGAGGTTAGGGAGTTTGCTTTCTGTCCCCTCGGCCCTTTTATTTGCCCCACCAAAAACATCTGCCCGGCTGACGGAACACGGATTCAGCGAACGTTTGGAGACTTCTGACCTTGCGGGGACTTCTAATCGAGCGTGGGCATGACCAACCAACGACGGTGTAGTTCGTTTGGCTGAATGCTTTGACATTTGAAAGCTGACAGCGATTACGCTTAATAGTTGAATATAGAGAGTAGTATTACTTCTCAATAAGTAAAGCTTTTTCGAAGTGAAAAAGTGAATCTCTGTGGTTTTGGGTCAAAGAACCGTAGAACAGTGGAATGGTAGGTATTGAGACTTCGAAGCCAAAAGATGATTCCTCGATGACTCCGAGGAGACGGTTACCATTATTATAATGTCATATTTGGGAAAAGAATTTGGAATGATTTTGCATTGGATGGTAGAGTGCAGTAGGATACCGCACAGTGGCGTGAAGTTTTCCTTTCTAGACAGATTTTTCTCTCCTTCCGTATCCTAGGTGGCAGTTCAGAGACATCTGCAACTGCGCTGCACCGTGACTTTATGCTGCGTGGAAGACAGAGAAAGAACAACTAAGCAGAAACAGAAAGCGAAGTACCAGACACAGAGAAATAAAGTCAAGTGGACGGGGAAAGGACCAAGTAACAATAAAGGACTGTGTCAAGCGACAAAAATCACAGAAAGTGGGCCGACTCGTCGCGAAGTACAAATCGGTCACTCTCCTCGGTATTGGTCGGTCTCAATCTGAATTCAGTCCCATTAGATATCCTCCAGCTTCCCCAGGCTACTTCTATTGACCCTCCTCCTCGGTCAGACTGAGAATACGGATAAATTATCCAATAAAAGCCTGTAACCAGAACTTCGATTTGAACAGGCAGGGTAGATGAACACCGCGGAAGGCCTCAGTGTTTCGAGGGGAATAAGTCAACTTTACATCACGCCGGTAAGCTCGCTGCTACTGTTACAATTTCCACCAAGGTGTCTAGGGAAGTAGCTTACAATACAGCTTCTTATTGTATCCCCAAAACCTAAAGTAAGTCAGGGTTTTTTCTTAATAATAAAATTTGAGGCCAGCAACAGACTTACAAAACCGCTCTTTTCAAACTTCTTTAGGATATCACGGCTTAACCGTCCACCAATGGACTCATCCACCGAATGGCAAACCGGTTTCGACCTAGAAGCACTAAAGGCCCTCGACTTTCTACCTCCTCGGCACCTTGTTTAGTACCAGTGGTCGATGAATATGGTCAAGCCAGTAAAAGTATAATGCGCTTCAGCAAAACCTATCGTCATTAGAAAAAAGTGACGATATGTGGATGATGCTCTGACCATGCTGTTGCCACGCTCATATATCCCTCAAAACATCCGAACACTACAAGACTCCTACCAGCTAGCTGCTTCCTGGACTCAGCTGCGTCCGAAGTCCATAGAAGGAGAAGACATCCCAAGAATGCGTAGTTTTCACTGTCCCGGATCGTTTGCCCCCTTCCTCGATCAAACAGTCATTGCTCGTGGCGCGGGGTGTGTTACACCACGAGTGCCAATGCAGAAGACGCAGAAAACGGTCATATTGAAACACTTGCCCGCTACTGTTTCAATTCCTAGAAGAGAGCGCTGCCATAGAATTCGTTGGCGAGGGAGAGTCCATAGCAAATTCCACTATACTAAAACATGGGAAAATTACTCCTGACAGGACTCCGCTCTCAGATGGATTTCCGGCAACCAAGTACTCCAACCACCCCTGATCCAGAGCACCCCATACCCCTGAACAATTTCCCACCTTCAGTAACCCGTCACTACCCATACTGACCAGTGCACCATCGCAAAATGTGGACCAAGATTTGTCCCGTTCTCCTGCAACACCACAACTTCACTCTAGGAGGCTCCACGTTCAGCCCCAGTATCCACGCTGCGTACCCGCATCGGAGCAATACAGCCCCTCCTCTCAGCCAGCAGCCATTCAAGCCCCAGCCCATCAGCCAAACGACTCAACAAATCGCCAGATTCCAACGCCTCACCCCTCACGTTGTCTCCTAGTGCATCGGTCCCAAATTCACCCCGGTCAACTGTTGCCCCAAAGGCCAAGACCCCGCACTGAAATCGTCGCGCTCCCAGATTCAATCGACAGTCGACATATGACCTCTTGCGCTCCAGCTAACGGGCCCACTACCCATCCGCGTCCTCCACCACGGCCGTACTTAAGAAACCGCGTAGCTCGCCTTGGCGCTAGCCCAGCGGCATATCTATCTGGTTCCCCGGAGATTCGCGTATCCAACTGCTGCATACCATATCCAACAATTCGGAAGCCACCGTCATCACGTCTGCAGGCGCAGCGCCACGCCACAAATTTTCCACCAAGCGTGCCACCTTCATCGCTAGCTTTACTAAATCCGGATCACGTAGGACGAGCTACCATCATGGTTTTCAACCGGTGCCCGCGCCTGGCCCTTTTCCGCTCCATGGCATGCCCAACTTTACCCCCCCCCGGCAACTCCAACATCCTCTGCTCCCGCACCATCCAAAGTTGCCGTATTCCACTCTGACCCCACTGCACACTGCCAACTGACTCTTCACACAGAAGCCACTTTCATCAGCAGCCTTTTTGCAGCCTACCACTCCACTCCCTCACACTCATTCCGTGGAGCCCTGTGAGATGCCTGCCGCTTCAACAAACACTATCCATAACGTTATATCCGTCTCACTCCAATCCGACTCACCCTGCCATTCGTCACCCTCCTCACAACGCCGCTATCAAAACCGTGGTTGCTCGTCCACCTTTGTCGTACACCCCCATACGGACCGCTTAGCATTCACATTAACTTTCCCCCGATTTATACGTGATTTTACCCAGTGGTCCCACTTGGAGTCACCATGCCCTCCTCCAGATCTATTATCCCGCGCTGCCAAAACACCTCTGCATCCAGTGGTAATCTCTACTGGATTTCATAAGTGTTTAGCCCAACATACAATCTGTGGCAATAGGGATACAGCAGTCCAAATAGAAGCCGCACCTTACATCCAGTCTTTTTATACGGTGACCCGCCAACTGATCACCACCCTCCTACGCACATTTTGGCTACCAAATCCACTGACTACTCGGAGCCTCTCACAGAAATGCCTTCCATAGCACTATTCAACTCTCGTTTCATCGTGGATAAGCTTTTCGCTACAAAAAGACTGACTGTCGTCCACAGCTTCGACAGTATCCTGATCACTGAGACTGGGCTTACCGAGCGCACACCTTCTGACCAAACTCAACTGATCGGTTGTCAAACCTTCAGGACTCAGTGAGTCTACTACCGAGGTGGGGGTTTCATGTGGTGTGTCAAATGCAGCCGACCTGCCACCCTACTGGAAAATACCACGCTGACAAATGTTGAATATACTATATGGCTTACAATTTCTGTATCTCAGATGATCATAGTTCAAGGTTGCCTGTATCGACCCCCGAGCAGTGGCACTTCCACATTTCGCCCCATCGTTGACGCATTTAACTACACCACTGACCTGCCAGTTGGAGGTACATTTATAGCATATGACTTCGTTACGCCGGGTATGAAGTGGTTTTCCTCTGCTGTCCCCTACAAATATATGTAATTCATCTCATGCATTCGCCTGGACCAATGGGCCCAACAAGTAAAACAACCTATCAAAAAATAACATTCTTGAACTGATGTTTACCCCGGATCTCACAAAAGTCTCTGCCTCCGTACTGAACCACCACATAAATAGCGACCATAAAATCTCCAGCCGCAGATTTCAAGTCAAGCCACGCACTGATAGCCTACCATGTAACGGTCCCTCCTTCCAACACTTTAAATGGGACCATATCCCCTAGCAAGTTCGCCCCGGAAACTGGGACGAGTTCTTATTACCAGCAAACCTTAAGTACGCCGCTGTCCTCCTCCTTTCAAGTTTACGCCCATGCATCGGAAACACCCCACGCCCCTACTATCCATCGAGACCAGCAAGTTACCGTATAACCAGGATAAAGCAGAGACACGATAAACTTCAACGACAGTACCAACGAAATAGAGGCTTTTCTACAGCCTTACTACTGGAAAGCCCCTCCTGCGAAATCCACATCAAGGCCCGTGACCTACAGCCAAGGCAAGAAACCAAAGATTCACGCTATCCAAAAGAAACTCAAGAACTAGCCGAACTGCACAGGGTTCGTGCCCAACAATAAACTCAATGCATAAAGCAGGTAATCCACCTGGATAATCTCAAAACCTGAACTCGAAAGACAGCAGACATGTTCAACACATTCTTCACAACCACCATGTCTTTCGGTCCGGCGTGTACCCAACTTGCCACCCGGTCTATCACAATTTTCTCACCCAGTTCTATCACGGTCACAACTACGGATATAAATCCATACATCCAGACTTCAAACCGATCAACCACCCCGTACTTGACTGACAACCATCGAAAATATTTGCTCTTGGTGGCCCAAATATTCCCCTACCACTACTGAACCTATAAAATCTATCTCGCCAAAACGGAACCTTCCCCAGCCAATTAATAAAAATCCATTACCATCTCCAGGCATTAGAAGGGCACATGGCGTGACATTACCAATTACCGCCTGATTGATCATACGCCAATGATCTCGAGGCTGTTAGAAAAAGTTGTGGAACACCATATGACCGACTGTCTTTCTGCATTTCAACTCAAAATCCTAAGACAGCACGGGTTTCTCAGACCACGCTCTTGTTCGACCTGACAGTTTGACCTTCTGAACTTTGTTGTGGCAGCTGTAGACAAAGACAGAGCTTTCGTCGTCAGCTACCTTTATTTGACAAAAGCCTTTGACACAGTCCCGCAAGTAAAGTTGCTGAACAATGTTGGAGAATACGGGGCTGAAAACCTCCTACTCAGTTGGTTTAAATTCTACCTACGAGACCGTCACCAAGTTACTTGCATCAACCGCCAGATGTCAGACCCCCACCGGTAAACAGTTTTGTTATCCAAAGACGTGTTCTAGGACCACTGTTGTTTTCGCTGTATATAAATGACATTTGCACTGTCATCACTCATGGCGAAATTTCCTTGTTTGCCGGTGCTATGAAGAAAGCCTACGAATTTAAACGAGGAAACCTACTTGTAGCAATAAATAACATCACGGTCAACGTAGAGTCTTTGTCCACCTGGAGTGATCGTTGGGAAATGGGACTTCCAGTGAACGAAAGCAGTTACTCCATGATAAACCGCAATATTCCTCATGATATGCTAGAGATCAGGGGTGTCTCACTCCCATATTCCTCAACAATACGAGACCTCGTACTACAGTACTCTTACACTTTCAATTTCTCTGAACACACTACCTACATAACTGCACGGGCAAACAAGTCCCTTGGCTTGTAGCAGAGAAGTTTCCTTCTCACGAACGGTAAGCTAGAGATATACAAAACTCATGTTTGCCCAAACCTAGGGTAGCCTACACCTGTGTTCTCAAATATGCACAAAAGTAACATTATTGACACTGACAATGTACAGCTTCGATTTACCAAAAACCTATTTGGTCTTTCTACGAATCTATTCAGTATAAAATAACCACTACACCTGAAGAGACAGTAACAGATATAGCGCCATGCTAGCAATGTACTAGTCCCATCCACTCACATATTGTTCTTTCAAACCTATCTTACTTCCTCGGTGCTGAACTGCATTCTGCGTAAGCAAACGGTACAGAAGGTTACCATTTTCAATTCTTCCTAACCGTGAGGCATCAGGTTTTTATTAGTATCCGGGCGCTGCCGAGATAACGTGCAAACCATAAATACTTTGGAATGTATACACCGTTGCCTAACCGGTGTAGACAACTTTGCTAGCCTGTAGCAGTAAAGCGCAATCCCCTCCGACCCTACTTTACCCATAAGGTAGAGTAGGAGCCGCTGACTGCTTCAGCGAAGCTGGATCCTTGCCCCACTCACATAAACTTAACAAGTTCATTAATATTGCCGTCATATATTACCCTGACCCAAAGCTGGAATAACGTCCAGACTGGAATCTTCATTTATTTCAGGTTTGTCGTTCCCCACTATCTCAGTCGCCAAGCTGGATAACCGAGGGGGCCACATTTGACGCGTGCCGACAGAGACCCAAGAGGAAACGTTACCGAATCACCTCTGTATCCACTGGTAAACTCTATGTGATTTCATGAGCGTTTAGCCGTCGTCTACCTTGTTCCCGAAGGAATTTTTCGTCTCCTTGCCGACTCACTGCCGCCCCCATTAAAGTTTCTCCGATTTTATCATATTTTTCCTTCAAAGACCCCAATAAACACCGACTTTGTGTCCCTTGATGGTTTATCCTGCTCTACTCACCCTCCGCTGCATCCAATGCTGCTCCTCATCAGTTTTCCGGAGTGTCTCACCCAACATGCATCCTAAGGCAGTCACTCCTCTGATATCTCCACAGACTTGACACCCTTGAACCAGGCCTTCTATAAAGGTGACCACATAGTAACCCACAAACCACTACCATGTAACCCACCAGCTAATCTTCCCAGGCAACCACCACTCTACCTGTTAACACCATCCTGGTTGAAAACCCGGCAGCCGGAAGCCTACTCGGCCCCGATAGTCATCCGCTGCCCCAAAATGGAGTCCCAGCGCCCTGTAACCCCTAGAATACATGAAGTTTCCTTTCTACTGCTGAAGTCCCCTTCGCCGTTGAACAAAATTATTAACTGTAGGAAACATGCACCTGCTTCTAGCTTTGACATTGTCCTGGTGGCAGAAACATGGTTGGTCGATGACATCCCAACTGACGTTGTCTCCTTGGCAGGATACAACTCCCTTCGAGTAAGCAGAGTGAACGGCCGAGGCGGTTGCCCTCTTGTGAACAATAAACATAAATTTACTACTAACCTGCACCACCCAGTGCTCGACTGTATCCCCGACTGTCTTTGGCTCCCAGCTGAAATTTCTGGAAACGAATTGCATATTGGGTGCATCAACCGAGCACCTACTTCTAGGTACCCTGAATTTCCGCATTATATTAGGACTTTCGAATGCGTTTTTACTCTATCTATAGGTCCAAAAAACGTAGCGAGAGACTTTAACGCTCCCGGTGTTAGTTGGAATAAAATGACTGCCCCCTCGCATTTATCTGACTTACTTCTGGACACCTACGTTGCGGGTGGGACACAGCACGCCTCCACTCCAAAAAGGCGTAACAATATACTTGACTATGTCTTCACCCACGGCCTGCCTGAGGTGAAGTTCTCCGCCACACAGAACCTTCTCGGTAGTGACCATTCAGGATTCTCCTAAGTTAAGTCGGGACCTGCTCCAATATGGATTCCATACCACCTGGCCTTCCGTTTGCGACACGTTAGAGAACATAATCAGCAGCGCAAAAGAGCGGAAATCAAGACGTTGGAGCTAGACGACGTGTATATTGTAGGAGTGCAAAGGCATGCAGACGGTGTACACAGGCGGAGCAAGTGGCGCCACCAAATTCGGTACTTGTTCAAATAAACTAATTTGTTAGTCTTTGTAATCTTGTGTTGTATCGGTAGCACTAGGAAGGTCTTCCCCTAGAAGGCCGACGCAATGGGGTTCCAACCCGTGATGGGTACGCCGGCTTCGGTGGCAAGAGACTTTTTCCATGCCTCCCGCCGCGATAGAACAATACAACAAAGGCAGCACAACCCAATCTCCATGACTCACACTGGTTGCTGTGCGTTGATCGCAAACATTCCGTCCTCCTTAACGCTGAATCCGACCGGGGTAGATCCGGCCTGTGGCGTGGCAGTGATGATTGCGTTGTAGGGTTCGTCGTTGTCCGCATACCCCTAACTTCCGCCTGCCTGTGGTTGTTACTGCCTTCGTAAACGAGCCAGCGTCCGTCGCCAAATGAGTCCAGTCGCGGTCCAGTGGGCGTTTCGTTTGAGCCGTGCGAGGTTCTGGAATTCCATATGGTTCCGTTTGACGGGAAGAGCTGGAAGGCAGGAAACACAAGGAAGCTGAGCTTCGGGGCGCGGAAGGATGTTTGACTGAGTGCGACATACCGGCGCACTACAGGCTGCCGTTACCCTTGTCGTGATAACCACGTGGTCGTGGATTCATGCATAATGAAATTATATACAAGTGGAATATGGAGAGTTAACTTAAATACATAACAACTGTTGCATATTCAGAAAACCTCGTTGGCTGTCGCAGCTCGCGGCCGCGTCGATTTCTCCTGTTGACGGGTGCAGCTGTGTCTTCCGTAGAGTTTGGTGTTGCAACAGGTAATGGGGAGTCGTTAGTGGGAGTAACGGGGGCGGACTCAGGACGACTGACCAAAAGTTGTGAGCAGGTGGGGACATTGGGCGGGTTGTTCGGGGTGGGTTCTACCTCTATGAAGGCTGCTTTAAGGTGATCCATGCTGATGGTCTCTTTCCTGCACTCAACATCCACCACGTATTTCTTTTCCTTTCGCTGGACGACGCGGAACGGGCCGGAGTAAGCCACTTGTAGTGGTGATCGCACTGCATCTACTCGAATAAACACATGGCTGGCGGTCGCTAGAGTGGTAGGTATGTAAGTGCTGGAAGTTTGTTCTCGTGGCGGGGTGGGCTTTATCACCCGCGTTTGGTGTGACAACCGTTTTGCATAATCCAGTTAAGCCGCGGTAACAACCATGTGGGCTTTAACGGTGTTACGCAATCCTAAGAGAACGATCGGTAAAACTTCACTCCATAAAGAGTTATCACGAGCACGAAGGGCAGGTTTCAGCTGGCGATGGAATCGCTCCACCATGCCATTAGCCTGAGGATGATAGGCCGTCGTCTTGTTGTGTCTGCAACCAAATGCGTTCAGTAGCTCGTGGAGGGCACCGTCAAAATGAGAACCGCGGTCAGTGGTCACGATAGAAGGGCAACCGAACTGACTTACTCAACCAGTTGCAGCTTCCTCTGAGGTAGGACGGGGAATAGGCATGGCCTGTGGCCAGCGAGTGAAGCGATCTACGGAAGTGAGGAGGACGCAGACGTTGGATGGTGGAAGGGGCCCCACGAGATCCACATGCACATGGTAAAAGCGTGCGTGTGCCTAACGTAGATTTGGTGTGACGATGTATATTTTAACGCGTTGGCATTGAAGACAGGCGCGGGCCCAAAGACGTACGTCACGTTTGACGCAAGGCCAGACGAATCGCTCGGTGACTAGTTTCACTGAGGCGGTTACACCGGGATGCGATAAATGTGGAGGCTGATAAAAACTTGTCGGCGAAAACTGGCAGGAACTAGTAGTCGGGGTCGACCCTGTGACACATCGCAAATAATAGTTACGTCCGAAGTTTGAAGGGCCACTGGCACTAGGTGTAGGGAGCTGCTGTTTCCGAGCTGCTTGACCTCAGGATCTGTTGTTTGGGCTGCGGCGATTGCTTCCAGGTCCATGCCCATGGGTAGTGAGTCGTCGATATTGTGAACGCGGAAAAGTGCGTCTGCTACAGGATTGTGTGCCTCGGAGACGTGTCGAATGTCCGTAGTGAAGTGCGAAACATCGACTCAGTAGCGAATCTCGCGTGGCGAATATGGATGAGAAGCTGACTGGAGGGCGTACAATAATGGTTTATGATCTGCGAACGCTGTGGACGTTTGGCCCTCGAGTGTGTGCCGGAAGTGTCGGATACCCAAAAAGGTTGTCAGTAGTTCTCTGTTGAACATAATATATCGGGATTCCGCATGCTGGTGACGCTTGGAGAAGAAAGCTATTGGTTGCCATGATTTGTTGACGAATTGCTCCAACTGCTCCAGCAGCCGTGTCCGAAGCATCTGTCCCTTATGACAGGGGAGCAGAAGGATCGGGATGCAAAAGGAGTGCTATGTTGGCGATAGCCCCCTTGATCAAAGTAAACGCTGTTTGCGCCGTGTCGGGAAAAATGACTTTCCGCTTACCTCTACGTAAAAGGTCTGTTGGAGGCTGCATCATTTCGGCGCAGTGTGGGATAAACCGGCGATAAAAGTTAGCCAAGCCATAAAATTGGCGCAACTGCCGGTGGGAGTGGGGCTCAGGATAGTCACGAATTGCCGCCACCTTGTCAAGCAGGGACTGTATGCCCGAAGCTGAAATTTCGTGACCTAGAAATGTGATGGTTGTCCCACCTGATTCGCATTTGGTAGGATTACTGGCCACATCATGTTGGTTAAGGCGCTCAAAAAGAGCGCGCAGGTGTGCCATATGCTCTATTTCTAAAGAACTTGCCACCAAAATATCGTCTAAGTACACGTAGGCATTCTTCAAATCGCGTGTTGCTTCATGCATAAACGTTTGAAAGGTTTTGGCTGCATTGCTGAGCCCAAACGGCATGAGCAAAAATCGAATAATCCGAATGGAGTTGTGACAGCAGTTTTAGGGATAGCAGTCTCAGCTAGTAGTAGTAGGCTTTAAGGACGTCGATTCGGCTGAAAACCGAAAAACCAGATAGGGAAGAAGTAAGATCTTGAATGTGTGGAATGGGGTACCTGTCTAGGATAGTAGCCTGATTGAGGGCCCTACGGTCGCCGCAGGGGCGCCATTCTCCATTAGGTTTGGGAACCATGTGAAGGGGCGAGGCCCAAGGGCTAATTCGAGCATGTGTTCAAACTCAGCCTGTGCTACGCGGAGCTTGTCTAAGGTCAAGCGACGTGGTCGGCTAAATGCTGGGGGTCCTTTAGTGACAATATGGTAGGTAACGTTAGTGGTCACCGCGGGAAGGGCCCCGAATTGTCTTTGCTTTGCTGGGTAAGCCGAAAGCAGGTCTGCGTACGGGTGTTCGGCCTGAGGTTCGATGTACAGGGAAGTAATGTGATTCACGGAAGAATACGAACCGATTTTGTAAAGATAGGTCTGCCGGTCTACAATTCTCCGACCCCGTGCATCGATCAGGAGGTCGAAATGGTCAAGAATGTCGATGCCTGGTATGGCATAGGGGACGTCTGCTACTGTAAACACCCAGCGGAAGGTGCGACGTAGGCCTAGGTTAAGCATGAGTGACTTATGGCCATAAGTAGCAATAGGAGTGCCGTCGGGAACACGGAGTTGTTGGACTGATGGAATCGCTGCGTCACCTGCTTCCTTTGGAATGACACTAACTGCTGCACCGGTGTCAATTAGGAACAGGTTATTGGAAATTTAATATCGAACATGCGACAGACGACTTCTATTATGGCTGCCGACCGCGTTAGTCGCCGGAACTCATCGGGATATTAGTTTCCCTGTTTGGTACATGGGAAGGTGCAACCGGCTTGGGAGCACCGGGCCTTCTCCCCAAACCGTTTGTGATGTCGACAGTACGTTGATCGGGATGGGCTAACGGGGTGGTCAGGGGAAGGGCTTCTGAGACAATCACGTCGATCACAGCTGTGATATAATTTATGGTCTCCACAGTGAGAACAACTAGGAGTAGGAAAAGGCCTGAAAGCCCGCTCGAAAGCAGCTCTCAGTGTCCGCGGAGTGTGTTCCTAAGGTGGGAGCGGTGGTCTGGGCGCTGTTCGAGTTTGGTACGGCAGTAATTTGTGGATGGTACCGTTCCATAATACCTTCTGCTCGTTTTGTCGCTTCTGTGAGCTTAGGGTGGATAGAAACCTCGAGCAGTGCTTGAATATTGGGTGGTAACCGCTGTACCCACAACTCTTCAAGGACGTTCTCCTCTAATATTTGCCCTGCCAGCTGCTGTATTTCTCTCAGTAATTCAGAGGGCTTCTTGCTACCTCACTCTGTCCCTTGGACCAGTCGTTTCAGTCTGGACGATTGTGACGGCAAAAGACACGAGATTACCGCGTCTCAGGGCTGTGTAAGAACTGTTACTGAGTATTACTTCGCGTGCCTGGGTAGCAACGTCACGAGAGAGGCGACCGATAGTCCACGGGTAACGGGAACGCTCGCTTGTGATTCTGTGTGATTCAAACTCTGCCTCTTACATATGAAATCAGAGTTGAGGATCATTAATGAAAAACTCAGGGACGGCTAGGGAGACTGCCATAACGGAAGGTTCTGGATCAGGCTTGTGGTCGCTGCTAGCTCTAAGTGCAGTGGAATATCAAATGTAAAACAATACATAAAAACCTATTTAGCTTCCGTGAAACAATTATAACATCCACAAAAAGACAACATAAAAGGAGTATGATAACAGAAATCGAAATTTTAATAATAATAATAATAATAATAATAATAATAATAATGGTTTATTTCGGAAGCGCCCGAAGCATGCCATGTGCATGATCATGTAGATACAGGTGATGGAATGGACAGATATAATTCATGGAAATATGGAGACTCTCATGGAAATATTGGGTAAAAGGGCTCAGAAGGGGAATAGGGTAGGATGAAAATAGTATAAACGTATGCACACCATAGAGATTGTGTGGAGTTTAAATGAGCTCAAGAGCGGATTTGAATGGACGCCCGGTGAGTTTGAAATTCAAGGTCAGGTGGACTGAATGGCTGGTCCCGGTCAATTACATATGGAGGCAGACTGGTAAACGTGAGAAAGGCTGGAAATCGGTATAAAGATTTGCAGTAGCGAGGAACGATGGAGAAAAAGGTGAGGTGCACTGCAGTGGATTAGATGACAATGAAGCATTGGTACTTTGCAGTGAATTGTTGGCGGACAGGACACAAAACTCACCGTAAAACAGGCAGCGAGCATTGCAAGACGTAGAGGGATGATCAGATGACAAAAACGATTTAGAAGGATTGGATACGGTAGATGTGAGGCACAGATGTAGAGTTGATGGATGCCTATGATGTCGGTCGTTGGGATGATAGCAAGAGAAATGGCAGGTGAGGAACTGCAAGATGCAGAGCGCGTGCACATAGATATATATGCGTAAGTTTATATATATATATATATATAGATTTATTATATGTATATATGTATAGGTTTAAGAGAAGCAGGAGCAATAACAATGGGGTCCTAGAAAGAAATTATCAGTCAATAGGAGGAGTAGGTAATGTTAGATCAATTGGTTGTGGGATTAACTTTGGAATTTCGTGGTGGATTAACTTCATGACAAGCGCACATGGCAGCCCAACGAAGAGAAAAATAGAATGTGGAAGCACAGAAGTGATGAAGACTGTGAGGAGCAGTTCGTGGAAGAATGAAGATGAAAGACAGGATCAAGGAAAACAGATAAGAATGGGTCTAATTATTTGATCAATGCAGGTGCGAGATGTAGTGACGGACCAGAGGAATCGGGTAGTGACAGGTCAAACAATTTGGAACTGTAAAAGAACGTCACGACTTAACGTTGTCATTACAATGGTGGAACATGGAAAAGCGGACCACACTGGAAGGTACAGAGAAATGCCTGTAGTGAGCAATAAACGGATCAAGGGATGAAAGCAGTGACCGAGGATACACAGGTAAGAAATCACCAATCAGATCATTTTACTGCAGATGAAACACGAAGGAGGCGGACAAGGAAGCGGGAAGCCCCGAGATAAGTGGACCAGTAATAGAGCAAAAAGGCCACACAAAAATGAATGTGCAAAGGAGTTGGGGCAATGGAGATGGAGAGCTGTGTGCCGGCAGACAATTGAACAGGTGGATACTAATCAGGACACTGGAAAGAACCGCAGAGGATTCGCGGGACGAAGTGAGGAAGATATGGTGGTGGTGATTAGATAATAAATACGACTGTAAAAGATGCGAAGTTTGGAGCGACAATTCCTAATATGCGGATTGGGCATGGGTGCGGGTGCGGTTGGTGCATCATGGCATGGGGCACTAGGAGGGGTTAACAGGGCGACAGGTTTAAGAGAGCTATCAATGGGCGTTCTGAGCAGAGGGTAACACCAAGCGCATAGATGACAGAAGCCAGCAATAACGGCAGGTGGGAAGAGTTATTGGCGAGCGTCGACAGAGAAGAGTGGTTAGGACGATAGTGACTCAAAGCAGTGAAAGTTGATGTAGAGAGAGGCAATAGGAGGGAGGACAAAACGGGAAGGTGTGCATACCGTGGTAGGGCGACAAAGACGGAAAGTGGAAACAGATGATAAGAGCTATAGGTGAACAAGCTGTGGCGGAAAAACGATGAGGAGCATGCAATTTTCAACCGACAGCATTGGATTCGGTAGTTCAAGAAAAGTTAGGGCGTGCCATCCGCAACCGGTGCTAGTGGGTGGGACTGGCCGTGCGCTGGGCACCCAACCTGAAAAACACTTCGTGAAACGAACGCAGGAGGTGTGATCCACCAGTCTAGTTGCGCTCGCACATCGTTGCAGACAGCCTGCACGCCCGATGTGCGCCGGCCATAGCGGTGGATCTGACCGCGCCCCGCACTGTTGGGAGTGGCACGAGTGTTCATGGATAATTGTACAGGTGAAAAAGCGACCGCGATGGGGGTGCGTGAACCAGGAACAATTGACCAAGCCGTGAGACCATGGACAGGAGAGCCAACGAAAACAGCAAGTGGTAGACGACCGTGCAGTAATATTATCCAGGTGCACCTGCCAGGGAGATGGTAAGTACAGTGCCCGAAGTGGTTGTCCGTCAGCGGGGATCACTGGAGAGGGAGAAGGGATAGAGAAGCGCAGTCTGGGTGTGCCCCAGTTGAGAATCAACGGATACTGAGGACAGAAAAAAGTGAACATGATGGATAAGAGATGAACGTAGGTGAGCAATTGGGTTACCTTATGATGACAGGCGGTAGGTTCGCTGTGGATCGGAAAAAGTATATGTGTAAACGAATAAATGTGATCGAAGGACTTGCCGGTGTCCCTGGAGGAACGAATTTGCTGTTCGGGCTCGCAAGTCGGGACCTGCTCCCGTATAGAGTTTATAGCCCCTGATCCCATATCCACCAGTGTTCACTCTCACAAAATTGGTCTCATGCCCCCCTGCTTCAAAACTCATTCCGTTTATTGAACTCCAGTAAATCCGTCATTCAGGGTTTGCATTGTCTTCATGATCGCTATCCTCTTCGCATGCGTTGATTTCCCCGAACATACTTCTTTACAATTTTCCACCCTTTTTCCTCTTGCTCAAAATTTTACTCCATCTGCATAACCTCGGTGGGCCTCCGGTTTCCTTGGCTTGCATCATTCTCGTTCGTAATGCGTCCTTAGCACTGCGTTAATGATTTTTCGATATCTCCACCGCGAACCAGTGCCCAGGCCGGAATCGAAACCGGTTCAAAGTGCCGCGCGAAAAAATTATCAGAATGATCCATTAAAACTGCTGCTGGCTCTGTTCTTCCATCTTTGATACTCTCGACTTTCATATTCTGAATTTGTGAATATTCCATCTTATTGAGTAACGTGTTACACCATGATCATGCGCTACAGCGTGCATCTCGACTATGGCCGAGAAATATACCAGTATTCTTGTTATTATTATTATTATTATTATCTTCGGTATGTGACACTCAAGGGAATATATTTGGCAGTGCGCAACAGAGCAGAACTCAAAACGCTGGAGCGAGAAAATGTGTACATTGGGGGAGCGCAACGGAGCGCGGACGGTGTACACAGGCGGAACAACTGGCACCATCAAGTTCGGTACCTGTTCAAATAAACAAATTTGTTAGTCTTTGTAATCGTGTGTTGTATAAGTAGCTCTACAATCAAATAAAGTTTACATGTCCTTTTACTGTTGCACAAGAATCACTCCTACCTGAGGTCGATGAAATCGAATACCAAAACACCTACAGACTAACTAAATGGGCCCAGTTGGCTACCTTCCTCCAGGTCATTGACTGGTCCAACTTCTTCCTGATATCAGATCCGCAAATCGCAGCTGATGTGTTCTGTGCCAAGTTGATACCCTCAAACAGCCGCCTTACCCCAACAGTTGGGCACTTTATGGCCAAAACTACCAAAACTGACAGACTTCGACAAAAGATTTGTAAGCTCCAGAACTCTTTCCTTGAAAATTGATGTGGCTCTCTGGCAATAAGAACAAGCCGACTCTGCCGTGACCTCTTTGCAGCAACCCAGAACAAACTCGCAAACCAAGAAAGAACTGCACTGCTACAGCCTCATATCGTGAAGCTCCTCTCGAGACTATTAAAATCTCGCAACCTGCGCGGCACTGAAAACAGTATCCCATTCCTCATCCGAAATGGCGCCTACCTTCGTTCGCCAAGAGATATGGCTGGGGCTTTCAACTGCTATTTCGCCTAGGCTCTTATAACGGACACTAACCCTCCACGGCTCTGCTATCCGATGTTAACACTGGACACGATGTCAACCATAGCACTTACCACGGCCACCATCAGGAAATTCCTGGCCAACAGGAAACCCTCCTATCGCCCAGAGAGTGATGACCTCCCACCTGCCCTACTTCGGTTTGAGGAACCTGACCTAGTGCTCCTATTGCTGAACCTCTTTACGTTATCCATGTCGTCCTAAGTCTACCCGGCTCAGTGGAATGCTACCTGTATAATTCCACACCACAAAAGCGGTCTTCTGCATGATCCGGGAAGCTATCGCTCCATCAACTACTCTTCGATTGTTTCCAGGCTCATGAAAATGACTGTGAAGGACCAGCTTGCAACCTTCCTGACTTCTCGAAGTCCTATCGACCCAGACCAGCACGGACTCTTAAAGTCCCGTTTGTGCTCCATGTGTCAGAAAGACTTTCTGGATATAATCCTTTCCGAAGCAGACTGCAACAAGTCAACCATCGACACCTTTCTCGATATGACCAAAGCATTATACCGTGCATCTCACACTCGCTTACTGCCGAAAATTAAGTCTTATGGAGACACCGACCCTCTTCTGTCCAGGTTCTCATTTAATCTCCCCAAAAGTTTTCAAACCGTCATCGTGAATGAAACATTCTCCCATCCCAAACGAACTATTAGCCGGGTCTTCCAGGATAGCGTTCTAGGCTCCTTCTTATTTCCCATGTGCATAAATGACGTCTTCCAAGTAGTACATCATGGCGTGGTATTCTTCTTTGTCGACGATATAAAGTTAGCCTATACTTTCGAGGTGAACGCCCTACACTCAGCTCTTAGCGATTTTCTATCAGACCTGAACTCCCTTGATGGATGGTGTACTCAATGGCTGATGAGGTTTTAGGTAGCTAAGAGCTCTCTCCTGTTCTACAAATGTCACGTCCCACCTGGCTCTTACAATAAATGGTCTGGTGACTCCCACTATCCACGTGATAAGAGACCTTGGCCAGCGATATTCTTTTTTCTTCAACCTCCTTGAGCGAGCATTGACCCAATTTGCAAGGCTAAAAGGATGATTGCACCAATCCACAAAACATTCCGTACTCAGGAGAGGAAGCTCCCGATTTTCAAGACTCAAACTAGATCGCTGTTGGAATACTTCCCGCAGGTCTTTAACTTGATGCTAGAGGTTGACCGGGTCAATATGGAGAAAGCGCAACGCTCCTTTGCTAAAACATTACTTGGCCCCTCTTCCAACCCCAACTACAAAGCTCGGTGCGAACTACTTCGGCTTGAACCTCTATGGTTACGTCACATTAAGCTCAACCCCTCATTTCTTTCCAACCTTCTGCACTCAAAAGTCCACTCATCTGATAAGCCACTCAGTTTCTCTAGCGAGACTCCTTACTCCCTCCGTCACAGACAATTCACCATTACAACCCCCCAATTTAGGCTGTCAATCAGACCTAGAGGAGATTCCTTTATGAAAGTCCGTTCTGCGCCCGTACTTCATTCATGTTCTTCAAAAAATCTCCACATTCATCGTGAAGCTCTTAGCTTCCATGTGAATTTCCATACGACGCTGAACTCACCTATACAAAAAGGTCCATCTCATTATCACACCTGACTCACTTGCATTTATTTTACAGGCTCCGTCTACCGTAGGTTACCCAGTGTTGGATCAATCTTCCATATTCCGCTGGCATCTCTGACTGCACTTAGATAACCCCATTCGGGCTTTATATTTACCCGCCTCTCTTGTTGACTCTCGAACCCGGTTACCCACTGATGATAGTCCAGACATCCAGTTGGTACATTCTCGCATCCTTTTCTCGACCCACTGACCCGTCGCAATCAAATTTTGGCAACCATAAGGCACATTTCGCGTTATTTCTGCCCCGAATGACTGTCCATGTTGTGCAGTCCGAAGACTGTGGCTTCACTGGTCCTTGCTATCCTTGCACTTTTTACCATTCTACATTATCGCTTATATCAGCATTCCCACGTTCTTCTAGCCATCCACAAATCCCTCCTCAATTTCAAAACTGGTTTACAATTCCTGCAGTAACCATCTTCACTTTAGTTCACTCATACGCTATTCAGACTGATTGTTTTATTCCTGCTACTGTGTGATTCCTAAACTTCAAAGTTGTGAATATCTCACACTGTGATGTGCTGCTGTATTCTCCGATCTTTCCTTGTGCATGTGTCTTGACCACCGCCAAGAAATATACCATCATAATCATCATCGTCAGTTCAGTTTCACACTTGTCACACATGGCTCCACACGAAGAGCGCTGGGTCAAGTAGGCAAATTCATCCGTACTGTGAGCATGATAAACTCAGCTGGATACGCCCGCCGGGCGAAAAGCTAATCGAGACAGACGCTAAGGTTGCCGACGAAGTAGAGGTAGCCAAAAAAGCGGAAGCATATAAGCCCACAGAAGAAAGGTTGGCACCAATTAAGGAAAACAACGGACTTGAGGTGACGCTCACTCCCCTGAAGAACACCGGGACAAAGCCGGGAGAGCAAGCAACTGCTGTGATGGAGCTGCTTACACAGTAGAGTGGTGAAGTGCTTTAAATGAGGGGCTAAGTAAGTTGGAGGAAGACACGGCTTATATCACTTAACTTCTGGCATCATTGAGGAAGAATTGTGATACTGTCCTGGTGGGGAACTGGAATGTTGTAGTTCACAGGATTCTGGAACCATTGGTGAAAAATAAGCGACCAAAGGGACAGAGCAATGAGATAACATCTGTTCAGCTAGTTCTGGGCAGTAAAAATCCCTGGGCATGTAGCCATGAAAGAGTTATGAGGCTGGGGCGGTGGAATGGGAAAGTTGACTTTAAAGAATGCGAACCAGGAAGTATACTTGTCGAGTACTCTAAGCCTCTTCACAGGGAAGCCTTTTCAGCTGCAGCCGAGCCTATTACGTAAACCTCAAAGGGAGAAATGGATACGGTGCCCGATGATAAAGCAGCCTTAGTCTATCATGGAAGGTTTGAAAAACCTGAAATCCGGGTTTTCACACGGCCCTCCTAAAGTTCCCAAGAGTGAACGCGAACAAAATAAAGGAGCTAAGCACCAAGGAGATCATGGTTACGGTAAAGATAGCGTTGCCCGGCCCCTTCATTAACCACTGGATTGTAGCAGCTCCGAGAGAGGAGAATTAAGAAAACTGACCCTCAACTAGATGCCGAGGATGATGATGAGCTAAGCAACCCAGGAGTTGGAAGGGGTTATAGTCTACACAAACGCCAGAAATCCTGCCGTGGCACGAAAAAGTGGTCCGCTTCCCTCTAGGAAAGGCATAAAAATGGAGGAAGGCTTAGTGATGCTCTTGATCTACACCAATGCTGCAAGTATTGGTAACAAATGATCAGAGCTCAAAGCCGGGACATAGGGGAGCAGAAGCAATAGCAGTCACTGAAACGGGGCTATGACCAGGCGAAATCGACAATAAGCTGATCTCAAACTTCCACTCAGACCTAAGAGCGGATAGGCCGAGATGTCAAACCGGACTTGGTATAATGGCCCTCCTAGAACAGCATTATGACAGCTCTGAGGGCAGCCGACTTGTTACGCCGAATGTACAAGGGGTAAAGTGTGCAATAGCAACAGGCGGACCGAAATCTTCGGTTGTCTTCACTTGTCGACGCCCAGGAGCGGAAAGTGATAAGGACAGCAGTCTGGAGATTTCCTCACCAAGGTTGCCAGTGCGGGGTGGAATTCACTATTTGCGGGTAATTTCAAAGCCCCCAAGGTAGGATGTACCTCGGAAGCTGCTTTAGAAGACACATTTGGAGAGAGATCACCCCACCTAACCCACAGGAAGGCTCTTGCGCAACACGTTTGTCAAGTGACAAGATGGTGGTTTGGTCAGTCACCGCCAATCCTTGACCTGGTAATCACCGCAGCCCCAAAAGACCTAGAACACCTAGAATTCGTGGAACCCATAGATGAGAAAGAGAGGATAGCGTACCCCAGTTTAGGCTGAATCTTTAGGAAACAAGTGTGCTCGATAAATTCAGAAGGAACTTTTCAAGGATAGGCGAAGACGGCTTGGCAGAACTAGGCCCCCTGATAGATTGGGAGAAGGTGAGCTATAACTGCAACGTAGAACATCAGTGGACTTGGATCAGGAGCAGACTGTCTGCATTAGCATGGGCCGTCGTATCACTTAGAAGAGACAAACGAAACGGGTTGCTACCATAGTGGAAGGGCCGAGTGAGAAGGGCTGTAAAACAGAAGCAAAGATCATTCAACAAGCACAGAAGTACCATCCGCTACCGGGCCTTCCTAAAGTTCAAAACAGCGAGAACTAGGCCACCTCAGAAACAGAAATAGTGCAGGAGTAACGATGAGGAACCTTTTGTGCCGAACAACAAATGCAACCCAAAAGCATATTACAACTACGTTCAATCCAAGGAAGCACTGAGGGAAGCCGTAGGCTGGGTCAAGAACTCATAGGGAGTGCTGGCAACGAGCGGCAGGTACTTAGGTGTGACCAAGGTGTTCGGGGGCTACCTGCGACCAGGGCAGTGAGGCCTTGGAAGCGGAGGACGAAGAAATCAACACTGGAGAGTTGGCTAACAGCCTGAAGCGGCTGGAAGTATCCAAGGCGGAGGGGCCGGATGACATCCACGACGTAATGCTGACTCCACTAGGGTCCATCTTGGCTGAACCACTAGGTAAACTGTTCAAAGCTTCACTAGACAAGAGTGTGCTACTTACAGATTGGCTTGTATCGGTCATCACACCCATTCATAAGGGTAGAGACAGACACATGTACCAGTTACAGGCTGATAACTTGACGTCGGTGGTGCTTGAAACTCCCGGAAGCAAACGAGATGGAATAGTGGGCAGTTGGAGAGGAGCAAGCTGGTAACTGCCAAAAAGCTTGGGGTCTGGCTGAGGCGCCCTTGTCTCTACAACCTAATAAGTTTCTTGGATGAGGTAACCAGTCGAGCGAATCAAGGAGAATGGGTGAAAGTCCGCTATCTGGGTTTTCAAGGGGCATTTGATTCGGTCAACCACTGACTGCTCGAAGCAAGCGTGGAATCATTTCGACTTCCGGCGAAAAACAGAAGTGCATAGTACGAAGCATAAAGGAGACAGTTTTCCGAGTAAGGGAAAAACGCTGAGCGTCTGACAATTGGAGACTACATAGGGGCTTTCCGCAAGGGTCAGTCCTGGGACCCCAGTTATCTTGAAGTGTATGAACGGCCAGGCAGACGGTTAAGAAAACCGGTGCTCCTTGCTCGCGGAATAGTTCAGGGTGTTAGGAGCACCAGATGACGTAGTGGTTCAGCGTGATCTAGACAAGGTACACTAGTGGCCAGTAGCGTGGGATCTTCCCCTTAGTCTGAGCAAATGCCAACATCTCAGCAAACAGGAAGGACATTGACCCATCCAATATACGGGTACACCAGGCGATCGGAAAATGCTGGCTGCGACCACAGGAGGCCGGAATCTAGGAGGTGACGGTAAGCTCTGACCTTAAGCCAAGTTACCAGTGCCAGGATGTAATGTAAAAAGCATATAGAGCCCTGCACCAGCTGAGGAGGGCGGTCGGTCCTGTTGGCATTGTACAAGGCGTTGTGAGATGTCATCTAGAAAACTGTTACAAAGCGTGAAGACCATAGTTGGTGAGGGACATCATGGCTCTCGACCAGAGGCAGCGGCTTTTCACGCGATGTTTCGCGGACTACAGATATCTCGTGCTGAGAACAGAGTGTAACACCCCTTTGAGCAATACGTAGCTAAATTCAGTGTGTATCCAGAAATCAGAAAGCGATTATCCGTGTAATTCTAGCATATTAGATTATCAAATGAAAGGTGACATGAGACGGATACAAACCTCAATTGTGCGATCACAGAGGCTCAGAAAACGAGAACCAAATTGCGGCCTGCGAGAAAGGAGCACTCTGGTATAGGAGCAAACGGTGAAAACTACGACCCACGGGAGGGATCTTCCATACTGCCAGTGGCAAACGAGGAGCAATCAGCCCTGCAGCATGTTCGAAGGGGGTCATGGAGCATAAACGTGTGTCATGCAAGTGGGTGATTGGTGTGTGTCTGGGTGCATGAACGAATCTCAACTACCGTCACATATGGGAAAGGCCTTCTATGACGTCAACGAAGAACGGTGAGCTTTGCAACATGTATGATGGATATCATGAGGCACAAACGTGTATCGTGTAGAAGCACGCGCCTGAGTGAAGGTCTAGTTCAGCACGTCAGTATGTCTTCAACGCCCCCACAAAGGGGAGGTGCTTTTAACCACTTTGAAGACGAATGAGGAACAGTCTACCAAAGTTATGTGTTATCGGCTTCTTCGTCTTCACTCCCGAGGTGGCTGATAGTGAGTATGTAGCGGATTAGCATTCCGTTGGCTGTCTTCACCTTCACAGTTCTTATCATTTCTTCGAAGCCTTTGATGGTTTCCTTAACCACGCCCAAAGGCCAGGTACTGAAATGCGCGTGTACCTCTGCGACCATCATTACGTCCCCATCCTTGAATGGTCTTGCTTTGATCGGCCTCTCCTGTCGAGCTTGCAGAGCCGGTAGGCACCCCTGCAGCCATCGCCTCTAAAAACCTCTTTCAAGGTGGTTGGCCTTCTTCCATCCACGGAGACAGCTTCCACGAAGGTTTGTCGGACCCTGGAAACCCTCGTTGGACCTTGAAGCAAATAGGTCATTCGAGGTGAGCTCCAGATGGGTGGGGTCGCCGTTGGCTACTGGAACCAGTGAGCGGTTTTTCAGGTTTCTCTCGACCCCAGCCATGGCCGTGCCCAAAGTTCCGTCGTTGGGCGGCTGCTGCCCAGTGACCGACAGCATTATTCGCTTGGTGAACCGGATCAGGCATTCTCATACGCCATCGCGATGACTGGACTGCGGAGGATTGAAGTGCCATTGC
Organism: Fasciola hepatica; assembly: GCA_948099385.1. Lineage (NCBI taxonomy): Eukaryota > Metazoa > Platyhelminthes > Trematoda > Plagiorchiida > Fasciolidae > Fasciola > Fasciola hepatica. The sequence continues at coordinate 7,488,502 of CANUEZ040000083.1, forward strand.
ATGCTACAGACCACGGTTCGATTCTGCAGCTCGTCCCCGTTCATGTTCTTGTGCCAACGCTGCAGTTCCCGATGAGCGCCCACAAAGTTCGACCCATTGCTGGAGTATATATCTGCTGGTGTGCCTCTTCGGTTGATAAAGCTTTGCAAGGCCCGAAGGAAAGGTTCGGTTGTCATCGATTGTGCAACTTATAAGTGTACCACGCGTGACTTCATGCATGTCATGATGCATCCGTTTCGTTTTCCAACCTCTTCCCAAACATGATCCACAAAAGCCTGAAATAACTCAACCCGGTGTCGCTGAAATGCTACCAGCCCGGAGTCATTCTGCATTCCGGCTTCGGAGCCATGTATTGTTTGCCCGCCGCGGAATTGCGTCTCCTACAAAGTAAGCAACGTCGGATTACGCGTTTTACAGTCACTCTTCCTCTCAGAAACCAAAGGCGCTCTCAGATGACGCTTGCCACGTGACTTTCCCCGGCAAGTCCTTCCACGGGGTGGATGTGCTGAATCATTAGTTCTACCAGAGTTTGTCGAGCTGGTAGCAGTGTAGGGTGTTTCGTGTTGAGGCTCATGTGGGGGTTGGTTAGCCTTCCATCTGCAAGTAGAAATCCAATAATGAGTTTGAGGTTTAAATGCTTCAATTTGCCTTTCGGGGGTGACAATCTTTTGTCGATTGGTCCCACTTCTTCGACCCTCTCGAGTTCTCGGGTGAAAGCCTCCAGCTGTACCAACTTGAGTAAATAGTGTTCTGCGGCCTGTAATTCATCGGAGTTTATCGGACCCACTCGTACCCGGCTAGAGGAGTGGATCCCTCTCATGACTAGCAAATGTCTTTTGAACCTGGCCAAAGAAACTAACGACCGGACAGCCTTTATTCAGGGGGAAAACCTGGCCAGCCGTGACAAAACGAATATCTCTTCGATGACTGTGGCCGCAATCACGCCTCTGGTCTCCAGTTCCAAGTCAAGGGGTCCTTTAGTTCGGGCACGGGCCAGTCCTGTTAAGCCACGTGCAGGAACTTCAGTCCTCCAGTCCACGTGATGAGTATCCGGAAGTTAGTCGCACCTCGGTAGCACAGATCGGCTGGGTTATCGCCAGACTTAGAATGTTCCCATTGGTTCAAGACCGTTTCGTTGTGGATGATCCTGAGCCAGTTAGCAACGAAAGTACCAGAACAACTCCCGAGGTTGTTGGCGTAGTACAGTACTATCGTCGAGTCCGTCCAAATCTAGCCGACCAAATGTGGAAGCCGGAACACCTCTCTACCGATTGTACCGCACTAACTGCTAACACGGCTGAGCTGAGATCAAGGCGCGGGATCGAAACCCGTTACAGAAGGGCAAAGTGGGCTTCGGCTTCGTAGTATGTTGCCCATCGCCCGTACATCATCGTCCTTATACACTGAACGCAACTGAACTTGAAATTGCCAGAAAACGCATGTAGTTCTCCCATTTGAAGTGTACGGCCAGGAGGCAAAAACCCAAAAGATCCACCTCGCCCGGTAGGTTGTTCCAAATACTGATGGAGCGGAGAGCGAAATATAGTGCTCCGACTGCTTTCAGTGCTCTAAGTTGTAACAGTTTTTAATAATAATAATAATAATGGAATATTTCTCGACCATGGTCGAGACGCACGCGCAAGTGCATGATCATGGTGTACAACGTTACTCAAAACAATGAACTACACACGAATTTCAAGAAAGCTAGTCAGAATCGTCAGAGGCAAACCAGCACAGCTAGAGTTAGTTTTAATCGACCGAAATCATAATGGTTCGCGCGGCAAATACGGTTTGGTTTCGAATCCGGGTTGGTTGGTAGTGGCCCGTGGGAATGCAAAATATGTCGTGGAAATATAGCGCTAAGGATGCGTTATAAACCAAAATAGTGCAAGCTGTGGATAACGAAGGCCTATTGGGGTTCCATGAACGGAATAAGTTATGAACATGGAGAGATGAAAGAAATGAATGGGAGTACACTCGTGAACTTTGGTGAATATGAGGAGAACGGCTCACTATGAAGACGACGATGGCCCGGAATGACGGATATTCCCGGTCTCGACAAACGGAGTGCATCATGAAAAGGGGAGACATGAACAAACTGCGTGGAAGTGGACTAGGAAACGTTGATGAATGTGGAGGAAATAGCAGTCCATATAAAAGGTGAGTTCAGGTTCAGGATCCATAATCCGTATCATTCAGAAAATAAAGGAGCGCAACTTGAGGGCATTGAATTGGTGAAGAATCAATATCAAGCCGGGTAACGATCAAAAGAAAAATGAAATCTTGCAGAAGAAAACAGTGAAAAACCCCGGCGTGGGCTCGCGCCTTATTGTTCTGTTAAGCTGACAAAAATATATTGACTTATTGATTCTCGGTGATATTCGGCGTCATCATTGGGAACCACGGGTGGGGAGGGGGATGAGTGGACTTGCTTTCGGATGGCGTATCGAAATTTAATGAGTAAACAATTCCTGTGTTGCGTATTCTGGCTCTGTCATTGGATTGTTTCATGAGATCAGGGTGATGTGCAGCATCCCGTGGGTATGGTTCATCAGGCGGGGTAAGGGACGTGTCAGTCAATCAGTAGAAGGTAGTCGTGAATTGTTATTTGAGAAGACTCCAGCAATGACATCAGTGGCAGAGGTGTTGCGTCAGAAGAAGCCTGTCAATCTACTGGTAAGCAGTTGGGAGTGTTTTAGGTCGTGTGGCTCGATTGCTATCCCGTTTTGTATAAAAGATTCCGTTTAGGTCCAAATAGCTTTCGCCATTTCAAAAATGTTCTTGGCATTAAAGTTAGTATCCTCTTTGCCCCATTTCTTTTTACATCTCCCCATGGCTAACTTAGTTTTCAGTCACCGTCCACCAGTCACTAACAGTTTGCTGGTTGATCAACTTTATTTCACTGCTTATTAGTTGTCCCTATTCTTAGGTCAATTTCTATCTATATCCATCTCTTCTACTGTGGCATGTTATTGTTTTTCAGCGTCTTCTACAACGGTTGCTGGCTCTACAGAATTTTCTTTCATAATAATGGTATATAATAATAATAATAATAATGGTATATTTCTTGATCGTGGTCCAGACACATGCACAAGGCATGACTCTTCATTGGGTCTGTCTTATTCTGTCTGTTTCGCTTTTATATTCCGAAGCTTTCGCCACCTTTAACTACTCCTGACGGCCTTACCACTGGACCTTGACCTTCGATTTTGCCGGGCGGTATCATTATTGCAGTTTAATGTGCCTCATCTTTGGCTCATGCTACTATTTTGCACATTCATCTGTTTTCGTACAGGTAAACCGTACCGAAGTCACCCGTACAATTTGATCTTGCTATCAAGCATGCCGCGGGCCATCCTCAAAATAACGTTTTGTTACTATTATTATTATTGCCCCTTCAGCAAATTGGTTTCGGTAGTGTACAACCGTCCAGCTTGTCTCTGTCTTTGACGAAAAGAGGCTTTCCCCAGAATTGGGTGGTAAGTTCCACTTATGAGGAGAGCTTGGAACGGCAACCGTTTTTCCGTTTATCTCTCACCTCCCGCTAAGCTCCTAGTAGTTTCACAAAATCCCCAAAAGAGAAGCTTAGTTTGTGTAGGACTGGGGGTAAAATAGTCAAAAAGAAAGGAAACAGAAGTGGGCCTCGAACGAACCCCTGTGGTACTCCACCTTTATAACTTGGAGTTATTGTCACCTACTACAACGTGAAACGCTCTACTGGTAAGGAAGTGCTTTGACCGTTCGTAAATCCGTCCGCTTATACCAAATGGCCTCAATTTTATTCGCAGAAGCCGATGGATCATCGGGTCAAATGCTTTGATAAAGTCGGGCCGAGGAGCAGGATTGGGGGCTCCGGCCAACATATCGATCCGGATTGTTGCTCTAGCCAGCTTCAGTTGGTTCTCCCCGGAATGCGACATCTGTTGATTTCGTGTTCTTGCGATCCCGGAGCAGTGCAGGAAAATGTTTACTACTCGGCTGGGTGCCAAGAGAACAGCAACCCACCATTACCAACTGAGCCCGTCCGGGTTTATCCCCCGACAAAGAGGGTCATTCCTACGGCAGCTTTTGGCGCAAGGGCCTAATGGTGAACCTCGAGTGTCGGAGAGGAATGTGGAGGAATTGGGACGGACGAGCTTCGAGAGTGGGAGGGAGCGACAGGTAGAAGGACAGAGGTAGATTAAAAGGTTAATACGGCGCTGCATTTATTAAAGCCCAGTATACATCAAATTATTTGCCCTGCAAGAAAACATCATACAGGAAACGGTTCAGACTTGCCTCAAACTGAACCACAAAGTCCGCGACCAACACCGGCCGGTAGGTTGTTCCAAATACTGATGGTGCGGTGAGCGAAATATAGTGCTCCGACTGCCTTCAGTTCTCTACGTTGTAACAGTTCTTACTCGTAGCCCCCAAGTCGGGACTCCATTGTCATTAGCACAATCGACTTTTTGGGGATGGATGGCCTCCTCTCTTTTAGGACTTCTTTGAGCTTGCCTTCAAGTCTTCTACGCTTTCGGGAGAACAGGTTTAACTCCATGAGTCTGCTTAGGGCTTGTTCCTGAGTCAGTCTACCACCCCTGTGAAATGAGGCTGAACTTTTTCCAACACTGCAGCTTCACGCGCCAGACAGCAGCCTAGGTTTAGTCACAGAACTTGATGCGGGGCCTGACCATTGTTTTCTGACGTGGCTGTGGTGCGTGAACCCCTCTTGATGTGAATATGCGCAGTCCTTATTACAGAGCTCGTTTCATCGTGGCTACTGCGCGCTACGCACTGCTCGGGGGTCGGAGGCAGGTGATTATTCGAACTCCAAGTCTCGTGTTACTAGTTACCCGCTTCCACATTTGTGGTTCATTCGGGTGTGGATACTTAAACCTCCACCGATCCCCTGCGTCAAGCGCCCACACGCTTCCACGCCAAGTGGCAACTGCCACCAGGTGGCCCAGGCGTGAACTCGAATTAGCTTCTTCTTGAGGTGTGAGGTGTATGTTTCTCCTATCACTTACGGGTTGTCTACGACGATGCAACCGACGTTTTGTACAACATCTATTAGGTTGTTCACGTAAATCACAGATAGATGCTGACCCAACAGTGATCCCTGTTGGACTCCACCGAAGACCCTTACCCTCGTAGATCTACTGTCTTCCGCCCTTATATAGTACCCCATACAGCCAGGGTATGACCGGGTTTACTCCAAAACCTGAGGTACTATTCCGAGAGCCTCCATTTTTGCTTGGCAGCGGCCGGTGGTTTGCGGAGTTGAAGGCCTTCTAGAATTCCAAGTAGCAGACCTCGACCCTATATTCTGCATGCAATCTGACCGTTACCTCGTCTAGGAATGACGCCAGGTTTGATTACGTTTTTGACGAATCCATCTTGTTCGTTGGACATGACCCTGTGGTCAACTAAGTGACTGGCCACTCAGTTCCTGTCCAGCCCTTTTATGTTTTAGGGGCACGGGCAATAAGCTGACCGGCCAACCATTCTATTCCTCTTCCTTTTACCACTTTCGTGTAAAGACCTCGGCTGTCGGCCAGTTTCTAAGTAATCTTGCATCAGACAGCGATCTAGTATACGGGTGGGTCAAGGATGCCGCTAAAATGTAGATTAGACGGGGGGGGGGTAGAACTGCTCCGTGAATGCCATCTGATTTGACTGCATTGTGCGGGCTTAGTCCCCTGGGGGCTTTCTTCGAATTCGTCGGGAGAGACTAAGGCCGACTAGATAACCATTGGTCGGATATGAGGTTCGAAAGCAGGTTCATGCCCATGGTCAGCGTGATACATAATCTAAAATTGCTCCCTCACATTTATATCCTCGGTCCTATTCTTTTAGTCATGACTGCTGTCTATGACCTTGATGCAACCTATAGCTATACGTGCAGCTGTTTTTGATTGGGAGTGACTTTGGTAGGTCCTTGGGCATCGTTTGACCTTTCGAGCAAGAGTGATCGCGTACGACAATCCACACTGCTTTTCAACCCTTATGGCTAATTCCCGCGCCATTTTGTACCGGAGGTTTGACCCGTAGCATCCTGTCTGCTGATAATGGCTCCAGGCCGTTTGCTTCCAGCTTTGAGCCCCGGCCGCTGTACGGGTCCACCACGGTGCCTTCCCCTTCTTGCTTGATAATGGCAACGGTAATTGTAATGGTTCATTTCTCGACCGCGGTTGACAGGCACTCATGAAAGCGTGATCATAGTTTACAGTATAATTCATATGGATGAAAAGTTCACAGATTCTAAACAGGTAGTCACACATAACAGCAACAGAGGAATGAGGCTGGGGAGAGTTTAAGTGAGCTAAAGTGGCAACGGAATACACGTTAGGTATGGTTCAATTTCTAGTCAGCTGGGACAGTAGTAAGAAATCGGCCGAATCTAAGACGAACATTGTGTGAGGAAGCAGAAAATACAGTGTTCATGAGGATGATTCAAGAAACTGGTCAGCGATGCGCACCTAAGTTCATTTAATAAGGTAATTGGCGATGATGCTAGGAGACAGACAATAATTTCATGAAGGTGAGCGGATGAATACCAATTTTCGTAGATTCGCTCAGCGAAAGAAGCTGAGTGCTCAATGAGCAGCATCAGGTTGTCCCTGAGTGCTGTCCAGTCTCCCGGTGTTTTCGAGTTGGGCGTCCCACGTGCTTTTCGGCTGCTATAAAAAGGCCCCGTAAATACTCATCCCATTTGCAAACCGTGTATCTGCAGCTATCATGGCTAGGCATCACAAAACGGATTTGTCGCCCAGATCCCATTTCCACTTTGGTGTATCACATTCCACCTTTCTGAAAGTAAACAATTTGCGCAGCGATTACGTGCTTACATCCGGCCACTTCTTTCACCATCACCTGGGCAATCTCCCTCTACAAATGAGTCCTCCACTGGGCTAAACGGTACAAGGGTAATCTTCGAAGGAGTTTTCCTGTTCTTTGTCCAAAAATTCATTCCTTTCATCATCTGATTTCCGATCCAAAGCCGTGCTGTACTCCGTGAAGCGCTATAGCTGGTTCACGTCTCCTTTGGAAACTTCTTTTTCCTCAAGGTGAACAAAACTTCCGTCAATTCTGTTCGATTCTCTCGTTACACAGTCCCTCTTTTTGTAATATTTGAGTAAGAGCTTACCACTTCCGACCAGTTCCAACCTGACTCGGCCGGCTTGACCACCCGAACTTGAGTTCAAATTTGCCGGGCGCTGCCTTGAAGAGCAACTTAAATACTTTCTGCTGCACAACATCGAGTGCACATACCTGAATCATCCTCTGGAATCCGGACTCTGCGTCCAATTGTGCAGTTTGATCTTGCGTTGCAGCATGCCTCGGGGTTGTCCGAAATAAACCACTATCATTATCATTACTCCGAGGTCCTTAGAGGACCCCGCATTTGTGGGATAAAACGTCCCCAAAAGCGAAATATCTACAATGGATTACTCCGTGGTTACTCTCAGCTGAGGGCGTGGAGTCCTGAAGCTCTTCGACACCACTGAAATGTTTCTTTATGACCAGATCTGGTAACCCCTGTTTCTGTCTTTCCCTCCTTCTAGTCGGTTGACGAACGTGTTGGGTGAGGTTTCATCCCAGTACTAAATCTGCAGGCATTTGCGGGGTTCTTCAGATTTTCTGGTACTGCGTTCCGTCCCTTTCAACTAGCTTCATTGAAGCAATCCTTCACCTTTCGAACCCTTTTGTTTTATTGGTGCTGAACAAATCACGTACATAAAGTGTGTGCTGATCAGAACAAAAACCGGGGGTAGGGGCTTACCGGTCCACCGATAAACCTAAACCTCCTGTCTGACCGGAGTTTCTGACTGCCCCAGGATTGATTTGTTCATCTTGGACGGTTCGGACGAATATTAACTGCTGATAGCTCCAATGATTACCTGGTGGGTTGTGATTCCGAAGGCGATTCTGACCAGCCGATCACTTGCTGCCCGCCTTGTTGAACGTGACGTGCGGCGCTCATTCTTTCACAAGCCGAACCGCCTCATGGGCATCGATCCCCAGTCATTCAGTAAGTGCAAACACTTGCTCGCTTTCAGCCTTAGGTCCCAATCTATAAATTTCCTATAAATCCTATCCAGATTCCGCCGGATGGAGTAGTCCGAAGAGGACGCAACTAGATTTGCACCGTCGGCGAAAGCAAAGATCGGACTTTCTTATCCAACGGCAAAACGGCTCATAAACATAAGGAATAAAAAAGGCCCCAGCGCCTATCCCTGGTGAACGCCGCTGTGCAAGAAACCCGCCCATGGGGCACCCTGTTCTACTCTAACCTGAAACTTATCCCCGTTGTGCAGTTCCAAGTGCACTTTGTGACATTCACTGGTGGCTAGAATGCCTCAAGCCCGTGAGAGGCTGTGGCTCACTGATTCAGAAGCCCAACATAGGTATAGGTAGCATACCTCAACTCTGTCCGCCCTGTTTGGCCTCTCGGTTACCTCGTCAAAGTAACTCAACAGGCTCGTTAGGCATAGACGCTTTTTGACAAGACCTTACTGACTGGTCATTGCCAAGTTCCTTACACCAACTGAGCCCCTACCCCGTCCCCCGAAATTCTTCTGGGAACCATCGAAACTACCAAGGTCAGGCTTTCCGGGAGATAGCTGGAACCGTTTTCTCTGCATCTATCCTTGCACACTGGGCACTGCGGACTTTGCCGAGTCCATCGGGATGACATTCTCTGCCACGGATGTGTCGGGGAACACTGTCTGGGGCCGTAAAAGTACGCCGGCCAGCTTCTTCGGGAAGGCCGGATGGATACCATCTGTTCCGTCCGTTTCGTGCTATCAACCTGCCCATGGCTTCAACTAACTCCGACAATGCCAACTCTGGTGCCGCTATGGCTGGCACATTAACACGGTTCTCTAAGGAGCAGCCCGGCATACTGCGACGCACTCCGTAGAACTGGTAAGAGAAAAGCATCATCTCATTCACCGTTGCAATGTTAGTGGTATTATGTCTATCTTGGCCGTCTCTAAGGTTCCCAACTGTAGCCCTCAGACCAGCCTTCGATTGCACGTAATTCGGATCCTCTTTTTTTGTGATCTAAACGCCATGTTCAGCGATCAGGACATCGTAAAATTCAGCAACCTGAGCTACGACCAGCCCAATTACTTTAAATCATTGAATTCTGTCTAATTTCTGGGAGGACCTTGTAGACCTGAATGAACCAAAACATTCGCGTATGACGACGAATCCGAGACACAACACCGATGTTCTTCTAAATATACTCTCATCATGGATGAACATGGAATGAGCGGATCACAAAAGATCAAAATACCAGACCACTTTTTGAATGTGAAACCTTGTGCCGTAAGATTTCGGTGGAGTCATTTTACGTTTGCGTACGGACGAACAATTAGCAGGCCTGATTATGCTGCCTCCTAGAGGACTTTGTGTAGACAGGTTATGGTAGCTCAAGAAGAATCATATCATGGGAATATTCTATCAGCAACTGGAGGTGCTTGCCTGAGCAACCCTTCATGCCACACCTAATTCTAGCATTGCAATCGCAAGCCAGATGGCTATATTTGGGGTATACAATGCACAAATCGTGTCCCAGCACTTTCTTACATCTAGCAGCTGCTACGGCATTAGGTAATTCGAGACATATTGCCATATTGTTTCCTTCCATGTACGAAACAAGCTCCCTTGTCCGGCCACCGTTAACTGGTGTCACTGGTTTGCCCATAATATTGTGTCCAAGATAGCGGATGCTCATGCATGAAGTCTTGTTAAGCCACCTTGTTCTTTTATTTTGCTCTACCAACTGTCCAAAGCGGCTGCCGCTCATTCTGGCCAGGGACGAAAAGAGTTACGCTAGTTCCTGAAATTAGGTCCCCTGTCATTTTTGGTTAGTCTATTCTCGATCTTAGCCCATTTGCATTGCATGGCATGCGGTGAAGTCCCCACTCTTACCCGAGCGTTGCTAACGAGTTTAGATTTACTGTGCTTTTTATGGGCGCTAGAGCTGTCCAGTAGCTTCCCAAAAGAACGGCCAGGATTGAAATGGCATCAGGGCTTGATTCATCTAGCAGCACACCTAACAGGCCTCGAGCCGCCTAAGCTGTCACCTCAGAAGGTCTCTTTGTATTTCACAAATTCTTTCATACTGTGCTTCTAGGATAGGGCATAAAGCACTTTCATGGCTTCCCTCACCCACTCCCGCAGTGCTGCAGTAGGTTCACCAGATGTTGCCCAGCGTATCTGCTTTTAAGTATGTTCAGAACTGCCAGAAAAACTTCGAATACTGTGTCGGCAGCCTGTCAAATGTTGAGAAATCGGCTCTAGGCAGGTTTGTGATAAAGGAAGTCTTAGAAACTCGTGAATTTTCGCCTTGTAACCTCTCCTTTCGTCCGACTCGTCTGTGATGGGCAGACTATGACTTTCTACGGATTTCACATTCTGATATATATGGTTGTCAACATATCGATGGATTTGGTTCTTCCGCTTCACCAGGTTTGGTGAATGCAGGGACGAAATGTCCCCCGGGTCACTTGTCCTATATATTTTTTGAAGAATCACTGGGGCCGGCCCGATAGCTTTTTCTGCAACTCCTCCGGTTCTCCTTCCACTGTATCTCTCCCAAGTGGCGCTGCTTCGGCTCAGTCATCAAAATAGTGATATTTAGTTCATTACTAAGCCGAGCATAACCATTAGCCCTGGAGCGATAAACTGAAAAACCGCTCACAGGAGCTTCCCACATATCCTAAGCTTCCCGTCCTGATCCATCTTCAGACCCGTCCGAGTCATATCGCGCCTCCGTGCTCCTTTTAGTCGGCATGTCACATTGCTGCTTTGACCAAAATATAAGGTCATGGGCGGAGTAGAGCTTGTTTAGCTATTCAGTGCTCGATGTGGCAAAAAATCAACTTCCAGCTTTCTAGATAACATCTTGGGGCATCAAAGCTACCAGCAGCCCTAATTGGCTCGGAGCCCTAGTCAGGACAAGATTGCTCCACAGACTCCACGGTACCATTCGTGAATTAAAGTGTAAGTGCATGGAGATCATGCCCTCGACAGTGAGCCTCAGTCAGTATTCGGCCAAAAGGAGGTAAAAATGAGGTTAGGGCCTGTACGCAGAGAACCGTTGAAGAAAAAAGAACCAACAAGAAGCATGTTCCTATGGTCCATGTGAACATTGCACACTTATTCAGGCCCGTAAAAGAACTTCCTCAGCGTGGCAGCCGAAAATCAGCGTGAGTAAACCGGAAGTCTACGATTCATCAACGTGAGCGAGAAATGAAACGGAACTGTAATAGGGCAAACTGCCTTGAGCCAGTATGACTCATTATCAATAAAATGCACAATGTTATCTCATCAAGAAACTACGACCACAAAAGTAGAAAGTAACCCCCTGAATCGTAGGATGAATGATGACCACAGAAGAGTGTTAGGTAGAGTAATGTGGGAAGGAGCGGTCCAAAATCCGTGACGAAAATGTTGAGGTGATGCAAGAAGAATCTGCCTATATTCAAGCTGTTACGGTAGGTACGGTACAGACAGAGTGGCAGGCTCCAGAGCCTCCCGCTGTGAGAGGATGCAAGATCCAGGTTTGCAGCAGAGCAAGACAATCTGTATGCAGCGTTATGAGAAGCAGCTGGTACTGAACGCCATACCAAAAAAGAGGATTCGAATTACGTGCAATCGAAGGCTGGTCTGAGGGCTACAGTTGGGAACCTTAGAGACGGCCAAGATAGACATAATACCACTAACATTGCAACGGTGAATGAGATGATGCTTTTCTCTTACCAGTTCTACGGAGTGCGTCGCAGTATGCCGGGCTGCTCCTTAGAGAACCGTGTTAATGTGCCAGCCATAGCGGCACCAGAGTTGGCATTGTCGGAGTTAGTTGAAGCCATGGGCAGGTTGATAGCACGAAACGGACGGAACAGATGGTATCCATCCGGCCTTCCCGAAGAAGCTGGCCGGCGTACTTTTACGGCCCCAGACAGTGTTCCCCGACACATCCGTGGCAGAGAATGTCATCCCGATGGACTCGGCAAAGTCCGCAGTGCCCAGTGTGCAAGGGTAGATGCAGAGAAAACGGTTCCAGCTATCTCCCGGAAAGCCTGACCTTGGTAGTTTCGATGGTTCCCAGAAGAATTTCGGGGGACGGGGTAGGGGCTCAGTTGGTGTAAGGAACTTGGCAATGACCAGTCAGTAAGGTCTTGTCAAAAAGCGTCTATGCCTAACGAGCCTGTTGAGTTACTTTGACGAGGTAACCGAGAGGCCAAACAGGGCGGACAGAGTTGAGGTATGCTACCTATACCTATGTTGGGCTTCTGAATCAGTGAGCCACAGCCTCTCACGGGCTTGAGGCATTCTAGCCACCAGTGAATGTCACAAAGTGCACTTGGAACTGCACAACGGGGATAAGTTTCAGGTTAGAGTAGAACAGGGTGCCCCATGGGCGGGTTTCTTGCACAGCGGCGTTCACCAGGGATAGGCGCTGGGGCCTTTTTTATTCCTTATGTTTATGAGCCGTTTTGCCGTTGGATAAGAAAGTCCGATCTTTGCTTTCGCCGACGGTGCAAATCTAGTTGCGTCCTCTTCGGACTACTCCATCCGGCGGAATCTGGATAGGATTTATAGGAAATTTATAGATTGGGACCTAAGGCTGAAAGCGAGCAAGTGTTTGCACTTACTGAATGACTGGGGATCGATGCCCATGAGGCGGTTCGGCTTGTGAAAGAATGAGCGCCGCACGTCACGTTCAACAAGGCGGGCAGCAAGTGATCGGCTGGTCAGAATCGCCTTCGGAATCACAACCCACCAGGTAATCATTGGAGCTATCAGCAGTTAATATTCGTCCGAACCGTCCAAGATGAACAAATCAATCCTGGGGCAGTCAGAAACTCCGGTCAGACAGGAGGTTTAGGTTTATCGGTGGACCGGTAAGCCCCTACCCCCGGTTTTTGTTCTGATCAGCACACACTTTATGTACGTGATTTGTTCAGCACCAATAAAACAAAAGGGTTCGAAAGGTGAAGGATTGCTTCAATGAAGCTAGTTGAAAGGGACGGAACGCAGTACCAGAAAATCTGAAGAACCCCGCAAATGCCTGCAGATTTAGTACTGGGATGAAACCTCACCCAACACGTTCGTCAACCGACTAGAAGGAGGGAAAGACAGAAACAGGGGTTACCAGATCTGGTCATAAAGAAACATTTCAGTGGTGTCGAAGAGCTTCAGGACTCCACGCCCTCAGCTGAGAGTAACCACGGAGTAATCCATTGTAGATATTTCGCTTTTGGGGACGTTTTATCCCACAAATGCGGGGTCCTCTAAGGACCTCGGAGTAATGATAATGATAGTGGTTTATTTCGGACAACCCCGAGGCATGCTGCAACGCAAGATCAAACTGCACAATTGGACGCAGAGTCCGGATTCCAGAGGATGATTCAGGTATGTGCACTCGATGTTGTGCAGCAGAAAGTATTTAAGTTGCTCTTCAAGGCAGCGCCCGGCAAATTTGAACTCAAGTTCGGGTGGTCAAGCCGGCCGAGTCAGGTTGGAACTGGTCGGAAGTGGTAAGCTCTTACTCAAATATTACAAAAAGAGGGACTGTGTAACGAGAGAATCGAACAGAATTGACGGAAGTTTTGTTCACCTTGAGGAAAAAGAAGTTTCCAAAGGAGACGTGAACCAGCTATAGCGCTTCACGGAGTACAGCACGGCTTTGGATCGGAAATCAGATGATGAAAGGAATGAATTTTTGGACAAAGAACAGGAAAACTCCTTCGAAGATTACCCTTGTACCGTTTAGCGACGGAATATCGGCTGAGTCAGTCAAATACCCAGTGAAGGACTCATTTGTAGAGGGAGATTGCCCAGGTGATGGTGAAAGAAGTGGCCGGATGTAAGCACGTAATCGCTGCGCAAATTGTTTACTTTCAGAAAGGTGGAATGTGATACACCAAAGTGGAAATGGGATCTGGGCGACAAATCCGTTTTGTGATGCCTAGCCATGATAGCTGCAGATACACGGTTTGCAAATGGGATGAGTATTTACGGGGCCTTTTTATAGCAGCCGAAAAGCACGTGGGACGCCCAACTCGAAAACACCGGGAGACTGGACAGCACTCAGGGACAACCTGATGCTGCTCATTGAGCACTCAGCTTCTTTCGCTGAGCGAATCTACGAAAATTGGTATTCATCCGCTCACCTTCATGAAATTATTGTCTGTCTCCTAGCATCATCGCCAATTACCTTATTAAATGAACTTAGGTGCGCATCGCTGACCAGTTTCTTGAATCATCCTCATGAACACTGTATTTTCTGCTTCCTCACACAATGTTCGTCTTAGATTCGGCCGATTTCTTACTACTGTCCCAGCTGACTAGAAATTGAACCATACCTAACGTGTATTCCGTTGCCACTTTAGCTCACTTAAACTCTCCCCAGCCTCATTCCTCTGTTGCTGTTATGTGTGACTACCTGTTTAGAATCTGTGAACTTTTCATCCATATGAATTATACTGTAAACTATGATCACGCTTTCATGAGTGCCTGTCAACCGCGGTCGAGAAATGAACCATTACAATTACCGTTGCCATTATCAAGCAAGAAGGGGAAGGCACCGTGGTGGACCCGTACAGCGGCCGGGGCTCAAAGCTGGAAGCAAACGGCCTGGAGCCATTATCAGCAGACAGGATGCTACGGGTCAAACCTCCGGTACAAAATGGCGCGGGAATTAGCCATAAGGGTTGAAAAGCAGTGTGGATTGTCGTACGCGATCACTCTTGCTCGAAAGGTCAAACGATGCCCAAGGACCTACCAAAGTCACTCCCAATCAAAAACAGCTGCACGTATAGCTATAGGTTGCATCAAGGTCATAGACAGCAGTCATGACTAAAAGAATAGGACCGAGGATATAAATGTGAGGGAGCAATTTTAGATTATGTATCACGCTGACCATGGGCATGAACCTGCTTTCGAACCTCATATCCGACCAATGGTTATCTAGTCGGCCTTAGTCTCTCCCGACGAATTCGAAGAAAGCCCCCAGGGGACTAAGCCCGCACAATGCAGTCAAATCAGATGGCATTCACGGAGCAGTTCTACCCCCCCCCGTCTAATCTACATTTTAGCGGCATCCTTGACCCACCCGTATACTAGATCGCTGTCTGATGCAAGATTACTTAGAAACTGGCCGACAGCCGAGGTCTTTACACGAAAGTGGTAAAAGGAAGAGGAATAGAATGGTTGGCCGGTCAGCTTATTGCCCGTGCCCCTAAAACATAAAAGGGCTGGACAGGAACTGAGTGGCCAGTCACTTAGTTGACCACAGGGTCATGTCCAACGAACAAGATGGATTCGTCAAAAACGTAATCAAACCTGGCGTCATTCCTAGACGAGGTAACGGTCAGATTGCATGCAGAATATAGGGTCGAGGTCTGCTACTTGGAATTCTAGAAGGCCTTCAACTCCGCAAACCACCGGCCGCTGCCAAGCAAAAATGGAGGCTCTCGGAATAGTACCTCAGGTTTTGGAGTAAACCCGGTCATACCCTGGCTGTATGGGGTACTATATAAGGGCGGAAGACAGTAGATCTACGAGGGTAAGGGTCTTCGGTGGAGTCCAACAGGGATCACTGTTGGGTCAGCATCTATCTGTGATTTACGTGAACAACCTAATAGATGTTGTACAAAACGTCGGTTGCATCGTCGTAGACAACCCGTAAGTGATAGGAGAAACATACACCTCACACCTCAAGAAGAAGCTAATTCGAGTTCACGCCTGGGCCACCTGGTGGCAGTTGCCACTTGGCGTGGAAGCGTGTGGGCGCTTGACGCAGGGGATCGGTGGAGGTTTAAGTATCCACACCCGAATGAACCACAAATGTGGAAGCGGGTAACTAGTAACACGAGACTTGGAGTTCGAATAATCACCTGCCTCCGACCCCCGAGCAGTGCGTAGCGCGCAGTAGCCACGATGAAACGAGCTCTGTAATAAGGACTGCGCATATTCACATCAAGAGGGGTTCACGCACCACAGCCACGTCAGAAAACAATGGTCAGGCCCCGCATCAAGTTCTGTGACTAAACCTAGGCTGCTGTCTGGCGCGTGAAGCTGCAGTGTTGGAAAAAGTTCAGCCTCATTTCACAGGGGTGGTAGACTGACTCAGGAACAAGCCCTAAGCAGACTCATGGAGTTAAACCTGTTCTCCCGAAAGCGTAGAAGACTTGAAGGCAAGCTCAAAGAAGTCCTAAAAGAGAGGAGGCCATCCATCCCCAAAAAGTCGATTGTGCTAATGACAATGGAGTCCCGACTTGGGGGCTACGAGTAAGAACTGTTACAACGTAGAGAACTGAAGGCAGTCGGAGCACTATATTTCGCTCACCGCACCATCAGTATTTGGAACAACCTACCGGCCGGTGTTGGTCGCGGACTTTGTGGTTCAGTTTGAGGCAAGTCTGAACCGTTTCCTGTATGATGTTTTCTTGCAGGGCAAATAATTTGATGTATACTGGGCTTTAATAAATGCAGCGCCGTATTAACCTTTTAATCTACCTCTGTCCTTCTACCTGTCGCTCCCTCCCACTCTCGAAGCTCGTCCGTCCCAATTCCTCCACATTCCTCTCCGACACTCGAGGTTCACCATTAGGCCCTTGCGCCAAAAGCTGCCGTAGGAATGACCCTCTTTGTCGGGGGATAAACCCGGACGGGCTCAGTTGGTAATGGTGGGTTGCTGTTCTCTTGGCACCCAGCCGAGTAGTAAACATTTTCCTGCACTGCTCCGGGATCGCAAGAACACGAAATCAACAGATGTCGCATTCCGGGGAGAACCAACTGAAGCTGGCTAGAGCAACAATCCGGATCGATATGTTGGCCGGAGCCCCCAATCCTGCTCCTCGGCCCGACTTTATCAAAGCATTTGACCCGATGATCCATCGGCTTCTGCGAATAAAATTGAGGCCATTTGGTATAAGCGGACGGATTTACGAACGGTCAAAGCACTTCCTTACCAGTAGAGCGTTTCACGTTGTAGTAGGTGACAATAACTCCAAGTTATAAAGGTGGAGTACCACAGGGGTTCGTTCGAGGCCCACTTCTGTTTCCTTTCTTTTTGACTATTTTACCCCCAGTCCTACACAAACTAAGCTTCTCTTTTGGGGATTTTGTGAAACTACTAGGAGCTTAGCGGGAGGTGAGAGATAAACGGAAAAACGGTTGCCGTTCCAAGCTCTCCTCATAAGTGGAACTTACCACCCAATTCTGGGGAAAGCCTCTTTTCGTCAAAGACAGAGACAAGCTGGACGGTTGTACACTACCGAAACCAATTTTCTGAAGGGGCAATAATAATAATAGTAACAAAACGTTATTTTGAGGATGGCCCGCGGCGTGCTTGATAGCAAGATCAAATTGTACGGGTGACTTCGGTACGGTTTACCTGTACGAAAACAGGTGAATGTGCAAAATAGTAGCATGAGCCAAAGATGAGGCACATTAAACTGCAATAATGATACCGCCCGGCAAAATCGAAGGTCAAGGTCCAGTGGTAAGGCCGTCAGGAGTAGTTAAAGGTGGCGAAAGCTTCGGAATATAAAAGCGAAACAGACAGAATAAGACAGACCCAATGAAGAGTCATGCCTTGTGCATGTGTCTGGACCACGATCAAGAAATATACCATTATTATTATTATTATTATATACCATTATTATGAAAGAAAATTCTGTAGAGCCAGCAACCGTTGTAGAAGACGCTGAAAAACAATAACATGCCACAGTAGAAGAGATGGATATAGATAGAAATTGACCTAAGAATAGGGACAACTAATAAGCAGTGAAATAAAGTTGATCAACCAGCAAACTGCTAGTGACTGGTGGACGGTGACTGAAAACTAAGTTAGCCATGGGGAGATGTAAAAAGAAATAGGGCAAAGAGGATACTAACTTTAATGCTAAGAACGTTTTTGAGATGGCGACAGATATTGAGGAAGGGTATGGTCAAACGACTAGGCAGGCAAATGGCGAAATTGGAACGTTCGTAATGTGAGAAGGGTATGCATAAAGTACGGCCCATAAAAACGGTTTAAGGTGAACAGATTATTCTTTTACCTTGAACATAATTACGGGATGTATATGCGTAACTATCCGCAGAAAGAGTTGAGTTAATTTGAGCAAAAGTGGAGGGAATGGTGCTTTATGTGTTTAGGTTGATGCGGTGAATTACCTGAAAGCGGGTGCTCAGTTGAACTGCTAAAGGGAGCAAATATTCACTAGCCAGATCACTGGCAGCTGGAATAATATAGAAATATTCCTCAGGCAGGAAAAGTCGACCCTGGTTTGTATACAGTGCTGCAAGGTGACAAAAGAATATCTTAGGGAATACTGTGATACAGCAGTAAAAGTTGTTTCTTGTAATGGGGGTGCACACAAACAGGACGGGTAAATTGCGGAGATATCGCGGTAGTAAATATTAACATAGGCGGAAAAAGAGGTGCCCAGAGAAAAGAGATAAATAGCGCTTTTGTTGTTTCTAGTTTAAAGGTGGAACACGGGGTGCCAACAAAGAACGAAATCTGCTGAAACGAGTTAACATCGGGTAAGCAAGAACGGAGAGGACTTGATGATTTTCAAGATGAGAAAGATGAGATAAAGTGCCTTAATGCGGATGACCAGTTGAACTGAAGAGAGGGGGAAAATTCATCAGCAACATAAGTGACAGCTGGAAGAAAACGGAGGTCGTTTTCAAGTAGTAACTCCGGCCGCGTCCTGAACTGCTACCGTGCATGGCAGCAGCAGAAGTGGTACTGAGTGCCGTAGTAATGGTAGTAACGTGCTCTGTTTTTGAGAAGAGAATGGAAGTGCTTCCGAAAGGGGACGGCGAATAAATAGGGCTTAGAATTGTTGGAGATCACTGTAAGGAGATGTTAACGCGCATGGTTCCGGGTATAGCACAATCAGTTGTGGCGATACGTACATTTATCGAAAGCGAGCACATTATTCAATGAGTTCAAGGTAAGCCATACCTAGGGGTCGGGGCCTAGTGGACTGGGTAGCCAGAAAGTAGAAAACTAACGATCGCCAGCCGGTGCCTGCCGGTGGGGCTGGCCGCATTCTGGGCATCGCTCCTGAAGAACTCTTCGAGGACTGAGAGAAAGGCGCGATTAGCCATCCTGGCTGGGCCTGCACATCTTTGAAGACGTACTGTACACCCGATTTTTGCCGGCCAAGGCGGTGGATCTGACCACATCCCGCACCATTGGGATCGGAACGAACGTACGTTGTTTGATCCCTTAGCCTGAGGCTTTGGCCGAGTTGGATGCGAACAGTGCTGGGATCGCGAAGATGTCATCGAGTTTGTGCAGCGCATTTTGGGAGTCTGTTAAGGGAGTAAAAGAAAGACGCAGTCTGGGCTTGTCCCGGCTGAGGATTAAAGATTATCGGGAAAAGCCTAATCTTGAGACCGATCCAAGGGAAAGTACAACGCATAAAGTAAAACGCACTAAAGGCTGCTGTATGTGGTAAAAGAAGCAACTCGCTAAGTGAACATATCCGTACCTAGAAGGCGTCTAGGCTAAGGTACCTGTGTAGCCGGCGGGAAGACTGAAAGACGAATGTGGGCAAATGTCAAATGAAGGAGATCTGTCATGACCGGAGAGTGGGATCGGTCAGTGAGTTGTATCAAGTAAAGGTATTAGAACATAGGTGCACGCAACCTTTTAGCAATGGTTTGAAGCCAAACGGATTAGATCTAATGTGGGAGGAAGGGAAGACGAAAGGAGAGTATAGAAACGGAGCTAGGCAATGGCAAAGCAATGGCAGTGGAAGGTGGAGCGTGGTGAAACTTTGAAAGGGTGGGCAAGCAATAAGATGGAGATTCTACCAGAAAACTAGGATCAGGACGGAGGTGGCTGCGGAAAATAGTGGGATATGTGAACCCTAATGAGGGTCAATAAGTGAAGGGAGTAAGGCGAAGCCGAGGCCACGGTACTTAAGACGAAAAAAGAAAACGGTGAACTTTGAAGAAGTAAGGGCCATAAGATTCAGCAACGAGGTTGAGGCCGGATCGAGACCAACAAATCTGTAGGGGAAGAAAGAAGTGGAATCATGGAACGAAAC
Organism: Fasciola hepatica; assembly: GCA_948099385.1. NCBI lineage: Eukaryota > Metazoa > Platyhelminthes > Trematoda > Plagiorchiida > Fasciolidae > Fasciola > Fasciola hepatica. Next base: position 7,508,574 of record CANUEZ040000083.1, read on the forward strand.
TGGCTGACGGCTGAAGTGAGAACAGAAAGGGTGCATCGTAAATGAAGGTTGAATTCAGTTGACAAGCCACTTCGAGTGAGATAATTGAGACTGAATTTTTTTGTCCCTACATGTTGAAACAGATTTAAAAGCTTATGTAATGGGACCCAGTGTAAAAATGAAGCAAGGTAATTGGAAGGTTTTCAAGGAGTTTCGAGTTAGTGACTATGATTTTCCCCAGGGTCAGCGGACGGATAAAATTATAAGAAGGATGTTTAGTGTCTTGTGTCTTTCTTGCAGCTGAGTTCATTTTGGTTTTGGCACCGTACCTGTGATAAATTGCAGAACGGAAGAGGCTTATTCACAGTGTATGAGAAGCTCTACTGAGGTCCCTCTTGAACGATGAACGCATCTGGACACCAGTTTTTCTCCAACGTGAAATTTCTACTATTCGGTAAATCGGTAGGGAAAGACAGTTGGCGGTCGGAATCAGTTCGAGTTACGTAGATAGGGAATTCTAATAAAACTATCAAAGGGTACACTTAAAATTATAAAACGGTCAGCAATGGGAAGGAAAAACAATATCAAATGTTCCCAAAGGGCAAGGTGGTTCCAAGAAGCAGAATACCTATTTAAAATTCCGAGCCTATTTTGTAAGCTTGACTTTCGGCTATGTGAAAGTTGAATAAGCATAACACAGTCGGGACAGAAGAGAATTTATCTGCAGCATGCACGAATGTAGTCTATGACTGAGAAGATCTAATGTGCAAAGAGGGCTTAATCGTGATTCTGGAGTATGTGAAGAGAAAAAACTTTGGGCGTAGAACGGTTCAGCGGGGGGTGGGGTAACGGTGCATTGTCTGTTACAGAGTGAATATGCTGGCAGAAATACAACTGCCTGGAGGAATCTGATTGCTTGGTCAAGAATTTATACTGAAATACCAGCTGGATGCAACGAGACCATAATGGTTCGATTTTGAGGTATTAGGGTTGTTCTCTATAGTTATAGCTGACTTGTAAATCTTCCCCGATTACATTCAACAATAATCTTGTCAGATCCCCGCATGCTGGAAAAGATTGAGGAACACTATTTGGGGGTAGGTCTAGCATGCAATCTGTACATATAAATAGAGCTTTCTTTTAGCCGAAATGGTCTGACAAGTAGAAGGAAACCCTTTATAGCCTACACCGTTTGGGGGGCAGCACATCCAAAGTTGAAAAACAAACATTCTTTCTCTTTGAGCCAAGGTCTGCTACTAAGGGGTGGCTGTCAACGGGTGAACTGCAGATGCATGGTGAATCTGGGGGCACCCGGTATTCGCAAGAGAAACACACATGTCAGCGGAAAGTTTCATCACCCAGGTTGAGGAACACTCACTGACAGCATCTGAGTCGGGGGAGAGTTTAGAGATAGTAGTATTTATGGTTCCTGGAAAAAAGGGTAAACTATCTTACTGTCGTCCGCAAACAAGAAAGTTCTGTCATTACGTATTGCCGGATATGTACCATTTATGTGTAAGAGGAAAATACGGAGGTCAAAACCCCGGTTTTGGTGACATCCGACCTTAAGTGGTCGGAACGGTAAACATCACTTGCTTAAAAAGCACGTGTTGGGCTCTTCAGGTTGAGGTCATCTTAGTAGTGCCAACAACTGACGGTTTTCGTGACTGGGTACAAGCTTATTGTCAAACTTTTTTCAAGGAGTGTGCTCGGGTAAGGCCATTCTTCTGCAGAAGGAAGCTGCCCATTAGGAGGAGGTACAATGTCTTGCGACGTGCATGGTCAAGGGTCAAAGGGACAGCACTTACTCGCACAGGATCCAGGGTCTCAGACTTCTCTCAGCGGAACGGAGTAGAATATGAGGGGACCTCATGGAGGCTTTATGATCGCTCGCCCTATAAGCCCTTAGGAGTAATGAACAAACGAATATTGGTTATTCCCGAACCCGGGGTGAACGAAATTTGACAAGTCCAATCCACGAGGAGAGCAACTTTTATAATTAACGCGGTTTCCAAATATTTAACACTAACTGGCGAGAAATTTGAAAAGCGAGCTTAGCTGGGCACCTTCCCAGTCTGACCTTACGAATGGAACAGAGCCAATGTTGCTGAACGACGGAGAAGGAAAAGTTCGAAAGGTTCCTAGAGAGACCGCAAATCAAAACAGATAAACGAAGAGGAAGAAACTGAAGGATTGACCACTTTCAATGAACTAATTGAACATACAGAACCTTTTACCATACGCAATCAGCTACGATGCGTCCGTGGCCGTAACAGAGATGCTTAAATTATAAGAAGGCTTTTCTGGGATTCGACCGGGGAGTCTATTTGACACAGTCACGGACTCCCGAACAATAGGTCACGGGAAGAAGTTGGCGAAAGTTCGACCTAGGGTGATAGCTAGATCTCACTCCTTTAGCGACAGGGTGATAAACTGCTGCATTTGACTGCCAGACGATGAAGTAGGACTGAGGACCGTTCGTGCATTCAAAAGGGCCATAGATGGTAAGTGGAGAGAGATCACTTCAGGGAGAAGGCATTGAGCGCGTCGCTGGAAGGACAGAGATGAACATCACGGCCAGTCTGTAGGCCCTAAAGTTGAGTATTTCCATTTGATGCATAATAACTCAGTAAACACTCACGAAGCGAGATGATTGTCGTAGTTGATGTGCCACGAGGTTTGACGTTTCCTTATTAATTTTTGTGGAGGCTTAGGGAGATAAACTGCGTAGTGATGGGTGCCTGTCCGAGGCATGCATAACTTATGTCCAATTGGCTGTCATCATCACCAGTGAGCCTCGCGCTGAGCTAGAGGTCCAAGAGACTCGCTGCTTGACATCCGACGGGTTTTCCAAGTCAGAACCATTGGCTTCACTGAAGCTAAAATAAGTGTCTTATTCCACTGCCCAGTGGTCTACCTTCAGCTCGCCGGCAATACCAAAAGCAAGATACTGTCAGGATTTACGTTTTGGATCCTCTAGTTCTCACTTCCCAATTATCCGATGAACTATCTTCCAGCTCACCGGTGACACTCAGATAATAGGGCAACTACAAGTTCCGGGGACTTTTGGGCCCCTGCCTTGCACCCATGCACCACTTCAAGACTTCAAGACTACTAGACCCTACTGAATTGAAAGTGAACCGACCTGCTTTACACCGGCGGTTCGTTCTGCTTACAGCTGGCTGCTGTATTTCGTGGTTGTATATCAACCTGCGGGCCATTACGGCACTGGGATGCCTCCTAAGATAGCCGGACAAACTTCGCCCATGTGGCTGGTTTGTTCTAAGCTGAACCGCTCCAAACCGCGACTATGAGCTGCTTGAAGGACAGAGAAAGAGCTCATGAATTCGGCAGAAAAGTAGAAAACCATCTACCGAGAGACAAAAAAACGGCTACCATGAAGGACTGCGCTCAACAACAAAACCACAAAATATGTCGATTCCATCAATAGAGGGAATCTTTTCAATAGCCGGGTCGGGACCTGAGACGGCAGATATCGACAGAAGCAATTACTATCCATCTCCACTATCGGAAAACCGAACCCAGGCGCGAGAAAGCGGCTAATCTCCGCAACTCAGTTCAACACAAAGGACCAAAGCAAGTGGGGACATTGACGGCTAGCCAACGAGCGACCAGGTGATCAGCGACACTGAAGAAAGGTAAATTAATGTGCTAGCCAGTTTGCGCTATTGTAACTGTTGAGTCTACTGGGAAAAGCTCCCGCTTAAACCCAGTGGAAACTCTTCTTTCGCCTTGAAGCTACCTGCAGTTCCCTGGCCGAATAGCCATTGGGCCCCGTCTTACTTGTTCCTCCAGTAGATGGGAATTTCTGAAAGCATAAATACACGCAGATCCAGCAAAAAAGCTGCAAAGACAGAGGCTAGGGTGGAGGTTCTACGAGGTCATAGGAGATGTACCCTAAATTTGCGGGAAGGCATCTGATGCGACACTTTGCTCAATTAGGTCCCATTGGGGAAGTGGCATACTACAAAAGAAAGTCGTGGTGCTCTGTAAGAGGCATGGTGATCTGATTTGGTCATGCTCAGCGAGCGTAGCAAGGGGCAGGAATAAAACACATTCTAGGGCGGAAGAAACCTTGGCAGAAGAAGGCTTGTAAAACATCTCACGCGTAGATGCGCACGAGGAAGGGACTAGCCTGATATCTCAGAATGGCGCAACCAAGGCCTCATTACTGACGACGACGGGTGGGACATCTGACACGCACTGTGAAAGGGGAAAAAAATGTCTTCCAGACAAGGAGTCATGGGAAGTCTTTCAGGATCACGTTGAGCTAGAGGTGGAAAGCTTGTACGACCTGATTCAACGTCAGGCTACCCAAACGGAAATGCTTCGAGCTCAGGCAGATTTTAGGACACGTGTATAAAGCAGGATACATGAAAGCACGGAAGTAGCACTGGGACGCGATAGAAATGTGGTTATAAAGATTCCGAGCGAACCTCTGCAGGGAGGCACGACAGAGGAACCAGCATCCGAGACCGCGGGTTACTGACCTGCTGGGGCACGTTGGGGTACCACGGCATGCCCTTATTAGGGGGTTTTACCTCCGGAAGATGGAGACTGAACGGAGACTGGCAATCTCCGGAGGGACCTACCCTGGTGGAGCTTGGGAACCCCAAATATTAGGGTGCTTCCCTCGTCGAGGCAAACAGAATCATTATGAATTCCAGGGGGGGTATCAGGATAGAACCGGAAAACTTGGGGCCCTGGAAGGCTGCAACGGGCTCGTGAGAAACAGGAGTACCCTCATCAACTCAGCTAGTGCAGGAGACGCGGCCATCATATTTGTTTTCGCCCATTGTGCTCCCCATGCTGATGGTCACACACTGGGCTGAGAACAAAAGAAGTGATAGAGTGTTAGAAAGTGCCCCATGGAGAGAAAAGGTGGGTAGGGCTATCGACGAATCACAAATCAGAAGCCCGAGTGAGTAGGGAGCGCTGAGATGAACAGCCTGAGTGCAGAATAAATGCATCGGTGCCCAGAAACAAAAAGTAAAAAGGAGGAATAACCGTAATACGGAGTAGTGCTTGCAGTATCTTCAATAAGTGGGGGAGGGGCTCGCAGTCGAGTCAAAGGGAATGGAGTGCATAGCTAGCACCGAGACCTAGCTGCGAGAGAGCGACAGATTAGGCCCAGCTTGTCCGGGGGAACTGGAGGTGCACACAGATGACCATTAGGACGGAAGAATAAGGGGAGGGGTACTGTTGCTGGTAGCCTGGCAAATAATTCAAAAAAGATGCCGTTAAGTATGTTATACCCAGAACACAGGCCGTGGCAGTACAGGTAAGAATTCAGGATGAGTGGGTGGCTCTAGTTTCCGGATACAAGAGCCCATTCTCTAACGCGGAGGAAGGTGCGGGTCTGCTAGAATATCTATACCGTCATCCAGAAACGCGGGGAGGTGTTTAGTCCTGGGGGGTTCTACCGTATCGAGGATAGACTGGCAAGCAGAGTAGGCGCTGGAGGTGTCCTTCGGCCACAGGTTGCTTGATTACACTGGGGACAAGGGACTGATTCGGCACATCCAACAGCACACCAGACGGAGGAAGGGCCAGACTCCTGGGACAATGGACCTAGTTGTACCCAAATTTTGCGCGGAAGTTGGGGAAATTAGTATTAGAGCCCCTGTGAGAAAAGGCCACCGGGGAACCCTCAGGTTCAGGTTCCTTGGTCAGAGGGGGGTGTAACGACCAAAAAGCTTAAGTCCTGGTCCGGGTGAGGCCTGACCAACGAGTCAATTATCGATTCACCGACTAATAAGCTTCACTCGTTCTGGATAGCACCTTGGAGCCTCAAAGCAACGCGTAGCCCAAATCGATGCAGAACCCAAATCAAGAACACGATTGCTCTGAAAATTCTACGGTACTATTAGCGAGTAAAAATATAAGTACAAACATGATCATACCCTTGACAATGAGCCTCAGTGACTATCCAGCCAAAAAGGTAATCAAAAATAGGACAAATTCTGTAAAAAGAGGAATAGTTGGCCAAAAAGAGTAAATAATAAATACCTGTCCTGAAGTCCAAACAAAGCACGCCGCACGATCGGGCCAATACATCAAACATTTATTTTGACAGAAAGTAAACTAAACATTTTTAAGTCCCATGTTAGACCTCTTCTGGAATATGGCTCAATCATTTGTTCCAACATGAGACAAAGTGACCGTATAGCGTTTGAGAACGTACAACGGTCATTCACGAAACAGCTCATAGGTTTTTGTTCGCCATCTGATTACATGGAACGTTGTGAGCGGCTGAAAATCGATCCCTTATGGCTACGCCGCATAAGAAATAACCTTCTATTCTTTCACAATATCTTGAAGAATAGATCATGTAGTTCAGCACCGCAGGTGAGAACCCTTTCTACTTATCCCTTACGTTACAATGAGTTCTTGGTGTCTGTCCCTTTGCCGAAGCTTGCTCTTCGGTCAAACTTCTTCGTTAACAAGTACTGTAACAGCCGGTCGTGGAAAATCCCCCTTTTTCCCTCGCGATTCAATGTTTTTTCCCAACATCACTCATTTCCATACACTATTGACTTGTCTTTACGAACTGGTTGTTTTTCTGGACCAATTGTTGTTTGTTCGCGCCCAGAGCGCTATTTTGGCACATCCTTGTTCAGGACCTGCGTGACGCACGTGCTGTCTGCTCACACGCTGCTATTCGGTTTCTCGTTGTTGAGACTTTGTGATCGTATTATTGAGGTTTGTATATTGTTTACGTCATTGTTTATTTTAATAATCTAGTATCGTAGAATTATCACGGATAATCGCCTTCTGATTTCGGGATCCGTTGCGAATTTGGCTACGCATTGCTCAAACGGTCGTAACAATACTCAATAGATCTATTTGGAACGAGGAAAAATCACGCAAAATGCCAAGGAAAGGATCAAAGGCAGTCGAACCCGGACAGGAAGTAATACGGCAAGTCTCTGGGGAGGTTTTTGGTACTTATGATTCTTTAGCTAATGCTAGATCGCCTAGTCCTGTCAGTGCTAGCTCATGTGTTATTGAAAGCAATATTGATCGTAAGGATGTCGATTTATATAAGCTGAGAATAATAGAACTAGAGCAACAGTTACTTTCGGCTAGACTACAGGCGCATGAAGCAGAGAAGTGTACACAGAAACAGCGAGAGCATGAGACCAGTGACTTCGACACTTCCGATAGGTTAGAGTGCAATAAGGTAGGGAACCCCACGCAGGTCGCCGACTACAAACCACCATCGATCGATCTGCCTAGAGTGGAGTTAACGGTTTTCGACGGGCGAGCTGAGCAATATTGCAAGTTTGTCAAACAGTTCGAGACGTTCGTTGAAAACAAGGTAACCGACCCTGGGAAAAGGCTTCTTTACCTTACTCACTACTGCCGAGGCCGAGCGCGAGAAGCTATCGACGGATGCACCATGCTCGATCCAGAACAAGGCTACACTAGGGCAAGAAAGATTCTGAGAGACTTGTTTGGCCAACCTTTCAAAGTAGCCCGTAACCTAATAGAGGGCGTGATGGCAGAGGCAAAGAAAACCAAGGGCGACGTCTACACCATGGCCGACCTGGTGATCAAGATGCAGAACTGCTCAATAGCCCTCGACCATTTAGGTTACAGGGCTGACCTAGACGCCATGCACACTTTGGAAGGCATAGTCCGTCACCTCTCTCCCGAACTACAGGGTCGGTGGGCGGAAGAAGCTGAACGGATAAGCCGAGGCGACAGAGAAGCCAACTTCGAAGACCTGACTGAATACTTAGACAGGCAAACGAAGATAGCTGACAGCAGATTCGGCCGACTCATCCGGGACAGCAACCGAGCAAACAAGCCCGGTACTAGCCAAGTCCAAACCCCTGTACGGGAACATCCAAAGTACCAGCCTTGGACCAACACACACGTCATTTCACGAGATGCTACGGCGAAACCAAATTGCAGATCCTGTGGTACTAGCCATGGCCTACCAGAATGCCCCAAGTTCGGCAATGCCACAATAGACGAACGGTGGGGAATGGCGAGGATGGCACGAGCATGTTTCATCTGTCTCAACACCACGCACCGGGCAGCAGCCTGTAGAACAAGGAATCGATGTGGTTACGAGGGCTGCACGGGCAGACACCATCGGCTGCTGCATCAGGCGAGAATAACCATATCCGAGGCGAGTGCCAAGCCCAGCGTGATCTGTTCAACTTCACAATCTGCCAGTAAACCGGTACGTTTAGGCGTAGTGGCCGTGGGAGTAGTGACTCCGACTGGGATAGTCAAGGCGTTGGCTTTCGTTGATAGTGGATCCGACACCACTTTAGTGAAAGAGCGGTTTGCCGACAAACACCAACTGGCTAAAGGTGCGACGTCGTTAGCAGTGAGCACGGTGGGCGGAACACAGGTAATGACTGCCGGTAGATTAAGGCTGCAACTCATCTCTCTAGACACTAACGAGGAAATTGAACCAACGGAGGCATTCACGTTAGCGGATCTTCCCATGCGAGCACCAAGGTCGGTGAACGCAATCTTGACTCGATGGCCCCACCTGCAGGATGTAACCGTCGTAGACTGGGAAGATGATGAGGTGGATCTCCTCATCGGATGCGACGTGCCAGAGGCGCATTGGGTGCTTGACCAAAGAGTGGGCGACCGCCAGGCACCTTATGCCGTACGCACGGCTCTGGGATGGATGTTATACGGTCCAGTAGGGGTACGCGGTTCCGTGAATTACTTATCCGCCGAAACGGACCGCATAGAGTATCATCTGCAACGGCTTTATGAAAAGGAGTTTCATGACATTGGAGACGAAAGACCGACGTTGTCTCAAGAGGATCACTTCGCTCTACAAACGGTGCGGCAAGGCTCTAGAGGCCTCAAAAAACAGTTCGAGGTTCCCCTCCCATGGCGCACACCGGTCGACCCGTGGACTGACAACAGAAATAATTTTCTCCAACGATTACTACGACTAAAAGGACGCTTCATTCGAGACCAGAATCTGTGGGAACGATACGCGGATTTGATGAAGCGAAACGAGGACCTCGGTTACGTTGAAAGGGTGCCTGTTAACACCGACAGCAAAAGGGGTATCTGGTATCTGCCTCACCATCCGGTTATCAACCCCAAGAAACCCAATAAACTGCGGGTGGTTTTCGACTGTGCGGACAAGTTCCAGGGCAAGTCGTTAAACGATCGCCTACTACAGGGGCCTGACTGGACCACACCACTGATCGATGTTTTGTGCCGTTTCAGAGTGGGTAAAGTGGCTTTGTCTGCCGACATTAGGGAAATGTTCCATCAGGTGAAGATTCCGGTAGGAGAACGAGATGCTTTGCGTTTCCTGTGGTGGGAAGGGAGCGACCGGGACAACGCAGTGGTGAATTATAGAATGACCGTCCACCCCTTCGGAGCCATATCGTCACCATTTTGTGCCAACTACGCCCTCCGAGAATCAGCGAACAAACATGGCGATCTGGTACATCGGACGGTGGTAGAAAGCGTCAGCAGGAACTTCTACGTCGACGACTACCTTGGGTCATTCGATGATGTGGAATCAGCTCTAGAGCAGTTCAGGGGTCTGACGAGATTGCTGGAAGAGGGTGGCTTCCATCTAACTAAATGGATGTCGAACGCTTCGGAAGTGCTGAAGGTCATCCCGTATCACGAAAAGGTCGAAAGGGTAAGAGATTTGGACGGCTCCCCACTTCCTATCGAGCGCACTTTAGGGATACAATGGGACGCGGAAACGGACGATTTTGTTTTCGAACTGAACGTTCCCGAGCTGCCAATAACCCGTCGTGGCATACTATCTGCCGTCTCAAGTTTGTTCGACCCGCTCGGTTTCGTCTCACCATGGCTGCTACCCGGAAAGATCTTGCTGCAGCGGCTGTGCCGTAAGAAAGTTGATTGGGACCAGTCACTGGACCGAGGGGACCGGCTGGACTGGGAGGAATTTTTGAACACCTTGAAGAAATTAGGGGACATAAGAATACCACGATGTTTGACCCCTGGCCATACGACACGGACTGGAGAACTACATGCCTTTTCCGATGCATCCGAAGTCGGTTATGGAGCTGTGGTGTACGGACGATGGTGCGCAGGAGATGGACAATATACCACGAGGATCCTGTTCGCCAAAGCCCGCGTTGCCCCACTGAAGTCGGTCTCAATCCCACGCCTTGAACTCAGCGCAGCCGTGTTGGCAGTCAGGGTGGTGCAAGCTGTGAAGAGATGTTTCGATCTCTACATTTGGTCGGTGAGCTTCTGGACGGATTCAACGATAGTACTTTACTACATTAACAACGTACGGAGCCGGTTTAGTACTTTCGTTGCTAACCGGCTCACGATTATCCACGATGAATCGGCCACGCACCAGTGGAGTCATGTCAGGTCTGGCGATAATCCGGCCGACCTGTGCTCCCGAGGTGCGAACAATTTCAGGCAACTGGACACGTGGACGAGAGGGCCGAACTTCCTGCAATTGCCCAAACAGGACTGGCCCGTGTTCGAATTAAAACCCCCTACGGAATTGGAACTGGAGATCAAAGGCGTAGTGATAGCAACCAACGTCGTCGAAGCGTCGCCCATTTTATCGCGACTGGTCAGGTTTTCTTCCCGGATGAAGACGCTTCGTTCGCTAGTTTGGTTAACTAGGTTCAAGATAAATTTACTAGTCATGAAAGGGCTACGGCCCTCAGGTCGGATACCGGTCGGCCCGATAGGTCCCGATGAGCTACAAGCGGCAGAGTACGATATTTTCAGAATGATACAACGCGAGGCTTTCGCCCGAGAACTCAAGAGGGCGGAAGAAGTGGGGCCGACCAATGAAGACATGCCATCTCCAAGAGGCGAGCTGAAGCGTTTAAACCCCAAACTCATCAACGGACTGCTGCGGGTGGATGGTAGGCTGACCAACGCCCACCTGAACTTCGACACAAAGTATCCTATACTGCTGCCTGCGAGACAACCCGTAGTAGAGCTAATGATTCAACACGTCCACGCGATGGAGGGACATGCCGGGGAAAGTCACGTGACGAGCGTCATCCGAAAGCGTCTTTGGTTGTTGAGAGGACGAGAGACTGTAAAACGCGTGATCCGACGGTGTGTGCAATGCAGGAGACGCAATGCCACAGCAGGCAAACAACTCATGGCCCCGCTACCAGAATGCAGGGTAACTACGGGCTGGTGGCCGTTCAGTGACACCGGGTTGGACTATTTCGGGCCCTTGTGGATCAAGTGCGGGAAAAGATTAGAAAAGCGATACGGATGTATCATGACGTGCATGAAATCACGTGCGGTGCACCTAGAAGTCGCACATTCGATGACGACCGATTCGTTTCTACGGGCCTTGCAACGATTTATCAACCGAAGAGGCGTACCGGCCGATATATACTCAGATAATGGATCGAACTTTGTGGGCGCTCAACGGGAATTGCAGCGTTGGCACAAGAACATAAACAGAGACGAACTGCAGAATCGAACCGTGGCCTACGGCATACGCTGGCATTTCAACCCCCCACAGGCCAGTCACCGAGGCGGCATATGGGAACGCATGATCCGGTCCGCCAGACGGATATTGCTGTCAATCATGGAGCAGCAGCCGCCCGACGACGAGACCCTGAACACTGTCATGACTGAGGTGGAGCGAATCCTGAACAACCGCCCCCTGGTTCCAGTATTGAACGGCGACCCCACCCACCTGGCGCTCACCCCGAACGACTTATTGACGCTAAGGTCGAACGAGGGTTTCCAAGGGCCGGTAAACCTTCGTGGGAGCTACCTCCACGGGTGGAAGCAAGCGAATTATCTGGCCAAGGTCTTCTGGAGGCGATGGCTACGGGAGTACCTACCGGCTTTGCAGACTCGACAGAAGTGGATGGCCAAAACAAGACCATTCAAAGTTGGGGACGTGGTTATGATCGCCGACGAACGCGCACATTTCAGCGCTTGGTCTTTGGGAGTAGTTACGGAAACCATCAAAAGCACCGACGAAATGATAAGAACGGTGAAGGTGAAGACAGCTAACGGAGTGCTCATTCGTGACATACGCAGTATTAACCTACTCGAGAGCGAAGACGGAGGAGCTGATAACCCTGAGGCCTAGTAAACCTTTTTCACACCAGTAATCGAGGTGGATAAAGAAACACCATATATAACACACAATCTCCGTCGAACACGTTAAGGTGCCCGCGGTCCTTTCGTTGACATTACAGAAGGTTCTTTCCGATATGTGGTGATGAGTGCGATTCCATTATACATCCCGATACATACACGCATGCACGACGCACTCTACATCCCGTAAACCCATCATACATGTAACAGTGTTCTTTGTTCGCCTTTTGCTGACGCTACCGAATGCCCCCTGCACATGTGGAAGTAGTGGAGCTCAGGTCACACATGCATGCTACATTTACTCGTTTTCTTGCCACGCGGTCTTTTGTTGACATTGCAGAAAGTCCTCCTTTGATGTGTAGTCATAACTGTGATTTCATTGTAACCCCGGCACACACACACACACGCACGCACACACACACACACACACACTCAAGCACGTACATCCAGGACCGGACGGCCCCGTACGAGGACAACGTCTATGTGACCATTCACGCCCGCCATCGGTCATTTGGTCTTGTGGAAGATGTAGACTAGCCTCACGTCTATGTAGCCAATGGGTTAGGTGCGACCAGTAGTAGAACGTCGACGACGAGCATTAGACGCGCGCACTGACAGCAGGGCCTAGGCAGGTAGGAAGAATCAGTACCTTTATACCGAACCTTTGACTCTGCTAAGGATCCAGGAGGATTTTGGTGGGCGGTGTAACAGCCGGTCGTGGAAAATCCCCCTTTTTCCCTCGCGATTCAATGTTTTTTCCCAACATCACTCATTTCCATACACTATTGACTTGTCTTTACGAACTGGTTGTTTTTCTGGACCAATTGTTGTTTGTTCGCGCCCAGAGCGCTATTTTGGCACATCCTTGCTCAGGACCTGCGTGACGCACGTGCTGTCTGCTCACACGCTGCTATTCGGTTTCTCGTTGTTGAGACTTTGTGATCGTATTATTGAGGTTTGTATATTGTTTACGTCATTGTTTATTTTAATAATCTAGTATCGTAGAATTATCACGGATAATCGTCTTCTGATTTCGGGATCCGTTGCGAATTTGGCTACGCATTGCTCAAACGGTCGTAACAAGTACGCTTCATTGTGGAATAAGCTACCACAACGAATTCGGGCACTATCACCGACATCGGTTGCTTTCAAACAGGAAATAAGCATAGCCCTAACGGTGGACACGATAACTAAGAAGTACAATCCCTATATTTCAAGGGCTCAGGCCTTTGAGGCAGGTATAGGGTACTAATAAATCGAATAACCGCTTTGAGCAACCTAGGCTCAATTAGACCCGCATAGGGTTGGCCCCATCGCTGCAGCGATTACGGAACTCAGCGGTTCATTCATATGATCTAGGACAGCAAAACAATCCCAATATTTTACCATCAACTTCTTCCTCCTGAAATATGCAACTATGTGGAATAAACTCCCAGTTGATGTCCGTTCCGTAGATTCCCCAATTATGTATAAGTCTAGACTACACGTAGCTCTGGACATCCAAAAACTGATCGCTCTTACGAATCCTCATATGTCTTTTGACAGAGCTTATGAGGAAAACGTTGGATACTAACCCTAACCCTTGATAATCTAGGATATGCCACTCCATACGCCGTAGTTGCCATCACCTAAGTGCAAACCTACCGGTTTACAATGCCCAAACATAATAACTCTCTTAACTGAGGCCAGTGCTTCAGAAGTCGTATTTGATTATATGGAATACCACTGGAAGCATGAAAGATAGTCTTTGAACATTCCCAGTGCTGATTATTATTAGGTTTTTTCCTCTGTCTCTAACCCAGGACGCAGCACCTGTCCCACTCCTCAACCTCCATCCAGTAGTCACCATTAGACATTCACAGCTCAAATTCTGTCCCTATCACAGAACTCTAGCATCCTCCACGATTGGCCTATACAACATTTGATACTTAGCCAGCAAAACTACTAACCATCTGTGGATCGTACCGACGAATCACGTTGTTAGTGCTGCAAGTTGTACCCCATCTTTGTGCAGACTGGCGCTTTGTTGAACATAAACCCCATCGAATAATCGCAGGCTGTGGTTGACTCTACCCCCACCCCTGCATTTTTTGTCCCGTGTAAACTGCCTGGGTGTTCTGACTTCACGGATAAGGCGAGTGTTAGCGCGGCACTTCTGCATACATCCCTGGCCGTGATGGTCTCCCTGCACAGAGTTGACCACCAATAAGACACGAACACCAAAAAGTAAGAGACTGGCACAAAAAAGTGAGAAAAAAATACCCCACTGTTTTGTCTCCCAGGCACACCAGCCTCGTCACATGCTACCCATGTCTCCGGGTTGTAGTGTCGCTACGGAATGACTGGTGTGGTTGACCTATTCCCAACGCGGCTTGTTACATGCGGTCCATGTTTCGGTCGGGGCTTGGGAGCTGTGGTCGCCCACCAAAAGCAGCTCTGCCTTCTCTGACAGCCAGATACCTGACTGTGATAAAACCGTTGAAAAAAATAATAAGAACGTCTAAAAAAGTGTGGATCATTCTTGGAGCGCCACGTGCCGGATGCCAGTAGTTGTGCATCGTGCTACCTCCCTACCTGAAGCTGGCCCTTGTGCCGCCTGCCGTGAGCACCGAATGTAGACCGTTAGAGTTTGCTTCCCTGACGAAAATTCGGACCCACCTCTTACGGTTCCCCAAACCAGTCCTCACATCGGTTGTTACGAACGTTTGAGCAGTGCGTAGCCAACTTCGCAACGGATCCCGAAATCAGAAGACGATTATCCGTGATATTCTACGATACTAGATTATTAAAATAAACAATGACATGAACAATATACAAACCTCAATAATACGATCACAAAGACTCAACAACGAGAAACCGAATAGCAGCGTGTGAGCAGACAGCACGTGCGTCACGCAGGTCCTGAGCAAGGATGTGCCAAAATAGCGCTCTGGGCGCGAACAAACAACAATTGGTCCAGAAAACAACCAGTTCGTAAAGACAAGTCAATAGTGTATGGAAATGAGTGATGTTGGGAAAAAACACTGAATCGCGAGGGAAAAAGGGGGATTTTCCACGACCGGCTGTTACACCGCCCACCAAAATCCTCCTGGATCCTTAGCAAAGTCAAAGGTTCGGTATAAAGGTACTGATTCTTCCTACCTGCCTAGGCCCTGCTGTTAGTGCGCGCGTCTAATGCTCGTCGTCAACGTTCTACTACTGGTCGCACCTAATCCATTGGCTACATAGACGTGAGGCTAGTCTACATCTTCCACAAGACCAAATGACCGATGGCGGGCGTGAATGGCCACATAGACGTTGTCCTCGTAAGGGGCCGTCCGGTCCTGGATGTACGTGCTTGAGTGTGTGTGTGTGTGTGTGCGTGTGTGTGTGCTGGGGTTACAATGAAATCACAGTTATGACTACACATCAAAGGAGGACTTTCTGCAATGTCAACAAAAGACCGCGTGGCAAGAAAACGAGTAAATGTAGCATGCATGTGTGACCTGAGCTCCACTACTTCCACATGTGCAGGGGGCATTCGGTAGCGTCAGCAAAAGGCGAACAAAGAACACTGTTACATGTATGATGGGTTTACGGGATGTAGAGTGCGTCGTGCATGCGTGTATGTATCGGGATGTATAATGGAATCGCACTCATCACCACATATCGGAAAGAACCTTCTGTAATGTCAACGAAAGGACCGCGGGCACCTTAACGTGTTCGACGGAGATTGTGTGTTATATATGGTGTTTCTTTATCCACCTCGATTACTGGTGTGAAAAAGGTTTACTAGGCCTCAGGGTTATCAGCTCCTCCGTCTTCGCTCTCGAGTAGGTTAATACTGCGTATGTCACGAATGAGCACTCCGTTAGCTGTCTTCACCTTCACCGTTCTTATCATTTCGTCGGTGCTTTTGATGGTTTCCGTAACTACTCCCAAAGACCAAGCGCTGAAATGTGCGCGTTCGTCGGCGATCATAACCACGTCCCCAACTTTGAATGGTCTTGTTTTGGCCATCCACTTCTGTCGAGTCTGCAAAGCCGGTAGGTACTCCCGTAGCCATCGCCTCCAGAAGACCTTGGCCAGATAATTCGCTTGCTTCCACCCGTGGAGGTAGCTCCCACGAAGGTTTACCGGCCCTTGGAAACCCTCGTTCGACCTTAGCGTCAATAAGTCGTTCGGGGTGAGCGCCAGGTGGGTGGGGTCGCCGTTCAATACTGGAACCAGGGGGCGGTTGTTCAGGATTCGCTCCACCTCAGTCATGACAGTGTTCAGGGTCTCGTCGTCGGGCGGCTGCTGCTCCATGATTGACAGCAATATCCGTCTGGCGGACCGGATCATGCGTTCCCATATGCCGCCTCGGTGACTGGCCTGTGGGGGGTTGAAATGCCATCGTATGCCGTAGGCCACGGTTCGATTCTGCAGTTCGTCCCTGTTTATGTTCTTGTGCCAACGCTGCAGTTCCCGTTGAGCGCCCACAAAGTTCGATCCATTATCTGAGTATATATCGGCCGGTACGCCTCTTCGGTTGATAAATCGTTGCAAGGCCCGTAGAAACGAATCGGTCGTCATCGAATGCGCGACTTCTAGGTGTACCGCACGTGATTTCATGCACGTCATGATACATCCGTATCGTTTTTCTAGTCTTTTCCCGCACTTGATCCACAAGGGTCCGAAATAATCCAACCCGGTGTCACTGAACGGCCACCAGCCCGTAGTCACCCTGCATTCTGGTAGTGGGGCCATGAGTTGTTTGCCTGCTGTGGCATTGCGTCTCCTGCATTGCACACACCGTCGGATTACGCGTTTTACAGTCTCTCGTCCTCTCAACAACCAAAGACGCTTTCGGATGACGCTCGTCACGTGACTTTCCCCGGCATGTCCCTCCATCGCGTGGACGTGTTGAATCATTAGCTCTACTACGGGTTGTCTCGCAGGCAGCAGTATAGGATACTTTGTGTCGAAGTTCAGGTGGGCGTTGGTCAGCCTACCATCCACCCGCAGCAGTCCGTTGATGAGTTTGGGGTTTAAACGCTTCAGCTCGCCTCTTGGAGATGGCATGTCTTCATTGGTCGGCCCTACTTCTTCCGCCCTCTTGAGTTCTTGGGCGAAAGCCTCGCGTTGTATCATTCTGAAAATATCATACTCTGCCGCTTGTAGCTCATCGGGACCTATCGGGCCGACCGGTATCCGACCTGAGGGCCGTAGCCCTTTCATGACTAGTAAACTTATCTTGAGTCTGGTTAACCAAACTAGCGAACGAAGCGTCTTCATCCAGGAAGAAAACCTGACCAGTCGCGATAAAATGGGCGACGCTTCGACGACGTTGGTTGCTATCACTACGCCTTTGATCTCCAGTTCCAATTCCGTAGGGGGTTTTAATTCGAACACGGGCCAGTCCTGTTTGGGCAATTGCAGGAAGTTCGGCCCTCTCGTCCACGTGTCCAGTTGCCTGAAGTTGTTCGCACCTCGAGAGCACAGGTCGGCCGGATTATCGCCAGACCTGACATGACTCCACTGGTGCGTGGCCGATTCATCGTGGATAATCGTGAGCCGGTTAGCAACGAAAGTACTAAACCGGCTCCGTACGTTGTTAATGTAGTAAAGTACTATCGTTGAATCCGTCCAGAAGCTCACCGACGAAATGTAGAGATCGAAACGTCTCTTCACAGCTTGCACCACCCTGACTGCCAACACGGCTGCGCTGAGTTCAAGGCGTGGGATTGAGATCGACTTCAGTGGGGCAACGCGGGCTTTGGCGAACAGGATCCTCGTGGTATATTGTCCATCTCCTGCGCACCATCGTCCGTACACCACAGCTCCATAACCGACTTCGGATGCATCGGAAAAGGCATGTAGTTCTCCAGTCCGTGTCGTATGGCCAGGGGTCAAACATCGTGGGATTCTTATGTCCCCTAATTTCTTCAAGGTGTTCAGAAATTCTTCCCAGTCCAGCCGGTCCCCTTGGTCCAGTGCCTGGTCCCAATCAACTTTCTTACGGCACAGCCGCTGCAGCAAGATCTTTCCGGGTAGCAGCCATGGTGAGACGAAACCGAGCGGGTCGAACAAACTTGAGACGGCAGATAGTATGCCACGACGGGTTATTGGCAGCTCGGGAACGTTCAGTTCGAAAACAAAATCGTCCGTTTCCGCGTCCCATTGTATCCCTAAAGTGCGCTCGATAGGAAGTGGGGAGCCGTCCAAATCTCTTACCCTTTCGGCCTTTTCGTGATACGGGATGACCTTCAGCACTTCTGAAGCGTTCGACATCCATTTACTTAGATGGAAGCCGCCCTCTTCCAGCAATCTCGTCAGACCCCTGAACTGCTCTAGAGCTGATTCCACATCATCGAATGACCCAAGGTAGTCGTCGACGTAGAAGTTCCTGCTGACGCTTTCTACCACCGTCCGATGTACTAGATCGCCATGTTTGTTCGCTGATTCTCGGAGGGCGTAGTTGGCACAAAATGGTGACGATATGGCTCCGAAGGGGTGGACGGTCATTCTATAATTCACCACTGCGTTGTCCCGGTCGCTCCCTTCCCACCACAGGAAACGCAAAGCATCTCGTTCTCCTACCGGAATCTTCACCTGATGGAACATTTCCCTAATGTCGGCAGACAAAGCCACTTTACCCACTCTGAAACGGCACAAAACATCGATCAGTGGTGTGGTCCAGTCAGGCCCCTGTAGTAGGCGGTCGTTTAACGACTTGCCCTGGAACTTGGCCGCACAGTCGAAAACCACGCGCAGTTTATTGGGTTTCTTGGGGTTGATAACCGGATGGTGAGGCAGATACCAGATACCCCTTTTGCTGTCGGTGTTAACAGGCACCTTTTCAACGTAACCGAGGGCCTCGTTTCGCTTCATCAAATCCGCGTATCGTTCCCACAGATTCTGGTCTCGAATGAAGCGTTCTTTTGGTCGTAGTAATCGTTGGAGAACATTATTTCTGTTGTCAGTCCACGGGTCGACCGGTGTGCGCCATGGGAGGGGAACCTCGAACTGTTTTTTGAGGCCTCTAGAGCCTTGCCGCACCGTTTGTAGAGCGAAGTGATCCTCTTGAGACAACGTCGGTCTTTCGTCTCCAATGTCATGAAACTCCTTTTCATACAGCCGTTGCAGATGATACTCTATGCGGTCCGTTTCGGCGGATAAGTAATTCACGGAACCGCGTACCCCTACTGGACTGTATAACATCCATCCCAGAGCCGTGCGTACGGCATAAGGTGCCTGGCGGTCGCCCACTCTTTGGTCAAGCACCCAATGCGCCTCTGGCACGTCGCATCCGATGAGGAGATCCACCTCATCATCTTCCCAGTCTACAACGGTTACATCCTGCAGGTGGGGCCACCGAGTCAAGATGGCGTTCACCGACCTTGGTGCTCGCATGGGGAGATCCGCTAACGTGAATGCCTCCGTTGGTTCAATTTCCTCGTTAGTGTCTAGAGAGATGAGCTGCAGCCTTAATCTACCGGCAGTCATTACCTGTGTTCCGCTCACCGTGCTCACTGCTAACGACGTCGCACCTTTAGCCAGTTGGTGTTTGTCGGCAAACTGCTCTTTCACTAAAGTGGTGTCGGATCCACTATCAACGAAAGCCAACGCCTTGACTATCCCAGTCGGAGTCACTACTCCCACGGCCACTACGCCTAAACGTACCGGTTTACTGGCAGATTGTGAAGTTGAACAAATCACGCTGGGCTTGGCACTCGCCTCGGATATGGTTATTCTCGCCTGATGCAGCAGCCGATGGTGTCTGCCCGTGCAGCCCTCGTAACCACATCGATTCCTTGCTCTACAGGCTGCTGCCCGGTGCGTGGTGTTGAGACAGATGAAACATGCTCCTGCCATCCTCGCCATTCCCCACCGTTCGTCTATTGTGGCGTTGCCGAACTTGGGGCATTCTGGTAGGCCATGGCTAGTACCACAGGATCTGCATTTTGGTTTCGCCGTAGCATCTCGTGAAATGACGTGTGTGTTGGTCCAAGGCTGGTACTTTGGATATTCCCGTACAGGGGTTTGGGCTTGGCTAGTACCGGGCTTGTTTGCTCGGTTGCTGTCCCGGATGAGTCGGCCAAATCTGCTGTCAGCTATCTTCGTTTGCCTGTCTAAGTATTCAGTCAGGTCTTCGAAGTTGGCTTCTCTGTCGCCTCGGCTTATCCGTTCAGCTTCTTCCGCCCACCGACCCTGTAGTTCGGGAGAGAGGTGACGGACTATGCCTTCCAAAGTGTGCATGGCGTCTAGGTCAGCCCTGTAACCTAAATGGTCGAGGGCTATTGAGCAGTTCTGCATCTTGATCACCAGGTCGGCCATGGTGTAGACGTCGCCCTTGGTTCTCTTTGCCTCTGCCATCACGCCCTCTATTAGGTTACGGGCTACTTTGAAAGGTTGGCCAAACAAGTCCCTCAGAATCTTTCTTGCCCTTGTGTAGCCTTGTTCTGGATCGAGCATGGTGCACCCGTCGATAGCTTCTCGCGCTCGGCCTCGGCAGTAGTGAGTAAGGTAAAGAAGCCTTTTCCCAGGGTCGGTTACCTTGTTTTCAACGAACGTCTCGAACTGTTTGACAAACTCGCAGTATTGCTCAGCTCGCCCGTCGAAAACCGTTAACTCCACCCTAGGCAGATCGATCGATGGTGGTTTGTATTCGGCGACCGGCGTGGGGTTCCCTACCTTATTGCACTCTAACCTATCGGAAGTGTCGAAGTCACTGGTCTCATGCTCTCGCTGTTTCTGTGTACACTTCTCTGCTTCATGCGCCTGTAGTCTAGCCGAAAGTAACTGTTGCTCTAGTTCTAGTATTCTCAGCTTATATAAATCGACATCCTTACGATCAATATTGCTTTCAATAACACATGAGCTAGAACTGACAGGACTAGGCGATCTAGTATTAACTAAAGAATCATATGTACCCAAAACCTCCCCAGAGACTTGCCGTATTACTTCCTGTCCGGATTCGACTGCCTTTGATCCTTTTCTTGGCATTTTGCGTGATTTTTCCTCGTTCCAAATAGATTTATTGAGTATTGTTACGAACGTTTGAGCAATGCATAGCCAAATTCGCAACGGATCCCGAAATCAGAAGACGATTATCCGTGATATTCTACGATACTAGATTATTAAAATAAACAATGACATGAACAATATACAAACCTCAATAATACGATCACAAAGACTCAACAACGAGAAACCGAATAGCAGCGTGTGAGCAGACAGCACGTGCGTCACGCAGGTCCTGAGCAAGGATGTGCCAAAATAGCGCTCTGGGCGCGAACAAACAACAATTGGTCCAGAAAAACAACCAGTTCGTAAAGACAAGTCAATAGTGTATGGAAATGAGTGATGTTGGGAAAAAACACTGAATCGCGAGGGAAAAAGGGGGATTTTCCACGACCGGCTGTTACATCGGTGTAGTCCTGCTTTGCAGTACGATAACAACGAAAAAGATACCACGGTAACCATGCAATCATATCCACATCAGATTTCCTTGCTCATATTGGAGCTTAATCTCAGTACGATAGCACTATCGGGGAAGAGCATGGATGAACTCACGTCAAAGTTCTAAGGCAAGTGACCAATTACCTCTAATGTGTCACCACTGTCACCCCAATTGTTTCTTCTACTTTAAGGCTCCTCAGAAACTACTCAGTATAGAATAACCACTATACCGAAAGAGACAGTAACAGCGTAGCGCCACGCAAACAGTATTTTAGTCCTACTCGCTCTGTCTGTTATTTCAAACCTATCTTACCGCCTCGTTGCCAAACTGCGTTCTGCGTAAGCAAACGGTACTGAGGGTTATCATTACTAACCATTCTTAACCATGAAGCCCTAGGTCTTTTATTAGTATCCCAGCGATGCCGTAATCACGGGCAAATCATAAATCCTTTGAAATGCACACACAGTTACCAAGCCAGTGTACGCAACTTCGTCGGCCTGCAGCAGTATAGCTCAAATCCACCGCGGGCCTATTTTACCCATGCCCCACTCACATAGACCTAACCAATCCACTGTTTATTGTCTTCATATATTATCATAACCAACAGCTGGAACCACGTCCAGACTGCAACCTCCCTTTATTTCAGGTTCGTTGTCTCCCATTATCTCAGTCGCCAAATTGGCTAACCAAGGAGGCCCCTTTGACTCGTACGGACAGAGACTCAAGTGGAACCTACCATAGCAACTGGGACCGAAATCGAACCACACAACAGGAAACACTCCTAATTGCTTATCAGATCGTTCAGCGTTTTCTAACGCAACGAATACGAATTCCAGTTCACGCGCATGCCGCTAATATACAGCCACACTCGGCTGATTGACGACACATACTTTGCCCTGCCAGACGAAACTTACGCATTCGATGTCGCACGTTACCAGAATAACACTGAAGGCAAATGCGTCAACACATACATATATTTGTCAGTGAAACAGCATAATAACGCTGAAGTCCATGCGGAGATTCCTCACTTTATTATCCGTTACCACTGTTCATCTTTCCTCCGAACCGTAGCCGGCTGGAAATTGACTCTCCACTTCTCGAGGACCCTCCAGTTGCGCCTTCTTATTTCTGAATAGTACATGTTACTGGCCCTGAATCTAAACTCACCTTTTTATGGACTGCTGTTTCTCCCACATCCACCAGTTCACTTTCACGAAATTGGCCTTATGTCCCCCTGCTTCAAAACTCATTCCGTTAATCGAACTCCGGTAAATCCATCATTCAGGGACTGCATTGTCTTTATGGATCGCAATCCACTTCGCCTGCGTCGATTTTCCCCCCTTTTCTTCTTGTTCAAATCTTAATCCATCTGCAGAATCTTAGTTGGCCCCCGGGTTCCTTGGCTTGCATCATTCTTGTTCATAACGCCTCCTTAGCACTGCGTTAACGATTTTTTGATATCTCCACCGCGCACCACTGCCTAGCCCGGATTCGAAACCGGCTCAAAACTGCCGCGCAAACCATTATCAGAATGATCCATTCAAACTGTTGCTGTCTTTGTTTTTTCATCTCTGATACTCTCGACTTTCATACTTAGAATTTAAGAATATTTCATCTTATTGTGTAATGTGTTACACCGTGATCATGCGTTAGCGCGTGCGTCTCGACCATGGCCGAGATATATACCAATATATATAGAACAAGTTCTCCACGCTTAATCAGGCCCAAAGAACAATTTCTTGAGCGTGGCAGCCAAAAATCAACGTAAACGAGCTGAAAGTCTACGGTCAGTCGACGTGAGCGGGAAAGTGAAACCAAGGAGTAATAAAACAAAACTGCGTTTAATCAGTGCATCTCACTACCGTACCAACTGTCTTCAAAGTAATCTCAGTAAGAAAGCACAACCATGAAAAGAAAAAGTAAGTGCACCAAGCGTAGAATAATTGTCGACCACAAAACAGTGTCTGCATGAATTAGGTTGGAGAAGGCAGACCAAAATTGGTCACAGAGTATAGAAATGTGAGCAGAAGAGGAATTTTTCAATCAACATGGAAATTATATTTGGTCTTACCAGATAAGCTGTGTGGGACCTTCCGGAAATCGGATGAAGGAAGCCAGTTAGCTATGACAGAGTCACTGGCTTGGATACCGAGGTCAACAAGGAAGAAATGTGAAGGTTATAAGAGGCAACTTACTGCATGTGGTGCACAAAGTAGCCCCGCTGCACAGTGTCTGGATAAACGGCCTATCACTGTGGTGCAAGAGCTCTATGCTATTGGTCACCGAAGCGCAAAACCAGACGTGGCGGGGATTTCCGGAAACTGGTGGACCTGGTCGGTTCATCCAATGCAACCTAATAAACAAGCAGGCTGTGGATCAACAAACGCCCAAGAAACTATCCTACCACTTGAGAACCGCCATTGTGGTAAAAAAGCATATGTGTTATACAACTACTTCCGAGTGAGAGCGGCCATGAGGGTTGCAGTGGGAGGGGTAAGGATTGAGAATGGGGCCTATCTGAGGACAGCAGGCGAAAAGCAGATGTCCTTAGGAAGCACGACGATGAAGTCCACAGAGTAGACCAAAGTGGCCACCGCCGCCTCCAGGGGGTCTAGGCCCTGGCAGATGGAAGGGCTTGAGATTACACCAGCATAAGTTCCACAAGCATTAGAAGCACCTGACCGCAGGAAATCGCAAGGACAAGACGGCATGCACCCAGCAATCCGAAAACAGCTGGCCAGGCTACTCTCAGATTTTTGACTGAGTTGCTCAACAAATTTCATAGGAAGGCGTGATCGCCTGTCGAATGGAAAACAGCGGAAATTGTACCAATACACGAAGGTGGTGGAGGGGATGAAGTGGAGGACTATCGGCCTGTAGACCTACTCTCAGTAGTCCTGGAAGTAGTTGAGAGGGTAGCCAAAAAAGCTCTGGCGAGACACCTGGAGATGGACAACCCAGCTGCAGGGCAGCAGCGCGGGTTACCCAGAGAATGCTCTGCCTCAGCAACCTACCAGCTTCCTTGACGAGGCAACTCGGAGATTACACCCAGGTGAAAAGTTGAGGCTAGTAATCTTGACTTTCAAAAAGAGCTTCATAGCGTGAACTAGAGACTGGTGCTGCAATAAGTAGGAGGGAGGAATGTGGCAGCGAGGGTAATGTGCTGGTTAAAGGCCTACCCTTGTGATCGAAGTTCCTAAGTCAATGGTAAGGACTCTAAGTCCGCAAAAGCGGTGTTGACTAGTGGGATAATGCAAGGATCAGTACTGGGATCAGTACTTTCCCTGGTACATATGAAAGGTCTACAGAGTGCCGGATCTCCTCAATCCACCCAGATTCAGACAGACAAAGAAGCTATCCGCAACTGAACAGTAGCCTGGGACCTATCCTCGAACACAGGGCAAAGTAAACGTCTGCTGGAAGGTGGGTCCGGGGGACCTGCTACCTGAACCCGGACAACCCAGAACCAAAGGTCCAGATGACAGAGAACCGGTAGTCGGGAATAATCGTAACAAACCCATTTCAGCAGTCAGCGCACTGCCTGTCAGCGGCCAAAAGGGCGAACACAGCCATGCGTAAACAGAGAAGAACAGTAACTTTAAGGGACCACGGAGTTACGCTACCTGTTTACTCCGCACGGGTGGGACTTCATCTAGAGTACATAGTGCAGGTATAAGCCCTCCATTTGGTTAGGGACAATCACATATTGGAGAGGGTCCAAAGGAGACCCACAAGAACTATTTCGGGTCTAACGGGGCCAGAGTACGAGGATAGATTGGGATCGCTAGATTTGCTCTCGATCAAGCATAGAAGCGCAACGGGTGGCCAGATGGAAACGAAGAAGGAATTAAAAGATTGTCCGGAAAGAACCAGCCATTATTTACCCGTGACCGAAACTCAACCCTCCCGGGGCAAGAAATGAAGCTTGTCAAGCCAAGGGCCAGCAAGAAAAGCAGAGCGCGGCTCTTCTCATGAAAAGTGATAAACGACTAGAACAAAGTCCCTGCGGATGTTGTCGCCGCAGGTACTCCCATCGACTTTAAAAATTAGTTGGACCTCGGGTGGACAAGTATTTTTGGGGTGCTAGTGGGACAGCTGATAGCACTGATAGAAGTCGCATCCCGAAATCTTCATCAGTCCCACTCCTCCCCCTCCTCGTCCCCCTTCTCCTTATTGTTAATAATATTGTTATTATTACTGTAGTTTTTCCTTTAGTTATTTATTTTTTCCTTCTCATTGATCTTCACCCACGCTTCCCCAATACCTCTTGAACATCTTACTCTTACTTTTTTACAAGAAAGCTGTTTATCGGGTGGCCAAAATTTGCATGGACGGTGAGGGTACCTGTGGCGGGGGCTTTAACCCAAAGAAATTTTGCTTTTGCTACCCTTTCCGAAGGCGACACGACAAAAGTCAAGTCACTGAATTTCTGTCTACTGACACACAGAGATTCCAAGAAACTGAAGCCTGGTGAGACTCGGGAGCTTGTCGGGGTAAGAAACTGGACGACCATAGGCTTCGGCCGCCATTTCTGTACCCTGATGTCGTTGCACTGACGGAAATTTGGATGAAGCCAGATACTGATATGCTCATTCAGGGATACACTGCCCACAGACAGTATAGAACAGATGAAAGGCAGGTGGAGTAGCACCACTAGTATGGACCGACATAGGCCACTGGGAGGCTCCTTTTGGCTTGGTCTCTGGTAATGTACGGGCGAGATCCTGCTTTGTCAGGATCGAGGTGCAAACAGTATGCATACCTGCATCTAAAGGGCACCGCTAGCAACAGATGAGGAAGACTTTCAGCCTTTTTAAATGCTGGACACAGTGCTGCCACAGACAAAGGAGTTCGTCTTATTAAGAGATATCAACCTACCTGAAATTAACTGAGTAGGCGGGATCGCACCAAGGGGGTCAACGGGCGACAAGTTTCTGAAGCGGGTCCAGTTACATGCAACTACGCCGCACGTGAAGCAGGCTACTAGACATAGAAGTGGAAAGCACCTGTTTCTCCATGATTTATTAATGAAGCGGCACCAGCAGGACGGTAAAGAAATTAAGTGGCAGGAGCCTTGGGCAAAAGTGATCATGTAGTCCTGAGGGTCACACTAAGACTTAGCAGAGTACCGAAGGAAATCGTTCTACCTCTGCGCTGTGGAAGAATCAATAAAGGTGAACCAGAGAGGGTACTGAGGGAATCTTGGTGGACACCGAGTCACACAAACGCCTCCGTAAAGGAACGTTGGGAGGCCATCAACATGGGGCTACTTGGACTTACAAAAGTTCGCACCTCTAAGGGTGATTAGCAGTAGAGACCAATCCCTGTGTTCGGAGTCAAAAGTCAGCGAGGCTATAGTCATTCGTAGGCAATGATAGGCGGGCTGCCAGCTGTACAAAACTCATGTGGAATGGAGCGGCCATAAAATGGCTAGAAACAGAGCTCTTGCGATCCAAAGGGTCGGTTAGATGTTTTCGTCAGCGCAAACCCGAGGCCGTTCTACGCTTAAGTGCAATCCCACAAATGTGTGACAGAAAGTGCGGCAACCTTGGGAAGGGCACAGGGACGACTAGCTCTTAGCGACGAAGACAAAAGCCAATATGCACTTGGCATTCTTCACGAGCAAGTATCGACCAGCAAATAATTTGGAGGAAAGAATGAAGGAAGCACAGGGGCCTCCAGTACCCGAACTTACTTAGGGAGAGGAAGAGCTGTACGCTGAGCTCCAAATATAGAACAGGAATAAAGCCGCAGGGCCAGATGGGGTTCACCCAGCAATCGTTCAGCCTCTGGCCGAGGTCCTGAAGGCTCCGGTGATGAAGCTGTGTGAAGCTTCATGTACAGAGGGAATTGTGCCGGGAGACTGAAGGGGAGCAACAGTGGTAGAAATTTACAAGGGTGGATCTCGGCAAAAGGTCGAAAATTGCCGGCCGGTTAGCTTTGGTCCAGTACTGTGTACCCGCCTGGAGCGAATAGTCAGGAACCAGATATCTAGCCACCTGGTTCAACATAACCTTACATCATGTGCTTAGCGTGGGTTTCTGGCAGGACGATCTTGTCTGACAAACGTCCTGCTGTTCCTCGATGAGGTAACCAAGCGCTTGGACGAAGGGTAATCGACTGCTGTCTGTCACTTAGTCTTCAGCAAGAAATTTGATTCTGTGAACCACAAATTTCTGGACGTCAAACTGCAGTCTATGGGAATTGTTGGCAGGGCAATGCAATAGGTAAATGGTTTTTTAGCAGGGCGAACTTTTAGTGTTAAGGTGGGTAGTCACATCTCGAAATCGAAAGGTGTAACAAGTGGGGTGCCACAGGGCTCGGTGCTCGGCCCTCTGCTCTTCCTCATCTTCATCAGTGACCTAGCACGTGAGCTCACAAAGCCCACCTTTATGTTTGCCGATGACGTCAAGATAGCTGGCGTAGATATAGAACTTGACTTGTTAGCAGTACAAAACTGGGCACGTAAATGGGACCTTCCAATAAACCTCACCAAGTGTCAATGACTGACCACAAATACAGGGGCTAGTGGGAATGGTGGGGGTTCGTCGCAAGTGGTGTCGCAGGTCAAAGGCTTGGGCTTTATAACGGACAACAGCTTCAGGCCGTCGTAGCAGTGCACCACAGCAGCCAACAAGGCCAGGAGAGTATTCTTTCGAGTTAAATCCATTATGTCGTGTAGAGATCCGGAGATTTCCGTTCCGATATATCAGGTCATAGTTAGGCGGCATATGGAGTACCGTGTGCAGGCCTGGGCACCGTACTACCAGAGGGACATAGATTGTCCGTAGAAAGCGCAAGGGCTATGCACTAGAATGACGACTGGACAGGGGAGTTTAGCTGCACAGAGCGGCTCCGTGCCCTAGAGCTGTTCTCGATGAAAAGGCGGCACTTTCTCGGGGGTTGGATATAAGCCTCCAAGGTAGTGAAGGGACAGTCAGGCATAAATCGAGAGGGCTTCTTCTCTCTGATCCCAGGGAGAGGCGAGTGGGGAGTAACATAGCCTTATATTACGAAGAAAGCACTCGAGACTCCAAATTAGGTAGAATTACTCTTTGAATAGTGTGATAACCGACTGGAATGAGCTCCCGGAGGGGGCCGTGAATACCACTACAGTGAAGGCTGTTGAGGAAGCGGTAGAAATATGTTGGGTGGAAGTATACCCCGAGTTATGTTAAGCAGCTTTTAGGGTCAGACACAAATTACTCACTGTTTCTATCTTTCTCTGCCAGGGCTGATACTACACAAAATTTCCTTTTCTCGGAAGAAGAAACTCAGTGTTTGGAGCTACGGAAAAGTGCCGATAACAAAACTATATGGACACACGATGGTAGAGGGGTAAGTTCCGACCTAGGTATTTTCGAATTGGCGCGCAAACCTGGATTTCTGGGGCGCCAATTTTGAAACGCACAAAATTGATGTGCCAAGCTTATTTTGAAATACGAGTTACTTGCTTGGTTTTAAGTGACTTACCTGGTATATTTATAAAGAGAAAAAAATGGGCGATTTTTCCTTGGTAAAAACATCCTGATCAACGAAGTGGTCATCATTGTTGTATAGCGGACTCTAAAATTTAACTGGGGTGTCGATTCGTATCTGGCAATGGCAAAAAATGTGTGAAATATTTTGAAAACGTTGGACTGTTTCCTAATTATTAATTGGAAAAGTGGTCCTCACTTATCGTTGTCCCAAAATCACAATTTTGTGTGAAAAACGTGCCCCTAGTGGTGGTGTGGTTTCCGAAAGACCACTGGGCGATGTGATCTGACCCAGTGAAGTTTGGCTAGAAGAATAACTGCCAGAACACGGGAACTGTTATTTTAGCTGCCTGTAAACTATTGGCGTAATGAGTTACGTAAGTGATGGGTGGAAGTAGAGCCGGCTTTGTTTCGCGTCCACTGGTAACCGAAGGATATCATATATATATATATATATATATATATATATATATATATATATATACCACTTACTCCGAAACGGTACTTAGCTGACCTAAGATAAGTGCAACATGACGGTTGTTATATATATATATATATATATATATATATATATATATATATATATATATGTCCCACTGTACGAGCTCTCTTCCATGTATCTAGCAGCAAAGTTTCACTGAACTAACTAGCTGATCCTTTTGTCTGAACGTAGTAGATAACTGCGCTCCTGCTATCAATGCTTTCAGTACTGTAACTTACGTGATATGAGTAACGGATTGACTGGAATGCTAATTCCGTCAGTCTATCTTCACAAAATGTTTAACGAAGCACGGAGTATTGTAAATACCACGCCCAAACTCGCAAACGATCGCCCCCTATATGCAGCTAGTATTCCCAGGCCTGCGCACTTGAAACGAGACTCACATGCAAGAGAAATGAAAGGGCAACAACAAAATGGCTTCAGAGAAGCAACACGGTAATCAAAATGTGGTGGCCCCATAGGGACCATGTTGACATTCCTGTTTCCTTCACAACTCGAAGCAAATGTAGGCACGGCAGAGCCCACTGACGACTGAATGAACAGCTACACCGTTGGTTCTCTGATCTTAGGTTAACTCTATAACTGCGATCCTTGGAAGTGAGTACTACATACGCTCCACCAGATAGAGTGATGTCTAAAACCGCGTGACTATCAAAATGCTTTAGAAGCACACCACGTGCGTTCGCTGTCAGTCTACCTAAGATGGCCTGCGTCCATCCAAGATGTTTTGGAGCCTTAAAGGGAATCATCCTTTCGCTCGCAAGCCGATGCCTACGAACATTCATTAATGAGTCGGTGCGTTCGAGGATTCTTTTAAACACATCGTACATCGTTGACCTCCGAGACAGACCTGTTTTCAAATGCCTGTTCTCAGTCTCGACCCTATTTGTGGTATAATTACCACGAAGCAAATACTGCCGGGTTGCATGTGCAGCCCAGCTAGTCTTATACGGCATCCAAGTACTTTTCAAGTACTGGGATGCCTCGGAACTTCGACTGTCAATGGCAGATAAGAACCTATTAAAAGCAGCGCCGTCCTCCGTGTACACCATATTGCGCATCCACTGGAATATCCTACCTCGATCTGTGATGGATACGTGTGAGAGCAGACCACATCTCCGACGCATATCCTTTACGACGTGGAACCTACAGAACACAACCTGCGACTCCGGGTACTGTGTCCTCAGAGCGTTATACTGCGCCAGACTACGGTCTACCACTATGGTTTTGCAATTTCTGGTCTGAGGCAAACATTGAGCCAAAAACTCAACGGCTGTTTCGTAGCTACTGCCGCTTTCGTTTGGCATAAGAGCATACAAAATACTGTGTCCCAAGCCGGTGTCGTCACGACCATAACGTGCCACAAGACATACCCACCGTAATTCATTTGATGCGTGGCATCGGCTAACATCACGTCACCGAACCTGCCGACGAGCTCGTTACTTACAAGAGGAACAAAGAGAACAAACCTAATCATGCTATCGTCACTAATGACCTGTGAATACCCCTGATTTCTCAATAACTCACCTGCACGCGTTGCATCCTTAGTGTGGTCAACGGAACCTAATCTTTTCCTTATGGAGCGAAAGTCTTGACTGCGAAGGCGACGGCTAAACATTCGTCGGGTGTAATCCCTAAGCTCGGCAGTATTACGAAAACTCTCCATCATACTAAACACGTGGCTCTCTTGGTCACTGGTCAAGCGGCGGTTACGGACGTAATAACCCTCGGTCTCTCGTTGGAAGTCGTGGTTATGGACCATGGCACACTGCGACACCATGTAGGATGAGCCGACGGCACGCACCGAGACGAACGCTTGACAACCAAGGTTGGGGTATCTGCAAACAGTTTCCATTAGGAACAAGTAAGAAAACAAATTACCTTCTTCCAGAGACGTTACTTTTTCTCCGATGGACGCAGTAATATTTGATGAAATAGTACTGCGTGCCAGGTGGTAAAATTATACCACGTTTACTTGCCATTTCCCTTGTTCGTGAGTCGTATACGTAAAAACTCGAACAAGTGGTTAATTGGAAGTCCCGAAAATCAGATCTAAATGCATCCGAATTCGGGTATATCTTCTTAACCTTTGCACAGGACTGGGCAGAATCATCAGCGATGTTTCGCTCCATATCGAGAACCGGACAGTGCGAGGAAGAAATGGCAAGTGAACATCAAGCCTAGGGTTACGGATTATTTTTGACCAATAACCCAATCAACAAGCTGCAACGGCTAAGCCAATAACGGAAGAGCTAATTACCGAGATTTGACCAAGAGAAACAAGTTTCAAAAAAAAATTAACAATGAACTTTACAATGTTCTTTTCTATAAAGCACACTTTTACGGTGTTTTTATTCAATTTCCTTGCAAAAGTTAAGTTAATCCGTCAGCTGTTTGAGGCCTGCATTACGCTGAGCCAGGTCGGAACTTACCCCACTCTCGACACACGATTGGCTATAGCCACGTCAAGTCATGTGTAAACTGAACTGAACTGAACTGAACTGAACTGAACTACCTGGGAGGTGTAAATAGGCATAGGCCGAAGCCTTGAGTACCCTCTTTGCAGTCCTAGGGTGTGCCTCATTTCTCTTGGATTGGAAGGAAAGTCCATCTAAGTTCACACTCGAGAGCTCTTCCGTGTCCTTAATATCTTCACCGAAGTCCCGCAAATTCGCCTCCGTGTTAGGAAGAACACAGGTATGGCCGGTGATGGTCGAGTGGTTTAGAGCATTTAATTACCAATACAGGGGTCTGAGGTTCAAATCCCCGCCATCGCCGGTTACTTTGGTGGTAGACAGTAATCCACTGTCGTCCTGATCGTCATAATAGATGACCTACTGGGACCTTGTGTGATTCCCCACTCCAAGTATCAGGGTCTGGTTGCTGCAGCCAAACGCGCCTTCTGCGTATGCGACGACATTTCATCCTAGAGCCACCCCTGCAAAGACAACATTTGGTGTAGCGCTAACCCAGTCTTGCAGCAGCATTTTACACTTTGAAGGCGCAAAACGCCTCCCAAGCATTACTATACTGTTGTTTGAGCTATTTAGAAAAGCTTACAACTTACCTGGATCTTTACTCAGAAAAACAGCATCATCCGCGTATTCCGATTCAGACAGTTTACTGCTGGACAAAGGTCGATGCCACTGTTCCCCCATGAGGATAAGGTTATCTCAAGAATCAATTTAACTACAAAATTGAAGAGGAAATATGAAAGAGGGCAACTGAAACAACATTACTCCATGAATAACACGGGGGAAAGATTTTCGTAGGCACGAACTCAACTTCGGTTGTTTTTATTACACAAAGTGATTTACAATAAAAAGGGTAAAAACCATAGTCGAAACATACTGTGAAGGAGATGTGTGTGGGGATCGTCCAAGTGAAATTCAGTTCGTTGACCCTGCTTTTAAAAACGGAAAGATTGTAAGTGGTTGGGAATACGGAAACAGGGAGAGTGTTTCAAAGCTTTACGTAGACGCAAAAAGAAACCAACGGAGAGATGAATTCATGGATAAGCCATGTAGGGAAAGTAACCCTGTGGGGCGAAGGGGAGTCGAGCCAAAATTCAGATGAGAGGAATAAGGAAAATGTTCAAGTAAAATAGAAGGTAGAGAAGTTTCTTAAGCTTGGAAGCAGTCATTGTTGGTGAAACCTCAAACTGACATTTGTTCTCGATTTTAAACAAGAAATGCATTAATGGCTCAATGATCGTGGTCGATGTTGGTTGTGGCCTGGGGAGCAATAATGCAAGCCAGGGCTCGATGGAGAGTGGCATCATCGACTTAATAGGAAAATAGTTCGTAGGTTGACAATAGAAGGTCGTTGGCAAACAGAAGGAAGGAGGTGGGCATAAGTATGGAACCTTACTGAACTTGTAAGGTTGATTAGACCTTACTTCGCGGTTTCCTTTGTAAACGCGTGCTTCGGTCCTTCGTACTGCGTGGACCACCTGTACGTTACTCGAATGTGCGGCACTGCACAAATATGTTAACCAGAACAGTATTCTCCACGACCCGTGAGAACGAGAAGGCGATTGGGAGAGATAGTGGTTAGCGTGTATTTGGGAGCGTGCGTGAGAGCGTGCGCAAGAGCAACGGTCAAATGGCAACCGCGCTTGGCAGTCAGCGTTCAGTTAATCAATAAACGTGGTAAAAGTATGAACGAAGATGGCAACCGCTACAAACTCCAAAATCCACTGGGAGCGACTGGGATAGTGCCCTTATCGGCTTGGATGGAAATGGTTCATTTGCTTTGGAAGCATGACGTCCATCATACGAGATCCGGATGAAACCCGAACGAAGACATTATCGACAGTAAACCTTCATGCTAAGCTCGTTCGAAAGCTTTGAGGTGTCTTACGAGACCAGGTGAGTTTCTCTGTGGTTATTTAGTGCGACCAACCAGGAGTGTGAAATGATCGCTAAGTAGGTCGTCAGTAGAATGAGGAGGGCAGAATCCATAATGAAAATCACTCGGAAGACCTTCACGTTCAAGAAACGGACACAGTTGGTCGGAGACAACGGTTTCAAAGACGTTCGAATGCACATAAATGAGGGTGATGGGACGGTAGTTGTAGGAGTCAAAAGGGTCACCATGTTTTGGGATAGTAAAAATAATGGCGTTCTTTCACGAACAGGGAAGATATTCTTGATTGAAGGGAGGAAGGAATGGAGGACGTAATACTGGGGCTGACTCCGGAGCGCACATTTTTATAATGATAAGCGGAATACCTCGTGAATCGAGTGCTTTGAAAACGTTCAGATTACGTAGAACTTGAGGAACCTTTCCGATAGTTATTGCAGGAAGGAAAGCGTGGCTGGGAACATTAGAGGAAAACAGAGAAGAAGTAGGCTTGACATAGAGTGGAATTTGAGGTACAACGGGAGGCCAAGAACCTGGTCTTATCAAACGAATTTCAAGCGGGAGGGACGTTGAAAAAACAGAAATTGCGAGGAATCGCTTTTAAAGGGGGACCAGAATGATCGGCTACCTGTAGCAGATGAGTCTAGTCGTTCAACTTCGTGGTGTACAAAGTGTCTTTTAGTTCTCTGTACGGTGAGTGAGCATTTGTTCCTACCTTGCACAAAACGGTGTCGAGATGTTCGGTTGGATGAGCGGCGCCACCGGTGTCTCCGAAGCATTGCTCGTATTTGGTGAGAACATCGAATGAGCAATGACAAGGTTCGTAATCGCATGTTCGGTGCTGATAGTCGTCCCCTCACAGAGATAATTGCTCTGCACCGCCTCTGATGGCTCGGGCACGTTTTGCGAATGCTTGTCCGTCGTTTACCTTTTCGTGCTCATTTTGCACGCTTTGAGCAGGGCTGGAAGAAACGGCGTGGCGGTCAGGCTATGACTAGGCGCAGGGGCATGAAAAAGTTAGCTTCGGCTTTGGCTGGTGCTTCCCGCTTTCCTGGTTGGGGTCCAAGAAATAAGGATTGCCGCTGGTTAGAGAAGCTGAGAGATATGGCTCAGAACCGAATGCTGTGTGGCCTGTATGTTGACTTCCCCCATAAACAATTGAAGAACAGAAAAAGAAAATCTAAAAAAACGTGTACGGTGAAAATATCAAAAACATTTTGATTTTACTTGTTGAAACGCTTAAGCTGACTCTTAATTCCCGTCCCTCGACTTTAATTTTTCTTTGTTGTTGTTGAGTTGGCACCATGCCTGTTCTCAAGCCGGTGATATATATATATATATATATATATATATATATATATATATATATATATATATATATATATATGAGCTGCGCCACCAGCGGTACGCTGTTTTTTAAACAGAAACTTGATAAAGATGACTAGCTGCCTGGATACGTGATGATCGGGGGGAAAAGTTTTGGGAAGAGAAACTACCGAAGTGAGTTCCGAAGAACGAAATTCAAAGCAATACCGGTAGAGAAGCGATTACAAAGCAACAGTCCGACGATGGGCTAGTGATTGCAGATTGAAGGTAAAGAAGGGTCATTGATCAGCCAGATGGCCTTACGTTGAACCCAACCAAGAAGAGAAAGAAAGACAAACGAAGCTTCACCCCACACGTGATTTCAGTATACAAGTGCTGGGCAGATTTGAGCTTTGTACGGTGGAATAAGATAAGCTGGTGTGAAGAAGCGTCGGGCGTGAAATAGAAAGCCAACTGCTCGCAGCATGGGAAGCGAACTGAGGTATGAAAAGGGACCAGCATAAAGAGGAGACTGTAGATAAGCAAAGAAGAGATAGAATCTGTGGAATGCATTGCAGTTGATTCACAGGATAAGTATGGAAAGAATAAGTGACGTTTCAAAGAAATTGGGATGAAAGAGGTCTTAGAAGCATTAAATGCGAGATGATTGTGGGATCCCCGGGAGGTGTGTTCAAAGTCAGACTCTAACGATACACCGGTCGCCTTGCGGCCACGATATATGTTAGTGTTGGTGTGGCGGGGATTGTGGTAAGAAATGGAAGAATGAAGAGTGGTGTCATCGGCAAAGGAATTGATTGGGTTGAAAGTAGTTGGGAAATTCAAGATGACTATTATATGACGAGGGAGAAATTTGGGTTTAACTCAAAAGTTAGGCAGTTGGGGGGTAGGGAGTGGACTGAAGAAAGTGGCTCACAGAGTCGACATTTCGACTCAAACCACGAATATTAGTAAGGGCAGCTAGAGCTCGATGGGACCAAAACGATTACTCATGGGATTTGTGAAATTCATAGTTTATGAGAGAACCGGCAACCCGACCCTGGGATTTGAAGTGGTGAATCACATAAGGCCTCACTAGGTTAGGCGTGGTGCTGAGCCGGGCTACAGTAGAGCTGTCTACCACCAAGTGTTGGAATAGGCCCGGGTATATCTCATGTCAGGATGGAGCAGAGCCACCGGTGGGCCACCAGTGGGTTCTCGCAGGGGTCAGTCCGGGGTCCACTTTTGTTCCACATCTACGTCAACGATTTATTGGGAGGTGTACGGAACACAGGCTGCTCTTTTGAGGACGAGCGAAAGGTGGTAGGGGAAACCGAAGTCCACGCTTGGACCACCCGGTGGCGACTACAGCTGAATATAAGGAAGTGTAGGCATCTCACAGGACGCCGATGTAGAATCGAAATATTTAAACCTACACAACCGGCAGGTCGTACGGACAGTGATTGATGTCAATGACTATGGAGTCCGGATGAGTGATTGCTACCAACCATCGCAACAGTGTTTGGCTGCTATGGCCAAAGCTAAACAGGCACTCTACCAATTACTACGCACGGGGGCATCAAGAGAAGCCTTCGTACAGTTGCCTCTAAAAAGCACTCGTTAGGTCACAGCTAGAATAGTGTCCAAATTTGGGCCCGGCTCTTTTGCGGGACACTGTTGTACTTGAGAAAGTCCAGCCACACTTCACTTGGATGTGAGTCAAACACAAACGTACCTGGAGAGGCTAGTGGCGTTATACCCCTTCTCAGTGAAATGCTGAAGGCTCAAGGTATCTACTAAAACCCTCCAGACAAATTAGAGGACTGCCCATCCCAACGGAGCCGTTAGTAGCATTAGCACAGAACTCTAGACCCAGAGGACACGAATTTGAGCTCGGTAAGCTAAGAGCGTTAGGGAATGTAAGAGCGCAGTTCTTTGCGTGCCTTGTTGTCAGCCCATGGAATACATTTCCGGATGTGGTGGTGTCTGCCACATTGGTGATAGGGTTTAAGGCAAGTATGAGCCTTTGCTGGCCTGACGTATCCCTTGAGTACATATAAACCCATTTCATTAAATAGTACTACTGGATGCAGCGCCCTTCTTCTAGTCGCAGCGATTCGGCAGTATTGTACCTCTCTTTGACTTTCGCCCTCACCGTTCCTCTACCACACTACATTATCCCCCTTCTGCCCGACGAACCACTATTTGCACATTATCTGAGGATGGCTTATATTTGCGACACTTTGGGGGGGGGGGGGAGCTGGACTTGGGAAACGACCCAATTTGTAACCGTGGGACTCTTACACTTTCGACAGCTAACTGCGTCCTAACTCTGTTTCGTCTACCGATCATAAAAAACATCGTAAAACGCAGGAGTAACAGCCCGGTGGTATTCATATCAACGTTCACTGGTGCAAGCATGTTTTGATGTTCTGGGCGAACTGGCTTATGTTCTGCCGAATCTCTTGTTTGCATGTTTAAAGGAGATAACAGGCAAAAATCACATTTCTGGGCCGGACATACAGGGGCTGGACGGTTGAAATAGCACTGTCAAATGGAAACGTGTTCGTGAACGTTTGGAGAGAAAAAATTGACTAGTATGTCAAGTTTGTCGGCTTGTTCGGTTTGTACTCGTTTCAGAAACGCGTTGCAGATCCGTAGCTAATATTCCCACTGTTTGGATGCATCGGGAGTGTTTATATCAGTGTCGAATTTATCCGAGCGCAGGCGGTCCATTTTTTGGTTTTTCTGTTTGTTTGCTTCATCACCATCATCATCGTACAGCGTTAAACAGTAGGACAAGCCCCACTGACCACTGCTTTTCTCACCATGTTGCACGCTGAATTAGAAAGTATGAATATACAAGATGGACAGGGAGTGGACCTACGGGGGTGGGAAAAGGAAAGAACGCCCTAGTAGCCAACACACGAAATACACAGTCTAACTGTACAAACGCACATCGATCAGTCATTCTGATTCGACAGAAAGTGACAACACGATCGCCACTCCTCGCGGTTCGCTGCCATATCTTTCAGTGTCTCCAGCCAACTGGTAGACGGATCTTTTGGACCCCAACCACGAAGACGTGAAGCACCTACTTTTCCAAGGTTCGCTGTACATTTTCTCATTCCTCGCTGCCACGTCATCTGTTGACCTCCACGTAGTCTCTTCCACTCCCTAGGACGGGCGGAGAATAGGACACGGTACGGTAGACGTGTGTTTGACATACGTAACACGTGCCCCAACCAACGAAGTTTACTAAGCTGGATACGCTGTGACAGAACGTTCTCTGAATTAGTACCCAATGTTCGATTTCTGACCTCATCGTTGCTTACTTGGCTATTCCACCCAATCCTAGAGATACTACGTAAACATCGGTGGTCAAAAACCTCAAGACGACGAATATCTTTAGCACGCAGACTCCAAGTTTCGCAACCATACAACAAAACTGGACGCACTGCAGCACAGTATACACGACCTTTCAACTTCAGTGAAATATAAGGTCGGCGCCACGAGTGCTTCAGCCCAAAGTACGCCGCTCGAGCCTTGGATATCCGCGTGCTCACCTCTACTACAGTGCTCCCATCCGTCGTCACGCAGCTACCGAGGTAGGTGAAGTGGTCGACAACTGACAGCACCTCCCCATCGAGCATCAAGCTCGGAATTGTTGACGTCCAGTCTTGTAACATTACTTTACACTTTGAAGGTGCAAAGAGCATGCCGAATGGAGCTACAGCTCTTGAGAGTCTATCCAGTGCACGTTGAGCATGTTCTGTGGATTCGAACAAGCAGACAACGTCGTTCGCTTAATCTAGGTCACATAGCTTTTCATTACTTCCTAGTTTGACGCCTACATCCTGAAGATTTTGCAGCGCACTGTCCATTATTTCGTCCATGACGAAGTTGAACAGGAATGGAGACAAAGGGCATCCCTGTCGAATACCACTGGTCGTTTCGAACCGACCGGACAGTTTGCTTTACTAGTTGAGTAAATTGTAACGTCACTGAACGATTACGTTCGTAGTGAATGCAAAAGACTTCGGAATCCCGATCCAGAATATGACGCTTTATTCAGCTAGTATGAGGCGTACATGGGCTAAAACGCAAAAAACAGTAGCGTAAATGCAATTTATGAAATAAGACTATGTATTCACACTCGCCTTATTTCAGATTATGCCAAACAAAACATGGTACATCGGGGGAGGAAGGGGTAGATGGGATCGGATTCCAGTATTTGCTTGCGGGCGCAATAGTGCCAGGTTGTCCAGGTCAAAGCAGGTGGTTTTCGTAGGTCTCTACAACCGGACCTTTTAGCCGTCCAAAGCTCGCCCCGCAAGGCAACAGGACGAAGTGTGCGGTCCGTACCCCAGCAGGGGCCGGTGATTGTTTATTCAGTTACTACGCCCTTCGGATGAGGCCAGACGCCCTGGGTGCCCAGTACACCATTCCGCCACAGATGCCGGTGGGCACAGCACTGCGTGCTTCGTACGCCATCCATGGTTGGCTTGGAATCAGGGTTTAGCTTTCTCCCTTAGAATGGATATCAGTCAACCCAGTGGAGAGCGCCGAGCGTTCGACTTCATCTCCAAACTTTGACGAAAACACCGCCACAACAAATCAGTGTGCAGGTCCCAAAAGTGAAAAGTCAGCTTACAGCTCCGGCTCTAGGTCACTCCGGATAATATGGCAGATACAAATGAAATCGCCACTCATCCGCTGGTGGATTTCGAGGAACAAACCGGTCTTCTCTGGACGTTCTTTTTAGCCAGTCACACACAGTTCCGTTATGAGACGAATGGGTGTCATCTGAATTTTCTCCAATTGGGTCGGTTCGGCAGCCGTATATGGATTTAAAGCTGCACCGCTCTACTTGAGTCGAGAATATACTCATCAGGATTAACGGTTAAAATGTTAGTAGAACTTTTCGGAGAGACTGCGGAATAAGCCCATCATAGTACTCAGAACACGAGTTGTAGGCGAACATTTGTTTTCGGTGATTTTATTCTCAAGCCATTGCAATCACATTTATATGAAAACGAATTAGTAAAATGAGTTGGAAAAAGTCTCACTAAGTCAGTACGGAGAATTACGGGTGAAGAAGGACGGAAACCCGTGTGAATGACCAGATTATGTAACCGGCGCTAATTAGCTTACGTCACCGCTGCGCCCGGCTGTGTAACACAGTTGAGTGTTGGCCATGGGAGTTGTAGTGCTTGGACTAATTTTCGCTGCGCGCAAAGCTCAGGCTTCGAGAGGCGGATGATAATTGCCTCGGTAGTTGCTAGTATCCGGAGCCTAATTGCTCTAGACACGTGTTGTGAGACCCGGTAGACGACTTTGAAGGCGGACTGGATGTACATTGAACGCCCAGTTTCTAACAAGTGCAGGACGATTGAACTTGATACTACTCCATTGCCTCCGTGTCTAAGCCATCGTGGGTGATGATCCTTAATGCGTTTTGATAGCTGTCTTGCCGTTCGACCTATGTAAGTAGCACCACAGGTGCACCTGAATTGATAGATGATCATGGATGAGGTCAACAAGGGTAGCGTATCTTTATTTTCACGCCGGATTATTGGTGACGTGAAAAACACGCATCTGATCTTGGCGGTGTTGAAGGTGGATCTAACCGTGGCACTCGGAATTTTACAGACTCTATCGGCTGCGACATCTCCCTTGAAGGGAAGTCGAATGAATAATACTTTCTTTTCTGCCTGTGTGGTTCTCACTGGTTTTATCCGTCCAGTCCAGTTTCTTTGAATAAATTTCTAAGGATAACCGTTGCTATGTAGCGTCTTCCTCATGTGCGATAGTTCGACCTCCAGAGTATCTACAGTGCAGATGTGTTTCGCACTGTGTAGAATACAGCGTATCAGATTACGTTTGTAACCAAGTGGTACAAAACTGAAAGTTTGTGTACTGGCCATTCCAGGTCGCTTTCCGATACACCTTCCTCTGGATCGAGCCATCAGGTCGTCTGGTTAAGTGTACATCAAAAAACGGCAGGCAATTTTCTTCTTCCATCTCAGTGGTGAACCTGATTGTGGAGTGCGTAGTGTTGGATTCGTGTGATATATCATCTTAATTCGTTTGTGCATCTGTTATGCAAAATATATCACCCACATATCGGTGGTAGTGGTCCAATCGACTTATTGTTCTGCGTAATGCTTGAGTTTCCAGTTTTTCCATGAAAACGTCAGCAAGAAGTGGTCCTAGAGGTGAGCCCATAGCAACCCCATTCTTCTGGCGATAATAAGTGTTGTTGAATACAAACTGCACATTCGAGGTGCGGCGGTTTTTTGTAATCTTATGATTGTATTCCAGGAGCTGGCGTCTGTCATTTTTTTCTAGTACTTCCGTGTGCGGTTGGCATTGAGAAACATTCTTTTCAAATACACTTATCGAAGGTTTAATAGTATCCAGTTGATTAAGAGCATGACGTTTTAATGTTTTACTGTTAGGATCAATCCGGTAACGACGCCAATGTTTCCAGTACACGGAGGCAATGGAATAGTATCAAGTTCAATCGTCCTGCACTTGTTAGAAACTGGGCGTTCAATGTACATCCAGTCCGCCTTCAAAGTCGTCTACCGGGTCTCACAACACGTGTCTAGAGCAATTAGGCTCCGGATACTAGCAACTACCGAGGCAATTATCATCCGCCTCTCGAAGCCTGAGCTTTGCGCGCAGCGAAAATTAGTCCAAGCACTACAACTCCCATGGCCAACACTCAACTGTGTTACACAGCCGGGCGCAGCGGTGACGTAAGCTAATTAGCGCCGGTTACATAATCTGGTCATTCACACGGGTTTCCGTCCTTCTTCACCCGTAATTCTCCGTACTGACTTAGTGAGACTTTTTCCAACTCATTTTACTAATTCGTTTTCATATAAATGTGATTGCAATGGCTTGAGAATACCGAAATGCCGGTATGTACATTTCGCGACGAGACTGGACCTTGGCGTGGTGTGGTGGCTTGCGTGTCTGCATGACCCAAAGAGCTATGCAGGATGGCTTTCTGTGGCGATGGATGCAGTCATGCATGATATTTCAGTGGGTAGAGGACAGACAAAGTCCAATCTCCGAACCAGAACCGATTGATGGGCAACATCTGGTTCTGTTTACTATGCCCCTGGAGAGGATACTTCAGCGAATAAACGCGGAGAGAAACAGTTTACCGGTCAAAAAACCTCCACTAGATGGACGTAGGAGTGGAGTCCATGGGGTTTCTCTAGACGGTGTGAGAGGTGATCACACGTCGTTGGGCGGCTATCTTCCGCCTAAGCTGGGCAGCCGCCGGCCCAAAGGATGCTGCCCCGTCCGCATTCCGCTAGCCCCATTGGGTGCATGGGACTAAGGACTGAATCCGAAAAGCGAATGGATAGCAGGCATCAGCGAAGACAAAACAAAACGTATGCAGTAATCATGTCCCACGTGACGGACCAAAAGAAGTTCCTTCACGGTTTCTTCGGTCCCGTTCTCGTGCTGGGTTAACGCCCCACTGCCTTGTGGGTGCGACTTTTGAGTCAAAAGCTCCGGTAGGGGTTCCCAAAGAAAAACCCCTTCTGCGGTGTGGGCAGCCGCGAAGTATGATTCGCCCAGAAACATCCGGTATCCTTCCTGCAAAAGACCTTGCCAATTTTCCCCTCTTTTTATTAAGGGTCGATGTAATACGCCAGGGGCAATTGCGACTCTAAAGAAAACAGTAGTTCAGGAGTTGGGTATAAATCAGATGCACTTGTTAAGGATAAGTGGTGACTTCACTTGGCCGGCTTTTAACATCTGCACACTATATCAGATGAGGCAACAGGCTGCCCTCACTAAAACACTTGACACTAAAAATATTTGAAACATTGGGTCCCCTTTATTCAATTCATGAGAACAGAGAGAAGACATAAGTCGCGACTTATGTCTTCTCTCTGCTCTCATGGACTTTAAAAATAGTTGTATGCTGTCTCTGAAACACGCATACAAGACCCCACTTCTGTGGTAACTCTCCGCACGCCGGATACAACCTCAGTCTCTCAATTCACTCTTCGCGTGTCGGGTGATTCGATGTCTAGAGCTCGCGGTCAGGTTGGTGCTGGAATTACTTGGAGCATGAGAGCTAAGCGTGCACTGGTAGACTAGATTCCAGTCAGCAGTCGGTTGTGCGCAGTTCGGTTAAACGGTTCTGTTCGTGTAAACAACAACAAACTGAAGCGTCGACATTTGTTCGTCGTGTCTGTGTATGCGCCGACTGACTGTAGTTCCTCTGAGGCCAAGTACGAATTTTATCAGGATTTGTCTCAGCTGCTTCAAAGCGTCAATTCAGCGGGCGTGGTGGTCATTGCTGGGGATTTCAGTGCCCAAGTTGGCCGTTTGGGAGATTCCGAAAGGCACATCGGAGGCCCATATGCTATCTCAGCCGATCATACCGATAACGGTGATCGTCACATTCAACTGTGTTCTAACCACAGAGTTTCTGGCAAGTACGTACTTTTGCCATAAGAAGCGGCATAAACTCACATGGCGTCCTCCTTCGTCTCCACAATGTTGAACTCAGTTTGACCATATTGTTATTGGTCACCGCTTGCGTGGATCATTGGAAGATTTTCGTTCATCTCGGTCTACGCCTGTGGACTGAGATCACTCTTTGGTACGTGCTCGCTTCCGTTTACATCTCGCTCGTGGTCGCACGAACGTAAATGCCACGCGTCCCGCGCAGTTGCTCTTAGACGATAACCAGTGACGCAGTTTCCAGCTGGAGCTGTCTACGCAGTTATCGATGCAGCCAAATGTTTAGGACCCAAATGAATGCTGCAATAGATCAAGGAAGCCTTGTATGCCGCTTCGAATGCCACAGAGAACTCTGGTTCAGGTCGGTCTCACAGACACTGGATATCTTCGACATCAGTTGCTCTGTTGGTTGCTCGCAAATTCGTCCTTCCGGATACCTCGTTCAATGAAGTGTGCAAATTCTTACACGCCAACAGACTAGGAGCCTTAGAAATGACCGTGAGCAGTCGTGGATTGCGAAATGTAAAGGAATGGAAAAGGCTGCGTCATTTGGCAATACTTGCAACCTTTTCCGTTTGATTAGAGGTACTGGTCCACGGAAGCCTAGTGTAAGTGAGGTAATTAAGGAATTCGTGGGCTCATTGATTCACTGATTCAGGGACGTCGTCTGAAGCGT
This sequence comes from Fasciola hepatica, assembly GCA_948099385.1. NCBI lineage: Eukaryota > Metazoa > Platyhelminthes > Trematoda > Plagiorchiida > Fasciolidae > Fasciola > Fasciola hepatica. The sequence goes on from CANUEZ040000083.1 coordinate 7,552,892, forward strand.
TGGGCGGAGCGCTTAAGGGAACAATTCAGTTGACCCACTTCAAAGATGGACCTTCCAAATATAACTGCCAACGAACCAATGCAGGTGGATATCAGTCCTCCATCAGAGATGGAGAATATGCGGGAGATAGGTTACCTGAAAAAACAAAGCAGATGGACCATACGGGTTGTCTCCATCTTTTTTTCAAGAATGGAGGCGAAGCTTTGGTTTCCGAGTGAACAAAACTCCTCCGTATTATTTGGAACAGTGAGCAGATTCCCAGAGACTGGTATGAATCGGTGACTGTGCCGATTTACAAGAAAGGTGACAGGTCCTCTTGTAAAAACCACAGAGGAATTAGCTTGGTAAGTATCACGTCTAAACTGCTCACCGGTCTTATTCTCCACCGACTATCCAGTGCCCGCGGAATGTGTACGCGTGAGAATCAAGCCGGTTTCAGACCCGATCGTTGTTGTATCGACCACATCTTTACTCTTCGGCGAACCTTAGAGCACATACAGATTTTCCGTAGGCCCACAATCTCTTTCTTGATCTAAAAACGGCGTTCGATTCAGTCGACCGCACAGTTCTCTGGCGCTGTCTCTCACTGAAGGATGTGCCAGGGAAGTTCATTTCTCTTTCCCAGTGCCGAGTTCGTGCTTACGTCGATCTTTCCCCCGAATTCATCACGGAAATTGGTGTTCGTCAGGGTTGCTTTCTTTCACCCTCCCTCTTCAATTTTGTGATTGAATTGATTCTTGAAATAGTCCTGTCCTCGTGTGAGAATAGTGGCATCGATCTTTGCTCAGGCAGTAAGCTGTCTGACTTGGAATATGCGGACGATATTGTTCTTCTGAGTGAAGATCCAGGTAAGTGACAAGCTCTTTTAAATAATCTTAACAACAGTGTAGGAATCGTTGGGATGCGTTTTGCACCTTCAAAGTGTGAAATTCTGTTGCAGGACTGGGTTGGCTCAACACCAAACCTTGTGTTGGCAGGGTAAACTCTAGTTGAAGTGGATAAATTTTGTTACCTGGGTAGTAACATCTCACCAGGTGGACAGATATCGGATGAAATGTCATCGCTTATACAGAAGTCGCGTTTGGTTTTTGCCAACCCCCGTCATCTGTGGCGTCGGCGTGATATGGCAATATTAAGGCCGTGATTCAGACGGTACAGAATTATGGAAACTCTTTTCATGCATTTCAGTGTTACTCGGTTTAATGTTTCTCAACTGTCCACTGTCATTACTTCTTACTTTCATTTTGCTACAGAAATGCCGTACGCCAATCAACCCATTATTACTTTGACCAGTTATAACAATGAGAATATCAAGTTCATTTTGGAGGAAACAGATTTGAGCGTTGCCAATGCCTTGCGTCGAGTTTGTATTGCCGAGGTTCCCACTTTGGCAATCGATTGGGTTCAGATAGAAGAAAACAATACTATGCTTAATGATGAGTTTATTGCACAACGCGTTGGACTCATTCCATTGACTTCGGACAATGTTGTTGACAAAATGGCGTATTTTCGAGAGTGTCCCTGTCGCGAATTCTGTGAACAGTGTTCCGTGGAGCTCACTCTGGATGTCTGCTGCACCACTGACGCCCCGAGGCATGTGACTGGTGCTGATTTAATCAGTAGCAACCGAGAGGTGCAACCAGTTCCTTCCAGAGATGCGGATGACTCCTCTTACGCTGGACAAGTAGGGTTTTCTCCTTGCAATTGTATAGTCAGATCTGTTTTATTTGCTATTTTTCCAACCGGAGCTAGAAACCTCTTGTGTTTAACTTTTCTTTTTATGCAGCTCTCTTCCGCGAGAGGATTAGTTAGTTTCATGGGTGTCACGAAAGACATCTGCTTATCAACGACGATCGGAGCTAAATTTCAATTGCAAAAGCCCTAGATGTACTGCAGTCCTAATCACCCAGCGTCCGATTTGATAATGTTGATCCATGTTCTTAGCTGTCATGCATGGCGGCACCGCCATCCTGAACATGGGACGCGAGAGAGACGCTGTTTTGAGATCGTGTCTGGACGTCGTAGGAGATGTCCAAACTGCGGTGGTCGGCGTTGAAGGTACACTGACAGCTTTTTGATATCGAAACAGTGTTGTCACATTGCGTTATTTGTAAGCATGTCGCACCAATAAACTTTGAAGATCCATCGCATACACTAGTAGTCAACACACTTCCAGCCTCCTTGTCTTCGGTGCTTGGTGCCTACATTTCACAACCGTAGTTCAGCATGAGGCGTATAGCGGTCCGGGCAGCGCGAACTTTGGTTCAGAGGCTGATTTCGTTGCTCACCCAAAGTACATCGCGAAGCTGAAGGAACGATTTCCTGGCGTTGCCAGTGCGCAATTTGACTTCGGCTACGATTTGATCATTTGCAAAGATTGTGGGGCCGATATTTGAACGCCGGCACGGGCTCCATTTGTTCGCAGTTGACGCATATCTGTTGTATGGACTGTGTAGTGCAGATCATGTAGACGTGTTAGGTTTCTGAGTGGTGTCCAGGAAACACCCTCCCCAGTGGTTAGATACATAAGAGGATATGGCTCGGTGTCACGATCAGTGGTGCTTTTGTATTCACAAACTGTTATCTTATCAATACTGCTGTTTGTAGCCCGTTTATTACTCTTTTCATACTCTTGTTTAATCATTATTTCCGACTAAGATCACCGCTGAAAGAAAGCAACCAAAACCACCGCACTCATTGCACTGACAACAAAGGACAGTCTTGCCTGACACCAGAATTAAGAGAGGAATTGCTGGATTCTTCTACGTAGACGAGTATTCCCGCACGCTTATTTTATGAGTATAACCGCGTGGGAATGGCAAGCTTCTGAGACATTCCATCAGGTACTAGCATAGTCCACAGCGATCTTGTCTGTTGAGTCAAAGGCGGCCATAAAATTAATAAGCCAAACTACAGTCGGTTGCTAAAACCTGTGGCGGTATTCTAATAATATGCAAAATTTGAATATTTGGTCCACACATCTCCTATCACGGCGGAAGCCTTCTCGATTAGGATGTATGCGCACGCCCCACACCACTGAGAAGCGGTCCAACAAGAGCAATGAGAATATCTTTGCGGCCACCTTGATTCGACTGGTGCCACACAGTCCTACCACCCTTCTTTAGAAGGAGTAAAATGAATGTTCCTCATTCCGTTGGGAACTGTGTTTTCCTGATTGAGCAAAATAGAGCGTTGAGGGTCTCGAGCACTGTCGAAAGACGATTTATACGTGTCTTCGGTGCGATGCCGACTTCTCCAAGGGCCTTCCGGTTCTTCAGGTTGTGTAGTACATCAGCAGTATTCTCTCAGATTGGTAGGTTGCTAATACTGTCGTAGCATTCGTTCTGGGTTACCGGGATTTGGTTCACAGAGCTTGCCGTGAGACGGCTCAGTAAACAATCGAGCTGTTCCATCCATGGCTGCATGGCCTGGCTTTTGCTAGCCTCAGTCATCTGTGGCACCCGCGTTACTTCCGGTTGTCTATCAAGAGTCCACTGTACAATGCGGTAGCTAGATCCGTTCTTTTATAAGGCTCAGAAACATGGCCGGTAAGGGCAGAGGATGGTGATCTGTGTCTGTTTTCCTTATGACGTAGGCAAATTTGCGGGGATTTGATGAAGATAGGTGAAAAAACGAAGTGGCTCTCGAGTATCAACTGGGATAGGCTTTCCCTCCGATACTAAAGAAAGATATAAAGAGCCACAATCTCAGACTGCAAAGGCCACTCAAGGCTCCAACCTAAGCCAGTTTATACATCATTGGTATAAATTACTGGATATCGTCATTAGCGAGGTTTTGAAAAATCTCAAGAAAGCGAAGGATAAATGTTTTTAGCGCAGTATATCCAGAAATAAATCATGGTGAATTAAATCTAGAAAACATAGTAAGGCGTGTTTGGCTTTTGCTGTGGTCCCGGTGTGACATCCGCTCGTCTGTCAAGGGTCGAGTGAACATTACGGCGTTTAAGTCTGTTTTATACGACTCAGAAACGTGACCGATAACGGTAGAAAATAGGCGAAGACTGTGGGTGTCTGTAGCATTGCCAGCAATGCTGACGTAAAGTGTTGGGAACCAGATTTTAGTTTCTGGATCAGGTACCCTATCGAAACAGGTTACGGCGGTTGGGACATGTGTTATGCATGCCCATCGATAGACTTCCTCGGCGTATGTTCTTTGCTGCAGGTAGTAGCTGGAACACAAGTCGAGGTGATTATCACATAACATGGGAACAAAGTATGGAAACAATAACCAGCGAACCACCGTTGTGGTTCCTCAGCTGACTCTCCGAACTGGAGCTTTTGCTCACAATCCTGATACACAAATTACATTGTTATGAACAACCAGTGGAGTTGGTTGGGTAGGACGTGTTTGGGTCCACGAGACCCACCAACCGAGTTGTTGACGATACTAAGTGACATGGTTAGATGTCGCGGTCATTGGTGTGGATGAATTCGTGCTCTTTCTTTTTACTTGTGGTTTCCGCTTATTCTTTTGTTCGTTCCTTTTTTACTCTCTGGTTCTATTCATTCTACCTTCAGCTGGATGATGCCGCAGGCTAGCAACCAAAATCAGAGCACAGGATTGCAAGTTTGATAGTTGAAAAGAGTGAACTGAACCATCACGTCATCTTTTTACCCTGTTACGGAATGGGTAGCCCGGAAGCGCCACGAAGGAAGGGTTCTACTTACGGGGTGCAGTGGCAATGGAGCGGGAGATCCTTCGGAATTCACCGCAGTTAGAAGCAGTCTCCGTGGTTCCCGTGGCTTTGAACCAGTGGTTGTTGCGGGTATGCTTTTCAGATGTCCGGGAAGTGTAGGTAACACTCTAGATGACCGTTCTTGGGTTTTGCGGACAACTGGAAGGTCGCACCTTATATGCAATCCTTTTGTCGTTGTCGGATAAACCCAGTTCGTCTAAACTAGGTTATTGTATAAATGCCTTCCGTAAAGTTCACAGATTCTCCACTGGTACTTCTCTATCTGAGTGTGTGAAGAGTAGATGGAAGGCGGTAGCGTTCGATAGCGCTGGGCGCTTCATCGGTGATCTCAACACAGCTGTACTAATTCGCCTGGGGGGGGGGCACAGTTTTTGCGGTGGTTGGCTCCGTGGATCCTGAGGTGTGCACGGACACGGACGTGGTCAGCGCTATTCTGGTTGCTTGTTTCCACTGCTCGGTAGGACCGGCAGTGTTCAGTCGTAGATGCAAAGCGGGATCGCACCAGAATATAATCGATCTGGTGTTGTGACTGACATTTGAGCACCACGTTAGCAGATGCTTCCCGAGATACCGAGAGCGGGTGCTGGTAACGGTTAATCTGTTGCAGTGTGTAAAGCTGGCAGGACGTTCATCAGTGCTGTCCAAGACCATATTTTCCCAGGATGTTTAGTTGCTTGGGTGGGGGGACCAAAGCGGGCACTCTAGTCCAACTCAACTAGGAGGTTGTTACGTTTATATGAAAAAATGAATCTAAAAAATACTTTTTTTGCTTCATATTTTTATTTATTACCCAACTGTGGGCACCACTTCAGGAAGGAGATCGCATGCAATCAAGGGCTGCCAAATAGGAAGGTAACCGGCGGCGGCGGCGGGAATCTAGCCCGGGTAGTCATTCGCAGAAGTCCACGATGTTAACCGTTTGGCCACCGCCGCATGTTTTCTACCACCTCTCGTAGTCTGTCGTAGAATTCATCCTTTACTGCCTCTTCGGCTGACACCGTCGGTTCATAAACCGCGATAACCGGTATGTTCGTAGGTGAGGCGCGATCCTAGAGGTTACCGGGTTTCATGCAAGCAGGTTCATTTTGCTGACAGATATCGTAATTTGGTGAAAACCGGTATTGTTCGTAGATCCGCTGTGGTCGATATGGTAACTGTCGTCTTATCCAGGAAACTGTATACACGGGGTGCCAGAACTCCAGCGAGATGTACAATTTATACTCGGTAGTTATGCGGCGTGCGTGCGGTGATCTCCTCGCCTCCGATATACGGGACTTTCCTCACCTTCCAGCAAGCGATTTGGATGTGGTTTCTCTTGGTAATATCTCCAACTAGTTTATAGTGCGCGACGGAAGCGCAGGACCCGCCTCTGTGTTTCTGTAAGGAAACCATATACGATCGATCAGAACGACCGAATGCCCGGTGTAATGCAGCATACGAAATTTCAGAACGGAACTGTATGCCATGTTGTAATTGGAACAGATGACAAAAATGGGGATGACAAAAGTGCAGGACCCTCTATTTCGGTGCCATGGAATATTTCGCCGAACCAGACGAATCACTGAGTGTGACAGAAAGCTGATTAGTCCGGTCCGTGGATTTGGCGACTGACAAATTTACGAGAACCGGAATCACGTTAGTTATCTGCACGCGGTGTATCCTAGTAGCCTATCCACTCCGGTGACCTTCTTTCGCGATGGTCACACCTATGCACCTGTGCCATACTGGAACAAGGTAACAGATTTCGAGAAGGGTGAAATGTCTGCACTTTACCAAATAGGACTGAGTTTGCATGGAATCACCCGGCAGTGCAAGGGAACAAGATACAAGGTACAATGGTAGCTGGAATTTAACGATCGATGGACACCTAAAGAGCGAATGGGTCGTCCCCAAAAACTAACGAAATCGTACGAACGCAGATTAATTCTTCTAACCCCAGATAACACATGATCCTTAACGATGTTGAATGCTTTGATCGGAGTTCGTGTTTCGAAGCGAACTTGAAAAAGAACACCGAACGCTGTGCCGTGGCTGAATTAGAGGAAATAAAAAGATATATTGCTCTTACACAGCTGCCCAACGAACAACGTTTATCATGAACTGAACATGTAGCACGGACAAATAAGCGAAAAAATGTCGACTTCTATAGAAAAAAAAACTAATTTGGATGAACTGGATGCCTAGAATCATTACTGGCATGATATCAGAGAAGAATATATAATTTTCAGTCAACGAAACATTGATGAGAGTTTTCGGCGCTAGTTTGGGGAAGCCTTCTCAGCCAACGGCCACATCTGACCTATCGGAACGTTATGTGGTTCTACACTCCAAGTCTTAGGGTCTGCTCACAGGTTATCCCTAATCGTGCAGTCGGCCTTCGTGGCTTTGGGGTATATACCCCTTCCACTGTACTCATACCCAAGCATGTAATTGGAAAAAGTTATAATCGAAAGCATACACGATTCTATGGCGTATATTCGTACGTTGGAACAGTTTTTGCTTCCACCACTGAACAGCGGTTTACAAGGAGACGCCATATTCTAACATGATAGTGCATCTGTTTACTGCCAACGCATGGTGTTGGCTGTTCCATGGAATCAAGGTACTGTAGTGGCATCACAGATCTAAACTGCATGGAGAGCTTATTGGGCATACTTGCTTGCAAGACGTACAAAGATTCCATGGTTTGCCAGTCAAATAGCGAATTGATATTTGCCCTTGAGCGTGAATGGGTGAGTACTGACCAAGAAACTATCAAAGGTCTTGTAATAAGTATGCCAATATGTAATAGGTTCATCAAGCGGGATGGCAGTTGCACACGATTTTAAACAGTAAGCATTGCAGCCTGGCTGGGAAGGGTCCTGTACTTTTTCCATCCCTTTCTCACATTCTGATTTAATGAGCTCATAATGAATTATTTAGTTGTGAAATTTTGTATTCCGCATTAAAGTGGGCATTCGGTCGTTCTGACCGTTTGTGGTTTTGTTCGAGACTGCGGAAGCGGAAATAAGCAGAAAGATAGGGGCGGTCTTATACTTTTGTCTCGCACCGTATTTGTCACACCAAGCGCGGGATATCATAACACGAGTGGTGTGTGTAAAAGAACTATCCACTATGAATTGGGAATAATGCAAGAAGCAGTGTTCCCAGCGTCACTGCTTGCTGTTTGAGTTGGCACCTCTAGCCCGTGTGAAGCCGAGCGCTACTTGTCGGGCAACAGGAAGTTCGTGTGTGGAATGGAGGTGACTGATCGAGTGATTCATGCGCCTTTTGAATTACGGTCCGGCAATCGAGGATGCCTAACACGCCCTCGTGAATCTTACTTCCCTCGGGATAGCTTAATAAGGAGCAGGAAGCACTGCTCTTATTTGGTGACAGGCTACACTTACGCACGTTGCATTTCTGTCTATGAACTTTTGTAGGAGGTTCGCTACCAGACAAAATACCTACTACGCAGCGCAGCTAATCGTCCGCAACCGCTTATTTCCAAGCTGCTGTTCATTTGTTCGCGGCTAACCACTCTCTTGCCTGTAATCGGGAGACGTGCCCGGTAGCATCCATCTATACTTCCAAACCCACGGAGAGGCAGAGGAGTACCGATCTCGCACAATCGACTGTAGATGTTAGGCAAATTATTATCAACAATCCTCCTCCGTCTGACCCATGCCAGCGTGTATGGTGTTTCCTTCATTAATGTGAGGCGTGTCTCAGTTCACTTTGAACAACTATAAACCACACACTGATTGTGGCCCTCTTGGTTGTTCTCTCTCTCTCTCTCTCTCTCTCTCTCGGAAATCAAAAGCTCAACGGAACGGAAATAGTAAAGTGAGAACTACAAGTGACAGGGTCAGTTTGCTGAAACTGGCAGGTCGCGCCTATTGTACGACAGTTCGACCATTTCTACAACACGTATGAGTTTTGAAATCTGCGTCCGGACGACGTTCGCCTATTAAACGATGTTCACCGTCTCACTCTGCAAAGTCCAGCAGAAGTTCGGTAGTGAGACATGTTTAGCAACATTGGTGTTTAGTCTACTTTATCAGGAAATTGAAATAAACTAGACTTGTTGGCACACGTGCAATTCATGATGTGACAACATCTGCCACACAACACTGTTTGCTGTCCCAGAATTACGTTATTAAAAACCAAGAGAAGGTCAGCGGGCAAATTAAAAGCGCAGACATGCGATATAGAATGGATATATCTCCTTTCTTCACCGGTGCCAAAACATGACCAACCAGTTGGTTGAGGATACCGAAAGATACGACAATGAACTACGGCTAATACCAAGTCGCTGTTCATCGAGACCATTTCGTGTAGTCCCCGGGGTGAAATTTGTTGTTCCTTATGCATCAATTGGTTGCCTTCATTAACGACTTGAAACTACGTTCTTTTTATCTGTCGTGAGCAAGATGGTGCTCACTGTTCCTCACCGTAGAACGAGGATTTGTGAAGCTACACACTGTGCCGTACCACGCTTTATGTGTGGGGGGAGGGAGAGGGGAACCATCATTTTCCCCCACAATTCGAGGCCGTAGATTTCAATAAGCTTTTTGTCCAGAAATATTGAACTTTGGAGAAATTCAATATGCCTACTGTTGCCAGAAATTTGAAATGTTCTCCCTCCGTTGTAGAACTTTCTATTTTCCTCCCCGTACTATTTTACCATTGTAATTTTCTGATCCAGGCCATCTGTGAACACCATATAAGCGATAGAGCTGAAGGCATTTTTTGTATTGTATCATCTGGTCGGCAATAGGCGTTTGATCGTGTCGGTGTTCGCTTTTTCTCTCTAGCTGTGGATGGGCTAGCTTTGTCGCATTGTGCGCTGTGTTCGTTCACGAGTCATACGGTTGTGCGAAGACGGGTCTAGGGAGACAACCGAATTCTGTTGTTGGTATCACCAGCGGTCAAGCGTATCTTACCCGTTCAAAGACGCAGCTGTGTTGTGCCATTTTGTCTTGTGTTATCTGTGTGGCATAATATTATCAGTCGGCCTGCCGTAAACGTGTTGTTTTTGCACTGACTTCGACCTGTTTGGTTTGTTTTGTGTGGTATTACTCTTCTAGGTGTGTTAAATTGCCTTCATTAGTCTGTGAGACTATCTGTTGCAAGTGTTTTAGAATGTTTTTTTTCTTTCATACCTCTGCATTATATCCACTCCACAGGAATCCATTCTTATCATAAAAATGCGCAAGGGCCAGCGTCTCAAGCTGTGCGCAATAGCTAAGAAGGGTTTTGGAAAAGAACACGCCAAATGGAATCCCACTGCCGGTGTCGGTTTTGAGTACGATCCGGACAACGCTCTTCGCCACACATTTCTGCAAAAACCCGAGGAGTGGCCACGTTCAGAGTACTCTACACTTCCGGAAAATGAACACCAGGCCCCTTACGATCCAAATGGAAAGGTAACTACACAAAAGTTTTGGTTTTCGCAGTGATGTTTTATCAGTCGTGCTTCAATAGCTAAAGGTTTTAATCGAGCATTTCCACGAAGTAGTACAAAAGATTTGTAGGTACAATGACTCCAAAACCTACGTGTTGTGATTTGAAATAATCGATATTTCTTTTTAATTACTTACTGCATGCATTATGCGAATTAAATCAAAACCGATAAATTCCAGCTTGTAGCTTACTGCACAAAACAGGACTGAGTGGGATGACATTTTCGTACAAAAATTGTTGACTGTGTACTTGAATGATTAGAGACATACAAAGGCATAAACAATTCTCTGCGAGAATAGAGATCTTTAACCAATCATGAGGCAGATTGGGACAATTATTTGTGGTGGCTTTTTGCGTGCGCTGGGGGCGGGAGATTGCGAACAGAAACAAGCTTCACGTAATCGAATCCACGCTGATATCAGTCAAAGAGCGGTAGTCATGAAACTACCCGGTGGTGGACTAACGACTTGAAAATCACGTCACTATGGATGCTCCGTTCAGACTAATAACGCTGAGTTGATGCTCGTTGAGAGGGAATGAAATAAACGAAGTTTATTTCAACACCATAGCATTAGTCCAGAAGTTGAATGGATGTTGTGAAGTGTCTGGCAAGGTGAAACTCGGGCTTTTTTAACATCCAAAGCAGTATTGTGAGGACCAAGAAAGGGAAGTAGAAAAAGTATGGCCGATGTGCACAGAAAAGAACTGTAGGTTCAAAGGTGAGGGTCGAATGGTACAGATCTCGTCTTGAGAAAATGAACAGACCAGCGGTTTCAAGTCAACGAAACGTTCAGAGACAGTTGTTGGGACGCAGGTAGCTGTCCAGTTAAATTCGGCATTTAGCGATACAGTCTGGAGCGATCGCGAGAGACGTTAGCCGATGACGTATGAGGTAACTGGCATGAATCACATCACCGCCATTCACTTTGATGGTAGACGGTAATCTACTGTCATCCCGCTCGTTATCACTTTTGTTCCATTGGGACCGTATGTAGTTTTCCACCTCAATTCTCAGGATCTGTTTGCTGGGCCTTTGTGGCTTTGAGGTATGCCCCTTCCACTACATTCATGCGCAAGCATGCAATAAAAAAAGATAGAACAGTGAAGAGCGTTGTCATCGGCAAAGGCATAAATACGATTGGAATTCACGAGGGCCGTTGGTGAAGAACACAAAGCAGCGTAACGGAAATCTCGGGGCTTTAAATACACAAACGGTCACTTGTACGGATGAACGAGACAGATGGATTCGGATCACAGTGAAATATCCACTGTAGAAAGTTCGAGTTCCGCAGATTCCCATTAAATCCAAATCCTGATGGCCTCCACAGTAGACCTACACATTAAACTCTTTGGAGATATCCAACAACACCAATTACGATTTACCGCTACTGCTGGTCGCGGTGGTGGTTTAGAGCGTTTACGTTCTACTTCGTAAGGCAGGTTCGAACCTCGCCACCGCCAGTCACCTTGGTGGTAGACAGTAATCCACTGTTGTCTGGATCTTTTCCCACCTGACTTATTGAGACCTTATGTTACTCCCCACCTCAAGTTTCGGTTTGATTGCCGACTATCCTTTATAGTGCAATGGCCTTTGAGGTTATCGGGTATACCACTTCTACTGCAGTCATGCGCAAGCATAAAACAAAAGAAATGTGTGCTATTGAATCTGTGGTAGTCCAAGCCACACTGCTCACTCGTGAGCTCATATCGCTCCGGGTAAGAGAAATGGTGCTTCGCAACCTGGTTTTTCATCATTTTGAACAGCACTGGCGGGAGAAAAATGGACCAGCAGTTATGCGTCTGGAAAAAATCACTGCTCTTAGGGTTTGTGTAAACACAGTCTTCTATTTTATGGTGACAAATTGAATATGTGGTGGAGAATGAGTCAAATTCTGGTACACGTTCCTCCAGCAAAATAAGTAGGATTCCGTCCCAGTCAGGAAACTTCGAGGTGTAAGCAGAAATTCACGAAAGTTCTTGCTAGTAGTTTTATTCTTTAAGAGGAGCTCAAAAGTGGACAGCGGGAGGACTACGGCGGTGAGCATAGCTTGTCGATTCTGCGCTTGAATTGTGAAGGGTCATTCGAAGTCGAAAAAACGGACGGTGATGCGGTTTTCAAAAGTTTTGAGTTTCAGTAGATTAGTGCTTCGGATGATGTCTGACAGATTTTTGGGTGAAGATGATTGCTTGCTTTTGAATGGTATTCGGGAGATTAAATCATTGGCGGATGGATAAGATAAACCAGCTCAGATCAGAATATGTTGTAATGACGATGGACAAGAAGATCGTCTGACAGTCAGAGGGGCTACAGATCCGAGATTATGGATAAATCGGCTGTAGACGGAAAATCACCTATTCCTGATCTACGATAGCTTGTCATCTGAATAGACACATCTGAGTTCACTGAAATATCGGAAGATAGTCAAAATTCCCGGTAGAATCGTGGTGTGTATGGGGTGTCTGAGAGGAGTAGCATCTCAGAGTTGGTAGACGGTCGTGTCCCCTGTGGCATCCTCTATCTCCTTGGTCTCCATCACTCGCCTGCGTCTTCGCGAAGCTAAAGCATCAGTGGCCACACCCCGGCAAACCGCTCGACAGGCAGGCTAAACCAGGTTGAGGGTAACCCAAGTTAAAAACCTCCGCGATATGATGTTCGGCATGCGAAGTCAGATACTCCTGAACGGGCGTGTGAAATCTACTGATCTAGTGGCTACAAAGAAAAAACTGCTCAACCTATCCGACCCGGTATTCCGGGAGAGGCGAGTGAGCCGCACAACAGGCCACCAGATCATCTGAAACCACCCTGCTGCCTTGTAGGCTGCACTTGGGTGTGCGAAGGCTAGAGGTGCACCGTCGGACAAAAAGGCCCGATGAGGTGCCATCAACCTACTTCATATTCCGGACTGGGCGACCGAGTAGCATAACGGTCCCGAACATTGCTGGGGACACCGCTTCGTACCATATTCCCAAGAATCTCTATAAACAGTTTTGAAAACGTGCACTCTGATCATGGTACGGCGTCCCTGGCAAGCGACACGCCTCGTGCTCCAGGGGTCGAGGTATCATGACAACAGACTAGAATACTCAACTGTAGGAAACAGGCTGATATAGCTTATTGAAATGTGCGGACACTTAGACGTAGGCAGCCAAAGCCTCACAATGAGGACACTGCACACCTACAACATCGACATAGCTTGTCTGTCAGAAGTCCGGATACCTAACTCCGGCACTCGGTGCATAAAAGTTCCAGAAGAGGTAAATTACTGGATTTATCATAGCGGACCGACAGACAACTCCGGGAGCCACGTCGTCGCATTCGCCATTAACAATAAAGCCAACGGGTCAATAATCGCTTGAAAGCCGATTTCAGTAAGACTTGCTTTGGCACGTTTCAAATGCTCCTCGCGGGAATTAACGGTGATTACGGTCTGCGCTCCAACCAATGTCGCCGATACCGAGACAAAAGATGAATTCTACGGCAGCTTACAAGAGTTGATCAGTCGGGTCCAGAGAAGTGACATTGTGTTGACCGCCAGGGACTGGAATGTTCGCACAGGTCCGTCGCATACGCCCACACGGTAGGTCCTGGGGAAATTTGGCTTTGGTCACCGCTGTGAGAATGGTGACCGTCTGGTCGGCTTGGCCAACTAACAGAATGGTACTCCGACGACGGTCGAACTTCGCATCAAATCGGCCACATCCTAGCGAGGTCTCGTTGGGCTTCGTCCGTAGAAGACTGTCGAGCGTGCCGCGGCGCAGTGACGGGAAACGCAAACGACACAGACCACGTTCTTGTTCGTGCGCGCTTCAGAATCCATCTATCCGCACGCTTCAAGGCCTCTCTACCGACGCGCACAAACGTCGCAGCTCGGGGAATGCCAAACACTGTTGAGCGCAATCGCCGCCCGATTACACACGGTAACCAATGTATCACCGGATTCAACTCTAGTGGAAGAACAGTGGACGATGATCAATTGCCTTAAAAGAACCAGGAAAAACTGAAAGGCGTCTAAAGGACTGGATCTCGGAGGGCACACTTTAACTGTCGCCTAAAGCACACAAGGCCCAGATATCGGGATGTGGCGAACGCCGCAGATTGCAACGCGAGGCCTCGCGCTCCGCTATGGCTGGTTTGTAAGCGGTACTGGATAGAAGAAGCTGAAAAACCGGAAATGGCACCAGGGATCGGTGACTTTGGGGAGCTGTTCCACCTCATTCGCAACGCGTCGGGTAGGCGCTGCAAGCAGGAGTAGCTCTTACGGGACACAGCCGCTCTGCTCATACCTGAGCAGAAAAGAAAAATAGAGCGATAGGTAGAGCTCTTCGACCGATTGCTGAGCCGAACACCAGTTCACACGACGGCCCTACAACCCCCATTTCTTGCAAAACCGTACGATGTCAGTTGCGATACGCCGAGCACAACTGAAATCGCCACAATCATAAATCACCTGAGGAACTAAAAGCTGCTGGAGAAGATGGCATTGCATCTGAAGTCTACAAGTGCTACTTGTCGTCATTGATCGACAGACTACACATCCTACTTGGCTCCATATTACGAAAAGAAGTCTTTCCGACTGATTGGGGTACGTCCGTTCTGCTGCCTATCACAAAGAAGGGGGACAAGTCAGTGTGCGAGAACTAAAAGGGATCAGACTGGTCGACGTGGCTGTGAAGATTTTCTGCATGGCGCTACTCAACCGCTTCTCAGTTGCGAGACCGCCGCACCAGACCAAACCAGGGGGATTTCCGCCGTGGTAGAGGCTGCGTGAACCAAATTTTTACACTACATCGAACACTGGAGCACGGCTACAAGTTCCAGCAGCCAACAGTAACCTGTTTCATCAACCTTCGGGGTCGTTTTCGATTCACTTAACCGGGAGTGTCTCTGGGAAATAATGGAATCCAACGATATGCCCGATAAAATTGCAAGGCTTCCGGGAGGATACTACTCATCCACTAGGGCGCGGGTCCGTATGTATGGTGAAGAGCCATCCGAGTTCACGCTCTCTGTTGGCGTCCGACAGGGCTGTCCTCTTTCACCAGTGCTGTTCGACTACGCAATCGACTGGACAAGGAGACAGGCACTAACTGACTGTCTCGGTATCCAGCTGAGTCAGGAGATGCACATCTCAGACCTAGAGTTCACGGATGACATTGTTGAGCTGGCGGACTTTCTCGTCACGCTCCAATCGGTCCTTGACCGAATCGACTGCTCAAAGTTCATCGGGCTAGAAATACACATTACGAAAACCAAGAGGATGTCAAGTTGCCCAGAACCATCAGCTCAACAGCTGTCCATCAATGACCAACTGATCGAATGCGTTCCATCATTCAAGTATCTAGGCTCTACACTACTTGCGAACGGCCAGGCGAAGGATAGAAAACACTACGGATAGACAGTGCTAGAAACGCGTTTCTCCAGCTACGGCCAGCGTTGAGGACCCGCAGTGAAATCAGCCTACGCACCTAGATGCATATCTACCGTCCGCTATACGCCCCGTAATTAGCTACGACTACGAAACCTGGCCATTGAGAGCCGAGGATACTAGAAAGTTGGAGGTGTTTGATCACTGGTGCCTGCGACGTATTTTGGAAACAAATTGGTGAGACAGAGTATCCAACGATGAAGTTAGGAAACGGTGCTGCGAAACTGACCAACTCCGGCTTTTTCATCGACTGCGGTGGTTGGGTCATATTCTACGGCGTCCCGAGACGGAACTAACCACACAAATACTCCGTCCCAAACCCTGCCCTGGATGGCACTGTCGCCTTGGTGGCCAGCCCAAAACTTGGATCAGCACTGTCGAGGAGGGTCGGTCTATGGTGCACGCCAATGGAAGAAAGACTAGATTGCGATCTGCATCGAACTCGTTTCCAACCGCCGCACATGGTCAGCTATGATACGAGATATTCATGGATCCAACTCATCCTCCAGAACGAAATGGTCGCACAGCAGCAGAGAACACCGTTTTTATTACATGCTTGCGCATGAGTGCGGTGGAAGGGGTATATACCCCATAGCCACGAGGGCCCACTGCACTATTGGGGATAACCGGTAACGGAACCCTGAGACTTGGAGTTGCGATAATCCATAAATGGTTCCAATAGGTCAGGTGTGGTAACGATCCGGACGACAGTGGATTACTGTCTACCACCAAAGTAATCGGTGATGGTGGGGATTCGATCCTCAGGCCTCCGAGGTGGTGGTCCGAACGGGTGACTAAATTCAAGTTGGCCGACCCGTCAGAACAGAATATTGTAAATGCAGAATAATGGGACTGCGGACGCAAATAGTTCAATGTAAAGTTTGGCTACTGAAATAGTAGTCAGTAGCAGCAGTGTAAACAAGATAACACGGACGTAGTGTTACGTAGCAATATGTGGAACCCAAAACAAATGTCTGCTGTATTCGTAGTTTGAGCGTGATAACGTGTGATGGATTCAAACAAAAATGAGGGTGCTCCTCACGTGAAGCTGTTCAGTATTCTATGGGGATACGTAAAATTACTTCAGAAACGGGGTGGTGGGGGTCAAGATGGGGATTGAAGGCTTAGAGGTGCCGAAGAGGAACGTAACTAATTGCCCATTTTGAGATTGAGGCTAAATGTAGCACGCTTGAGAGGAGAACACATACCGGAGGTTTTTGAATCATCCGAAGTGACTCACTTTTCGTCTTGGTAAGCAACGAATCTGAGTCCACAGATGCACACAGAAACAAGTGTGGGAGGCACAAGATAAAAATGAAACTGATGATTAGAGGAGAGATATCATAGGTGATTACATGAATGGGATTTTAGGTGCTACATTACAGGCAATAAATGTGAGGAAAGGAACAGGGTAAAGCTCAGAACCCTGAAATTCACTATAAAAGAGCACCAATAACGCGCACAAAACTTGACTGGTCTTAGACGCACAAATTTAATTAATTGATCCGTATTCTTGAAAGCCCGCCGTACGAGATCCAGCCTCGGTAAGCAGATGTTGACAACCAGACAGAAGATATGCGTGACAACGAAAAACATTGGATCCCAGAACAGTATCTAGGAGGTTTGGGCGGATAAAACTTAGGGAACAGCTTTTGCGAGAAATCGGCGCGAACGGTTGTCAGCATTGTTCGGTGAACGTCTCTTGAATTTGGTTGTCAAAATTTTAATGAGCTTCCAAACAGTGGCTACACAAGTGTTGGATTTGAAGGTAATGTCAGTACCCGAAAGCATCTCAGTGATTTTTTGTCTGTTTTGATATGAATGCGTTCGCGGGACATACTCTAAACAATTGAAATTTCACTATTTATTTACTAGCCAAGCCGCTTCTTTTTCAATGTGGAATCATGTGGATCGCTCCAGCCCAAAAATATTGTTTTTTCGGCATTGGAAGTCCTGAAGAAAAAACTGCAAAATCTGTTGGATAATTTAACACAAGAAGGATTCTGATCTGACATTTTCCATCATGTGCGCAAGATATTTCACACTGTATTTCGTGAATATATATTCGAAAAAGCCGAAGTTTTTGTTCATTTCACGTAAATATACTAGCCGCAGATGATATTCGAAAATTGAAAAGGAACTTGTGATTCATATGGCTGGGGATTGATTGACCTGCGTACCTTTTCGATTCCTCCAGATGCTAGCACCAGCAAAACAACAGACTTGAGCAACCTAAGTACAGTTGATAGGTGGAGTACTTTAGCCTCTGTAGCTTGAACCAGTAGCATGATTGACCTCTGATCAGTTGTTACCTTAAATAAAGAAATATTCTAATTGAGCGAAATGAAAGAGCGACAAGTATGGAATCATAATTTCGGTGGGCTTGTTTCCGTAACATCATTTCGTTCACATTCGATCAGGTTTTTATCTCTGAGCTTGCCCACTAGATTGCAAACGTTTCTGCTCGCACGCATAACATTCCAGTTTGATTAGGACCCGATCGATCGTATTTTACCAGTTGGCAAGTCTCACACGTCGGTGTTGCAGTTCCTTTGGTTTTCTCCTTACCTCAGCCGTTTATTTCCTTTTCCTGTTTCGATTTTATTCTCGACTGGGTAACACTACGAGTTTAAAATCAAAATCAGAGACAAAGGAAAATGGTATCAATTGCAGAGACAACTAAAATGAATTATTCGTTCTGCTGTGCTCGTGTTTATCACAGCGAATTCGCTTGGTTAAAGTCACTGTCTGTGAGCTTTACGAAGAAAAAGATATACCTTGGTGATGATTATCATGGCATGGTGAAAACCGACTGAGTGATCACACGCAACAAACAAGCTACAAGCGGTATTTCTACAACCTGAATTGCATACAGTGAAATACCCGAACCACACAATGAGTGGTATAGCCCGAAAACACTCGCAACCGATGACACCCACCGACCGGCCAAAATGGCAAACCAGAGACACGACGGAACCGAAAACGTACATAAGCAGCGCCGCGAGCATATCACGCACGGACAGATCTCACCGAGACTGACAATAACTAACCTGAATCACTTCGCCGTGGGTACTTACTTTACTATAACGCGGCTGGCTCCTGTGAGGGTATGATTCAGCTTCATGGTTGTTCTGAATGGTACCAGCGGTATGTGGAGAATCTTGGGGATTAGATACGAAGCGTCCAGCTAATTGCGCGTTAGACCGGGGCAACAGACGGCGTTCGGTCGGATAGGTAGTCTGGGTGAACCGAATAGCAACTGGGCATAAAAATTAGGCGTGCATCGACGACTACGTGTTCATATTCGCCTCTTGACTTATTAGCTATAGAGCTCAATATCGAAATCCAGGATCAGGTGAACCGTATCCACGTCCAGTTTCATTCACAGGTACATACATGTATATATAATGCAGTGTTTTAAATATCGTGAATCATCCACAGGCGGTAGATGTAATACAAACTAGGTAATCAAGACACTGTTTATTGACTATAAGTGAAAAGGGAGGAAAGTCGTGAGAAAGAACCGAACAGAAGAATGTTACAAACAAGAGTGAATGCATCGGAATCGACAGAAAACCAAAGCGTGAAATAAACTGGATGAAATCAACCGGGAAAGGAGTACAGGTAAGGGTGGCTATCAGACAGGCCTTTTCTTTCGGCGAAAAAGACGTTCCCGACGAAGCTGCAAAGGGTAAATAGGAAAGAAAAAGAAGGAACAGAAAAGTGTTATGAGCGTCATCAATATCCGTATTGCAAACAAATGGCCACAGTTTTGCTCGACTCCTGCAGCTTGGTAGATGTGAGCGTTGACTACGAACGTCATTTTCACTTTAGACTGTTAGGTTATCCGCGAGTGGTTATATGAATATCATGAATTCGCGGGAACAGTTTAAAATGAGAACACACCGGCTACACTCAAACTTTTAATTAGGTGAACAAAAAGCGATGAGTTGATGGAATCAGCCGGGGTTTAATGAGTTATGAGAATGGGCGTCCCATGGATCCAATTAACCAGAAAAAGACGCTACCCAGTTGAACGCAATCCTGAGCGTCTCTGGATTTCTCTATCTGCCTCTCAGATGCCGTGCTGGCTAGCCAGGATTACTTTTTCTCGTTTTGGTCTAGTCAGAACACCGGTGAAATGAGAGCTACGGAGCCGCACACCGCGCATAGGGCTATCCGTACGAGACAGCAATACGACTTCGGAGGTAACAAGCCGAATCCATTTTGTATCGAGTGTTTTCAAAATGGATGCGGGATTTCTAGCGTAACAAATGAACACATCTTAAACGGTATCTGCAAGTTGGGGTTTTCAGTTTGTAAAGGGATAAAATAGCATGAAGGATGTCACAACTTTAGTCCAGAGAGTTCATGATACCTACCCGATCAAATTCCTTGACACGCTGACGATTAAGTCGAGCTTGTTCTTCACGCTGTTTTTGATCAGGTATTGGAGTTTCACGGTGTTTCAAATGTGTTACACGACTTGCAACCGTGGTAGGTGCCTTGATACGAGCTGTTTGAACGTTTCCTGCGGCAGTGGTACTGACTGGCTGGCCCGTCGGAACGGTCCTTGCTTCACGTCCGTCAGGTTCTGAACTGCATGTCGGAACTTGAAAAACTAATGAGGTATTTGGTAAAGGAACGCCATCTATCTCATCGGTTGTAACGGGGATTCGACGGAAGGGTGACAAAGAAGAGAAGCTACAACAGAAGAGACGGTTGGATATATGTATTGTACTCGCAGCGGCATCCATTACAACCAATTCGATTGATTCGCTATGATAGAACTTGCTAGAATACACACAGGAATACATTTCGGGTTCATGGCATCCGTCGATCTGGTTGATTATCAGTACAGTGCAAAGGAACTGGATGCGATGGATTTGGTTGATATCTCTCAGCGGCGAAGAGAAAAATTATAGTACGAAAAGAGGAACAAGAAAAGTATAAATGCCAGCATCAATTCGATGAGGAAAGCTTTTGAATACGAGTGCGAATCCGAGGCATTTCCATATATATATATATATATATATATATATATATATATATATATATATATATATATATATATATATATATATATATATATATATATAGCACGCTTTACATGGCCAAGTCCACTGGTTAGACTTTAGATACGTTTGTCTATGTCACTGGACTGACTATCCTTACTCATCTACCCTCAGGAGGGGGCCACAGTCCATGAAAGGCTCCCAAAAGGGAAGGTGTCCGGGGATGACAGGAATCGAACCCGGGTCGTTGTTGCCCAAAGTCCACGGTAACCGCCTGGCCACTGCCGGTGTGAACGCTCAACTCACCAGTGAAAACCACGGAAACACTGTGCAGCTGTTTCATCCTTGCTAGGAATCAATAACGGCATATATCCATCGAACCCCAATGGTGAGTGAAACCCCGGATGAACGACTGCGAGCCAAGCGCTTAACCCACAGGCTTTTCGGACAGGCTATCGACGGTTTATTGAACTTATTCATTACATGTAGCCCCCCTCACAACACTGGCTTTGAATGTTAGCTGAGCATTTCTCGTTCAGCGAGTGACCCGTATGATGCACGGTTGCTCTGTACGGGTCCGAGTAAAACGAAGGCATTCCGCTGAACAACCTACATAATTTGGTTCCCTCATAAAACATCATAAAAGAACTCCACCCAGCCTGCCCGAAGGACCAGTGCAAAACAGCCATCAGATAATCTACTACCAATAGTACTACTACTGCTGTATACCTAGTGTGAAAATGATTCGAAGTTCAACTTTTTCAGGAAATCTGGCACCAAAATCGATCATTGTTTCACATGAAAAGATTAGGAGATCCGCAGCATTCGTTCTATTGGCCGACAGGTGAGTTTTCTTCTAATCGCACCTGTTGGCTTTGACAATTATTCACAGAATGCATAGGGCAAGCTAAAATGCAGGTCCGTGCAGAGCGAATAAATGTCAGATGCCACGACCGACTGCAGTAACCTCAGACATGCGAGCGGCTTCTGACTCCACTGACAGAACGTCTCCGTTGAATTGTTTCGTTAGATAAAACAGCTTGAAGAATTAATCG
Organism: Fasciola hepatica; assembly: GCA_948099385.1. Lineage (NCBI taxonomy): Eukaryota > Metazoa > Platyhelminthes > Trematoda > Plagiorchiida > Fasciolidae > Fasciola > Fasciola hepatica. The sequence goes on from CANUEZ040000083.1 coordinate 7,574,550, forward strand.
AAGCATTACAAAAATCGTGGGAACACATCTAATTGTTCCTTTTGAGTGCAGGTGATTTGCCGTTAGTGTGCAACCGATTACAAACTAGAAACGTACATCAAAACAGAGTCAATGTGCACTCCTGTCATCAAATTGTTTAACCGGGGCAAGTTCAGCTACATCAAGGTCACTAAACTAGCACAGGCACAGCCACATTTTCATCTGCATCGCAATGTTGTGAAAGTGGTCGAAGTTGTTCTATAGTCTTCCGCTTTTTCACCGGATACCCCAATCTGTGAGACAGTAATATTTTTTGTCAGCACCGCAGACAGTCGAACTTACCGTAGTTCATTTATGGGGATTCGCCTTTCGGACAGTTCGTCACCGGCACAAGCTGTGTTGGACAAAACGGCCGCATCAAAATCCACAGTGAAAGCCATAGGAAATAAGTTAGACTGACGATTCGAGCCTTCAGTCCGTTGATATGGGACGGTAGACCCCACTTCCGTTTCGAAATTCTCATCCTCAATTGGTACAAAATCCGAGCTGGTGCGAGTGCGGCCTGCGATATTCGGGGTTGGAGATGAGGGGCGACCGGATAACGTGGACGGCGGTTGAAAAGCAATCTCATTCATCCACAAAGTGGTAGCGCCTGAATGAAAAGTAAAACAAACGGACGCGGTACGTTAGTTGTATGGAGATAAAGTCATTGAATCATGGCTGATGGGTGCCGTGCACGAAAGTGGAAACATTTTGAGAGTGCGAAAAAGAGAAATACCCAAAAGGACCCCAACACTCCTTAGCTAATCCATCTATCGAGGGATAGAAAGATGCTGACGTCTTTAACCACTCAACACAAGACCAAATGCCGGAAGGGAGGGCATGGATCTATGTGGGCATGGTCGTAAAGTACAACACATTTGTGGGGAGTATTCGAATTATACAGATCTGTGTTCCCTGATCGCGTGCCTTACTGAACGTTCATCGGGATTTTTCCGTTGGTGCGTTATAAGGCATTATCACGATCCGTTATTCATTGTTCTACCGATTTTTTAACTTATGGATATGTGGCTAATATCTTCTTTCATTGCATGGATCCTGACGTGGTGAGATGGATTGTGTGCCTCCACGACCCAAAGAACAACGCGGAATGGCTTCTTAAGCAGGAGACGCAAGCATGCCTGACAGGTCCATGGGTAGAGGACAGACGAAATCGTCTCTGAACCAGTTGTCGGGCAACATCTAGTTCTAACCACTATGCCCATGGAGAGGACACTGCATCGAATAAACACGGAGAGAAACAGTTTACCGGTCAAAAAACCTCCACTAGGTGGACGTAGGAGTGGAGTCCCTGGGGTTTCTCTCGACGGTGAGAGAAGTGGTCGCACTTCATTTGGGCAGCTATCGCTCGCCTGAGCTAGGCAGCCCCCGGCCCAAAGGATGCTGCCCCGTCCACGTTCCGCGTGCTCTGCTGGGTGCATGGGACTAAGGACTGAGTCCGAAAAGCATCAGCGAAGACAAGACAGAGTGCACGTTACAAACAGGTCTCACGTGACAGACCACAAAAAGTTCCTTCATGGGTGCTGCGGTCACGCTGCCGTGCTGGGTCAATGTCCCACATCTTATGGGCCAGACTTTTGAGTCAAAGAATCCGGTTAGGGTTCCAAAAGCAAAGCCCCTTTTGCGATGTGGGCAGCCGCGAAGTATGATAGGCCCGAAAACCTCCAGCGGTCCCTCGGGAAGCATTTCTTATCTCATCCTTTACGTTCCAATTCGGAATTGATACGGGGAGTCACAGTGAGTCGTGACCGAGACCTTGTAGCTTTTCGTAAGCGTAATGACTTGCTGACAGCGCCGAACAGAGAATCAGTTCTCCGACTCGAAAATTCTTCTCGCTTAGCGGCTTTCAACGTCCGCATACTTTACAAAACGGGGCAGCAAGCTTCCTTAGCTAAAACTCTTGAAACCCTTACAATAGATATGTGTTAGCTCCGAAAAACGCACACAATACCCCACTTCAAAACAACGGCTGCTGATCAATCGCCGTCAATTTTCAAAATTACTGGGAACCACACTTCAATGCTACCACTTAGCGCCTCAGATAAAAGCTCGGATTCTCATTTCACTCTTCACGTGTCGGGTAATCCGGTGTCTAGTGCTCGTGGTCAAGCTGACATTAGCATCGCTCTGAGCATGAAAGCTCGGCGTGCACTGCTCGACTGGATCTCAGTCAGCAGTCGTCTGTGTGTGGTTCGGTTGACTGGTTTTGTGCATGTCAACAGCACCAGACTGAAGCGTTGATGCCTGTTTCTCGTTTCTGTGTATGCTCCAGCTGACAGTAGCTATCCCGAGACTAAAGGCAATTTCTACCAGTCTTCAGTTTATTCAACCATTACCCTCGCACTTCTGTGCTTCGGTTTCGGTTGCTCCCTTCCAGCATCGTCCAATCAAGGGCAAAAAAGACAGAAGCATACAGCGAAAAAAGATCCCAAGAAATCAAAGTACTAAGCGGAAACCACGAAGACAAAGGCAGTCCGAATACAACTACGCCACTGGCTGCGACACCTAGCCATATTACTAAATGTTTCCAACCATTTGATAAACGGGTCGCGTGGACCCCAGTCCGGAAGTCTAACACGCCCTACTTGGCCAAGTCCACTGGTCAAGGTTTTTAAACTTTTTCGCCATGTCGTCGACTGACCACCTCGACCTACCTTCCAATCACTACCTGTCTCGGAGAACAGCGTACGCCAAGGAAGCCTATCGGTGGGCATGCGTAACACATGTCCCAACCACCTTAACCTGTTCAGATTTAGTACTTGATCCAGAGACTTACTTCGGGTTCCCAACACCCTACGTCTAACTCCAGCATTGTTGATATGTTGTTCCCACCATATTCGGACAACGCAGCACGAACGTAGACAGTTTTCGACTATCTCCTGCCCTAACGGCCATGTTTCTGAGTCGCATAAAAAAGCGGACCTAACCGCCGCAGTGTGCACTCGACTTTGAACATACTATCGGATATCGCACCGGCGTCACGAATGTCGATTAGCAAAAGCCAAAGCGCTTTTTGTACCCGCGACGACATCTCACTTGTTATCTGTTCACCTCTTGAAATACGTTGATGCACGCAGATGCCCTAACCGAACACTGATTTGAAGCCTGAAGAACAATGACCGTGAGCAGTGGTGGATTGTGAAGTGAAGGGAGATGGAAAAATCTGCGGGTATTGGCAACAGCCGTAACCTTTTCAGTATAACTAGAAAGCCAGGCGTTAGCGAATTGCTCAAAGAGGCGAACGGCTCGCTAATTCAGACTCAGGAGCGTCGTCTAATTCGCTGGACGGAACAGCTCGAGAAGCAGTTTAATTTGCCTTTATCCACAACAGGTTTCTAGCTAGAGGATGGTTACAGCTCTAGCTGTAGATACCAGTTCTTCGTCAGAATCGGAGGTTTTCCGTGAGATAGGCTATCTTAAACGACATAGGGCTGCCGAATCGGACGGATTGAGTATCTGTTTTCAAAGACGGTGGTCCATCATTGTCATTGGAGTTTGCTAAACTACTCGGTTCGATATGGGAGAAGGAACAAGTTCCAAAGAGTTGCGTGAATCGGTGATCGTATCAATTTACAAGAAAGGCGACAGGTTCTCCTGTGAAAATCATAGGGGAATATGTCTGGTTAGCATTGCGTCAAAACTGCTTGTTGTTATTATTCTTTACCGCTCATCAACCGCTTGCAAGCAGTGCTGGTGCGAGAATTAAGCTAGATTCGGACCTGGTCGAAGTTGTGTTGATCACATCATCAGTCTTCGCCAAATCTTAGAACATAGACACACCTTCCGTAGGCCCACTATCTCCGTTTCTTCTGATCTAAAATCGGCCTTAGACTTAGCTGACCGCAATGTTCTCTGGAGCTGTCTCTTGTTGAAGGGTGTACCAGAGGAATTCATTTCCATCATAAAGTCCCTTTACATGAATATCCGAAGCCGAGTTCGCGCTTACGGTGATCTTTCACCCGAGTTCACCACGAGAAGTGTTGTTCCTCAGGGTTGCCCCCTCTCTCCTTTTCTCTTAGACTTTGTGATTGATATGGTCCCAGAGACCGCACTTATGTCAGGTGAGGATGGCAGTATTGAAATTTTCCCGGGTGGAAGGGTATCAGACCTTGATTATGCGGCTGAAATAGTTCTTCTAATTGAAGATCCGGGTAAGTTGCAAGCTTTTCTGTGCATCTTGACGGACTGCGTAGCACTGTTGGGTATGTGTTTTGCACCTTCAAAGCGCAAGATTCCGTTACAAAGTGGGGTTTGGTCCAACATCAACTTTTTCACTATCTGAGGCAATTATAGACCTGGTAGATATGTTCTGTTATCTGGGCGGAAGGCTCGTTTGGCACTTGCCAACCTGGGTCATTTGTGACATCGACATGACATCCGTGTATCTGTCAAATGTCGAGTGTACGGTACAGCAGCCAGGCCAGTGTTTCTGTATAGTTCAGAGACATGATCATTGCAAGTGGAGGATATACGAAAATTATCGATATTTGGACACCGACATCTTCGTAGCATTGCTCGAATCTGGTAATGATACCGTAAAAGCTATGCTGAGTTTCGGCGGAAAGTTCTAGGTTCACGGATCAAATCATTCGATGGAATACTTAAGTTCAGCAGACTAAGATGGTTGGGACACGTGTTGCGCATGTCTTCTGACGGGATTCTCAGGCGAGCATTGTTCCTTGGGGCGAGTAACGGTTGGAAGATGAGTAAGGATGGTTAGTCCATGACATGGAAGAAAGGTAGACTATGTGGGTGGAGTCCAAGAGAACCTTCCACTCTATGGTCTGCTTCATTGGAGGATATGGCTAGGTGTCCCGATCAGTAGCTCTCCTGTATCCACAAACTCTCTTCATCGACTTATTACCAATATTTATAATTCTCTTGCTCGTTTCATACTCCCCTTGTTTTCCACTATTTCCTTTTGTGGTTGGTGCTAAGAGACAGCAACCAAGGCCATGGGACCCAATGCACAGCTAATGAGTATCTGAACTGAACTGTCTGGGTCCTATACGCAGAATCTACAGTGGTCGAAAACGAAAATTCCTAGTTGCTGCATCCGCACATTCACGCTTTGTTGTGCGCGCACACGAATGTCTTATGTGCGCAGTGACATCTGTAAAGAATGACAGGCCAACGGGACGTTGAGCTGCAAATTGGGGCGGCTGAAACGGCAAAGTGCCACGACAGTGACCGGCGAATCTGGAATTTAAACTCATCATTTTTGACGTGACAGACGTCTAATCCACGTGACCACCTCAGTGTGTGAACGAAATGGCTCAACAATTACACACGGAAGACAAAACGGGATTCATTACTGGCCTTGCCTCAACGACCGACGGCCTTCAGTGAACATTTCGGCTGACCTAAGTAGCAAGCCTAGGGCTGGAGAAATTCCGGTGTGAAGCTAGTGTACACCTTTCTGCCGAGTGATAGATACTGACTATGACCATTGGCGAGTAAGCAATCGTCCTGTTCGCTCAAGTGGCTTGCGGTCTGTGTTATCGACCGATGAGTGAATCGTGGTCACTTCCCCGCTCAACGACCTCTTGGCCTGTCATTCAGCAGATATTATTTTGCGCGCACAGAGCACTCGTCTGTAAATGCATGTGTGCGCGCACACCAAGGCGCGAATGCACTATTTAGGAGCGTTTATTTTCAACCACGTTGTTTATACTGTCTGGTACGAAGACCGTGTGCGCGATGCTGAGTTTCGGTGCACAGTGCTAGGCACGCGAAACAAATCGTCGAATGGACCGCCTGCCTAAGGTCGTTGAAACATATATGGTGCATATATTCGGATAGAATTCTTCGGTGTGCAATGATCGCCGAAGCAGTTAGTTGTTGGAAGACTGGCACAGGTGATCAGCACGTGACATGGAAGAAAGATGGGAAAAGTCTGACTAATGAGCTTGGTCATGTAGGGTGTTAGGCTTCCTGGGTGGAACCCAAGAGATGTGCCGACACATTGATTAAGTACATTGGAGGAAGCGGCTAGGTGTTGCGATTTGCGCCACTCTTGTATTCACCCGCTTTTTTAACGACTTGATACTACTATTCATACTTATTCCGACTCTGGCTCGGTATGATTTGCGAGTGAGGCGCCAATCCATAGATAGCAGCCAGAGGGTGCATCTAATGCATGCTTAGTGGTTGTTCAAATTGAACTGGACTCATTTTCATGATTTTTGAAAGAAGGTTAGTAGCCAATCCGGCGGTGGTCAAACATTTATCATCGTGGACTTTGGACATTTACGATCCGGATTCGATTCCAACCACCTTCAAACACCCTCATTTTGTACCCATTCATTGGCTGCGACCCCCTCTCAGAAATGTTGTACTTTGTCCTACGATAAACGAAGGAAGTGAGAGAAAAATCATTTATATATTTAAATATCCATTAGTAGATTTTATTTCCACTAAAAACAACCACTCATGGAAAGCTACATTTCTGGGCCAATTCAGTATGAGTCGCAGTACCGTACGTATTTTACATCGGCTTAAAATCAAGCATGGTGCCAACTCAACAACAGCAATCATAAAAATGCGGGAAGTACTACAGAATGCAAGAAGCAGTTAGTGAAGAGAAAGGATATGTAATTTTTTCGATTTTCATCGTGCACATTTTGTTGTTTTTTGTCATTTTGTCGGTCTGGATGACGTTTTTGTATTCAAAGAACACAGAAGTTCAACAGACAGACCATACAGCATTCTGAGATATGTTCCTCAACGTCTCTAACCAGTGACAATACTCATCCCTTGGTCCTCAACCAGAAAGGCGAAAATCAGCGATCGAACCCAGTGCTGGTGCTAGCTTCTTCATACCTCTACGCCAATTCATTGCCTGACCGTCACGTCGTATCTTTCAGCCTGGCCTAGCACGGTAAGAGGGCGGTTATCAGTGCCTCACACGCGATGTAGCACTTCGTCGTTACTCGCTCGATATTCCCATCAGACGCCAGCAATGCTTCAGAGACACTGGCTTTCGAAAACAGAAAGACACCAATCACCCTCAAAGGGGAGTGGTCCGGTATCACAACCGTAGAGTAAAACACTAAAAACCGCGACGATATACACTCGTCCCTTGAGGGAGCCGGCTGTTATATCGGCGCCACAGGTATCGCACGTTGGCGAAAGCTACTCTAGCTCTGACTATTCGTGATGTAATCTCCCCCCCCCTCCCAACGCCACCAGCTGTAATGAAGCTCCCGATCAACTTTGAGCCATCGACTAACTCTAGCTGATCACTGCAAAGGATGATTGCCAGATCTGCCGAAGTACTTCGTACTTGGATGGTACAAAAGGCATACCATAGCTGTATACTTAAATAGCTAAGCGGTTTAGAACATGTTGAGCTGCGCGTACATTGTCACTCAGCCGGGTGACGTCATCGACATACCCCAATTCGACAACCCTGTTCCTTGAGAGGAGTCCAACTGCACCACCTGGAAGACCAAATAAGGCATTCTCTATGGCAAAGTTGAAAAAAATGATGATACAAGGCAACCTTGTCGTACACCATTAGAGATGAAAAAAGGGGTTGATTATTATTCGTGGGCCCGAACCCAACTTGGTATATGACGACACAGTTCTTTGAGGAGGAACATATACTTCTCCGGTAATCTATTTTTTACCAAACAATGCCTGCTGCAACGACGTTCCGGTAAACGTAATTTTAATTCCTAAAGGGAGAATTAACACGAACCAGGTAAAACTACGAGGTAGAATAAGACGAAATCGATTATCAACTGCTCACTTATATC